>CP093834.1:9188639-10470000 GCA_033064975.1 Smittia sp. YW1114-2 | reverse complement strand
GCGATTGCCCCGTGATTCCATCGAATGATCTTTTTGCGTTTGCTGGAGAAAGATCAAAATGAATTTAGTCTTCCGTTTTTTAAGTTCAATGACCTCAAGATCGATGACCTTGACATAGTTTTGAGTTTTCTACTTACATATTGCCAGGTTCAAATCCTTCCTTAGCACAAATCCAACCAGATATTGATTCTCTCGAGAAACCACGACAGGATATCCGTTGTGTTCGGTATCTTTGAGTAGTACTTCAAGATCGTCCACTGTCATTGAATCTTGTGTTATCACCGACAGTCCCTCGTTTCGTCTATTCAAGGGCAAATTTATAATAAGCAAACTGCACAAAATAATCAAATGAATCAAATTGTTTTCTTCTTACTTTGGCTCCATTACGTCACCAGCTAACGTAGTGTGTTGGAATTCGTCTTTGCTGTCGAGGAACGGATAGCCGTTGAGTGCAATGTGAGCGTCGTATATGCCTTGTCGTCCGAGAGCATCACCAACCCATTTCGAGGCCATAGCTGCTGCCATCAACGGCACAATGTATCGCACGCCGCCGGTTAGCTCGAACATTATCACAACAAGCGACACTGTCATCCTCGTTACGCCGCCAAGAACTGCCGCAGCTCCGACCATCGCGTACAGACCAGGCTGGATACAATCGACGCCTGTCGTGCACTCCCCAGAAAAGATCCAATTCTTCGGGTAATTGTACGCCAGTTGCTCCATTGCGATTCCGACAATTCTTCCAACGATTGCACCAAGACAAAGCGACGGAATGAACAAGCCGCAGGGGACTTTAATACCGAACGTAAAGATCGTCATGATAAGTTTGATGATCAATGCGAGAACCAGAAGCCAAATGGCTTTGTAAACTCCCGGCCCAGCTGCCGCAATTTCAATTGCTTGATTGACGTTTGTGAAATTTCTGTTGTAGTCGCTAAAAAATGCAAAAAAACTTAATCAGCAAACAAAGAATTGAGGTGAACAATTCGAATGACTCACCATATCGGATCACCGCTTGAAATTCCGCACTGACTGAAGAGCAGGAAGATCAGCTCGCTAGTGTTCATACGCGTGTAAGGATTCGGGAAAGCGATGACTGCAGTGATGAGAGTAACGCAGAGAACTTCAGCCACTGGATATTGTCCGAGCTTGCTATGCTTGCGGTACTTGCACCAGTAGATGTTCGCCTTGATGAAGAGCGTGCCAATGCAACCGCCGATGATTCCAAGTCCAATAAAGGGAATCAGCTCGATGAAGATCCACGGCTTGTTGTATTCCACAAAAAAGAGAACGGAGTGTTCATTGCCGAATGGATTGATCGAGCGCAGGATAAACGCAGCGATGAGTGCACAGAAGAAAGACCGCCAAAGGGTTTTGAGCGGGAAGTAATAAGAAACCTCTTCCAAACTGAACAGAACGCCACCGATGGGGGCGCCGAAAGCAACAGAAACGCCAGCCGCTGCTGCTGCTGATAATATTTCACGCTTCTTCGCCTCATTCCGCCCATATTTCGGGAAGAGATACGCGAGAATGTTGCCGACGCAGCTCGCGATATGAACCATTGGGCCCTCTTTTCCTAAACTAAGGCCCGCTGATACTGACAAGATGATGCCGACCGACTTGATAATGAGCGTCCACTTGCCCAAATAGCCTCGAATGATGAAACCAGAGAGAATGGTCTTGATTTCGGGGATACCCGAGCCGCAAGCGTACGGCGCAAAGTTCTTGACGAGAAGGGCGGCGAGTGTCGAGAACAACATCGCCCAAAATATGTACAAAAGGTAAGACATGAGATAAGCTCCGAATCCCTCCTTTGAGCTTATCATAACTTCGGACCAGGTGAGCCACTAAAAGATGATATTCAAATGATTGTGACTAATTGCCAATCTGAGGTCTCTCACCTGTGAGCAATTGCCACTGTCAAACGTCGTCTCGTTCGAAGACCAACAACACTGTTCTCTGTTGAGCCAGAAGGCCTGTGGACATATGCCGAACTTCAGATCAGTCATCCAGCTCGCTCCAATATCAATCACACCAGCCACACATCCCGTTACTAATCCAACTAGCAGCACACACAGCCATCCTGATAAAGCATCGTGAGCCCCCTAAAGAGTGAAGTAAATTTTTTGGGTCAGTTCCAGATACGTACTTGATGAATCATTTTTGTTGTTGCTGTCTTACCTTTATCAGCTCCCACAAAGAATGTTTTCTCTTCTTAACTATGTGACGATGCCTCATACGATCACGAGCAAGATCTCTTTGCCAGTCAATCGTATGGAAATCGGAATATCCGGAAAAACCCACGGAATCTTCTTCATTCGCTGTCACTCCAATCCCGAAGGTATCGTTATCTTCCATTGTGATGTGATTCTGTTTACTTTAACACGATAATTACACTCTTAGGTTGAACATTTGAGAACAATTGCAGCGGATTTCCACTTTGTAGATTTGATTTCCCTAAATTTAAGTTCCTTTACAAATTTCTGCTTTTGATGATTATTCAAACCCTTCGAAACTGCGCTCATTCATCGTGGCTTAAAATATTGCGATCGTTAGATATTCTAGTAACGATGATACGTAGTGGGAGTAAATCATCATAGCTGTGCAATTATTCTATGCTTCAATTCTGTGAAAGAGGGGGATGATCAACTTGAGCTTTCTATTTTAAAGATATTACGCTTGCCACGTGACTCACAGAAAAACGTTAAAATATTTTAATAGAACCTCTGTTGTAGAAGTATTACCGGCACATAATCGATATCGATGTCATTGATTTGTTCATGCTTAATCTTTGTATGATTTTATGTTCTTAAAAGAATCGTTTCACTGCTGGACTTTTTAAAACAATCTCGAATTGGTATATCAGAAAGCTTGCGTTCGAATCCTCATATCATTCGGCTCTCACAGTTTTGAAAATAAGAATTGCAAATAACATAAAATATCTACATTAATTGTACATGTGAAGCATAAAACTAAAATCATTTTCAAATCAAAATTTAATCTCGTAATTTTTCATAATTTTAAATTAGTGATCCATCCCGCTTTTTCCTCCTGCAACAAAATCGATGAGTTAGTTGCCGAGTTTCGTTGATGGTGCGCTGCCCTCATGGCGATGAATGGAAGCGGGCCAATGTTATGTAGAAGAATGTGCGGAGAGAGAACGCAGAAACAGCGATGAAAAGATCCGAAGCGAGGAGAGGAAGTTGGAGAACGAGTGTTCAGTTGCAAAGGAACGTTCGAACCGACTAAACGAGCTTCAGTGCGCGCCGACAATGGATAAGAAAAATCGATAATAGGACTGAAAAAATCTCCCAAATTTTTTTCTCACTTAAAAGATGCTGCAAAGGAAGTCGAAATTAGTGATGATCCGTTTGTTACGATTGTTTTAAGCCGTAGATATTTTACTGTTTCGTTTTTGAAAGTGTTTTAACCAATTCGGTGGACGAAAAAGCTTCCGAACGGAGCAGCATCAGAGAAGACTCGAAGGAGGAAAGTGTGACAGAGAACAATTTTCTCTCCCTTGGAGTTCGCGATTCAGCAATTGCGAGGAAAAGAAGATTCACATCTCGAGGATCCATAAAAATAGTGATACAGTGTCGTATGCAAAACGCTGGCCCCCTGCCGCCGACGACGACGGCTTTTAATGTTCAGTGTGACGAATTTATCCCTCGAACTTTCAAGAACGACAGGAACGATTTGAATATGTTAATTAAACTGTAAAATGTACGAGTCAGACAGTGAATTGTACTAAGCGTTCGCTGACAAATTGCTTTTGTGGTTTAGAAGTTTCACAACTCTGTGTCGCCCCGTGGAAAACGAAGAAGTATCGTCTCACCCACAGTTACTGATAAGAGAAAATACAAATTTCCTTCTGTGTGCGTTGAGCGAGAGGAGGAAAAACTCAAATGGTGGTCAATTTTCAATTTTCATAGCACACAAAAAGTTTAAACAGACGATTCCAACATCTCCGGTCACCATCGGAAAGATTTTAACTCGTTCGGTCCGACGTCGATCTCATCTCGCTGCTCGACATCACCACACAACAACAAAAAGCTTATCTCGCCTAAAAGTCCCCCGAGACCTCAGCAGACGAGAGCCGCAACAAAAAGTAGTGTTAATTGTTTAAGTTTAATTCTCGTCGCACCCTTTCTCAAAGTGTTACAAAAGTGATAAGGAACGTAGATTTTTTATCCCGAACAATAACTCATCAGTACAAGGATTTTTAACTCAAACATTGAGTTCTCAAGCAAAAGTTTTCGCAAGAAAAAAAAAGCGTTCGAACAACCCCGAGACAATTAATCTTCTCGCGTACCTCGAACTCGTGGAAGAAAAAAACATTGAATCCATTGAAAGCTTGAAGTTTCAAGAGTGTGTCTGACGAGAAGCTCGTCGATCGGTAGAAAAAGTGTGGTGAATTGTGTTTAACGATAGTTTTTCTCTGCTAAAGACCACCGCGAACACACAAAAAACAACAATTTTTCGGCGGAAGAAATTGAGAACATCCGACGAGCTCGTTTTCTGTAGTGCTCGAGATGGAGAAAAAACTGTTAATTATGATGTGATTGCTCTTTCTTTTACATAATAGATAATCAATTATAATTGATTTCGATTCAGACCCCGTTGAAAAGAGGCACACCGAGTGATTTCGGTGGCAACGAGAAGTGCGAGAAGAAAAAATAGTAAAAATCAAAAGTAAGACAAGCTCGCGAGTGATTGCTGTTCTGTGGGTCAACACGAACAGCGAACGAAAGCAAAATCATAAAATCCATTATTGGCAACTGAAAATCATCATCAAATAATTATCGAGCCAAAAAATTGGATTACTCGAGCTGCTCGAACGCCGAAACTCATTTTTCTCGACGTCGGACAGCGCATTACAACAACCAACTTCACCAGCAGCCTGGTTATGAGATGAATGTAAGTACTATGACCGTGCGAGCGAATCCTGTTATTGCCACCGCCGCCCTACGCTTATCGATAGTGTCACCCGGCTCATAAAATTTCATATTTTCCCTCGCTCCGTGAACATTTCTGGCTTTCGACTTTTTATTGTTGTGGGAAAATGGGCATTTCATGTCGATGATGATTCAATTAAGTTTTGTGATTTAATCCGATTATCGGCAAAGAGAGAAGCTCTGGCAGTTTTAGACTTTTCAGTTAAATCGGAGCTCAATTTAGACAGCGCAAGACACTGAAACTTGACCGAAATTCCGCAACGAGACCATCGAGCGACACTAGACATCTTAAGAATGCTCCGGTGACTGACAGCATCATTAAAAATCAATCAATATTTCGTGACATCACCTCCGAATCCAGCGACCGATACTGTCCAACACTTTTCAATTTGCAATGAAAGCTCTTTAATTTATTTTCTCTCATCGTCGACCGTCTATCTATCTAACTGAAATAAAATGTTTTTGCTCGCCTCTTTGCTCGCAGTTTTTTTTTGTGTCGTTTGTTGTTGTCGACGATGCACAGAGAAAGAGGACGACGAGAGGGAACAAAAAACTTATAACACATATCCACAGTTCGAAGAGAATCCTGGCACACACGATAACAGAATTCCTCGATTTTTTTCTGTTCACGTCAGTCGCTTCTCTATTGCTATGGTTCGAAGCAATGAAAAAAGTGAACAGAAAATATAATATGAAAAAAATATTGTACATCACGTCAAATCATGCTCCCCCAAAAAACGGCTTCACCCGTTCCTCCGCTTGGCCCCCTCTGATAAAAATACGCATCTCATACTACATTGATCCTCCACCAACACAGAGCAGCATAAGAATACCGTGAGCGCTGCCGAGTTCTTTTTTCCTTGCTGGTGGCTGTGTGCGAGAAGATGGAGAAGGACAAAAAGCATTGCGAAAAGGGATGAGGAAAGATGAAAATTGAAACATAGACAAAAGCGACAAGCAGCGAATGTGTATATGAAATGTCTCTGATAACAGAACACGCCGAGTGTGATTGCTGGAGCATGAACGGGGAACATTAATTCCCTCTTATGAACGCAGACACACAGCCCGCCCTCTAATTGTATACCACACGACAATTATTGAGCTTCTATTGAATAATTAATGTAGTGTGTATAAGCAGTAATCTCGGGGATCTCTGTTACTCGTCTGCTGCTGGTGGTTCTACTACCTAGCATAATACGTTCCTTGTAGAGTTTATGCAAGTTCCTGTCGGAAACAGGATTCGATCATAACCAACGTCACAATGTAATTTTGAGCATTGCGTCAAAAAGCTGAAAGCTTTCAAAAGCTCAGGGAGCTGAAATCATTCAATATTGTTCCAGATCTCAAGTGAGAGAACAAAGTAAAATGAGGGAGGAAAACATGGAGATGGAAATCTTGAATGGCAGATCCGTCTGATTCAGCGTTTGCTGGTTCACACCGGCAAGTCAGAGGCGCAGAGATCCATAATCGGGTTGAAGTGAGTCGGGGCGTGTTGTGCAAGAGAGAAGAATACTATTTTGCTGAAGTGTTTTTCACCAAGAATTAACAGCATAGTTTTTGTATGGCGGGAAAAGCTGAAGAGGGAGTGGAAGCGTAGGGATGATTGTGGCCGTTGTTGTAAAAGCATTGAGTTCTTTGTGTTATTACTTTCTCATTTTCTTTCTATTATTTGCGCCATTTCTGCCTTCCACAAGTCCTCAGCTAAGCAACGCTGTGATGCGATGGAAATGATTAAATCCCAACTCTTTTTTTGTGAGTTCGCTGCGACAAACGAGGCTCTCTATGCCTTCTTGTGTACTCAGTGCTCGACACAAGTGCTCGGAGTAAAAGCAAACCAAACACAGCATGAAATTACACAGACGGGAGCTGGAAGAGCATTTATTCTAAATTATTTTTTATGGCGATTTGCGATTATAAAAAAGATCTTTTGAGCCTTTTGTTTATTCGGCTCGGTTGTTTCCTTTGTTAATTGATTTTTTATTGCACAACAACATCATGGGCATTGAAATTCGAATAAAACGGAACGAGCGTGCGAGAGAGAGACGATGTGGTCAGCATGTGAATAGACTCAGACCTAA
Organism: Smittia sp. YW1114-2; assembly: GCA_033064975.1. Lineage (NCBI taxonomy): Eukaryota > Metazoa > Arthropoda > Insecta > Diptera > Chironomidae > Smittia > Smittia sp. YW1114-2. The sequence goes on along the minus strand of CP093834.1, from coordinate 10,462,967 downwards.
TGCACGTCAGAGATGGGCGGGCGAAGGGGGAGATGATGCAACTTTCAGACGAGAACTAAAATTCATAAATTCTGCATTCTATCGATTTTTCATTCACTCGCTTCATTCACATGTCATTCCCCTCGAACATCGCTTTAAATAATCTCTTTTTACTGCAATCCACCCACTTCGTGCGCGCCGTTTGCTGTGTTCTCACTCCATGTGTCTCCCACACTCACCAACTTTTACTATTGGTCCGTCTATTGCATTCACATATATTGCCCCAGCTTTATCCCCCCAATAAATAACGTAATGCTCATGGATCATGGCGCAACGGAAAGAAAATTGAAAAATGGAAGAAAATTCTTTTCAACAAAAATGCAATTTTCTCGGTGAATATTTTTCGCTCCTCTCGGGATGCACACAGAAAGCTGAAAACAAATATTTATTGTAATTGCTGCAGCTTCCATTTGCCTCCATTCATCCCGAAAAGTGAGCGAAGAGACGGGAAAGCGGAAGACGGAGGTGACGGCTGAAAGAAATGATGTTTCAGACCAATTTTGCGAGAAGCTTATTACACATGCGAGTGCTTCGAATCAGCTTTAGTTTGCACGTTGCAGCATTCCCAGACCTGTTTCTTCATCTCCCTTCGCTTTCGCTTAATGTCGTTCGATGCTCGACTGATGATGTCGTCTTGATAGATTTTCTTATTTTCTCGCTCTTTTGTGTCGAGTCGATCATTTTAAAATGAGTTTCAAGAAAATTGTACAGTCCGAGAGGAAACGGACGCGACCGGGCGAACGGGTCGGGCAAGGAAAGCTTTGATTGCACTTGCTGCGTTCCAACAATTTGCACTTTTTCTTCTGCCTCGCTTCTCCGCTTGCAGAAGTCGTTTGACTGCTGGTTTCTTCAGCATCATCAAGTCGCTAATTATCGTATTCTTCGTGATGTTGTTTCGCTCGCCCCGTTGCCCTCTTTCACTCACTCGCGCGCACATCTCATTCATGATTGCGGCGCAGCGTAAAAAGTGCTTCAGCCACTTGATCGCGTTATAGCTGTTCTCTTGTTATTGATATCTTTGATTCAAGTTTCCTCGGCCCCTCTCTCACTCACTCGAGTGTCTTTCCCCATGCTCACATAATATTCATTACGTTCAGCAGTTCTTTTAATGAGTTCTTCTGATAAAACCAGTTTCTAGCCATATCCGCCCTATAAAATATCAACAATCAGTTTGTTCGAGCATCGCTCTGCTCTGGTTTTACAGTTTTCCAGTCATTGAACAATGCAAATCGAAGAGAGTTCGTGGGAGAAAAGACTTCAGTCTTAAACACTTTCTTGTGGCTTTTATTTTCGTCTCCGCTTTCGGGGAAAATTTTTATCGCAAGAATAAACTGAGATGATTGTTTTCGAAGCCGATAAAAGCTGCAGTCTTAAATGGCATGACATATAAAAAGATTTAACGTCGTCTGCGATGGCTTTAACTTTTGGATAAACTTCTTCGAAATCTTTTCGAGGCCGAAGAAATCCGCACGAGCAATCGTTTTTCTGCCTGAACTTTTCCAACTCAATTTTCGCCGAGACTTTACTTGAAAAGCATTGATTGGCCGTCATAATCGCTCGGCCTAACTCGCCATGACTCAACATCCCAATTTCCATTCAACCGAAAGTTTTTTTTTTCGGTTTCGCCTCTACTTCTTCTTTCATCCTCTCTACTTCACTCTGGTTCTCATTTGATTCGTCATTGCTACAACAACAAACTCGAACAATGGGTTCCACCGTAAAACAAAAAAGTTAAACAGCCACGGTAAGGCATAGAAAAATCTGAATCGGGAAAGAAGAAGTTGATTCGAAACTCCAGTTTTTCTCGAACGAGAGAGAGCGAGGGAAACCCAATTGTTGTTGAAGTTCACGTAACGTGGAAATCCGATATCCAGTGGACCCATACACACGTTAAAGCATGGATTTAAAGAAATTAAAGTTGAATCGCTGGAAGCCATCTAAAGACTCTTGCCCGAAAAAAGCGACTTTAAATTGTCTCTGCATCGCTCGGATGAGTGACGACGATGACGAAACGGTCGACCGTCAACGTGAATCCAAAAGCGCCTCGATGTGACCCAGCCTTGTTTCTTCTCGTCTTTCGCTCGAGAAATCTCACAAGAAACCGAATGGAATGAATGAAACAAATCCAGTCCGAGGAGCGAGAGCCACTCGTCGCGTGAAAACAATACGAGAACAAGAAGAGTGTGGTAAAATGAATTAATTTTTACGATGGTTTTCAATTGAACATGAAATAATTAACGCAAGAGAACGTTTGGAAAGATGGTGGTGCGTTCTGCTGTGAAGACAGAACCAAGACTGATGTTACGAATTGACTCGTTGCTAGTTAATAGGGTCTTAGGATTTTTCCAAAAATTACTCGGGAAATCTGAGCTTTCAAATTTCCAATGAGACTTAAAAGCTCTGACATTTCATTTCGCAAAATATAGTTGACAACGAGCGTATCAGTTTAAAGCTCTTAACACTAACACTCTCTCCCCGATTCTAAATTCACTCGAGCTCTCTTGACAACCTGAAAGCATCTTTATGCATGTTAACGAAGGATGGTGGAAGGCAAAAGCCAAGAAAGAGGAAATGACGGTGAATATTCTGAGAATATAATTTTCTCTGGTTCGCCGTCTCTCCAATCCAACAGCCAGGTTTCCAACCAATTTCGTTCATTCTTATTCAGGGGCAACGTGCGCACTGCGCACTCAAATGGTCAATAATTTTACGATGCTCTTCCGATTCATATCATCATTTTTATGCTTTCGCGAAAAAGGAAGATAAAAAAGAAGTTGAAATTACAGAGATGAAAAATTAAATTTTTAATGCGAGTTCCCACAATGATTTTTCACATGCATGCAGATACACTAGCTCTCGAGCGAAGCAATTCAACATGAAACAGTTTTTCATAACGAGAGCGCGAGAGATGGAAACTTTTCACAGATGAAAAACAGTTTTCGAGCTCGGTTATTCGTCATTCATTCAGTCATTGAGATATTTTTCTTTAAAACAACTTTATCACTTGTAATTATAATTAAACTTTGCTCTCTGCTCTGGCGTTGCTGAATGAAGCTCGATGAAGTCGTCGCATGTATTACATCGTCTCATTAAAAATAATTATGTTTATTCGTTCGGAAATATTCATGTTCAATGCTCCCGTCTTTTCCACTAGTTTGTTTCCATTTCACATCCATCAGCATCTTATCCAACTAATCAGCAAAGATGTCTCTCCTCGCATCCCCTTTGATCCAAATCGACTTCTAGTCGATCGAGAGAAAAACTCGCTCGCTTTGCGTTGATGATTTATAATGAATTGATTTATGGCCCGTGACTAATTTATGGTGTTAGTACTAATTAAGCGTAAAGTTGGAAACATTGCTGGCGAGGATTTGTGCTTTTCGTCAGCGGATAAAGCGAGGAGTGAGTTTCCCATCGTTTCGTCACCTCCTTCCCCTTTCATACATATCTATCATGTGGATCTCTCTGTGCGCAAGTGAAGTTTGAAGAATAACAAATCTCAAGCTTCTAATGAAACATATGGAAGCATAAACGGATTCTTCATCTCTTTGTTCAACTAAAACACTTCGCTCGAGCAGTTTTAGAATCTTTTCGAGATGATGACGAGAAACATAAAACGAGAAACTGTGGAGATATCATCAAGAGTTGAAAAACGTCTTAAGAACAAACGATGACGATGAATGCGAACCAGATCCAAGCCAAGAGTGAAGAGGAAGAACGACGACCAAAAAAGAGATTCAGATTAGAAGAAGGAAAAAAGTTTATAATGTTTTTAATGAATTAATAAGATGAGAGAAGAAGGAAAAGAAGTTTAAAGGCAATAATAATAATAATCCACACTAACATCCACGCAACCGCGGAAAACCTCGAAAACAACGACAATCTTGTGAACTATAATAAGTTGAGATGAGATGGAACAATGGAGAAACGAAAACGCTCGAGCGAACGGTGATTAAGCGCTTTAATTAATTGGCTCAATTGATGACGCATCCACTTTTGAGCCGAAAGCTCTTTCTCGTTCTTAAACGAAGTCAGTTCACGGTTCAGCGAGTTGGCGATGAATCTCTCGGGCTAATTTACATACAGACGAGCGCGGACTGGGACGGACAGACGTGAGAAATGTTCTCACACAGCGAACTTTGTGCCGAAACGTTAATTTCATTTTATTAATAAAATAAGACTTGATTATCGGAGTGAACGGGAGAACGGAGCGTGTTTGAACGTTTATGTTTATTGCGGAGCGGAGACGAGAAATAAACCGAAGCGAAATCAGAATTGAGCTGTGCAGAGTGACAAAGTGCTTAGTTAGATTCCTTTTATGACTTTTCCACTAAAACTTCGTTTCGGATCCCATTCTCCTTCCCGCTCATGACATCAAACGAACACACGGAGGAAAATTATAACTGAAACTTTTTCCTCCGACTTTTGTGCTGCGTCGTGCGATAAGACGTCGAGAGCGAGAGGAAAGAAACCCGAAGAAAATCTTATTATATTCACACACAGTTCTTTAACATCTTATTCCAGTTTTTCGTTCTGCCTTCGCCAAGAAGTTTATCGTCTTCTTCTTCCTCTCGTGTGCTGCGCGACTCTTCGACAAGCAACCAGCCAGCCAGCCTCATGATCTCTCATTCAGACCCGGTCGTGATGTCGATGTTACAGTTTCTTTCTCTGTTTCGTCTTTGCTCTTTTTTTTATGATTCAAGAAACGAGAAATTGTTTTTCTCCTCCGCTTAATTCTTAAGACTTCGATATCAAAGAGAACGAGAGACAGAGGGAAACAACAAATTGCTCGAGCTTGATGTGCTCGGCGGCTCTTCTTCTTATCGATTGTCTTTTCATGCCCATCCTGCGAAAGAGTTCTCCGTTCTCAGTGTTATCACATTGCATGTTATTAATAATTTCAGCTGAAGCGTAAAGAAGAACTTGCAAGCAAAGAAGGCGAAGGGAAACTTTCCTCGTTCCACGACAAGCGACGAGATGCTGCTTGCGATGTGGAGCAATCTTAAGATGACAAAAGCCAAAGAAAGATTTTCGCCTCTCGCTCGTGTATGCAAAGTTAATGCCAAATTAAATATGAATGTGGTTGTGTGTTCGCCTTGGCTGTTCATGTGTGCAAATTAATGGAACAATCTCCGGGTGTGAGTGGGTGGCAGCCGCTGAAGAAAAGAGTAAAGAAGAAAAGAAACGGCACACACATTTCACAATGGGTTGTTATGAAATTTTTCATCGTCGAGTGTGTGTTCTGCAGCAGCCGAAAAAAGAAAGGACTCGAATTTCTCTCCTATCGCTCTTGTTGAGAGGGAAATGTCAGTTCATTAGGAAGAACCATGCATGAACAGAGACGTCGGTTGGTATCTTTGGATACCGAAACTCAAAACTCTTGTGCGATAGCAAAGCATGAACAATAAGAAACTTAAATTTATTCATTTTTCCGGAGACATAAAGTTGATAACAAGACTAAACTTGACATGAAGTGGGAGAAAAGGAGTGCAATACGAAAGATTTTTCCATCTCAGTTCATCTGGAGATCATTAAATTTCCCGAAACTGATTCGAAAATGTGGAAAACTTGGAAGTCTCTCATGCAAAATATTTCTACGTCGATTATGCTTTTCTTTGCCACCTGTTTGCCCTTCGTTAGGCGACGCCTCAGACATCTGAAATATGTTTGCAAACACGAAACCAAATCAGATCGAGGGACTGCTTAGCTTTGTGTTTTTGATGAAGGTTAGAGAACCTCCCGTTGATGGTGAGACCATTTTTACGAGCGCCGATGCGAGAAGCTGGGCAATTAAGTCGATGAATTATGAGAAGGTCTTGAACTGAAGTCGAGGAAGATAAAACGCCGAATGGGTTTGACGTTCTGACCCCTTTCAGAGCGAACGAAAGAGAAATTATGCGCCACACTCGATGCGTTAAACAGCAGTTGCTAAGCGCAGCCCTAATGGTCGTCGAGCAATTAAAGCGACATTAGCAATTTAATTCAATTTAACAGTGAAGATTCAACGAGGAAAGCTGTCGCGCTTGACAAAATCCTTTTGACAATGAGTGATTTCATGGACTTTGTAACTATGGGAAGTCGAGATTATTATTACACGACGTAAATTGACTCATTGGAAAAAGCGTCTTGACATTTTATTTTACGCCTCTGTCGACTATCTCCGTAAATTGATCACCGCGTGCGTTGGTTCATGGCTCGACGTCTCTCGCTTCTACAACAAGCTTCATTATATTCTGCATCCTCCGTTCGACCATTAACTCGATGGCAGTTTCATTCATAAAAGCCGCTCGAGTACGCTTTCAGCGCGAATGTATTGAGTGCCGGAGAGCTTTGGTTGCAAAAGGCATGAAAAGAATCAAATCACGGCTTTGAATACGCACGTGTTACACCAAAGCGTTTGAAGCTCTATCGGGAGTTGAGCGCAATTCATTTCTTTGATGCTTCACGTCACTTGATGGCTTTATATGGCGACGATGGCAAAGGGAATGCCAATCTTCTGCAAAGTCATTACGTCGAGTCGTTCGAGCTGAAATCTAATAAATTCTCAAAGCTGCTCATGATGTCAGAAAGTTTCAGCCGAACGTTTCACTTTCCCCTCGACCGAAATAAAAAACTTTTGCCATTTTTTTTCTCAATTCATTCATTCAACTTTCAGAAAACGATCGAGCGAAGTGTGGAAGAGAGAAAAAGTTTCCGATGTTGGTACAACACACACATTTCTCAATGGTGTTATTATTTTAATTTTAACGTCAATTCAAGACCACTGCCGTCGTCCCACACGCTTGGCCAAAGCCTTTTACAACTTCTCGGCTTGTCTATCCGACGATTTATAAATATATCGACTTGACTCCTAAAGCGACTTACGAAGTTACTCTGCGACGACAACGTTCTTATAACTTTCGGGGCAGGGAGGCGCAGAAGAAGGAGAAGCAAAACTTGATTCGATAACTGTTTGGCAAGATGGTAAAACTTGATTTTCGGATGAATTCATTGAACATCATCCAGGCCCGGTAAGCGAGCGAGAGAAAGAAAACGATTCCGCTGTAGTTATATTGCTTTCTGATTCTGATCAATCAAACATGAAAACGAAAAAAAGTCAAACACAAAAAATCAGGTTTCACTCGACGTTGTCATATCGAGAGCCAATAAAAAGATTGATTTCATTCCCGTGGAATGGAAGCACGGAAACTTAATCCGATCCGTCTTTCTCCGTCCCTGCGTTGAAGCGCAGGAAGTTGATAAAAGTGATTTCTCAAGACGTCGACCATCAAGCAGAGATAGTGGTGATAAAGTTTTCAATGGAGGGAACGAGTTTTGCCGCTTTGCCCCTTTGCCAAGTCTCCATTCTGCAGCGCAAAACTGAACAAGCGCGAGTGGAGCAAGAAGAAATCCACTTGAAATTATGAATGAAAACCGAAGCGAGTCGAAAGAAGGCAAAAACGTAAAACTTGTATGGCGAATAGGTTGCGATACACGCCGAGCGAAGGCTAAAAACAAATTGTTGAACTCCACACTTGAGTTAACATTTTCCCATTTGTTTCTTGCCTTCCTTCCACGGGGGAACCGCGAAAAAATGTGTGCGATTCACAAGTCTAATAACTCATAAGTTGTGTGCGCGAAGGGAAGCGGAAAGAGAATTAAACAAACACGAAATCCCTTCGAATTTATCGTTTCCAGGTCAGAGTGTTTGACGATTAAGCGAGGGAGCGAATGAAGCCAAACTTACCATCCGCGAAGCACTCGAGACCGAAATAGAAGAAACAGTTCAAAAGCGGCAAATTTGAATATGATAATTGGTTCAACAGCGAATGCTTTTTGTCGATGTTTTAATTGCGATTAAATGGAACTCGAAAAAAATGTTAACAGATGCAATGAGCGACGAGGCGCTCTTGAAGATTCAATGGTGCAAGAATTTTCTTACGAAACGTCGACCTTTGTTTGTTCGCTTTCGATATAGTTTTTCATCGGCCCGGTTTAATGTCGTTCAAGTCCGGGAAGTTGCGACCGATCACAGGGAGTCCCGAGCTGTATAAAGTTACGATGAAAGAACTGAACCACAACTCATTTTTGGACATTGACAGTGTGTGGGTTTCTTTGGTTCCTTTAAGAGAACCACTTTCCGCTGCTGCTGTCGCTGATTAGGGCTCGATTTGGAAGCTACGTGTTTGCCTCCGCTCGCTCTCCTCGCCTCGCTAATGTGCCATAAAATTTAAGCCTAATTAATCGTTGCGCATCGCTGGCTCTCCTCATTATTAACATAATGGTAAATGTCTCTCCAGGGGAATGGGAAACGACGCTGAGAGTGGCCATGACTCAAGTTTACGTACAGTTCCCATTTATATCGAGAGTCTTACACCGAAAATCGGGAGTCATAAAAAATTGAACTCGCATACAGAGACGCGAGCAACCAAAAAACTTTTTCTTCTTCCCGAAACTTCGTGCACATGATAAAAGCCACAAGAAAGAATCAACAAAGAAGCTTCACGTCACAGAGCCGAAATTTTCCCTCCCTTTGGCAAAGTCTTTGCATGTCTTTATGCTCGATTTATTGCACAATAAAACTCTGAGTAGGAGAATTTAAAATTCAAAGTGCATTTGCACAACATCAAGATGTGAGAGACATTAGGTTTAATGTATTTCAAGGGTATCAACATGCTTTTTTGCGACGGTGCAGCCAGCTCTGTCTTTAAGAACGAAACCGGTCACAAAAGGAAGGAAGAATTATGAGGAACACGCTGGAATAAAATAGAAATTAAAACATAAGAAAGCAAGAAAAAGAAATGAGCGAACGAAAGACGCGGCGGCGATAATGAAATGTATTTTTCCCAGAGCATTAGCATAATTATGTGCGCGTCGCTCGCGAGAGAATAGCGACAACCCAGCCGCGGCAAAATAAGAATTCTTCGCCTCAAATCGGAGAACTTTCCTTTGTATGAGCTTCGAGAGAAAATCGTCGCTCGAGACGACGGCGAATTTATTATGAGCAGAAAAAAATATAATTAAGCCTGAACCGAAAATTCACAAAGCGCCCGAAAAGAAGAATTGAACAAATGAATAATTTCTTCTTGGCTCGTAAGATGGTGGAGGGAGGAGAAAAGAATTATCGAAGGAAAATTTGAATAAAACGAAATTTTCACACACAACGAGTTCAAAATCAGATAAATATTATTCATGGGCCTTTCAATGAGCTGCTTTTTGTGTGAGCCCCCCAAACGAGAGCCGACCGCGAGAGCGCAATAAAAAATCATTTCTGTTCTAATTTCGCTTTTCCAGGGCGAAAATGGTCTCTCGCTTTGACGATGGAGCAAATTTGTCTTGCCTGTCTTCTGCTTGATTTATTTTATCAGACGATGCTGATCTAGCTCGTCCGAGTTGAAGTGATGTCCGATGCCGTTACAGTCGCCGCTTTCATGACTTTAATAAACTGGGAGAGCTCCAATTAATTACTGGTCGAACTAGAAAGACTGGAGACGGCGTGAGCGAGCGGGCTTGGATTTCACTGCTGCTGATGTTCATTTAAATGCATTATGTTTGCTCCACGGCGTAGAAAAATCAATCATGCTGCTCGGGAGAGCGGCACAGCTTCCCAATCAGTCGAGCATGTAAAAAAGCCAAAAAAGTGCGAATTCCCAATCAATTTTCATTGCAAATTGATCATTTCCAGCCGTCGACGTAGGAACCGTTGTCGGGCTTCTCTGTTGAAACTGCCACTGCAATCGCTCTCGTCCAACGAGGCGAATCATTTGTTCCGACATATTATTGAGGTTTAATCACTCACTAAATTCTCCTATCTCTCTATCTATTTCCAGATAAATCGACTCGGTGCAAAGATGAAAGCCAAACCGCATTGTTGGTGGTATTTCGTGGTAATTTTAGCAACAATAGGTAAGTGAATCTGGTTGACATTTTCCATGTCTCGTGTCCACGTCGATGCAGCGCTGCGACATTTACGAGGAATCGAGGATGAAAATTGATAACGATTTGAGGTTGCGTTTTACGACGTCGGCTATGATGATGATGAAAAACATCCGCTCGCTCAGCAAAATGTCACACGGATGAAATGCAAGATGTGATTCGACACCACACGTCTCACTTCCATCAAACGTAAACCTACTTCCAAAGCAGCTTTTTCCATAGAAAGCGAGTTCCAGCGCGTCCCATGCCATTGTTGTCTTTTATGACTTCTCTCGAGCAGCGCAATGAGTTTTAATTCCGCTCCAACATTGCGAGTCTTTCATTTTTACTGTGGAGCGATGTCTACACACACGCTACAATCGTCAGTTCCACCTGATGCACAGGTGCACCGCTTTCAATTAACTATAATAATAATTCCCTTCATTCAGAAGAAACATGTGCTTCACTTTCTGCTTCTCTTCGCCGTCGTCTCTTCCCTTCTTCGCGCTGCTGTGAGAAGTGAGCGTTGCCTGCTTTTGAGGAAACATTTTCATTTGAGTTTAGTTAAATAAGGTTCTAGTCAAAACCAACAATAAAAGAAGCGATCCACACATGCAGTGAGCATATGAACGAACCGAGCGTACATTCAGGAAATATGATGATGATTCCCGTTCTCCTCATCTGTCTAACTCCCCTTCATACATGACCAACATTTACGCCCGACAACATCGCAAAGATAAATTTTCATGAAAACTGCCAGCAGCCCCAGAGCGAGTGAGACAGAAAATTATTCAACAATTTTGAGTTTTTCTATTGTTTCTTCCTCTTGTTTTTATTACGAGAAAATTTTTGGGATTTTCAAATCTTTTGTTTCGTGCCGTTGCTGCATCAAACACAACCTCACGTACTCTCACAAAGACAGGCGAGTCGAGCAAAAAGCAGAAGAACTCGAAGCATATTTAGCACCCCGAGAATGATGATGGCTCGGCACAATGGAATGGGAAAAGAATTATTTTCATTATGTTGATATTCTCTATCCCTGCACAGCGCCAATTTATGTTGATGAGAATAGAGCGTGGCTGGTGTGAGAAACTCCCCGAATGCTTTATTTCTTTTATGATTTCATTTAAAAGTCACCGAGACACGCGGTTTGGTAGAAGGGAGACATTAAAGGTGTAAATTTGTTGCACGGTTACCTGCTCGCGAACACCTTGCGCTGAGCACGTGTGTGAGTGAATGAGAGTCAACTTCCAGGTGATAGCGTCTGCTGTGCTGCTGCATCACATCCCTAATTAACTTTTGTGCAGAGATCCCATTAAGGAATTATACACAGCGAGACTCGTGCGCAATGCCTCGCGAGAATCGTTTAAGTTGAGAGTCAGTCGCAAAAAAAAAAAGAAGATCATAAAATTAATTTTCCACCTGCCAAATTACGCATTCGAGAGCAGTTTTGTAGCCAGATCAGACATCGCAGCATCGCTTGAACGGGTTGAAATCGAAAGACAAACAGAAGCAGATTCATTATTAAATTAATTCGAATCCTTTCCCCACCTCACCTTCGACCCTTTGCCCTTCAGCGCTTCTCCTTCGCCTCCTTCGGAAAGAATTTAGATAAGCATCATGAGACTTTCAGCACACGTTTCCAGCACATTGTGCGTATTTATCTTAAAAATGCAAAACAAGTCGAAAGGTGTTTAAATATTTAAAAAGATTTCTTTGCTGGAGAAAGCAACGATTGTTCTCTCTTCTCGTCCCTGATGACGCAAGACCGTTTCACCTTCTTTCGTCGTGCTCACAAAATCCTTTCGGGCGAAATGTCATCGTTGTGAAAATCCTTCGCTCGGCCCCGTGAAAAACAAACGGACGCTCTCACACCCTGGGCAACTCATTAACATTCACTGTCCCCCCCTTTTACATTTGTTCAGCGAAAAGCGAGCATCGCTCCTCCGGCTTAAACGTCGCCTTTGAATGAAGTTTTTCGCCAAAAGGAAAGGAAAGAAATTGAAGGAAGAAAGGAAAACGACTTAGAAAACGTTCCATTTCACTTCTACCGCCTCATTTTTCTCTCACTCGCTATCTCTGCTGGGGTGTTTATTCTTAACATTCGTTTTATTTATCACGTCCTTATTAAAGCTAAATTAATTTTAATGCCATTAACGCACATAAATTTGTTCAGTTTTGTTTGTGTGGCAGTTGAAGAAATCGCCGGAGACTTCGTTTCGCCTTCCTTCGGCCACTTGCTCTCTTTCGTCTTTTTCCTTCTGCCCGTTGCGTTCATTCGAACAATAAATCATTGGGGAGCGTTTGGAGATGGAACTGATTGTTTGTTTGCCCCTTGCCTTCCCTCCGAGGACGGAAAGGGAAAGTGTTTAAAAATGCAACAATGTAATCAAGTAGCGATAACAACGACACATTTCCATCCATCTTGAGTGAAGCCGGAACATTTATTTGCATGTTTACGGCTCATTTTCTCGGCACCAACGTGAAGCCTAGCCTGAGCCTTCCTTGATGAAATATAAATAAATTTACGTGGATTTCAATTTCTATTCTCTGCTGTCGCTTGAAACACATCTTCCCCCCTACACCGACAACCAAGGAAGGCGAGAGAGAAGGAAAAGAGGAAAAAGAAGATGAAGACAAGCACAAATGTTATCGCATGATGAGTTCATAAAAAACCCAACTGAAATGCTCACCAACGAGGCTTTAAATGAATACGCAAGCCGGGCCGAGGGCTTGAGTCCAAGTGACTGATGAGGGGTTAAATCGAGATATTCATCTCACTCTCAAAAGGACGAAGGCAAAAAGGAATTTGGCGAGGGACATTTTTTATCTTAGTTGACGTGGCACACAAACGTCTTTCACTCGCGCTTATCATCGAGCCAACGCTCGAACGGATCCGGCGGAGCTTCATTTGTAACAAATTTTTAATTGTACGATGTCGCCAGCAACGATTTCGCCGTTTGGCCACGGCTTAGCACCACCGCCAGATATCAAGATGCGATACTTGCGAGCCTGTCAACGGCCTTTCTTGACCTTTTCCGATGATAAAATTTATAAATTGTGTGTAAATGTCGAGACACATGTTTTCGTCGCTCGTTGTTTTATTTAGAAAATTGTCCCTGGCGACGATAATTTTCAGTAGATCTGGTTAGAGAATTGGATAATAAACGTTGGAGAGAGAAGCAGCCGTGAAAGAAGAACTCAGAAAAATGGTTAAACGCTCGTCTCGCTACAGGAGAGTGTATTAATTCAGAGGAGTTGGACGAGGGAAAAAATATTCAAATTTTCGCTTTTGTTCGGTTTGTCGAGCCCGAATCTAATTAACTAGACAACTCAGTCCCCGGCTAACTCAATTCTTTCTCTACTGTCTACTGTCGAGATGATAGAGTTACGCTTAATAGCGAGTAGGTGAAACGCAATTAATAAAGTCATAAAAGGAGGTCAAAGGAAACAATAAATCCTTTGGCGATTACCATCGGAACAATGCGAGTTGAATTCCTGCGTTGGGTGTTGCCCATGTTGAAGTCTTTCTTCGTATCCATCAAGCAAGTTCTGAAAATTTGGAACAAAGGAGTTGTCGTGGAGACCATCGCAAGTCTGATGCCAACGTCAAGCATGAGGTTTCATCTTTCACCGCTCGATGTATCGATGGAACACAAACATGTGTCAAGACGCAGCGAGTGAAATTATTTCTGTTAACGACAAACACATCCATCTCACACACGGTTCACTTCGTCGTCTCCCCTTTTTATTTTTGGGTTTTTTCGTTGCGTTATTTATGAGTTCGATGTCGCTGGAGTCTCACGCTGAGTCTCGAGTACAAAGTGTTAAAGTTCACTCACACCAAACGTCGTTTGTCACTTTTAATAAGATAAATCAATTAAGTTTAAATTTTCCGCTCTCGCCGCTCCTTCGTCTTCCCTTTTGTCGACATCAAGATAATTGAGAATTAAAGTTTTCTTTCTGTTCATTTCCATCACGATTCCATCAAGTCAAAAAGCGGTTGATCATCTTCCGCCCGCACAGCCGACCGCTTTCTATTATTTCTTACAACTGTTGTTTGACGAGCGCAATGATTCCCTCGATTGCTTCTTCGCGCGCTTCTAATGAGTGAGACACGATAAGGCATCATCGCTCGTTTTAATTAAGTCTAATTTAAATTTTGTTTGTTCTCTTGCAGCATTTCGTTCGGTGTCAGCTAGCAAACAATATTTTCGAACACACCCGACGAATCTTCAAGTGCTCGAGGGCTCCGAGGCGCTGCTACGATGCGAGATATCGAATCTCGCTGGCAGCGTACAATGGGTCAAAGATGGATTCGCGCTAGGTAAGGAGCTTGGTATTGACTAAAGGTATTCGTTTACATTTCCGATATTTATAGGATTCTCCGAGAAGATTCCTGGCTATCCACGTTACAGCATGATTGGCGACCGTGGCTACGGAACCTTCAACCTTCGCATTCAAAATGCATCGCTCGACGACGATGCTGAGTTTCAATGTCAAGTCGGCCCCGCCAAAAACTCAGATCCCATCCGAACGGCAGCCAACTTGACTGTCATCTGTAAGTATTTCCATCTTCCCAATTGTCCTCAATCCATTCAACCCCAAATGAAATCCTCGGATCATTAAATCGAGTAAACACGAACGATATTGAATTGTCGAACCTGTGCATGGAGTGAGAGTATTGGCCCCTGTTCTGAGTCAACACAGTCCTGTTCAAACATCACAACTTGATGTTTATTCACGAATTGGTCACCTCAAGAACAATAGCTCGTTACACAAAACAACAAACACTTCTTTATGATGTGTGCGACCTGACCGCTTTCACTTTTCTTGCTCCTGAAATAATCAGAAACATTTGGACGAGGGAAAAGATAGAAATGTTTATAACTTGAGTGTGATAGGAAAGGGAAACAGCGACTCCATTTCGAGCAAGTTATAATTACTACGAACATCATCGCCACCCGCCTTGTCAAATTCCAGGCTCGGGTATCAAGAATTCTTCACTCCAACTCTCGACAATTGATATCTTTTGTAATCACATCTTTTATGTTTCTTTCAACTGTGTTGATATGATTCGGGAGCTTTTCTCAATAGAGCGAGCGGGACGGAATTGAAAGAGGGGTGGCGTTGTGGAATGTTGTTTTTAAATACTGTTGTTGTTGTGCTGTGAAAATCGACGCCACGTCTTCTGCTTCTCCTCCACCCCTAATTTTTCCTTGACAACCAGTTAAAGCGAGATACTCTGGAAGTTTGCCTGCTTCTGCCGATGAAGCTTAAGGAATTAAAACGTGAAAGTTAAGGAAAGTTTTGAAGTATGTAAGATTGAAACTTTTGCTGAGCTCCGAAGCTCAGAGTTACAGCTAGTGAGAGTGCACTTCATCAGAT
Organism: Smittia sp. YW1114-2; assembly: GCA_033064975.1. NCBI lineage: Eukaryota > Metazoa > Arthropoda > Insecta > Diptera > Chironomidae > Smittia > Smittia sp. YW1114-2. Next base: position 10,447,646 of record CP093834.1, on the reverse strand, counting down.
ATTGTCGCAAGTTGTCGGCTCGAGTTACTTCCGATCGTGAGGCCATTCAAATACTACGTGGGGGGGAGGTTGAAACGTGCGACCTAAATCTAGGGCAAGAAGCGTGGGGAGGGATCGAAAGAAACTCGTTTCCTTCTACGTAATATTTGAATAGCCATAAGGAAAAGGATCATGAAAAGTCGAAAGGAGAAACGTTGGAATTCCTTCCCGGAATAAAATTTTCCGCTTCTGTCGAGTCGATGAAATATCCGCGAACATGCGAGGCAGACATGATTACATATTCAGTATAATATTCATATGAATTCTCTCTTGATTATTTAAAATGAATTCTTTGAAGCGGAGGAATTCCACGAGTGATGTCACTTTGCTCTCGAGAAGCGCCCATTATGCTGCGCTCGAATTTCGCATCGCCCAAACCATCAGAAATCAATCATGAAAATTTATGAAAATGAAAGAGAATCCGTGCTTGTTTGTTGTTGAAGAGTCTCCTTAAAACAATCCGAGGATTTTCGGATTTTGTTTCGAGCGGGCGTGACGTCATTCGACAAAAGCGTCTCGCGAGAGCTTCTCGCTCCATTTCCAACTGCGCTGCTTCACGAACTCGTTGAGGAAAAGCTCACGAGAGTTTCCACACTTGCCCCGAAACTGGAAATTTTCTCTTCGCTCCCAAGAAATCGGATACATTTCGTTCTTCTTGTTTTGCTCCTTCGCTCGCTTCTGCGGAGAACAATATTAACAACAAAGCGTTTCGCTTCCCTTCGTTACTCCGTTTTATGCACAAAACAGAAATTTATTCATCACAGTTAAGCAGAAACAACATCAAAAATGTATAAAACAATACGTATCGCGAAATAAAAGCTCCGGGAGAGCGAGATAAGAGTCCTCAGAAATTAAGATTGATTCAGAAATTTTCCATCACATTTGCAGTTCAAGAATGAGCAGGAAATGCATTACAATAAATTATGTTTTCTTCGGGGCTTTAATAGGAGGGCGGGGGCAGGTTCGAGACGCAAACAACAACATCTCAATAAGAAGTTGTTTGTTGCTTTAACTCTAAACCTCGAAAAAACAACCGCTGGCGTTACGCTCGCGACTTTCTCTAGGGAATCGCGCGCCTTCAAAAGGAATAGCTTGAGGGATCTCCCACTACTGTCGCTCCTCTCGTTAGGCGACACTGATTGCACATTGCGATTGTCAAGCAACATACAAAGCTTTGCACTCGTGTGTCAACATCTTCAAAAGAGTGCTCGTACTTCCTCTTGAATTTTGAAATTTTCCGGCAGCCAACAGTAAGTTATGCTCGCTTCAACATGACGGCGAATGGAAAATAAATCGTGCGTCTTAAGTTCTCTCCTTTCTCGATTTTCTTCGCTTGACGATATTACAGACAAAGTATTGCTCGACATCTCTTTCGCCCTCACTCCCCTCTGCCTGTCGCGCTTCAGCTCACTTCTGAATTTCGTTTCATTCGCGCTGAAGCTTTACGGGAAAAAATAAATTATGGCCCGCTACCTGAATATGATGGCTGAAGATTTAAAGCTCTTTTTCTCTTCGCTCGCGCGCCGGTGGTGATGGGTTGGTTGCACAGCGAAGCGAGAGCCAAAAGAGGCTGCCGAGAAAAGGAAAAGGATTTTGACACAAGCACATACATTTACGACCTTCATTAATATTTAACATAAATTCTTGGAAGCTCCGCTCTGCGTTGTACCGCCTTTTGTTTGCATGCCAGTTGTTAAATTATGATGGAAAATTATGGATGAACGGCTGAAAATAGCAGCAGCGTCTCTACCCCCGACAGTCGGGATAAGTTTCTCGAAACTCGGAAAGCGGCAATTGGGAAATATAAAGTAATTTAAGCGATGTTGTGGAGCCTTTTTACAACCACACTCATGCTAACACAGAACTTTAACATCGAATTATCAATGGTGTCGTACGAATTCACGAGGAATTAATTATTCCCTCTGCGCTCGAATAAATTTTCCCGGAATTATCGCTCGCAGGAATTTGTTTAACGGGTTCGCTTTGCCTCTTTCCAGCACCTCCATCGTCTATCGTAATCGAAGCCACTTCGTATGGCACGATCATCGCCAAGCAAAACAACAAAATAGATGTTAAAGAAAATCAAGACTTGATGCTGACGTGCGTAATCGCCAACAGTAAGCCAGCGGCCGAGATCAAATGGTACCGCGGGCACGTTGAGCTGAAGGCATCAGACAATCGACAAGATATCGTTCTTCCGCTGGACAATAAACGATTCACAGTATCGTCAAACCTTACGATCAAAGCGTCGGCCAACGATGATCTCGTCGACTACACGTGCAGAGCGAAGCATCAAGCTCTCTCGCCCGATCATCCCATGAAATCAACAGTACAAGTTTCAGTATTAAAGGCGCCAGGCGAGCCATTCATCGAAGGCTACAGCAAAGGCGACCGACTCAGAAGCGGCCAAGAAGTAGAGTTAGTGTGTAGATCCTACGGCGGAAACCCTCCAGCTCAGCTGATTTGGTACAAAAATAATCGACAAGTCGTCAGCCAGTACACAACGTCGGGTCGCGACTCCGCCAGCACCTATCGCTTCAAAGTTCAATCGGGCGACAACAAGGCGCGACTTCGATGCGAGGCCAGCAACACCATCTCTGACAAATCGCTGAAGAAGGAGCTCGACTTGAGCGTTCTGTGTGAGTACTCGCGAGATTTAGCAATTCAAATTTATCTCTTTGCCTCATTCGTCGCTGCCGCAAAAGTTTCGTGCAGTTCTGTGCGAAAAGCTTTTTCTGGGGCGATGAGAAAACTTTTGGCATTTACCATCTCTGCTGTTATCAATTAACCGAGCAAAAGTTTGTTTTATTATTTCATTGCAAAAGTGCTTGATCGACGTTTATTCTAATTCAATTTAATCGCTTCATTGCCCGATCCCCCTCACTTTTTCTCGTCGGCCAGATAGCAAAAGTTTTCCTTTAATTTTTATCGCTTTATTGCTCTGACCGTAACTTTTCTCTCCAGAGTTCCGTATTAGCACAAACTTTTTTTGGTTGCAATGAGGCACCAACCCGAACATAGTTTCACGCGTCTTTACTACTTAGGAATTCTTTTGAGTTGAAAATGTCTGTGAAGCTTGCGATGAACTCTTCGACCTGCTCTGTTGCTGCTGACCATTCTGAGAGCCATTGCTAATGATTTATTCATTTGTTTTTCTCTGTCCGACAGTTCCACCGACACAGGTAACCATTGCTGGTCCCACAGAAGCGAGACAAGGAGATGTCATCAACTTCCAGTGCTCTACCGCTCCGTCAAACCCCGCAGCAGAAATTCGTTGGACGATTGACGGAAGACAAAGGCGAACGAACGTTTCGGCACAAGTTCCGAGCAACGAAGGCGGTTGGATTTCAACCTCAAACATCTCAATTAACGTCGACTCCAACAAGCGATCTTTCTCTCTGCTATGTCAAGGAATTAACATGCAGCTCGCCGACAACATTATGACAACCCACATGCTTCACATTCTCTGTAAGCCTTTTCAGTCTTTCGTGAATTGCGATGATTCAATAAATTAAATGCTCTCGCAGATCCACCATCGCAGCCTGCCATCTCAGGCTACACTGAAGGCTCCGTGATTCCGGCTGGCTCCAGTCAAAAGCTTTTATGTATGTCTTCCGGTGGCAATCCGCCAGCAACTCTCACTTGGTTTAAGAACGACAAGAAGGTAAATGAAACGTGACTTTTTCAATTTAATTATTTTTCCTCATCTCGCTTGTTGTCGCAACAGATTAATTCCCAGACAAAGACCATCAATAACTCGGTTCAATCGGAGTTGAACATCATCGCCAACATCACCGACAATCAGGCCATCTATAGATGCGAAGCCCAGAACAGCGCTACGGATGTTCCACTGCTTGACTCCAAGACCCTCAGCGTGCACTGTGAGTACACCAAACCATTTACTCTTTGGCTTTTATGACTCGCGGGCCACTCAAAGCGCGCTTGTTTCACTCATAACTTTTCTGCTGCTTCCACTCGTGAAAAAATAACATCAACGAGCGAGAAAAAAAACTTTTCTGTTTGTAGAAGAATAAAAAGCACAAGAGATTTTTAATATTTGATTAAATTCTCTGCAACTGGAAGCGGCACCAGCTGCTGGATTCTGCTTTTTCTTGTTGTCCGCCTGGTTATTCGGTTCGATCGGCAACTTTTCCTTCTCTCCCGCTCAAAAAAACTTTCCTCGATGTTTTCTTTTCGCCCCTCGTTGTCGTCATTATGATGATGTTTCAAGCTCATTCTATCCCTAACAAAACTTTTTCTCTTCTTCACAGTTTTGCCCGAGACATTAAAGATCCGTATCGAGCCGAAAGCGTTGACCGCCGGCACCGAAGCGAGTCTATTTTGTGACTCCAGCTCGAGCAACCCTCCGGTGAGACTTGGCTGGTACAAGGATGGGATTCCTCTAATGAGCGAAGGTGGCGTCAGCAATCAGCCGGGTCTGTGGGGCGGAAAAATTTCCTCAACTCAAGTTAAGCTAAACATCACCCAGGACATGAATGGCGTGAAAATCGCCTGTCAGGGAACAAACGAAGCTCTTCAGCGGAGCATTAATGAAGCCATCGAGCTGCAGGTTCTATGTAAGTGTAGCTAGCCAGATTTTGTGGCATCATCGTGACGCTGACGTTTGTTTACAGTTTTAATTAAATTTGTTTTTCGACTTCTCATTTCCAGTTCCTCCAAAGTTCACTCCACTGCCATCATCAACAGCAGTCGGTATCGAGGAAGAGTCGTTAGTCATCAGCCTAGTGGCGACGGGAAACCCGAGCAGCATTCAATACACTTGGACGAAGGAAGGCTCCCCGCTTGAAGATCACGGTAAACGACAATCTCATGTCAAATGTCATGTCACAGTTCCGGAGCTAATCTTCATTAATATTCCACAGACAACCAACGAATCATCATCGATGGACCAACGTTGAATTTCACTAAATTGGCACGTGATGACAGTGGATTGTATACGTGCGAGGCTCTGAATTCCCAAGGCTCGGCTACCATCAACATTACAGTTGTCGTCGAATGTAAGTTTCATGGACCTGACCAAAGCACTCCGCTCTTACTTCATGATGAATTTTAATGAATGTCCTTTTTCTATTTCTCTTTCTCTCTCACTCGTTACATGCAAACAGATGGTGCAACTATCAAGTCCATATCTGAAAACATTGTGGTGAATCCTGGCGATGAGGCAAAACTTTCATGCGCTGTTGATGGTAAGTTCACTTTGGAAAGCTTTTTTGGTGCATCGTTTCGCTGTACTACAGTGCTTTGATGGGTCTTTGTTTCTATTTTTCTACGGCATTAATCATTGTAATGGGAATGTTTCTATGGATTCTTTACTTTAGTTGAAAATTGAAATGAGTTTCTCTCGCTTCATCGCAGCCACCCACACGTTTTTTGAATGGTGAATTGAAGAATAACAGATTATAAGTGTTGTGGGGGCGAATTTCGTTAGTGATGTAATATCTGTCAATCAAAACCGAAAAAAGTAATCAGCGGTTAAACTAGTGAAGGATCTCATGGGGCCCGGAAATGACGATAGAGACTACCGTGGCTACCGAAGTGCGTATTGATCTAGCAAGACTTCGCCCACAGTTTGATAAGCTCTTCGTTTATTTAAACTTGAAGGTCTGACTTCAATACTGTTTCTCCTGAAAACGCTAGAATCAAGCTTTCTTGGAAGCTTTGAGTTGTTTCACAAATGTTCTGAATCTTTTTGTAAAGCTTCGATATCCTCCAAAACATTTTATCGCAATCGGCAGTTACTTCAAAGGCATCTGTTGTTGTTCAGTCCCACAATGAACCGACCGAATTGCCTTTTCGAAGGTTTGAGAGCAAAGTTGCATTGATTCCATTAAAAAAGCGATACCGGTAGAACATCTAACCTTAAGCAATTTGAGATTAAAATTCGCATCTTTTTCCGCTGAATAATCCTTACTTTGCTTTCTTTTCTCTTTCCCTCGCTCACGCGATTGCAGGAAATCCATTAAACGAAAACCACATTCGCTGGGAGCGAGTTGATTATGAGATGAGCGCGAAGACAAAGGCAAGCTTCGAGAACGGCACGAGCTATTTGCATATTTCAAACGCTCAACGTGACGACATCGGACACTTTAGATGCATCGCTGATAATCGTGTGGCAAATCCTATTAGTCGCGATGTGTTGTTGATAGTGAAATGTAAGATGATGGCAACGGATTATGATGATGACGATCATTTTATTCATAATTTAATTTTCTCTTCACCACTGTTCCGCTCCGTCTAGTTATTCCTGAAATTGATAAATCACCGACGATGCTTCGTGCAGCGAGCAATAAAAACGAAAAAGCTCGGATGGTGTGTCGAGTGCAAGCTGCTCCGAAGCCATCGTTCGCCTGGTCACGTGACGGAAGAACTGTGAACATCTCGCAAAGCGGCGGAAAATATGCAATTGAGAGTCGACAAATTGATCCGCTGACTTACGAATCAGTTTTAATGGTGGAGAAGGTAGATAGCAACGACTACGGATTATACGAATGCAAAGCAGAGAACGAGCTTGGAAAGGCCATCGAGAGCGTCCGTTTGGATGTGACGTCGAAGCCCGACACACCACTCAACCTCAGCGTCCTGAACTCGACACATGACACCGCAACTTTGGCTTGGACACCCGGATTTGACGGCGGCTTAAAAGCGACGTACAAAATTCGTTATCGAGAGGCATCAGCAAGCAGATATAACTATGTTGACAGCTTACCAAATGCCCATAAACTGATTGTCGATGGTTTAAAGACAAACACAGTTTATCTATTTTCAATCATGGCGTTCAATAGCCTGGGCGAAAGTGGGTGGCGTCCCGATCTCACCAAGGTTCAAACAAGAAGTAAGTAACCGTAGTTAGTTCATTGCGATATTGTGACACCGATCGACGACAACCTGTTGATCGATGAAGCAAATCACCATTCAAACATTAAATTAACAATTCCCTCGCCATGCTTCAACCCTTTACTAATTTTCCCATAACAAAAAATCCCAAACAATCGTGAACACGTACAATCAGTTGCACCGCAACCATCCATGTCGATTCTTACGACGCAACAAACCGAGACGACGGGCAGTCCATTCATGAACACATCGAGGGGGCTTTTGATGCTGATTGGTATTTCATCGGGCACTGGATTAGTCCTTATCAATATTCTGCTGATCGCCTGCTGTCTCCACAAGCGCCACAAGAAGAACCTGAAAGGAGGTAAAATAATTCCACAAAGAGATCCTAGGAGCATCATCATGTTGACAACGACGACTCCACGAGCGACTGAATTCCTTACCGCCTTTAGTTCCGTAGAATGTTTCCTGATTTAATTTTAGTTTATGAATTCAATTCACTTATTTGTTGTTTGTTGCTTCTTTCTTTTAATTTCATTATTTCGTTGGATCTGGAAGGCCTGGAGGCTGTTCAGAAAGAGCTGAAAGACGATGAAGCGCTCCCAAAACTCCTCGTGTTTGGCATTGCTTTAATCGGGCTTGGACTTTTAATTGCGAACACAGCACTTGTTGCATGGTTCATCATCCGCAAACGAATTAAAGGTAAAAACAACACGAAAGCGATTTTTTTCTGCTTTTTGCCTTCTCGCTGGCTGAACCGATTTTCCGTTTTGTTTTATTTAATCTTTTTTCTCGGTTGGAACTCATGTTGGTTCCCATTGTTGGACATTCGTTCGATATTGTTTTTATGAGAATTCCCTTGGACGATTTTCTCTTTGGCTGCTTTTTTCGCCACTGATTTTAATTGTAATTAATTTTTGATGACAATATTCTGCCTTGGTCCACCCAGAACAACAAATTGTTTGATGGGCTGGGCGCACGAGAACAGAAGCGAGCAGCACAAAAAAGTGGGAAATTGCCGGCGCCTTCGTAGCCATCCAAAAAAGCTGAGGGAATGCATAAGAGAAAGAGAGAAACATGATGATGATGCCTTAATTGATTTTTTCCGCCCGGTCAGTGCCATCGCAGTCGGGCCAAGACGACTCGATTGTTCGGAAGTAGAAAGAAAGCGTGGCACAGTCTCCGGATTGTCAGGCACTGACCGAACAGAGGAAAAGTTGTGTACTTGAAGCTAACGAAATATCTTTGTTCATTTCTTCCTGTTCCACTCGACAGAGCCCACTGGCACTGCCAACAGCAAATCGGCAGCCATCGAGATGTATGCACCGAGCAGCTACAACGATACGGTGACTGGCGAAACATTGTCGTCCGTTTCGGATAAAAGTGATTCATATTCAAACGATGGCAGCCAGCCAGATTTGACGGTAAATAAATTTTGCTTCTCGCCCTTTTCTTCTTCGAAGCCGATTGAAAACAGTTAATCTGAAGTCATGGCGCGAGCTGAAAAACGATCCAGATTAAGTAGATTCACTCGCTTCAGAAATGTTTTGGCGACCGCAATGCATTTTTCATGTTTCTAACCGATGATTTAATTGTTATTTCAACTTTTCAATCTCATCGCCAACCCTCAGGAGGAAACCAATCGCAAACAGCAGACATCATCAACGTATGTGGTCGAGGACTCTGACATTCCACCGCCGCGCTACCAGAAAGATGGGCGCCTGTCGCCGTACTATCAGTCGAACAACTCAAACCAAATGATGATCCATCCAAAGAATTTACAAGTGCAAAACGCATCACAGATGAGCTTCATGCCATCGTCCAATTACGATGATCAATTTATGAATCACAAAAATTATGTAAAAATTCCGTCGCCCGGGCCGCCCATGGATGGCTCCTATTATAGTGCTTGTGATCGTTATCTCTCGTATCCACCGATGGTAACAGCTCGAACATCAACATCTGCAAACTAACTAACAAATTTACATTCCTACAGGATCATCCATTGGATTACACAGTTGCATCAGCGACACTGCCTCACAACATGTCCAACAACTCTGATATGAATCACATGAGTGCGTCGCGCAGCAATACGCTCAATCGACGCAATAGTAATCTGATGGCTATGAATCACAACATCATCCCGCCACCAGATGTAACACATACGACTAAGATGATGCCGTTGATGGTGAGTAGTGGCACGGGCACGTTGTATAACAGCAAGCCCAACAACCTCCCGCCGGGCATTCTCAAAGATCCAAAGAGAAATCAACAGAACAATGTAAATAAAGATCTCCAGATGCAATCGATACTGATGCCGATGCCTTCGTTCGACGGCAGCATACCAAACCCGCATCACCTCAGCGCAGCCCATCTCATGAACAATTTCGATGCAACGAACGCCAATCTTGCGAATTTTAATCAACAAATGGGCTTCCCAGAGACAGACGGTCACCTAGTATAAGCGAAAGTCGATCAAATCAGATCCGGACGATGGCTTAGAGCCTTTGACACGACTCTCAGCGATCGCCCTAGTTTTCTCTAAGTTTTACGATTAGTTGTCATCTCATACGTACACTCAAAGCCGTACATCACGACAAAGTGATCAAGCAAGCAACACAAAGAAAATACTCAAAGTTTTTTTATTGATTAAAGTTCATAATTAAAAATGTCCCTCATTGACTGTTCTCGAGAATGTTTTATAATTAATAATATCGATTGAGTTTCTTAGTTAAAATGAAAGGATGAGGAGATTGTCTCGAGACGCTTCTCGAATGCCGAATCCATTGATAATGAGAGATTTTTAAGACGAAGAAAAACTTTAAGCGGAGGACGAGGATGAAAAATGTTTAATTAAATGAATTACGAAATGTCGAAATGCTATTAAAATTTACTATTAAACTATTTACAAATTTAAAAATGATAAAACATCTTTAAAGCTCCATTGATCTTGATTTTAAAGCGAAGCAGAAATCCCATTGATAATAAAGTGAAAGACGTGTTAAGAATTTTACTAAGCAAAAGATTGAAATCATCCCCCCGGATAAGCTCTGATAATTAAAGCAGTTATTTAAAATTCTTTCCTGTAATTAAGCGTCAACAAAAACCCAGTGAATTAATTAAGCGACTGCGTGTGTGCGAGAGCTGGCTCGACCTCTCTCTCGCTTTCAAACACGCCGCCCACGCAGAGTCCGACTCGAAACTCAAAGAACTGTACATATTACGGTTAATTATGCAACTGAAATAATTATTTAATGACAAAACATTATTACAACTTTGTATTAAATGAAGAATTTTTCGCTGTAAATAATTTTTCCCCCAAAAAACAATGCGGAAGAAAATGATAAGAAACAACAACAAACAATAATTAAAAAATAAAATGAAAAATATAAAAAAGCGCTTTTCATTTGGCTTTCGGTCGGGGAAATGTTTTTGGTTTCGTGGAAATTGTTGCGAGGGTGAAGTGGCGAGAGTTAGCTTTGGAAGTGTTCAACAGCAATGTAGCAATTGAGCACGAGAGGTTGAATAAGCCTTCAGGTTCACGGGAATTGATAGCGGAAATGTTTACGATGACGTTGGTAGGAGGCGACGACGTCACTGTTCAACGAGAACTTGCTCCACAAAATTTCGACAAACTCGAAAGTTTAAATCGATTAAAAATTGGGGAGGGAATTTAAAAATAAGTGCGAAAGCTTCGGAATGGAGCATGCGAAGCCTAATTACTGTTGGCTTTTGTAGATAAATGCTGGAAGTTCCAAGAATTCCTTAATAGCATCCATAAATTATGTTACTGTGGTGGAGAGAGACTGAAGAATTCCGCGTTTCCTTCTAAATTCCGCGCGCTTTTCCCGACTGAAAGCACTTGCGGATGATAGCCAAACCCTCTCGTAGACAGTACGTGACCTCGTTCACCCCGAACCCTCCATCCATCTTCTGGAAAACCGTTCTTTAATTGCATCCGATTCCGATGCTTAATGTAAACCCCGGAAATTTTTCTCTCTTTGTTTACAGGACGTTCTTTATTTGCTCGATAACGTTTGAGACCTAACTGCCGGAAGCGAATCGATCAAGGTGAACAATCGAAGCGAGTCAACTTAATTAATTTGCGAAATCCTTCAACTCTTGTTTCAGTGAAAGCAGAAGCACTTTGCCAAGCGAACGAAAGCTATGGCTGAGTGAATGATTTATGACGTTTCTGACGGCCGTTTTCGTTTTCAGCTCAAAGCTCGTCGCGTTGGCGTTCGCCACGTCGCAGCTCCATTCATAAAATTAACGCAAAGGCGCTGATGAGGTATCGAACGAAATTTGTGTTTCCTAATATTCCTCTCGCCTTGTCTTTCTGCTTCTCAGAAGGCACTAATGCGCCAAACGCTGTTGATCGTCTTGCCCGAGCACTCGGCAGATTAGAAGGTGAATGTCTGTGGTTCGACGAGATTCTCCTACCGGGTAATTACTGCCGACCAAATGCTCTCATCTCGAGAACCAACGGTAACCGAGAAGCGGGGAAAAACATGTTGTTGTGTGTCGATGATGGAGCGGTGAGTGAGTGAGAACGAGATAAACAACAGCAACAACTCCGAATCTGAAAATTATTCAAATTGCGAGCGTGGGTGACACACTCGCTAGCCGTTTTCGAGTCTCGAAACCATAATTTGAGACTCTTACAGCTCCGCTTAATTATTAATGTGTCCAGTCGAATGAATATTTAAGTCGCAGCATTCGAGGGCAAAGAAACTTTGAAATGATAATAGATCGAGCATCGAGCGACGCAAGCGAAAGAGCAAAACGAGTTGCGCTGCTGACTCAAACATCTCGTGAATTTCCGATGAGGCGAGACAAATAATTTCAGATTAAGCTGCCAGCTTTCTGGGCGGCTTTGGAAGCTAAGAGCTGAGAAACCACAGCGTTTGCATATTTACACAACAATTTTCATCCCTTCAAAGCTCATGCCGCCGCCCTCGGTGTGCAAAATGCCTTCGAGAATTGAAAGATTAAAACCGCAGAAATGTTCTTCGGAATTTCCATTTCTGTCTTTACACAGAACTATTAAATCGAGGAGAGTTTGTCGAAGCGTCAACCATTGAGAGAGATTGAATGGGTCGACTTTATTGTATTGTTTCATTATTAGATTAACACGCTCTCGAGGTTTCCTCTAAGCTTTAGGTTCTCTAAGCTTCGTCTCATGTTTTCGGTCTACATTGAAATGGGTTACGGAAGAAAGAAAAGGTGTTTTGACACATCAGAGTCGAGAAGACGTGAAGCAGATCATTATCGAGTGTGTGAAAAAGAGTGAAAACTCACCCGAGCAGAATGAGCGATAATTTTCACGTAATTTTCCGTCTGAATTAACCCTCGACATTCATACGACAACGCTTCGGCTTGCACTCGGCGACAATTGCACTTCGCATTATCGTCAAATTAAAAACTTGTTAAAATCAAGCGAACAAAAGCAATTAACATCAAGCTGAAAATCTCTTCAGTGGAAAATGGAAAAAGGCCGAAGCTTGCAATTGTAACTTTTCCCCCGACGATTTATTCACATTGGAAAATGATTTAAAAAATATGCACAAATTGACTTTTTCAAAAAAGTATACATGAACTGATAATATTGTAATAATGAACTCTAATAGAAATAGGAGGATGCGGAGAGGAGGCGATGTTTGTTCTACGAATGGAAATGTTTTAATGGCGCTAATTGATATTCAAAACTCCTCTCCCCTTACGCGCTTCTACTGATATTCATTGAAAATAAATAAATATGGTTTTTTTATTGGTTTCCATCCGATATTTTAATAATTCGCTCGATTTTATCGCTCCGTTGTGTGTGATTCGCTCGAGTGATGTTTATTTGAGCGGCTTTTGACCGCTTGTTGGCTCGCTCACCGGTGTCCCGCGGACATTTTTGCTATTTTTTAGACGGGACTCGATTGAGAAAAATGTCACTGGGTCAAGGGAGACTCGATAAACTTTGAAATCTTGATCTGTGACTCGCCCTCGAGCACTTGAAAGCTTAAGGGGATTTGAAAGCTTCCAGCTCGGGAACTTTGCATCTGAATAATCTTGTTGCCTTTTGCTCGACCCTTTGCAATCTTCTAAAGCTGGATCAACACATAACGTGACCTATTTCATGAACATCCCTTCATGCAAATCAGCCAGCCAAAAACAAAAAAGAATAAACAGCCGAGCGGAGCTGCAATTGAAATCAAGCCTCCGATTTATGAAATCGCATGATTTGTGCGGATTGTAATTAAACGAATTAAGCAAGGAGCTCAAAGCTGATTTATTCGACAGATGAACACTCAAACATCACTGGGTTGGCTTTTAGGCTTTAATATTTTCATTTATGACGGAAAATGAAGGAAAAAAGTCGCATGCACTCATTTGGAGCGTAAATTGAATTATTGTCCCGTACGAATATTAAATACTCTTGCGCCAATTTCAATAAATCTCCAATTGAGTGAGAAACACATATGTGTGAGTCATATACGGTTGCAACTGCTCGGTGGGGGAACGTTCAACGATTATGGAACAGTTACGAGAACTTGTTGCAAAGCTTGATTTGTGTTGAGCTTTTAAAAAGCTTTCAGAAAAAAGCTTAACTTAAATGAAGCTTAAAGTTCTGAGCGTAAATGGATTTTCCTTCCTGTTTGGTTTGATGGAACTAGGTCAATGATTATTCTGATGCATTTTGGGTAAGTCACCGAAGCCATTAACGCTGTCCGAAACCCAGAAGGGAGACGAAAAATATGAGCTTTTTTATAAACTTAAAATTAAAAATTAAGTAATTAAATTACACATGAAATTTCCGTGATGAAATCTGTCAGAGTTGCAGCCGTAAAATGCCGCCGGGTTTAATTACTCGCCCTTTAATGAAATCAAAAGGAAAACGCCAGTCGAATGTTTGTAGGTTCATTACAACCTAAAGCTTTAAAACTAATGCAAAAAGAAGTCAACTCTCGTCCAAGGTCTTTATTTAATAAATGCATTGTGTTTCATCATATTCTTCTCATGATTTCATTTTATTTTCTTTGTTTAATATCAATAATAAGTAAATCATCTTAAGTAATTTCCTTTTTTTCGTTCATCGATAGAAACTTAAGTAATCATTGATAAGGGGTAAACAAAGTTCTCCTCGCTTTCTCTCTCGTTTTTAATTATTATATCTTACGATCAGACCAGAATTTAATTAAATTTAAGTATAATAACACTCCTCCGCCCACTTCAGATTAACAGAAATCTCACTGCTGAAATCTTCATCAGATTTTTAATTATTCGAAAAAAAGTTTTCCGCTCGCTCCACACAAAAAAATAGCATTTTCCGTGTTATCAGCCACCGAAACCCGAAAATTATTATCAAAAATTGATGATGAACTCGGGACGTTGAGGAGAGAGTGTGAAATGGCTAGTGGGGTGGCTGAGGCTGGCACGGAAACGAGCAAAGCCGCTCTCGAACGAATCAGAAAACATTATTTGCACCATAAAATCAATGTTATTAAAAATTTAAGAAATAATTTATATTCAAATTTTCCGGCCTAGCGTCGCTTCTCCAGTACTCGAAAATGATACGGCAGCCACCCCTTTTTCGGGCGCCCACGCCACGTCTCTATCGGAGCATTTTCGACTCTATTTTTGTGTGTGGAGTGGAAAATAAGTTGAGAGGAGCAGAGTAGGATAAAAAAGTTGACATAAATACACAATTTTAATTGATTTAATCCTCTTTTTGTCAGTTTGGTGTTCAATGGTATGCGTTGATTGTTCTTCCATGCTGTGAGTGTTTGCGTAAATTAGTCTGCTGCTTTGATAGGGGCTTTTGATAAAATAAAAAAAAGTTATTATCCTCTCAGACAAATTCCTCCACTGCTCTTGTGATGATTGTTTTAAAGTTTTGCGTCATTGTCGTCTGATATCAAATTACGAGCTGCTTAATTCCCCTCCTCCCCTTCCCAATTTCCATTTTGCACTTTTCGTCTTAACAACAACAAGAATAAAGAGAGTTCTGCGAACTATTCGAGAGAGATCGCGCTTGAAAGCATGGAATTCCACATAAATTTCAATCTTGATGACATTCCCCGTTGCACAGTCAGAGAACAGCATCAAAATTTCATCCTTCATCGCTCCCTCTCAATGGCTCACGTAACATGTAAATTTTAGTGCATGAAATGCGACGCTTTCGCCATGCACGATCTCATGTACATTCATCTCGTGATTGCTGCATTTCTGATCGATTAATAACTCGTCAGTTTGTTTAAAAATATTCTACATGGATTGAGTTGGTTCTTTAATAGTGATTCATTGTATTGTTGCAACGTTTGTCATTAATATCTACATTTTTGGTCCCATTTAGTAAAAATTGTGATTCCATGTTGTTGCTCCGGTCGCTCAGGGTCTGCCAGTCTACTTCTTCTTGCCGAGAATGTCTCTCCATTTTTCAAACTTTTCCCACTCTTCCTCCAGCTCTAACGCTTCCACACATCCGAGAAAGTACTCGGTCCCGAAGCAGCTTTCTCTGTAAGAGATAAACAAAGGCAGAAAGAGAAAGGAAATTTCAATTAGTTTTTAATTAAAGCAAGTTTTAATTAAAATGGAACAAATATTTAAACAGTGGACTTGTGAAGTATGCATCGGGAAAGAATCGTTTCTTTCCAAAGTCCGACGATTATCAAGCGACATGTGTGTATGTTGTTAGTGCGAATTTGTTTGTTCAACTACTCTACATTGTGTTCTATTGAATTGCTAGTCTACTATGTACGGTGCTGTTAGAATCTCAAATCCATACCCTTCGTCTCGATAGTTAACAACGGTTCTCTTCTTATTGCACGTAGAGAGGCGCGCTCGCTCGTGTGATGCCACGATGATTGATGATGAGAAATGTTTCAAATGTGTGTAAATAAGGCGAAAAATCTAACAATTATTATCACGACGAAAACAATTATTTCTGAGTATAGAAGAAGCAGCGCTGCATCATGTTGACAAGGGTTGGAGGCTGCTGCTGGGCTGCGCTCGCGACAAAACACATACACATCCCCCATCGTCAACCGCCCTGCCAGCGTACGTCAAACGTCGACTAATTAACTAAATTATCGTTTCATTTCATCCCTCCGATGTTGATTACAAGCAGAAAAAGCTTGTCGTTTTCGGGGTCGGCGGTTGATTGCGATGGCATTCATAGTTGATTATTATTTGAGTTCTCGTCGCTTCTCGTCGACATCTAAAGCGTCCTTGCATGCTGCGCTCCTCTTGCTTCATGGCGACACTTCCAAGTGAGTACGGTGGCCTCCTAATAGCAGGAGGTTGCGAGTGGTCGTTTGTTGCAATTTCTTTTTTGCCTTCTTGGGCCCTCGCAGGAGCGACTTTCTTCTCATAATTTGATTACTTGATGCTCTGCATCGTTTAGGCCAAGCACACACTCGCAGCATGCGACGGACTGGGTCAGCCATCCCGCTTCCTCAGTCATTTGACGTTGTTCGTTTCATGAGGGCGTGCGTATGCGTTTTGAATTTTTATGTTTTTATTATCCCTTATTTTAAGCCATTTGTCCATTGTTCGTCTACTTCTTCGTCTATAGAAATCCTTTGGGGTGTTTTGTTGTGTGTTCTGAGTGGGTGAGCGGGGAAAATGGAGCCAGGATCCGACAAATCGATGGGCTTGCACACGCATCTCAGTTATTCGACAGATTCGGATCGGCACCATTGACCAACTTGATATAACTTTTAATAGCGTTCACTTCATCCTGCAGCTGAAGTGCTTCTAGACATCCCTTGAAGAACTCCGTCGTGAAACATTGCTTCCTGCATTTGCATCCAACAGACAAGCAACACATAAATTTATTAATTAACGGTTACGATAAATCAAAATGGGATTCAATTTAAAGAAAGGAAAGCATAAATTTGTCGTGAGAAACGACATAAACGGGTACAGGTATGCTCGAATGGTTGACCATGAACCTTATGGCATGAAAGGAATCGTTAAGCATGAAGTGACTGAAGTTATGCGTTACTGGATTACGCAAAAATAAAATAGATGTGACGATGAAAGGCTCTGCGAGGCAACAAAAGTTATGGTTTCGGGGAGAGCCATAAAATATGCAAATAAGAAAGTTTACAGCAATTTTTCGGTGCCGGTTTCACTTTTCCTCCGCTCCTCGCAACGCCGAATTAAGCCGGTAATAAGACAAAGGGTTGAAAAGAGGTTTATAAAAGCTGGAAAGTGTCCGCTTAAAACTTGCTCTCCTCCCAACACAACTTATCCGCACATCCCCCCAGCTGCCCTCGTCTCTCCACGACACGGCCGACATAACAAAACGCTTCCTTCTTCTCGTGTTTATTATGAGAATAATCCAATTCAAGGGGGGCTTTTTACCATTTTTTAACCTTTCGCAAAATACGCAATGGAGAAAAAAAAGATTAAATCCGTTCGAAGGTTGGTATAGACTAAAGAAATAACAAATTTCATGGGTCAATGGCTTCAGAAATCGACCTTTCTCAAGATGAAAGAGAGAGAGGGAAAAAGTCGTTTCGAGATTGCGTTCGACAAGAATTAAAATAATTTACAGTGAAGCTGGTAAGGCGAGGGGGAAGCAGCGGACCGATAAGGATAATCCTCCTCATCGTCATAAACTGCGAAATTGAATCGATCGCCGCGACGCAGAAGGTATCGAGAGGTAATCAGATCTCGCTCGCGTGTACTTCGTATGCACACATCATGAAACGCAATACTCACTTGCAAAGCGAATGCAGCTCGACCTCGCGGAACAGGGAATAGCAGTCCTCACAGATTCGATCCAATCGAAAAAATATCGACTTGTTAAAGACACCTAAAACGAATGCAAGAGGCTTAGCTGGCGTGCTATGCGATAACAGTGACTCACCTTTGCAGTCGATGTCGAAAAAGGAACTTCGTTTATGCACATCATGATGTGGATGTGGTAATGAG
The DNA here is from genome assembly GCA_033064975.1 of Smittia sp. YW1114-2. Lineage (NCBI taxonomy): Eukaryota > Metazoa > Arthropoda > Insecta > Diptera > Chironomidae > Smittia > Smittia sp. YW1114-2. Next base: position 10,429,820 of record CP093834.1, on the reverse strand, counting down.
ATGATTAGTGGCACTAGGATCAGTAGGAGTGCCGACAGGTAAAATAATTTGCAAAGAAACATCTGAAACAAGAATAGAGAATTAATGCTTTAGACTTTGGTCATGCTAACGAGCTCTCGGTCGTTAAGTTCTAACGTCATTCCAATTATTCGACAAGCCATCCGTCAACATACAGTCAGCTGATTGACTTGTGGGTGATGAATGTGTTCGATTGAATTTATAACCAGTCATCCCGCTTAACGATGAAACGAAAAATTCCCGCTCGAATTTCAAATTCAGATTTCCTTGCTGTCCATCTCTCGATTCATCTTAATTCCAAAGACTAAAGCAGGGCCAATTTTCCACTCGATTGAACGCATTCGTCTCATTTGTGATTCATATTCTGGATCGTTTAATGTGAGCCTCGAGGCAATGAACAGCGCGGAGACGAGTGAGAGAGAGGTGAAGGGGAAAAAAGTTATCCATAAATTAGCAATCAATCAACAGCAATTTCGTTTTGGCGGGTCTCAAAGCGTTCGACTAGGTAGGCAAAAAAAAGAATTTGAATGATTTCATTTCGTGCATGATTCAACAGTTTGCGTCTGTTTCTTCTTACTCTGCCTGCTCACCGCGAAATAATTTGTTTCCGACACTTATTTGCGTGCGCGAAAACATGAACGCTCGACGTGTGTCAAAATATTAGCTAATACTTTTGTCAGGGAATCCCGTCGATCGGAACGAAGAAGTTTCCCTTCAGCAGTCATTTGACGACGTGACTTTTCCCAAGCAGCAGATTCGAAGCAACATCGGAATTAATTGGAAAAGTTTCTACTTCGGAACTATTGCACAATCTGTCTAATTGAATACAAAGCGAATTCCGCCATATGCAAACGCAAGGAATCATCATCAATTAAAGTTGATAGAGGAATTAATTAGCCAGATTTCTCCATCGTTCCGTCGCAATCTCGTCCGACATCGAAACTACAGCATGTCGTCATTAAGGGGGGACGACGGGTTGGACGTGAAGTTTTCCCATCGCTTATCGTCGTGATCCGAAGAGCGACTCGGCTCGGCTTCCCCTCGGGCTGTCGCGATGAAGTCGAGCGAAAAAATAGTCGTAAAACCACTGAGAGAATATGAATAAACAGCACATAAACACGGTTTTAATTAATCAGAATCGAATTAAGTCGTTATATGAATGTTAAAATTATTCATAAAGTCAATTGACCCGTCAATCAACTTGCAGTTGGTTTGATTGCTGCGGGTCGAGCGGCCGCGTATTCCAAGAATTCGAAGTTCATTGCAAAAACTGATTTAGCGGAGCGAGAAAAAATGCTTTTCGTACAATTTTCAAGTCTATGACGAAAAATAGATTAAAAAGGAAAAACGCTAATTAGGCGTGATTTAAGTTGAGCGTGTCGTGCATGAGATAGAGAGACAAACACCATCAACCAAGAAATAACTGCGAGCGAAATTGCCTGCAATTAATTTGATTTCTTAATTAATGTGTCACTAAAGTGTGCACTACGATGCGGCTACTTAGACAGCCGCACGAATAAAGTCGGATCTTGTTTGGAGGAGACAGTGCGGTGACTTACGGCTGCCCTCGAAAAGCTCATGCGAACTATAAACTAACATGTTTTGTTTGCAATTAATTTGCAATTATTACTCTTGTGTTTCTTTCCGAGAAGTTCTCGTTGCTCAAGCGTTCGACGCTTTTTCTTTTCTCTTGAGCGACTTAATGGGATTCTCGCGAATTTTCTAGAATCCCTGCCGCCACTTGCGTAAACTCTCCCTAATGGTTATATGCTTTCGGAGAAATCAGCGTTGCGAGAGAGCGAGAAAAAGCGATCTAAAAGATAAAATTAACAGATTCAATATTTCAATCAGTCGCAGCTCCATGGCACATGAAAGCAATTTTTAATTAACTCGCTACGATAATTTATGACCACCAGAAATAGCATAAAAAGGCAAATTAATTATCACATGCGGAACCGCGAACGCAGCCTGAACGGCACACTCCGATGAGATATAAATTAAGTTTCAAATCCAGTTAGCACGAGCAGAACATCTCGCGGTTTCCTTTCGGAGGAAAAATATCAAACTTCGTATTCAATTTCTTTTTCATAATAATGTTCAATGATTCTCTAGGAGACTCCAATCATGTTCAGACCAGCAGATCAAAGTTGGATTAGATCGTAATACTTTTTTGGAAGCAGTTTTGGTTTCCACATCCGGCTGAACTAATAACAAAGTAAGTGAGCGAAGCGTGTGGCAGAGATTTATCATGCGCTAACAAACTGACGCACACACTTTGATCGTACATTGAAGTCCCCTCAACTGCCAATCTCGGGCGAACTGAGTCCCATATGTGCGAAGCTCTTTTTATGGTTCAACTTATTGCTTTTCTCGATTGATCAAAAGTTCCGAAACCTTTAATTAAAGTGGTCAAGATGTGACTCGATCAAAACTTCGTGGAATCGAAGTGATTGAAGACTTTGAAACAAAGTCACTGCACGAACTTCACAATCGCACCCTAAGTTTCTTCTTCGACATGAATCATCAACTGACAAACGAACTCTTTCTCAGGGCCTTTCCTCTTCTCATTCGCGATTAGACGAAAGCAAGGCGAGCCTCCACCAGTATGAGATCATCGCTGGAAAACGAAGAAGAGCTGTTACAGTCCTAAGCACATGCACGATACATGTTGAGCATTTTATATTTCTCCTTCGCGAATTATGGTGTCTTAAAATATCTTTTTCTCGGAATGCGAAATGACATCTCCAACATGAAACTTGAGCCAGTTCCCTACGCTCGTTCGCGCTCTCTTCATCCTAAGAAAAATATCATGTGTAGAGCAACGTCATATTGTGCAATTTATCATGGGGATTGCGTTAGATCTTTTTTCGTATCTCGCCAAGCGAGAAGCGAACGGCGAAGACAAAATCGAGAGCTTAATCGGATTGCATGTAGCCGAATAACTGCATCGATATTCGTGAATGAAACGTCAGCAGCGTGGTCAGCAGACTGATCCACATAATCATTCTCACTCACACGTTTAATCAGTTTAACAAAAGTTTATTTATGGCCAAGTGCGCCCCAACGCAAGCAGAAAAGATTGTTTAATAAACAATCTTTCAAGTCGTGCCTTCGAATTGGGGGAGTGAAGCCGAGCGTCGCTTTCAAACACAACAACGTCGGCCCGACGAGTAGCAAATCGCGCGAATAAATATCGCTCGTACATATAATAAACTTGTTTTTTATGGGTGACATTAAGTCTGGGCGCAAAATAATTTTTCTTTCTCGTTTTTTCGCATTCAGACTTTTTCCTCCGCTCGCTTCTCTTAATCACGAAAACAGATATTTTATTCATGAATCTGCTCGGGCAGTGTGTTGCTTTTAAAATGAATATCCCCCCCGATGTAATCAATATACTTACAAATTAATCAGACAACAAAATGAAGAAATGTGAACTTTTCTGGTTGTGCTCGCTCTCTCTCAAACTGGCGCGCTTGCTGATCTTGCGGATTTGTCGGGAGGTGCTGCAGGTAAGCAGGAATCTCCCCTACAGTCTCGTTGTCCGTCACTTGTCGCTGTCGACTCAATGATATTTCCGGGGCTCTCTCGCCCGCCTTTTTCTCTTTCGCGTGAAATAATTCAGTAATCTGGCTCTTCACGAATCTAGCGATCAATTATATCACTTCGATTCACCTGAATGTGTTAAGTCTTCTTTATATTCTTCTCAATATTCATAAAAGATTCAATTTTCATAAAAGATTTCTGCGATTTTTATGATTTTTTTTTCGCGAATCGTGAGATTTGGAAATAACATAAACTTAATAAGGTGAAAAATGGCTTTTACAAAACCAACGAACGATTAAATTCAACTTCTATGGCAATCAGCCGACTCTTAACTTCCACTACGATTACGAAGCACAATAAATAATTTAATTAAAACACGCAAATAAATAAATTTTTAAAATTTGAGTTTGTATCTTTATCTGTTCTTGTATATTTTACGACTGCCACTGACAGATTGTTTCTACTTGTCAGATGTTGGTGTACACTTTTCATGCGAATGAAATCGGATATCTCGGTGGATTCCGAGCGTCTGACTGTCTGCTTCATGCGCGGAGAACTCCCGCGATTCACGCAATCTGAAACGCTTTGCAATGCGAGGGAACACGCGAAGCGGTTCGGGTTGCTTCAATGAACGATCGCGTGATGAGAAACGAACAAATCATTTGATCCTTCATTCATAAAATCCAGAGTGAAGCGATCCTTGATACGGAATCGCTGTCCAGAGCAAGTCTTATCCAACTCTTTCGCTTTTCAGCAGATTCGAAAACCTCGCATACGTTGCGCAATCTCCAGAGCCCAGTCAACTCCATTCATGTTTCTTCTCCGCATCGTCTTCGGTGGCCTTATTGATAAGGAACTCTGAATGGAATTGCGTCTTCCCGAAATAACTTCCTATCAATTCTCGTCTCGGTCGAGATAACGGCGCGGTCTTTATGACTAGCACGAGTGATCCTGAGCAGCATCACGTATTTGCTCGACTCACGAGATAAGACGCGACGCGATTTTATTTTAGGCCGCGAGCGGAAACATCAAACAAGCTCCGATCTGTCTCGGTGAACTCACCCGAGCGTCATCGCTTGATGATTACATTTTCGACAATTATCGCATTTTAAACGAGCGAGTCGTCGATTTCTGTGTGAAATTCTCCGAGAACTCACACGTGACAAGTGACGAGAGTTCTTCGCCGCGCAAACTATTTTTAGCGAGAAAAGTTGGGTAATTACACAATTAGCGGCCACTGTCGTCGCCAGATCGCTCATTGAAATATTGACACCACCAATTTGCTCAATGCAAATTGACTCTGCTGATTTGTCTTAAAAAGTTTCAAAAATATTCCAACAGATTCGAAAAGAAGGCTCGCTCCAGCGCTTCGCCGTTTGCACAACGTTTTGTTTGAACAAAATTTCACTCACCATCTGGAAATAGCTCAAGACTCGAGCGTGTGTCTTCGTTTGAAAAAATCCTTTAATTGTCCTTAGGCACTTTTATCGCATGTAAATTTTATCGCTTTAATTCCAATCAACGTCACTTAATCACCATCATTGGAAATCCGATTAAAAGTTTTTCACTGTCTTCCTTACTCGATCGCGAACACTTTTCCCTTTTGTCCGATGTTGAGCATTTGAGGTTCTATTCAAAAGTACAAGAAATATGATAGAATGTTATCTTATTATATATGAAAAGCTTCTTTATCTTCTCTCCCACTATTACCGCTGAAAACTCGCTTGCGGAACTTTGTCACTCACACATGCGTTCGCGTTGTCTGGAGATTCCGAAAAATATCATTCGCAATCATGGAGAAAAATTATATGTTCCGAACCTAATGGGATCAGTGGCATGCTCAGGCGATGATGATTCATTCGTGTTGCAGTTGCCTTCGCAGAAACATTCGTGCGACATCACTGTAATCGCGTTTGACGACATTACGGATCAAGCTGTGAGTCCTGACGCTTTACGAACCCAATCAACACTTCAATTAACCGCCTGTTGTCATTCATCACGACCAATCCTTTCGTGGAAGAACTCTGTAGCATAATTTACGCTGACGCAGTCTTCGTTCGTACCAAAAATAGATTAAATAAAGGACGTGATGGCATTTTATTTTGAGATATTTCAGTAATTTTATTCACATTGAAAAGCTTCGCCTCCGATCAAGCAACGCAAAGCGCTGGCTAGGAGTAACAGCAAATTTATGGACATAATTTATGAGCAGTTCTGCTTCTGATTGAACGGTGACATGGTTGTGGAGTAAGTTGACAGGAAATCACAAGAAGAATATTTTTTGTTGAGACTGGAGATGGGCGAGCAGCAAATATTAATCTCTTCTTGCTGCTGCTGCTGAGCGTGCTGTTGGATCGAATCTTTCGCCATCGAGTTCTGGTAACGGAGCTGCTCGAGTCGAAGCTGGTTCTGCCGCTTCCATTTTGTTCTTCTGTTCTGATACCTTTGAGAGAAAGAAACATTTGTAATCTGCAAGCGAGAAGTCTCAAACTCTTGACGAACTTACCACGTTTTAACTTGAGTTTCCGACAGATTCAGCTGATTCGCAACTTCCCCACGATCAGCAACAGACAAATATTTCTGGCATCTGAATTTCCTCTCAAGGAACGCGAGCTGGGAGTGAGTAAAAGCAGTTCGCCGACGGCGGTTCCGCTTCAAAGCTCCTTTGCTTCCTATCAATGAAGGAAAGTGTGTCGATTCTTGGTGGTGGGGGTGGTGCATATTTGAATAAATGTAGCTGAATGGATGTTCCTGTCCAATGTCGATTTCTTCTGCAGTAGACGACGCTAATTAACAGAAATTTCATAATTAATAAACGTGAAGTTCGTTAGACAAGCGACGCATGCGGCGCCTGAATTCGCTTCAGTTTGTCGATGGTTGAAAAGCTACTAAACATGTGTTAATTGAATTGGCGAGAGTCGCGTCGATTGGGTTATCTTGTTACGGCTATCGAGTTAGCTTTTCAATTTTTTCGAAGCTTAATTTGCTCTGATGGAAGCTCCAAATTATTTAAGAACTTCTATGCATTCTGCAATCGCTGAGAGTAACCAACGCATGAGTAACAAGAACTTTGCTTTCGTTAAAGGTTCGTTAAGCTTCACTGCAATATCTGCTCTGCTTAACAAAAAGTTTCTGTGATCTATTGGCTGTTAGGCAGAGCAAGGATGACCAAGCTCTTGAGAAGTTGAGCAACTTTTTCTCGGCATTATAAAGTAAGAAGTGAACGACTCAACATGACTAGCAGACGTTAATAATTACATCAATTTTAGCTTGGACTTATATCGCGTCGAGCAAATCTCTTGAAGGGCAATGAGCCATAACAATCATCACAATCTCTTGAACAACCGCACGAATGGTACGAGGACGGCTAACGATGACATCACGCAATCAGACGCAATATCTCCACGATTCCGCACCGATCTCAATGGACAAGAAGTCGGAAACTTCTGTTATTCCTGCAAGTCGGAGTTCTCGACTCGATCGGTGTTTGATCTCATTGAACATTACTCGCAGCCACACGAACGCTTTTCATCGTACTGTCTCTACTGCAAGACTGGGAAGGTTCATCAGTATAAAAGCGACGTCAAAGGGCTCCAGTTCTATCACGACTGCTACCGATCGAAAATGAATTATGACAAGTGAGCGACAAGCGCAGAAAATGGTATTGATTGGGATCAATCGAATGCCGAACATTTTATCATTCACTCAACTTCCACTTGACGTGCAACGTGCGTCGACTGCAGCCAGACATCCCAAGAATTCAGTTCAAGTCGACAGCGCACAAAAACCAAGACTGAGCGTGAAAAAGTATCAATCAGCTTTTTCTGTCCATAAATCAATTTAAATTAAACACGGCACGAGGCTAAGATGAAGCGATTGAATTAATGTTGCATTCGTTTAGGCCGTCGATTGAACTTTTATTTATTTTTCTAACCAAAGACGTTTAAGTCTCGAATTAAAATTTCTTTCTAATAAAAAGACAAAGTTAATCAAAACTTTACAGATTTTTCAAAAGTTATTTTACGGTCTTAACTACTAGCGAACACTCTTCAGGCAATAATATGATTTTCAGGATATTCAATAGAGGTGATCGCAGTCGTCTAATCTCAAGCCTAAAGTTAGGATTGTGGGGCTTTCTGATTGCGTTAAGTTCTTTCACTTTGCGGCGGTCGGTTTGATGTATCAGCTCTGACGTGAAACCCGCAGAAATCATCAACCTTGTCACTTCGATTCCAAGGCCTTTTGAGGCAAAACCTTTTCAAGTATTTTGCGCAACTACTGATGAATAAAAAACTAAGATTCTCTGACATTCTCGGATGTCACTGATGCGAAAGAAAACTTCAAAGTTTGCAGCGCACCCGCTGCGCCTGAATGCACAGGCATGAAGTCGCATAATTAAAATGTTTTTCGTCGACGAGAGTTTAATGAGAGCCTGAAGAATCTTCCGACTTGAAGTGCCTTTTCGCTCGCAAAATAATTGCTTCTATTTACCATGAAACCGCAATGATTCTCGAGCACCGACCGACATTTTAATTCAATTTATTTTTAGTTCTTCGCGTTGAAGGACTTTTCAGCTCAGCCCCGGAGATATCGAGGAATCTTTTCAATTGAACTTGCGTTGGCCTCTGACTGTTTCAGCACGCGGCGGAGAATCATCGACAAGATTTTCCGGGGAACTCTTCCGTCCCCTCGTAGCACACGTTAGAATTAACGAACAACCATTGTTCGTCTTCGCAGAAATGATAAAAAGCCACTCGAGGCACAAACACGAAACGATTTACATTCGACGATATGTGAATGAGATGCTGCACTACTGGCATGTGCACGGCGATTGTTCTCAGCCACTTGACTCCTTAATAATCCTCTCAGCTTTCTTTTTATGATTTAATGATTTCCTTTCATTCAAATTGCTTCATGTCGATTCCCATTGCCTTATCACTTCATTGTCTGAAGCAACGAAAATTTATCCGTCTCGCAATCTCAACAAATCCACAATTTCGCCGACATTTTATGCAAATTTCCCAGGAAGCAATCAGTAGCAATGAGCAACTCGCCTTCGGCATTTGTTAATTCCAACACGAGAAAATTTAAATCGTTGAAGATTTTTCTTGACAAATTTGCACGCCTAAATTGTTTGTTGATTATTTTGTGACATGATCCTCATTGTTTGGTTGAGTGGTAGAGAGGGTGGATATTCAAATGAATTGGAAAACGTTTCGCCCGAGGCAATTACGAGTCTGTCTTGTTAATCACGCAGTTGATGGCAAAACATTTCCATTCCACAATTATCTCAATTTGATCTATTTGCATAAATTTACCACTGTCGTCATTATCACTTGTCTCGTCATTCTCCGATTTCTTCACGATCAAATCACGAAGCAGATCACGGATGAGAAACGACTTTGCCCCAGTCCCGTCGCTATCCATTTTGAGCCTGATTTTATAACTTAACAGATCCTTGGCTCAGCTTCCTTAATCCTTTACTCTGGCCAGCTAATTGGTAACACTTCCTTTAATAGCCTCTAATCACTTCCTCCGACTGTTCTTTTAGAAATAACTTTTACTGTCGCTTTGCTATACTTCGAGTAATCGCTACGAAAGCGATTTTTAATTTGTTGTCAGCAGCCGAAAAATCATTGCGATAAGTCTCGTTTGCATAAAACATCGAGGAATTTTCTTCAGAGATTTTCCGCTCCGTTCTCATTCGCCGAAGAATTTTCCTTCCGACCAATCGCGGCGAAGTTCCACCCACAACAATTTTTCAGATGAACGAGATGAGTTGATAATTCAGGGTCGTTAAAAAGGAGCAAACTAGATGGGAAACGTCGAGATATTCGTTGTCGTTGAAGCCCTGGAAGGATGAAACAATTTCTCGCTCAGACGGCGATTTACGAGTTAATGTTGAAAGCTCTTCAGCCATTATCTGTTTAATATCAATTGAATTCTGTTCAAGGATGATGGAAACTAATGATTCCAGCAGGTGAAAAGAAAGTTGATGAGCCAACTTATTCCTACTGACTAATATTTTATGAGCTTTGTGGCTCAATCTCTCACGGTTCAACGAAGCTGACAGAGATACAAAGTTACAGCTGTGGTTCAACTGAACGTCTGAATTTTTTGAAATGATTAAAAGTTTTGGTTCAGATTCAGATAAGCCAGGTGGGTGCCCACGACACCGGTCCTTAGTCATGATAGCACCGTAGTACTACCAATATCATTCTTAGGCCGGCCGGAAGGACATACGACGCAACTTTGAGTCATTACAGAGGAATACGTGAGTAAAGCACTCTGCTCGTCAGGCTACTTAGGCACATCCAGAAGGGGCAAGCCAGCTTGAAATGATTAAAATGTTTTGAACTCTTACTTCAATTTGCCGAACTCATCACTTGAAAACTCATCTGATGCTCAATCATTCAGTTTTTTTGTACATCAGCGTCGTTGATTTTATATTGCAAGATCATTGGATGCTTGGTAGATAGCTCGGCTCGCTTACTCCGAAACTACATATTCGGTCAACTGGTTGAAGTGTTTTGCTTGATCCGCAAGTGTTGTAACACACCAGTTGTGCTGTGGGACGACACAAGGGTTCTCCAGGTTGCCAGACTCATCGACCTCAATTGGACCTAAGATGTCAAACACCTTCCGAATAGTTCAATAAAACAAACAAAATTTTTAAGGTGCACATATTTATTTTATGTTCTTAGTTTCAAGCTTACAGATAGCAATGAATACGAATTCACTTGGATCAAGTGACTTGATATTTCATTGAAGTTTTCCAGCTTTCGTAATTTTCAATTTCTGTTTTCATGTGAGATGTTTGTGATTGAAATAAGATAAGGAATTTGCGATCTCGGTTGGATTCCGATGAAAAAAGCCTTAAAATGTTACAGCAATTAAGTTTACTTGAGTTTTTTTTGCGGTCCTTAAAAAATTTCGCGTCAACCTTCAGAGTTCCGTTCTGTCGTTACTTTGCAAAGTCTAACTTACGATCTTCTTACAAAATTTTTAAAGTTCATTTTCTTAAAAATATTTCAGAGAAAAGTTGTGAAGAGTCTGACGATAAAGTTTCTTAATTATTTTTCCAGTTGCTATGTCCACGTTGATTCGTTGGCATCTGCTGCGACAACATTTCGAGATAACGTTGCTGCATCTCTAGTGCGCGTTGCATGTCGTGAGCCACGTTATTCGATGACGAGCTCTTGTTGCCTAAAGGAAGAATATCAAAGTTAGCCAAGGAATTTTCAAACGTCTCAATGTCTCACCTTTGCCTTTTCCTTTACTGCTGGCTGCTTGTTGAGCGGCGGCTGCTTGAGCCATGGCAAGCTGATAGGAATAGAGCAACGGCCCGAACTGCATTTGAGCAGCGAGTTGTTGCTGCTGCTGTTGTTGTTGCTGCTGATTACCAGATGACATCCCTTGAAGTCCTGTGAAAGGAAACTTTAATTAGTTGCGCAATCTTCACCAAGTTTTGCATTAATTCACCTCGGAAAATTTGCTGCTGGAACGCTTGCATAGCAGCTGCTGTTTGTGATGAATTCCCGAAGTTGCCCATGTTGCCCATGCTGCTCAAGTTCCCGAAATTTCCTAAGCTCGCAAGAGCGTTCAGCTGAGCTGCGAAGTTCATTGACATTGGGTCAGAGGCAGCTGCCGCAGCTGCTGCTGCACTTGCAGACTGATGACGTGATGATGATCCTCGTGATGAGCTCTGAGGCGGAGGAGTCGATTGATTCGGTGGAGTTGGAGCTGGTCGTGGTGTTGAGTTGTCCAATCTTGGAGTTTTGCTCGGCGCTGGCGACAACGCGATCGGATTTGATTGATGTTGCGGTTGGATAGTGACACCGGACGAAGACTGAGCTGGCGAGTGCATTGAGAAGTCAGCTGCACCAGACGATCCTTGGGAAGCCATTCGCTGTTCAATCTCCTGTTCTTGCTGCAAAGCTTTCACGAACGCTGTCTTCAACCGGTTCGTGTGCTCAGCTTTCAGAGCCTTCTTCACGTTTGTTGTGACGCATGACTCGCAAATGATACGAGGGGCTAAAAAACGATTGGTTGAGTTAAAAAACCAACAGTAATTGAAGAAATTTTCTTACTTGAATCGCCTCCACCTCGCTTGTCCTTCTCCATCTTCCAGACAGGAGTGAAGTCAATCTTGCATTGGGCACAGCGGAACGGCTGTTGCGGCTGTGGTGTCGTCTTCTTATCTTTAGTCAAGTAATCAACGACGTGTTCGAGTCCAAGCAAGTAAACAAACTCGGCGTTGCTCGGGTTTGGGATGAAATGCATCTCTGGCGCTGGCGGTTTCGGCGGAGGGATTTGAAGGAGAGTCTTTTCAAGCTGTTTGCGTAGCGCTAGCTTAGCTGCCGCTTGCTTTTGAGCTTGCGTTTGGTTGTCTTCGAGACGTGACGATTGGCTCATCGAGTTGGAGATGGAAATTGACGCGGTAGGCGTGATGGACACCGAGTTGTTCAAGTTCATCGAAGATTGCTACAAAAATTGTGTTTAGCGGATCGAAGTTAACGTTCGTGGGAATTCAACCAACTCACGTTCTTAGTTTTAAGATTCATAACTGGTCCGGATGTTGGTGTAATTGTCACCGATGGTGTGATGGACAAGTTCGAAGATGAACGGCCTTCCATCACAGTCTTGCCTTGGATGAAAGGAGCACGAGATGATGTTCCGGTGGTCAGCGTCGCTCCTCCCGGCAGTGATTGCCTTGGCAGTGGGAAACACTGAGCCTGATTATCGTTCATTGACGATTGTCTAAAAGGAACAAGTTTAAATAATTGTGAAATAAAATTTGTGCCAATTCAGTTTACCTCGACATCGACTGACTGCTCTTGTAGTCTGCGAGGTTTGTCGGGATAACAGTCAGACTTCCTTTCGAGAGCGACTGCGGCAGCATCGCCAGTGGGTTGTTATAGTTTTGTCCCATTCCTTGGGGAAGATTGGATGGCGTCTTGTTCTCCTTCATAACTTGCTGCGAATGCTTAATCTTCTTCAGCAGCACCAACTTTGTCTCCTCGTTCCTCAACTCTTCCCGAATCTTCCTCAACTTTCTCTCGCGTTCCCAAAACTCAGCTGCTGAGAGCTCTTTGATTTCAATCTCAGGCATCGCTGCGTCTTCATCATCCGAGTCCAAATCTCCATTCGTGGGCTTCTCTGTCTTATCAGCTCCATTGAGATTGATGTCTGGAGATTCGATTTCAGCATAGGATCGCGCCTCAACCCTCGGGCGAAGCACACGCCGATTCGGATACCTCGACTCAGATATCGATGGCGGTCCAATTGGATTCGTGGCTGGTTGGATGCCATTGCTATTATCATTTATCGAACTCGATCCGTTGTTGGTTGGCGGAGGTGGAAGAGCTGGCGTCCCATTACTCGCAGAAACCGTCGGGATGATCGTTAGTCCCGGTGGTATGTTGGCCGTCGAAAGATCCATTTCGTATTTTCACTCAACTTTTTTTGAGAGAATTCCAATCAAAATCGTCTCCTCTCTGTTTATATATTTTCGGCTATTTTCCGTCACGATTTTCCACCTTAATTCAATGAAAACTGAGCTTTCCCAACTCGCACACACTTCCACAGACACTCAACTAACGATTGCAGATATTTTCGACTGAGTTTGTGCGGCGAAAGGATTTTAATTTTGGAGAAATAAATTTTCGCTTTTCCTCCGACGATTTTCTTTAAATCGAGTTGAATTTATTTCGTCGGTTTGTCCAATTTGGGGGGCTTGCGACTACGAAGGTTTAACGGTTCTTGGGAATTCAAATAATCGCAGCGCGGGACGCGAAACTACGAAAATTCATCGCAAGAAAATTCATCGAGCAGGCCGAGATCTGGAAAATTTACGTTTTCCTTTCGGTTAGTTAATTTAGTTTGATAGCAAATCGCCTCGCGGTAGTGAAATTGAAGTGGAGCCAGTGGAGTTGGGCTCGCAGCATCCGGTTGATTTGGATTAATTTAGAAATGAAAAAAATCTCAGTGGAAAAGTGAAGAAAATCGAACTCAGCCGAGTGAAAATTCGAAAAGCCAGTGAAAAGCAGGTCGGGAAGTGCTTTTGCAACACGGAACAATCAAAACTATCGTGATTCAATTGATCAAAACGTAAGTGGAGCGGCAGGCTCTCGATTCGGACTACGAAAATTTCGTAACGAGGCCAGAAGAGAGCGTGAAAAATTGGAAAACTGTCCATTTTCCTCACGGGGAGTTATCATCAGCAGGCGGATGGATGAGGAGGGGGGAGCGAAAGGGACCTCGCCAATCAAAGGATTTCTGCCTGACGCTAATTGAAAGTAAAAGTGTTTCGACACTCCGCCGAAGGCTTTTCCACTGCCGCTGACCTTGTCATCGCCAGCCCGGTGACTCAATTGAACTCCAGCAGGCATGGAAAAATCCCCATGGAAAATGCAAGGGCTCCCCGTTTTTCATGTCTTTTAATTTGATTTCGAGTCGCGCATAAATTTGGTCGACGTTGACGATTGCTTCAGTTCAACACTTGACGGATTTAGCTTTTGATTGATGATTGCGAGTGAACGGTTTGAAGGGGAGAAAGAAGACGAAGTGGAGCCGGGATCAAAGCCAAGTGTCTCCCATTTGCTAATTGATGTACTCCTCAAAGGCGATAAGCGTGTCTGAATTATTGGCGAGCGGAGACAATCGTTTGCGGTTCTCGTTTTTGTCGTGTGGCTCATTAAGTCAAATCATCAGCACTCTAAGCAAAAGCCTACGACTCGAATTTCCTTCTTGTTATTTCTCTCGGCCGAGTGATAACAAATTTTCTTGTTTGCTTCTCGCTTCGCGATATGAAACGAGTAGGCAGCACTGCTCATGCACCGCCTAAGTCACATGTGGCGTTCGCGATTAATGCTGGCTGCCTTCGCTCATTGCCGAACGCACAGAAACGTTTCCCTTTCAATTGAACTCCGAGTGCGCGAGCGAGAGCAAGACTTCACGACATGTTTCTTTTCGGCTGTGTTTGCTCTTTAATGAAGTATACAAGCGAACAGGTAACTCTGTGTGCCGTTGCTGCCTTTTTTTCCTTCCTCCATTGATAATCGGCTCACGGGGAGATTGCGAAAAGTAAAATACTTCTCGCTGTTAGATGGAAAAATAAATTTCAAACGCCGCTCGCTGTAGATTTAGGGCAATACGTTTCTCTGTCGTCGCTTGATATCGTCGGCAGGTGCGGAAGGGCTAGAGCGAGGGGGCCACGTTATGAACACGGCTGCTGATATTGGGGATTAAGTGCGAAGATTAGCTCGCTGCCGTCGTTCACCCTCTTTCATCTTTCTAAGCGTGATGTAGGCGAGCCACTCTTATTCTTCACTTTCCATATCATCCTCCCGCGGCGGGCCATAAAGTCTATTTTAAAACTAACATCAATTATAATGGCCATAATCTCGCATTCTCAGCGAAGTGAGATGGTGTGTTTAGCGTAATAGTCTGAGGCGCGAATGTTGAGATGATCGTTAATTTCCCTCGGATTGTTTTTGCCTGCAAGCTCCGCTTGAAAATAAATAAGCGCTATCATGTGTTGTTTCAAAGCCGAATGAAAAATTAAAAGACTTTTCCCCTGGCGCTTTTCCTATGAAAATCAAATGGAAGTGGCGTCAGGAGGAAAACTTATTTTTCTTTCTAATATAATCAGTTTGAAGTAGTCGAAATACGCGTGCACATGTGTGGAGAAGCACATACATAATACCTTCGCTCGTACTCTGCGTCGACTTCTGTCGGTGGGTGAACGTGCAAAGATATCTAATTTTCCTTTTTATTGCTTACTCTGGAGTTTAATTGGAGTTGTTCGTTCGCCATGCTATCTCGCACCATATTTGTTGACTGACGAATTTTATACACTCGCAGCTTGTTCGTCGTCAGGTGGTTGAGTTAATAACTTGATGAATCGTCTGGAGCTCGTCTGCTCGTGACGTTGAATAGTTGGAAGGGTTCATCGGGTTTGCTGTGAAGATTTCACGGTCTGCTGGCGAGTGTTCTTGAATTTATGCTGGGCTTGCCGAAAGCCTCAAGCCTTTAATGGGCCTTTGTTGGTAAATTTACGAGCTGAGAAAACATTGTGGAAAGGAAAAGCTGCATGGCGGCCTACAACGCTAAAAGCTCGTCCTTTGCAAACGTCTCAAAGAGTCATTGAAAAATGAGCTACGGATAGTGACCGGGGTCACTCCGATTCGAGGGCGAAGCGTAGAATTATTGATTTTCGTCGTCGAGCGAAAACGGAAAATAGAAAAACCTCTAACGGAGGCACGTAAAAGTTGTGAGCACGTTAAGGCCTTTACGTTCGCTCTCTGAATGCGAACTGCACATTTATCGACGATGAGGAGTTTTTAGAGGAAAATAAATCGCGCGGTTAGCAGTTTTTTGGCTGAGTTGAGAATGCAGCGATGAAAAAGCGGAAAGGTTTATGGTTCCATTGTTGTGTTCACTCGTCTTGCTGAGAGGTTTGATAACGCTAACGAAAATATGAAGGAAAACGTTTTTATGCACGAGAAGCTGAAGAAGAAAGTTAAGAATGTTTGTTACAATGTCATTGTATGCATAAGAGCGAGAAGGGAGCGCTTGTAGCACTCGTCTGTGGTTCCGCACACACATTATATGTTTAACAAGGTGACTCGAGCGAGATGATGTGATGGGTTCAAAGAAAACACGAGTGGGACGAGGTGGAAAACAAACAGCTCGATGATAAAAAATTTAATATTGGGTTTTCTGGCTCGCTTGCCTCCTTTTATAGACAGCGTCTTCGAATGATACTCGAGCGAAGCCTTTAGGCTTCTCCTCATTGGAAATGAAATATTGAGATGAGCCCGAACGGTTGCCAAAAAGCGAGAGAATCTCCAGTCAGAAATTAAATACATGGCGAGAAATATTGAGGGCAGAAGGCGGAGGCGTCATTGCAATTGGTCTGAGAACAAAAATGTCGATGGTAAAATATTCAACGGCATTTCGGCCCCGTCTCCGGTAACCCACGTAATCAAATTGTCCAGGGCCTGAATGTTTTTCGTTCGTCTCCTTCGCTACGGCTCCCTGAAGACGTCGATTCACATAACAAGATTTTGTGCCGGGGATCATTCGAAGAAAACGAAATCGCCGTTGTCGATCGATGTACGAAATTAGCAAAGAAGACGGCACACCTTGATAAGGGAAAATCTCGTTAAATTTCCATTCGTCTTTTTCCTCACACATCTCGAGCGCTCATTTAGATTCGCTGTGTTGACATCTTTAAAGCTCTTGCGACCTTTCACTTCGCGCTGAGCCGACGACATCTCATCTTGTACATTATTCCTGCGCTCTTTTCCATTTGGCCTTTAATTGGCGTATTAAAACATAATCGCACGGCGAAATGTCACGAGGTAGAGAGGCGAAGAAACATTTGCTCGCTCCTTCGGGCGTTTATTTTTAGCCCACTCAAATGCAGTCGAGCTTGAGCTATGAATGACAGAAAGCTCTTTTCGTCTATTATCGTGATTATGTTAAACACACCGAGAGGGAAAGCTTCCATTTCACAAATCGTCATTCTATGCGCCTGTCGGAATTCAATTGATTCCGAACGACTTTTTTATGATGTCGCGACTCGGCCGGCAAGCGGAAGTTATGTAATTTCTCTTTCATATAATCGTCGCATTCGTCTGAACAGAAGCCGAACGAAAATAAAAACTTTTCGGTCGTTTTTTCGCTTCCTTAGCCGCTGCAAACAAGCGGGAAACAAACGTGCCCCGGACGATGAATCGCTGTTAACAAATCCCGCAGAAGGAAAAACCTAATTTCTCGCAGTGGATAATTTATTTGGGATGAACAGCCCGCGTTCGTCACAGTTGACGTTTATTTGAATATGTCCGGTGTTGTAGCCATTTGTTGGGGGTCGGCCGAATTTCAAATCAATATGCTGACCCGCATCAAATCAAAGACATTGCCGAGTTGTAATTTCATTTGGAATATTTTATTTCGGAGAGGCTGAAAAAGAAGGGAAAATATTATTGGCCGGAAGCGTTTCATTTACAGATTGAGATCGGCTGATGTAACACATAAGAAAGTGTCACCGAACCCCGGAACATTCTTCCAAGCTTGCTCTCGTAAGCGAAGCGAAGAAAGGCAAAAATAACAAAAGAACAAAAAGTTTTCCAATCTGTTTTGCAACTTTCTCGCTCACTCTTCGCCCAACAATCGACTCTGACCCCAAAGCAGACCTTTTTCCATAGAACAGATCTTCGACTGCCGAGAGTTTGCATGAGGAATGATGAATAAATTTACACGCCCGACATACTGAATTTGTGATAAACGAGGGCCGAATGAACAATGCGAAAAGGGTTGAGATTAGATTAAGATGCGGAGATTAAAAATGAAATCAGATGCGGCGCAGATATCAACAGTTGTGGGTGAATCAACAGTTGCGCGAGCGAATAAACAGCTTCGTCATAGAGCTAACGATGGTGCTGTGAGATGAAATTAAGCAGCCTAGTCACGGCATCTTCTTGAAGGCATCGACAAGCTTCGTCGACTGGCGATACAATAAACAACAAGAATTTATTCTGTGCTCAAATAAACATTATCGTTCTCCTCTCTTTTCAGCAGCATATCGCACAACAGTAACAACAAATAGCAAACACAAAAAAGCCACCAAAGAATCTTCTTATAGCCAGAACAAAGAGCCGTCAAATTTAAACTCATACTTCACGACAGCATGTCGAAACCAAAAGTCAAAGTTCCCGACAGTCTCCGGGATGTTTTGCTAGAATTCTCAATTGCTTATCTGCTCGAGCAGCCCGGCGACGTGATTGATTTCGCCGTCGACTTCTTCACCAAACTCCAGACGAACCGTGCACAGACCGGCATCGGAATCGGCATCACGAAGCCAACGACGCCAGACGAAAGCATCATCTCACAGGACGAAGGTAGGCGAGCTAATGCCATGCAAATCTAATGCAAATTTTATGAAGCACAAGAAAAACGACAATCATTTATTAATCTCAACGCTTTTCTTCTCCCTCTTGTATCGTCATCACTTCTCCTCATGCAGAGCCCGTCGTGAATCGTTTTGCGGGGCGTCGAAAGTCGGTGTTTGCTGAACAGTACGATCCCGAAGAGGATGAGGAGGAAGAAAATAACAAAGTCATTTTCCCGAAGACGGACGAGCAGCGCCAGCGATTAAGCGACTCAGTGAAGAACATTCTGCTCTTCCGTGCCCTCGATCCCGAGCAGGTAAAATCCTTTAGCAATTCGGCAGTCGTAAGCATGTAATTACATTAAATAATCTCCTTCCTTTTTTTCGCTCTGTCACTCGTTCATCATTCGACGTGTCGTCTGTCGCTTACTGGCAACAGATGAATGAAATACTTGATGCCATGTTTGAGAAGAAAGTGAAACCTGAGGATGTGATCATCAGACAGGGCGACGATGGGGACAATTTTTATGTCATTGAGTCGTAAGTTCTGATTCACAACTCGTCAACCCTCAAGGCGAGATGTGTTAACGTCTTTCTGTTTGCACTTCTCTTTTTCAATCAAGTGGCAACTACAACGCTTATGTCGGCGAAGATAACAAGCACGTCCACACGTATGAGAATCGCGGATCATTTGGTGAATTAGCTTTGCTGTACAATATGCCGCGTGCCGCTACAATAAAAGCGGTCACCGAAGGCCAACTTTGGGCTCTAGATCGTCAAACATTCCGGCGAATTCTTTTGAAGTCGGCGTTCAGAAAACGAAAAATGTACGAAGCTCTGATCAATAGCGTGCCAATGCTGAAAACTCTACAGAACTACGAACGCTTGAATTTGGCCGACGCTTTGATTCCGAAGGTCTTTGCTGCCGGTGACCGAATCATTAAGCAAGGTATGACAAATCAACCGCACTCGACGAAAATCAATAACTTTTCTTCTTTCCTTGATTAGGCGACGCTGCTGATGGAATGTATTTTATCGAAGAAGGAACAGTGTCCATTAAGATTCAGCAGGACCGAGGCGAGACGGAGATTTCGAAGCTGGAGAAAGGACAATACTTTGGTGAATTGGCTTTAGTCACCCATCGGCCGCGTGCCGCTTCTGCTTACGCTCAAAATAACGTCAAAGTTGCATGTGAGTCCGACAAAGCCCAAAACGGCCCCAATGAATATTTGATTTCTGTTTGTCTCTCCCTCCGCCACGGCTTAGTTATCGATGTCGAGGCATTCGAGCGTCTTCTCGGCCCGTGCATGGACCTCATGAAGCGAAACATTGACGATTACGAGTCGCAGCTAGTGAAAATATTTGGCAGCAAAACCAACATCGCTGACATCCGATAAGCGCCCGTGGGACGCTCTCCAAGCCAAGCAAAGCAAACATCGCATAATATAAATCACTTGAGAATGAACGTGAGAGAGAGAGAAAAGCTATTAAAGAAAAACAAATTAAACTAATTGTATTCGATTGAGTGTTCAGCGCTGGCATTGAACACTAAATGATGAAGCAGATAAAAGAAAATCTATTTATTTATTTATAATGATATGTTATTAAAAGCGCGACGAAAATATTTCGCAATACTTTTCAATACAAAAAGATAAGAATTGATAGCAAAAAAACCACAAATAAATTTCGAGATCGGAGGAGTTTTAACGAAAGCTCGCAATGAGCTTTCTCCACAAAAGCGTTCAGCTCGCCTTTCTTCCTCAATCAACAAGTAACAAAGTATCGTTTGGAAGTGTTTCGGAGAAAAACAAAGTAATTGACGAA
Source organism: Smittia sp. YW1114-2 (assembly GCA_033064975.1). NCBI lineage: Eukaryota > Metazoa > Arthropoda > Insecta > Diptera > Chironomidae > Smittia > Smittia sp. YW1114-2. The sequence continues at coordinate 10,409,539 of CP093834.1, read as the reverse complement.
CATGAAATGTAAAATCTTAACTTTTTTCTGCTCTAAGTTTTGCGATAATTTTCGGGGGTTGTTCAAAAGTTAGGGCCACGCTTGATTCATTCGGAATTCTAACGCCACGGTTGAGAAGCTTCCAAGGGAAAGCGATACAAGTTTAGTCGAAAAATTAAAGGTTGACGCGGGCGGTTGTCGTGACGCAACTCACAGACGCCGCCCGAAACTTTCAAGAAAACATTGGATTATGATTTATTCTCCAATCGACGCTCAAGAAAACAAAAAGAAAGAAAGGAACATGAGAATATTCTATGGTAACAAAGTAATATTAGCAATTAAATTGATGAGCATAAATCTTGCCACCCACGCAATTCCCTTTTCATCTCATCGGAACGACGTACTATTGACGAGTCAAGGGATTTTCCTTGAAAAAACTAATTAATCAATGGACGAGAAGTTGCAGCCATGAGAACGGCTGGGTCGACGGTTCAATTCCTAGAGGCTCGCAAAGTCCTTTATCTATTTTAGTCAACTTTCTTGCTCCTTCTTAGTGAAAGTCTCCTTGCAGACTCCCCCGCCTTTCATTCGTTGATTAGTTTAAGTCTAACTTATTGTTTCAACTTCATTTTAATTGGCGTTGAGTCGACGTTGTCTAGAAAACGTTTCGGTTTGTCTTCTTCGCTTAGTCATTTATAAGTTCAGACTTTGCTCGAGGTCAGTCAAGCTCAAGATAACGAGAGTCGACTGAAGCAAAATGCAGAGCATTTTTATTTAGTTAGTGTAGTCGCCTCTTTTTCGGTTTGTTCATGAGGACTCCCCGTGTTGAACCAGTCAACGTCTTTCATGTAAAACAATTGGAGATGCCATAAATTTTTAAATTAGATTGTAAATGAGATGATAATATGTGAATAACTACCCCGAGTTTGTGGTCATTTAACGTTGTGAAAAAAGATGAGGAACACGCTGCCCTATAAAAGCATAAGAAGTTCAGTTAGTAGATCGTAAGAAGTCACCATCCACTGTCCGGGTGTTTCCTTCTGTTGAAAAGACTATCATTGGAAAATATTTACACTTGACGATGAAGATATCAGCTAACATGTAAGGAAGGGAAAGGATATTTTGCAATGTAGAAGATTATCAAAGATTAAATTGAGTAACACAAGAGAAAAATGCTTATAAAGATCATCAGCATCATGTAAAAGCATCCATGTCTTTGTTCCGTTACTTGACTTTCCCAACCCGCCCCACCTTAACTGGATTTGCCGCTCCAACCGTTCGTCCCACTTGAAACATTATATTTTCTCTTCTCCACTCATCTCTCCCTTTGACAAATATTTACAAGATATCAACAGTTATTTCTAGGATGGGGACGTCCGTGATTTGCGTAGCAAAGGTTTCGTGGTGTGATGGAGACGAAAATAATTTCGTGTGCCGTAGGTAGGCGAAAGGAACTTCGGCTGACGACGTCTTCCTCCTCACATCAGATCACAAGCTACAAAACAAACGGACGACCCCGCATATAAATTAAGAGATGACCTCTCCCAACTTTTCACCGAACGACTTCCTCTCCCCTTTTCGTATCGAGCTTAAAAATCATCTTTAAAATTAAATAATATTTATGTGATTAGTTATAAAAAAAACTGAATTGGACGGAAAAATAATGAGAGAAATTTCCCCCCAGAAAAGAAAAATAAAGCAAATATGTTTATTGTATGTGAAAAGAAAAAGAAAATGACATAAAGAATTCGAAAAAAATCATAAGCAATTTTGATGCCGAGGTGGTTAAGCTGACGATTGTGAAGAATTTACTATTCGGGTTGAGGAGACTTTCGATGTTGACGCTCGTGAATTACGGGAAGACAGTTATCAGTAATGAAAAGGGTTCGGAAATGCCAAAATTTGATAGGAGGCTTCGAGGGATCCCGGGGGAGTGTTCGAAAGCAAGGCCACCTTTAATTCGAATCAAGTCCCGTGAGGGAGACAACCCAAGCTTTGCTAATGTGCAACTTCCGAGTTATCAATCGTTTCCCTCAACCGGGATACAAAAATGTTCCTCGCAGAGGAGGAACGATTTAAATTGTAAAACTAAGGAAACTCTCACATGGAAAACATTTTCTCTAGAACTGATTACCATCAGGGAAGCAACTTTCTTGACGCCTTCTCTAACCCCATTTTTAACTGACTTCCTCAAGCATGTTCCTTCAACCACATTGAGCCAGGATTTTCCGAGATTCATCAAGTCGGAAATTGGTAAATCAATTTTTCCTCTGCACAAGTCTCGTTCGCAACATGTATCAATCATGATGATACGCTTTGATGAGGCGAGGGAGAAACGAAGCCACCGCATACGACGTGTCTATCTCTCACATAAGCTCATAGACTATGAAACAGATGAGAAAAGTTTCGGGGCTGCTGCATGAGAATCCGAAAATGGAAATTTGGTGTTTAGATAAACAGAGAGCGAATCCCTTTTACACCGAATCAATGTTGAATATGCCCCGAGTTAGGCCCAGCAACCCCTTTTTATGATGAGACAAGCAAACATCAGAAAGCCTTTCCTATCTGGATGATGATGCAATCGAGAGGATTACTGAGAATATTCCCGTAAATCTCATGATAAACTAATGTCGGTTGAGCCGAAGCATTCAACAGCTTTTCGGGATTGAGGAAGCAAAGTCTTCCACGCGTTTAATGGAAATTTAAAGTCGCGAGGAAGAAATGAAATCTTGCCGGCCTGTCGCGATTTGTGTTTTTGGCTCAACGCCCGCAAGTCTCAAGAGGGATCGAAGACTTAGTCTTAGTACCTACCCAGAAGGCTGCTAGAGCTTTTGGTAGCTTTTATGAGGTGCTGGGAGTGCGACTGAATGGTCAAGATTCACTGACGAGTTCAATGGAAACCGCTGATGGCTTTGCCATGTGCTCCATCTAAATTCTCGACCACGCGTGACCGCGGTCGGTTCACTCCTCTATTACTTTCAATGAGAACGAAGGGAGCTTTTACTTTAACCATCGTTCCATGGACTTTCCTCCTCCTCTCGACACGAGAAGATTAAAATCATCAGCGATAAATTATCTTGATTTCTCTTGTCGTGCAGATATCGGTTCTCATAGTCGAATAAATTAAACGTCGTTGGGGAGAAAACGTTGAAAGCGAGAATCGCGTGAAGAAGAATGTCAAGAGATTAATTTGAGTTTCTGAGTCTCGCGATGAAATCGTCTTTTCCGCTACTCTCGTTGCTTGTATAAATCGATACGATTAAATGTAATTAGTCGGATACGGAAGCATCAGACTTCAGCAACAAGTTGAGGAAACTCGTTTACCAACTGCACCGAAAACTTCTTCGTCCCCATCCACATTTCCACAGCCAGACGCGTGAGCAATTAGAAGCACTGCGCCCTCTCCTTATCGCCCGATTCCTTTCTTTCCGTTCGGCGAAATTATGTCTATATTAGCAGTTTGTAATTTGTAAGACATTGAAGAGCAGAAAACCATTTTGTTGTGGTAGAGACAAAGAATTTTGATTATTTTCCTGCGAGACTTTAAGTGGGACAAACGTCCAATGAAAGTTTGTCGAAACTGGGAAATTGAAACTTTAAGTAATCCTCGAGTAAAGAGGAAAATATATTTAGCTTAAGCCGATGACGAAAATTTTATTCACGTAAGGTCAAACACAGTGGAATAAAGTGTCGAACCACTGACCGTCTCCCAACCTCTCCACCTCTCAACACTCTGAACAAGCATTACGATGAAGATAAATTCTGAAAAATAAAGAAACATCAAACAAAACTCGATGGCATTTCAATTTTCCCACGAGGATTATTACAGCTCAAGCGCCGAAATAATCTTCATAAATTTTCTATTTCAATAATTCAACAATTACAAAACATTTCTGAGATCTTAGTGACTGTCAATGAACTGAAGCTCAGACAAAAGCATTATTGTGTTTGGTAGCGGACGGGGTTGGGGTGACAGCACCGTGACTGTTTGCCTCTCGACGTCAACGTTCGTCCTGTGATGATTGTAAGAGATTTCATTAAACATTGAAATTATTGAGTGAAGGTTGAAACTTACACGCAGACGAATCCATAGACGTTTTTCTTGAGAACGTCTTGCTCAATCGTCTCCGCGTAGCTTAGAGCCAGAATGTGATGAAGCAATCCTGTGCCTGGTTGAATCGGCCACAGTTTCGTCATGTTGTCGGCTGCTTTCATTCCAAGCGGCATGCACGAGTCTGGCAGCGAAGGAGCTCCGATCTTGTAAACTTTCATGTCGCTCCACTTGACGTCGATCGAATGAGGATACAGCGGAGATCTCGAGCCGTAAAAATATTCACGAATACGCAGGTCTCTGCTCTCGGCTCGAACGTGTTGGCTTCTCTCGACAACGCCGCCTGACTTTGGAAGGAAAACAACCTTCACTGATGAATCCACATCCCTCAGCAGTTCGTTGTACAAACGTTCTTGATCGAGAACGAGAATGATTCCAGCTTGGAAGGCTTTTGTCGCATGCAGAAGATGTTGATAGCCTTGGCCTTTTACCCAGCCGCATGTGTTGATGATCATTCCTGAAGCCATTGTTCGTTTATCGTCTTTCAATCGCTCGAGTGTAATATTAGCTAGCGTCGATGTACAGATTTTGAAGAGCTCGTTGTTGAAGTCTGGGCCTTTGTGTCCGAAGTGAACGACTAGCGGAGCGAGTTGCGAGAATCCTTCTTCGATTGAAGCCGGTCTCTCGATCAGGAGCGAGCAGACCGTACCGGGTATGGAAATGCAGCCTTGGCCGACATCCAGATCAACGAAAATCGGACGATGTCCGAGTCTGACAGCGTAGTTCAGAAGAATCTTGCACAATGTTGATTTTCCGACATCAGTTGGACCCACGACGAGCGTGATTGGACCTAAGCTTCCTCTTTCCTCCGCTCGAGCTCTCAACTGCTCAATCGCCGAGTGTGTGTTAAGGTATTGAATCATTGGAGTCTCCCTCGCTATGTAGCAGACATCAGGACTTCCTCGCAGCACTAAGTTGCAGCCTTGGTACGAAAAGATCGCAACTTTTGCTCCTTGTACGAACGTATACTTCTTGGCTTTGACCAGCTCTGTTCCGTACAGCTCAGCATTTCCAGATCGCAACTAAAAGTAGGCAAAACATTTAGAATCACTCGTCTTCCTGCTAGATCACAAATGTAGACAGAATCACCAGGTTTACGTCAAAAGATGAAATGTAAACAAACCTCGACTACAACTTGAGTTTTACTCTCAATCTCAAAGCGCAGCTCACAATCTCGTTCCAAGGCATATTCCTTTGTTGTCTCTTTAGCCTGCTCAGTCATTTTAAGATGATTTGATCGGTAAACAATCAGGAACAGAAAAACTTTGATCTCTCGCAAAAATATTTCACCGAACGCTGAATAACAAACACAAGCAAACGAAATGGCGCAATTTTTGAATCTCGTCGACCACGTGGTCGTCGAATGCTCGTGAGAGCTTTCATTTCCATTGATTTCTTTTCATTTCTTAGCTCACGGCGAAAACTGACTTCGCGATATGCTACTTCAACTAGTTTAGAGACGTCAAAATTGCTACGTCGACCCTAGAAAATCTGCAAAGCGAAAACATCAAATTTTTATGATCGAAACTGACCAACTGAGAAAGCGTTCCATTCGTTCATCAACAGCCAAGCTCATCAGTTTAGTTGAAGCGCTAAAGGAAACATCAAATAAAATTAAAAAGTTTCAAATAAGAGATGGAAACGTTGAGAGATTTGACGAAAAGTTTTTGGAGCGAAAAAGTGAGCAGAAAATATTATTTGTGACTTTGTTTTAATCAGCTTCTACCGACAGTTTTGGCTGCCTGCAAACATCACTTGGCAAGACATCGAGCCTGGAAGTCACGGAGTTAATCATGCGAACTTTTATGATCTCGCATGGCCGATTCCACTGTCCGTTCTCATAATCTTCCTTCGGTGCATTCTAGACAAGTATTGATTATCCTAGATTCGTGATGTGCCATTCTGATAATTCAATAATTACAGAGTCTGCTTCAAGCCAGTTGGAAGGTCATTGGGAATTAAAGACAAACGAGACAGTGCACCTGAGCCGAACAAATATTTAGAGGAAACCTACCGGAGAAATTCGAAGCTGAATCATTCAGTGGTAAGATCGTTGTGGACTCATTAACAGACCATTCACAAGTGCCACTCAAATAGATTTTGAAACTATCAAAACAACTTGATTGGAGTGATCGAGAGGTCGAGCGGTGGTGGAGACGACGAAGGGCCCAAGACAAAACGACGACACTTGATAAGTTTACCGAGACGACCTGGAAATGTTTGTTTTACCTCTTCAACTTCGCTCTCGGCATGACGGTGCTGTGGGATGAACCTTACTTGTTCAGCATTTTCGATTGCGCTTACGGCTACCCTCATCATGTAAGTGAACCGTTTACGCAAGTTACCGATAGTCCTACAATTCTCTTCTGTTCTAGGCTATCTCAAATGGTGTGTGGTGCTACTATATGACGTCTCTGGCGTTCTACTGGTCCTTGACCTTCACACACTTTACCAGCAACAAAAGAAAAGACTTTTGGCAAATGTTCATTCATCACGTTCTCGCGCTTTTGTTGATCTTTCTCAGTTGGATTTGCAATCTCCATCGAATCGGCTCGTTGGTGCTCGTAGTCCATGACTGCGCCGACATTTTTTTGGAAGCTGCAAAATCTTTGAACTACGCGAGACTGCGGAAAGCTTGCGATTCTGTGTTTGCGTTGTTTGCGGTCGTCTGGGTCATCAGCAGATTGATTATATTGCCCGGCATTATATACAACTGCGTCTTTCGAAACCCAATGGATCGTTACCCAGCATTGTTTGTCTTCAATTCCATGCTCGTTGGCTTGATGATTCTTCACATGATTTGGACCAAAATGATCTTCGAAGTTATCAAGAAAAGCTTGCAGTCGGGTGCAGTTGACGACGTCAGGTCGAGCTCCGAAGACAATTTGTCGGTCGATGAGAGAGAAATCTCAGAGAAACAAACGAATAATTACGGCGTGATTGAAACGAAAAGTGACAAAAATTCAAGACTTTAGCTTTCTACTTGGAATCGAATTTTAAATTACGTGTGAAGAAAGTTAATCGAGGCAATGGTAAACGACTTCAAGCCCAGTTAGCACGTGATGTGTTGAAGGTACAATTGAAATAAAACTTTACTACATTTAAACAAACTAAATATCGTTGATACAAAATCGTAGGATAGGTGTGCTTTAATAGTTAACTTAATCTACAGTGAGTTCTGTTTTAGAACAATTGTTAAGTTTGGCGACGACCGACGAAAGCTTCTATGACTTGATATCCTCCTTGTGAGTCACTGGGGTTCAGTTTATGACACAGTATGAGGTATCGTTTAGGTATAGGTCCACCGTCCGGCAGCTTGCAGTAAGTTAAGCTGTTAAGGCCTGAGAAACTTCTCTCGGAAGTTTAAGCCATTTCATAAGCTGCTAATGGGATCTCTGATAAATTAAAATTGAAGTGCTTGGTTTCAAACCAACGAGTTTCACTGAGTTGATCAACGACGTTTGCTTCAATATCTGGAAGCGATCTGAGTCCTAGAATCTTGCAAGCCTAAAGATTCAACTTAATTTTTTTATAAGAAAACTTTGTGAATTTAACGGAAACATTTTCCGTTAATTCAAATCCGCTGAGCAAATAAAATTTCTCAGCGCGTTCAGCTGTGTGAGTGCGGCCGATAAATTTTAAGTCGATTTCAATTCGCGCTCGGAAGTCGATGTTACAGTGGGAAGATCGAGTTAATTACTTGCGGAAAATACTTGTAACCAATTAGTGATTAACTGCAATCAGGAGTTGCGAACAGAAACTATGGATTTATTTAGGAAAATCTCAGATTCCTTCTGGAACGAAGAAGTGAGTGTGAAAATAATTGGATTACCGCCCAGGATCATGTTTACCTCTAATCCCGAGAGATTCTCAGCTGTTGTCGATTGCGTTACAAGTGGAATCGATTAGGTCAAGCAATAATTCCATTTTTCATACGAAAATTAAGGTTTGGCTGCCTCCGAATGTCACTTGGAAGGAAATCGAGCCAGGGAGCAGGGAAAACATCGTGCACGCTGACTACAAACACCTCCTCTGGCCCATCCCGATCTCAGTTATCATCATCGTGTTAAGATTCATCGTTGAGAGGTGAGTGAGTGCAACAACATTAACCGATGATTAGCCTTCATGGCAAGTGGCTTGTGCAGCTTGCACCAGCATCGTTGAATATTCATTGACTCCCACTCTCTCTCTCTCACTCTCGATTGGAATTTCCCAGTCATTCAAACGCATATCGATGCCACAGTTTTCTTCGGCAACTCTCCAATCGTTTGCAAAACGAAAGTTAATTAGCGGTTATCAGACTGTGGGTCAATATTAGTCAGCACGTTGACTGATAACGTCTTGTAGTGGTAAACACTCTTCGCTACAAGCCGGCGAAAGTATGTGTCGAAATAATGACTCGTGACTCATTCCGTTTTCGGCTATCGACTTCCTGCCTAACGATTAAATCCTCCCTTCATTCGAGAACTGTCGGCCGCTCTTGTTCTGTTCTACGATGTCGCGGCCTCCAATCGAAACCCGTTTTTCTCTCAACGTAGACCATCGCGTGATGTCTGTTACACACCGATGATTTGTATGTATGAATCATAATCATAAGAAAAACGATACAATCAGAGAGAGAGAGAGCGTCAGCAGCCACATGTGCGCCTTAATCACAAATGTTAAAATCACATCGTCCCTCGTCAATACGCGGGTAATTGTTGAGTAACGAACATTCTATGATGTTCATCAGATTCTTATCGTTTAGCTATTTCGATCCCAATCGAAGTCATTTCGTCACTAATGAATGCCGGCTGTTTCAGATACTGGCTCACTCCGATCGGGAAATCACTCGGCATAAAGTCAACGAAGGCCAAGCCGCCGGTGCCGAACAAACCGCTTGAAGATTCCTACGCGAAGTCATCGAAGTTGAATCACAAAACGGTAAGCGTCTTATCATGTTCTCTTTCGTTATTATAATTGGCACTTCCGCTTCGATTTTGCGTAATGTCTTCGTCTTTCGATCGAAGTTTTTCGGGCACTTTAGCATTCCAAACGGTCGCGTAATTTATTCAGTGAAGCGAATTCGTTCGGCACTGACTTAGGCAAAACATTGATTCGTCTTTCATTGAAAAGAATTTCGATTAAACACACTTTCTGCAAGAGTAAACATTACACAAGGCTGATCTAGTAAATATCACAATCGCCCTCGCTGTTTTCGTTCTCATTCATGACCCGAGAACACTTCAAAGCAATATTTTCAGTTACATCATGATCTTGACATGTGTTTCCATTCTCAAATGTTTATTATCGTCTCGAGTTAAGTCAAAAGAAAGCCTTGGGGTGTCACATTCCACTGATAATATCCGTTGTCTGTATTCGATGGCTGTGAGAAGCTTCTCTTCAATGCCTAGATCGTGATTTATTTTAATGGAGCAAAAACCATTTCAAGGCTGAACTGATGAACTTTTGACTTCCAAAAATTCCAAACGAATATTTTATCAATTGCCATCTAATTCGCGATCGTAAGGTTCAAGTTCTGCTCGTCGTTTCTTCAAATTTAATGAGTTTTTTATGATCTATTGCAGCTCTCGAGCCTGGCTAAACAACTCGACTTGTCGGAGCGTCAGATCGAGCGATGGTGGAGACGACGAAAGGCCCAGGACAAGCCCACCACGCTTATCAAATTCACTGAGAACTGCTGGCGATGCATCTACTACACATACAGCTTTGTGTTTGGCATGATTGTTATGTGGGACAAGTCTTGGCTGTGGGACATCAAGCAGTGTTGGTACAATTACCCGCATCAGGTGAGTTCTCTGAACAACTCGATTGATCAAACTACTAAGACTTCTTTATTTTCAGTCGATCCACAATGATATTTGGTGGTATTACATGATCTCGTTAGCCTTCTACTGGTCGCTAACATTCTCGCAGTTCGTCGACAACAAGCGCAAGGATTTCTGGCAAATGTTCATCCACCACGTTATCACTTTATTGTTGATTTCTCTCAGTTGGGTCTGCAATCTTCATCGCGTTGGGTCGCTCGTGCTGCTGGTCCACGATTGCGCTGATATTTTTCTGGAAGCGGCGAAATTCTTGAAGTATGCGAATCTTCAAAAGGCTTGCGACGCCGTCTTTGGTATTTTCACGATTCTTTGGATCATCACTCGCCTCGGCCTCTTCCCGCGCATCATCTACAGCACAACCGTTGAAGCTCCAAGCATTCTGCCGATGTATCCTGTCTACTACATCTTCAACTCTCTCCTCATCATGCTGCTCGCCCTCCATCTCGTCTGGACTTACATGATTCTACAGATCGTCGTGCAAACGATCAAGGTCGGCAAGATGGACGGAGACGTTCGCTCGAGTTCCGACGACGATGTCACTGACAGCTCAGAGAACCGCGAAAAGCCTTTAATGAACGGCAATGGAACGCCGAAGAAAGAATCAAATCATCGAGCGTCGCCGCGTAAATTGATCAGCGAAAAGTAAAGAATCGCCGAATGAATTCAAAAGCTTTTTTCTCATTCCAAAGCACTTGCAACAGCTTTCGATTAACTTTTCCTCTTGAATATGATTCTCCCTCGATCAGAAACGTGTTCGTAGGCCCGCAGCGTGGCGACCAGCAGGTGAAAGAAGCTATTTTTCTACCATGTTTAGGAATCAAATTTAGTCACGGAAGCCATAGAATAATCTTAGATAAATCTCCTTCCTCTTAGATCGAAGCACTTTATTGATATTTAACGATTTTTGAAGATATTTAAGAAGTTCTCCCCCGTCTAACGTCTCGTTATGTGCGCAATCATTCATCTATTTATGAAGCAGAGTTAGAACTGTTGACGGAACCTTTAACGTCAACATTAAACTTTGGAGCTAAGAATCGTCAAAGAAGGAGCAAACGCTTTGTGACTGTGAATGAATTTCTCAACACGTTTCGAATATTATTGCATCTGAAATTTCCTTTTGATATGTCGCGATCGTCAGTGTATTATGAGTTAGATTGCAGGCAAGGCCGCTTAAGACTGTTGAATTAAAAAGTCGAAAAGAATTTCATGAGAAACTCCATCCCTCGGTCATTGCTTAAGAATGCGAATAAATTAGGTTTAAAGTGAGAAATCATCTGAATGTTGCTTTGCTAAGTTTTATTGTTTAAATGTGTCATTGAGTTTGATAGCGAGAAAGTTAAGTTGCTAAATAAAAATTGGTCCTTAAAATGTTAGAAGAATTTCGGTTGCAGTTTCAGGATTTTTGGTTCAGTCGATGGATATTTTTGCATTAGAGGAGTCAGATTACCTAGAGCGACTTTTCACCGTGCGACACAGTCCGAGTTTACAAGATTTCACTTCCAACGATCATCGTTGAAGCTGAGTTATTCATGAAACTTAGTAATAAATAATTTCGATAAGTTTTCGGTTGAGGAGCTGAAGAATGTAAGCTCACGATTATCCCTCGATCACTGACAGGTAACGGTTGGCTTGTGGTGCTTGGATGAATACTGGAAGTGAGTGAATTTCCTCCGGTTCTTGTCTAACCGCTCTTCACCCTCTTCATGTTGATCGTCTTCGAGTGCACTCTGGTGCAACAGCAGCTCAGAAACATGTCGGAGATCTGCAAGATGGGCAAGAAGCCTTTCTCAAACTCTCCTCAAACTCATTTCAATCGTCAGAAAGCGTTTTGAACATTAACTGACTTCACATTCTTGAACGAATTGCAGTGACAGCGATCCAACGGTTCAAACGACGACTCCATCTACGTCTCTGCACATCACAGCTGAAAAACTAAACAAAGTCGAAACGAAGAAAAAATTGTCTCAAACGCAAAACGCATATTCTTATTGTTTTAAGTCTCATAGAAGCTATGATAAGATCGCAAATCAAAGTTCTTAGATAGTGAAGCGTGGGCGGAAAGCTAACAAAGTCTAATTTCACCGTGCGACGAAATGTCGTATCAGTCGATCAACAACAATCCTTTTCAACAGAGCCAAAGCCCCAACCACGAGGAGTCTGACAACGATGAGGAAGCGGCACATAACATAAAGTTCACGATTCCACCAAACAGCAACGAGAAAGGTGAGCGAATCGTGTACAGGCTCGCAAATCTCAAGGTTATTTATTTTCGGACGTCTCTTTGTTATGTCGCGCTCTGCTTTTCACAGCTCGGTGGAATCACATTGTCGATCTCGACTCGTTCTTTCGACGCATCTACAAATATCATCAGAGAGGAGGGTTCCGAGTGATCACGCTCCAAGAGCTGCTCGAACTCCTCCAGATCGTGTTGCTTGTCACCTTCATCGTCACTGCTGTGCATTGCGTTAACTATCCTGTGCTGTTCAAGTGAGTACTACGTCGCAGTCGCTAATCACTGAGTCAACACCAGGCGTTCAGGGTCAATGTCCTAATCGGCATAAGCCACTCAACAATTTCCTAAATCTTCATTTCAATTTTGATGAATCATTCCAACTTTGACAAGTTCAAATGATCTTGAAGATTCACTGCGACTCGCTTGAGATGTTAACCCGCAATCCCTGAAGAAAACACCTCGCTTATCTATCGAGTTCAATAATAACTTTCCACCTATTACGCATGACAGGGAACAGATTCTCCAAAACCAAACTAAAGTCACAATCAATGACGTTCTGTACTCATCCGCCGAGTGCCACGATCGCTTCACGTTTTGGACCTACTCGCTCATCACTGTTGCTGTGATTTTCTGGATCTGTCGAGCCATTACTGTCTTTTTTCACATGATCCACAACTGGGATATCAAGTCATTCTTCAATGTAGCTTTAAAGATTGAAGACGCCGAACTCGAAAACAACACATGGCATGAAGTGCAGAAAAGAATCCGCGATGCTCAGTCTGAAATGCAACTTTGCATTCACAAGGAGCATCTAACCGAGCTTGACATTTATCATCGGATCTTACGGTAAGTTCGACCTAGATTTAAGCCCCCAATAAAATTCATTATCATCGAAACTTTTCGCAGTTTGACAACTGATTAGTTTGATGACTGGCATATAAGATTACAAAAGTTTCTTATCAAAATTTGTAACTTTTAGGTTCCAAAACTACATGGTAGCAATGATGAACAAGTCCGTGCTTCCCTTCAAATATTATATTCCAATCCTGGGGGATGTGAACGTGTTAAGCAAGCTTCTAATCGTCAACATCGAGTTCATCCTGTTTCGTGGGCCATTTGCGTGCTTCGAGAACAACTGGCACCTGAAAGAGGATTTCAAGAGGGCGACTAAGCGCAATGAGCTGGCCTCACAGTTGTCCAAGCACATCGCTTGGTTTGCGATGTTGAACCTTCTACTCGCTCCAATAATCTTCGTCTGGCAACTTCTCTACTTCTTCTTTAGCTATGCAGCTGTAAGTTGTCGTGATTCGTCTGCCTGTGACGTCATTTTACGATCCTTTGTTTAAACTTTTAGATTCTGAAGAAGGAACCGAACTTCCTGGGCACGAGAACTTGGAGTCAGTACGGGAAACTGTATTTGCGTCATTTCAACGAACTCGATCACGAACTTGAAGCGAGATTGAATCGAGCGTACCGGCCAGCAGTCAAGTACATGGAGTCATTCTCCTCTCCACTTACAACGGTCGTCGCAAAGTTCATCATTTTTACTTTCGGTGGTTTCGGCGCTTTTATCTCCATCCTAGCGATTATTGACGAAGACGTCATCCAAGTCGAGCACGTTCTGATGATCCTAACGGTCAGCATTACGATTGCGGTGGGAGCAGCGAGCTTGATACCCGACGAAAACATGGTTTTCTGCCCCGAGCAGCTGATGAAGAACATTTTGTGTCACGCACATTATCTGCGGCCAGAGTGGCGCGGCTACGCTCATGCATCGAAAGTTTGTCGAGAGTTTGAGGACTTTTTCCAACTGAAAGCGTTCTATTTCCTCAACGAAATCTTCAGCCCTTTCTTGACGTTCTTCGTTCTGATGTTCTCACTGCGACCTCGATCAACGGAAATCGTTGATTTCTTCAGAAACTTCACAGTGTCGGTCATCGGTGTCGGCGACGTTTGTTCGTTCGCTCAAATGGAGATTCGAAAGCATGGAAATCCAGACTGGCAGATCACAAACAGCGCAGAAGATCTGTCGCCGGGTGTCGAGACCAACCAGTACACTCAGGGTGAGAACGGAAAGACGGAACTGTCGCTTGTTCACTTTGCTTTGACAAACCCGAACTGGAAAATGTCGACGGAAGCGAAGCAATTTCTCCGCGGCATTCGCAAACACGCCATGCAGGATCTTAACAAGGCAAGAACGACGTTTGGTGGTGCCGGTGCCAACCTTGGCGCTACAGCAATGGGCCAAAGCTTGAGTAGCTTAGGCGAGGAATATTCCTCGGTTGTGCAATCGATCCTACAAATTCAAAACTTGTCGACATCGCAGAACCTCAGCATGTCGATGTATCAGCCTTCAAACTATAATTTTACTCAACCAAACCCTTTCACGCCACCCAACACTGCTCACGTCCAAGCTCAGTCTACAACTACACCGACCTTCGACTTTGAGAGAATCCTACAACAAAACTTGACTGACGGTTCGATCTCAGCTCCGCTCCGCAGTCAATACCTTCCCAACATCAACGAGGACGATGATTTAGACGAACATCCTTCGTTGAATCCAGTGCCATCGAATCGCAGCGCAACTGGAATGAATGCAAGCATTCGCGGAAGCTTGGCGAGACACGAAGGGCCAGTCGAAGTTTCAAGACATGGCCTGCTGTACAGCCTTTGCAACATCCCACAAAACGAAGCGGTCTTCTCTCCCGAGTTCACGACCGCTGACATGTGCTTGAGCACGCTTTACCTTCATGAGCTTCATCACAAGCAGCAAGTTCGTCGCGGCGTCAGGCTCGAGGCGAGTCAGCGCCACTTGTGGCAACATCCGCATCAGAACCAACCCGAGCAGTCGAATCCCGAACGATTGCCGCTCTTGACAAAGAAGACATAGCGAAGGGGAAGCGCCGAGTGGGTCTGAAGAGTTTCGGCTCCAGCTTTTAAGCCTCTGACGACAAAACAAACTAAAGCATACAAAGCTTGTACATAAATTAATTTTACTAGAAATTTTCAAATTGACTATCGCAGTAAGTCGCTCGCTTCATGTCTGTTGATGGAGAAATAAAATTGATAAAACCAGAGATCGTTGAAGACTTTCATTAGGCTCCGAAAGGTATCTGACAACTTTGTAGATGCAGCAGAGCATGCAACAAGCCGGCAAGACGTTGGCAGAAGAGATTGGGCTCTTAACGGTTGCAGAGAATTTCCCTTGAAACCGCCAGAGCTTCGAACCACGCGTGACGCAATTCCAACTACACAAACTTTTCGAATCACTCTGTACTGTTTGTGAAACGAAGATAAATTTTGGTTCCGCAAATAAGCTTGAACACTTTAGTTGAAGGATTGGTTTTAGGACGATGGATTTCCACTATGAGGAGAATCTCGAGGCGAATCCGTTCTTCGTGAAGATCATGGAGAGCCACAACTCGCTAGTCAACGAAGTGGGAACGTCGAACTGGATAATTCTGATTCCGAAGAGAGCGCAAATCACTGACGAGTGTCTTAAGAGCAACGAGTTCCTTTTGTCCCACGTGCTGCTGCCGTCCGAAGATTTGCCGAAGACGCACTTTACGAGTCTGATCGGCTCGGACGTCACAATCGACGAGAAGTTCATCAAAGTCAAGAACGAGCGAACTCGACCTAGTTTGATTCTCTTCGAGGAGATGTTTTACACAAAGGACCTGCAGAAGTTCAAAATTCTGTGCATCGAGACGCCGCTTTGCGCCAAGTTTATTCAGTCCGTTCCGAATAGCACGAGCCTCGTGGCGAACTTGAGCGAGGCGGTTGAGATGATCAAGCAATGTGCGACGCCAAAGAACATGCGAAAGGTCGATAACTCGATATCAAATTTCACTCTACGCATTGAAAAGGTTTCGGACTACGAAAAACTAAAGATAAACGTGAAACTTTTGTACGATTACTGTGTGAACTTAATTTGCCAAAAGAGAAGCAAACTCGACCCATTTCTGACGATGAATCTCAAGTTGTCGCTCGAATATTACTTAATGGAAAGCGTCTACGAGAAACTGTTCGATGCCATTTCGATAAACAGCTCGGAAGAAAACCAGAAGTTTAACAAAATCATTCGAAAACTGTCTGACATCACAATCGACGATCTAAACATCAGCAATGAGCCGTCGCCTAAAGTCGCTGAAAACTTGAACCTCATGCGAATGGAACTAGCCAAGATCAGCAATCAGAAATGTTCGCTTGATAAGCTCTACTGCGTCAAGAACGTGATCGACACGATATCGTCGTGCAGCAATGCCAAACTGATGACAACCGACGAACTTCTTCCCGTACTCGTCTTCGCTATCGTTAAGACAAACTTTTACCATTGGATCCCCACGTTGATCTTCATCAAAGAATTCAACCTCTCGCAAATGCTTGGGCCTGAGAATCAGTCGGCGGGCTCAGTGATATTTTACATTCTCACCACCCTTGAGGCGGTCATCTACTTTATTCAAACCAATGAGAATCTCGTGCTAAAGAACCATCAGCTCGTTATATCTAAGAAGGTCGATGACATCACATCCCTTGACGATTATATGCAACTTCTGTTCCAGTACGTCAAGGAGAACAACGAGATACAACTGATGCAGTTGATCAACGTGAGTTACTCATCATTCATCGCTAGAACTTATTCAGAATCGTCAGAGGACGCTTCTCTATGCCATCCGCTATGTTCCTGTTCCAGTTGCAAGCTGCGAATTGAAGAGACTAGATCGAACGTCAACTTAAAGTCGCAGCGTGGCTTAACAATGCTGCACATTGCTTCCGCTTACAACGTTCCTAAAATGGTTTCAATACTCATAAATCACGGCGCAGATGTCAACTCTAGTGACGATCAAGGTTGGACTCCGCTGCATTTCTCAGCCCATCGTGGGCACCAACAAGTTCTGTTCCTTCTCTTGCATAGTCAATCGAACATTAACGCACTAACAAATACTCGACAGTCGCCGCTTCTTCTCGCCGCTATGAACGGACACGACTGCTGCGTCAAAGCATTGCTTTACTTCGCTGATCACACCAGTCTACCGATCGACTTGAACGCGCAAGATTCCGATGGCAATTCAGCCCTGCATCACGCGAGTCAATCGGGATATGACGCGATAATCGAGGGGCTGCTAGAATACAAAGCGAAAGTGACAGTAAAGAACAATCTCGGGAAAATTCCACTCGATTACGCTTACAGCTCCGCAGTCAGGAATAAACTGGAATCAGCGGCCAAGTACGAGGTGGAAGAGCTGCCGGGCAGCGAACAAGAGTTCGTCTTCATCAGCAACGACGATCTCGCTGACAACTCAGAAGACGTTGCGACTTAACGACGATCACATGTTCGCAAAAGAATTCCAATAAAACATCTCATTACGCAATAGTCCGAGTAGCGTTTTAATAATTCATCACACCGCACACTCCAGTGCTTTATTCGTGTCGCACAAACGCGATCATCGTAACTTTATCGATCGGCGAAGAAAACCTCCGCTTCAAAGTTCAACCGACGTGCATTACGCGCGGATTTGACGACAGAAGATGCTGATATCACTTCGCCGAATGAGGTTTGATAAGGAGCCGACCTTCGCCATCTCGCGATTATTCAGCAATCTGACGAGTGAGACAGGCTGTCTTGGTCGCATGTGCGTGAGAAAGTTCCGGTCTAAGTTCAGTAAAATGCTTTAAGTTCGCTAATTAAATCGGTTTATTATTTTGCATAAATTAGTCTCATTTTGCTTATGGCTTGGCGACTTGCTGGTCAAGCTGAGTGGCAACAGTCTTGGCAGTTTCGACCGTCTTCTCGTAGATCTTGCCGACAGTTCCCGACAAAGTTTCTTGCGCTGCGGCGCCTTGCTGCTTCAGTTGATTGTTGAGCTCGTTGGTCTGAGTCAGAACGTTGTTGAAAGTGTTTTTCAACTTGTCGGCCTGAGCAGGATCGTTGTTGCTAAGGAAGTCGGCGGTGAGGTCTGAAAGGGACTTAAGGAGCGACGAGAAAGTGTTGTCGACTTGAGTTCTCGTAGGTGCGGTTTGCTCGCTTAGCTGATCGACATAGTCTGGAGAGAAATCATTGATAAGAAATTCCTTCAGCTTCAAGTTCATCTCGCTTACTCTTGACTTGCGTGACATACGATTCACCTTGCTGCTGGAGACTGGTCAAGAGCTCTGTGTTGCTTTTGGCGCCAGAGACCTCAAGCAGTTTTTGGTTAACTCTTGCAACTGCCACGGTTGCTTGCTCCTTGCCACTGTCGATGTGTTCCTGGGCTTGCTCAATGAAAGTTTTTTCTGCTGGTGCCGAAAGCACAATCTAAACAAGCCAAAAACAATAAATTCGTCACGTTCATTACAAAACCAACTAATCGAGTGCCAGTAGACCGTTAAGAATCACTTTCACTTGGTCATTCTCGATTTAACAATTCTCGTTTCACCTGAGCGAGACACAAAACTGCAACGAAGTATTTCATCTTGGAGAGACTGGACTTGACCGAGACTGTAAAATTATAAAGTGCGACTGATGCCAGCGATGAGCTTTCAACCGCGTTTTATAATTGCTCGCAACCAACACATGCAAGCCTTGATTATTTGAGAAAGAAGCTTTGCTTTGTCTATTTAAATCGAGAGCTGCATCTGAGCAGAGGCTTAAGCGTCAACTCGCGAGAGATGGAGCAAGGAAGTGTGCAACTTGATAAGGGTTTTGTACATAAGTCGAAGCTTTTCATGTCTGTTTGTTGCCAATATATTGATAGGCCGAGACTTTCCAATGTTATCACTGAAAATGTTGCATGAGACCAAAGAATCTTTTGAACTGCAAAGCTTAAAACTATGCGAAAGCTTTTCATCTCATGCCGAGTGAATTTTTAATATTGAGAAGAGAGAAACCATTTTACAACTTTTTTCGTAAATCAATTTTTTATAAGGCTGTGAAGCTTTATTTCTTAAGCTTTGGAACTAGGAAGTAGGAATGGGACTAGGAACATTTTGGAAGGAATCGAGGAGGAGGATAAGGGATTGGGAATTGAGATGCAGAGCTTGTGGAACTTTTGTGTTGCGTCACTGAAGGTTGAAATCATCGAGAGCTTTCGATCGAACTCTCGATGAAACCCAACGACTTTCATTGAACTTTTCTATGTGTAAACAAGCGCTGATTAGAAAAGAATAGAAGGAACAATACAAAATCACTAATAAAGGCCGATGATCTTCTTTCTATTCAATGTGTCGAACATGCGACTCGAAGTGAATCGCTCGTGACTCTTGGGGTTGATAGCGATCGCTGTCGGAGTACTTCTTTCTGAACGAAACGGTTCGCTTGATCGTCTTCTTGTTGGCTGAGTTCTTGTAGTCGTCGTGGTTGATTGGGCTCAAGATGGTTGCTGGCGTGACGAGAGGCTCAGCAGTCGATTTCGCAGTCACTCTGGTTGGCATCAGAGGACGGCCCATTCGCAATCGAGCGAATCTTTCCTTCTTCTCAGTGCTAGGCTCGACCTTGAGTGCAGCTGATCTGGCGGAGATGAACGGCTGCTTCGTCGGTGTCGTCGGTCGCTTAGTGAAGACTGTTGGCTTTTTCGTTGTCAATGACGATCCTTTGTTGTCGTCCCAGTTCTTCGATTCATTGTGCTCGACTTTGAAGTTTTTTGGGTTCGAAGCTGAAACAAACATGCATTCCTCCTGGACTGCGCCCTTGAAGTCTTTGCAGTAGTAGCAAGTCATGTCGCCTTTCATCAGTTTGTTGCATTTCGACCAATCTTTCGTTTTGAAATCGCTGAATGCTTGGTTGAGGTTCGACGATTGGAAATCTGTGCTCGGAAGTATTTCGAAATCGTTTAACTTTGGCTCGGCTTTGATTTGAGCGAATTTCGGTTCGTCGTAATCCTCGACGTCATCGTTGGTTCCTGCAAGTTTGTAAGCTCCGTAGTCTGTCTCGTCAGCTTCACTCAAAGCTTTTGAAGGCTTCGGGCCACTTGGCGGGGGGTTGATCGCCGCTTCTTCTTGGGTCTCGTCTTCATCTTCGGTATTCTCGGGGTCTTCAATTTCAACTGGGCTTGGCTTCTTGTAGTTGTGAGATTTTTTGCTTAAGAAGGCAACTTTCTTGTCATTGGGTTCGGATGAATAAGCGCACGATTCGGAATTGTCGCCAGTCTCAGGATCTTCACAGGTGGAGCAGACCATTCCGTCTTTCTCGTAGTGCTTGCAGTTGCCTGGTTTCTTGTGGAGTTCTGCTACTTGCTTCTCTGACAGCGCTTTGATTCTCTCGTAATCCGTTTTAGTGTCATAGAACCAGTCGTGGTCAACTCCGTAGGTGTCTCCATCTCCTTCTTCGTCGTCATGATCGCCACCATCTTCATCAACACTCTTCTCGCTGTAATCATCGCTATCCTCGTCGTCATCATGGCTCGCCTGCTGCTGTTGCTGGAGTTGTTTGTACGCTTGCTTCTTGTCCAAATGTTTCTCGCCGATCCGATCGAAATTCCGCTTGAGGAACTTGTCGTACTCCGCGTCGTACTTGTCGGGACTTCGTCGTGATCGTTGATCTGCGGAAACCTTTCATTATCGCTCGTTCTCTACGATTTGCTAACACCAAAACTTACGCGACTCGTCGCCGCTGACCGCTAAGAACACGCCAAAGACAATCACCAAAACCACAAATTGCATCTGAAACATTCCAACAAACTTTTGGGTTACTGTCAGCTCTTAAAAAAACTTCAGTTCGAGTTCACCTTCATGTCTCTAACGCTGGCGATCAATGTTTTTAATCGAGTGTCTGGTGGATAACTAAACTACTTTTCATCGAGATTGCCGAACTTATATTGGTGAAAAGCACGAAGAGAATTCTGTAGCGCATGATTGGCCATAAAATCGCTGCTTAAACCGTTCACTTAGTCTTGTGTCTAAAGCGTCGACCGAGTGGCAAGAAGAAAAGAGCGAATTATCAAATTCATGAATGAAATCTCGCGCTGCATAATCCGGAGCCAGAAGAAGACGAAGAGAGAACTGTTTTCGTCTATTGAACTAGTTCATGACTACTCAGCCATAAGTCAAAAGGTTGAGATTGCTTGCAATTGGAGGTCCGAAGAAGAAGAGTAATCGAGGTGCATTGAACTCTCAGTCGCCTTACTTAGACACCTGAACGGATTTCGCATGGTTCGAGCAACAAAAAGTTTCTATTAGAATTGATCGAAACTGATCAAAGCGAATTGCAAGCTGATTGTTTACAAATATTTTACGTGCAACGACATTTTCGGGGGCTTTCATTGTTAGCGTGCCGTGTCTTGTGCGACCTAGAACATATCAAACATATCTCATCATGATATAAGCACATCGGGGATGCTTTATGAGGTCGTGATGTTTGTCGAGGTGCAATAGACTTCGAAGAGAGGCTTGGGGTGCTTCAAAGTGGTTAAACACTTAAGAAGAATTTTTAGTTTTCGGTCAGAGTCTACTCACAGATCATCTTGCTGTCTCCTACTGAAATTTAATTTCCTATAAAACTCTTGGCGTTATCAGCATCTTAATTCCATATTTGCCTTATCAGCACATGCAGCGACGTCGAGCTGCCTTCGAACAATCAAACAATTTTTCATAATTCTCTCACAAAGTATTTTTATTCCTTTTCTGTGGTAAAATAATCCCACATCTATTGAGCTGGGACTGCTCCCTTGTCTTCAGACTTGAGAGCGTTCTGGAAGTTCGTAGCCAATTTGTTTCCGACCTCCTTTGCCTTCTCACCGAACTCATTGAGGTTTCCAAGAATCTTCTTCATGTTATCTTCACTGAAAGTGTTTTCAATGCCAGTCTTGAGTTGATCGAGAAGATTCGGAGTGGTTGCCTCGACATCAGCAGCAGTAGCGAACTGTTATTATATGAAATTATTTTTTCATTCAATTAGTGATTTGTTTACGTACCTGGACGAACAAGAAGACAGCGATGAAAATGAGTGCGAGTTTTGTCATTTTGCGATAATTTCGGCGGTAAAATCTACTACTGATCTGACTCGAATCAAGTTCAAAAAGGGAATGAGCAGACTCAAAAGCAAATGATTTTCTAAAACGTTTTTCTTCTCGAGGAGGATCTTGATAAGCATTCTGGCTGTTGTTACATCTCTCGGCACTTCTCCGAGAGTTCTCAGACGACGATTTATTAGGGAAGGTCGTGATATTTATTCTACCTGCGAGCGTGAGACGAGAGAAAGTATGAAACGTTCAAATCGTTTGAGATGATCAGGTGACGAGACGAGCAAAGCGTGACGCCATGGAGCAGAAAAAATAAGACGAAAACGTCATTCACTTCGCTTTATTGAGAGAAGCGACAGAAATCAGTAGAAAACAAATGTGACGGGTCAAGTGTATTGGAATAATAATGAAGCGGAATAGATTAAGCTGCTGGCACGGGAGCGGGCACTGGAGCCTGAGTGGAAGCGTCGTTCTTTTTGATGATGTTTTGGACGCTGGTCGACACTGACTCGTAAGCAATCGACGAATAATTCTTCACTTGTCCACCGAACTCGCTCAACGTGTCCTTGGCTTTCTGAAATTGAATTTAATCAATTCAAATTATTTCAACACGTGACTCAGTTGGCTAACGTTAATGTTTTCATCCGAAAAAGTTTTCTTCAAGCCGCTTTTGATCGAGTCGAAGAAAGATTCGGTAGTAATTTCAGTTGCTTGATCAACGGTGTCACGCTGAATGCGGGCGGACATGCCGATCTGAAAAGAACGCAAATTTCTTAATCGAGTCACCGAAAAACTGTGACCAACGCTACCTGAACAATGCAGAAAGCAGCAACAAACAAAAGCGCGAATTTTGCCATTTTTCACTGGTTTCAACTCGACGAGCTCAATAAATGATCTTAATGACCGAAGGTTTCTCACTGAAATGAATTGCGAATGAGCGTCGGCAAGAAAAATAAATTCACAGTCCGATGATAAACTTCAATCAACCGCCGGAGCGTGTTCGCTTTGAGCGGCTGTCGCGAGAATTTTCCTCATGTGTGCTCATCGCCCGACGAGAGCTTCCGAAGCCCTGAGCTGAAACCGATAATTTATTTGTTTTAATGGAGACTCTGTTAGCATCAATTATTGTTACGCCGAGCTGGTTTTTACACTCTCTCGATGACGCATTATTGCAACGGCTTGGGACGACAAAAATACGCAGGGCTAACTGGAGCTACAGGATGTGATTTGATCGCATGAACACTCGTCTAGACTCTAATCGCTTTGAGCTCATAGAGCAAAGAAAGAAATCTAAACAAGACAAACTTCTAGGGCAAACAAAACTCATAAATCGCAACCGCAAAAGTATCGCGAGACTTCTCGACGTGCCTAACTTCTAGGCGTGACGACTTACTGTCTTACTAGTGACAGAAAGATCGCTTTGCTTCATCAAAAGGTAGTAAGAACTCAACAAATTTTACTATGAACCGATGATAAGAGGGCACGGGTCGAGGATCTAATAATAAATTCCATTGAGTAGAACAATTTTCCATACTTTTCGAGTACTTTGTATACAAGAACAGCGTTCGACTGTTGAAAAGAAAGCAAAAAAGCCATGGGAAGAACTCAATAATTAAATTTCTTCAATGCGAAATCACAGCAACGTTTCAGAGCGAAGAAGATGAGCAAGAAGAAAGAAGTGATTAGTTCGGATGATTCGTCTGTTTGCTTCTTCATTGGGATTGACTTACGCTTTCAATTCAATTTTCACTTTCATCCCAGCAATTTCTCAGCGACCTCCGTCTCGAATCAACTAGCGATGTGAATTTGTCAGCACTTTTACGATGTGACATTAATCTACGGAGTCTCATCAACTTTCATATAAACGACTTAAGCTCATGTCGCGTTCATCAAAGCTGTCAACTAGCGAGGGCCTAAGCCCAGCTTAAGCTCAACAAACGAAATATGACGATTGTGATGGACGAGACCTAAGACACTAAACTTGAGCTTCGGCATAGTTTCAAGTGAATCCGCCGCCAGTCGAAACAATACAGCAGTCAAATGCATTCACAAGTTAACTTTCCCATCATTTTACCATCATAAAGCATTTTTAATTCTGCCGTATTTTCTTCAAACGCTAATCGTGATCTGATGAAAAATTGCTGAAAAATTTATGGGTCAATCGAGAGGAAATAAAAGTTAGAAGAATTGGCTGCTGGGAGCGAGTCGTGTTAACGGTACAGCGGAGTCAATCGTGCTTTCCAGTAAACGTTTATTAGCAAAATCTGGGACATTTTCATGGATGAACTGAGAAAATGATTGATTGCGATCCAGAATAGAATTAATTGGAGACGAAAATGGCTTCTCATGTTAATTGATCGGTGTACCCGAAACAGTTTCTCATCATTACAGAATTCGCTGGGAACTATTTGTGCCAAGACTCTGCAGTCAAGTGTATCAGTTACCGATTGACCTAGCTCCACAGCCCATTTGACTCTTCAAATTCGCATCAATCTCTCTCGCTTGCACAGCGTGAGAACCCAAAGCGTTAATCATGAATTAAAGCGCATCGATAAGTTGTTGAGCGACTGATTGCTTTCACACTCTCAGCCCAGCGGGAATCAGTTTTCACCCAAATCCCTCGAGAATCAAACTTTCGCCAGTCTCGATTACAGTTTCTCGACTCATCGACAAGTCAAGATAAATCGGTTGGTGACAGATTTCTCCACCTGGCCGATGTTCAATTGATAATTTTCTTCTTCGCTGACTACTTTGATAAGCTGTCCCATTGTTATATGGAAGCGGGAGAAGATGCTGCGGAGGCAAGAAGGCATTGTTAGTAACACGGAAGCGAAATCAATTCATGTCGACACTCGTTCCGTGTGGGCTAAAAGAACCATCGCAATTTGCAGAATAAATTGCTATTTTCTGAGCTAAACGAGCTGTTGAGCCGATGCACTTACATGTAGATTGTTATTGAATTATCAAACGCTCCGTTATTTGAAATCAATTGAGCTTGCGAATGATTTAATTGAGAACGACGAATGATGAGGGTTGTTGACTCTTGACTCGGAGAGATGTAAAGATCGCGTTACAAGTAATCAATCAACGATCTGATCGGCGAATTGCTCAATCGATTCATCAACATGAATATGCATCAACGGCTCTCCCATGCTTAAGCGCCTTCCCCGTCTCCGCCAGATTTTCGCCAAAGCGTCGAGCAAGAGGAGAATTGAGTAAACTGAGAGTTTGGAATCTCATCGCTCGCTTTTCTTGCTTTCACTCGCACATTAAATATTAAAGAAGGCTTAAGAAATCTCTGCGGCTTGGCAATGAATCGTTCATTCTTCCACCAGAGTTTTAATCGATCGGTCGACATAAAATTTCTTCCGCGATCGTGAAAATATTTGAACGTCGTGATCAGTTCATTTGAGTTAGTTTGAATATCAGTGCAACATAGTTTGACATATTAAACAATAATTTTTATTTAGGCTAACAGTAGAACTATTGAAAAATAGTATTTAATAATTTTGCGTTCTCAAAAAACGATCAAGTGCATTCAAGATTGCGTATAGCTTTCAAAGAATAGAACAAAAAACATTTGAATGAACTCTCGAGACGCGACAATTGCAGGCCAGATTGTTTGTGAATGAACTGACGAGAAGCAGTGGAATTTCAGCACAATAAATTTAATTGAATAATCGACGTGTCTATCTGTTAACTTCTCAAACTCAAGAATCGAAAGAGTTCAACTCAAGTGATAAGATGGAGAAGACAAATTGTTTGGCGGTTGTTTTATTCATCTCCATTCTTTTGGCGGTTCTAGCAGAAGGTTCTGAAGTTCTTTTGCAATTGTGGAAGCAGTTAAGAAAGTTTTCTTATTCTAGGAACTCTGATAAGTTCACCTCGAGTTCGAGAGAGCAAAGCGACTTCGAGTAACTGCCCTCGTACTTGTCCTGTATCGGGAATCGATGTCGTGCCCGTTTGTGCGTCTGACGGACTTATTTATGCAAGTTCGTGTGATATGAAGAAGAAAACATGTGTGAAAGGAAATTCTAACGAAGTTAAGGAAGATTCAGAGGGCTGTGAGAGAGCGAAAGGTTCTCGATGCGAACATAAGTAAGAAATTATTTATGTTGTCCCAACTTATATTAAGTCAAATTATTTGTAACTCTGTGAAGGTGTTCATCCGACAAGGATTTGGTTTGTGGTACGGACGGCCGCACTTATCTTAACCGGTGCATGTTGACAGTGCAAGCGTGTCGTGTTGGAAAGGCTGCGCTGTCCCTAGCTCACTTGGGACCTTGTTCAGCCGGATCAGCAGTCCGCGAACAGTGCCCAGTGAGCTGCGACAGTTCACCGAAAGACGGCCCGATCTGCGGTTCGGACGGGAATGTTTACAACTCTACATGTCTCATGAAATTGATCACTTGTGGTCAGGGAGTTGTAAGATGATCGAGCTTAAGATCAATAACATAAATGCTGAGTTTATTTATTCGCAGGTCCGAACGAACAGAAAGCACTGCCAAAGCACAAGAAACTGTCGCGAATCTTGCTGGCGCATCGCAAAGCCCACTTGTGGATCCGACGGGCGGTTGTATGCTAACGCCTGTAAAATGCGATCGACGAATTGCGGGAAACACGTTTTCGAAGTTCCGATCTCGCTGTGCATGACTCAGGAGAGAACTGGAAGCGCTGATAACTTTTTAGGTGACTGTCCCACATCGTGCGCTGGTGAAGAAGAGAAAATCGTTTGTGGCAGCGACGGGCATGTGTACACGTCCGAGTGCGAGTTGAAGATGCTGAACTGCGGGTGAGATTCGGCTCGAATTTGCTTTAAATTGGACTACAAGACTTTTTGTCAACAGAGCTTCGAAGAAGAACGTCCAAGTCATGTCGACCGAGAAATGCTCGAAGAAAGTCGATCGCTGCAGGCGAATGGCGGAGACAACATGCAAACAAACGCAAAACAAATTCAACTCGATATTTGGAAAGAGCGACGAAATCTGCGGAACGGACGCCAAGACTTACGCCAATGAGTGCGAGTTGCTAAAGGCAACTTGTTTGTAAGCATTTAAATATTTTCGTCTTCAACCCAATTCAATCTTTGTTCTCAATTTCAGGCGCGGCACTCAACTGGCACACATTGGTCCCTGCACGAGCTTGAAGAAAGAAGTCGAGTGTGGAGTTTGCTCCAGCGATGACCACCAACTTCAACCGATATGCGCGTCTGATGGCAACGTGTACCGTTCTAAATGTGAGATGAAGCAACAGACTTGCGGACTTCGAGTTATCTCCGTTTCGCTGAGCAATTGCCCGAGAACTCAATTCTGCAACGCTGACTGTGACAGTCAGCCGGCTAATTTTATCTGTGGCAGTGACAACAAACTCTATAAGTCGGAGTGTCAAATGCGGAAGGACAATTGCGGGAAACACGTTTATATCGTGCCGATCAAACGATGCTTGACTGCGTTCGCATTCAAAGGTTGCAATCGTATCTGCCCGCAAGAATACGATCCAGTTTGTGGCAGCGACAACAAGACTTATTCAAACGAATGCTTTTTAAGTATCGAAGGATGCCGATCGAGAAATCTGATAGCGAAAAAGCACTTGGGGCCTTGTGGACGACCAGAGCAGCCGTCTAAGAATTATTTGTATTAGAACTTCATCTGCGACATTTGTTTGCTAGTCACTTACATCACTTTCAGCTTTCTTCGATGTTTTCTTGAAATAAATAAACTTGAAGGGTTACAAGATTTGAATAAATTTAATGACATGAAGAGTCTGGAGTTTTGTTTTATCTGGCGAATTTGTGAAATGTTATTTAAATATTTTGAATGAAGCAAAGTTTCACAATCCCAACCAGTTGGGAAAGTTCGAACATTCAAATTTGACTGCAGTTAGCGAGCGACTAAAACTACCCAAATGATTCTTTGATGAGTGAAATCATTTCAAACATTGTTGTGATGATTACGAAAAGTTCAGTTCGCTCATAAAATTTCCCAATCAATTTGTAATCGCCGCTCCAAATCATGTTAGCAAGCCCCGTTGTCTGGATGTAGATGTGCTTGAAAGTAACGTTCTAAGAAGAAATAAATTTTGGAATTCAATAGAATCCAATAATCTGTAACTTACGTAGTAAGGGCAAGTCCGGCGCACTATCCAAGATGGATCAAGTCCGGCGCGCTATCCATTAAAACCTTCAACATTTGATGAACCAATCTGTGTTCAGCTATATGCCGTGTGATGTCACAAACAATAACATCAGGCATAACTAGAACCTTTGGAATAATGCATGCAAGCAGGTGAATAATTTATTAAACTAAACAGTTTCTCACCTCTCGGTAAATTGTTCCATATTTTTACGAAATTGCCGCGCCAGCCTTCAAATGATGGAATAAATTATCACGACTTGATGTGACTGAAATCCTCACTGAAATATTTTTCATTGCCATCTTTGCGACCACGATAACTGTCGACGTTGAACAGGATCGATTGAATGACTTGACGTAGCACGAAACATTTGGGTAGATGCATTTTGAGGATACATTGTGGCAGCGAACATCTTTGATGTATAACTTTTGAGTTTCCTTCTCCTTGGCTTCAAGGACGAAGGTCATGATCATGACCACAGAACAGCAAAGCAAAATTGACATGAATCTGAAATCACCCATCGCTCAGTTTGAATTAAAAAGCATTAATGAGAGAGCAAATTTTCCAACACTGAAATATTTCGCTAATTATCAACCTGATGTTTAGATTCTGACTGATACAGTAATTTAAACGGCGCAAATATTCAACGTTTTATTCCAATTGTAGCTAACAGTGACAGTCCAACACAGAGAAATGAGAAGTTGCGGCAAAAGCTCTGAAAGCTGATAGATCAATTATGTATGTCCAAAATGTTTCTCGTAATTTTATTTTATTTAAAGTTTGGAAAAATTTAAAAGAAAACAAAAACTTAATTGATTAGCGTAACTAACTAATCTTTTTGGAAATGTCTTTGAATCCGTGTTTTGCGTCGTCCATGAGGTCTGACGCACCGTCTTTCGCGTCATCAGCTTTGTCGCCGAACCAATCGCCAATTGACTGTTGAGAAATATTCACAAGGTCATAAGTGGGATCAAGATTTTTATCAGGGAATTTTTGCCATGACTTGAAATGCAATTGCTTCCGACTTACCGAAAAAGTGTTCTTCACGCCCTTCACTGAGCTCTTCCACACATCTTTAACATCATCGACAAAGTCGGCCTGGGCGAACTGAATTATAAGAAATCATTTTTCAATAAGTTTAATTGTTTATTGACTTCAAATAGTTGAGGAAATGAGAAAACTGTTTAAATGTTGATTGCTAACATTTGTTGATTGATACGTTTAGGCTTAGGTATTGTATTATAAAAGGCAGAAATAAATACAAATCAACTGACGTTATCTCAAAATCGAACAGTCAATAAGTCGAATGTTTGAGTTACAAGAAGTTCTTCACAAGAACTGATGCAACTGCTGAAACAACTGGGAAAGCTAGAGACCCTCGATTAAATTTTAGAACCCAAAACGCTTCAGTCTTAAAAAGTCTCTACACTTGACTGCTGCTTCAAAATCTATTCTAATCGGATTTCATCAAAGCTATGTCGATTACCTGAATGATGCACAACAGTGCAACAAACAAAAACAAAATTTTCATGTTCATGTTTAAGATTGAAAAACTTCGCACGCTCCGACGTAAACAACTAAACAATCCAAAGGCTCACGAACGACTAAAACTCTTCCCGCCGACTGCGTATTCTCAATAAGCTCATGAATATTGAAGTAAATTCTCTAAATTACAGTTAAGTAGTTAATTAGATCGTTTGTAAATTTGAGAAGACGACTTGGATAGACATTTAGCGTGCTCAAAGGAGGAGGAAGATAAGCACTCACGGCCGTGACGAGATCATCGCTGCCTTTGCTTTCCTTCAATTAACAGCTCCGACTCAGACACAAGTTTCACTTTCATGGCTCTATGTCATTCACGGAAGTGTTCAGTTGATGATGCTATGTAATTTTGATTGTAGCAACGTAGTAAGGGACCGACATGTCAATGGAGTTTGATTCTATAATTGAAGCCTCAATTGAATCCAGCGTCTGATAATCGCGGTTTATCGCTCCGTTCAAATGGCGTCGAATTTACACGACTGACTCAACCTACAATCTTACGAAAGCAAAGGAACTTGAAACGACTAGCAACTCACAATGTTGGAACATCAAATTCTCAGAAGTAATAAAAATGGTTCATAAAAATCTTTATTCTATTCTAAACATATCCATGGCTTTGATTTCAACCGGCAACGAACTTTGTCACAATCTAAACAATCGTTTGAATCGCCCCTCGCCTGAGCTCTCGCTCTTTGGCCCTTCTGATATCATTCTTTGTTGCGTCTTGCACTGTATTCAAAATGTTTGTGAGCAAATTGTAAAAGTGCGCACGTGTTGATAAATTCCTCGCTGGTCTTTGAGCGAAAGATTCCCGCTTTGCCTGCGATCGCTGTGGGATCTCAATTGAATCAGCCGTCAACTCGTAAGAATGCTCGCCACTGTAGTCGTCGGCGTGATTTTGAGGCGAAGGCCTTGCCGCAATCTAATTGAGAGATCGGCTCATAAACAAAATTAAGAAAGTCGCTTAACTCAATTTACTTACAAGTGATGATAAGCACAACGAGATGAAGATTATCGTCGCTGTTTGTCGCATTTTTGTCAGACTTTTCGGCGTAGCGCTCCAATTGACTGCTCAAAGAATTCTCGTTCATAATGCTCGTTGAGTCTGGCCTGGGCCTTTAAGTATTTGTCGCCCCGGTGACCACTCAGCAGATTTCTTTTATGCATAGCTCGGTTGTTATTCTAGAAAAGCGAAAACATGAGCGGCCCTGAAAACGGCTGAAACATTAGGCGACACTTCCTTGTGTAGCGAGAACAGAAAAACTGTTATGTAAAATATTTTTCTTTATTTTAATGGCAAGCAGAAGAAGTTCTAAGTCACAACACCCTCGCGGACGAATTGAGTTGGCTCGGAGCGGAATCTATTCTGATCAAGATAGACGGTGAAGTCTTCAATCACTCGAGGCTTTGAGTTTTTCGAGTTCTTGCGTCGGCTGCATCGGCCGCAATTTTTCGTTGGCTTCCGTCTGCACTTTCTGCAAGGTTTCTTTGTCGTTGTCGGGCAAGGCGTTGTGGTGGTCGTAGTTGTCGTCTTTGGCTTGCTGATCTTCACAATCACTGGCTTGAGCTTGATGTTTGGCGGGCGATAATTGATGATTGGCCGGCAAGGCTTCGGCTCTGGGTGATGCACGACGAGTGGCGGAGGTTGCACGACGATCGGTTTCGATTTGATATAAACATTCGTCGGCTTCGGTTTCACAATGATTGGCGGCTGCTTGTACACGTAAACAGTTTTCCTCGGTTTGTTGCATGATTTGCAGTTTGGTTTCTGACAGCGACCGCAGCTTTTCCTTTTCACTTCTTTCTCGACTGGTCTCTCAGCCTTTTCCTCCGAAACCGATTCCGAACCAGACTCCAAGTAGTCGCCAGCATAAGGGTGACGGACTCGCTGAAAGCGACTGGCTTCTTCGTCGTTGTCGCCCTCATGATAAATGTCAGCGTGTTCGAAGCCTTCGATGTTTTCTTCCTCAGAAATATTATATTTCTCGTTCACGTCTTCTGAGTCTTCGTGCGGACCATCGCGCCTCGCATACTCGTGCAGGTTGGCAGTGTGACTGTCGTCTGACGTCTCATCTGACCCGATGGTGTCGCTTTCGCTATCGCTGTTCTCGCTTTGATAATTTCGCCACCTTGAGTCTTTCACGATGCTCATTCTAACGTTTCCATTGTCGTCGTGATATTTCAACAGCAACGGCTGATGTTGCGCTGCCGTAAATTCCTAGAATGCAAACTCGTAAGAAAATCTAGAGAGAAGGAAACGCAAGGAAACTTACGAGCAAGGCAATCGCCAGTAGAAATGCGATAGCTTTCATGATTGAATTACACGCCGGGACGGAAACTGATAACATTTGCAGAAAGCGCTCTGCTTAAATATGAAAAGAAAATTCCTTGAGAATGTTTAATGAACGTGATTCGTTCGAGTGGTCGCAATGCTGACCCGGTAAATATTTGCTCGAGAAATGAGCCAAACTTCACGCCGCCGACAATAATAAAAAGCTTTTCAATTCTTTTGGCAATTTTCAGTTTATTTCAAGTTTTTCAGAAATATTTCGATTTGTCCGTCAATGTCCGTTAGTAGTGGAATGGTCTGGAAAGATAAAAGTCTTATTAGCTATGAGTCGCGTCGGTCGGGAATGTTAAAGTCATTAAGTCGGTGGAAACGCCGCAACAAAGCGGGGTTTCCTGTCAAAGTCTTTGTGATGTGGCTAGCGATTCTCCTAAGTTAATCTAGATTTTTAATTATTTTCCCTTATCACAATAACGAAAATTGATCAAGTTTTGCAGCAACGATGAGATTTACTGGCTCTCGGAAACATCGTCGGCAAGATTCTCTACTGCAAAGCTTCCGCTGAAGTCTTTGGGATCCACCTCGATCACCTCCAGCACCGTTCCGCGCTTCTTAAAGTATTTGCCATCTCGCGGACCTGAAGAAGACTTTGGCAATCCGCTGACAGCTTTTTCGTAGAACTTGTACATGTCCATCGCGTTGTCCATCATCTTATATCGAACATCCTCGTCAGCGATTTTGTCGCCAGCAGATTTATCGGACTTCGCAAGCTCGTCGATGAACTTCAGCAAATCTCTTTCCTGCGCTTGAATGTCGGGCATTCGTCGTGACATGTGTTCGGGATACTTCGAGATGACCTGTTTGATGTATCTGTTGTACATGCTCTGATCCTTCAAGCCAGTATAAGGCGATGGCTCGTTGTCGAACTCTTGCTGCATCGGAGCTGAACCAGGCGCTTCATCGTGTGTTACAAACTTGTACGGAACTCTAATATCGTAAGGTGAAAATTTTTCGTTCTCCCTAGGCTTCGTGACCGGCTCGCACCTACATTTGTAGCACAACGGACAGCCTTCTTTGCTATGCTTTTTCGGGTCACAAGACTCGTAAGTGTAACCACAAGGCGATTGCAATTCCGATTCAGGCTTACGCTTGGACCTTAGTTGACGCGTATCGGGTTTCAATTTCTTCAAGCTCAGTTTGTTTTTCGGCACAGAATCGAAAGAGGGAAGTGGATTGAAGTCTTTAGCGGAAAATTTCTTGAGCGGTTTCAGCTTTGGCAGTTTAATCTCACGACGTTTCGACTTTTTCTTTCTTTCCGCATTCGCTTCACGTTTTAACTTTTGCGAAGAGCCTTCCTCGAGAAAAGCTGGAAAATCGTGTGAACCTTCGAGTTGCATGTCATACCTAGAATTGTAGATGATTGGAAGTTTGTAATCGTCGTTGCCGCAAGTGCAAGTTCCTGGAGTGTGGCTCGGGTCTCTACATCCGCAGTTGCAGCTTTCCGGGGTGTGCTCAGCATTTCTGCATCCACCTGGCGATGGCATCAACACCCTGTCGACTTGAGCGACGAGTCCTTGCCAGGGTTTTTCTTGACAAGGCTGAACAGGCTTCTCAACACGTCCATCGAAAATGAAACGGACTGATGACTCTTGCTGTTGTTTCTCGGGAGCGTGAATTTCGTATTTGTAAGAGCCAAGGCTGTGAATAAGATAATAATGAAATTGTCAAATGCAACCGGTGGAAATTTAAATTGAACTGACGATTGTTCCTGAGGCTTTTCGATTGGTTTCTCGACTCTAACATCGAACAAATATCTCGCGGTTTCTTCCTGCTTCGTCACTGGAATCTGAACGCCGTACTCGTAGTTAGTGGGCTCAAACTTCCTTTCGGCAACGACGGGCTTCTCAACGATGATGTCGTGATACTTGGGACAGTCACACTGCTCGCCATGGTAAATATAATGAATTTGCTTCGGTTCTGGCTCCTCGAAAATTCTTTCCTGGCACTGAGAGATTCAAACTTCAATAAAAGAAATAACCCACTGCGGTTGTCCTTACGCTTCCGCTGTTTTGGCCTCTTAGGCAGTGGCCGCTCAATCCATAGCAAATGGAGAGCAGCACGAGCGACACGCAAAATATTTTCATTTGTTCGATGCTTTCAACTTTTCCCTGACTGAACGTGATGTCTTCTGCCCACAAACCTCACCAACTGTTTAGCATTCTCACATCGCCCGTCGGTCTTTTATAATTCAACCCGAAGACTTTCGAAACAACTTCATAGTTTTAACAGCTCAACATTTCCCTGCAGAAAGTTTTCTATTTTCGCTTAAAGTTTGAATGAAAATGCCGAGAACGGCAATCGACAAAACTGCCGAGCCAAGCTGTTGACAAAATTCGCTGCTCAAGTTCAAGTTAATTGCGGGCTTTGTGTTTCAGCGAACGTCAAAACATTTTGGAGTGAAAATTAGTCGACTGCACGTGCGAGTGACTAACGATTGAAAAATTCATTGCGATTCATCCGAAGGTTCCGAAGCCAGTGTCGCCATGGACCGGATAAGCTAAATCATCTCTGATAGCTAAACAAATCGCGTAACTTGAGTTGAGAATGCGATGAATAAACAAATAGAATCTGCCACAGCGAGAATCGAAGTTATAAATAATGAATGGATTGATTATGCTCGATGAGCCATCAAATTTCACCATGAGAGAAGCTTGATGGAACAAATTAGCCTACACAAATCTCGAAAGCATATTCAAGTGTTCTTATCCAATAGAATTGCCAAGCTAAGCTTCAGCGTTGACTCGAAAGTCTTCAAGACGTTTGTGTTACGAAACAAGGCTCACATTTCACAGGTTTTCTTTTTCGCCACCCATTTAATGTTCCGAGCGCGTTCCGAAAGCTTCTTGGTGTTTGTTCGATCGGGCATAGATCAGCATATCGCACATAGGCACACAACAAATCGACATAAGGGCGAGAAACCACTCATACAAGAGATCTTGTCGACGCTCGCGAGTTTTAATTATTCTGACAGCAATCAGAGTCATTCGTCGCCAAGTGTCCAAAGCAAATGAAACGTTGAGATTTTGATCCTGGAGACGTTTAAAGTGTAAAGCCTTTAAAATGTTCAGTGATAATTTCGTGTGATAGTGCAAATGAATATCAATAAAAACTTAGTCACTAGAAAGCATCAGCAATGTGAATTTTATTAAAACCATGTGATGTTCCCTAGTGATTAAAATTTTAATTGTTTGATCGACTCGTCCACATCAGAAATTAAAGGAAAAAAACTTTTCGGCGGTACTGATTGTCCCATAGTTGTGAATTGAAAATTCTATGTGATGATAATTACTGGCGCAAAGATTATTTGCTACTGCTGCCTTGTTGTAGTGAACGATGTATTCAATTAAACATCCTCGGTAGGTTGCCAAGTCATAGCCGATAATTCAAACAGAGTAAAGCATAATTAAGGGGAGAAATCGTGAACTTATCCATTGAATTTTAATTTAAACTTTTAAATTTATTTTCTAATCAACCTTCAGCACCTGGAACAGTGAGAGACTCATTTACCCGTCAGATTTCTCATAATATTTTATTGATGATAGAATTTATTGATTATAAAACACATTTATTGAATCAAAGTGAATTAACTATTGAATCAAAGTGTTCAATGCAACAATGTCATTTAAATTGTCGACTTCAAAAGCGTCACCGGCGTCTGCGTGAATTGAGAATCTTGTTTGAATGTGAATTGTTTATTCCCAATCGAGAGCCAGCAGATTTCCTAGATCGCAACCGCAAAAGCTTCAAATGAATCGAGCTCTCATCCAGCAGCAAACAAACAGTTGAGCGAGCATGGTTTCTACTGTGAAATCAATAATAAATTTCCTCAAAATTCAATTGACAAATAATGAGCTCGGAATAAATGATAGAACAAAGAATCCCTGGTTCTAGTGACGTGAATCTTGTAGCATCTTTCTACCGGCACTACTCGAAATTGATTGCTCGGAGCTTTGCCTTTTAAAGTCAAAACGATGATCGAACTTGGAATAAGAAGTTTCACGGTGTTTTGTGAACTACTTAGTGACAGGTTGGCGATGAAATCCAGTAATCTAACGAAAGCATTTATATTTATTCGACAGGTTGACTCGTCTGACAGATTTCTCATCGCTGTCGCGAGCAAAGGAAAGAAGGAACAATTCCAACGAACGAGCTTCAGACAAACCTTTTCAACGGAAGGGGACCAAGTGATTCTGTCAGTGATCGTATCAGAAGTGAAACTAATTTTTGATCATGGCTAACTCATCAGCGATCTCACTTGAAGAAACTCTCCTGTCCAACTTGCGATTACAAAAGCGGTAACACAATCTGGAAGCCCGTCATCAGAAGTATCGCCGTGGAGTCTACGCTACACATCCGTCGGTTGAATTCGGATGCGACGAGTGCGTCAAATCTTACTATACAGAAAAAGACCTCAAGGAACATAAAAGGAGTTTTCACGGTCAAAACAATTTCTTCGTGAAAATATTCCGCAGCCAGCCAAAAATTTATTGTCACGTGCAAATTCACGCTATACTTTCTTGCCCGACATGTCAGAAATTTGTCGTAGAACGCAATCTGAAATGTCATTTAGATTCGCATTCGCTATCAGCATACTTCAAATCCGAATTCACCATAAATTTTCGCAACCAGTTTTGCAACGAATTGATTAGCAGAAGCTACATGAGCAGACACACATCAAATAGCTTCACTCATCCGTCTGAGAACGTGTTGAACTACTCCAAAACGCAATCATGAAACGAACTTTTTGGTCGATAAATAAAAATGAATTGTAATCTGTAGACTGGAATAAATATTTGAGAGTGTGGCAATCAATCTATGCGCCAGTCATGATGGTAATAATGCAACTACTGACGATGCCCGAGAGCATCGAGAATTCTAACAAAAGGCGACTCAGGTACTCTTGCGACTCTTAGTGCCAATCCATAACTTCCAAGCTTTTCTCGATGACGACCTCCAACTGTTTAGTCAGCCGACGAGATTTTCCAGCTCGTGTTCAAGTGACAATTGATAAAGCCGGTCGGCTGACGAGAGCAGACCATCGAGAGCCAAGGATCAGGATTTATGTCAAAGCATAGAAAGCGGCAAAGAACAGACTGCTTTGGAAAAGTTAATTAGGCAGCCAATTGATTGAGAGATTGTCGACGGGTAGGAACGTGAGCGGCGAATGATCAACGAATTTCTTTGAAATAAATAGAATGTGAACACGTACAAAACCAGCGAAGCTAAAAATTCTATAAATTTATTTTAAATAACGGCAAATAAAAATTTAAAAATCGACGGCGACGCTCGAAGAATTTTTTGTTTTGAAGGAAACTTTGGCGAAGAATTTCATTTATTTGCTTAAAATGGATAAGACAGCAACGAGAATACCTGGAGAAATGGCTCTCGAAGCTATCAAGAACCAAAGCAAGGCTGTGCAAGTGTTCAAAAAGCCAGGAGTTCCGGTCAAAAGGAAGGAGAAGAAAATTATTCTGTCGGAGGAAAGTTACATGAAAGAGCTTGGCAAAATCATTCAACGCGACTTTTTCCCTGATCTTGAGAAGCTGAAGGCTCAGAATGAGTATCTTGACGCGCTTGCTTCCAACGACATAGTGAAGCTGCGCTCTATCTTCACAAAATACTCATCCAAACGAAGACCAACATTCAGTAAGTTTCCATTTCATTTCGCGATTCCAAACGTTGACTCTATCAAATTTCTAGACGAAACACCAAGTGATTTCAATACGCCAATGACTAATCCAAGCGCAACGCCTGTAACAACAGCAGATCAGAGCGTTCGAAGCTCGGGAACCACGAAAACAACTTCGTCCAGAAAGACAATCGCTGGAAGCCACACAATCGATTCGTTCTTCGACAAGTACACGAGTGAAGATAATCAGAGTTTTGAAGAGATAATCGAAGCTGCTGATGAACGACTTAAACAAAGATTTGCCATTCTTTACGAAGAGGAAGACAAGTCATCAAATATTCTTCGAAACGCACTTTCACTTCCAAGCATCGAAGATCAGTTCGAGTCAACGGAGAGGCCAAACAAGCTCGACACTTGGACTTACAAGAACAAGAACTATATCATGTACATTCCGGATGGCGTTGACTTTACGCAAGCGGAGAAGATCGAGATGGCGAACAGGAAACAAGAGATTTCTCACACCAACACGAGACTTTCAGCAAATCCCTTCAACGATTCTCAGAACAAGGAAACGATATCTGAATTGGCGAAAAACCAACTCCGAGGAAACGCTGAAAAAATCGGGTTGGACGGCAAAACAATGGAGGAAGAACTTCCACTGATTCGAGGCTTCAGCTTTGTAAAAAGTCCATCGCCAAGTCCAAGTCTCATCGGCAGCAGTCCACTGATGACGTGGGGAGAGATTGAAGGAACTCCCTTCCGTCTCGATGCAAGCGACACTCCACTTCGTACATCGTCTGCGAGCGGCCCTTCGTTCCGAATCGCTGAAACGTCCAAACGTGAAGCCCTTGCACTGCAACTTGCTGATAATGTAAGCGAGAAGCACCGAGCAAAGAAGTTTAAAGCGATTGAAGCTGCGAAACGTAACATGTGTGCGTCGCCTCACGTCAGAAACTCTCTGGAGAGACTGGCGAGTATGTCACCAGCTGCACGTCGACTGTCAACCGCGAGACTTGGATTATCGAGAGAAAGTTGGGGAACGCCATCGCCTAAAGTCAGATCATCGTTCTCGACACCGAAGAGGACCAAGCACACGCCGCTTGTGAAGGTCCACACTCCTGCACGATCACATACGCCCTCAAGCCAGTCTTCGTACTCTGAATCTACCTTGACCGATAATCTTCTCGACATCCCATCGAGTAAGCGGCCAAAGGCAGCAGACTATTTTTAATTTCCTTGTTAGAATTTTCTAAAAACAGAATAAATAAATTATTTTGAAAAATGATTCACGCGTTCAGGTCGGCAAACTTGAGGCGCAATTGAAAAATCTCTTCAATCAAAGGCTGTTGATATGATGCAAAACAATCTAATCAACCGAAGATTACAAGCAGCCGGCCACGATTAGTTTCGAGATTCGAAACATTTCCAATCAGGTCTTGAAGTCAGTTTGCTTTTGGGCTGATAGAATGAAGTTGATTGTTGCTCTAGTTCTCGGCTTAGTCTCGAAATTCGCGGTCTCCGCTGACTTTGACGATTCCAGATGCGACGAAGATCTAAACAAATTCGATAATTCGCTCTCGAAACGCGAAGCGTGGGCGGTGAAATGCAAGTGAGAAAAGTTTGGTGGATTTTATGACTCGACGAATCTATTTTAGTGTTTGACACGTGGGCGAAACTGCCATCGGGACTTTTGCATGGAAACCGACAAAGTCCCGGGCATTTCACGGAATGTGTAGAGTTCAGAGCGGAAAATATTCAGGGCCAACACTGCATGGTCAGCGCAGAGGCCTTAAACTCCAATGCAACTTTTGGTGGCGACTTCGATTGGAGAGAGATCGGCTCGTTAGCTCGAGCGAACAATTTCAGATTCGTGCAGGGATTTTGCCTCCCGGCCTCATGCTCGTATGAGAAAGTGATGAACTACTCCGACAAGTTTCTGGCGGCAGCTGACATGAAAGCAGTCGACGCCATCTGCCGAACCAACGATCCCGTGCAACTCCAGACTATCGACTACTTTGCTTTGTGAGTTTTATGACGAATTCGTATTTGAATTGATTTCTCTATTTCCAGTTCACTGCTTGGCTTCTTGATGGTCGCCGTTTTATCAAGTACAATTTATGAAGTAACAGCTACAAGACTGAACAGTAAGCTCGATTTAAAATTATTTATTAAACTTCAAATTGGCTTATTCAGGAGAACCCGAAAAACTTTTCTCTGTTTTCTCTTTGTGGTCCAACGGGTCAAAGCTCTTCGACACGAAAAGAAGCAAATCACCGAACGTCATCAATTGCTTGCACGCGATCAGAACTTTATCAATCTTCTGGATTATTCTTGGCCATCGGTATGAAGTTTCCCAACACGTTTAGGCATACAAATTAGCATTTATAAATTAGATAGTTAATGTTCTTTAGCTAAACGTCTAACCTTATTCAATAACTTATCCTTATCATTTGGTATTTTAGGTTTGACTTCCGTGATTGGATTCCGGTCTACAACTTTGATAAGACAGAAAGCTTCCGAGAAAAATTCCTCTTCCTGATTTACACGAACTATGACAAACCAGTTGACACATTCTTCGTTATTGGTGGATTGCTGGCAACTTGGAGCTTCATGAGTGCTTTCGATAAGTGAGACAGTTCTTAACCGAGTAACTCTTATTGTAAAATTTGTTAATTTCTCTGCAGAAAGTCGTGGAACATTGGTCGAATGTACCTCCATCGATATTTGCGGTACACGCCGTCGTTAGCCGTTCTCATTCTTTTCAACATGTCATTCATGAAATTCCTCGGGTCTGGCCCGTTCTTCGATACTCACACGCAGAACTGCGAGAAATATTGGTGGAGCGCCTTGCTCCATGTCACTGTCTACACGAATGCATTCGAGCCTGTGAGAAATTTAACATTTTCACAGGTCAATCACACTCAATTCCAAATCGTTTAGTGCTACACCGTCTCTTGGTATTTGGCTGCAGATTTTCAAATGTTCATCATCACTCCAATTTTGGTGTATCCGCTGTGGCGGTGGAAGAAGAAATTCGTCTGGAGTCTCCCCATCGTCATCTTGCTCGTCCAAGGCTGCACATTCGCGACGACTTACAAACATGGGATCTCAGTCTATTTCTATCGGATGGCTACACTTGAGGGTGCAAAAGCTTGGATTGAAAAGTTTTATTATCCAACGCATCTCAGACTTGTGTCTTGGACAGTTGGGATCATGCTAGGCTTTGTGATGTACCAAAACAGAGAGAGGAAAATCAAGATCAGTAAAACATTGAACGCCGGTTTGTGGATCCTGGCATTAGGAACGCTGCTCGCAATCGTTCTGGGCCTTTACCCGTTTCAACAGATGGAAAATAATACGACGACAAGATTTGGCAACGCGATGTTTAACAGTTGCTTTAGACTCGGTTGGAGTCTGGCGGTTGCTTGGATTATCTTCGCATGTCAGAATGGATTAGGTGGAATTGTTAACTGGTTTCTATCTCTGAGGCAGTGGAAACCCCTAGGAAAAATGGGACTCAGCATTTACCTAGTGCATATCTTCTACCAAATCGTAACAATCGTCAATGAGAAGCAGCCAATGTACTGGGACTTCTTCTCGCAACTGCAAAGATTCTTCGGTGATGTTTTAGTCTCAACTTTTTTCGGTGCGATTCTGTATTTATTTGTCGAAAATCCCGTGCTCCTAATCGAGAGCTACATTTACAAGAACATTAAGAGTGAATCAAGGACACCTTAAGAATCTCTGCAATCTTAAGTTAAGCTGCAAAGTTTTGCTGGGCAAAAAATTGAATAAAATTTATTTCAAAGTACACGAATTTCTCATTAGAATAATATCGCGAATATCTCACGTGTCGCTTCAAACAATATTCTGATCGTCCGCAACTCGACTCGCTCAACGGTCGTGATTTTTCGGTAGAAAATTTTTGATAAACATATTTGTGAAGGTTGCCGGCGACGAGCGAACATGTTTAGAATAATTGCAATCGTTCGCACATATTTTCCAGTATAAAACGCCGAGTTTATCAGAGCATTTCATCACAATCGTTTTTGCTTAATCAAGTGCAACAGTAGCAGCTTTCACTATGCATATCAAAAGCTCTTTGATCGTCCTCGTCGCAATCTGCGCCATTCAGGTGAGTCGAAGATCCTTCTGAATCGAAACTTCTTTACCCATA
This sequence comes from Smittia sp. YW1114-2, assembly GCA_033064975.1. Taxonomy (NCBI): domain Eukaryota; kingdom Metazoa; phylum Arthropoda; class Insecta; order Diptera; family Chironomidae; genus Smittia; species Smittia sp. YW1114-2. Next base: position 10,367,626 of record CP093834.1, on the reverse strand, counting down.
AAATCATCTTTAGATCTCCGCTACCTTCTCATGTGGATGCAAGGACAAAGGAATCGACGTTTGCAGCTGCAAGAAAAGCATCACGGCGCCTCGTCCTTACCCAGTTCAACTGCCACGCATCCAGAAGCCGCTGCTCAAATCGATCTGCAAGGAACGCGTTCAGTCTGGCCCTAAACCATTCAACCCAATCGGTGATGCTTGCCACTGCGGTCAGCAAATTGTGAAACCCGCGCCGTTGCCACGATCAAAACCATGCGTAAGAATTTAAAAGTTTGCAAAATCGAATCCACTTCACAAATTTCTTCTTAGCTCTCGGGCTCAGCTCTCCCTCAATTCAACTTTGAACTTCCTAAACCCGCTTGCAACTGCCAAAGACGATCCAACCCCGAGCCAGAGAACAACAGCAACAACTGTGGAAACGCTGTCCGCGCCCCTGAACAATACCAAAGCTTTGCTGATGACGGTGCCACGATCTACTTCGAGACCTCCAGGAAGAAGTCAGCGTAAGAGTTCGATAAATCGTCTCGTATAATTATTGTAACGAAATTGTTTTTGTTTAGCCAACCACCAAAACCAAAATATGCGCCTGCTGACGTCGTGAGTGTTGCTATCGCCAAACGCTTGGCCAACAGCGCTAAGAACGGAGTGTCGGAGCGTCAACTTCAATATGGATCACTGAAGGAGCCGATCGTCGAGGAAAAGTCGGGCAGAAAGCAAAGCAACATCAACGAGGAATCCTTCTACGATACTAAGGGAAGCGTTCTTGAAATTCAACCTTATGTCTTCAAACGTCAGCGTGATGAATCGTCGGAGGAAGACAGCGAAGAGGCAAAGCCAAAGAAACCTCTTAACAACGAGTTCAACCCAGCTCAACTAGAGTTCGAAGAGATCGGCTACAAGCCATACGCTGCATCAAAGCCTCGCTACGTCGTCGTTAAGAATTCCGAGCCAGTCAAACATGATTGCAACCAACGCCAGCCTAAACACCAGCACAACCACCGAAGAGGCCAATCATGCGATTGCTACAAAGATTTGGTCGTCGACCAAAGCGCAGTGAGTGAGCAGTCGATGAGCTTCGAGTCTGCCAACGAACATCAATTCGGCGGGCGATTCAGCACATAAAAGCCAGACGATAAATGCCAGTGCACGCTTCTTTTCCTTTCCCAATGTGTCTGTAGTGACGAGTCACGAAAATAAATAGATTCAGTAATTATTCGCAAACTCTGCATTTTAACTGCGCTTAATGAATGAGCTTTTCCGAGTTCATTGTTGAAACAATCTCAGTAGCTTTAAGTCAAAGCTTCAAGTGGTGAATTTTTACCGGTTTTTAGAAATTATCGATCGTGTTTGACCCACTCTGCAATGCAGAAGAAAGTACAGACTTCCAATGCCAGTAGACCACGTGCTGTACAAGTGTAAAACCTACGGCAAGGACTCGATTAAAAACTCCCGCGAACCTCGAACCCCAACACTCCCACTTGCAAAATTCGAGAGTTTACACTGGACGTGTTATCAACGAGTTGAGCGCGAGAGAGAAATGTTTCGTGTATCGACGCTGTGCTGTCTCTATTTACATTTTCCTCAGTTCATATGATTTCTTGAAGACTTTTGGAACTTTTCGCTCGCGAGTTGTGAAAGCGTAGATCAGTTTATTTTATTTCGCGAACTGTACAGTCATTCGGATCTTGTAGCTCATCCCGTATTACAACGCGACGGTGTATTTTTAACTACAATCGCTTTACCCGTTCCGTGAAGTTTTCTCGCGTTTCACTCCGCTCATCGTGAATCATTTCGTGTCGCGTACTCGCGTTGTAAAACTCGGTCTTATCGTGCGTCGGTCGATAATTGAATATCGCGTTCGCGTGTGCCAAATTGCAAGCATAAAAGCATCAAAGTGATAACAAACCAAGCCATATCATGTGGAATTTCAATCAGAATCAAGTTGCCAATGATCAAAACTCTCAACTCGGATGGAATGTCAACGGTGCCAACACTGGTGGAGGTGACAATCGTGAGTTCTGGTCGAACCTCCGAACATATGTTCCAACTTCATCTTCTTCTTATTCGTGCCAGGCTACCTCAACAATGGAGCATCGACCTTAGGATGGAACGTGAGCGCTCCGCCGTCATTCCCAATGCCAATGCCAGCCATGCCTCAACCGCCGCCATCGTCTTACCACGGATCGAGCGACTGGCAAGACACAGAGCCCGGCATCGACGAAGTTTTCTCGGCGAAAAACGCTGGCGCTCAAAGTTTTGCTCACTACATAGTCAAATGGGTGAGTTAATGTTATTATTGTGTCTCCCAAGTTCCCATGATTCATGTGGCCTGAACACGACTGTTGATCCGCTCTCCGACTTCTCTCTTCGCACTTACACAAGGAAAGCGCAATCCAGAGGCGTTCGTTGAGTTTTCATTGCGAAAAATACTCAGAAAGGAGGTGGGAAATCGAAGGAGGTTTCGATTGATTTGCAACTTGAGCATTTCAAGGGCTAGAAGGCAACAGAATGCCCACATAATCTAAGAAATTCGAGCTTAAAAAATGTATAATTAGTTAGGGGGAGGCAGGGGAGAAAGGGTGGATGGGGGAAGATAAGCTTCCTCATAACTAGAGTCTGTTCTTAAGATTACTGAAAGGAGGGAAGAGGGTGGGTGGAAGAGGGGGGAGGGCGTCGATTTGAGACGTAAGCTTAAGTTTGATGATTAGTTTTCAAAGGAGGTTTTCATCTACGTTACTCTCTAACTCGACATGTTGCCAAGCTCTGGATATTTTTCTCTCGCGGGTCTCTCTCAAGGTTCATACACAAAAGCACCGCGACTAGAAAAATATCTTCGCCAAGTTATTTCTCATCGATTTTCTGCCTAAATCAGCAGAACTTCAATGTTTGCTCGTCTCGAAGACGTTTTAATTACTGCGCAAAGTGATTCGTTAATTAGTTTTCACGGACTCGAATAGTGATTGTCGACGGTGAGTTGGTGGCCGGTTCGTAAGTCTTCGGTGGAACATCTTGCAGTCCCAAATTTCAAGAATTATTTTTGATGATGTCACCGACTCTAATTTTACTGATGTTTGCTGTGCGGTGATGTTTCTCTTCGCTTGTGCTTGGCTTTTTGATTCTTAATTATTCGGAAGTATTGCGATTACGTAGCAACTTGATCCGCACACATTCCACTGCTTCATGACGAGCGAATGATTGAATTCATAAATCACTAACGTCGCTCCATCATTGAGTCACGAGAGTTCAGCCTTGTTGTGATTGGCTCGACTCGAGCAGTGGAACGTGTGGAACTAATTCCGAACAATTCGCTGTCAATTAACAATTTAGGTTTCTGTGAGAATCTCAATTGTCGCAGCACAAGCATCACATCATAAACGATGGATCAGCTGCAGGTGAGACCTAAAACGAAAGTTTAAGTTTGAGAAATCACCCGAATCTCGCTTCAGAGCTTTTTGAAAGGCGGCCTCGATGATATCGGCAAACAGCTGCTCAACCAAGCCGGTGAAGCGGCCAAGGATTTCATCGGCAATGCCATCCAGGAATTTCTTGCCGTCAAGAAGACGTCCGATGTTAAGCGATTCCTTCCCGACATCTCGAAAATGAAGATTGTAAGTTCCTCTTGCGAGTCTGCCTGCGTCTAATTTCACACTGACAAGCTCCACCTGACGCGACCTCCATCGTCTCTCACCTAATTGTCGACTTTTAACTGTTAATTAAATTGGGCGAGCAAGTTTGGTTCTCATGCTAATTTGCCTCTCACCCTCGGATGAAAATCATTATTCATGCTGGGTGCGACGATAACTAACTCCAGAGCTGAACTCGTCGCGATAAGCGAGGTGCGGCTCTGTCTTGCCTGGCAATTCGCCAGCAGATTCCCCGAAGATATACTTGAAGACTATCGATCTTATCGTATCGTGACTGCTACGAACTTGTGTAACTATGTGCGACGAGAGAGAAGTCGTGGCGGGAACTGACCCGCCTCACCAGAGACTGTCGTCTCCATTCGATTATTCATCTCATCGCGCTAATGCGAACACCACAGGGACCGACAATTTTATTACACTTTCGAATGGGCGATAAAACTTTCCATTTTTATTAAATCCCTCTGATGGACACGCTAAGGATCAAGTTGTATGCGCGACGGGATCGTTGCGCTAGTTGAAACGACTTGGATTTGTTATCAGCAGCGATTTTGTCAGTTCAGTTTCACTTGTTGAGCGGCAGAGACCGAGCGTGGGACGAACAATGCCACCATACCAAAGACGATTCACGTTCGACGGACATCCCATATTCCTCGTCAGATCTTTTCTGCGAGTTGATTGATTACAATCGGTTCTAATTGGATTTTCCATAACTCTTTCTAGGTGGGCGAACAAGCGAGTGGATTGCGCGGACAACAAGATGTGCAAGACTTCTACGCTATTCGTCAGCAATGCCTCGACTCGGGAACTCTGTTTGAAGATCCCGAATTCCCTGCCAACGACTCGAGCTTGATGTTCTCGAGACGCGCCGACCGTCGTTATGAATGGCTCAGGCCCATGGAGATTTGTGACGATCCTCAGTTCTTCGTTGAGGGTTACTCTCGCTTCGATGTGCAGCAAGGAGAGTTGGGAGATTGCTGGTTGCTTGCCGCCGCCGCCAATCTGACCCAGGACAACAAACTGTTCTTCAGAGTGGTCTGTGACGACAACAGTTTCGAGGAAAATTATGCAGGAATTTTCCATTTTCGGTGAGTTCTATTCTGGCGCTCCCACATCACCAATGCTAATTGTCCTTCACCTTTTTTAGTTTCTGGCAATATGGAAAGTGGATTGACGTCGTAGTTGACGATCGTCTGCCGACCTACCATGGAGAATTGATGTACATGCACTCGACCGAGAAGAATGAATTCTGGTCAGCTTTGTTGGAGAAAGCTTATGCGAAGCTTCACTCAAGCTACGAGGCACTCAAAGGCGGAACCACCTGTGAAGCTCTTGAGGATTTCACTGGCGGTGTGACAGAAATGTACGAGCTCAAAGAAGCTCCATCGAATCTCTTCCACATCATCGAGAAAGGCTTCGACCGTCAGTCAATGATGGGATGTTCGATCGAGCCTGATCCGAACGTAACTGAAGCCGAAACGCCACAGGGATTGATTCGCGGTCATGCTTACTCCATCACGAAGGCGGCGATGGTTGACATCGTCACTCCAAACACGACAGGAAAGATTCCTTTGCTTCGATTAAGAAACCCTTGGGGAAACGATGCTGAGTGGAACGGTCCTTGGTCGGACAAATCAGCAGAATGGCGTTACATCCCAGATCACGCCAAGGAAGAGATTGGTTTGAATTTCGATCACGACGGAGAGTTTTGGATCAGTTACCGAGACTTTTTGAAGTATTTCGATCGTATGGAGATTTGCAATTTGTCGCCTGACTCGCTAAGCGAGGAACAGGAGAGCGGCTTGAAAAAGAAATGGAACATGAACGTTTTCGAAGGCGAATGGGTGGCCGGCATGAGCGCTGGAGGTTGCCGTAACTACCTCGATTCATTCCATCGCAATCCTCAGTATGTTATGACTCTCGAGGAGCCCGATGAGGATGACGACGATGGCAAGTGTACAGTTGTAGTTGCACTGATGCAGAAGAATCGACGATCAAGACGCAACATGGGAATCGAATGTTTGACGATTGGATTCGCCGTTTACAAGTTAACCGATCGTGATTTAGCGACAAAGCCTCAAAAGTTGAACTTCTTCAAGTACAACGCTTCGGTTGCTCGATCACCAGCTTTCATTAATCTTCGCGAAGTCAGTTGCCGCTTCAAACTTCCACCAGGTCATTACTTGATTATTCCATCCACCTTCGAGCCCAACGAAGAAGGCGAGTTCTTGATCCGCGTCTTCTCTGAAAGCCGCAACACGTTTGAAGAGAACGATGAAACCGTCGGGATGGGAAGCGTCGACAGCAGAGTGAGTTACACAAGCAGCCAAATGCCTCTTCTCTGTTTCTAATGAAATGTTTGCCTCTTTCAGATTGCTGATGTACTTCCCGACATTCGCCAGCCCACTCCACAGCGAACGGCCGTCGAGCAATTGTTCTTGGACGTTGCCGGACCTGATCAAGAAATCGGATGGGCTGGTTTGAAACGAATTCTCGATCATTCGATGCGCGATGGTGAGTGATGCTTGCGGGTTCATTCTTCGTCCTTCTTACATATGCCTGTCGATCCGTCCCCCCATTAATTATAACCTTCTATCAAGTAGCTTTAAGCAATAAGATCTAGACAGGAGAATTTGTGCAAGTTTTGTTTGTGTGACATCTTAGGCCGTTGTGCATGTTTTGTACATAGAAACATTGATTTGTTAAGTTGTTGGACATTTTTGAGTTTTCGTCAAGATTTGGAAGAGTCGGAAAAACACTGCAGTGCAAGATTGAGAGGGTCAATGACCTGGGCTCTTGTTAATAACAAAGTTATTAAAAGGCAACTGAATTATTTGGATGGATTGAGCGAAAGATAATTGGCCTTTCCAAAAACCTAATTATCCAAATCCTAATTTCAAATAGCTAATTATTCTGATCAACGTGATCAAACTATCAAGATCGATCATGTGACGACTACCGCAATCAGATTACGTAACTTCTGGTTCATATGATTGTCAGTTACAATCGCACTGATGTTTCCCAGTCGACTTCCACTCTTGACCTTCATTCACGTTTAATTTATTTATAGCTTAGTCTTTAAGTTTTTCCAGATCGCTGATGAGTTTTGTTGAAATGATTTATTTTTGATTTTTACGATGAAACGAAATTTTCTTTCCTTTCAAACCGAATTGAAGAAAACACAAACCCAAGAAATCCCATAAAATATCATTTTAGAATTAGTGAATCGCTCGGGTGCGATCACGGCATCGAATGGCTATCAATCGCACGCCGAACCAGCGGCAAATGGCACGAGAAACGACGAGGGTGGTGGACCCGATTTGCTAGCGTTGATTTGCGCAGCTTTGTGCAGTGGCGCGACGCAGTCCGACGGGACTAATAATAACGTTAATAGCAATTCCCAGCCACTGATGTCGCCAGTGCAAAATGGTGAGCAAATTGCGGCGTCCACAAGTGAATGCAGTTGGTTGGTTTTAAGAAGTGTCCGACGCTTTAATCTTTCACCGCTTTACATTGATCGTTTGACTTATTTATTTTAATCCCCTGGACTCGCTTTCATCTTCCATAGACTCTAATACCTCTCTCCGTTTCTCTCTTCTCCAGTTTCGGAATCGCAAGGTTTCTCGAAGGATATCTGTCGATCGATGGTGGCGATGCTTGACACTGACCACTCAGGCATGTTAGGGCTTGAGGAATTCAAGATTCTTCTCAATGACATCGCCAAGTGGAAGGTAAGAAGAATGAAATTTGGATTTCAGATACAATTCTAACTGAACCATATCACAGGCTGTCTTCAAGCTTTACGACACAGAGCGTACAAACAAGCTGAACTCATATCAGCTTCGTGATGCTCTAAGCTCCGCTGGTTATCACTTGAATAACCACATTTTGAATTCGCTTGTTTACCGCTATGGATCGGCTGACAAGACCATTGCCTTCGACGATTTCATAATGTGCGCCGTGAAGGTGAAGACGATGATCCAACACTTCAAGGAAAAGGACTACGACAACACCAACACTGCGACCTTCACCATGGACGAATGGATCACCAAGTCACTTTACGCATAAGCTGTGCAGCTATCTACTTATCCACTTTTGCATTTCGTTTACCAGTTTGAGCTGTAATATTTTTTATACGCGCGAAAAGGAGAGCCCAAGAATCTCCTGAATGTTGGGCTTGGAACGATCAAATTGACGTGTTCGCTTAAATGGTTGTACGTCTTCCCCAAATTGTTGATCTTAATGTTTAAATTTGTCCATTAAAACTTGCACAAGAAATACTCTTAAATGTCAGAAGGAACTTTTTTCATGACTCGAAACTTTCACACAAATCTCAAAACTGTTTCTGCTTCTGAAATATCTGCGCAATCTTCAAAGAAAGTTACGACAAAAAGACACTCGAAAGGAATAAGCAAGCTTACCCAATTTGAAATGAAATCTAACTGTGCCTATGAGCAGTGGAACCTCGTTGTGTTCAGCATTGTCGAGGTTCACTGCAACAGATCAAGAAAAATCGAAGTAAAAATATTTTTATGTAATCAAAATGTCATTGACGAAGCATAAATATTTTCTAGTTCTCTAACATTTTCTGCTCTAATAACACTCGTTGATTGAATAAAGTATTTTACGTGAACTCAAAAGGCTTTCGAAATATAAAACTTATTTTCAGAACATCACAAAGATGCTCGATTTTAGGCAGAGAGAACAGATAACAATCCACTTTTAAAAAGTTCATTACATTAGGTAAAGCTAAGTTTTGATAAATATATTAACAGAAGTTCACGTTGAAGTCCGAAGAAAAGTTTAAAGCATTAAAAGCTTTCAAAATGCAAGTATGTATAAGCTTTAAATGATTTCGCCCACCCACACTCGCTTTCCTAGACACACAAATATTTTGTTAAAAGTTTTATTCGAATATGTATTGCTATAACAAATCTTCAATTTCTTCAACTGGAGCTTCCATCTCTCCTTCACCTGTCGTATCTATCTCTTTTACATTAACTGCTTCTTCTTTAAGCTTAATTCCTTTGCGCTGAGGGATAACTTGCATCAGAACGTCTTTCCATGAATTACCATCGGACACGCCGAGAATTATATCGAAGACTTGATTGATGGTCAGAACACTCCGGCTCTTCAGACTTAGGTTTTCACTGAGTGGTAGCCGAGCTGTTCTTATGGTGTTCTTCTGTGCTAAATCCAACGTCAACGACTTGTGGTGATTGTGATCTACAAGGCCTCCAATAACATACACAGCTTCCTTCTCGAGCTCCGTCAAAACATTGTCGCTATCACTAGTGAGATAAACGATTTTTTCTTTGTCGAAGATCTCCAAGAACGATTGCTTATGCACGCTTAAGTTCCAGTTCTTCCATCCGTCATGCTTCTGCAAATGATTGAAGAGCTTTCCGTCTTCGCTCAAGCTTGTGAAGTGGAGCGGGATCAGTTTCTTCCCCCGTCGATTGGCCGTGTAAATCCTGAGCAGTTGCTTAGCACAGCTCGATAAATCTTTCTCCGACATCAAGTCATCGAAGCTCAAATCGATGGCAACGACGATGTCAGCTGGCGTTTTGTTCTTCACGGTTTTCTTTAATTCCTTCCTCGACGGTCCAGTGCGCTCCAAGCCTTGTTCTCGTGCGAGGATGTTCTTGAGTTTCCTCCTTTCCTTCTCGGCTTTCCTTTTCAAGTGCTTTCGTTCCTCGAAGTTCTTCAATTTCTGCAACTTTTTCTTTTGGTTCTTCGAAAGTTCTAAAGGTAAATTAACACAATAAGTTTTAAGCCGATTGTAACCATTTCCACTTGCCTGGAGCCTGCTCTGTTGGTTCAGTGTGAATTGGTTCCTCTATCGCCTTGTCTTCTTCCATTTTCAAACAAAATTACAGAATGTAAACAAAGAGAACGAGGAAGGAACGAGGGGATGTCGGTTGATCCAAAAAACTTCCAAACCCAAGGGAACGTTAAATGTGAAAGGCTTCGTGATGTTTTTCATGAGACTAAGGCTTATAAGACTTAGCCAGGACTTTCAGAATCATTTTGTATCGACGTAGTAATTGAACAGCTCTCTATATCTAAATTTGACTCGTTCAATTTGTTAAAGAAGCTTATTTTTATTTATTGAGAGTTTACAATAGCTTGGATACAAATTAATCTTCATTCGGGTTCGATTTAACAAACAAAATCAAAGTTTACATCGAACACGGGCACTTTAATTTATTCAGTAAGTTTCGTTGGGCTTCACCAGTTTCTTTTTAATTGGCGAGCGCGTGTCGTGTTTTCTAGAATCATCAATGGCTGAGGTATGAGTTGGACGATGGTCCGAGTCCTGTCTGAGTGGAGTGAGCTCCGAATGTGAACTTTCAGCGTTCGATGATTTTCGTTTTCTGAAATCAATCGGTATTAGTACAAAGTTATCGAGAGATTTCGATTCTATTCACTTGTTGCTACTTCCAAGTTTTGCTTCATCCGTCATACAATGCACTCGCCTCAAGTGGCTCATGAAGTTCTGACAGCTCGCGGTGTATTTGTTCGTGTTTAATTTGATCGGCGAATCGCACAGCACACATTTCACTCTCGCGCTCATGCAACTTCGTTTCGTGTCGTATTCTACTGTTACATGGCTAACATTGAACTTTGCTTCGACGTCGCCCTTTCTTGATAGCAGCAAATTGCAATCGTTCACAATTTTCTTCGTTACGTGTTCAAGACGGTCACGCTCTTTCGACGATGTAGTTGTCGTGTCCTCGACGTTGGTATCATAATGATCTTGATCTTGCATCTCAACTAGAAACGGATCCGTTTGATCCGCCAGTTCATGATTCTCGCATTTATTTCTCACACGATCGTCTGATTCGCTAGAACTCGCTTCAAGCTCTGAGTCCCTTTCCTCGGACTTTATTCTTATCCTGTTGGTTCGTTTCTTTCCCGGCGTACTTTTAAGTTCCTTCAAACCATGAACTCGCTTCAAATGGCCGCTGAAATTGTGAACACTCACAGTGTATCTTGTTCCATTAAGCTTGATGAGAGAATGGCATAAGAGACAGTTGACGCTGCCGGTTACAATCAATTTGACTGGATCATAGTTTATCCTGATTTGACTTTCATCGAGTGTTAAATCGCATTCGTCGATCTGCGACAGAAGCGAATTGCAGTCATTTAAAACCTTTTCCGCAATTCTGTCAGTTCTGAGCTTTCGTCCACTCTCTGTCCGTTCCACCTTCGTTGATTTTTCACCTTCTAAAAAAGATATCGCCAATGTTCTCAGCAGCAAAAGTTTCTTCTTATCCATCGGGCGGAACTTGAAAGATTCGATGGCGATTTGAGCTGATCCCAAGTATTTGTTGCGAGTTTCTGGAAGCGAGAAATCCGCCCACACGCTGAACTCATCGTCCCTAACACTCATTTCAATTTCCTCAATTGTTTTGTCGTCAAAGAGCTTCAAATCCTCCAGATAATTTATTCCGTAGAGTTCAAGTAAGTTCTGCACTGATTCCTTAAAAAACAAATTCCTTCGTCATCGTGGGCTTGGTAACTCTTGCTTTGCCTTACCGGAATCTTCTGTTCATCCAAAAACTTCAACAGTTTTCCGTCCATTTCGATCAGGTTGCAAAATGTTGTTTTGTTTACAGTTTGTCCAGTGGCGGCCGTTAATTTTCAAAAATTGAGGAGAAATTCGAATTCCTGACGACCGTTAAATTATTTGAAATTGAAACTAATTCCAAATTTTTTGTCGCAATTCTTTAATTTTCGATTCATGAATTGTCTTCATAAGAAAATCTTAATTGGTATTATTTAACCTTAAGAAACCAAATTCTAATGAACTTTAACTTTCAAGCAAGAATCTGCATGTCCATCACTCGTTAAAGAAAGGAAGCAAGTTGTAAAGGTAACAAATTTAGTTCCTGTGCAAGATTGACGATCCGACCAACGCTCGAAACGCTTTGCTGTAAAATCTGCATGAACAAACGAGGAACTTTTGCCAGGACAACTAAAAGCATTTATTTTCCATTTGAATTTGAAAGGCGATTACAAATTTGTTTGTCGAGAGAAATCATAATGCATAAAGTAATAATTTCGAAATAATATTAAGGCGAAAGAAGGTAGAAAGTTTGGCGTTTAATGAATCGAGTTATTGTCGAAATGAGTTCAAAAAAATGTTATCGAAAAGAAAGCAAAGGATTTGTGTTGTTTGACCACGCGACGATTCATGAAGCGCAGTCCGTCCTGCTAGCATCGTTGGCAAATAACTCCACCAGTTCCAATTGATTTGCAAAATGAATAGCGAGACCGTCAGTGAATGCTTCGAACACGCGCTCACAAAGATTCAAAGCGACGAGAATCGATTTCACAAATTTCTGGGGGGATTGATAAAGATTTTACAATTGAGATGAAATCGTACTTCCAAGCTTAATCCCGAAAGTCCTTCAGACCCAAGACGTGAAGCCTTCGTAGAGCAACGCGAGGTTGTCCTGGTTGAGGGCCTCGCGGATCATCCAATCCACCTGTTCCTGTACGCGTGATGTTCGGTTCGGATCAGGATCGCGGCCTTCTAGCTTCATACGAATCCGCCGCCACACGGAGACGGCATACGCGTTTCTCTTCTGCTCTTTTTGATTGGAAGCTGTGGACGAAAACAAGAAAAATAATTAATTTCCGGAATCGATGCCTCGAGAGCCAAAGCTGCTGACCTTTCTTTGCGGGTGAGCCAGGATATTCGATCGAAAAGTTTTCCGATTGATTGCGCAACATTCGTCTCTGGTTCCCTTCGGTCAACGTTGTGCTGAGCGTCTTCTCGAACTCGAACAAATCATAGTAAATATTATTTATCATCGACAGAGCACAGTCGACTTGTTCGATCGTACGCTTCACTGTGAGATCCGTGAAGTCTTTGCTCAGCACGTTTCCATGGAGCTCGGTAACGTTATCCATGAATGTTTTGTATTTCATAAGATATTCCTTTAGCGCCTTGTTTTGCACGCTGTCATCGTGCTTCAGAATTGATTTCAACAGATTACGAATGTCTGCCGAAATGCGATGATGTGACGCGATGAAACTGCGAAGCTTGTGGGCGCTGATATCCAGATTGTCTTTTACGATTGACACTCGCTTCTCGTGAGCGTCGATGTCGCTGTGAACTTGATTTATCATGTCATCGATCAGAGAAGTTACGTTGTTGATCCAAGCTTTCTCGATTTTCCCTTCAGGATCCAACAGCTCCACCAAAGCTTCTTCAATTGCATTGACAGTGTGAGCGACATTTTTCTCCGCCACGCAAACGTTTTCCCACTGCTGGAGAAAGTTCAAGAATTCCTCGTCGCTGATTACCGCCTTCGGTGTCTTGAATCGCAACATTTCGTAATTCAAAATCGAGCAACAGTGCTTGAGAGCCATCGTTGCGTTCGCTCGAGTCTTTTCGTACAGCTCAGCGTTCGTATTAGAAATCGATTCAAAGCTCATTAATAAATCATTCAACATTGGATTGGCGCCTGAAGCCCACTTGAGCCGCTGTAAAACGATCAACGTGCATTGTTGAAGTTCTTCATGCGACTTTTGAATCGAGGATTTGAAGCTTGATATGTTCTGAATGGATGTCTGTAGCTGAATCAGAATGGTCGCCCTCGGGATCGGTGGTAAGATGTTGGGATGCGCAACGAACAAATCCTCATGCAGCCAATGGTGTGCACTTAAGATGCTCGTCAACTGTTTGACGTATTCGGTTTGCCTTTGTGACAATATTCTTAAATACTCGACAGCTTCCTCCTTTCTAAAGATCTCCTCGAGGGCGACGAAGTATTTTTCGGAGAAGGTCGAGTTTGAGGTCGTCATGTAGGACATTTGCTCGAGTGAGAAGCTTTTGTCACCTCCATTAAGTTCACCTTTCTTCTGCTCCAACAAACAGCAAACCATAATTGATGAACTGTAAGAAGCTCTTCCCAAGACGAATTTCAGTAAGCAGTCGGATATGAATGACTTCAACGGTCGCGTTAGGAACTCCAAGTCCAAGTTGACGATAACGCCAGAGCCTTTGAATGTCCACGCAGCCTGCAAGCAACAGCTGAAGAACTCAATCATCGTTTGAACCTTTTTGACCAAGAAAATCTGCTCCAATGTCATGCTGACCGATGCCCTCATCGGAGTTATGAACAAATTTCTCGACTGCTGTATTTCCGACACCTCAGACCATTCGTGCGAAAGCGCCCCGAGTGTCTTGTCAAAGCTCAAAGCTCTCTTTGAAGCATTGTAGAGCTCCACAAACATTCCATTGATTGCAAGGAAAATTCGCCTGCCCACATTGTCAGTTGTCATTGCCTCGTAATGCGTTACCATGTTGATGTAGGCTTCATTAAAATCGGTCGCTCTTGAATATCCTTTCTGGTTGGGGTTTTGGATGCAATTGTGCAAATCCTCTTGCAGCTGCAACGCGAGCTCCGCAAACGGTATCACGTTTTGGACGTTTGACAGATCAGAAATCATCTCGAGCATTGACTTGTCGCCTGAGATGATAGCTTTGAGTGTCTGAGGAATGATTTCGAGCTGGAAATCATTTTTTATGCGGTTGAACGTTTCTAGCGAATTTGCGACTGCTTTGAAGCATTCCAAGCTGTTGCTGAGCAATGGGTTCTTCTTTATCAGCGACGAGTCGAAGACGATGTCGCTGATGTTAGCCAAGAACGAAGTCTGCAACAAAATCTCGTCGATGAACCAACGCTCGTTGATGACAAGTTCGGGAAGTGGCTCAATTGAAGCCCTAAACGTCGACAACTCAAGAGACAGCAGACGCTTAGTCATCTTTATCAGTTCATTCGCTGAGAACGTGACATCGATTGCGTTGGTTGTGTGCATTTGATTGCGAATGACACTGCGGAACTCTTCTTTGACAACGTTGAAGTTTCGGTTTGCGTTGAGATGTTGGGACAGCTGGTGAAAGCGTTGAAGGCTTTGCTCTCGCTGATAGTTTACCTCGGTCAGCACAGTCTGCAGATGAAAGTTGAAGCCGACAATGTTCTCAGGCACTTGATCCTTAAACGCTGCGTCGCTGAACGAGTTCTGATAAGCGATGGCGACTTGTCGCACGAAATCCTGAGATTTGTTTTCAATCAACGAGCGACACCACTGAGAATACTTCCCAAAGCGATGGTTGGCGACGTGGTCGTGTGGATAGAAGCTCACGACGTTGGAGTATTGAGCCAAAGTCTCGAAAGTTTTCGCTACCGTCGCTTGTTGTTTCTTCAGCAAGGCGTTCAACTCGTGCCGCAAGCTCTCGCCTTGCACGAAAGTTTGTCCTTGATTAGAACTCTCAAGGAACTCTTTCACCAAATCGAACTCGGAGAAAGTTGCCGTTGCGTAATTGGATTTCACCTCCAACAAAGAGCTATTGATCCTGCCGGAATTCACGTTGTCAACGAAACTCAAATAGTCGTCCATCATACGTTCCGCCTCGAATGCCTTTTCCATCAAGATGTTTCTAATCATTTCGACGTCGTCCTTCTTCTTCTTGTAAATAGCGTATCGCTGCGAGAGAGTGTTCAGCGGGTGACTCGACTGGGCCGCGTCAAATTGAGCTGAGCCCAGGGCCTCGAAATCGCGCACCAAACAGATTTCGTTCGACAGCAAGCTACGCTGGCATTCCAGCTTCTGCATGCCGTCCCGGTTCGACAGCAACTCGCTCAGATAGTTTTTCATTAGCAAGAGCTGGTTGTAGACGTCGTCCCTGTAACAAACAAACGCGAAGGTTAGAGCAGAAGATTGAGAACTGTCAGTAAACAAACAAGCGTCGCCGTTATCGAGGATAAGTCAATAATTACGAGGATTCAGTCTAACGTATTTTTAATGAATTATTTACGCAATAATCCTTCCTCGACATAATCTTCCCGTCGCAAGGCTCCGTGCAATTAGAGACAAGAAGGTGGAAAAGGAAATCGAGTGAATCGCTCGGCAACAGAAGAAGCGAAACCATGCTTAATGATTTGCAGAGTAAAGGAAAGATAAGAAAGGTTCGTATCGATTCGGTGGAAATAAATTATGCAAAAATGAAATTCAATTCCAAACTCGCTTCGAGGATTACGAATGCAATGCTTTGGCTCCGAATAATTTGAAACGAGATTAAAAATTTACCGAAATTTTCCATTTTCCGCTCAACTTCTTTCTGAATCGCAATATGAAAATAATAAGCGCAATAAAATCCTTCTCGACGAGCGGGAAAATCTCGCACCCTTTCATTCGTTGTCATCCTTTCAACGACGAATTGAAATGTCGCTTCAATTACAAAGATTGAACTTGGAAAGAAAACTCCGCATGTCGCAATTTTCTTGTGTTTTCTTGTGACCCTCCAGGGGAGTTTTGAGTAATTCGAACCGTTCATAAATAATTCTTGATCCAAATACTTGTTGATATGGTCAAGGAGATCTCACACACGTGGCTTAAGAGCTGAGCTATGTGGCAACGTAGACGAAGCAGCTGCAAAGTGCCAGCAGAAATCGGAAATCCTCCGAATATTTTCTTATGCGCATCGTTTATAAAACAAAAGGTTTTCTCCGCCAACGAACCCTTTAGCTATGAAATGGCTTTCATGAATGCGCTTCCTAATGGGCAAACATATTTTTTCATGAGTCATGTTCGAGTGAAGTTAACTCGCAACATAAAAGAGCTGCAGCATGGAAAATTGCGCCTTGAGTGGAAAATTGAATCGTAGATAGAAACAATTTTCTATCTTAGCGATGAGAGCAACAAGTAATGGAACCTTTGTTTTCGTCTTCCGCTCGCTTTTCGCTTGCAGTTTTCACTGTTCGTCGGCGCCGTAAATAATAATGGAAGATCCTCCGATGAAACTGGAAGAGTTTGGATTCAATTCAAAGTCCATTCACCTCCGTCACTCGAGAATGAGCACAGACAAGACCACACGGATCGAACAATAAAGAGAATTGAAAATTGAATCAATGGGAGGACAAACCGCTTTGTCCTTTTTCCAAACCTCGTCGAGCGAGCACAAACTATATCGCAGATATGATTTTCCCGCGTGGATTCATTTTCCTCATTTTATCTTAAACCCTCATGCGTCTCGAGCCTTCTCAAACCCCTTAAGAGCTTTATATCTCTTAGACTTTTCCACAATTTCCTTTTCGCTTAAACTTCCATTCATGCTCCGTCGCACGGTAGTCAACATGTAGCATCAACCTACACACAACAAATAGATTGAACTCTATGTCAACACTGTGTTTGAACTCGACTATCTCGTGATGCGTAAGGAATGCCAATTGCTTACCTATTCTGAGTCCAATCGGTTTTTATCTCGGTGAAGCGGATGGCCAGAGTATCACGTGTGACTTCACGTTCCAATTGCTTGCGGGCTGCTGTGAGTTCGGTTGTGACATTCGAGGTTCCTTTTTCAGCTCCAGCGCCGAGGTTTGCGAGGCTGCCTGTGGCGTTGTCTTCTCCAACTGCCCAATCAACCAAAGGATCGTAAACAAAGGCCTCGAGTAGCGTCAGCAGAGTTTCGCGACCTCGCTTCAACGACTTCAACACGTGCTCGCAGCTTAAACGAAATGTTCCCTGAAAGCAAAAAAGGGAAATGAGAAAATCATGAAAGTAAAATAAATTTATATTAGTGCGCTTTTCGTATCGCGTTGAAATGCTTTTGGGTTTGTTCCCACCCGCTACCCGCACCACTGATAACCCGCCAACGGAAAGCGCTAAGCATGCAACTCGACAGAACATTTGCGGATCATATTCTGTACAAATTATGACAGAACATTAAGTTGCCATTCGTTGAGAACTTCGAAGGGAAAACGATTCGAGTGGAGTTGTCAGCGTGCGTTCGAAGTTTACGAAAAGAATATTTAAGATCAACAAGTCAAAACTTGAGGGTCGGGTCGAATTTAGAACGAAGCTGTTTCGACCTTACAGCGATTTGCTTTCTTTGGAAAATGTTTTACAATCCAAATGGGAAAGTTTCATGTGAATTCGAAATATTTCATTTCGAGAAATTTCCTCGTTTCCACTTGAAGCGATTTTATATAGAAATTGACAGAAATCCAAGATGAGCTTAGAAGCGTTTGGTGCACTCATGTCCTCGTGTTATGGAATTGTTGCTGCACATTCGAGTCGCTGAAGCGGCAGTGAGCGAGAGAGTGAAAGCGCTCGGAAAATGCGAGAGAAAATTTCGAAAATCCTCGCACAGAAGAAAAACTTTTACTTCGCGTTCTGTAGTTCTACTCGACGCTTCAACCGAATCGCTTCGGCTAGCAATCGCTCGTGATCCGTCAGTTTGAAACTTCTCAATTGCCAACATTTCCACAGAAAGTGAATGGAATTTTAATCGGATGAATAACTAGTCTAATAATACGAAGAGATAGTGCGATCAGTGTGGATTATTGAACCTTTGATTACATTACAATCATCTCATTTCACTAGATCATTAATATGAGAAAGCGGAGAGAGAAAAAATCAAAGTGAAATTAAAATTTACGAGCTCTGTTTACGACAGCAAAACAAAAAGATGAAAAAAAGTTCCTTCAAACTCGACACACAAAGCGAAGGAATTGAGCGAGCGAGAGATTATTTGTTCAAAGATTGAAAATCTTTACTGAAGGAAAATATTTGACGTGCATTAGTGATACGCTCTGTGCGGTCTCATCATCATTGTGTCAGACTAATCATGACTTGAAGACGTTGGAGGGAGAGAAAGAAACAAAGTTTTTTCTTTAAAGCTAAACGTGGAGAACGTGTCGAGTAATAATGGTGACGAAAGTATCGGAAGCGGCGTCCGTCACCGAAATCATGATTGCGAAGGGTGAAGATGAGATTGGGGGTAGCAATCGGGTGTCAGTGATTGAAGAGGAATTCGTCATTTGGGCGATAATTGACGGGCTGCTCCTTGTGGCAATATTGTGTGGAAACATTCTAACGATTCTCGCAGTGCGCTACAGTCGACGCCTGAGGGGTGTCATATCTAATCATTTCGTGGTCTCCCTGGCCATCTCCGATATTCTGGTGGGCCTAACTCTTCCCTACCACTTGACGTTCTACTTGGGCTCAAACCTCGGCAGCAGCAAGCCTTTCTGCCTGCTCCGCTTCTTCTTTGTCATCATGGCCTGTTGCGTATCGATCTGGAATCTGATTGCAATCGCACTCGATCGATACATCGCCATTTGCTACCCGCTCCACTACAGCAGGTAAGCGAGAGTCGAACGAACATAAAACACATTAAATGTTGTCTTTTGTCGTTGGCACGCGTCGTAAAATCTAATCGCACGAATTAAGTGAAATTGAGAATAATTAACGTATCTGAACAGAAATCTCGAGCTTATTTATTAATGGCTTCATTGAAATTTCAATTAACTGTGATGAAAATTTAAGATCTTATTGATTTATGGCATGGAAGGAAAATGAAGGCAGCAGATGTGACTTGCCACGAGTCAATCTTGCTACAAAGCCTGTCACTCTCGCGGAACATTCTGGAGTTCAAGGCTACAAACTTTATTGAATAACATTACTCTCGTAATGATGAGAACATTTTATACACTCGAACATTACGACGATGTTTTTTAAAAGTCGATAAACGATAATTTAAGGATTTTCCACACATTGATTCCCTTTGTTAAACTTGATGTTTATCACATTTTCATGTAGGTACATGACAAAGAGAGTTGCGACATGTTTGATGGCAATGGGATGGATTGTTGGCTTCACAATCGCCTCGATTCCCGTGATCTGGAACAAGTGGGAGAACGCGCTCGAGTGCGAGTTCGATCAGATTTTCTATCCGTGGTACATGGTCGGAGTTATCACGCCAGTTTTCTCGCTTGTGTGGTTCTGCATGCTCTTCGTCTACTGCCGGATCTGGCGAGAAGCCTCCAAGCAAGTCAAGCAGCTTCGCACAACCGGACAGCAGGAAGGAACATCGGATTGGAAATCAGTACAAGTAAGAAAACAGGAGGAGACAGAAACGGAATAGCAATGCTTAATCTCATTGCATATGGAAATTGCTTTCCTCGCCTTGTTGTGAAGAAAGTTTTCCATTCAGATTTGTCGCTCACTTTCCCTTCGCTCGGTTGCATAAGACCGAAACATTGCATAAGAGAATCTTTTACTTTACTTTGCGCTCACCCTACCTGACCGCACATTAATCTTAATCTTTCGTTCCACAGATGGTTCTACTGATTCTCGGTTGTTTCACAATCTGCTGGCTGCCATATTTTATCGTCGCATGTTCTCAAATTTACCGTCTAATAGAGAATAGTTCAGCGGTCGCCTACATGGCCGCGTTCACTCTCGCTATGTCTAACTCCGCAATGAATCCTCTTATCTACGCGTGGAAGAATACAAACTTTCGCAACGCATTTATTAATCTTTTAAAATGCAAAAGTCCTGACACACTCGAGCCGAGTCAAAGTATGAGATCGAATCTCCACCGGAAGAGTTCATCGGCTCAACACCAGGACCAGCTGTCGTCGGCCTTTCCAAACTTTTCAACTCCTCCATTCCTACAGCGAAAACTCGAGCCAATGAATGCTATGGGAATCACCTTCGAAGAAGACGAGGACAGAATATCAACGCATGATAATTTGGGCTCCAAGTCCACGACCAACAAATGTAATGTCAGCAGCAGTCTGCCATCCGTCACAATCAAAATTGAATCTGATATGAGAAGCTCAATCATTATTACAACCACAACATTACCTGCTGTGCAAGACGACTCAACTATAGAGGCAAGCATAGAAGCAGCCAAATCAGACAACCGACAAGACGTGCCAATTGACAACGGAACGTTGAAAACAGGAAATTTGATTGTCAATAAGCTGACGGAAAATTACGATTTCGACTCGAGCGATGGGGATTTAAAGAAGTTTAAAGAGAACTCCCTAAGCACTGAGCAGTCGAGAGTGATGGATGGGAGCAAGGTTAAGTCAAAGTCAGCGAACAGCCTCGCGATAAGTAAACCAACGAACAAAAGCAATAGCCATGGCTCCATCGTCGACTACAGTCACTCAAAGTCGCGTGCGCAGCCAAACGAAGCGAGCGACGGCAGAAATGTGAGCAGCAAAAATCTCTTTCCGTCTTTTAACTTTGGCCGAAGGAACATCTCGAAAAGTTTCAACAGCAGCTCCACAGTTCGTGTGCTCGATCTCGAAAAATTGAATGGCAGCTGCGAGAAGGTTTGCCGGAAGAATGCCGAATTAAACTTCAATGCTTAAAGCTTTAGGAACAATTTTGTAAACAAGTATTAAATCTGTGATTGAAACAAGTGAAAAACATTTCAAAGTACGCCCGGGGTTTGAGCCAAATCCCTTTTCAAATTATTTATTTTAATCTCTAGAAATCAATATTTTAATAAAAACTGATGTTGATGTAAAACAATTTGCTGAACTTTCGTTCGCGCTTCAATGCAGTGCGGAAGTTGGAATCGCAATTATCAATCTCCGAGAGTGAAGGCAATTATAGCCTCACTTCAATCAGCCCCCGATGCAACCGATGCCCTCTCGTGGTGCTCACGCCTCAAACTCTATCAACGGGATCTAAGCTAACTCAATCAATTCACTTCATAGACTTTAAATTGATTAATCGGACGATGAACAGTTCAAGAATCAATTTCCATCATTTTTCATGAGAACTGTCACCTGATCCGAGGGAAGTGAAGTCAAGTGAGAGTACGGCTCGTTATCGCTGCTGTCACGCCTTGCCTATTGATAAAGCTCTCCCTCTTCGCCACGGGATCGATTAAATAATATTGAATGCACTATTTTCAGCTTTTTCGAGTGTATGTTTTACATGTAGATAAAAGTCAGTGGATTACCGTAAATCGTATCCTCATTTTTAGCGACGGAGATAAAGAAGATACAAGCGAAAGAGAATGATAAGCGAGCGATTTAATCGCGAGCGGTTTTGGCAGACACGCACCCCCAATCGCTCGGATTGCTATCGTGGAAGCAAAACGGTGACTTTCCATTTCAGCTAGTCGAGGAGAAAACGATTTTGTTTGCTTCTCATTGAAATAAACTAAATTAATTGTTGAGGAACTCACTTTAGGGGAAATTGGATTTTTAATGGCTTTGCAATTGTTTCATTTGTGTTTTGGTTTGTAATTAAAATTGTCACCGGCAAAACCGTTGCCTAGGCAGTGGCGGTGAAGCGAGTTGAATTACGCTTCTATTTTCGGTTTGCAATTAAAATTGTAATAACCTCGTTTGTCGAATGAGTTCGTCGCAAAAACGTGAAGCCCTTAAAGCTCAACAATTCCAGTGAATATTCCAGCAAATTGCGGAAGGATTGAAAGTCTCGCTCCGTAACTTTTTCTTCAAGATTGATGGCAGGTGATGGAATATTTTCAAGTGCGAGAGGACGAAAAGCTACTTATGCAAAAGATAATGAATGCGGCAATTTTACGACGAAATATTTCATTCAATTTCTCGGTACAGCGACTCGACATTTTTTCAGAAAAGAAATTCATGAAGTCGCAGAGAGACTTGCTCAGGTTGCGGAGCTGATAACGTCAACATATCGTCACGCAAATGCTCTCAGAGTCACTAGAATCGCATGAAGTTGAGTCTTTTCAGTTCCTGAACGAACAGAGTTGTTACTAAGCCTCTGCTATCATCGCCATCTCGAGCTGCCACCAGACAAAACTTTCACAAAGCATTAAAAAGCTTCAAAACCTCGTTCGGGGATGAAAGGCGCTGTTCATAAGAAATTTTTATGGCTTTCGTCTTCACTTACATTTTTCCTTTGCGATAATGATTCCCGCTTTATTATTTCATTCTTACCAAAGTAGGTAACTAAGAAAATATCTTGTTTGTGAGCTAGTTCACCCTTTCGTTCAAACTCGCCAACAACTCTGCTCTCTTTCTCGTCTTCAGTTGACCCAATTAACGAAAGGAATCCCATTACAGCCACGAGAGCCATTCTGGTCATTCTCATTCCATCATTTACACGTTAACTTGAAGCCATTTCACATGATGAGATTATTTGAGGAAAAGCTACAAAAAGTGTCCATTTACTTTGCTCTGCCCTCGTTGGGATTTGTTCGACAGGGGAATTGTGAACACGAGAAGCACTTTTCATTTGAGTTCCGTTGAGATGAACGACGAGACACATTACCATTCGAATCGAACGTTTCTCGAAATCACTTTCCATCTCTCGCGTTCCCGAAAGGATGAAAAGAGATTTCGGGTTTACGAGGAGACTTTTCATGCAATTGAAGGAGCGAGAGCGGAAGGAAATAAACGCTGACTGCTGAAATTGTTGACATTGGGAGGTAAAGGAAGTCAGACCGAAGAATAACACGAAATGATATCTCAGTCGAGCGACTGGCACAAAACATGAACTTCTTCTTTCTTCAACCTTTTTGGAACCGCTCGAGGGATGCCGTCATGTTAATGCAGCGATGATAAAACTCCGGATCTCGTTCGAATAAAAGGCTCCGAGCCCAACATGACGAACGTGGGCGGAGGTAACGAAAGGTATTCAAAGCTATCCCAAGTCAGCCGAACATTCTTATGTCTCATATTTTTGCTACAAGAGCGAAGCTCTACTAGACAAAATACCCGCAATTCATTTGAATTCGAATGGATCCCAGTTTTGATGTTTTTTCTCCTTAAAATTACATTCTCGAACATGTCAATGTGGACACGTGGGACTTTTCTCACGGTCTTCATTCCGCATGGAAGTTAAAAACGTTCACGACGACAGATGAATGTCCTTAAGTCAGAAACCAATGAAGTCTGAGCTTCAACGTCCATGAAAATGAAATACTGTTCGTTTGTTGCATAATTGATGCCCTCTGGCTGTAGATTGTTCGCTCTTTCGTTCACTTCCGTGCAAAAGGGGAGAGTTTCAATTTAGCCCACTCCCTAGAGCTCAGCAATGAGCTTTCATGCTGCAACTCCCCATGGATAATATTTCATGTATGAACTGCATTGGCACAAGCGATCAAATTACCATCGACCAGCAATCGCACACAAGAGGCTTCTTCGTTTTATTCGCGATCTATTTATACCGCAGTTAACATATTCATGAATTAGATTAATGCTTTGCAACCCGCATCGGAGCTTTTTAAGGTTGGTTACAAGCTTATTTGACGCACAACTTCAACTCTCAAGCAGCTCGGAAACTATCAGAACGTTGTTGGGATGAAGTTCATCCGATAAACGGAATTACGCCAGCGATTAAATTATGCAAAAAAGTAATTTTTTATTACCATTTTGCACCAGAGAAGAGGCGGAACTTTTCACTGCAAAAGTCTTCGCAGTGCTTCGTCGAGTTACTATTAATAGCTTATCGGCTCATTGCTTATTTATGATTATTTTGAAAGACTTTTTTCGCTTGGCAACATCGCAAATCAACCGCATTGCTACGTGGAAACATTCTTCGTGAATTTCTTCGCGTGGCTCAAGGCACTGTAATGAGTTTACCTCACACTTATCGACATGTGACTGATTGAAGCCTCCTCAAGCTCGTCACAAAGTGAAGCCTTATTGCTATTTAAAAATATCCTTGTAGCCCGCCCTCAAGTTCAAGGCCCGCGATGCATTGGAAGGAATCGCGTGCCTAATTTTAAATAAGTAATTGCGGCTCACCTCAATTCCCGTAAGTCCTAGCGCCTCTTCGATGTTTTGTGTCTGTTGATGAAAAATTAATTACTGGGAAAGCACAACATTTAAATGGTCAAGGTTCACTTACCATGCGGAAGGGAACCTTTTCGGGCACACGCAAAGTTTTGCCCTTCTCGAAACAAACGTTGTAATCAATATGCACAATATCGCCGGTAGCAAGCTTCACAAGAATGTTGTCCAAATGTCGGTCTCCCAAGCCGATTACGTAGCCGATAACGCTCATCACTGCCAACGAAACGGAATAGTTTCTCACGATTTGGCGCCAATTCGCTGCGGTTGATGCCGTGCACCAAAACTCCTTTGCAAGCAAATCTCTTGGAGTCTCGGCCTTCAATTCCTCAAACACCTTCCGTTGAACTGAGAGTGGAAAATCTTTCCGATTGTCTGTCGGTTTCATATCGTGCTCTTTCAGCAGTGGAGTGATTTTATTGTAGTAAAGCTCCGACGGCCGCATGAAGACGTAGGGCTTATCCTTCCTAGGGTTGGCAACTTCGCGCTGCTGCCACTTCTTGTAGATGGAAAATATGGGAGTTACGCCGTCGACCCAGCTGATGAGACCGCCACGAGGACCGAGAGGAATGACCGAGTAATGATGTGCACGATAATTCGTAACCTTGCCGTCTGAGTCGACGGAGCTTTTCATCATCAAGTTCGCGATCGATAAAAATTGCATGATTCGCTCGTCCAAGTGCAAATCTTCCATGCCTTTGAATAAGTAAGTGTAGCGTTTCCCATCGCTACCGTAAAACGACAGTTTCTTCGGTTTGGTTTTTGTTGGTAGAATGTGAATCGTGTTGTCGACCGACCTGGGGAGTTTTTATGTAAAAAAAGAAAACAACTCATTAAATATTAATAAAGTTTACGAGAGAAACGCTTCTTACTGAATGTAAACAGCTTCTCCTTCCCCCTTCGGCTCCACGCCCGGCATACTAATCATCGTGTTGTTTAAATTGGCCAGCACCGGACTGATGTCGCTCATCTTCAGCGTATAATTCATTCGTTTGTGCACGCGCTGCTGTATCAGCTGGTAAAGGAATTTAAATTTGTTGAAAGCTCCGAGCGTATTGGTCGAATCAAACGGCTTTTTCATCTCGCTAATTGTCATTTCTATGAACTTCGCAAACTTTTCCTGGAAATTCCTTTCGTTGTGTGTTTCCGGCTCTTTTGAGGTCCATTCTTGAAGTCGTTCGAGGACGAACAACACCGGTCTCATTAGCAATCGGTACTTCTCTGAGTACAAGTCAACCTTGTCAGCGGTTTGACTGAGTTTCTGGAACTCGGCGTCGAAAGTTTGGAATTTCTTCACGTTCTCGCCGTAGACTTGCGTCAGGGAAAGCAGCCAAAGTTCGTCCCACAGCAAGGAAATCCGGCGGAGCTCGCGGACAAGCAACTGCACCTGACTGACAGTTTTCGGGCTTTGCATCGAGAGCGTTTCCAACAGCGAATTAAAGCAGAACGTCAAACTGCTGTTCTTCCACTCGAGCTCGATATTTTTCTCGGCGTCTTCGTCGGCAATTTTTGAAACGTCCATGGTTTCTTGTGCGCCCACGACCGTCGGAAATATAATAAGATGTGGCGAGTCAATGGCCACTCGGCAGAGGAGTTCAGAGACACGTCTGCGGACGTAAGGTTCGTGATGATTAAGGCGAGAGAAAAGTTGAGGGATGATGACTTTCCACGGATCCGACGGCGTCTTTGACAAGCCTTCTTCCAGAACTTCTTGCAGTCCGAGTGCATGCTTCACAATCAATCTTAGCAGACGTAGAGTTGCGGTGATGACTGATGAGTCCCCAGAATCTTCGCCGTTCGCTGACGACAGCAGAAGGAACTTGAAGTATGAAGTCGCACAGAGCTCGTAGTAGCGATAGACTTCACGATGCGCTTGCTTCCACAGCTTGATGATAGCGTCGATGAACTCTCCATCTTTGTCCTTTAGCAGCGGAATCATTCTGAGTTGGCATTCAATCATTTCCGTGGAGCTCGACTCGTTCGGTCCGATGTCTTCGTCTTCTGCTACGATGTGCTGTTCGTTGAGAATTGTGAGGATTTTGTCGATGTCATCCGGTTGCGCCTCGGGCAACAACTCGACAATCGCTTGGTTGTCGACCGGCCTCAGTCCATGGCTATCCGTTTTTGACTCGACCATTTTCCTTCCCCAACGATAGCACCAAGAGCCGAGCGCTGACCAGACTTTGGTCATCTCTGGGCACTTCTTTGCGCCGCTCTGCAACAATTTACCAACTGCCGCATCAATCAATGGCATTTTCTCGTCAACGTGACACTCGTCGTTGAGTGACTGAACGAGAGTCTTAAGCGGCGTTGGATTACCGTCGTTCTTCAGCACTAAATCATCTTCAGATTGAATCCACTCGGAGATTTTCATGTAGAATTTGACGCATTGCTGTTTAAGTTTCTCCGACGACTCGAACTCAGTTGAAAGGAGTCGCTTGTTTATTCCACAAGCAGAGCTAGCAGCGAACTGAATGGCTTCGGCTTGCTGATGCTGAGCGATGTAGATTATCTTGCAATGCTCGTAAACGGTTCGCGAGACGTTCTCGTTCCAAACTTTCGCGTTGTCAATTGTTGTGGGATTCATCAAGTAATCTTTTATCGGATCAAGTGAATCAGACTCGATTGGGAAGCCAACGTGCTCGACATATTCGACTTTCTTGTAGAGTTTCGTCAGCTCTCGCATGCCCTGTCGATAGTTGAGCTCTTTCCGTACGCAAGAAACCAAATCCAGACGAAGATTGATGTTCTGTTGTTCGCCTTTGGGTGAGTAGTCGTCGAAAAACTCTGACCAAGCCGTTGCTAAGAACATCTGGAGCGATCCAAACTTCTTTCTCGTTTCGAAAGAACCCAAATCTTTAAAGTGATTCAAATCTCGATGCTCCACAGCTTTGTGAGCCAGGTGATTCAACAGGTTGATGTAGTTGAAATACTCCTGCGAGCCGGTTCTCACGCATTCTTGAAGCAGTGAATGAAGGATTTCCCAACTTGTTTGTTGCGACTCTTCGCTGTAAAACTCGTGACCGACCAGCGAATGTGAAATCGTGTTCTCGGTCAGCGACATCAGCTTGTGAACGGAGAAGTTGCTCGACACGTTCGGTCCTTTCTCCAGCAGCTCCCACTGCTGCAAGTCGAACAGGACAGCGGGATCTTGCGTCTTGTCGTACTTCACATACGACGCAAGTTGCTGCCCGTTGATTGTTAGGATCGGAATGTTCTGCGGCTCAAAGTATCGCATCTCTTCCTCCGAGACAATCGTGTAAAGCTTCTGAAGGTCACCCGAAAACAGCATCGAGATCTTCCGTTGGTCGTTGATGAAGTCGTAGATGTTTGGTTCGAACTGTTCATCCTTCAAGATTTTCATGTAACCATCCGTGGCAATTTCTCGGTGACCCGCTGCTTGCTCCGCTGCCATCTTAATCCAAAGAAGCTTCTTGCCCGTGACTGATTTGGTCCAAATGTAGAGACCGAAGAGCGCGTCGCTCTCGAAGTTTCTCAAGTAAGCCCAAGCGAGCGACATCAGAATCTGCTCGAAGTAAGGGTCGTTCGCCTTTCCAGCGGTCACCATATCCTTCAGGACAGACGAAGAGCATCGAATGACCATCTCAAGCTCCATGCAATGCAACGCCAGCAAGTGCATAGCGAGACGATTCCTCGAAAACCATTCGTTGCACGTTGAAGCGTTCAAGCGGAAGAAAGTCTTTGCGGGTTTCTCGGGCGGCGGAATACCGAACGCATTTCCCTCAGCTGCGTTGTAAATTGCCTTCTCAAGTGCCTCCATGAATCCCAGCAGGATTCTCACATTTCTTTGATTAGCCAGGACGTGCTTGTAGTTCTGTAGCTTAGATTTCTCCTTCTCCTTCAATGTTAAAATCCTCGCATGCTCTTTAATGATGTTTTCAATCTTGATGAACGTATCTTGAGGTTTTCCCAATGGCGTTCTCAATTTATTATTGACACAAAATCTCGCCGCTTCCCATTGGATCCAAGAGGTCAATGTCCTTACATCCTTCAAAGTCACATTCTTATATTCCTCAGCCATTTCTGTGCCATTGAACCAGCAGTTTTTGAAAGCTCGCAAGATGAACGGATCGATATTTGTGGCATTCGTTGAGAACGTTATTTGATTGATGAAATCGAGGAAATATTGCGCTCGCAATTCCCCACCGTGGATCGCGCCCAACGATAAATGCCACGTCTCCATCTCAGAAATCTTCAGAATTGCTTCTTGATTAATTCCGCTTGGAGACTTTGCCTGCTCTAAGGTGAAACGCATCGGGACACGAGAGAGAATGAACGAGAACTTTTCCCTGATGGTTGGGTTGACGGAGCAGAGTTGAACGCCGCACAATTCGACGACAGACGTGAAGATATCGGCATGAACGTTTTCGAACGCGTAAAGCGAATCGTTGCAAGCCGCCACTTTTAATGAAACTTCGTCGTTGTATCTTATAGCCAGATTGTTGATTCGCTTGATGATGAAAACAAAGTTTTGATTGTTCATCAGAACTTCTGCGTATTGGAAAGTTTGCTGTATTATCTTGTCGAGCCAGTCTAGGATGAGTTTTATCTGCTTCAACGACGGCGTGCCTTTCAAAAATTTGTCGAGAAACTCCAGAATCAATTTAAAATGCTGCGACACTGGCGACTCGGTTGGTGACGAAGCGGAAGCCCACGAGCTGGGCGCTTGGATTGGAGGATTCTTCGAGATGAACAGCGAGCTCGGAGAGATGAAGTTGTTGTTTTTCAAGCAGTGAGCTGATATCATTTTCAACACAGCGAACTGGGTCAGTTCATAGCGGCTCCATTCTTGTTTCCAGATTTGAAGGTTTATCAACGTCTCAAGTATCGAGGGATTCAGCGAGTACATCGCGATGATTGAGTTTTGGATCGTTGCGAGCTTCGAGACTGCCGACAAGTTGAAGTTGAGAGCGTACTGCGCTTTTAAAATCGACATCTTGGTGTTCTCAGGTTCTTCGTTTGATTTAGGCAACGATGAATTCCACTCGATGCTGCACAGCTCGGGAATCTCTCGCAAGCATTTTCCCATGTCGCTCACGATGTGCATGTACGCGGCTTGAAGAATCGGAACATTTTTAAGCGCCAGAACGTCGTGATAAAGTCGAATAAGGCCACTCTTTACTCTGCTGTCGTTTGTGTAACGGACTTTGGTTACTAACGGGCCTTTGACATCAAACAGTTTGTTGATGAGAGGCAAGGGAAGTGTTGCTTTGAACTCCTCGATGAACCTCACAAGCAAATTGAAGAAAGCCGCCAATTGAACTTCTTGGAAAGAGTCTAAGCTGTTCAATTCTAACTCGAGAATCTCTTGAATGTCTTCCATTTCCACTTGCACGTCACATTGCCGACAGTCAATTGCAATCAACAGAAACTCGTTCACCGATAAAATGATTTCAACATCGTGCGACTCTGTCAAAGCGAATTTCGCTACACTCAAAATCTTTTCGTAGCTTTCGTCTAAGAATGGTTTGCTGACGAAGTAAGAGAGGGCGTCGGGCAAGGTTGAGATGCATTTGATTATTGTGTTGAACACGCCTGTTGGAAAAAGTTGATTAGATAATGACGAATCAGTGCTCATCAAGCTGAACATACCAACAAATGATCCAAACTCCTTCAGTTTCTTCTCCGACCTGTCTTCACCTTCTTCGCCATCTCGGTCCATGCAAGCTTCAATATCTTCCAGTAATTGACCAAGCAAGTCGAGCGTAAACTTCTGGTCGCCTTCCCAACATTGATGGAAGCTTTGAAGGACGATGGAGCAGTGGATTTTAACGCTGGCTTGTTGTTCGAGCTCCAAGTGCCAGCCAACAATAATATCGACAATGTTGGTGAAATGTGGTTTAAAGTGTCGATGGTAACTCTGCGCAATGACGATCAGCACTTTCGTGATGGCAATGAAGGTGTCAGGCACGTCAGACTGTTCGAGGAAATCCCGCCTAAAACAAAACACGTAAGACGACGTACAAGATAACGAAAAGATTTTCACAACTCACAGCAATTCCATGAGCCTTGCAATCTGATCAATCAGCGACCCGTTCTGATCCATTTGCAGGGTTTTCTCCAACGCGTTCATCATTGCTGGTCGTAGAACTTTGGTGCTCTTGTAGATCTTGCAGACCCAAGACTTGTAAATTGGGAAATCGTAGCAGATCGAGTGTCCCATCAAGCCGAAGACCTCCGACAAGTGAGGCAAAGCTTCGCGAGAACAATCTTTCATGACTGTTGTGACGGAGTTTGCAAGCAGATCGAACGAACGACGGATGTAATTGGCGTTTGTTGGGTCCTGCACTACCACTTTTAACTTCTCGCAAATGTCAATCAGTCCGGTGATGGTCGTCTCGGTTTCTAATCGCCTGAGAAGCTTCGAAATCCTGACATCTTCAGGCAGATTTTGGGTGATTTGATTCGCGACCGCTTCACTCTTGTTGGACCTGTGTGATTTCGATTTTCCGTTTTGATGGATTGATGAGACTCCAGCTTTGTCGGTTCGCTCATCGTACAGCTTCGGATTTCTGTTGTCATCTTTCCATCGACTCCTCGATGACTTGCTGTCACCATATTTATCCATTTTACAACTTTTATTCTGTTATCGCAGCCATCCAGCTGATACTACAAACCACAACAACAAAGAAAATGCATCGGCAAATCAATTTATTCGATTTTGAGACTTTTACCTTTTGTTACACACTTCTATTTGATATATAAGGCAGACGCCAATAGTTATGCGTCGATGTATGATGCTCGAGAGCAAATTAAATCTTGATAAGTATCGGTAATTCACTAATTTACGATTCAAGCAACGTTTTGTTTACTTCGTGTGAAATTGGGCAGCGAAACTACACAGCTAAGTTATCTGAAAACATTTAACGGATTTTGAGAACTTAAATTTAAATTTTAAAAAGTCGGTTATTTTTTAAAATATTCATTGGATGTTGGGAGATTTTGTTGATTCTTCATTTATGATTTATAGTTAGTGAGATTGATTAAAGTGATATAAAAAGTGTTATACTGAAAGTCGAATACGTCCCAAGAGACACACCGAGGAGAAAATTAAGAACGTGCGATACTGCAACGTATAATTAAAGAGCCAGGCGGGCTGACCTTGATGCGATTTGAAAATGAATTAATGCATCTACTCTCACTCTTCACCTTCGACTAATATCGTTTAAAAATGCAAATTCAGCATTGTGTAAATCGAGTCTCGAGAGTCAAGGCTCGCATCTGTCTAGATTCTTCTACATTAGGTCAAAGGCATTTGAAGATTGAATCAAAAATGGATAAGACGAGCTTCAACAATAATGGCTCAATCGACTCATTCATCATATTTCTCGGGTTTACAATTGAGTTGTTATGCATATCGATCAGTCGCAGCCTATACGATTGCAGCAGCAGCAGCAAACGTGTTGTATACACGTAAACCGCCTCTAGAAGTCTTTTTCTTTCCCTCAACATTAACACAATCGGCATGTCGCTGTAGGAAATATGCGGCGCTTAAGCGCGATCTCATTTGTGGTAGGGAGGCGCGCTCCTCAAAAGTCAAAAGTGAGAGTAGAGCCAAAAAATCTGGCAGTTGAAGAAAATCATTCACAGTGATTAGACATCGTTGACAAAGGTCTCAGTCGTGCATTTACCCTACATTTCCATAAAGAAAAAGAGAAACAGTTTCGGGCATTTAAACAGTTAAGCAAAGAATAAGTTGAAAATGAACAGATTTTTGTGTTTGATGACACTGATGGTGGCAGCCACAAGTGAGTACATTCGACGACCCTTCTGAACCCCTGAGCACTCGAGCTGGTAACTGTTAAATATTTGATGATCGCCAAGTCTTGTGAGTTATCGCGTCCATCATCCCGTTAGTTGATTGAGATGCGAGGCACGTCGGAGGAGTGAAAAGTTGTCCACGTTGCGCAAAATTTCTCCGAGACGTCCGATCCATCCGTTTTCGGTGTTTTGTTACATAATTTTGCATCACGAAATAAACTGGTTCCGTTGCCATTAAGAGCTTCGACTTCTTGGTGATAGTTTGTGTAATAATCCCGATATGACCTTTAAAATCGCTGCCACGAAGAACGAGATGGAGACGCTCGCGGTCTCGTTGAGAAATCTTTCGGCAGGTTTTTAATTGCTTATTATCGTTCGGACCCAGCAACACCGAATCGATTTTCTGAGAACGCGGAAAGCGTCAAGCCCGTGACTTGCTCGCCCATAAATTACCGCGTAACATGTTGTCGGCGTACTCGCTTAACTGGTTAAGGTTCGGGGGAAAAGTCAGTTACCTTGAAGGACCGCTTTCGTAACGTGACATTTTTCTGCATTTGGCTTTTTTCTTTCGCTTTTCAATGGCAAGCAGCTCTCGCCTGCAAATATGTTACACACCGCAACCGAAGCCGCCGCTGGGTGTTATCAAATAGCCGAGCAAATATTATAAAACCATTGGAACGTGCAGTGAAATGGATAGCTGTAGATATTGTATTGAGTAACAGCGTACGAGCTGCGCAGGCCGAGAGAAGTGAAACACTTTTGGTTTCGGCGTGCTACTTTCCGAGAGTTGGTACATCGACAATAAGAGAAATTTCAATTGTGTAGACGACGCTTGATTAGCTTTTGTTTGCCTTTGACTTCGGCAGCACGGCGAAGATTTCGACTCTTCGGTGGATGCTTTTTCATTTCGTAAATGTCAATACACTTTCGACATCTCTCACTTTCTTTAATAACAGCAATTTGAATGGTAAATTTATGGGCGAAGACAAAAAGCGTTTGAGATATTTAAAGCGATGGTTGCATAACATGAAAATCTGCACGATCACGACAGAAATTTCTTTCGACTTGACGCTTTCTGGGAGGCGTTAGCTGAGTCTGCGAGCTCTCAGACTGTGAACTCGAAGGTTTTAGAAAGTCAAAACGTTTCCTGCTTTGTTGTCTGGCCGCGCCGGAGTCACTCTGACCCCCAAAAGTCGAAGTCCCTGACTTAAACTGTTCTTGAATTTGTCTTTCCAGATGCCCAAAACTTCAAATGCCCCAACGACAAAACCGGACAGTATGAAGACGAAATACAGTGCGACAAATACTACGAGTGCCGAGACGGCGTCGCCAAAGAGAGACTTTGTCCCGATGGTCTCGTCTTCGACCCGACATTAAGAAAGGTCAACAAGTGCGACCAGCCGTTCAACGTTGACTGTGGAGATCGCACAGAATTGCGTAAGACGCCGCTTTCGTGAGTTAAAGACATCGCGATGACGATCATTTCATTCACAGAAACACCAAAGGGAAAGAACGATTTCTGCCCGAGAAGAAACGGATTCTTCGCTCATCCCGATTCAACGATCTGTGACATCTTCTACACGTGCGTTGACGGCGAGTACATCGAGAACAAGTGCACGGGTGGACTTTACTTCGACGAATACTCCGGCACTTGCGTCTGGCCCGACAGCGCGAACCGAGAGGGCTGCGTGGAAGCCAAGAAGGAACTCAAAGACGGCTTCCAGTGCCCGAAGGAGAAGAACAAGAATGACGAGTCAGGACAGATTGTCGCCCATCCACACTTCCCACACCCAGAGGACTGCCAGAAGTTCTATGTTTGCCTCAATGGAATCGAACCTCGTGAGCTCGGCTGTTCAGCTGGCGAAGTCTTCAACGACGAGACGAAACGCTGCGACGCACCCGAAAATGTTCCCGGATGGTAAATTGACAAAGCTTTCATGAGCTTTCGTTGCAAACTCTAATTTCAACTTTCCCATTTCGTCCACAGCGAGGATTGGTACAAAGATGCTGCAGACTCCAAAAACTAAAAGCTCTCTTCCTCTGTCTTTCCTTCTGCTTTTATTTTCATTTCGTTCTGCTGCCTCATTTCCGTAGACTCTAGACAAACTTTATTATTTCTAAACCTTT
Organism: Smittia sp. YW1114-2; assembly: GCA_033064975.1. NCBI lineage: Eukaryota > Metazoa > Arthropoda > Insecta > Diptera > Chironomidae > Smittia > Smittia sp. YW1114-2. The sequence goes on along the minus strand of CP093834.1, from coordinate 10,333,467 downwards.
AACTCTTACTATTCTATCTCTCCCTCTCTTACTCTTCCTAATCTGTAATGCATTAGCAAGACTGCCATTATTGGGATTATCATTTAATTTAAATAAACTTTTTTAAGTTTCACTTTTATAAATTTACACTTTGAGACTTTACTTGAACTCTTCATCTGTCCTCTTTCTGTCTTTCTTATGTCTCTCCTCGCTCATCTCATCTTTTGCACAAGCCAAACAAGTTTTCCTCTTAAAGCCACGTTTCACAATTCTCGTTCTCCTTTCTGACTCTTCACTTTCGATTTCGCTCCAAGCTATCCGTCGTGATTTTTCCTTCTTCCTTTCAACTCTCACTCTGTTCACTCTTTCTGCACAACTTTCCTACGTTTTCCTTTCCCTTTTATTTTCCACTCTCAGCTTCCTGCTTAGATCTATTGCACAACTTTCTGCACCCTTCAAGTTCTCGAAAAAAAATAAAAATTATGAATGTGAATCGTTTGTGTTTTAATTTTGGTCGCCTAATCAAAGAATGAAAAAGATAAGAATAAGAATTTGTTGTAGAGTTTGACGAGTCAAACACAACAAGCTAGTAATCTAGAACATGTTGATCTATGTATGTTGATCAGTGATAAATGTTTAAAGATTTTTCAGTTGCACTCGTCAATCACCAACACGATCTGATGTTGTTCCACGGCTTCAGACTCCAAGGCTCTCTCCATCGTGAATCCGTTTCATGTTAGAATTAAATCCATCAACCTCTAATAGGATTACAGAAGTTTATTGCCCCAAGAGAAACCTTCGAGCGAGCTTTCACTGTTGGTTTCAATATTTTTTTATAATATTCAAAATTTCCCCACGAAGTGCGAAGGAAACCATTTGGCTCAAGGCACAAATGATTTGTCTCGAGAGACTCTGAAATGAACATTTGGTAAGCAAAAGCAAAGCAAATGGTTTAGGCTAATAATGAGAGACTTTTGGTATTCAGCATCCTGTCGTTGCCTCAATTCGTCGGAAACTTCACGGAGTTTCGCCAGCAGCTGCAAGTTAATCTCTCTAGCTTTCGATCCGCAAACTTTTCGCGAATTTTTAACCAACAATCATCTGGTTTCGCCAAACTGGAGCTTTCTGGGTCTCAACGGAGCTTCGCTGATTATTTCCAACCACAAACTTTGATGCTACAAAGCTCGCCCCACAAGCTCCGGTAACCCCTCAAGTCACTAGGTGCATCATGTTGCGGTTATATAACGAGCCCGCGCACACAAAGCTCCGTCCGTCAGTCTTTACAGTGGCCGCATACATAATTTCTCGAGGCGCAACATTCGTTTCATACCAACAGCTCACATGTCTTTGTATGCGCCCGAGCCGATTTTTGCGTTGCTGAGAAAATGTTAAGCAAGAGTCAGTTAGTCTTTAGCCACTTCAGACAACAGTTGTAGCGTCGTTTGATTCAGACGGTAATTAAATAAAACCAGATCTGATTAATGTGGATTTCGTTCCGCTTCGGGCTGGCGTCTTTGTCTTCCGCGCAGCAGTCCGTGAAAGTGAAATTCCGCTGTCACTCGACGAGACGGCAGAACTGAAGATGAGACTCACTTCTCTCTCAAACTTTCTTTCGAATCCATCACGGGATTGCATAACGTCTTTCACCCCGTCGCTGTATAAAAGACCCGCGGTTAATTCAGTCTCTTTATAGATTCGAGCTTAGAAAGGAAAGGAAGTCTCTCTAATTATCCAGCAACGGACCAGAAGATGAAGTTCTTCGCTATCGTCGCCGTCGTTTCGTTCGCAGCTTTGGGTGAGTTCCAACAACCAAATGAACTTTCGCTCTTTGTCTCGATAGTTCTCAAACTCGATCGCGAAGTCGTTTCCCACTGCAACTTCTAACATTTGGACAGAAACAAGTTTCAGTTAACGACCTTGATTCAGTTTTTCTCTTTCACATTTCCAACCGACTCAGATAATTGTGCGAAAGAAATCGCGACTCGAGACCTTACTGATTGACTGGCGGAAGTCCTCTGATCGATCTGTCAAGCTCTGGTTCGGCTTGCGTTCTTTTTGGCATTGACACAATTCTTATGTTAATTGCAATACGAGCGTTGGCTATCGTAGAAGTTTCTTGAGTGTTTTGGGAGGTTTGGTAGAACAGTTGATTAGTTCACCTGCTTAGAAAGCAAGAACGATGGATTGATTTATGAACTGTTACAGTTTGAACCTTCGAACTGAAAGTTCTCATAATTACAACGAGCAATTAAAACAATGAATCGTTTTCCTGAGCAGACATACCTCGCACTCGGCGAGGGACTTCAACGATCGAGCAAGCTAGACACCGCCGATTTTGCCAATTAACTTTCCGTCTCATTTTTTTCGGAACCGTAATGAGCGATTTTCCAATCAATTACCTGAACATTTTTTCGGAGCCGAGCGTTGGATTACGCCATTTATGCAAACGGTCGCTTAAGCTCAACTCGAACGCGAGAGAAAAAAGAAATCATTCGCGTTGAATAATTTATCTCGTGTAACGTTTGCATAATGTTGCTTTAGTTCACCTAATTGATAACGTGTGTCACTCCAGTCTCATGTGAATGCTTTATGTTTTAGCTAGTGGAGCGCCGAGCAGCTGCCCTGAGCCCTTCGGCGAGCAAGCTTACGCTCACCCCGAGAACTGCGACCAGTTCTTCCTCTGCCAGAATGGCACGCTGACTTTGGAAACTTGCGAAAACGGATTGCTGTTCGATGGCAAAGGCGGAGTTCACAACCACTGCAACTACAACTGGGCGGTTGAGTGCGGCGAACGTAAATACGATCGTGAGTAGGTTTTCTATCCAACAAGCTCGGTGCTCTAGATGGTTTCTCTGTAGCTACCGCAATCTCGACACCTGGCTGTGAATATCAATTTGGAATCTACGAGGAATCTCCCGAGTGCTCCACCAGCTACATCAAGTGCGAGTTCGGAGTGCCAAACCAATTGCCATGCACCAAAGGCTTAGTCTACGACGAACGAATTCACGGCTGCAACTGGCCCGATATGCTGCTCGAGAAATGTAACCCGGAGGCTGTGATCGGCTTCAAGTGCCCAGCGAAAGTTGATCCGTCGTCACCGGCAGCTCGCTTCTGGCCCTTCCCGAGATTCGCAGTTCCCGGCGACCCGCACAGCCTCTTCCTCTGCAACGAAGGCCATCCACGATTGATCGCATGCGGCGAGGAGAAGTTCTTCGACCAGAGCACTTTGACATGCGAAGATGCTTAAGCTTCCTTCTCCAAACACTTTCCCTCCATCATTTGTAAATTATGCTTCGAGAAAAATTCCATTTAAACTTTGTGAATAAAATTTTCTTTGACTTTTCCCTTGAAGACTTTCGCTTAATGTCATTTTTATTTCTTAAAAACGATGGAAAACTTTACAACAACATTTGATTTCTCATCTCTTTTACTATTAGGTAATAAGTATTGTTCGAAATTTCTTCCAGCGGTATCGATTATATTGTACTCGTGAGTTTGATCTTTCTTCTACGTCTTACGTATTGTTTATCATCAGTTAATATTAATAAAAATAATTTCAACAGTTTTCGATTACAGCTAAAAACTGATCAATGCAACAATAAATTAAAAACATTCTTCTCTCATGAACAGAGCTGCGGAAGGTTGGCTTGTAGATTACAAGGAAGGTCGAGGGCAGTTATAACGATAGAACAAGTTAAGGAAACTTCCAGGCAAATGACCAATGATCCGACAAGAAAGAAAATGAATTCTATCTTATCAGACAGAACCAGAAACCCTCTGACAATTAAGACAATCTTGTCAGATCTTGGACGACGACGAACTTTATCAAATCATTGACATATCAGCCGCAGATTTGATAAAGTAATCGTGAGAGTTTCGAGTGCTCTCGGTCCTATGGTCATTGACCCGGAAGCCCTTCGGAGCAAATACTATTTCAGTGTTACGTGGTTATGTTGTGCTTTGGGTCTGAGTCCGCTACAAATGAGTTAAAATAAATACAAAGTTGAATTACAAAGCTTTGTTCTGTCCTAATGCTGTTAGACTGAGTTTGCGGATTTCGCCGAGGCTGCATTGAAGTGACGGATGAAGAGACGACGCTCTGTCTTAATTGCTTAAGCTTCCCTGACATTTGCAGAGCTTTCGCTACTCTCTGTCGCAGTTCCAGCACGAGCCTCGGCGAGATTTGCTCTATATTATTTATACAAATTAAAATAATACTTTTCCTTGTTTGATTGAGTAGTGTTAATAAGTTAAAGAGTTGTAAATACAGTTCCTAACGAATATTTCCTGAAATGATCCAGCAGGCAACGCGTTGCTGCTGTTAATGTACCATCTAGCTTGCTTTCGAAGTAGCGGCCTTAATGTTTACGCAAATTATAGAAAATCGATAACAACTTCTTAATTTACATCTCGTCGCAGTTCGTCTTCCGCAACTCGCGTTTGAACTTTAGAATTTCCGCTAATAATCTTTCGTGCAGCTCTTCAGCCATGTCGTTTCTTAGGGAGCAAAGCTCGTTTCCTATGTAAATGCCGAACGACTGAAATTTCGTTTTGTTAATGTCGAGCGAGTTTAGGTCGACGTCCATCGAGTGATCGCTGTCATCGCCCATTCCGTTGAATGAGTTGTTCATCAGGAAGTGTGTTTGTTCGTCATTGTCGAGCGGCTCGAGCATTTGCATAGCCGCTGAGAAGTTGTGAGGTGATGTGGTTAACGAGATATTTGGCGAGTAAGTTGGTGAATGTGAGTTTGAAACGCACGTCGACGTGTTGTTCCCTTCCATTTTTATTATCTTTCGGTACGAACTGAAAGCAGGAGAGAACTTGTTAGCAAGTGGAGCTTTAATGAGGTGTCGTCGTTCTTACTGTCTTCTGGTGGAGACAGCGTCGATGAATTTCATCTTCTTCATCAAAGGCCAAAGCTCCTTGAGCGGCGTATTGCTTGAGTTTCCATTCTTCTCTATGTTCTCCCAGTAAAGCTTTTCCCGTCGGTACTTCTCACGTAAGCTCACCCACTTCAGGCGGGCTTGCTCGCCGGTTATTCCACATGCGTTGCCTACACTGTCCCACACTAGTGCTTTCTCCTTGCAGTCTTTGTAGTCTGTACAGCGATTATCCCACAGGATCGGGTTATCTTCCACATATTTAACGAACGTCTCATCGCTAGCATGGCCTAAGAACAAATTGATAAAGCTCAAATATTTTGCGACTGCTGCACTTGTCATCTCGATCTGAGGCACTGAAATGATCGACGACGAGACATGATGGCCTAAAAATCAATTTTCGCTTCTCTCGAATGTAAAATTTCTTGAATTTGTCTCGTTCATGAGTTTTGTTTTGGCCTTGAAATTTTAAACTCAACACCAGAGAACACAAAACCAGTGTTTACGTCAACGACTTGAACTTCAGATTGGATGACAGCGACTTCACTTTGGGCCGATCGAAAATTTCCACTTCACTTTGCTGATTGCAACAACAGTCCGAAGCCCAAATTCCTGAAATTCCTCACTCCACCGCTCACTTTCACAACTTTCACTAACTTTCCGATGCGACTCACCTCGAAAGTTCATAATACGTCCGTTGAACGCACCCTATAATCCAAATTCACACCAAATTCCACAACTTTCAACTTTAAATTTCATCTATTTCGTGACTGAGGGAAACGCAACGCACAAATGTTTACAACTTTGAATTCCGCTTCCGTTAAACTTGAGGATTTCAAGCATTGAAATTGGCTCAAGAACTGTGGGTGGAGAGACCTCAAATGCATTGAGAAGGCTTCCCGGCTTTCTACCCACGACATATAGAAAATTTCTGACAGGAATATAATCAGAACAATAGTCACATTGCCAAACAATCATGATAAGATTCGTGTATAACACATTGTCAAACAATGTTATCGAAACGTTTGCTCATCCAGAGACTCCTCAATAGTTTACTGACTCGTCACATGTGAGCCATAAAGCCACATAAACCCATCACTGCTTTTTTGGTGTTTCTCGAAATTCTTTATTCAACTTTTCTTTCTTACATAAAATATGAAATCGACGATTAAGTGTGCGACATTGCGAATAATCTCGGTTTAGTAGCGATAGTATTCGGGCTTGAATGGACCCTCAGAGTTAAGGTGGAGGTACTCGGCTTGTTTTGGCGACAGCTTTGTGAGCTTCACTCCGAGTTTCTGCAAATGCAAGGCGGCGACTTCTTCGTCGAGTTTCTTAGGCAACATGTAAACGCCGATTGGGTATTCGCTGTTCTTGGTCCACAATTCAATCTGAGCGAGTGTTTGGTTGCTGAAGGAGTTGGACATCACGAACGAGGGATGTCCTTTGGCGCATCCGAGATTGACCAAACGTCCTTGAGCCAGCAGAATGATGTGACGTCCGTTGGCCATCATGTAGCGATCGACTTGAGGCTTGATGTTGATCTTCTCTTTAGCGTTTTGATCGAGCCAGGCGACGTCAACTTCGCAATCGAAATGGCCAATGTTGCAGACAATCGAGTCGTCTTTCATGTTCATGAAGTGGGCACCAGTGATGATATCAGTGCAGCCAGTCGTGGTGACAAAGATGTTTCCCTCGTTACTAGCTTCGTCCATGGTGGTGACTTCGTATCCTTCCATGGCAGCCTGGAGCGCGTTGATTGGATCGATTTCAGTGACAATGACACGTCCACCGAAAGCTTTCAAAGCTTGAGCACATCCTTTGCCGACATCTCCATAGCCAGCGACAACGCAGACCTTTCCAGCGATCATGACATCAGTTGCGCGCTTGATTCCGTCGATGAGCGATTCGCGGCATCCGTACAAGTTGTCGAACTTGCTCTTAGTGACCGAGTCGTTGACGTTGATAGCGGGAACGCCGAGCTTGCCCGCCTTGAAGAGATTGTACAAGTTGTGAACTCCAGTGGTTGTCTCCTCAGAGATTCCCTTGATGCCCTTCAAGTACTGTGGATATTTCTGATGAACGAGGTTGGTCAAGTCGCCTCCATCGTCGAGAATCATGTTGAGTGGCTGGTCGTCTTTGAAGAGAAGAGTCTGATCAATGCACCAGAGATATTCCTCCTCCGTCTCGCCCTTCCATGCGTAGACAGGCACGCCAGTCTTAGCGATAGCGGCGGCGGCTGTGTCGTGCGTGGAGAAGATGTTGCAGCTGCTCCATTGAACCTAGTGCGAGAAAAACTTCTCAATTCCATTATCAAGGAACAGCTGATAGTGAGAAGGTCAAGATCAAGCGAATATAGAACGTTTGACGTTGCCTAGCATCAAAATAAGTTCTCGGGTCACGATCCTTCTATTATGCAGAGCATAATGTCGAGATAAGCGTCACCATGTGGTCTGACTTACCTCGGCGCCGAGTGCCGTCAGAGTCTCAATCAAAACAGCGGTCTGAACCGTCATGTGAAGACATCCAGCGATTCTCGCGCCCTTCAGAATCTGGAGTGGGCCGTACTTCTCGCGAATCGCCATGAGTCCCGGCATCTCATTCTCGGCGATGATGATTTCCTTGCGGCCGGTTTCGGCGAGATTAATGTCAGCTGAAACAAAGAAAAGTTTTCATTGAAAACGTGTTTTCACCGAAAGTCGAAAGTTTGACGAAAGTTCGCGATGATCTTGATAATCTCCATGCCGTCGCTGTTCACTGACTTACCAACTTTGAACGGAGGCTTCACCATCTTGTCTGATTGCTTGAGAACGACTGGAAACCGTGAAGAATTTTCGACTGACTTTGTAGAGCGAGCGCGGTTTTGGATGAGATGAAAGTTCCGTCAGCCAATCTCGATCGTTCAAAACTACGCAATTCGTTAAATCTTTCTTCAACTTTATTCAACAGGATTCAATCTACAGGGTTTGGAGGGGCTTTAGTTGGTTAAGGGTGTCGGTTACGGTCGTTGTGTTGTCAGCAATCAATGCACCACTCGCCAGTCCAGCAGCAATCGGCACTTCTTCTATCGTCTTCTTGTAGATCCATTCCTTCTTGTTCAACATGAACAAGATCATCAACAGCGGCAGGTGGAGCAGTGAGAATCTGAAAAGTTTCCTTGAACTTCCGCTGTCACTTTCCTGGTAGAACTTCCACGCTAAATATCCATAGTAAGCGTTAAGCGGCAATGACTCTAAGGCAAACCACATGTTTGTCACGTCTAGGAGTGGAGCACTGAGCGATAAAGCACCGATGACTCCGGTGTACCTCAACGCAACGCGCCGGCACAATGCAGGATTTGTTACAGCCATCATTCTGTATCCTGCTCGCGAGTAATCCGGTCGAAGATTCCACGAGAGCGCGTTGAAATGAGGAAACTGCCAAGCGTACAGAAGACCGGCGAAAATCCAAGCGCCGACCTCGAGGTTTCCAGAGCAGCCAGCCCATCCCATCAGCGGAGGGATTGCGCCAACGACCGATCCGACCCAGGTGTTGAGAATGCTGTAGCGCTTCATTGGAGTGTAGATGCAGGTGTAGAGGACTAAATTGGCGATGCCAAGAGATGCTGTGAGTCCATTGACGCCGTAGTTAAGAATAGCGAGGCCCGATGAAGCTGCTACGGCTGCGAAACACATTGCGTGGACTGGTGTTAGATATCCTTTGACGAGCACTCGATTTTTGGTCCTTGACATCTGGGCATCGAACGGCGTTTCGAAGAATTGGTTGATGGAATTTGCAGAACACGACAGCAGACCGGTTCCCACTGAACACAGGAGGAACGTTGAGAGATCGAAAGGAGCTGGTGCCATTGCATAGCCACCCATAGTTGTGATGACGACCAGAGCTAAAAGGAAAAATTGATTTAAAGATCCGGAAAAGTTTGGCGCGACTTACAAGTCAATCTGATTTTTGACAGCATCAGGTAATGGCTGAGGAGCTTGCTGGTGTCTGTTGATGGAGTGATTCTCCATGCTAGCTCTTCCTTCTTCACAGCTTTCTGTTTCTTCTCTGGAACGACAATCGCCGCTTCTTCCTGAAGAAGTTTGCTCTGCTGAATTATCTGGATTTGCGCTATATCTGGATGGAGCTGCGTCAGCTTCGTAATGTTCACTACACGATCCTCATGCGTGAGACGCTCTTCATCGATTTGATTCTTTGCTTTCGGTGTTGCTGACGACGAGTACAGCTGTGTTGTTGTTGTTCTCGGGACAAACTAAAAGGAAAAGATTTCCATTAACCCAAAACATGAAAAGGTCCGGAAAGTCTTGCAACGCGAAGGGAAATGTGAATGGGAAACTTGTTATCGCTGGGTAATGGAAAGCACTGAACAGGAACTGAAGAGATACCGATTGCAAGTAGCGAAATAAAAAGTTACTCAATCAAATTTTCTCTCAACCACTTTACATTGAAAACAGCTCCATGTCTGCCGATTCCACTGATTAATCTAAGTCTTAGCGCTAAACTGTACATCTCTGAAAGTATCCCGAATACTTTCGGCTATTCCATCGTTGGTAAAATGAACTTTTAAAGAAGTTTGTCTTGGAAAGAGTTGGGCGAACGCCAATGATGTCGAAGTGATGCGAAATTGACGCGAAAACTTTCTTCGCTCCGCGATAAACATTGAAATCGTTTTCCCGAAAATCGGAATATTAGTGAAGTGGACAATAAAATGAGCAGTTCAGATCAGATAACATTACCGGCTTTATCGGAACATTAAGATACTGTCAGGGTTTTAGTTCGTTTAGTGTGCTTGCTTTGGTTTAAGGCCGAATAAATTATTAACCCTATTTAAGATGATGGGATCAGAGCTCGACGCTTTTCTAGCGCAGCTGGACGAGATCAGCACTGACTCTGCCAGCGTTGACTCGTACCAGCTTCAAATGCAGAAGTCGGAGAATAAAAAGCTGAAGTCGCTGCTGTTATCGATGAAAGACGCGACGAAGGAAATGCTGGGATTATACAAAAGTGAGCGGCAAATTACGATACAACTCCAAGGAAAGTTAGACAGCGCTGTACACGATTACAATGAACTCCAACGCCGCTACGATGAGTTGGAGCGAACGAATGTCAACAAAGTGTTCAGTTTGACTGAGATCATGAACGAGATGAAGGAGAAACAGGCGAAAGAACGTGAGAACTACGTCGAGCTTTCGAAGGACTACTTCGATACTCTGAGCGATGCCACTTGCTTGTTCAACTATGAGATAAAGAAGCCGCAAAACAGAATCATTTCGAAGACCGAGAGGTTCCTCCGAGACTGTTTAGGCGACGAGTTCAAAAAGCCGAAAATTCTTCAATCGAAACGAATGAGATGCAGCGATAGCGACTCAGTCATCTCAAGCACATCGTCTCGGGTCAGCAAACGGTTGGCTAAAGCCAGTAATGAAGGTAGATCGAAGCGGTTGAAGACTGAAATTTGGGATATGAAGTCCATTTCGCAAGCCTCATCGCCAGCTGGAATTCTACTAGATGAAGAAACGTTCGACTTGAGTTCTGATATTTGCGGGGCAGACTCAAGCTACTCATTCAACACTTTCTCCATCGGCAATGAGAGTACATTCAGCCTACTGCAGAGCCAGCAATCACCCACAGCTAAGAAGATCGTTCGATGCAGGTGTCACTTGTTCGCAGAGAACGAGCTCGTTTCCATTGGAGTTAATACAGATGAACCAGAACAAGCTTTGCCTAGTCTTCCTCTGCTGGATGAAGCGTTTGAGTATGAAATAGGTGAGTTAAACAAGTTGCTTCAACGTCAATCGTCACTCACTTTCCATCTTTCCTCAACAGACACGCTAGATCCACCTGAAATTGACATTGAACCCTGCGAGACAAGCGAAGATTGCACAGAAACAATCGGTAATTTCAAGCGGAACAATATTAACTGTAATTCAACTAATGGAACCATCATTTTAGATCATGTTAAAGTTCCTGTGTCCTACGCAACAGCCTCAACCAACACTGAAGATGAAGCACCAAAAATTAGAGAAATGGTTGATCAAGCAACGTCTCCAGTGGCTGTCGAGACAAGCGACAAATCCACGGTGACTGTCCGATCTACGACAACACGAGGAACCTCAACCATCAGTCCGGAAAAGAAGAACACTGGAGTTCAGTTCCCAGAGATAACGTTAGAAAACATATTCAGTGAAACAATCTTCGACTTGCCGGATTGCCTTTCACCCATTGAAGATGAACCTGAAGTACTGAAGAAAGAAATGAAAGCCATGGGCACAATAACCGAGCTGTGCAACGTCAATCGGGAGATCGACTACGTTCGCAATATGAAAACCGAAAGTTTGTCAATCGAAGATTTGCTGGCGACAAGAAATCAAGAGGAAGAAAGTTTCATCATTCTCGGTCAAACGCTCTTCGACCTGTTCCTGAAGCGAATTCGCAAGTCCAACGAGACTTTGAGTGATGATGAGATCACGAGAAGGAAGATTTGGAAGCACCTAAAGCGGCAGCTGCTCGACAGATTCTCGGAGCTGACTTTCGATGAAACACTCAACAGTTCGAACTCAGATCTGGAAACTCAAGAACGAATGATGTCATTTGAAGAAGCAATCAGTAGCAGAGTCAAGGAAGGTCTAGAAGAGTTTGTTGTAGAGCCAGAAGAGAGCATAGAACATGTCAAGAGCCTAGAAAATATCAGCACAGATCTTAGTGTCAAGAGCCTGAATGATAACAGCACAGTCGAAGATTTTCTACAGTCTGAAATGAACGATAGTGCAACTCTGAAAGGTTCGAGTGAAGATTTACCAGACTCAAGTCGATCTCCAAGCCCTGAATTGCTTAAATCGATGTGTGATGAGAGCATAGAACTCACTTCAGAAGCTCTTTCATTTGCTCCCGCCGAAAATGTGGTTAGCAATCAAGAAGTTTCTTCATTCGCTTCCGCCGAACTTGAAGCGTTTGAGTCAGTGATGAAGAGCTTGGATCAAATGCTCTCACAGCCTCTTATCGAACCACTTGATGATCTCTGTGACGTCGTTTGGAGCTCAATGTTCCCTCAAGAAGTCGAGGATGTTGATAGCAGTCCGAAGGATAGCGAAGCAGTTCTCAATGGTTTCGATTTGGAGCACGAACCCATTGAAATTCCAACAGAAAGCGACATGGAAGTTGCTGACATTCTTTGTCAAAGTACCGCGCAGATCTTTGGAGAATTCGATAGTCCGAAGTCACCTACAAACTTTATGGCTGGTCAAGAAGCTCCTTACACGCCAACTTTCATACCAATAGAGAAGCTTCACATCCCAAGAAATCTTCACATAAACTTCGAGCGCGTTTTCGGATATAATCAACACACAAGAATGGCTCTCGTTCAATGGCAACAAAACCAGCAAATCAACACGCAGATTGCCGATAAGCAATTATCGAAAACAAGAAAAGCAATTCAGATCTACCTCGACTCGGAGTGGACAGACGAAAGCGTTGATGTTTGTAGGTGCGCGCTTAGGACAACCGACACCAAAATTCTTCTGGAGGCGATTTACGAAACTGTCGAAGACCACAAGGATCAGACAGAAATCTGCACAGAGTTTAGTCCGCCAGCGCCGCCACTGCCCAAATACCAACAGAAACTGATTCTTTTGATAAACAAGTTGACAGAATTGGATAAAGATTTACCTCACTTGCTCCTGGAAGATCTGGAGGAGAAGCTGTTGAAACTAGAGAACGCCGGCAAACTTCTCGATGACCTGCGCAACCTTTCTTACTACTACACAGCGCTCGTTGACCTTTTCTTCGAAGGCGACTCAACAATGGTCTTCTATTTCATCGTCAAGTGCATCTACATTTTCGGCTTCAAATCGATCCCGATGGTTTTCGTGCTAATCAAGGCATTCCCGAGGGCATTGCCAAAGAAGAGTTTGCTGCTGAAGAAGTTCAATACGACGATCGACTGGGAGAACATGACTGGTCTCGAGCTGTCTAAAGTTCAGTTCGATATCAATTGCATGGACTCGCTGGACTTGACGGTGATGTATTTGCTGACAAACGTCACGCAATACAACCGGAAGTCGCACGAAAGCTATGCGATCAGAAATCACGAGTTGTTCAACTACCTCCCAAAGTTCTACGGCTTCAGTTTGAGCTTCATGGCTGCACCACGACTGCTGGATATTCTCATGAAGCGTCTGGCGAACGGGGAACTCGAGAACTTGTCGCTCAGCCTTATACTTCTGGCGAAGAGATCCAACGCAATGTTTGTCGTGCGAACGATGGTAAAAGGTCAACTGCTCGTTGTGCTCGAAAAGTTGGTAGCTAAGCTGATCAGCACCTCAAATCACTCAAATTCACCTCTAGTCGCTCAAGTCTGTTTGTTGCTTGAGGTCATCTCGTCGATAGCTAAAACTCACACCGAAGAGAAATGTTTCAAAGAAATATTTCCGACTTTCGTCAGCGTTCTTGGTCGTGTCAACAGTGACGAAGTTAAGGAATCTTGCATCAAAGCGATACTAAGAATCCAGAGGCTCATCGACACGCCGAAGGAAATCTTAGGGATCATCAATCACTACGTCGAAAGAAGTGAAGAAATAAGCGAGGGACTTCGTTTAGCAATTTCAACGTTCATCCATCGGAAGGACGAAAAGTTCTTCAAGGCTTCAACTTGAATTTAGACCAAAAGTTGCTTTTATTTCTTGGACTTGTGATTTCGCTGTTCAGCTTAACATCAGTTTGTGAAATAATAAATGAAAATGTTAAATTTGGAATCGTTCGTTCATTGTGCTGCTTCTTACGTCTCTGAGATCTGAACTTTCTCTCCAGGCTTGAAGGCAGGAAGGCCAAGATAAGGACACGTTGAGCATCTGAAGGCATCGCCGAGATAGCACTGGAAACGTGATTCGATTAGAAGAATGTTTATCGCATTAGCTGTAGATAAGAACTTACGCTGCCACACGAAGACTTTTGAGTCGGAGTGGGATCGATGGATTTGCCTTTAGCTTCAGCATCAAGCTCTTCGGCGAGGCCACACGAGCAGTCCTTGCAAGCCTTTCGCTTTCCTGTGGTTGAGCAAACTCTAAGCGACTCTGACGTCGGTTTGATTTTGTCTTCCTCGTCAAGGAGATCATCAGCGTTGATCATTTCATCGTCGTCGTCCACATCGAGCTTCCAAATCTTTGTCGACGCCGCTTCGGGTTTCTTTGAAAACGAAAGCTTCTTGGAGCTTCCAACTTCGTAGCTTGGCTTTTCACAGATTGTATCTAAGATCAGAAATGACATTGTACATCAGAAACGGAATACTAATCCCAATAAATACGAACTTACAGTTGTTTGCTTCGTCGAACTTGACATTGACGAATCCAGACAGCACGAGCAGCGACTCCAAGTTTTCGCTTTTGCTGGAGCTGAAGAGAATTTTGCCATTTGGTTTCACAAGACTCATGAGCAATTTAGTTGAATCATCCTTGAGGTAAGCGAGAGTCGAAATGTTCACCAGGATGACGTCGAATGACGATTTACTGTGTGACGCTGCAATGACAAACAGATATTAGCGTCGCACATAAACAAATCTCGATAATTACCAAGAGAAAGTCGCTCGGAATTCTCCAATTTTACATTTGCTATTTTCTTCAGTTCAACGACTTGCTTCTCTATCTCCTCGATGTTTTTATCGTTCCAGATGTAGAGCACTTCGTAACCAGCTTTAATTACGTCCATTTCACTTTGATTTGGCTAGAATATTCTAGAAATAATTGAGATTAATCAGACGATCTCGGTAAAAGTAAATTTAGAACTTCTTGGGGTTTGAAATTCCATTGGCCGTTAAATTTAAGTTTTCTAAATCTTTGATTTTTCAGCAATTTTTGCAATCGTCTTGATTGCATTTTGAACGCAATTTCTTGTTCTACTGATTGGGACTTTATCTAACAGATTTGATTTACAGTCAGAAAAAAAGTTTGAAAAATGTACATAACAGAAAGTTTTATGATTTCTTTATTGGAAGTTTCTCGCGATTCTTTTTTCTACGCTAATTTCTTTACAATTCTTGTGACATTTATCTTAACATTTATCTACTCGTATCATTCAAAAATTTAGATTTCAGACTGCAACACAGTTGAATTTCTTTAAGCACATCGAACAGATGATGATCAGTCTGGCGAGCTTTGACTTGAGCTTTGACTCTCCTTGAAGAGCTTTTACTCTCTCCTATCCTGAGAGAGCTTTGAATCTCCTGATTTTGAATGAGAGCTTTCCAATGGAAGCTTTTTAAAAGCTCGTTTGGGAAAGCTCTTCCTGGAATAGAGACTCGAGTTGCTGAAATCCACAGCTACTCGGCGTCCTGACGAGAACACATTCAGTTTGAAATAAGTTCTGCGGTATCAAGCACCTAAAAGTCTCCACGATATAGAAAAGAAGTTAGAAGGAATTCTGGTTTTGCTCTATCACAATAGTTTTCCTTTTCATTTCGACTCAATGTTTCTTCTGAATTCATTAAAAAGTTTTGCATGTTGATAAAGTGAGTGCCCGGAATGGTCTGCGATCACAAGAAGCAGCCAGCGTATGAAGAAAATCAATTTAATTAATGAGAGCTTTGGTGTTCGAGCGAATAGTTTTCTAGCAAAAAGTTCAAAAGGAAAATGAGACAGTCGCGACAATAAACGGATCAAGTAAACTTTTTCCGGGATAACAAGAAACTGTAACAAAGAAAATTGAAAAAGGAGCAAACACACACCGAGAGCAGGAGCAAGGAATCATTTCATTTCTGTTATCGATTAGCTGAGCTTTTTTGTTGAAGGGAAAATTTTAACAAAAAAAAAAAAGAATTTTCTGTTGTTTTCGTTCAACGTACGAAGAAGGAAACTTTTCGCTATATCTCGGAGCATTTATGTAACCAATGAGATGGAGCGAGAGTTTATCTCGAAATTAAAAATTCCGGATTAGCAGCGCACTGTGAAAACGGGAAAAAGCATTTCAATTAAATTTTCTCCGGGAAATTTTATCCGCCTTTCGTTTCCATTCAAGTTTCGACTCAACAAACAGTTTCCGCGACTTTCATTACGATTTGCTGCTGACGGCTTGCGCGACTCATTGACAGAGTCTGCGAAGAAGGTTTTATATAACTTTCATTCACGGTTACACCAGCCACCGATGTGTGTCTCCCCACCGCTTTCCCCCCTCTTCAAACACAAGTGGCAAAAGCTCGGTTCAAGCAAAGAAAGATTCTTAGGAAATGACAAAAAGAAATATCTGCCTCTCGATACGGAACAATGGGAAGAATGAATATCTAGTGAACTCTTTCGACTCTCCTCTGTCTTAAGTTCTGTGAATGTAGCTTTTGAAGAGACACAGCGACTGAAAGCCTTTTCATCCTCTTTCTAAAATTCGATACTTTCATAGAGCGAGCACAATCTAGAGAAACACTAAACGACTATTTACATAACTGTCAGAGTCTCATAAAGAAATTTCTCTTCAATCCACAAATTAAGCCAAATCCCCCCCAACAATTCGATGGAAGAGTTAAATTAGTTTAAAGTGTATCTCGACCAAGCACTAATGAGCGAAGATCCACGAACATAAACCGTAAATCCACCAAGAGAAAGTGAGCATAAACTTGAATTTAATAACATTTTCTTAAATATTTTCTTCTTCTCGAGCTCCTCTCCTTCCCTTTCTCTCTCTCGTCTGTCTGCTTCAACCTTCAATTTTCGAATATTTTCTCCTTCTTCTTAGCTTTTGGTCGATCTACATGTGATTATAAGAATATAGATTTGACATTGCTCGCACACATTCACAGCAAATCATTTTCCTCCCTCCCACCCTCTCTCTAATGTGCATCGCAAGCTTTCATTGTTGCAAGAAAAATCATATCTAAGCCCAGGAGCTGTTTTTATGCTTATTCTGCAAAACAGCGAACTAGAGGAACCGAAAGAGATGTAAGAATTATGTAACAGTTTTCACAACTTCTTTCTTCCTCTACAAACGTCATACATAAGAGCGTTTTCCTTTTCCTCCGGCTGTGCGCTGCTCGCCATTTCACCACCCAATAAAATAGTGGGAAATCACTATGGCCAGCCCGACTCTAAAAGCCATTAGTTTTGATTCATGCTTGAAATTATCGCATAAACTATGTTGCATAAATTTTCTCCCTCTCTCACTCTCTGCCTCTTCTTTCACGGACCTCCGTCATGCCTGCTGCTCTATGACAACAAAATTCATTTTCCCCACTTCTGGCATACATGACGACGGTCCTTACAATGCACGAAGATTGTTCCCTTCACTCAGCTCGGCGAAAAGCTCACCGCTCCAGCGAACAGGAGAACTCCTGAGCTTTGAAGTGAGCGCGCGGAGCAGAACTTTCCATCGCATATTCTCAGCACCCACCTCGTGTTTTCTTTTTCTCTGTTAGCAGAAAACTTTTCGCTTCCCATCCGGCCCGCGCGGCTCTGTCTGTGTGTGTGTTGGTGTTCGGAGAGACACTGAGAGTGTGAGTTTTATTATGGATCTATTTCGTTCTCGTTCCATATTACGTAATATTCAATTTTTATCGTGCAAACTTTTTTCCCTTCGGAAGGGAAGAGCCGTAGAAGAAAAAATATTTAAGAAATTAACCCGAATGGAGAGTCTACTTAGCCGATAGTGAGGCGTTGCCAGTCGCGTTGTGTCTCTCTTCGCTGCGCTCACGGCTGAAAGACAAAGTTCATATGAACGTTGCGAGTGTTTCGAATGCAAGGAAAGGAAATGATTTTCTTAATTTCCTTTCTAGTTTCATGAGAATGTGAAGTGATGAATTGGAAAATATTCCGCCGTGTATGAAGACGTACGTGAAATGTTGTGACAAGCTTTCAGTGCTCCGACGTGTCATGAGAGAGCAAGTGAATTTTCGTGTTAACGCCGAATTGATAAAACATTTATCAGATGGAATAAAATTTCATAATTTTGCTGCAAAGAAAATTTCTCCTTCACCGCTGCTGTTAATATTTTCTTCGATTTTTCTCGACTCCACTCAGATCCAGCTTGAGATAAATTTTGTATTACGTTCGTTTCTTCATTCCGCTTGTCTCTATGTAAGAAGGAGGCGCGAGAAGAAGAGGCACTGAAAGATGGTGGTGTACATAATAAGAATAAAAATCTTTCAATAGGATTTCCTCGAGTGCGTCTTGCGTTGTGTTGGTGAATGGGTGAAAGGATCCTTTTTCTTTCTTTTCTTCTTCGCCTCTAAATAAACCTCATCATCTCTGTCGATTTTCCTACTCTTCACCCTGCTTCACAGAGTATCATCTCGCGAGGTGATAAGGAATGTGTGTGTGTTAGTGCGTACGAAGTTTCCTGATTGCGATGGTTAAGATTAAGAAATAACATTAAGAAAGTACATTCATTACTTTCACTCGGATTTTATAACGCAGATTATCCAACGACCGAGAATTTATGAAAAATTATGAAATGTTTTTGTTCGGTGAAACCACTTGTTTAGAATTTATGTAAATATTCCGAGCGAGTCGCGTTTCGTGTGATTGGCTTTTCGGGGGAGGGAGCGACGGGGCGGCTGTTGTTGTGCAAGGACGGATATTGTCGGCGAATGACGTCAAAAATACATCGAAGGAAGGCACGACGAGCATTAGAAAATCCAGAACGAGTGACTTCCATGTGGGTGATATTTACTCGAGTCGCTCCTAGTTGTTGTTTTCCACGCAACTGGAATGTTATTTTCAACTAAAGTTAATAAATCCTTGATGGAATACGAAAGCAAAAATCCTTTTTACTGTCGACATCGACACTCTCAAGCACTAGGCAGGCGATGCGTCTCGTGTTTCGTGTGCTCGCTCAGTCTGCGGGGTGAAAGAACAAAAATCATTTGCCTAATTGCGGGAATAAGTAAATCATTTTTTCACCAAAAAAAGTTCATGTATGAGAAGAAATCACGCGAACGCCAAAATGGTCAGACTCATAATGAAATGCGAAGCTCCATTAAACTGATTTTCAAATTTAATTATAAAACTTTTTTCGGAAAGCTTTCAGAGGATTAAAACAAAACGATTCAAACAAGTTTCTGGCGCGATTGTTCCATAAATTGGAAACTCTGGTTCTTTCTTATTCTTCCTTCTGAGTTTCTTTTGAGTAATGGTCATTGAAAACAATAACGAACGACGAGGAACGAATCAAGTAAAATCAGTTAAGCTTTATCCTTAATTCCATCAAACAGTCGACATTTCAAACGTCACGACAACATGCGATTATATCACTTCAGTACAAGTCCTGATCCGCTTCCTGTTTCTTAAGGAGAGGCCTGACCAACTTGCACAATTAAATGGAAAAGTTTCTCCCAACATCACTCCCACCTCCCGCCCAACTTGTTCAATGAAATAAATCTTTAAAATTTTAAAAGCTTTCTTGCTATCGTTGTACAACGAAATTAACATGAAACAGAAACATACGAATGAGAAACTTTTACTTTTGGGGTGCAAAGGGAGGCGTTTGTTTGCTAATTGTGAGCACCGCTAATAAATTTATGAAAGATAAAATCTTTATCAGCGTTTCTTCAACCGCCGCAAACTGAGACGCAAGTTTGTTACGGTAAAACTTTTTACAGAACTCGAAACATTCGAGCTCTAAAGAGAAAAGGATATATGGAAGCGATGCTCGAGTGCAGAGCAAATGAATAATGTAGAGTTGTTTGATTTGTTTGTATGAAGGGAGTTTGGTGTGCAATAAGTTCTCAACAAATCCTGGAAGTCTTGCTAATGGGCCTCAGATGGTGCAAGGAGAGGTTGATGTATTAAGTCCTTGCTATGACGAACCGCTTTTTGCATGCGTGCTACCTCAAGTGTCTTGGGACTCTTCTCAAGAGTGAATGAGTCGTCTGAAGGTTTCTTGTCGAATTCTAGTAATGAGCGCAAGATTGAGTTCTCACGAACTCATCAACCTGTCAATGCTCTACTTGACTTCATGTGAAGTGTCGCAAAATTCCGTATGTTCGTTGAAGAGGGATTGCGTCAAGCGGTGGCCAAGATTAAGAACTTACGCTCTCATCGAAAACAATTACGAATGTGAACCTTTTTCACTCTTGATCCGCAATCCACGTAAGCGCCTGGCTCGATGATTTTCCTCTCCACTTTGCTCCGAGGGAAACCGTCTCGAAATTTAATGATCACAGCAGTGAAACTCTCGTTCATCTGCATCCACTGCTCTTACAATGAAAAGGAAAGCTCTTGAACAATAATAGTTTCGAGAGTCAGAGCTTCGCTCCTTACATTTCATTTTGTTTGCTTTTCGATTGCATAATTCTTTCATTTCTTTCTTCTCGTCCTTTCTCTCTCTTCTAGTGTGTGGTGTCTTTTTAAGATTTTTTCCGTTTCTCTCGCTATCCACAAAAACAAACGAACATAAAAGATCAAATGATGAATGAGAATAATTTATGAAAAACAGTTTATCATCATCTATCACTTTTAAAATTTCTTCTTAAACCAAAAGAAAAGAAAACAAGAAGAGCAAAAAATCAAGCCAAACGAACACACAAACAGTTTAATTTCACGAAAGCAATTGATTGGAAGTTGTAACGACACCGGGAAGATAGAAACGCAACAACTAACAGTGGATTTATATTGTTGTAATTTCTGTTTTCTAAAATGCCTTTTAAAAATTTCCACCAAAGAAGAGTTAGCGGACCAGGTGCATACTGTAACAATTATCTTCAAAATAGGTAAGAGAAAACTTTATCATCCCTCGAAAGAAATTAATCTTAAGCAGTACTTAAATTGTGGAGTTTTCACGAGTTTGTATATTTGCATGAACGTTAAGTGTTTCCATCCAGACGACGTTAAAGAAAGTTAGTGTACATAAAGCTACCGAGAAAACCTTGAAGCGAAAGCACCAACCAAGCGACAAAAAGAGGGCTCGAGAATAAAACCCCGAGGCTCTGTGACCAATGTACAGTTGAACTAATCCTTGGCAACAGCTCTTCAGAATAAACTCAGGCTGATCTTGAGGCGAAAGAAGTCGTCATTAGGTCACAATTAGTCTGTGGCTCAACTAACTCGTTTAACTGAAAGCTCACCTGAAAGCTCAATCTACTGAGATTTTTCAGGGAAGCTCATTTGTCCCAGACACCACTGTTGACAGTTTTTCCATGTTCTCAACGTACAAACATTGCTGAGGAATGAAATTCCGCGACGCATTAATTATCTGCTTATCCTCGAGAATTCGGATCGAAACTACGCGTCGCGTCGACTCGCAACACACGGAACAGTCTTGGAGCTTAATTTGCATGCTGAAAATGTTGTGACTTGTAGTTTCTCCACCTCATAAATTACCAACCGAACGTGATTCATTACGTCATTTGTCCCAAATTGGTTTATAATAGCCAACATTCTTTCGCATTCGCTGTGCCACCTTAGAAAATTTTCATGGCTCTCCGACGACGAGAATTGTTGGTATGATGCTCGTTTAGCCGACAATTAAACGATTGTACCAAGCAACTCAATTTATTCATGAACTATCTGTCCCCCGAAATTCTGTTCACCTCGCCAAGCCCCCGAATAACATCGAAAGCAGCGAGAGCTCCATAAAAATAATCCCAATAATCATATTTGCTTCTCCTTCTTCGCTCTCTCCTCGCCTGCCTTACGTGCATCGAAGCATTTTTGCACTTCGCTCAACAACAACGCCGACGAATGTCAATTAAAACTGAAATTTGTTATGCTAATTATAATTAAATCTCGTGATCAAGTGCCTTTAAGTGAGATTCAAGAACCCCTCCTCACGTTTATTGGCATTGGGAGATATCCGCAAATTGGTTCATGAACTGTGTTCTGCTTTAATGCGTCGTCGTGCATCCTCACGCCCGTGATGGTGTTCGAATTAAAAATGTAGATGCCAATAGTGGAAAGATGTGCTTTTAAGGTGTAGGCGGGCGTTGTTACGAGTTATGTATGGCTGGTGTTTAATGTCATTATGGCATTTGGCATGAAATTATTCATGTTATGCTTGTTCAAGCCGAGCGGCTGAAGAGAAAATTAGATTACAAATGCGCTGCATTAATTTCAGAACGTGTGACAAACAGAAACGGCCACCTCGTTCATTTGCCTACTCACTTTCGATATTCACAAAGTGCCCGAGTCGTTAGTGGCCGAGGCGGCGCTGTTGCTGCCCAGCACAACTCAAATGAATTTATGGAAAATGCAATTGAAGCCACTTTGAGTCAACTACTCCCTGTCATCATTCCGTCTAATTTAATAGGAATAAACAAATGCTGTTTGTCGTCTCGCATCACTCTCGCTTGCTTAATCGCTTTAATGCTCCATTATTTTAATTCAAAGAGTAAACAGATCCTTCAGAGTATTAATTTCATCGTCTTTGAGTTAACGTCACGTTAAATCTCAACGAACGTTTCCAGTCACCTTGTTTGTGTTTAAGCGAAACTCACATTAAATTGATTTTTTTCACATGAACTGAGCCCTCGCAAGATAATTTTCAGCATGAGGTAGTTCTGAGCCAGAAACAAGCGATAATAAATGAAGATAAATTAATCGCAAGGCAGAAGCGATTCATGTAAATTTCCCTTTTCACCTTTTTATGGCAGAATTCTGAAAGGACGAAGATAAATCCATAAACAAAAACCTTGATTTCTCCATGCACACACTTGAGCCTTGGCTCGATGGAGACGAAGAAAAAGGACCGAGCAGTGTCACTTCTCGTGCCAACGAAATGTTTCTGCCGAGACAAAAATTGATTTCATTATTCGTAGCTGCAGAAGGTCAATATTTTAATATCTTTGACTAACAAGCAAGCCACAAAGACAAAAACCGTTTCGCTTTGGAATGCGATGGATCTTGCTTGCTTTAAATTTGCTTTTCATTAACCTTTTTCGTGGGTGCTGCTCGTTTTTGCGTTTCATCAAGCCGAAGACAAACTGATGACGTTACGAACGGCTTCCACCTACTCAACCACCCACTATTTTGACGTCTCCTTCTGTCCTCTTTGCATGTGTTGAGGACACTTCTATGTGTGTAAGAACGTGGATATAATAATCCATCGGATTTTAGTGTAATCATTTAACTTATCCCGGAGGCTTTTTAGACATTTAATGACGGCTGGATGGAGCAGTCGTTATTATCGTATGCACAATATATCATGTCGTCAAGCATAATGTGTGACAGTTGCACCAGCAAGGCTTAGAGCGAGATCCACGGCTTTCATTGTTACACAACAAAAGCTTTAACTACGAACGTGAAAAGAGTGAAGGGAAAAAATAACGAGGAAACTTTCCGCACGAAGTTATTCAAGGAATTTTTCACGATGATAAGCGATTTACACAGCGGAGAACCTGTGCATGGAAATTCACCTGATATAAGCAGACAAATTTGTTAGTCGCGATCGATGTGTTAGAGAGCAGCAAGCTTTCTTTCTATCTTTCTCACCCACCCACACAGCCCACCAGCAAGGCAAACAGATTTTCATTCTTAAAACTTTCTCAAAGCTCGCTCTCCACTCTTCTCTCGAAACGTCAAATTCGCTATCCGATAATGTGACATTTCCAGGGAAAATGAGACTGGAACTATCTCAAGTTGCTGCTGTAGTTCGCCTCACTATCAATATTTTCCCACAAAGAAAAAAGATACGAAACTCGTTTTGTCTGCTTTCAGACAACAAGCGCAGATATTTCCGGGATTTTTAATTAGTGTACCAGGTCAACTGTTATCTTTCCCCGATTAGCCAATTGTTTACCATTCCGATATGTGTAGCAGACAAACAATTGCTTCCATAGACTTTGCACTCTCCTACCTTCTCTCGCATTTTCCTGTTTTGAACTTTTCCAAGCTTTATTCTCTCTTTGTATCTCAAGTTTCTTTGAAGGGAAATCACACACATTCCAGTAAGGAGAGTTTCCATTCTACGCTTATTGTTTACATGCTCTTTTCTTCTCGAGCACGAAGAGCTTCTGTTGTGTTTGATGAAAATTAATCTGGTGTTTTGCTCACTTTGCTCAGCTCAATATCATCAGTTTCGTGTACATTTCTTCTTTCTTTCCATTTATATTCTTCCCGATCAACGCGAAACATCCACCAACGACGAACACGCTCACGATTCAAGCAGCCAGGAGAACTCAGAATTTTTACACTTGAATCAAAATCAATTGCACCAGTCGTCGGTGAACGTTGGCTTCAGTAACATTGCTTACAACCCCGAGTCGTCGCGAAGCGGTGAAGGCGAAGGAACGAGTACTGAAAAAGGTTAATACCATTAACAATATTTCATATATTTCATGCACTCTTATTTTCGCGCTATTCGTTCACCCGAGCACCCGAGTTCGTGTATACAATTTACATTCCCCAATTAAGTGTGAAAAATTAATACGCATATTTTTCTGTTCGTTCTCTCCATTATGTGTTCCTCGATTAAACGAAACATTAATAGAGAAGTACAGTAGTTCTCCCAGCCATCAAGACAGTGGTGGTCCCGAGGCACAGCCGTCGGGTAGTGGTGTGGATAGTAGGCATGAGAGGCGAAATAAATCGTCGTCAGTGAATAATTGTTATCTAAGTAGTAGCTCAACTGGAGGACAACATCAGTCACAATATCACCAACAGAAACCACTCTCAATTAGTGCGAATAATTTCAGTCCTGCCTCGAACTTTAGTGATAGTAATAAATCGGTATATAAATCGGCGTCTCATAACGTGACTACAGGAGGAACTTGTGATAAAAATTATCAACATCAACCGACACAGCAGCAATACAGTAGCAGTAGAAATGGAAGCAACTCGGCGGCTTACTTGAGTCAATCGAACTACGACTTTGATCACATGTTGAGCGAATGTGGTGATCCAAACAATCAAAACTTGAACAAGCAAAGTCACAACACAACCGCGAGCGGGAGCAGTAGGTCATCTCGAAGTTATAATCCACCGACGAATCAATCAGTCAATTGCGATCCATTTCAAGGTTTGTCCCTCCTCAAATTCAATTCACCTCCGCTTCAGGGTAGATCAATGAATGTAAATAGAAATCCAGAACTCGATGTTTTTCTTTTTAATTTCCCACGTGATTACAAAGCGAAGAGCGAACAAACAGAAAGAAGAGAAAACCAGCTGCTAGTTGTTAGCTTTAAGAAGCAAACAACGAAACTAAGTTTTTATTGGCGAACGAATAGAATGACAAGATTAAAGAGGAATCTTTAATCGCTCGTCGTTTTGTGATAACGTCGCTTCAGCCTTTCAAAGCAATCACGCGCTTTGAGCGGCTCGGCTCGTAAGATGAAACAGAAATTCAATTTTACGGCCGGAGCTATTTAAAAGCCAAATATTAATCAGGCGGTTGCTAATTTTATTGCTCGGATCGAGAGAAAAGCAGATTCGAGTCTAATTTGTGTGTTTTCTTCTTACACTTTCGCAAGGTTCATTTCAATCGCTACACGGAGCTGCTGCGAGCGATTATCAAAACTTATTACATTTTCAACATGGTAATAGTTCACAAGTGCAAGCGTCAAACACAGCCTCAAACTCATCGCCATCTACGCAGCATCAGCAGCAGCAATATTATCAACAGCAGCAGCACGCACCAAATGTAGTTCATCAGCAGCAGCCACATAGACAACATCTAAATTCAGTAACCTCAAGTGATTCTTTAAGTGGTGGTAACGCACGGTCTCGTGTGAACAGTGACTCGAATAACAGCAAATATAATAATAATTATAGTGCAAATAATAGTTTTAAATCCAGTAATAATCCTCCATTGGGTAGCGATAAGAAATGTGCAAATGGTGCTAATCAAAATAGTTCAGTGAATTCTAACCGCAATCTAAGCAATAATAATGTAAATTCAAGTAGTAATAACTTGGCAAATAACTCTACGAATCCGAATAATAATCACTTGCGACAGAGACACATTATCGAATTGAATCGCCAAGTATCGGAATTGAATAGCAAGAATATTGAATTTAATCGGCAATTAAGTGCACCGGTCGAGAATCAAAACAGCTGCAATTCCGTGTATAATCTCTACTCGAACCACATCTTGAATAATCAGTACAGCGGATCGCCAAATACTAACAGCCTAAACCGCACGAAGAAGAAGCGGAGCTTCAAGCTGAATGGACGGTGAGTTATCGCTCGCTTTCAAATTAAGGGCTCGATCCTTTTTTGTTAATTCCGATTTTGATTGTGTGTCGAGCAATAAGAACTTTTATGACGAGCGACAGAAGATGGCGGAAGCTATAAAGTCTGCAATGACTCGACAGATCCTTTCTTCTCGGGGCTCCTTCCATAGTTTCGCAATTTCAATGATTGAACGAATCGTTCAATTTGCGCATAAACCTGAACCTTTCTTTGTTGTGCTGCCTGTGTGTTTCATGCATAAAAAGTGACCACTTGAAGCACATAAATTTAGTTGCTTTTTCTTGTCGGTACGAAAGCCTTAGATTTGCCAAAAACAGTGAAGAAGGAGAGCGAACGAGCGGAGAAAATCTGATTCAATTTGGTGGCTTCAGGTAGCAGAAAAAAGCTTTCGAGCCAAAGATTGCTCCTTTCGAACGAAAACTTACCCAAATCAAAATTGACGTCATGTGTACGACTGTAAAAGGATCGGGGAGCGGAGACTTGAAAAAGTTATGAAACTATCACATGCTCCACGTCAGCAGCAGATGAGCGAGAACAAAAACAGAATCGATTTTCCTCCCTTCGGGACACGGCATACGAATGATGCAACGTTTCCCTCAAAACTCCCATTTCTTACTTGCCTGTCTGTAAAATTTTCCTGGGTAGTTAGAATTATGGCTTTCCATCTATTTTTCCATGTCAAAAGGTGATGTTTGACGACTATTTTTAGACGGACGTAGCCGAGCTTCAGGTTTTTTCCGCTTTTTTCACAACTTGAGTAGCCAGAGATGATTTTTGGCTCGAATATTTATGGTCAGAAAGCTAAATTATTTCTGCTATCATTAATCTTTATTGCTCAAGCTTGAGGAATGGGGAGGGTAAGACATCTCTTTCATGTGGCGAGAGATTTGAATAACTGGCTTCTATGGAAGCGAGAAAACAAAGTGTCGAGACTTGGCTGTCAATCGAATGGAAATCTGGGCACAACCCGACAAAACGCAAAGCGAATTTTACGCAGTCGAAGCGGATTCTATGCTCGGAATAAATTTTCGTGACGTCAAACTTAATCTTGAGCTGCATGTTTATCCATCTCGTGATGAAAGTGCGTGGGAAATCTGAGGATGCTAGATGACGATCCAGCTTAACAAAGCCGCACGTAGCAAACAAATCGCGTTATAAATTATCGTAAGCCTTCGAACGGAACGCGATTCATTCAATTCTACATGGAGATGAACATGAAAATGACATTGAGTCGCTCGCTTACTCTTGACCGAGCTGTGAAGATTCAGCGACGACTCAAATTGGCCTCCAGCGCCTCTCCGCACTGAAATGTGCAATTTGATTCAATTGGACAGGCTAGAGAACAATTCATGAAATTTATGCTGATGTTATCTCATAAATTCTTATTAATTTATTTAAAGCAATTGATTGAGTGAATTGAGTTATCATCAAAACGATTGTACAATTAAACCATCTGTGTATCCAACTGTGCAGCATTCCGCAAATAATCGAATTAAGAGGCTCACGAAATAATTCATCTTGACAGACACATCGAACGCGGAAGGATTTCCAATGTTACGAGAATAGTTTTCACGGCTGGGTGCGAGCACAGCGCGTGGCGTGGATGGCAAAGATCTTATAAACTGGGTCAATAAATCATGATGAGGCAAAGGCGCACCTCATTCCATCAACGTAACGCTTCACCACTTTTGATGCAGTTATTGACTTTTCATGTCTATCCCTTGCCATCATCCCCACGAGTCAAGATTTACTCAATCTTATGACACAAATTGCTTATCACTGTTCTCAGGATAAGTAATTAAGTTTCTGTCTATAAGCTGATGGAAAGATTTATGTGTCATCACCCGCTGAAGAGAGCTTAATTACAATCCCAGCTTCCGTCTAAGTAAAATGGACGCTTTATTGATTATTCTAGTTGAGTTTACGATGGTAAAGAATGGAACAAGCCGTAAAGGAAGGGAGGAAGGCAGCCGAATGAGAAGGGATAAATCGTTTCACATGGAAGATTTGCCTGATTTTGACATTCATTTCAAATTATGATGATAAATGTTGTTCCACGTTCTCCTACTCGTTAGCTAACCGTTGGCATATCGTTTCGTTTTGCTGATCTGAGTTTTACTTCAAAGAACAAAGATCTCGTTCAAAAACAACGTCGTCGCGTAGAAAGATCGGAGCTTCAAAGGAAAACGACGACTCACAACGTAGGGGGCCCAATCAACTCCCAGTTTTGATGACTGAGCTGTTGATCGAAACCTGAGCGCTGCTCCACTCGACGCGTCGACATTTGACATCATGAGAAGATATCACGCTCATGCATAAAAGAGTTCTCGTTGATTTCGTTCCGCTTTCGGCAAAGAAACAAGCAGAAAAACAAACGAGAATGCCAGAAATTCACTTAAAATAAAACGTTTATATTATTTTTATATCGAAAAGCTATTAAGAAGCAATTTTCTATGTGGATTGAAGAATGTATCTCTTTATTGAACGTTTGGAAATCTGCTTTTGATTTTGCTCTCTCGTCGCTGCCGTAACGATACATAATGGTTTATTTGTGTTTTCCTGTTCGCTCCTCACTCGATTCGAGCTCTTTAATTACATCAGAAAACCTGTTTGATTCAGATCGCAACATGATGCCTTCTTGATATTTATGCGAGTTTCATCTGTTTGCCCATTCTCAGCAAGAGCTCAGTTCAAGTTTACATTCCAAGATTACGTAACTTCCGATTAGGAATTTCAATGTCAAAGTCCAATCACTAAAAGATTCTCGTTAATCTTCACAATAAAAATAACGTTTGCGATAAAAAGAGACAACCGGATGATTAAAATACCGAAATTTCTAAGTTGAGCGTAAAAGTAATGCGCGTCGAGGAGCGCAGAAAGCTTCGAGAGCACATCATTAAAAACTTCAATCGATTTTCAGCTTTCTGTTCTCCTCGATTGCGGGGGAAAAGGCAAGAGCGGAACAGAGGAGAACCCGTGCTTAATGCCTTTTTATGACTTTGTTCCAAAGCTCTTCCTTTTTTCGGCGATGCCAAGGCTTTCCATTCTTTACATTCACAACCAATTTTTATGCACGAGAAACATTTATGTGCGGCATTCAGTGAACTTTTTGACACTGCCGTACATCCTGTGGACATGCATTTAATTCAGGGCATTCACAGCCACCGCCCTCGCAACATTCGATGTTGGTCCAAATGATTTCCCATTCAAAATCAAAATTCCGTTTAATTGACGCTCCAACCAAGTTTCGCTTAATGCGTTCTTGTTTAAAAATGCAATCAAAATTAATGAAAACATACAAATCACCAATGAATATCACTCGCCTATTCGTCGGTCTCACGCTCACAATACGTCATTAATTACGAATCGCGCAATTACCCTATATTGAGTTGTTCAACACAGGCGAGTTAATTAAAATTGGTTTAAGGGTTCATGAAAACGATTCGTGGGATTGGCGAGAAAAGAACAGCCAAATCCCTCTTTACCTGTATCCGACCCGTTTCAACTTTGAAAGGTGGGAAAGATTATTAATTGAGGCCTCTCGTCACACTTAATTGAACAGAACATTTCAATGAATGTCAGATGCAGATAGAACCCTCTCGATGTTAAGCCAATTTCACGATTTTTCATTCGAAAAACTTTCGTTTACCTCATTCCAGGTTGTTCAGCGCTGCAAGCTCGGATTCAATAAGATTTCATTCGAATTTGTTGAGCCATGAAAACGATTTAAGGGCGTCTATTGACAATACGTGCACAGACTCTTTGGTAACGGCATTGGATGATGAGGCACTCTTAATCAACGACTACATGAACGACATGTCGAGATCTAAGGTAGGATTTGCTCTTGTTTTTTATTTCCCGTTCTCGTGACGTGGATCTCTTGCCTGTCTCATTCAACGATTTTTCTCTCCTGCTTGGCTTTCATCAAAATGTTTTATTCAAAAAGGTTCATTTTGACGATGTGTCTCTTTATGGGACTCCGAAGGAAGAGCCTCTGCCGAGCTTGCCGGCAACGTCTGAGAAGACATCATCCAACTTTCTGAAGAATCAATTGCAAGCATGGTTCCAGCCGACAGACAACCGGCTGGCCATGAAGCTGTTTGGCAGCAAGAAGGCGCTGGTGAAAGAAAGAATAAGACAGAAAACTGCAGGCCATTGGGTGATCCATCCGTGCAGCTCCTTTCGGTGAGTGTTTCTGTTTTCAATTTAGAACGTAGTGCATTTGAGTAAAGCGAAAACAAAGTTTCGTCGCAATCGATTTTTGCATTTATACTTTCCGTGATAAGGCAACATTTTCCATCAGCAAACAAACCGGAGGGGGAGGGCCAAACATTTCTTGTGTAAATAAGTTTGTTGTTTGCGAATATTTTTGAGTAAATGTTGTTTCTTTATTTCCCATTCTGCAGCTCTCTCTGAATGAGCCACTCTTGAGATGAAAATTGTGTATGCAAAACTAATAACACTCGATATTTATTGTTATCGCCTGCTATCTCACAGACGAGAGCTGCCTCGTACGGTTCGGAGGCCGTTGCAAGAAAGCGGAAAAGCCCGACTTTGTTCTCGAGTTGAAACAAGAAAAGCCGGAGATCTCAATCCCCATAATAATTACCTCCGGTGTTTATTACTCAATATGCAAATGACGAGACTCTATCCGCTCATTTAAATGAACTCTACATAAATCTTTCCCTTTGTTGACTCACTCTCAACGATGTCTTCTTAATTCTCTTCTCTTGTTTACTTTCAGCTTTTATTGGGACTTGTGTATGCTGTTGCTGCTTGTTGCTAATTTAATTATTCTACCCGTAGCCATATCTTTTTTCAACGATGATCTAAGTACGAGGTGGATTGCCTTCAACTGTCTAAGTGACACAATTTTTCTGGTTGACATAGTAGTAAACTTCAGAACAGGTAAAGGAGATGCGAATTTATTGCGCCATAAAAGCGAACATTGTCGAATTGTCGTTTACGACTGAAACTTTGTTCTTTGAATTTCCGCAGGAATCATGCAGCAAGACAACGCCGAACAAGTGATATTAGATCCCAAACTCATCGCCAAACATTATCTGAAGACGTGGTTTTTTCTCGATCTGATCTCGTCGATACCGCTGGATTACATTTTTTTAATATTCAATCAGGTAACTATTTACCACCGTGGTTTTGCTTATGAATACTTTGCCGCAGCTCATAAATTATGCAGCGGAAGCAACCATCGTCAAGAGAGTAACCTGAGCGCTTATAAAAGCTCAATCGGGGGACTCGGATTCAGGTTGCAATGCAGAATTTATTATTGTCTCCATAGCAGTTTAATTCCTATTCATTACAATGATAGCCGGGCAATTTGTCTCATAGAATCAAATTATCGTTTTATGATGAAACCGTAAACATTTTGAACAACAACGGCAAGCAATTTGCTCGACTCAAAAACAATTTTAATTTTGTGTGAACATTGAGCGCGGCAATTTATTTTTTGGCTCAGTTGTATCCGCTTTAGGCTGAATCGTTTCTTATGACTTTCAATTAGTCTCTATTCAAAAACCCGTAAAGTTTGGTCTATGGGAAAATGAAGCTGTCCAAGATTGTCCGGTCTCAACTGCTTAGTGACAGTTATGAAAAGTGTCACTGTGTCGTTATCTCGAGGGATGCAGAGAAGCGAGAGGAAGAACTTCTCTCGACACTTAAGTCCTGAATCTCGACTGGAGAATGGATTATAATTTAAATGGCCAGCGAACAAGAGAATGTCAAACTGCGTCTTTGGCACGATGTGCTGAATGGCGGATTGTTAAAAAGGCCGAAAAATGTTAATTTGTCTTTACTCGAGATTCGTCCCTTTTGTCCCGGCACCGCGCTTAATTAGGGAGATTATTCTTTTAATATTTTTTGTGTTTAATAGCTTTTCATTTTTCCTTTTCAGTACATCCAATCCAAAATTAACGTTTGTATTATTTTGCGTTTTATAGCTTGGTAATCTAGTAGCACTTGCTTATATTCCTGCAAGTTAATTATTAAGTGGATGCCAACGAATTTCCATTCATCTTCGAACCCAAAACGTTCAGGTTCATACTTATGTTAAAGCTCCATCATCACTGTTCACAGTCTCTGTATAAACATTAAATATCCACGATGCTTAGAACAAAGCTCTTTAAAGCTTTTGTAAATATATTTATGGAAGAAAGAATTTATTCGTCTCCGAGAGCTTGCGAGAGCTCTTTTGCACGCACAAAATTATTCATTGCTATCCTCGATTCGACTGCTTTAACCTCATAATTATCGTGTGGAATGGATTGACATTTTGATCTCGATTATGAGTTCGAGCTCGCTGCTCCTGTTTCGGTGCCTGTTAATATATTTGGGTCATTTTCTTGTGATCAATATCGATGATGAGATAACATCATCGGGTAAAACATTTTATTGGCCTTTTCCTCCAAAACAAATGTGTCCGTTTAGCGGAAATGATGTGGACAAAAAGTTATTAGGGATCAATGTTAAAGATCAATTTGTCAACACTCTAAGTGAGCGATACGCACACTTCACGCAACTTTCTGCACATCACAAAAAGCAGAAAGATGAGTAGATAAGGCGGCACCATTTGCTGAAACCTTATCTTGTTCACTCTCGAGCGAATCTTTTTCACAGACGCTTGGCAACGACCTACAGCACTCGCACGAGTTTCAAGTTGATAACTTTGAGTAAATCGATTTGAGGTTGTTTAAGACGCTTACCTCGAAATCAATCGACCTCAAAACTACGAATCATGCAAGAACTTTATCCCTCGTTCACTTCCAATTTCTCTACCCATCGAGTGATTTAGAGCAGTAAAGGTTTAGCAGTTTTCATCCATGTTTAAAGTCCATTAGAGCATGAAAATCTCAATGACACGGAATTTAAAACTCATCACAGCTGCATCGAAAGCTTTTTTTCCTCCATTCATCATTTTCTTTCAAAGCAACATCGACAGATGTGGGTCGGGTTGACTGTGGGTGATTGTGGGAATTATGAAAATTATTTTTAATGCCGAGGTTATCACGAAAAATTTCAATTACCGTTCCAGGATTTTTCCGACTCATTTCAAATCCTCCACGCGGGACGCGCTCTGAGGATCCTGAGGCTGGCGAAGCTTCTCTCATTAGTAAGACTGCTGCGACTCTCCAGATTGGTTCGATATGTCTCGCAGTGGGAAGAAGTCTATGTAAGTATGGAACGCTTTAACTCTCCCTTCTACATTCTGTTTCTACCTTCCAACATCTCCGTTTGACGGAATAGGAGATTTAAATTTGGCAAACGAAAGTTTATAAATAAAATAAGAAGAATGTTTAAACTGACTACGAAAACATCGACTCACATGTAAAAAATCAATTGACGAACACGTAAAAAACATCAAAAGTTTATTCTTTTCCTCTAAAAACCGTTTGAAGATATTTGTACCTTTTTCTTTTCTCTCTCTCTCCTCCTCCTCTGGAAACTTTTATGCAATAACCTCTTCTTTTGCCGCAAAACACAAAACAACAAAAAGTGAACAGAAGAATAATAGAAAGACAAAACTTTCGAATCAATCATTTTCCAGAAGAAAAGTAAAAAGCTCTGGCTCTGTTTTGCGCAAAAATACCAGAAAAACTTTTCCACCGTAAAAATAAATATTGCATGCTTTCCTATAATTTCACATCTTTTTGTCTGACCGTCTAACCACGCAAAATTAGACCAGCGAACAAGGGAAAGTATTTTTATTTCTGTTGAATCTTTCTACGATGCAAAGCTATGTTACACACCTTGGTTTTTACTTTCTCCGACCTTTATCATCAAGAAACATCATTAACAACAACCAGATTACGATAATAATACATCATTTATAATGCTAGTTACTGAAAGGAGAAGAGTATCATTAATTAACTTTGTATGCTCATCTAAGTACTGGGTCGAACTTCTTTATGATTTTCTTATGCGTATCTTGGTTCTGTTCCCTCTACGTAGTGAAATATTTATCAATGACTCCACACAAGTATGCAAAAACATCTCCCGAACCCCCGGAGATAATAAAAGAATCTTAATGTTCTCCAACGTAGAAATTACCTCAGCTACGAAGCTAACAGTTGATCGAGATTAGTCGCGATTTCATTTTTATTATCGAGAACTATCAACTCGTTGATTATCAAAGTTTGAGCTTTCAAATCTCTGATGATAATTTTCTTCGCCTCCGAGACAGCGCGACTAAATTCGAGCTGTGGCTTCACCCAACCGAACCATCTCATTATGATTTCGAATCCTAGCTGTATTAGGAAGTTTTGCTAGTGGAAAATTGTAAATTTATTAGCGATTATTCTAGGAAACATAGAAGACAATTTCTTTTTCTCTCGTATATCTGCTGATTCAAAAAGAACGTCCATGAATTGGTATTCGTAGAACAAGCTTATAGACGTCCATATTGCTTGTGAAATGTTCCGATGTCTGCTTCAAAATCTGAGCATTTAATAGCGAATTCATAATTCATGGACGATTCTCAGAGACAAAAAGTAAAAGAGCTCACAAATGATTGAATGTTAGATAGCCGTTCCCTTCCACCCCTTTTCTACTTTTTTCGGTTGACGAGACCCCAAAACTACTCGAGAGAAAAAGGTTTTGTGCCAAAACATTTCGAAACATTATCAGTTCGTCTATGCTAAATTATTTTCCTTTGAAACAATTGCTAAAGAATTTTTAATAAATTTCTGAATTTCATGCTCAGAAAATGAAGGCAACGATGCTTGCGTGCCTCGTTTTCCCGAGTGCAAAAGCTTAATTAGAGTGGGTTTTCTCATTGCATACAACAGCCTCATCATCATTTAAAAGAACTTTTCGTTTTCTCAAACTCTTATGTTAATGTTTATTGTTTCACAAATTGAAGACAAAAAAACGCCTCAGTTTATCTTTTAACCGATATGAAAGGAAATGTTCGCAATCTTGTATCATCAACATCCGCGAGTTGGATAGAATTCAACTCGTGAAATTTATTCATTCGTCCAAACTTTATCGATTCCAACAATCATTACACGGCCATCATAGTTCCAACAGAGCGAAGATTTTTCACCATTTCGGTGATTCCTCTTCCTCTCACTCGGAGACTCCGAGAAGGAAAAGCTCAGACTTTTTATGAGACTCCAGAGCTACTAGTAAATCACGATGATGTAATAAAGACTTATTTTCCTAATAGCGATAATTCAACGTTTCATTGCATAAGTTTCCGTGTGAATTCCCACGGAGAACTGAAGCGGCAATAAATTATGTTCTGAGCTTTGAAACTTCAAACAGATTACTCATTGCGAAGCAAATTGAATCAAAACCCCCGGATAGAAAAATGAATTTCATAAACATTGAGATTTCTCCTCTCTCATGCCATGCTTGATGATAAATCTCGTTTTCTCTAACACTTTGATTCCGTGACGACTAGATTCTCCAAAATCTACAGAAAAAACATACAGATCGCAGAGGGAGGTCTGGCGATAAACAGGCGAGCTTTTCAAAAAGCAGTCTTATTTTTAAGGTAATTTTGTTTGTAGCTTTTGAAATACAACATCTCGAGCCTGCCGCTTTTGAAGTTTATCTTTATTTTATGAAAATCCTTTTTTATCAAAAACATTTTACATCTCTCATCTTGTTGTAATCAAATAACATCATGTGACAACGACAAAAATATTGTAAAGAAGTTAATAAAACAAACTTTATGCTCGCCAATGATTCAGTCATGTTTCGTAATCAAGTATCTAATGATCATCCGTTACTGTCTAATATAGGTTTTCAATGCGAGAAAACAAATTGTTTTTATTTCGTTGCCTCGCTCGTCCATAATCAGAGAAATGTGAGGTCGCAAAGCAATTTTTCATGAAATGAGGAAGAGCAGTGATGAATTTTGTGATGGTCAGTGCTCATCAAAAGCGAAACGTTTCGTTCGCCTGACGAGTTGAAAAATAGGTTTAATCTTTCACCACACAATTCGTCCACTAAACCTTTAACAAGTTTGGAAAAATTTTGTACATGTCTTCGGCTTTGCATTTCCCTGCTTTGTAAATGATTTTCTTTATCTCTTCTCGTTTTGTGTTTTTATATGAGCTTCCGCGTTCATTTTTGGCAGATTATCTTGTTAAGAACTTTTCCACTTAAGTTGCTGAACTAGAAAAATACCGAAGAGATTTTCGTGTTTGTGCTTTGAAGTTTCCGCTTAGGATAGGTTAAGATTTGTTCACTAACTTGCTAGCTTCTATCATTGCCAACAACCAAACATTAGGCTTTAGGAAAGTATCATTTTAAAAGGCGACAACAAGTCCCTCGTTATAAATTGTTAATTAAGCCAGCTTCATTCATGTAGGTTGTTATCAGCATCATTCTGATTTCAAAGTATCAAGAAAAATGATTTATGACTTTGGCATACCAATGAAAATATTTGAACATCACTTAGGGCTGTTATTCTTGAATGCAAATAAAAGATAAACTGAAATATTATAATTACCACATAATGAGGATTGGAGTTCAGTTTTTTCCGGTTGCTTTTGACTTTATAAATTGAGTTTGATTTTATTTAACTTCACAAACATTTTACGAGCATTTTACGAAAGCTCTCAATCTCCCCTTGATAACTACATATTAATCTATTGCAAATTTGTTCAACAAGTCAGAACTGTTCAGCAGTGTCTATACTGTCAAGGGATGATTGAAAGCTTTAATTTCATTTGAATTCAATTATTATCAAATGCATAATGTTATTGCTATAGTTTTCAAGCCTCCGACACTAAATTTCTATTTGTCGACAGAAAATGAAACACTTTGATGGTCTTTTAATTGTGGTGAAAGAATAATTTATGAACCATTTGAAAAAAGAACTTGCTGTTTCATTGATTGGCTGTCGGAGAACGTAAATTATATTTTTTGGCCGGAACTTTTGTGTTAACGGTTCTATTATTGCTTCTCTTGGAGACTTGAGCGCTTTTGCTATGAACGAGTAGAAATCTTGTACAGCTCCATTCAATACGGGTCGTGATAAAATCTCTTGACGATGATGACCTATGTAGATATCATCACTTCATCTCATACGAAATTAGAAGGCAAAGTTTCAAGGGAAATAACTGAGACTTTAAACATAAAACTCTTCCAACTATTTTCGTCAGCACCAAAAATTTTTAACTCGTTTTCAAAGTTCATTAATTAGAAAATTTAAGCAAAATGAAACAATCCTTTAAGAAAAAAGAAATCCTTGTGAGGATACACGGAAAGAAAATTCAGCTAACGACAAAGGGTTGTTAGAACATTTACCTAAATGGCTGTAACCTTCAAAGCAGCTTTGAGATGATCACCTTCCTAAACTCAAATCATTTGAGCAAATGCTCTTACGAAATCGTTGGGCTTCAAGTTCTTGTGGAATCTTCGATACCTTTGACGGTTTACAGGCGTTAGGCTGAGTGGAATTTGTAAACTATCATAACAGCTTTAATAATTTATTTCGTCTACAGTCCAGAGAAGTGTAGCTTACACTTTGGACGACCCAGAATTATAGGCATTGTGTGAATTTTTAATGACGTTCAAAAGTGATTCAGGTGAACTGACGCAGATTGCGAAAGGGAGGCGTTTAAAACTTTGAGGATAGGTTAATAGGAGAGGGTATAAATATTTAAGTAATGATGATAAGTCTGCGAAATTGCACGTGAGGCTTTCACGAAGGAGAAGTCAAGTCTTTGACAAATATCCTGCGCGAAGCACATTTTTCAAATTTATTTCAACTTCTTTTCCTGTTGACTGAATTTGTTTTTTTATGCCTCAAGTTCCCGTCTCGAATTTGAAATAACAACAGACGACAATTATTCCTGGCTGAAATGTTTTGGTCGCAATTTTCTTGAAGCTTTCTTCACTTTCCAATGTTCCTTAGTTAAAAATGTAGCTGGTGTTTGTTGTTTGTGTAGTTAGACACGCTTTGTATCACCTCATTCGCCTTTTGCATCTATCGATTCCTTTCTAATTTTCTTCATCCTGTTATTGCCATTAAATGAACGAAGCCTTTATGATGTTTCCTTATTTCGTGGTCCGTAGATCTCTGTTTCAGTCTTCTCAAGTCGATAGAAGTCTGTAAATATCTGATGATCGATAATCTTTGAAGTTCTGAATGTTTAATAATCTTACCAGTAAATCAAACCAACAATATTAAAATTTCGTCATTAATATGCACTTTTCCTTTGTTTATTATATGAACTTTATCACAATTGGAAATGTATCTGACATGTGAAATGTACAAAAATTCAATTCTCGCAACTCTTTTCCTTTCTCTCTCCTTTTCGTTCGCAGTTCCTCAACATGGCGTCGGTATTTATGCGCATATTTAATTTAATCTGCATGATGCTGCTGATCGGACATTGGAGTGGTTGCCTACAGTTCTTGGTACCGATGCTCCAAGGCTTCCCGTCCAATTCGTGGGTCGCCATCAACGAGCTGCAGGTGAGTTTTCGATTGATTCAACATCATAGCATAATGTTGTTCGAAATGTGCAACATCTACACATGATTCATGCTGTTTATTCGGAGGGAAAATATCAAAGCAGTTCGTCATTTGAACGATTTCTGTGTTTCCGAGCATAAATAAATCATAAATCTTGAATAATAAACAGTTGGCTCGACAGTTATTTCACATTTTCGTACTATTTTCCCGTCGTGTTGTGCTGTTTGCTTTAGAGGAAATATCTAGAAAGAAAGCTATTGTATTCGTTTCGTTTCAGGAAGCATATTGGCTAGAACAATACTCTTGGGCGCTGTTTAAGGCTATGTCACATATGCTCTGCATTGGTTACGGAAGGTGCGGTTTTGAATAAGTTATTCGCGTCAACCACGCAATCATCATTTACACATTCTTTTCACTCGTCCTCTGTTATCACTGTAAACTTGTTATTGAAGTCTGTGCTTTTCCCTAGGTTTCCGCCACAATCCCTGACAGACATGTGGCTTACAATGCTGTCTATGATATCTGGAGCAACGTGTTATGCTCTCTTCTTGGGGCATGCGACCAATCTCATACAGAGTTTAGACTCCAGTCGACGACAATATCGCGAGCGGGTAGGTTGATAACGCGTCATTGACGTCATGCTTACATCCAAATCAAATATACGCAGATGCATACACAAAACAAGTCCACATTACGCAGACTTTTTCGAGGGTTAATCGCTGCCTCATAAGTTGGCGCGGCACAGCCCTTATCAATTATTCAAATCTCATCACTAATTAATTTATCCTTGCGTTTGTCAGGTGAAACAAGTCGAGGAGTACATGGCGTATCGGAAATTACCGAGGGATATGCGGCAACGGATCACAGAATACTTCGAGCATCGCTATCAGGGCAAGTTCTTTGACGAGGATGTTATTCTCGGCGAGTTGAGTGAAAAGTTGCGGGAGGATGTGATCAATTACAACTGTAGGTGAGTTGATCGAAGTCGTGCTAATGTCCGAGCAGTGTTTTATCGGCACCTCGCCATCTTTCTTCCTCGCAGGTCGTTGGTTGCTTCAGTGCCTTTTTTTGCAAATGCTGACTCAAACTTTGTATCGGACGTAGTAACAAAATTAAGATACGAAGTTTTTCAACCTGGTAAGTTCTCATTTATTGATCCCCGTGCTTAGACGGGAAATGTTTGCAAACATTTCTGCCGAGATATTTTGTTAATCGACTCACTGAACAAATTGCGGCTTCCTAAAGCTCTGGTTGAGTAAGTTAACAGACAGAATGACGAGCATAACAAGGAATCGAGGGACGGGCGCTGACCAGAAAACCTTTTAAATTATTTTCCGTTTCTCCATCCGGAAATTTAGAAAATCACAAAGCCACAACACATTCATTTGCGCTTCTTCTTACCCTCGTTTTCCTCTATTCTATTTTCCAACAGGTGATATTATAATTAAGGAGGGAACAATAGGATCAAAAATGTATTTTATTCAAGAAGGAATTGTCGATATCGTTATGGCGAATGGCGAGGTAAGCGACGGCTGTCATTTCCGTGCTCCCGGTGCTGAGTTAACATTTCCTTTCACCCACACAAAGGTTGCTACTTCACTATCTGATGGCTCTTATTTCGGCGAAATTTGTTTATTAACTAACGCACGACGTGTAGCGAGCGTACGAGCGGAAACTTATTGTAATTTATTTTCGTTGAGCGTCGATCATTTTAATGCTGTGCTTGACCAATATCCTCTTATGAGAAAAACAATGGAGACTGTAGCTGCGGAAAGGTATGAGAGCCGTGATTTTCTAGCGCGTTGAAGCTGAAGCACAAACAAACCTTTTTTTGTAGATTAAACAAAATTGGCAAAAACCCAAATATCATGGCGCAAAAAGACGAATCAGATGGAGAAGGTAACCACGACACGATAAGCGCTGTCGTTAATGCTCTCGCAGTCGAAGCGGAAAATAATAATAATAGGTAAAGCGCCAAGCAGTCAAGGACTAAATCCCTTGATGCAAGCACAACTCAACTTTTGTGTTCTTTCTCGTTCAGTTATAGCGACGACGATAGCGAAAGCCCAAAGAACAATCGCTCAGATATGAATTTAGCTGAATTGAATCAAAGCTTAAGGATGAGCCTACCGCGTCCCAAAAGTGGTGAGTTTAGGAAACTATTTGAAGGAAATAGTCCTTAGTTATCAACTCTATGGAATTGTTCAAATCTTCAAGTTACAAGTGAGATATGCATTAACATTTATACATGACTAGATTCTTACTGGTTCAGTTCGATTATTCTTCAGTTTTCCTTTGTTCAAATCTCGCACAGTTACTCACAAGTCCGTACGAGGCTCCTTGATTCACAATACAGGCACAGTTTCAAAGTCTCAGCGGTTCGAAGCCTTCAAGCTCGAGTAGACTTTGAGACGCCCCTCGATTTTAAAAATTTAAAAACAATTACAAGCTCTGCTGGTATTACAACAAGACTAACAACTGGCTAGCGAGTCTACCTCGTCTTGTATTGTCATAAAAATATTATCGAACACTACACTTAACAAAATTTCAATCCCACAAATTCCACAAGCTACACGATGTTTAATGAACATTTTTGGTTTCGTTGTAAAACATTTTGTTTTCGATTATGAGTTTCGCGCTTGTGTGAGGTAATGTATGTTGAACGGTGACACACAAATTGGGTCAAATTTATGGCAAATTCTTTTATCCAAAGTGCATGCTTCTTTTTCAAAATAGATTCTCTTCCAATCCAATTTAGAAAATTTATTTTCGTAATTTCACCTCAATCGAATGAAATTGTTAAGCATACTTTACCGACGATAGCAGTTTAGCAACTTAGAAGTTTTCAATTTTTATCCTCAAATTTTCT
Organism: Smittia sp. YW1114-2; assembly: GCA_033064975.1. Lineage (NCBI taxonomy): Eukaryota > Metazoa > Arthropoda > Insecta > Diptera > Chironomidae > Smittia > Smittia sp. YW1114-2. The sequence goes on along the minus strand of CP093834.1, from coordinate 10,292,200 downwards.
TGCGTTTGAACTACACTTTACTTCTCGTTTCCCTTCGATTTTATTTCGTTAGTTAGAGAGCGCCTAACATGTTGAATATCAAAACAAATCTTTTATGAATTGTTGTCATTGCAGAGCTCAACGTCTACATGGCCACTCAGGACTCCCAACTGAAGAGAGATAGTTTTCGAAAATCTGATATTCAGTTTACCGAAACGAGTTTTAAGTCATGATTTTAAATAAGAGAACTTGCGTCAAACCACGGCAATGCCAGTCGAATACTCGAATAGCTGAAGCAGAATATCTAGTGTCAAGAAGAACATTTTCCCTCCCAATACTTATCATTGATTGAAATCGATTACGAGCAACAGCTACGAAAGCAGAGATTCATTCTGTCCAGAACGAAGAAGAAACATTTTGATTTATTTTCGAGTTAAGATAAGTTTTGTCTTAGCAGAAGAATCAACCAAAAGAGTTCTAGATCTAAGCTAGAAGTTATTAAACTAAACATTAGCAGCAAGGATAGCGTTAAGTTCCATAGAATATTAAATTAAAACATGAAAATGTGTACGAACAATTTCGACTGAAAATCAAAAAGTATCTTAATGAGAAACATGCTGAGAGATTAAACTCCGACGAGGCAGAGAAAATGAAACATTGATAATATGCAAAGGGAGAGGACGCCTCGTTTTAAACTTTCAGTCGAGTTGATCTCACAGCGAGTGCCGTAAGTTACATAAGTCAAAGGAAACTTTTGTGTATAAACTTCGAGATCAAAAGAGAAAACCACGCTTTGGTTATAGCAAATCAATATTTTTTCGTCGCCTAGGCTTTCATTATTATAAAACTTAAGGGAAAGGGATCGAAAGCTCTGCTACAGCGGGACTAAAGAGACATCATAAACATTTAAATGAACACTTCGATGATGAACAAAAGGAATGTGATTTAAAAATTAAAAGCATAAAACAATTTTTTATAGCGATTGATGATAGCCAAGTAGAGGTTACGAAAGAACAATACAGAGCAATGAGATAACGTTGGTGAAGGTGATTCTGTCTTTAAACGATCTGCACAAGTCGGGTAGCTTTAGCTAGACAGGTTTAAAGTGCAACATGCGAAGAAAATACAGAAAATCAAAAAAATAAAAAACGTAGACTTCAACTAAGTAGTAGACGATTAAAGTTAAATAACAAATTATGCAGGCTTTAGAGAACTGTTAACATAAGTGTATAAATTATATTAAATCATGTAACAAAAACGTTGCTCCTTATACACTCGCTCACACAAAACACACGCGCGCCAAAATCAAGAAGCTCTCTCGCTTTTACATCTTCCTCAGAACGTCTGTTGCGAGAGTCCTAGCTGATACATTAACATATATTACGACAAGTTAAGGTAGTTGAGAAAGTGTTTCAATGCAGTTCATGCTTCCCTCTCAAATGCATTAACCGGCATGCAATGTGTGTTGTTTCAATGCGCGCTAAACTCTTAAACACGCGTGACGTTTTTATTTACCGACTAACAATGTTCTGTTCTTAGGACTTTATGGAACGCGAATGCTTTTAACACAAAAGAAAATGATATGGAAATCATTTGTAACAATAAAAAACCTCTCAATCTTGAGAAAAAGAAAATGAAAAAAGATTTAAGGCAATAATAGTTACACTATGCGTAGGATGAGCTTACTATGATAGAGACATTACCTATTTACTATATTTACGAGACAAGAGAGATTACTAATGTAAAATGGAAATATATTTTTCAGACGACGAATTTGTTTTTCTGTTGGAAATGTTATCGATGATGCAGGCAAGACAATGTATGTGGTTGAATAACGAAAGTGCTTAACCAGCTGAGTTGTTTCCAATCTTCACACTTCAATTCTCATTTTATCTGATGAAAAAAGAAAGCAAACAAACGAACAATGTCAATTCAAGCTCGCTAGGCTACGTAATTGCTCTTCATTAGAAATATATTCTCGTTTCTAAAACACTCGAGTTCGTGATAGGCGAACAGCTAAATACATTTTTTAAACAAGCAAAAAATAACATAAGCTCGTGATGTGATGCACAAAATCTAGGAATTTCCAATTAATATGCGATGATATCTCTTTTCATTTTCTCAGCAACTATTTAGCTACAAACTTCTTTAAAACCTCTGCCTTTATTATTTATTCAAGCGCTCTTCTGTTGAACGCAAGCAAGCTGATGGATGTTTATTCACATGGCTTTGAAATAGGCTTGGCAGAACTCGAAAGTTTTAACAATTTCCCGTCTCTCGTCAAGATTGATGCGACATTCATTTGACCAAGCATCAAATTCATAGCTTGCAAATGGAACGAAACGAGTTCCATGACGGAGGAAATTTTTAATCATTCAGCTCGTCTGCCTTGTGTTGGCTTTAAGCAACTCTATGCTACATTTATCTTCAGAGATTTATTTTTTGCAATAAAATATAGAGTTGAGCGCGATGACAAAAAGTTATTAAAAGTGAATTAGAATACGAAAGAGAAAAGCAATTTGGATTTCACTTAGTTTCTTTCTGAAATGATTTGAAGATTTACGGCGATGAGTTGAACAAATTGATAAGTAGAAACGAGAGTAAAGAATTAAACTAGAGATCTAACTTAACGACGTATGCAGCAAATGAAGGAGAACTCATTGTCATTTGCACTTAGGAAAATATTTTTCTCTACAAAAGTCCTCTCGTAGACGCCTTTCAGAACACGATTAAGATGATGAAGAAAACATAATGGATATGAACTAAGATTTAACTTTAATAACTGTGCCATTTGTAAACTCACGAGAGGCTGAGAAATCAAATGAATATTTCTAAAATGTAAAGGACACAGATAGATGCAACACAAAAATATTTTCGATCCAAGGAATGTTGAACACTCACTCACTGATGATTTTTGATTCATATCATTTTAAATCGTTCGATCTACTTATGCAAAGTAAAACAAGTTTAAAAGCAAAGAATAAATTTTAAAGTTTCAATTTTAGCGCAAGATAAATGGGAGCATTTCGACTTCCATTTCGTTTGTTTCCTGCAACCCTTCATCTTTTGCGATTCTTAAAAATAATTTAGAGAAGCAATGGAGAATTTGATTATGTTTGACGAAAACTTGAATATGTATCTAGTTGTTAGAAAGAAAACTCTTTTAAAAAAGTGGCCTCCAGCAAAATAAATTAAATAGGTAACAAAGAAGTTAATCGCACAGCTCGAATTGTGTTGATAAGGCGCAGAGTTCCGGTGATCGATGATTAAATTTACGAATCATTGGAGTAACCAGTTGAACTGCAACTTCGTTAGCTCATTACAAGCCTGCACAAGAATTAATACTTAACCTTTCAGTGCCGAATATTTGCTTCCGAAACGTGTTAAATTTAAAATGTTGAAAGCATTACCTTCTCGATTGTCTCTCTTCGTTTGAGTTCTCAACGCCTTTATGAATTCGCAAACCGTCTTTTCTTTAAAAAAAATATTAATGAGTAAAGAAATTAGGATTTGAACAAGAGAGAATAAGGTAGTTGAATTTACATTCGAATTAATTGATCCATTGAAAATGGAGAATCATTAGCGATGAAGATTTGTTTTGTTTTAGATGTGGATTTATTTCGTTCTGTTCTCGGTAGCAAAACGTTAATTAAAGAATTGAGAATGACAAAAATGTACTGGAAAAATAAGAACAAAACCATCAAAATAGATATTTTTAAAAATATGCTGAGTGTTTTAATTTTCTCGTAACAGATCATCGAGTTAGAGTTCACTAGGATTTGATTCCAATAATCAAAAATCAATGCTTGATGGCTCATAAAATTAACAGTTTCAGGAGCTATCGAGAATGGAGCGGCTGTCGGCGGTGTGCAGCTGTGGAATGTTCGGTCATCAATGCATCTCAGCACACATGAAAAGCATTTCAATCTACCCTAGAAATCTCAGGAATTTTCAGCAGCTTGAAGTGTTGACGGTTAACTGGGACAAGATTGACTGGGTCAAGGTGAACAGTTCTCAAAACAACGGGTGATGACAGCAAATAAAACTTTTTCGCATTTGTTAAATATTTTTAATCTTTATTGATTTAAAATTTCTTCATTACAGAACAAGATTCATGATGAAATGCATTCTGTCTCATTAATTTATTTCCTGCTAATTTCATTAAGTGGGAAAATCTTCTTCCTCTATAATTTCAACTAACTTATTTCTTTGGACACGTTATCTGGAAGTATAAGAAAATGTTCTACTCAAGAGATGGAGTTTGTTTTTGCTTTGCGTTATTCTTCTCTTACTAATTGGTTAACTAATTAACACCGATAAACTTTGAATGTCTACGCCTTTCCCTTACATCGTGATTAGAATTGCATCGAATTTGATCGAAATCATACGAGATAATTGATTCAGTTAAAAAGTAATTAATCGCTCTCCGATTGATTTGTTGATCTCGGCAACTGCCGAACTAAAAAATGTGAGACACTTAAAGAAGGACATGAAACTTAGCTACTTGTTTGATTCGTTATCTATGAGTTGATCCGCTTTTTGCGACTCGCGGATTTCAGATCTTACTTCACAAAAAAATATATTTTCCTATTAAAGGGCTGACGACATTGAAAACCTTTCCTCAACATTTACTTTAGTTATTTAGAATTTTTTCGTCTTATGTCATAAGTTATTTCATGTTCATATCATCATTGTTTAACTTGCATCTTGTTTTCAACAAAAAGATACAGAGGGTCCACTATAATCATTCATCATCTCGTCGTTCTTTGGCCGCCACGGCGTTCGGTTTAACTGCGCTTCTTGGGTTTTGCTCGCATCACCTTCAAGCTGACTTTTCCTTGAACTGTCTTCAGGAGTATCGCGCAGTCGTCCAAACTCATATTGCTTATTTTATCCGAATTGACATGTGTTACAATATCACTTTTTTGGATTCGACCATCGAGATCGGCGATTCCTCCAGGAAGCTAAAAATAAAGTTTTCGATTCAAACTTCCCTCGATTTCAAGTTTCGTCTTACGATATCAGTAACAAGCAATCCATGAGGGTTTGATGTGAAAAATCCAAGGCCGAGGTTCTTGCCTCCCTTTTTGGTCAATTCGATGTCGATGTTCTCGACTTCGAGTGGATCAGCTCGATAAACTGTCATTTTAGCCTAAAACGAACGTTACAATTATCATGAAATATCGAACATTCGACTCACTTTCGACTGAACGTTTTTGATAGCTCGCTGAATGAGTTCGCTCGTCAGTTCAGGCGTCAATTTTGTCGTGTTGATATCTACGATTTGATCGAAAACATGCAACCGCTTGTCTTTTTCTGCAATACCTCCGGGAATAATGTTAACTATAATCGCTCCCTGGAAAATGTAAAGTTTGTATAACTTCCAATTAATTCCTTGGCTTGACAAACTCACGGCTATCATCGTGTTTGATCCTCCAGCCACTTGAATACCAATCGGTTGATTCTCCAGCTTAATTTCGATAAACGTATTCTGGTTCGTTGCAATCTCACACGTTAATGGATCAGCGGGTGTCTCTTTCGCCGGCGAGGGCTGTGGCTTGGGAGTCACTGGTCTACTTGGATCCTTCGGGTCAGCTTCTTTGTCTTTTAAAAGTTCAGTGTCTTTTGACTCTTTCTTGTTAGGATTGCAAACAGTCAGAACGACAATGCCTTCGGTCTTTTTCAGCATGCTAGCAGCAGTCTCGTAATTGCAGCCCAACAGAGAATCCTTGTTAACAGCCAATAACATGTCGCCGATGTTAAGTCCAGCCTGAAAAATATAATTGGGTAAAGTCAAAGGCGGAGATGTCGAACAGACCGTCATTACCTTCTCAGCATTCGATCCCTCTTGAATGTCAGAGACAAAGATTCCTTGGCCGACCTCGGCGTGTTTTCCCTCAATTATCATTATTCCTAAACTTTGGTTGCCCTGTAATCGACACAAATGCTATGACGCTCCCTATATCCTCCTAAGTCCGAAATTACCTTTTTGATTGTTACATGTCGGACATTTTTAAAGCTTGCAAAAGCATCTTCGTTGGATATTTCAACAGGAAATTGTGTCACCGGTTTCACTGCTAAGTCTTCTACAGCCTGTTTTCTCCTGTTGAAGCAAGTGAACAGTTAAAGATTGCGTGCAATAAAAGCTGTTTCGAGGCGATAATAAAACCATAAACTTCCGACGCGATAAACTTCAAACTAATTGAATAAGTAACAATTAATTAATTACTACCTAAGAACTATTAACTGAAGGACTGGCCCGGGAAGGCCCTTAATAATTGCCGACGCATTCAAATGACATCGCCCATGCAAAACGACACCATTAGCCTGTTGATTGGAGAATGATTAATTAGGAAATTTGCTGTGAACGTCATGAGTATTGCACAACTTCACCTCAAGAATCTCATCGCCAATCTCCAGTCCACTTTTCGTTGATGATGCAATCCCCTTAGGGTTTATCCCGGCAATGAAGCAAGCCATTTTGTTGCGATCACGGTGGCCTGCCAGCGATATTCCAATGTTCGCGTTCGCCCCACGATCGATAGTGTGACATAAGACAGTCCCCAAATTTCCATAGCGTTTCTTTATTTTATCTACGATTGAAAGAATGAATTCAATTATTTTCCAGGCTGCCTTTGAACCATGGAAGAGTCGTCGGACAAAAAGTTTATAATTACTACATGAAACTCTTCAAAAGGCAATGTTGAAACACCGCAATGAGGAAAGAAATACGAAGCTATTGAAGCATCCTTCCCGCTCTTCTTTCACAAATGTCAAAAGCGAATGGTGGTTTACCTTCAATCTCATCCTCCTCAGAAATCGTTTCCATTATTAAAATCTCTATTTTGATATTTTTCTCTTAACAACAAGCCTTAAGAAAGCTTCTCCGGCACGATTTCGTTTAAGTTTCGATGCTTTTCACGCGTGATTTCACTCATTCATCAACTGAACATTGCGCAACATAAAAGAATGACTTTCGTTTGATATCGATGATAAATCACAGTTTGAGATTCTCAAGAAATCTGAAGGGAATAAAATTAAGCATTAATCAACGGGCGCATCACTGATTCACTGTGTCGGTTCGCCACGAAAAGCTTCAATCTGTATTTTCCTCGAAATGCGTTTTGCATGAGCTCAACTTGATTACTAAATTGATGTGCCTCGTATTGTGTATTGTATTGAATGTGCCTCTCCATATGGATTTCACAATAGTGCGGAGCTAAATATGGATCACAATAGGGCAGTGAGATTGTAAATAAATGATGTAACCGCTCTTTCATATTTAATTCAGCGCCAAAGTCTGAGCTGCGTTTCAGCGAAACCCAATCCATTCCCTACTGAATAATTCTCACTCTACGTATGTATGTTTGTTCAGTTCTCTGCGGGCAGCACTCGATGGATCGAGATTTTATGTCGTGATTAATATAGTTTTGATATCAGAGTGGAACAGTCTCGGGATTCCATCGCAAAACATACGATAATAAAAACTTCAATATCAACACAGATCAAAATTCCAAACACACTGGAAAATGTTCGAGCCCAGTCGGCCCGATGTCATTTCTGTGAACATGTCATAAAAGTTTTATGGACAGCAGAACGAAGAGGAATTAATAAAAGCTATTTGCAATCGACAATAACAAGATAGTGAGAGCTTCATAAACATGGAAGTCTTTCACTGTGACGAGGGCGATTTGTCTGGCATTTGCGGAATGAGATGCAATGAAACTTTTTACTAGCTCCTCAGGCTTGAACAACTTACTGACCCAGGTGTGCCAATTAAAAAGTTATCGTAACCCTGGCTTCTGCTCTACATATGAAAGGAGTTTCGCAGTTCAATTCATCTGGTTTCTTCAATGAAACATTGACTAATCAATGGGGTTCAATCACAATTCAATAAACAATGTGCACATTGGTTCGTAAATCCTAACAAACGACGGCAAAGTCTCGAGAAAGAGCGGCAGATGAAAATAATTTTGTGTGAAGCATTTGATATTCGCTTCAATACATAAATTTGCTTCTTATTAAATAACATTACGGTTTACATGTTTTTTCGATTCTCTCTTCTCTCGGCTGCTCTTTGCCAAGAGTTTTCCCTTTTCAGTAATTTTCCTCGCTTTTCTTCTGAGTTTTCTCTTACACCAAAGAAGCGACTTTTGTGCAAGGTTTTCTCTTTCCTTCAAGTTCTAGCTCATTAAAGCGAGACAATTCATGTGTTTCGCTGACAGCGGCTTGACAATCTCTCACTAAACGATTTGACCGCGAAAGCTAAACGAACCTTTCAAGTCTCACTTCTGAACTTAAGGCTTGAACGAGCACTAAAGTTAAAGCTCAAATTTGTCGCTGATTCGCTCCGTCAACTTAAATTGGCTACACTCACTCATGAATCATATGAGACAACGCATAAAGCTTGTTAAGGGCGAGAATCACACAAAAACTTTGCTCGACGAGCTTCGTTGCCGTGAAATTTCATTTATTTCTTGGATGAGAATTTTTGTAAACTTTTTCCTTCCACATAAAAAATTGTACATTTAAAACGAGACTGCCAAGACAATTCTTCGGCTCCCTCCACCGCTGGGACGTGAACTAAGTTAAAAGCACTAGTTTAAGCAGTTTGTCCTTTAAAATTTTTACAATAAAAATGAAAACATTGAATAGACAACAACTAACAAATTTAAAAGCAAAGTGTTTTGACAAACTTTTCTATTTTACTGAAAAGCAGAAACGAAAAATATTTTTTCTTCGTCCGTGGTGTGCCGGAGAGAGAAAAGCTGTGAAAACGAGCGAGGCAGTGAGCGGAGAGCCGGAAAATTGGGAGAGAAGATATGCGCGATGTGCCTCTGGATGTGCCATTCAAATTGCCTTGCTATGTTATTCGAAGATATTAGAATATCGCTTCACGCTGAACTTCTCAATGAATTTCAACAACTTACAAGAGAAAAAGTTCATGTTTAATAAACGTTTACATCGGCTAGATAATCTTAAGGCTCTAATCTGATTTCACTTCAGCCTTTTTTCCTTTCAACCCCCTGCGAGACTTTCACTTAAGTGTCTCGGGGATGATTGCTTCAACTCGCAACGAATGGAGCGCCGACATATTTAATTTCCGTCTCTTTAATGTGTCACGTGTATCATTATCGTCGTCATGCATTTCGTCTCATTTCACTCGTTAATAATTTGCCATCAGAGAACGGATATTGGGGATCAGTAGGGGTGGAATAAAAAGTTTTCTATGCTTACTCGTCGTGTACCCAAATTCATTCTCCTTTTCGGGATCGGCTTCAATTTCCTCTTTGCTCCGCTTCACGTTACCCGCACTTGCCCGATCAATCTGAAAGAAAAGATTAGTTCAATCCTTCCTCTCGAGATGTAAAGCGAAGCGACGATGAACAAAAAGTCAACGAACAGTGAGCAGGCTTTTACGACGTATTTCCTCTTCCGGGTTTGAGTGAAGAATGTGCGCAATAAGAACTCACCTCCATGCCTCCTTGTGTGTACGTTTTTCCCTCCATATCGCGCTTGTCATCATCGTCGTCATCGGATCCCTCCGATTCTGATTAATTAATTGAGCATGCAAAAATTGAAACCAAAAATCATGCAACAGCAAACGCTACTGACCTGTGTCAGGGCCGGGCGCGCAAGATGAGCTTCTGCCGTCCTTTTCCGATACATTAGATTCGGGTGTCTGTCAATTAAAGCCCAAACATTGAACACCGCACAATGTGAAATATTTAAGTCATGCAAAGCATCCGGAATTCATCAAACATTGAAATCAATCATGCAGACAAGCTTCATCTTCTTGCCATAAGAATTCATCATCTTCCCTTCACACTCACCGCCACTCCGTTCGATAGAAGACCTTTCTTGGGATCTCTTTTCAAGTCTTGTAGTGGCTTGATATCATCTTTTACGACGTCATCCTTCTCCGACGAGCCTTCCTTTAGGTGTTCAATATATGAGGAAGAAACAAATTTCAATTTTGTAGACTCGGTTGGATTGAGCAGACAGAGATGAAAGGTTATCTATCTAATCGACGGTGCAAGCAATAAGATGAAAAGCTTTACTTGTATGATTTCGGGAAGCGGCGTTCTAACTGGCGTCACTGGCGGTGGTAGCAGTTTCTTGGTAAAGTCAATAGGAGTTGGATCTGAATTCTAAATCGCAGAAGAAACTTCGGTTAATTGAGGACACACACAAAAGGGGTTTTTGTTTAGGGGAGGAAAAAGCGAAAGAAAATCTAATTACCCCAGCGCTCAAGCTTTGAACCAACATCGTCATTTTGTTGCTGGCGTTTTTTATCGTTTTAACAGCCAATTCGTGAGAAGAGTTCCTAATGTCAACGCCATCAACAGCTGATGGAACGTCACAATGGAAAAGATAAGAAAACAGTTGAGAGAGAAAAGAAAATCATTTTTCAATATAAATTACCCAAGATCCTATCTCCAACCTTCAGTAAGCCACATTGATCCGCTGAGCTTCCCGCTATTATGTTCTTTATGAAAATACCTGATACTAGTGCGTCTCCCGACACGTTCACCTATAGCGCCAATCGATTGATATAACGAGAGAGATAAGTTAACACTCGTAGCCGTTCCACTATATTCGTTCATCCAGGCGGCAATAACTAGGGGAGCGTTAACTAATTGAGTCATGTTTGCACTGAAAAAGGTCCAGCATGGCAATAAGTTCTCCTAATCGATTTATCCGATACGGAACTTAATCATGTCTCATTGTCCGACGCTCCTAGATGGACAAGCGATACGCTCTTCGCCCAGACATAAAAGTTAACGCAAATGAAGCGTTGTCTGTTGACTCAATAATTATCAAAGTAAACAAACATATACTGTCGATAGGAAAGTCATCCAACATTATATGCAAACATGGCTTGATTAAAGGTATTGCTTTACCTTCCCGCCGACGATGCTGATCCCGAATGAATTATTCTGAACACGCTCGAGAATAACTTCTTTCTCTTGACCCCACGATGCATCATCTGATTATAGTTCCAACGATTTTCGTGTTCCGAGCAGTTGGGTCGAGGTGCGTTGAATGAAAAATCGAGTGTGAAGTGAAATAAGCAAGTAAGGAAAAAAAGAAGTACGAGAGTTATTGATCGGTCCGAACTTGGAAACGTTGTAAAACTATACATGTTAGTTCAAATTAGGGTTCTCAGTGATCCCGGGAAATCGCTTTTGGATTGATTTCCTCGTTGGTTACTCATTACATTAATTGGGAAATTTTAAAAAGCTCATAATTGATGTAAAACATTTTTACATAAATTGACGAACCCAATTTAAAAGCAACATTAAAATTTAACAAGTTTACATAAAAATTTGTTTTACTCACCTATTTTATTGCTGTTGCAATTTCCCTCCGATGACACAGTCATTTCTCTATTTTGTCAGGACAATTTTAGTTCCAATTATTTCATAAATTAGGGTAAACAATTACGTTAATTAGCTAATAATTGAGACACGGAAAAAGTAGAATATCGCTGAGCACTTTGGAACTTTCCACGTTCAAGCACTAAAGAGAGTTAACAGTCGATTATTCGGCAATCAAATCTACTTTTTAACAATTCAAATGGAATTTTCCTCCTCGGCTTCAAGCACCTTTAACGCACGAATATTAATGAATAATGAATCGCCTGTAAGGCTTTCGAGCCGAAGCAGGAAAAATGTCAATGAATAGCGAAGAGAATCCTTAGAAATTTTCCAGTTCTTTGCGTCGTTTTGCGGTCGAAAGCAAAAGTTTTGAGTAAAATATACACGAGGTTCTTGTTGTTGTCAAGTCGGTTAGGCAACGCGGGGGAAAAAGTATCAAATCAAGAAACTCTTCTTGCTCTGCAGCCTTCAGATGGAAATCTTGATTTGATTCGGTCAAGATGGTTACAGTCTGAAAATACATTTTGAATAAAATTTGCATCACCTCTGAGTTGGGTCCTTGGTTTCTCCATTCTGTTTCTTCTTTAAGCTTTTCCTTTTTGCCAGTTCCTCCTTCTTTGATACAACTTGGACAGGCGTCGGCTTTGCCGCTTTGCTTGTTTTGTCTGTGGTAGGTACATTGTTGGCGGATGTGGATGGTTCGTTATGAATCGATTGCCTACTATCGTTAAGCTCCTCGTCGCTTTTTATAGATGAACAGCTAACATCGATTATCTGATTCAGATTAATAATATTGTGTGGCGGTAATTGTGGAGAAGTATTTTGTGAGCCTCGTACAACAACGTCACAACTCGTGTTTAATTGAGCTTTTTCGGTCGATTGAACTTTTTCGGTCGCTTGCACTTCAATGAGATGTTGTGTCGCGGACGTCGCCGTATGCTTGAGCTCCAACTGTTGACATATATTATCACCGTAGTTGCCTGACAGAACATGAGGCATAGACTTCGAGGAGAGCGACGATTGTTTCAACTCGGATGTGTCGTTGCAATCGACATAGTCTGAGTCTGACTCGCCGTTGTCGCCATCGCTTAAATGGATCTTCGTCTGCTTCTGCAGCGATTTTATCTTTGCATTCTTATAGTCCCTAATGCAGTCTTCAAAGTCATTGTAATACTCTCTACGGTGTTGCACAAACATTCCTTTTTCTGAAGTCATCAAGCTTCTTTTCGATTCTAATTTCGGTTGCAGAATCTTCGGACTCACTTTGCCACTGTCTAAAATGTCCAGCACATATTCTCGTTTAATGAATGAGTCCACTGATGAGTAGCTTATCAAGCAGAGCTAGAAGATTAAAACCACTGATTTGAGAAGATTACACGCGCGCAGAGAAATCATTTAGATTGCAACAACAACAAGATGAAACTATTCTTCTTCCGCGTAACCCTGGGCGCTTTGCAAAAACAATTCTTTCTCTCTTCTTCATTTTTTTCAAGGTAACGAAAACATTGACTGCTCCGATAAACAATGAATGAACCATTTATCATAAGTCTATAGGCTGCTCATTGATTCGTTTAATCACCAGCTTGTCACATTTCAATTAAAACTTGTTTGTTTCTTTTCTCTTATCGTTCAGAGAATCGCAATACTTTTGTTGGATTCTGATTCATATCTAGTGCATTGGGCCCCATTGAGCTTACCATGTTCTAGTTGTATGTGTGAATGAGCTTTAGATCCTTCGACATTGAAATGCGTAAACTCCAAATGTCTCTCCAGAGTTTTAACGAACGAGCCAATCCAATCTCATTAGCTTTTCACGATAACTTGAACTTGTGCACGGAGCTTAAAGCTCTCAGTTGTGTCATACGCAAATCACTTCCGACTTTCTGTGTTAAGTTTTTCCTACGATTTAAAGTTATCTTGTCGTCTTCCGAAAAAACAAGGGTTATACGAGTTTTTCCCAAGGATGAAAACAAAAATACAATCGGGTTGACAGCATACGAGAAAGTCTGATGCTGTTAACAGTTTGGATGCGTAGAATCTCATTTTCAAGCATCGGGTAAGCTCAGCGACGGTTGTGTGGAAATGATGGAACAGAGAACCTTGCTCTTGATCTGTAAATGAAACTGGTCCCCGTTGACCGTTCAAGAAGCAATCCGGTCTCGTGTGATATTACTTCAGAAGCAGTCGACGAGACATTCCGAGCTTGCGCGGTAGTTTCTTGATATATTGAGGAAGGTGCGCGTCCACGATAAACTCGTATAGAAGATTCGAATCTTTATTTAACGATCGCAATCAATTCATCGCACGTTTTCACGTCTCTGTTGCTTCTTCGTGCGCTAATTGGAAAATTAAAAGCATAGGAAAAGTTTCAATTGCAAAAATGAAAAAGTTTGAACTGCTCTGGAGTTTCGAGCGTTGCTCATACATTTTCTGGAACGTAAACTTCTGAAATGGCTAAACCAAGTCAAACACAAGGCATTTCATATTTTTCTTTTTTATTCGTTTATTTAGAATTCAATCATCATCTTCAATTGCACATGGAATTTTTCAGTACTTGCAATGTTCAGCTTGCCGCCCAGTACGATTTCTCACTCTTGACTTTCTTATGACACGTCCGGAAATATTTTCATTGAATCTAAGTGAACTTTATCGATTGCAAATTGCGAGTCGCATTGCTGAATTGTTCTATTTGAACAATCATCGAAATGTCTCTGGAGAATTCTTTAATCTTTTTCAAAAAATATTATGGAAACTCTTTATTTTATTTTGCATGATTTTCTTGATTCTGAAGCTTTCGAAACATTTTCTTGTGATGGTGCGTGGAGTGCCAGAGAGGAAAATTCGATTTTCTTATATTTTATTTGTCGTTTGCTTATAAGTAATGAGTATTTATGCTCAAACATGTCAATATCCGACAAGAGCCCTCTTCTCGCCCTAAACAAAGCCATCCAGGCGGAAGGTTTTATTATTCGTTTTTTACGACCCATTCAAATATTGTTACAATAAATATTTACCCTCTACTCGTAATACTCTGATTATAAACTGCTCTTGACGGCTTTCTGATTAATATCCACTGAAATTTCACGCTCTTGAAAATCCAGGCTCCATACAAAATTCTCGACACCTGAGTTCATTCATATCGCAATCTCGAAGCGCTCCCTTGCCGGTTAAACACTGGCTCAACCTTTAAAGTTGTCATTGGGCATTTTCCAAAATATTTGCAAGTAAGCAGTTCTTTAAATTGAAAAAACTTCAACCTTCTTGCTCCCCCACATAATTAGATCGAGAGGTATCATCAAGAGATTATTCACGCAAGTATTGTGATTCACAGGAGAAAGTTTCAGTTTAGTTCTTAGTCTGATTCAGGATTGCTAAGTGACACACAACTCGATGTCATTCAATGTGAATTGATTAAGTTACAGAGCTTTCTCAAGTATTCCCTAGCGAGTTTAATGCACAGCGATTCTGAATCTGATTTATGTTCACCCTGCGGTGCTTGAGGAATGTTTTTAAATTTAATTAGTCACGTGTTGCAGATTAACAACCCTGATCTGAATGTTTGATATGTTCACGAGAGTTTTACATGAGCTCATCCGATAACCAATTATTTTCACCTCTCCGCTCGTCGAGACTCCGCACTCGAGTGAAGTAGACGAGAGTAATAAAAAGGTTCATTGGAAGGAAAAAGTAAAATTAGTTATGGTTTTGTAAAGAATCATCTTCTACTCGACAAATTTATTCGCTGGATGGCACAAGCTTAACAACGGAAAAAGCTTTTCTTTTTCCAACCGTCTAGGTATTTGCTGATTGTCAAATATTTTACTTCACGCTGAAAAAGTTCATTTAGGGCTTTCGCTCAAGCTGAGTTCTATTTGCTCCTTAATTATACCTAATTATCGCTAATGAAATTAAATTTCAACTTCATCATTAAAGCTTTTAATTCATTCTTCTCCAAGGGGGTCAATCAACAACGCCGTAACGTTGAGAACTCCTGACTTTTTTATACTCAGGCCGTAGAAAGCCTACGCGCCTTAGGCAGCAGGAACTCTTTTATTCCTAGTTTACGCACGTCATTGTTGAACGACTCCCAGCTACGTACGACAACGGAGGCTGCTCCTAATTTGATAACCTGCTTATTGTTCTCAATAAGAAAAACTGATGTTTCCCATGAAGATTCAAATTCTCTCCGCTCGTCTTATTCTGAGTGAATGAAAATTTTATCGATTTAATCTTGAAAAGCATTCGCTCTAATCAAATTTTGTACGATGGACTTACACGAGAAGCTCCATTGTGTATTATGTTTCGTAATGCTACATAAACAACCTCCTTTGACGTCTATGCGGTCGCTTTGTCACAAAAGACTGGGGAGGGAAATGCAAATCAGAGCATGACGCTATTTATGAATATTTGGAAACAAAGCAAAGTGTGCTTAGAGCCGTAAATTTCATCAAACTTTTCGTCTTGATTGATTATTAACATCAAAGGCATGCAATAGAATTTCTGCTTCAGTAGATTTCAATTCAGAAGCTCAGTTCAGTAAAGTGGCAACTTCGTCTGTTGCGAAGTTCAGCTCATAAAAGCTTAATGAGATTTCTGATTGAGTTTATTCGAACGCTCTTAGCTACATATGTGCATAAATATTTGGTAAGCAGAAAGCTCTTAATTGAAGTAGAAACTACCGACTCGCTATGCATCATCGTAAGCTTTTCTTTCTTGTTGTAGATTATAACTACCGCTGTTCCTATGCTCCACCCAGTTTTTGAGCTTTCCCCTAAGCTCCTCCAAGCTTTTGCTCTTTGCTTTATTGATTCGTTTGTACTTTACGTCTGACGGCTTCCTCACTGATCGATGATTAGTCATGACTCTATTGAAATTAGTTACTTGACTGGGCGGCTTCGATGGGGGAAGAGTTTTCGAGTCCTCGTCGTCTGAGGCGCGTCGACGGTGAACCGGCGTACTTGATCTTGAATCGCTCCTCGATGCGTAGTCATAATAACTTGTTAGCTTCTCCCACAAGGTTGACGATGACGATTGATTCGTGGAGTTCGATAGCGAGTCTGATGAGTCTTCTATTATGTCAGTGATTCGCTTATCGGATCGATTTTTGAACTTGTCGCGCTTCTCGGCTACATCAGTCGAAGTCTGAAGATCGGATGACTGTGAGTTGCTTTGTTGTTGCTGCTCTTGTTGGTTTTGATCGGGGTCTTCCTCGACACTGTAGACTATGAGAAAGAAAAAAAAAAGATTAGGCCAACAAAATGTAAAAGCGACTGAAGCGGCTCACCTGTTTCCAAAATGTCAGGTCTTCGTAAATAGCAATTAGACTTTTGCAAATTAGTTCTCCGTGGCATTTGAATGACGTCCGAAATTGATCTTGCTACATCGCTGCTACAAGATTTTCGCTTCAAAGTGAGCGAGCTACAGTCGTCAATGTCTTCGAGCACAACAGCGGAATCGGAGTCGTTTAGGTCGCACTCCGTTTGGTTGTCGATAATGCTTATTTGATTATCTAAGCCATGCAGCTCCAAGCGACTAGATAAAGCTTCGATAATTTTCTGCTGCCTGCAAATCGTCAACTCGCGTTGGTACAAAATGTTGGCGATTTGCTTCTGCTTTCGCACTAAGCGGCTCTCGAGCAACAGCAGTTGGCCGGTGAGATAAGATAATTGATCCGTTTTCTCGAGCTGCTCTCGAAAGTGTTGCTCGCTCTGCGCGTGGAAGGAAGCAAAAATAAAATGAAATAAGTCGCGTGGAAGCTGTTCAAGTTTTACTAAAGGAACAGCTTTCAATTAGCATTATGGAATCGAGCGATGGAAGACAAAAATACGAGCGCGACGATAAGGTTTGTTTTAAAAATACGTGGCAAACTCGAGGGGGTTCACGGGGAAGCTTAGGGGGTAACGTACGACTTGTTAGCTTGCAATTGAAACCATATTACAATCGTTCGTGAGGTGTCTCAGAGTTTTTGTTGTGACTTCATACGAGTAAAAACCTTTTGGTTTTGTTACGTAGACAAAGATCGAAACCTCAATTGAGCCTTTCAAAACTCTGTGAAGCGTGAGAACAAGGAAAATTGAGGAAATCATCCATCTCGCTTCGTGTTTCTGGTGACAGTAAACAGCGAAATCCAATTTGGCAAATCTTCTTTGTGTTTTATTAAATCAAATCTTTCCGCGGCGGGAAGTTTAAAGAAGAAAAATGTGCACAGACGAGAATCGTGCCAGCCAGAGAGGAACCCGCGTGACCTCGAGAGTTTCGGAAGTCTGGATTATTCGAAAGAAAATGTTTAATGAAAGGATCCGCTCTTGACTTTATCCAACAGCCGGAACGTGACGTGAAAATGTTTCGCTGAAAAACCAAGCTCATTATGGCTTTTATTTCCAGAAAATACGAAACAAATTCGATTCGGAAACACAACTTATCTTCCCAGCCCTCTCGATTCAGCCAATAAAGCGAGCTTTTCCTGGAAAAGCCAATTGCCTCAGGCCGAATAAGAGGAAAAGCTCTTCAACCCACGAACGTTTGGATTCTTTGTATTTTACTTGAAAGTTCCCTGGCATTTCTCGGAACGAAGCAAACAAACAAGCGATGAAATGATGAGAATCTGCTTGATATTTGAGTCAAAAGGATTCCACCGACTCAAGGGACTTGACGAGTTGCTCGAAAAGTTCTGAACAGTTGAGTTAATAATTTAGCAACAAGAAATTGATTCCTTCAACCAACTAGGGAGCTCAGACGTCATTATAAAAGATTAAAAGTTCTGGTCTGGAGCGGCGAAGACTCCGCTCGGTAAGCTGCCATTTCACAACAAACAAGCGTGGAAATTCGATCATAACAAAAGCCATTCAGCAACATGCGATTGAATTGATTATTTTCCATTTCGTTTGCTGTTTTACGTCATGAGAAGTAAAACTCAATTACCTGCATGGAGTATGCTTTCTTCCAAGCCATTATTTGCTCTGCTTGAGTTCGGCATTTTACTTTCAGCTCTTCGAGCATCACTAAATCTGCATCAACGATGTTCTTGGTATCCTGAATCAACAGTTTTGGTCGAGGCGAGGATGAGAGCGTGCGATAAAAAGAAGAGAAAAATCGTTGTTAGTTCAAAGCATTAAACCTTTTATATCTTTCGCCGCTCGAGATTTGCTTCCCGTACACCAACTCGTACACCGAATCTCCAGGTCACCTCTTCTCAAGATTGCATTAAAGTTTCAGACCCAATTTAAATATAGTGCTGGAAACACGATCTTGAAGCTTCTCCGAAGTTTCGCACGAGCTCATCGCTTGATGCAAAAATCATTCCCATTAGGTCTTTACAGTCCCAGGCCGGATATGGTTAAGCGGAGTATTTTGCATTTTGCATTCACAGATGGCATTGGTCAGAGAGCTCGCGATTGTGTAACACGAATGGGGATCTGGAGCGTTCGTTAATGTTGTTCATGTCTGCATAAACAATAACAAAGGCGAACGAGCCAATGCTAAGTTTGCTCATTGAATAAATCACTACGTTCGCAACAAATGGAAAACAATACTCGACGTTCGTTCAAAAGCCAAAAGCCATTCTCTCTTACCTCGTTTGAGTATGTTGGTGACGAAATCTTCTCGCTCGACGACGGCATGATGCACTTCAACGTTTTCGCAGCTCTAATTCACTTATTTTTATAACATCTGTATGCTAACTCTGATTCCATGACAATCTGGCTCTCGTCATAAATTATTTGTCGTCTTCAGAATGGCAAATGGGAAAGGAGAATCATCGAGAATGGGAAGAAATAAAAAAAAATCAATATCGTTGCTGTTGGAAAAACGGCACAAGCTGGAGGAGCGACGAGAAATGTTGGACTCAGCCTCAGAGCACGTTTAAATTAGAACGCGCCTTTTCATTCCAGTGCTCTATTTCTGCGCTTTTGCAGTTAGAGAAGCGCTTGTCGACCAACAAGTTTTGTCGCCGCGCTCCTAAATTGTCGAGCGATCAACGAGTCGGTTCTAGACTGTAGAATCTAGAGCGATGAATTAATTATGAACGTTGAGTGACAGAGATAAGATCCTCTGCATTCGGATCAATTACGAGCTGATATGATAATCAGCCCTGCGGGAATTCCTCAACTCGTGTCACATTAGCATTTCACTTTGGTGTCGTTTACTTCACGACACTCTGATACCCGATAATAGACTCGCTCGCTATCACTTCACGATAATGTGATTGACGAACCTTTTCGGTGTCTCTGATTAAGCATTCTTCAATGTGTTCACGTGGAGAAAATTAGGAGACAGCATGTCTAAGCGAGTGTCGTCGAAAAGCGAAGAGGGACGCTCGTCGTTCACACACTGCTTGAGTGAAATTGAGATGGAAAAGGGAAAATTATTAATGTGCCACCAGCAACGTATACTTGAAAGTTTGCCGAGTGATATCGACTTCTTCCCTCTCGCATTGACTCTTGTTATGTGCCATAAACTTAGAACAACAAACTTTCCCGAATATTCCGAATTGAAAGTGTTTTCTTGAAAATCTTCCGCTCTGCTTGCGACAATTGTTCACCTTCGAGAGAACTCGGAAGACGCCGAGAAAAGATTCACTTAGAAGAGGGTGATGCTCGGCAAAATAAGTCATGAAATGAGTCCTTTAGTGTCGACCGTAAAAAGGAGGGACTTACTTACAACAGCTCTCCTCAAAACCTATTAATTAATGCCGCCCGCCTACAATCACTTGAGGTGTTGTTAGCGAAACAAGAGTTGACATTGAAAGCGAGTTACTGAGAAGTGACACAGTTCTCGAGCGCGACTTTACAGCTCTTAATGAATGAATGGATGCACCAGCGTTGCTGTCTCATTTTACAGCTAGCGAGAATGAACACAAGCAGTTTAATGTATTTAACATCATTTCTCTCCTCCGAGCAACTCCACTCTTCGCTTTATGTGTTTTGTATCGTCAAACGGTACAACATCATTCTGCTATTTCTTGAATCTTACTTTTCATTCGATGGATTAGGCAGCAACAGCGGGTGAGCGGATCAAAATATCCGCTCGATGACTTTAATCAAAGAAGCTCAATCTACCTCGAACGTTCTAATTCCTTTGCTAATTTGCTAAGTTAAACGACAACTTTTTTAATCAACACTCCACGACGGTTTGCGTGTGATTCATTCGCTTTTTAGTTTGTTTGTTTATTTATTATTCGTTATTTCGTCATGGCAACACGTAAAACGTCGAGCGCACCACTACTTTGCTTTGCTTTTAATTAAATGTAAATAATTAGCAAATTTCCCCGCTCTTTATTTGGTGGAGCGCACAAGTTGCTGGCGGAAATTATGGTCGGTGCCATCGTCTGCGCAAAAATTCAAATTTCGCTTTAGTGTTTTACACTCCTTTACTCAAGTGCACAGCCTTCTTTCTCTCCTTTCCCAGGCCGCAGAAAACTAAAATTACTTTTATCATTGCGCGAACAACAAGAGCCTAGTGCTTATGGTCTCTAGCTAATATGGCATGAACACACACAGACAGCTTTGCACTCGAGCTAACCTTCTTTGCTTTCATTTTTCCCATGCACAACGCGAAAAGTTTTACATCAAAAGTTTTTCAGTTCTACACACGAATTGTAAATTCAGAACATTAACGGAGGGACCGAATTTTCCGCGATCCCTTCAAGCTAGACGTTTTCATTTTATTCTTTTGATGTCACAAACACATTGTCTACAAGCTTATGCTTCAAAGCCTTTTTATTCTTTTGCACACTTTATGCTGCAAGCCAATCCAAGTTCATAGTTTTGCGCGCTCCACGAATGAGTGCCGACCGTAGTGCCGTTCGAGCTAGACTGAATTGTTTCGAAGAAAATATTAGCTGCTAGCACAACAGCAACAGTGCGGAGCATGAAACATTCGCCCAGTGAGAAAACCAAGTAGCAACGTTGGCGGGAAGTTGTAAAAGCTCCGACGCCACGCTCGAGACAATGAGACAGTCCGAGTCGACTTGAAAGGCTTCTTCGAGGTGGTGAGAGAAAGATTCGCAGTGGAATAATTGCTGGTTTTAATGACCAGTTACCTCGCGTTGTTTTACACACGCTGTGCCGAGCGGATGCTTCGCCGAATGTTATTGTTGGATCATAATGGAAAACAAGCAACTGGGAGAGAATTTTTCCCGAGCTCTTCTGTTGCGAATAATACAAGTTTTGTTGAGGTGCGACGAAACAGCGTTTGTAATTTGTCATAAAAGAATAATTTTGACGAAGCTTTCCCTCGTCTGCCTGTTGAGTGGCGGAAAAAAAATCACAACGCCGAAACATTCACCTGCGGTAAGTGAATTTAGGAGGAAACCGTTCGAATATGTCGTCACCGGGAAGTCTGTTACACTCAAATCAGTTTCATTGCATCTGTAGAAATAAAATCCGCCGTTCCATTTGAGAGCGCTCCTTCTCCGAATTGATCACATATCGTTCGACGCCGCGAGGGAGACATAAATCGAGAACTTTTATCAAAGGAGCGGCGGAATCGGATGAGCGTTCAATAGATTACCGCTTGCGAAACCTGAAAAGAATGATTGATGAAGAGTCAGCGGTGGTGCTTCTGTTGAAAAGGCAGAATATTTTAATTTCCGCTCTAGCCATGTGTCAATTTACGGTGCCGTCTGTGGCGGGCTGTTCCATCATTGAGTGGCGAAACCTGATTCTGAACCACAGCGGCCGTCTGCACCCGCAGCCGCAGGGTGCAGAAATCACTGAAGGTTGAATTCAATCGGATACCTGATGGCAGCTAGGGGCAAACTAATGAACTGTAAACTCATTAAAACAGAAATTGTTTCATATTGACGCAAAATTTATTTGTTCGCATAAAATACAATAAATTAGGAGAGAAAAGCCAATGAAAATGATTCATGACGGACCGCGAAACGTTGAAGCTTCGTCGCTCGCGGAGTGGAACTTAAGGACAACGAATGGCTTGAATAATTTTATTTCGAGGAGCGGGTGTAGTCGGGCATCAAACATTACACGAACGACCCAGCAGCGTAAAAGTTCTTCCTCGCCATTATCGGCTTCGACAACATTCCCGACTCGCTCAGAAATTTCTCGTAGTTCAGCTTCTTCTTAAGGTCTAATTTGGGTGTTTCAGCTAGCTCAATTAGGTTTGTAGTGTTGCTGGTCTTTCTCACTGGCGACGACGGCTCATTCGATGAAGAGCTTTCATTTATTTTGATGACAGTCGTGAAATTGTTATTGTTCGTTTCAATTGCGATGCCCTCGGATGAAGCTTGCTCAAACTCGAAATCCAAATTATATTCAACTTTAACGCCCGAGTCCTCGCCGATAATTTCGTCGTTTAGCGTCTCGTCTTCGAACTGATACATTTCTTCAATGTTTCCTATCTGCGTCGCGATGACATCCGTTGTTCTCGTGTACTCAGCGTCGAGGTTGTACCAGTCAAACTCTTGCTGAATTTTCTCGTCGATGATTTTTATCGTCTGCTGACTTTTGAGCGGTGGTGGTAATTTCGACGGCGATGGCTTCACGATAATGTTGGCCAGAATCGAAGACGGAGACTTTTTTCTTACTGGTGACTTTGTGATGTAGTTGTCCTGGCCGATGCATTTATTCGGCGTCTCTTTCCGCGGGGTCGCCGGAGGGTCGAACCCGGGAAGAATCGAATAAACGTTTGGCAACTTGGGCACATCGGCAAAGGAGTCTTCGCCAAGTTCGGATGGCGAAGGCGTAGGAACTTCTTTTATTTCGGAATATTCGTTGTCGACAGAGTCGTTGTGAATCTCCGCTGTGACAATTTTGACACTTTTTATGTTGTCTTGAATTTCAGAAATTGAGCAATAGTCTGGCTCGGACTCATCGTAGTCAGAGCTCTTCGGCTTGTAGATTTGATCTTGAACAAACTGCCGTTGTTTCGAAATCTGCTGCAGTTTCATCAAATTGTCTGGCTTAGGTGGAAGTGTTGGTTTGTAATTGTCGAGGCTTTTTGTGTCCATGTCAACGTAGGTCCGAGACGAGCCGATTGGCTCATACTCGTTGCTATAGTTGCTTCGGTTCTCATACGTTAAATTGAGCATATCTTCAGAGTGGTCCGAAGGCGGCGTTCGCGGAAGCGGATTGATTTGAACCATACTGTTTTTTGTCGAGAAGTGAACTCGTCTGCTGGATCGCGTGGGCGGCGCGGTAGCAGATTGTGAATCTTTCGAGTCGCTCGATGCACAACTCGACCTCTTCTCCGTCTGCGTCTCAATAAATTCATCCATTGATTGTTGGAGCAAGATCTGATTAACACACTCCAGCACACTGTTCGATACGCCCGTGCAGTTGCTGTACGAGGGCTTTCCACCCAATGTGTCTGTTTCCTCAATATCACTGTTGTACCAGTCGTCTCTGGTCGCAATTTTCTGCGTCACCTCTAACCCATCGTCGCAATATTTGCGGGTAAATTCATCACG
Source organism: Smittia sp. YW1114-2 (assembly GCA_033064975.1). Classification (NCBI taxonomy): domain Eukaryota; kingdom Metazoa; phylum Arthropoda; class Insecta; order Diptera; family Chironomidae; genus Smittia; species Smittia sp. YW1114-2. Next base: position 10,268,416 of record CP093834.1, on the reverse strand, counting down.
TTCATGCTCTTTGTGGTTGTCGATGGAGTTGTTTATCGAATGAGTTCCAACGTCATCGCCTTTGAGCTTTTCATTTGCGTTCAATGATGTTAAACTTATGCCATGCATACGATTTATTTTTAGCGAATGTGTGTCATCGCTCGATTGCTGTTTCTGCGGCTTGATGCCGTGAATGTCGTTCATAATTAGAGAAAACTTTGCAGCGCCTCCGCCGTTTGCAGTTTTGCTAATACCAATTTCCTTTCGATTAAGGCTTTCTCGATTGCCAATACTGTTGTTGTTGCTATCACTGTTCGGAAAGCCACTCGACGTCGTGATGTTGTGGCTGCCGTTGGTCGGAGTTATGTTGCCTTTATTGTTTTCGGAATTGTGTGGGCGCGACTGTAAATAATCTTTGTAGGATTTCTTGCTCGTATATTTCTTGCTTCGGCGTGCTGTCGAGAACGGATTAGGACTTATTAATGCTTCTTGTTCCTCGCTCGATGACATATATTCGACGCTCTGAATAGATGAATAATCTAAAACATCGAAATTGAGATCGAGAATGAATCCGCTTCATCAGCAAATTGGAAATGTAAATCTTACCATCACTGATACTCATTGGGAATTTCTCGCCGGTGGTTTGGGTTGTCGCACTTTTGGTCGCTCGCAGATAATATTTCTTCCTACACATCGGACAGTATTCTGCCGTCTCATGATATTCTTCGGACTCGTTATCATCCTGCACGCCAAGCTTTTCCCTCATGCTCGATATCGTATGCATCTGACGATTTATCAGCTTATCTTTTTCGAAAAGCTGCTGCTGGATGACTTCCTGCTCCTTTCTTAGCTTCTTTTCAAAGTAAAAGAGCGCCTTCACGACTTTAGACAGTTGCTCGTCACGACACTTCTTCTCACTTTCAATTTCGAGGTTTGAAAATAGCATAAAGTTCTTCAGATAACGCTTCAGGTCCGTCCCATTACTGTTGCTTTCAATGCTGCTCGATGACTTGGAGTTTTGACTTTCCACTGGCTCATCGTCTCCTCCCATCTTAAAGCTGAAGACGTTGTCCATCTCGCCGCCGCTTTCTTTCTACATGCCGAAGAGAAATGAGAGTGAAAATTATTACCAACGAGTCACATCTTCCGTTCGCCTTGCACCCCAGGAAACTTTTATTGTCGAAGTTTGTTATCAGCTTCACCGACAAATTGGTTTGCTGAAAAGCGAATTGCCAGAGATTAGAAACATTTCAGGCGCGTTATCATTGACGTGATAAATTGCGGACTTGTTTCGCCTCGGCGAGTGGCAGGTAGGAAGAAGATAACGGCTTCTGATGACTTCACGCGCTTATTTTTATTCCGCGAAGAGAAGCTTTGGAAGCAGACCGCGAGTCCACTCGAGTGATCACTTATGACCGTTAAAAAGCATTCAATCATAATAAATTCTATGCGGTCATCAAACCTCGTTTTCTTCGCTCTGCTTTGCGATTTCACTCTCAATAAACTCGTTGCATTAAATCGTTGCCATATGGCGATTTACATAATGCACTGTTCGCTCGCATGCATGCAAAAATCCGATCTCAGTGACAACGAAAGCCAACAATCGTACCTGGTTCTTTTATTATCTCGCGGCAAACAGCGATAAACGCGATAAAAAGTCTGAGTTTCATTGGAATCTACATAAAGCTGCTGAATTAAGGGCGCGCACACTTCAACCGCCAGATCCGTGATCGTAGGTCTCGCGACGTTACAAGTAGAAAACTGAAGAAAACGCAAACGTTTTCTCTCGTAGAAAAGCCTCCGAGTCATTTGAAACTGGTAACCATTCACCATTCTATTAAAAGCCAATTTGAACCTGAATCCGAGCTTGTCTGTTAACTCTCCAGCGTGTGTATAAAATGAAATCATCGGATAAATGACCTTGCGTAGACTCTTTATATTTCATCTCGCATAAAAACTGCGGCGCTCGTTTTCACACACAACGCGTAGAGCCGAGAGGCAATAATTGATCTATTTATCTCACGGCAATTAACGAAAAATAATGATTAATTGTGTTTTCGGGAATAATTGCCCACAACAATGGCAATCACTCAGTGCGCTTCGGCAATAATCAGATCTGAAACTTCAAGTTTGGCTTCCATAAAATTTAATTTCGAAGCGAATTTCAGTCGTAAATGTAAGCGCCGGTGGCAGTTTATAAGGAATTACTGAGAAAAATATTTGGGAAACGTTTAATTGCTGTGGCTGTAAATGAAACTGGAATGTTTGTTCGTTAATTTCTGTTTGAAGTTCAGAAACATGCGTGACACACTCAGATTACGAGTAGCGGCCAGCATGACAGCCGAAAAATTCCGTTTGTTAATTACTGCGTAGCGATGATCTGTGGGACCAATTAAACCGATTGTTCTGTCACTAAGTTAAATACTCAAGGCAACGGCACATGGCCATCAATCGGATGGATTTACTATCAGGTCAATAGACTTGAAAATAGCGCAGCAAAGTCTCGGGAAATGCTGAGACTTTCAGCTATCGTTTCGAGCATGGGTTTCGGTTAACTATTGCACAGTCGAGTAGAGAAGCTTATTGCCGGCGCGGAAAGCAATATATCTTGAGTTCAATCCATTCCGAACTCTAATCATCGGATTATTGTTTCATTAAGAAATCGGTTTTATATAAACGGAAATCTTTTGTGAATTACGTCAGCGCGGCTTTCAAGGAAGATTAACGTCAATTGGGGATTTGCCTGCAAAGTTTCCCAGCTTCTCCGATATTCCGAATATCGTATTCCCGACTCGTGAATTGGAAACGATCGCACGATGAGATTTAAATGATGAATGATGGAGCGAGCTTTGATGAATTTGAATAGGGTCTCGTTCAACAGGGAAGTTGAAAGATATGAAAATTCAGAGCCCGACAGAGTCGCATTTATTCAGACTCCCTTTTACCACCTCCCAAGATTAATAGCTTAATGACGAAGCCGCCAAATGAGCATTTTATTGCGTTCAGGAACTAGGAAAGCTTTAAGACCTCCTCTTCGCCACATAAACATTTCAATAAAAATTTGATATCAATTCTCTGTGATTCAAGATAGAATTCAGACATTCGTGAATTCGGTGGTTTCCACTCCATGTGTGCCGAGTCCGATGACCTTGAAGAGATTTCTTTGAAAAGAACCAATGAGTCGAAACTGTTGAAACCGAGAAATTCTCAAAATCTCAAATAATCTAATGAAGAATTGGAAGTTAGTTTGATGACAAGTGCAGAGTGAAAACTTATAATTAGCTGCCAAATCATTTTCTTTATCAAATTCTTTCATTTTGTGTCAAGTTCCAACAAATTTTAAAGCCTTTCTTTCTTTACTGCTCAAGAACGCTCTGTCACTTCTTCCTTAGTTAAAGAACGCTTCAAGCTATACGATATTTGCCCTTATTAATTTGAATGTTGGTCTTGCTAATTGCGAAACTCTGCGTACGATAAGCTTCTTCAGTTTAATATTTGATATTTCTTCTGTTTCAATAAAAATTCGGACTTGAGCTGTTTGATTACCCACGCGGGTCCCGTTTCTTGGATGCTTCGAGCCACAAAGTAGCAAAGTTCATTGGCTTATCATCTGTCTAGAATTAATGACAACATTAGCGAGGCTTCGACGCTAATTATGCACGTTCCCTCTTACCTCTGCCTCTCTGTTCGCTTTGCGCTTCCACGAACTTAATTTATAGCCATGTAAATGTGCTCGAGCGATATGGTGGTTTGGCTCGACTTTGATAGGTTTTTCGTAATTAAAGTAGGAAAGGCAGCGCGAAGAAGTGTAGCTCGACTTTTTCCATTGTTATCGTGGAATAATTATTCAAATGGAACGTGAAAAAAGTTTTTTTCAGCGTAAGTGTTGTGTACGGCTCGTTACAAATTTCTTTACAGTTTTGTTTTCGTTTCTTTCTTCGCCGGAATCTCCTCGCTACAACTCGACCATTAAAACATTTTTCTCTATGAAAAAATTACGAATTCCTCGGTATGCTTTGTGTGCTTAGGTAGCTAGAACAGCCTAGAACTGAGCGACTAAAACCGATTTGTAAATTCTAGACTAATCACTCAGTCCGTTCTGTTGTGCAGTAAGCACGGCTGTTGCCAGCTAATTGAATTATGAGAAGCATTGCAACGCTTAAACGTCTCAACATGGTCTGGTTGCCTAATCATTGTAAATTCGTTTTAATCAGCAACTGCAATTGCTCCAGCTCTCTCCTCTTAAAGTATTTGCAGTGAATAAATTCAGCTCGGTCGACTCTCCCAAAACACGAAACTTTGTGAGCGGAATAATAAAATAAAATGTAGTCTAAAGAGTAATTAGATAGTCTTTTTGCTTGGGAAGGTCAAGCCTTGCCATGAAATTGTTCAAGGAACTTTTCGTTTGTTGCTGCGACTGCTCGGCGGTTTTTCGACTCGAAGACTGAAAAGGTGTGTCAATATGGAGCCGCCGACAAGGCATCTCGCTCGGAGCAACGCTTTGGCTCCTTTCGCGTCTCGAAGGCAACCATCATAAGCGAGTGCAGAATGCCCACAAACCGCAAAGATTTAATCTTCATCACTATTGTGACGTCGATCGTACACTTTCAACGCAGCGAGTCAGTCTGAAGACAAGTTTCTTCGTCAAGCCACCCAAGCGCCGCTACTTTTCCAACCTTTTCCATTCCATCTTACAGTCGAGTAAACTTTTCCGGGCAAATTCTTCATTGTTCAGCGCCAGTTACTTTGCATAACGATCGCGTTTGAATTGAAAAGTGTGAAAGCAACAGCTCGAGATCATTTGACTCCTCCATTGGGTTTACTTTTACCCGACAGTACCGAGTCGACACAGCCAGTTGAGCTGAGTTCATTTCTGCGGATGCAGGTAAACGAAATTCGCTGTTGTGCAAGGCAAACAGCTCGAGTGTGTAGCAACTACTCAAGCCGTGCTAATCCCATCTTGAACAAAGCTATTAACTCACCTTCGCGGCTGCTAGAATTTTAACCGAATCCTCTGAAGTGTAGAAGACGCTCTTTCGGTCATTTGGATTTGCACTGGGCCATTTCATCATTGAAATCTTAGCTTCGGTTCCGTCTTTGTTCACTCACACAGTTCTGTCGATGACTGCAACAAAAAATTACGACTCATCTAGAGAAAACCATTGGAAGAATATTTTCAGTTTCTCTTTGTGGAATGTGAACGTTTTCGTGCCTTCGAAGATCGTAGGTTTGTCACGTTGACGTCGTCGCTCAAATGATAAATTGCAGGAGCAGGAGACAACAATTGAATTCCTGGGCTGATTAAAGCGTCACCATCCCGACTTCTCTCACTGTCACTTCCCCTAACTGTTCATTTTTCCCATGATTCACAATGGGCAACAATAACAACCGTCGTGTGTTTCATTCTTTTATGTTCATTGCGAGCGCGAGCGGGGGCTCATAGCCTAACCATAAGTCTAGCAATTCAGACTTTGGCTTTAATGACACACTAACAAGCTATTAAATCCGCTTTGGCAGAACTACCTCACTCCATAAGAACGAGTTAATGGAGTGGAGTTCTAGATGACTTGGGAAATCTTAAAAGCCATCGATTTGGGTCAGCTTGCTCCAATGTGTCAATTAAACTTTTATAACTCCAAAGATTTTACGCACAAGCCAAAAGCACAAAGCCCGGTTCACATGTAAACAGTTCCATTGCTTTGTCTTGTGGTAGCGAAGTAAGTAGATCATAATTTAGATCGTTAAAAACACTCGTTCGTTACTTATTTTGGGCGCAGCAGCAATCTCGCTCAACTGAAGTCTTGTAGGGTTTGCTGTGTAGCCAATCATTCGAGTTGCTCAACATTCTCCTCGAGCTCTTGGAATCTGAATCGAAATTATACACGACGAGCCTGCGCCCAAGTTCGATCGCAATCTAATCGGACACACAAAATCTATTACAGCGCGGCGTGTTGACTTGGACCCCTTGAGAGTCTTTCGAGTCGCGCGAGTTCCATCGATTGATTTCCATTGAAGAACAGTTTATTAAAATCCACGAAGAGTCGTGAAACTTCTCCGCGGCGTTCAATGGAAGAAAATTTGGGTCAGCAACAAAAGAAACTTAAGAAAATTTTTGTTTTCGTGTCGTAAGAGCGCGCCGCGCGTCGAGAAAAAATAACAACACAAAATTGACAAAGTTTACACGAAATCGACGGGAAAGAGAAAAAATGTTCTCATTTTATGGCTAAAACTTTAAAGTTTCATCAGCGAATAAAGCGACCGAGAAGAAATTACAGATTTCCTTTTGTGCAAGCGTGCTCGTACCCTTCGAGTCGCTCAGCGCTGGGTTTCGTTACATCGAAGCCGTCGAAAGTTGAGATGAAGCTTCGTGGAAAAAAGGTCATGAAAATCATAGCCAAGAAGATCGGGAGATGAGCACGAAGCAAGCTGCGATTTCAATGGCTCGAAATGGCAACAATTGATTGGTAATCGCATGAAAGAAATAGGAAAAAGCTCGAGAGAATGGAAGACGGCGCAATAATTAACTGCGACTTGATTAACTTTTGTTTTCGCTGCCCACGAAACTGGCAAACTGGCTACAAAGTCATCATCACTTCTCGCCTTGCTTCTGCCAAAAATCTTTTCTCAACTCGTTAGTCAAAGCCTCGAGTTTGAAGACGACGGGCCAACGAAACAAATTGCGATAAGGAGGACGTCGTCGTGGGCTTAAAAAGTGAAAGAAATATCGTCGAGAATGAAAATAAATTCAGGGCAATTTTACGACTTGCTTTTGTGCAACACGAAATGTAAAAAGAAACTCGTGGACAGCATCAGCAGCATAGGTCGCAAAGAAGCAAGATCGCGCGCAATTTGCAAACGCGAATGTTAATGTATACACAAGAAATGAAAAGTTCAATAATTTTTCTCTTTTTCGCAAGGCAGCGCCTCGAGTCGCAAACTGGATTTTTTCCTCTTGTTTTTGCGCGATGTTTTGCTTTAAGCTCGTCCCGCGAGCACCATTGAGAATTGGAGTTTTGTGTCAAATTTTTGACTTCACTCGAAGCACTTCGATGTGGTTTCATTGGGGAACCAAGTGCAATACACTTGGAGGAACTTGTGACTGTTGATTCATTTTGTGTTACTTGATGGTAAATAGATTCCACTAAGATCGAGTCTATGCCCTTATCAAAGGTGGAACATCACTTGAAGTTCACCAGACTCTCAGATGAAGCATGCAAATTTCTCATTTGCTCTTCTAACTTCTTCACATCTAAATAAGATGATCTAACTTCACATCACGTCACCAGCAAAGTCAAAACAATTTCTAAAGAATTGCTAGTCCCAGCAACGAAACTAAACAACAAACATTTTCAGTTGTTTTCACTGTTGTGCCCATTTCTCAGCTCATTTCGGGCTGTAAAGAAAGATCTTGTCACATGATTGAATCTTTCACGTAGTTTCTCTTCGTCATCGCCAGGCTTGGACGTGAAATTTGAATTCTGCATGCAATTGATTGACGACTTTTCAAGGATTTCGAATCTACTTTCAAACCTTTATGCTGTCGAGCGTAGTGGAAAAAGGCGAAAGACTCATACGAGAGAAGAGTTTGTTGTTGAAAATAAAAGAATGAAGCAACAACAACGAAATAAAAAGTATCGGAAGACATGGAAGAGAGAAGCAAAAAACTTAAACTTGTTTTACACGTCATCTTGAACCAATAAAGAAAAATCTCAAAGTGAATGAAGCCCGCTCACTCTCTCCGTCCCTCCGCCGTCGAGGCAAATAATTTAATTATTTAATGGGCTTCCTCCTCTACCACCACTGTCTTCCCTTCTTCCTTCGCTCGAAAATATTTTCCTTCCTTTTGCATTTTCTCACTGCTTTTCTAAAAGTGTTTTATGTTCGCGAAACACGAAGAAGTCCAATAAAAAAATTCATTGAAATTCTTTGATCTTCGGGCACTAAAAAAAGTTGTTCACATTCCACAGTTTGTTGAATTTTCCTTGCTATCAATTTCATGCATCTCAATATTTCTTTCTCTTATCAATCTCGCAATAGACTTTACATTTTTTCAGCGATAATTCACACAACTTCAGTTTCCTTTTCACATTCTGAGTTTAATCTAAATGGCGAGTTTCATTCGAAACCAAACGTTTTCTCCAGCGACGCTTCCGACCAACTCGTCGAAGCAGCAAAATAGTACTGAAGAAACAGAAAAGTGTTCAGTCTTGCATTCCACGCGATTCAACGTCTGTGTTGGTCTCTTCTTGCTTTTTTCTTACCGTTTATTTCGCGTTTGACGGAGGTGTGTAATACCTGTCGAGTAGGAACACGAAACTACACAGGCACAACTCATGTGTAACGACTCCGCCGATATATAATTTTGTAGCGAAATATTAATAATTTAATTTGCCTTTGTGTAACTTTGGAAAAGAAGTTTCTTCAGTAATTCAATTAGATTCTCTGACAGAACTTGAGCAACGATCGCGCAAGACGTTTGAGTTGCTTTTGGCGTTTAATGCTTGTGTGCTCAATGGACTGGACAAATGTTATGTTACCATTTAGTATGCACAAAATAAATAGTAACTAGAAAACCGTTGACCACGTTTTCGATTCGAATTCGTTTTCGCGCCAATTCGCTACCGGAAGTCGTTGACCCCTCGCCGAAGGCTTAAAAGCTACGCCAGTGTTTGAGTTCCGATAATTCCTTAAATTATTATCGAAAAATCCAACTACAGCTGGGTTACGGCTGAAGTAACGCGAGAACTTTCTTCCCGAAGTGATGAACAATTGTTTAAACCTCAAGGAGAGGCGACAAGTGATCGAGAAAAGACTCAAAACTGAAATAAATAAAAAGTAAACAAGTTGAATTCCTGTCTACTTCGAGAGCTTGGTGTTCTCCTGAATCGTGATAATCAATTGACTTCGATGGTTTGATTCCTGGCCGACCAAGATGGAGCCGAAACAAGACTTTCCAGCCTTCTGCTACAATGTGAAGATGATCGGCCCGTCGGGACAGACAGGAAATACCGTTAATTTGGCGCAAATCGACGATAACAAGACCATCCAGTACATCGCCCAGCCCTTCACAACATCCTACGGCCAGTCCTACACGCTAGTTAATCCAGTCCAGCTCGCCAACCAGAACGGACAGATCGTAATCAACAAGCCTATTAGCTCTGTAAGTTCCCTTTCTCCCGTCTGGATCTGAAGTGACTGACTTCCATCTCTTTTTAGAACACAATATCCAACATAAGCTTCAAGTGTGATGTGTGCAGTCAAATATTTTCGCATTTGACGCTGCTTAACCAGCACAAAAGGACCCACAATCAGGATGATTCCCACAGTGATACCGTAACTGTAGTCACGAATCCAGGTGGTCAGCTCATTCAAGCTCAAAATCTCATCTCAGAGAGTGGTCAGAACTTAGGCCAAATTCAAATCGTCAACGCTGAATCACTTGAACCCGCTCAGTTGCATCACACAATCACCGAACAGTTGGTACAGCAACAGCAGCACACGCAGCAGAAGGGAGACAAGCACAAGTGCATAACATGCGGTGGACAAATTCAGCAGAACGCAAAGCGTAAAGGCCCGAAGCTCATTCGATGCGAGAGCTGTATTCAAAACGATTCCAATGCCCAGAACATTCGGCCTACGCAAATTTTCGTCTCGCCCGAGGGAGACATAAAGTTCGAGGTGAACGAAATGAATCAGAATAACATGATTCAGATTCAAGGCGCGGTACAAAAGATGCCACCGAAAAAGAAGAACGTAACGACAGTCACGAAATGCACAACCTGCAACGGAACCGGAGTCGTTATCGTCACCGAGAGTCCAGCAGCTTCGTCGCCAGTGTCGACTGCGCAAAGTACAAAAATTACAACAGCTAGGACTGTCACATCGACATCACCACAAAAGATTCAGCAAGTTCAAATACAGCACATTAAGCAATCGGTATCGCCGCCGCCTTTGCAAATGCATCACCAAGTTCAGCATCATGCGCCACCTGTGAACCAAGGAGCTCGACAGTCAGAGTAAGTTTTGTGAATCCCAAAGTCTTGCTGGCACTCGATTCAAACTTCCATTCGCAGGAACGATAAGCCTTTCACTTGCAACATCTGCGGAGGTAAATTCTCAAGATATTCCAGCTTGTGGTCGCACAAGAAACTTCACTCGGGAGAGAAAAACTACAAATGTGATCAATGCTCTTCGTCATTCGCTAAGGCAGTTTATCTCAAAAATCACATGCGAATTCACAGCGGCGAGGTGAGTTTATCTTTTAAACGATGAATAACCGAGCTGATGACTTTGGTTCTAGAAACCGTACCGATGCAACACCTGCGGAATGACGTTCAGTCAGTCACCTCACCTGAAGAACCACGAGCGAACACACACAGGAGAAAAGCCTTACGTTTGCCAGATATGTGACAAGGGGTTCGCCCGCCACGCCACTCTCTGGAATCATCGTCGTATTCACACCGGGTAATTTAAAAATACAAACAGCTGTGTTGCAAATGATCTCAATTGAATAATCCGTTGACAGAGAAAAGCCATACAAGTGCGAACGTTGCAGCTCAGCATTCTCACAAGCCGCTCATCTTAAAAATCATGAGAAGGTTCATCTTGGTAAGTTCGGCTGAGGTTTGGATTTAATCGATCACTAACGATTTGTTATCTACGCAGGGATCAAACCGTACAAATGCAATATTTGCGCTGGCAGCTTCAGTGACAAATTCGCTTTAAAGCGACACACGAACATCCACCAGAAATATGGACAAACGATTCCGATGCACGCTGACGTCAGTGAAGAGATTCTTGGGGAAGAAGGAATGTTGAAGGAGGAGGACGAGGAAGACGATTCATCCATGAAAGATGAGATGATCATGTCCTAAGACTTCCGAATCGAGAGCTTGAAGCGCGACGACGATACGTAGAGTTTAAACAGAAATAGTTTTTCATCTTATTCTCCCTCAAAACTAAAATTTCCACTCTTATTTTTCTTTACAAAGACTAACTAACTAAACTAACTCGATAAGAAATAAATTTTATGGAAAGAAAACTTCGAGAGTTGTGGAGTTCAACAATATACGAAAGCTCTCTCAGCTGAGCTTGTTCAAGTTTAAACTTATTTTCGATTCTCATTTCATTATCAGCAGCTCAAGCGATCGGTCGGATATTTTTCACTTGCGGCTCCGCGATTTATTGCTTCTTAATTTCAAAACACATCAAACGAATGAGTGACGATCAGCAGTAGTGTCGCGGCGATGATTGTTAATTAAGTGTACAGCATCGGCTCTTGACGAGTAAACACGTTTGATACGGCGATCGACGTCATAGGAAAAGATTGTGGAATGCAGAGATAATCGTGAATGCGTGTCGGGGCGTCTTGAGACATTGAGAAAGGCGCAAGTGATTGAGACAGTTTTTGCACGAGAGCAAACCACACACGAGTTCGCTATCTGTCTAATGGGGGCAAGTTTAAAATCACAAACTGTAATTTACGACGACGACAAACAAAAGTTGAATCAGCATTAACGCGTCGGGGGAACCTAAAAGGTAATTGCCAGACGAGATGTGTGAGAAACTGCAGTCAAAGTGTATCGATCGACAGCTGACTTGACATTCAGAACTAATCTAACTGGGTGACAGCAAGTGAACCATATGATATTGCTCGCTCAACGTCAGTAAAATTTCCATCGTTTGAGTCAATCAGTGAATTTCTTGGCGGCGATTGAGTGGATGTCGATCAAGCGCGGTTGTTGAGTCGCTAATTCAATCAAAAGTATTTTGAATTCAGTGAATGTAACAATGCAAATGACTTTCTGGTGGGAACAGTCGTTCGGGCGATGATCGCGAGCTTTGTTCGCAGTGACATCACGTTGGAAGGTTCCGCTCACAATTTGCTATTTGCCTCACACCTGATCGGCAAGGCCGTTCGTCGTCCTTCTGCAGCCCATTTCGCTGATAAGAATACGACGTTCGATGAAATTTAAAAACATTTTGCACGCTCTCTGACTCATTAAAATACCAACTGTTGAACTCGAAAGCCTCTCAATCTCATAAACCGCAGAAAAAGTTAATCAATTGGGACTTTTACAATTGCCAATTTCGTCTCAAGTCCATATTTGGTACTAGAGCCGAATAACTGAGAAGAAAAAACTTTCCAGCTGAAGCTGTATCATTCATCATCTAATGCTTGGCTTATTATTTTTGACTGATGCTGGGGAAAAAGGCCTAATGAGGTTTTGTGATACCTCGAGTGAGGAATCACACGTCCATCAATCGATCACAGCACAAATGCAACTCAGGTTGTAGACGCTTGGTCAGCAATCAAAAGTTATTTTGTGCATTAACGCCAACGAATCTACCGCGTGTTTCAGTTGATGTCTCAACCTTTTGGTTTCAGTACTTGTCAAGATAGTCGGGAGCTTTTCTACAAGAAGTTAAGGCGCTTTTCAACAAGCAAACTGGGAGCTTTTCTAGCGACCAAGTCCTTAGTTGGCGGACTGAAAGTTTGCTTCTCATATTTGCATGTCACGATGCGCGAGATATTACTTTGTCTCGTTTCCCTCTTCACACGCTGGTAAAGCAACAATTCCCTCCCGACAGTGTTTGTGTATTCTAATTGTTATGGGCTCGTGATAATCCGGAGAATTAGCGTGATCAGATCAGCACCTCTCTGGATGACAATGATTATTTGATTAAACTGCGATGATTGAGTGACAAATCTTTTGAGATCTTCGAACTTCTTCGATCTTCTCGGCAATCGTAATTAGGCGTAGACTTCCAATTAATTACTTTTGTTCAAGCTAAGCATCATTTGCGTCATCTCTCACTTCACGCTTTGTTGTCGGCTCGTCGTTAAATCCAAAATATTTACGAGCCTCAGCACTTGGCAATTTCGACACAGAAAAACTTGATTCAGCGATTATTGTTGCCCAACACGACATGAGATGATCCGATTGAGGTTGTAAGCTGCGCATGAGCACAAAAAACCTTTTTGATGGCTCCAACTAATTCAACAACGTGCGCGAGGCGTTGCTTAGGAAGCTGTTTAAATACCGATAACAGTTCAGTTTATCTCGTGGAAACGAGCGGCAATTATCCAATCGCAGCTGTTGGAAACAAACCGCGTCAGGTTCTCATGTGCACTAATGGAAAGAAACCGCAATTGATCGGCAATTGCCTCAATTGCTTATGGCCTGACCTGTCTCGTTCACACGCTGATTTTCTCTTCGCAGAACAATTAGCTATGATGACGAATCCCACGCGTGCTTTGTTTACCCCTGAAGTCATTTTCACCTCTCCGGACGAGCTGAGTTCGCCGACGGCCGTTAAGAAGCCCGTACGTTCAACCGCGAAGAGAAAATTCAGCTTCCCCGTCGGCCTGCACTCGTCGTCACTGCTCTCGAGCGAAAGCAATGCCATCGGCAGAACTTCAAGACGCTTGAGTAATGTAAGCGACAGAGTATCGGACCGCGTTCGTAAACTGTCCACCGCGATGGGATGGCATCAGTCCCCGTCGAAAGACATTATCATCTCGCAAGGAAAGTTTCTCATTACCCTCTACATAAGATTCCGGTTGAAGCGTTGCGGGGCGCTGAATCAACAGAAGAAACGGATCGGCTTACAGAAAATGCAACGGGGACTTCTGATAGGCGCTGACGTCAAAGATGTGTTCACCGCACTGAAAGAAGTAAAGCAAATAGTGCGACCTTGGCATTCTTAATCATTCAAGTTTATTCTCAGGCAGCAACAGTTTTGGAGTCGATGCACGTGAAAATTTACACGAACGTGTCTCGACAGCTCTCGAGTTCGCCCAACAGCTTAGAAAATCCCGAAGACACAGCTGTTCTGCTGACGACGTTCGGTCGAATCTTGTTCAAGTCGGGTGGCGAGATCACGTGGGCGAAGGTGATAAGCCTGTTCTCCGTCACCGCGGGCTTGTCGATAGATTTAGTGCGACAGAACCACGAGGATCACATTCCAACGCTCATCGAGGGATTCCTGGGCGTCATCGAAGACGAGCTCATGCCGTTTCTATCCGAAAACTCTGGCTGGATCTCGCTTCACAATAAACTTCAGTATAAGAAAAACAAGGCGACACAGGAGTGGTCGCTTGTTCTCGTCCTTCTGGCCATCTTCATAGTTTTCTTCCTACTCAACAATTATCTGATCAAGTTCTAAACGAGTCAATAAATCAGAACAAATAAACAAGCTGTTATGTACTTAGAGCAGTAAATTGTGTTTACGACTGATGAGTGGCAAATTGCAGCAACAATCTAGATTACAATCAACAAAAGAATCTTCTTATAAAATTTAACGGTTTTCATTCAAATTCATCGCAACATTTAACGATTTTTGTTCAAATATTTCGGCTTGCGATTCGCAGGGTCGTCAACTACGCGTTTGTTTACACTGAATTTTCCTTAAAGAGTTTTCCGCTAATTCCACTCGTTCGTTGCCGCCTAAAAACTTCTCGTGTGAATCAGAAGACAATCCATAAGCCAAGCAGATCGAAGAATTTGTAAGAATGTCGAAAACAAAGAAGAAACGTCAAAGTGAATCAGATTCGTCGTCGTCGAGCAGTTCGAGCAGTTCTGAGTCTGATGAGCGACATAAGAAGGTGAAAAAGCCGTCAAAATCTCATCGTGACGACAAGGACAGGAGCGAGAAGCCGACACAATCAATCTGGGACAGCCCGAAAGGTCAACACGCACAATCATCCAGTAGGCACGATGACGACAAACGGCGAGAGAGAAAACGGTTTGTTTACCAACCTGTTTGATGCTTTAATCGATTGTAATTGTTGCCTCGATTTTCAGATCACACGATAACGACAGACGCGACACATCAAGATACAAGGGCGATGATAGGAGAAACGATTCGAGTCGAGGGAGAAGATCGCCGGATAGACGAGACGACCGACGGAACAGACACAGCCCGCAAGAACGGCGACGGAACGATGATTCCAGAGGTTCAAGAGGCGATCACAGTCGACGGCAGCGTAGCTCTTCGAGAGACAGAAGACCTGACAATGATCGACGAGGTGGAGGCGGTTTCAAGCAACGCAGGTTCAACAACAAAGAAGAAGACAACGGTAACTACGAATGGGGAAAACGTGACGTGAAAAACGATCCAGATGAGCCGCCGGTCGAGAAGGATAAGCCGAACTTCGGGTTGTCTGGAAAACTGACTGAGGAAACTAACAAATTCAACGGAGTTGTTGTGAAATATGCTGAGCCGCCAGAAGCGAAGATACCCAAACGTCGCTGGCGCTTCTACCCGTTCAAAGGCGAGACTGCGTTGCCGACACTTTACATTCATCGTCAGAGCGCTTACTTGATTGGACGTGACCGGAAGATTTGCGATCTAGCCGTCGACCATCCGAGCTGCTCCAAGCAACACGCCGCCCTTCAATATCGTCTGGTTCCGTTCGAGAGAGAAGATGGCACGACCGGGAAACGAGTTCGTCCTTACATTATTGACCTCGAGTCAGCGAACGGAACATTCGTCAACAACAAGCAGATCGAAGCCAAGAAGTACGTGGAGCTTCTGGAGAAAGATATTGTAAAGTTCGGCTTCAGTTCCCGCGAGTACGTTTTGCTCCATGAGAAGTCAAAGGACGAAGCAGAGGACGATGAAGTCGCCGACGAGGAACCAGCAGCTGCAAAATGAACTTGAACATTTTTTGAGAACTCAATTTCTGTCAATAAAGAAATTCATTACACATTTGATGGGCATTTAATCAGAACCTTGCACGATAATGCTAACTTCTCTTACAAAACTAGAAAAGACTTTTCTGAAAAGTGAGCCATTAACTTATTATTTACAACCTTAGAGACGAATAGAGACAATAGAGTTCATTGGCTTTTCAATTTGTACTGATTTCCTTATAGAAAGAGAGGCAAGAACATGATTCAGTCAGTTCAGGAAGACGGAAAGAAGTTACACCCAGCCAGACTGCCGAGTGATCATCTTAGCTGGATAGATTTTATGCTCGCGCTCGATAATGAGCGATGAGCGCTTGCAAGTGTCGGGCAGTATCGGGTAATGTTCACTTTTGTTACTAACAGTCGAGGAGTTTGAGAGGGTTCTAGACTTCGCGAAAGTGTTTAACTCGTTATTTGCATTGATATCTAGAATAGGCTCCAGAGTGATTGGGATTTCATAGCCGTCGTCTATAACATTAGGTTCATTTTGATTATTACTATACGAATCGTTTTCGTCGTTCTGATGCTTCTCGCAATAGTTCAACGGAGCCTCGCACATGTTCTCAAGGCTGCGACTGTCGAGGTTCTCGTCGTATTTCAGCTCGAGATATTTCGGAATCGACGGCATGCCAAGGCTTAGAGAAGGCTCGAACGATGCTTCGCAGAGTGAGCCGTTCACTTTATCATTGACCAGCGAGGAGTCGTCACTAGACACGTATTTGTAAGGAACGTCATGAGGAAATTGAGCTTCGATTTGAGCGTACAAATTCTTCCTTTCGTGGAGTTGCTGCAAATTCTCGAGGCAGTATCGGAACGTTGGTCTCTGGTCGACTCGATTCCAGCACTTTGCCATTAATTGGTAGCTGAAAGAGAAAGAAACTTTAGTCAAAAACCAACGGAAACATGAAAACGTTTTGAGACTCACAGTTCTTCTGGGCAGTTTTGATTTGGTCTCGGCAAACGTCCACCGCCTCGAACGTATTGGAGCACTTCAAGATTCGTGTGACCGGCGTATGGTTGCTGTCCCATTGTAATGCACTCCCACATCAAGACGCTAAAAAGATTGTGACAATTCAATTGCAGGTTCGTTAAAGGTTTAAGATCAATGGTCGTCATCAAGTTCATTGACGCGTCAAGGTTTTTAACTCGAAGAGGTCATTGACCCTAGCACCGATTGACGTATTCAAACCAATAAATAAAATAATTTTATGTCACATCAGACAACGTCAAACTCACCCGAAAGCCCAAATATCGGACTGTGAAGTGAAGACGCCATCGATCAAGCTCTCAGGACTCATCCATCGAACTGGCAAAAGTCCTTCACCTTCCTTGCGATAGTAATCATTCTTGTAAATGTCACGAGCCAAGCCAAAGTCTCCGATCTTAACAACACGACCGGACTCGAAGCCATCGACCAGCGAGATGTTCTTAACTAAACAGTTTCTCGCCGCGATGTCTCGATGAACGAAATGCATTTCCTCTAAATAGCGACACCCAGAAGCAACATCGACACACATTGAAACCAAATCCAGAAGGTTGAGCTGCGAAGGCTTCTCAGCAGTCGGGCGATTGTTTCGCAAATAGCTTAGCAGATCGCCGCCTTCCATCAGCTCCATCACAATGTAAAGCAAGCTCTCGTTTTTGTTTAAGCAAATGCCAATCAAACGCAAAATGTGATCATGCTTGAAATTACTCATCAGTTGGGCTTCTTGCAGGAATTCGCGCTTCTCGATGTCGTTGGCTCCTTTGTGTAGAGTCTGAAACAATTTTTTTTTATAAAATAAACTCCCTAACATTAGAAACGTTTGACAGGTCTACCTTAATCGCTACACGCTCTTCGCTTCCATCTTCGTTCCGCACGATTCCGCACCAAACCTCGCCAAACGCTCCTTTCCCCAGACAACGATCGGTGATGTAAATCTGATTGAATTGAATGTGAGGCAGGTGCTTGATCTCGGTCGTAATCAGCGCAGAACTGTAAAGAATATTTCGATTGCTCAAAATCAAATGTTCTCCAGAGTGTAAGTCACGCAACGTGGAAAGCTCGAAGTCAGGAATCGGGACGATGTCCTCGTGGAACTTTTTATTGCGGCGTTGGCGATAAATAACTGGAAGGGAAAATGAAGTTAGATATCATAAAGGGCAAGACGGCAAAGTCTTACTGAGAATCGCGCACACCAGAATGATGCCAAGGATGATGATAGACACTGGGAGAAGAATCATTACGAGCCACACGTTCGAACGTTCGCCATTGATTGTATTCGTGAGATCGCTATGCTTGAAAGTCGAATTCAAGAAATCGCTGATCGGACTGAACGAGCTGACGCCGTAGCTGTTGACAGCTCGAACTCTGAAGATGTACTGATCGATTGGGTTGAGGTCAGTGACGATCCAATGAGACTCTGCGCCACGATACTTGACGGTCCATTTCTCTTCTGGCTTCTCTTCGACTTCGTTTGGTATCTCTGTAGCTTCTTCTGGATCCACTTCATTGTGATCCTGGCTTAGGTCGTTGGAAGCGCCAACCGATCGCTTAACGCGATGTTCCTTTTCCTTCTCAAACTCAGCAATATTATAAACGCGCTTGGATTCTAAGATGTACTCAGTAATTGGCGCACCGTTGTCTTTCGACGCATTCCACATTACTTTGTAGACTGTTTCCGTTACATGCTCGACGACTGGTTTGCCGGGGAAACTTGGAACGTCGCCCAGAGTCTCAAACTCAATTTTCTCAAGCGATGACCATCGATAGGTTCTATTGCTATTCACGAACGTTAAAAGGAGCGTGAAGACGTATTTCGTCTTTGGCTCCAAGCCGTCGACCTGATAAAATCTATTGTCGTATTTGTCAGGCAACAGGAAGTTTGTGACGTTGGTGACTTCATGAGAATCCTGTTTCGAGTACTGAATGACGAACGACGAAACGTTTTGAGGTTTACTGAAAATAATGATCATGCTCGTTGGAGTCGTCGAGTTGAGTTTGATTGGTTGCGGCTCAGGATACGAAATGACGGTCACGCTATCGCTTTCGCTGTAGGTTTGGTTCTTCGAGTAGGCGCGAACAAAGATCGAGTAAGATTGATTCGGCAGCACTTTGATGATTGTCGATACGAACTCATCCGGGACTTTGTCTTGCGATGGCGGAAGCGTTCGCTGCTGTTTGTTTCGAATGTGCTCGACCATGTTTTCTTGCTGCCAATGAATCTCATACGTGACTTCGGGACTATTGAAGGTCTCCGGTGCCATCCAAGTGACGAGAATCTCGTTGAAGCTAAGCGGTAGTGCTGTGAGATTTCTTGGCACCGAAGGTCGACCTGGCTCTGTAATGAAGTTCGCTTCAGCAATGAAAATCACTTCGTTTGACTTATCGAATACGCTCGACATTGCAACTTGAATGAAGTAATTCGTGAATGGTCTAAGGTTGTCAATTGTCTCCAATTGCTCGTACGTGTTGATCAAATGACAGTCATCGTTGGCGATGCATGGCGTTTGATCGAAGCTCTTGCCGACATGCTTGACGTCACTGTACTGAATTGTGTACTTGACTGGAATCCTTGTTAAAGCGCAGAACGATGGAAGTTCCGGCTTTGGAAGTTCAAGCTTAAGTGACACGTCTGTTGACTCGTAAACCTTGATCGAGTAGTTCGACGCAAGTGGAATCAGACAGTCACGTTTCGGATACCTTTGTTGATAAAACGCAAGGACCTTGTTCGTTTTCTGCGGCACCTGTAGCGAGATAACTTTGTTCGTGGCGTCTTCTCTCGCGTAAACCATTCCACCGTGAATCCAATAAACCTTGTTGCTGTCCTTTGCCAGATTTGTTCCTTCGGCCGGGACAATCGTTCCGAAGTCGAAACATTCCTTCGTCTCGAGGTCTGTGGCAACAAATTGCTGGCTGAACTGACTGTTCATTTCGAAAATCAAGATTGATTGATGCTTCACGCTCTCGCTGTTTGACGGATTGATTGGGGAGGTTGCAAATAACAGCGAGCCGGGAATGGGTGAGATCGTTGTGCTCGTCTTGTTCATACACTCTTCTGCCTCCTCGAACAGCATTTTGATGTTGCCCGTGTCGAGTTCGAGGTAGTAAATCCCCGACTCCTCCGACAAATTCTTGTGATTCTCTATCCAGATGAGCTTTCGATCGAACGGCGAAACGACCAAGTCTGAGATGACGTGCTGACGCTCGAGAACTTGATGCGCTTGGCGCTGATCCTGAACCGCCTTGGCGTTTACATGTTCCGCTCGGTTCAGATTCAACGAGTAAATAACGCCTTTATTATCGTCGATTTGAGACCAGTAAACGATTCTCTCGATCCAATCGATCGTCATACATTTCACTGCCGACGTTGTACTTATCAGCTTCGTTTTCAACCGGCTTTCGATTTGATAAGAAACGAGATCGTTGTTTTCGTCGAACCAAAGTAGCTTCTGCTCGTGTGTAATGTGCGTGAGAGCGACGACGGGGTTTCTCGTACTCTGAAGCATCTTTGATTGCTGCTGATCCAAGTCGACCTCAATAATTTCTTCTTGTGTTGACACTAGAACTTTCGGAACTGGACGTTCGTGAGTCGTCTCAACGTACACTGGCTCGGATATGTTTCCTTCGCCGACGGAAGTGTAAGCGAGAACTTCGAATGTGTAACGATCGTCTTTCTTTAGGTCCCCAAACACTTGTTCCATTCCAATCACAGTACGACTCTCACGTAAAACTCGTTCACCGTCGCTACGGAACTCGTAGCAACGAACTTTGTAGCCGAGAATCTTTCCGTTCGGCTGACTCGGCAAAGACCAAAGGAAAATCGCGCTGATGCTGATTGCGTCTTTTAACGGATAGCTCACGTGTTTTGTGTAAACTCTCGGGTTCGTTGGCTCGGATGGGGGACCTAGTAGTGATAAACATATGAATAAGAAACATGCCAATGTTTGTGGGGGCTAAATTACCTGGCGGCGAATGGAGCGTAACTTTAGAGATCTGCGACGAACCCCAGAACGTGAAAGCTCTAATCAGAATGTCCAACGAAGTGTAAGGCTCGAGAGTGTTTGCCGGAAATTGATAGACATTGTCAGTCTGCTCTGCATTCATGTCGGCAATCTTCGACGACTTTATTTTGATTTCGTAGTAGACGTTGCCATAGTTGACGTTCACCACTGGATCCCAAGTGATGTTGAAGAATTTGTACGTTCCTATAATTTGAATCGACGCGTTGGGAATCGCTTCAGGAATGACATTGATGTGCGTGCTTCCTCCGTTGCCGGGGTAAGTGTGATGCGTCTCGTCGATCACCATGATACAAGTCAGGCCAGTGAGTTTGTCGTTCTTGAAGTAGGCCAAGTTCTTCCCGTCCATATCGCCAAACACAATTGTCCTGTCGTCATGCCTCCACACCAGGCGATCGCTGAAGTGTGTCAACGGTCCGTTCAAACTTCTCTCGTCCAACTTCGTTTCGATTATGTCCGGCTCGCTTTCGTTGATCCACATGTCGAGAAGCCTCGCGGAGTAAAGGCTCGATCCTTGATAGCTTCTGACGATCCAATAAATGTTCTGATCGTCGAGGTCCAAAGTTAATCCCATCACTTGTTTCCCGCTGTAGGGCGGAACTGTGAAATATTTTTTCGGGACTTTTCCATTCAAGCGACAGCTTTCAACAGTCAATCCAGTCGAAAAGTAAATGTTGCCGCGCAGAGCGTCGATTTTAATTTCGCGTGCTGATGCAACGATGGAAAGCGGCTCTTGTTGTTCCCCATTCAGTCGACCTCGGTTGATCATCTGCTGTGTCGGATTCGACCAATAGAGTCGCCGACCTATCCAATCAACCGCAACACCTCCGACAGAATCGAGCTCGCCGAGCTTGTATAGATCGCCATTCGTCCGATTGTAAATCTTCAGCGTTGTGTTGGTCACGATATACAGAATGTTCTCGAACCAAGTGATATCAGTTACGAGTGAATCTCCGAGCTCTTGTTTGGGCAGTAGCGTTATGATATTTTCCCCTGTAACATCCGATTGCAACAGTCCATCGTTAGAAGCCCAAATCAGATAACGCTCGTCCGATGTTTTCAGCGTTTTCGCTTTGAATTCTTGTGACCACTGACCGGAACCACCAGACGTGTATGCAGCAACTTTGAACGAGTACAATGTGTTGGGCTTTAGGTTCGGAACAACGGCAGAGTTTCCGGTGATGTTCTCGAAAATTTGCGTGTCATTGTCGCCGGTTACCTCGAGACGATAGAACCAATTCTATTGGGAAGGTGAAAGATTAAACAAAGCTTTGGAAAATGATAGAGAATTTACCTTAAAAGCCCCCTTGCCTTGATCGCCAACCAACTGCGGAATTTGCCAAGAGACTTTTGCTCGTGTTGAGCTGAGCAAGGCTTGGCAGTTATGCGGTGGATTGACGGGAACAGGTATTGGTTGAGAAGACGTCGAGTTCACGCAAACTGCGACTAGGAAAGTGTTGGACGCATCGGGATAAGAGTTATGGTAGTACGAGTGGTGGACGAGGTGATATTCTTCCTTCAAGATTTCTTTTCCGTTCGTCCAAATGAACAAATTGTTCGCCATTGCCAGCGACTTCACTGAGTGAAGCAAAGGACTCTGAGTGTTCTTCCGGATGTCTTCTTGATCTTTGCCGTTCAACGAAACCGAAACGATTGTGTTGTCGCTTTGCATCGGAACATACAAGCGAAATCTCGTATGGTAAACGATAAACGCGCCGAGATTTTTCCCTTTTATCATTTGAAACGGCTTCGTTTCGTGCTTGATTCCATTAGAGATTTCACCCAAATCAAGTCGGTAAAGACCGCTGTCAACGACTTCATCTGGGATCACCCAAAACAAGTAACCATTGTAAGGATCGACCTCGATGTGACTTGGCTTCCCATTCAATCCGCCGACGGCGACAATCAGCTTCTTGCCGTCGAAGTCGCAACGGGACACCGTCCAACTCTCGTGATGCGCACTCTCTCCCATTATGTAGAGATGATCATTTAGCCAATCGACGGACAACAGAAGCGGCTTGAAGTTGAGACCAGTTTTCTGACAAATGACTTCCCTCTTCGCCGCCTTCTCCGTCAAGTCTAACGAAGATTGATAAATGCAACCGTCATCCTCGGCCACGAACAGCAACTTCTTGCGCACGTCGAGTGCGATCCCACTGATTTTCGATGCCGTCGAGTAGAACGTGACAGGCTGGGCCAGCAGAAAGTCGGGACTTTGAGACAAAATTGTGTTCTCCGATGCCAAAATGATTTTCAAATCCTCGACGCTCTCGTTCTCTGTTAAAAGTCGTTAATCATTAACACATGGCTTTGACTGCGCATTTAAATTTGCTAATTACTCAGATAAGGGGCAGTTGACGCGTTCTGCTCAACATATGGACCAACACCTCTCGTGTTGCGGGAAGCAATCTGAATTGAATAGTTTCGCCCCGATGAAAGCTTCTCGAATATATAATAGTTCGTTTGATTCGATGCTGCGACTTCCTAGATTAAGAAGATAATTAAAATTGATTACGTCTGTCGTGAGTTGACGATAAGAAGATTAGAAAGGAAGTTTGTTAGATCATGCAACATTGAAAATTAGTTTTAAGCATGCAGTCGTGAGTTGAATAGATTGAAGTGCAGCAGGCTCGACTGGTTTCACCTTAACAGCGTTGTAACCCGGCTGCGTCAGGTCTCGAATCTCAAGCTTGTAGCTAAGAATCGGTCCGTTGTTCTTCAGTCCCGATTTCCACGAAACCATAATTCGCGTTTGATCGACGGCGCCGATTTGCTCGATGATCGGAGTCGACTCCGGAACGCCTTCCTCGTTCGTGCTGATGACAACGCTGGGCTCGGAGTAAATCGCTTCGTTTTCAGAAAGCAGCAGAGCTACTCGAAACTGAAACGAGGTTTAATTAATTTCTCCGGTCTGTGACGAGGTTTGCGCGTCCCTCACTTTATACTTTGTATACGGCTGAAGTCGTTCCATATGAATTGTGGAGTTTTCATACATCTCTTGGTCCCCACAAATCTTCCAATCGTCTTCAAGGTCTTCGTAGCATTGCACGAAATAAGTTTCATTCTTCGTCTTCTTGAACAGATTTCCTTTGGCTAGCTCAAGGAACTTCGGTGGGACGAACCATTCGAGTGAGAGAGTGGTCGACGTGAGAGAGTCAGGCACCAAAGCCGGTGGCAGCGGCGATGAGACCTCTTGCTTGATCCATTGGAAATAGAAGTTCGAAGCGTCGTTGCAGCCTTTAACGCAAAATATTTGCCGGTTGTCGAAGTCGTTCACTTCGGTTTTATTCTGAAATATTCCAATTTCCTTTCATGCTGATGACCAAAATTGATATTAAATGACTACTAACGCAAACTTTGGTGCATGATCCATCCAGCGCGCTTTCCCAAAGTGAACATCCGATGCCGCACTGCATAAAAGAAGCAAAAGGTCGTAACGAGATCAAACATACGCACGAGCTGAAGATAAAATCCGTTGGCGAGATTAAGACGAATGAAAAAAGAATCATCCGCCCACGCTTTCCGTTATCAATCGCGCTCTTATCGAATAGATCTCCTCAATTTAAAAATAAAGGTTTTCCTCGTGTTGATTTGAAGATGCAACACGCTCGTAACATCCAATTAAGCGTCCCCATCCGATCGAGCAAGTGACAACCCGAAATCTCTCATTAAGTAAGTAGATATCTAACAGTCAATTGATGCGTCTCAATTGAGCGAAATAAATGCCACTCAACCGAAAATCCAAACACATGGCGAGAAGGGCCTTGTTTATGTAACATCAACAAACGCAGCAGCTTAAATTTTCTCACATTATCGAAATGGGCCTCGATGAAGCACAAATGAGATCGCTAGGGTTGAATAAAAAACTGAAACCGCACATGCTTCACACCAAACGATCGGCTCCATCTTGAGAGCAACACGTGACAGTATTCGGAAGATTTGCGGTTGGGAATTGTCGAAATCGCTCCTAGTCAAACATAATTGATTGCCAGCATTGCGCTTCTTGGAAATCTCGCAACTCATGCTTGAGAATGTTTTCTCATAAAAAGCTGCCGGAATGTCAAAATTAAGGACGGAGCTGGCGACCACAATTTTATGCTACAGCATTCAAATTTTAAATTGATTTGCCCATAAATCTCTGGAGATTTTTACGCGCCAGGATCTTCTTCTTCGCAACCGTTTTGCGGCGATTATCTCCTCCCCTGTCCCGATAGTGTGAGTGCGAAGTTGTAATTTTTTCGTTAATTATTTTTAATTCATTTGAATTGGCTACATCCTTAGTTTCTGTGTTCGTTTGTATGTGAATTCAGCAACGATAAAGAGCGTTTTTCATTGTCATTCAATTTCCTTTGGGCGACGACGACAAGTTTAGTCACAAGTCGCGGGTTCATCGTTGGAAATTCGTTGACATTGCCGGTCGTGCCTGTGGGATTACCCCTTGACATTTATCCTAAGCGTGGCTTGTTTTATTTATTTTATTCTCTTAGCAATTCGTGAAAGCTTTAGACTTCAACCCTTTCTCTTTTTTTGCTCTTTTAATCCCACAAACTGTATGAAAGCTGCTTTGACAAAAGCTTCGTGTTTGGTTTTACATCTTTGCTTGGAGTTGCTCCTTCTTTAACTCAAATTTTCTATGGAGGTTTGGAGGAAATTAGGACAAGATACGATCAAGAGAAGACGCGTCAGATCGATCTTAGCCGCGAACAGTTTAAACTCTCGCTCTTCAGTAATCAACACTTAGTGCTCGTTGACCTTTTCGTGAATTAATTAAATTGTGGAATCGCTTTTCTGATTGCTCCGTGACATTGGAGATTACTTTGCATCGTGAAGATCATTCAGCTTGCAATTGTTCAATTCAAGATGAAAACAAAACGAAAAGTCAAACGATGACAGTAGATCTCGCTTGATGAATGCATCCACTTGATGTTAGGAGAATATCCCATGAAACTTTTCACATTAATTTGCATGTTACAAGCTCCCATTGTTTACTGATACGAACAAGCAACGGCAACATAAATATATTTTGTGATAAATGATGGGAGAAATGAATGAGAATTAATGAGGAAATTGACGGTTAATATTTGCATTTCATTTTTTATGCAACGTTATGCTTGTCATCATCACAAGCACCACTTTGAGTTGCCGCTCATTCTGTCGCCGAAAATACATAAGAGCAGCGAATTCAGTTAAATGAGTCCCTGCTGCGTGAGATACCGACAAAACCACTTGAGGATCACTCAGCTGAAATTGTCACTCGTCGACTGCAAAATGTTATGATTTCCCTCGCAATTTATTCTAGACGATCACAGATCAGCCAAATCACTGGACACTCACCTGCTTAAATCTACAGTCATTTTTGCAAAGCGATTCATCTTCAAGATCCATCAAATTCAAATGAGTTCGGTTCTGCAAACAGAAGAGAAATAAATCTGAAATTAATTGCTCAATTGTTCCTCTGGGAGCTTTCGCGGATTAATAATTTTTGTTTCATCATAAAAACGTCAGATTGGCAAAACAGAACACTCGACTTCCACCGCACAGAAATAATCTCATCTTTCTTTGTGACGTTGGCTTTCATGCTTATTGTTATGGACAATGGTTTCGATGTTCTGAAAATAAATATGAATCGGGGAAGGTGCGGACGGAACGTCACTCTTGAAGAACAAACGACGCTCATAACTAAGAGGATACAAAAATCTCGAGACAGTTTTTGTTAAGTGATGACAAGGAAATGGTCATCTGCTGGTCGCTGTCAACTTCCAGCCTAAACAATGCCTCCGAGAGAACTTTTCATTCATCGAGAACATGTAAACGAATCGTCATAATAATTTTTAAGCATCACTCACACATGAAAATACACAGCGAGTTGTTTATGCTCATGAGCGACCGTTGGGGGAAAGCTTCGATAACGAATCCGATTTTACGATCCAGTTTATTAGATTTGCTTGCAAAATTATAACGCGATTTAAGTACACAACGAATCCAAGATCGCAGTTTTTCTGATCCCACCACAACACAACCGCAACAAGAAACACGCTTCGTGTGTTAAGTTTTTTATTGTTTAGCCGTCAATTAATTTCCATTTCACCGCATCAGACCGGAAGATTTAGTTAAACACAAATATAATTTTGGGAGCTTCTGTTTGTGTTGCTGAAGGGTCGCGAGCGATACAAAGATAAATCGTTTTATTAATATTTCTACATTCACGTCGCCACTTAAGATCCGCCGGCATGAGATTCGTTCGGGAAATTCGCTCGATTTCTCGGCCAATCGAGAGAACGCGATGCAGAAAATCAGTCAACATGTGAATGTCCAGCGGAAGTAAATTTGTCGGTGTGGAACTGAAATCATAGCGAACGCGAAACCGTTCAGGTCACTCCACAGGTTGTGCGACACGAAAGAGAGAGAACACTAAGTAGAATTACGAACGGGCACGCAACAATTCTCATCGCATGGGAAGACAAGCGATCACGTTTGTATCCGCTTTCAATTAAGTTGCAGCATGATATTGAAGTGTTTGGGGTCAGCGCTGCAGTTAGGTTCGCGCTCGTCGATCGACTTAAGCTTCAAGCTCTTGAGAGACAGATCTCGTTGTCCAAGTCTTACGTAACTGCAGACGATCGCTTAAGATTCCTCGCGTTTCCCGCGGGAAGAGCAGAACATTCTGACGAGCATCGAGATACTTTCACACAGTTCATTGAGCAATCCATCAACTAATTGCAAATAAAAATAAACAATTAGCTGTGAGCGCTCGCAATGTCGCCGAGTTTTATAAATAACAGCGGATTCCGTAAACATCATCCTTTGGTATCATTTGC
Organism: Smittia sp. YW1114-2; assembly: GCA_033064975.1. Lineage (NCBI taxonomy): Eukaryota > Metazoa > Arthropoda > Insecta > Diptera > Chironomidae > Smittia > Smittia sp. YW1114-2. The sequence goes on along the minus strand of CP093834.1, from coordinate 10,240,923 downwards.
TGGCTCTCGTCTCATTCGTTGTCGCATATCAGATTTTCGCGTTTCGTGTGAAAATGAAGAAAATTCTTAAGCTTGTGCACGAAACAAAGCGTGAATTGACGTCTTCTTATTGTCGCGCATTTTCGCGAAAGTCCGTTCAAGCTAGGAAAATATCTTTTATCGTGGCAATCTCACGCAAAAAATATTTTGACCTTCTCCGCTTAATTTACGACAAACATTTATTAAACTCAACAAGCGGAGCAAGTTGCGAATTGTCATCATTCAAACAGTTGAAGAATTCTTTCGGCTGGTTGGTCGTCTGTGTTATCTCTCGGGCGATCAAGACAGAGACTGGATATCTCTGGAGCGATTCAACAAATTTTTGAAGGTTCGGTATCGATAGGTTTATAGGAATGAATCGTTAGGCCCAAAGTGGTGGAAGATTTCATCGTCCTAAAGGTAAACTGTTTTTAAGTAACTCAGAGCTGCTTTAACTGAAGCCATCTCAACGATTTTCTAACAAAGGTTTTCACATTACTGATCGCCTGGTGTTGGCTTGAAGCTCGTCCGTTATGAACACACATTGCTCTCTGACATGATTTACATGCTCTCGCTCGTCGGTCGCTGAATGCATTTCAATTGAGCTCGAGTTCGCAATAAAAACTCTTGAGTTAATTGAGTGTCTCGCGTTGGCTTTTTCAGCGATGATCTCGAATACCAGCGAGTGGAGACGATTCTGCAGTACCTTACTGAGCTTGCAAAACAGACGCGGACTGCGTTTGTTGATAAGTTTAAGCTTCAGTAGCGAAAAACAGCAGACATCACTCGAAGAGCGAGAGAGAGAGATTAGTTATAAATTGGAATATGAAAACTGGCACAGAGCTTAACTGTCATCGCTTCAATCAGTTGGCGAAAATTGATGATGGGAAGGAAGCAAAAATTATTCTATGATTTGCATTAACGCTTCGAGAGCACGTAGATAGCAGACGATGCTCACTTGAAGCTCAGTCGACGATCGCTTGCACTTAAGACGAAGACTCTCGCTCTAGTATCAGGAACTTCGAAGCAAGCGTTGATGAACTTATTGACACACCATAACTCAGAAACAGTAAGCGAGCTCGAAAAATAAATTACTTTAATCACAAATTGAAAAACTTTGTACCACACGCTTGATTACAAGAACATCGGGACCGGCTAATCGCGATGACCCGTCGTCAAATATGAGTTTTCATCACTTTTCAAAACTCCACTCTTGTGTGAGAGCGAAGACTAATCCGAGTGCTCCCTCGGGACAAGCCATCTAATTGATTCTCCACGAGACGCCAGACTTGATCCGCGTTAATCAGCATAAAGCGCAATAACTCTTCGCTTATCGCCAACGAAAACAAAACGCGTATTTTTAAAATTCAATCTAAAATAAAACGGCAAGGTTATCAAGCGATCCTGAAACCCAATGTAGTATACGCTGAGGAAGCCTTGGAATTTAGTTACATTCGGTGTGCAGTATGGTCTTCAGTAACCAAGCTTCGACTCAGAAACTTGCTGGGATCTAACAATCTATCGGCGATCATGAAAATTCTTTGTGATCCTTGAGAGCTTCCAGCTGACTCTTTGGCTTGAGTCACTCTTACTCGGCCTGAACAACTTCAATCAACAACCACAGCCCGGTCACATGTTTATATTTTCGGGCAATAATTCCCAATAATTCTCTCGTCTCACATATGCACAACAGTCGCGATGATATTTCCATAATCAAATTATCTTCTCATTTTTTATCGTTCGTTTTCTATTGAATCATTTTGCTGCGTATGTTTTCAATTTGTGAGTCGCTTTTGTGCTCCCCAAGCCAACTACTTAATTAAGAGTTAGACGAAAAGTTGACCGAGGCAAGGCCGTTAATTGATGAGATTATTTCTGCTTTAATTAACTTTCTGAACTGTCCGCGATTGCTTCGACTGCTCTCACCTGCTCTTTGCATCTCTGCTCGCATTTCACGACAAAATCGTTCGCGGGCAATCCATTCAGAGACGTGAGACAGTTCACCGGCCGCACGAAGCAGCCGACCAGGACTAACATTAATATCACATAACTTTTTGTATTATTTCTGGGGTGAAATATTTTGCAACACATTTTGCCACTTTTGGCGCTCGAATACTTTTGTTGGAACTTGCAGTGTCTGATCAGCACTTTAGCCTCTCGATCCAGATCATTTCGATTTTTAGGTCTGCACCGCTCGACAGTTGATTACCGAATGAATTATTATCGCCGTTTTTCCACACAGCGCACAAGTTCCGCGGATCGATGCTACTCGTTTTAAAGCTCAACAACGAATGAAACGAACAAAAATTCAAGCTTCAACGATCGAACATGTTGGGAAGCATGCGAAGTGGGCTGTCGCATGGTGCGTCAATCCGTTGCGTTAGCCCGCGGGAAACGATGCTGAGACTTCGCGGGGTGCTGGGAGCTTGATGAATGAAAGTCCACCTTAAATTGACTCAGCAACTTGATCACTTCGTCGTCGGTTCGCGTTTCATTCAGAAATCGAAACATTTTCAATACACCGACTGCCAGTCTAGGAAAAGCTCGTCGACAAACGATTCTCGGCTCGACAGTCGACGGAAGCGTTTTCCTCCGTGAATTGCGAACTGTCCGCGCTCCGATTAAATTTATTTTATTTCGTTGGTCTCCTCAATGTTGAAGTGTTTGTTCGTGGTGCAAGAGGTAGATAAGCCATTAACTCTTTCGGGTGAAATGGAGTTCGCTGGAATTATTGCGGATGAAAAGAGCAAATTGGATGGCAAAGCAACGACGGAAAAAAACTTGATAAACAACAACAAATCCGCAGCTTTGCACTGGCTCGTTCACATATTCCCTCAAGCTCCTCTGACCCGCTTTCGGTCCTTATCAGTGTTCGTTCCCGTCTGACTCATTTTCTTATCACTCGATTTCTCAATTCTTTTCTAATGTTCCCGTTCGCTTTATTTTTAGCTTCATATGAAAATCCATAGTTGCTCGGCCAACATCAACGCCTCAATTCCATTTAAGGGATGTGACGGCAGCCGTCGAGTGAATAACGAGCCGCCTACGCAACCGCGCTTTTAAGTTTCGCGGCAGCCACGAAATGTGAAACTGAGTCGTCTTTCGTGGTTTTGATTAGTGAGAGAGAGGCTCGAGATTAAGTCAGAGACGTTTGTGGTCTTAAAAACAAAATCCTCAGTGACTAATTGTGCTAATTAGTGATTATTGAATCAAGGGCGACTCGAGTCAAGAGACAAAGTGAATCGTCATGTTGCTAATGACTCTTGTGGAGACAGGAAGCAGCGACGAACTTCCGACCACCAACCAAACATTCCCCGAGGAGACACAGAAGATATCCACGAGCGTCGACAGCGATGGCTCGTTGCACCATCATCCTCAAAGCGGATCTTCTGACCTTGTTTGGACTTTCATGTCAAAGCACTTGGGGACTTTTATCGCTGGCCAATGTCACTCGACGTATGTGCTGCAACCTCTTTATTACCATATCGGCTGTGCTTTCTTCCTTCTGGCGTTCCTCGCGCCTAGCCATCGCTACGGCGCCGCTCTCTACATGCGATGCATGCTCGTGTTCGGCTGCATTCTCTTCGCAATGTGGTCTTACCTCACCGAGTGTCGACCCGATGTGCTCATGTGGTCGTTCATCTTCATCGTAGCGAACCTCATACACATGGTGATATTGATATGCAAACTTCGACCGGTGAAGTTCGACAAGGACATCGAGGAGGTGAGTCGTCTTTAAAGTCATAAACCAGCGATTGCTTTTTGACTAGATCATTTCATGATTCTTTCAACATCTTACTCAGCGTACGTGTTCAATGTTGTCGCTACCCTTTAGTCGAGAGCTGGCTCTGTTCCACGCTTGAAATCCAATTAATTTATTATGAGCCATTGCAGTGGCGCTGGGCAAAAAAAGAAGCAAAGTCATATTCCCTCCTTCCTGATTTCGATGCAAAGTGAAGGCGTTGTGGAGCGAGTCGGAAACAATGAAGGAAGAAAAAATTACTTTGCTATTGATTTTGTTGCGGAAGAGCGTTCCAAGACAAAGCTGAGCCAAAAGGCGTTGAAAGTATAAATAAGAGACTTGCTTCGCTCGATGGAGCCACGAGAACTGCGGTGGGAAATTCTTTTCTAAATGAATCGACTCTTCATGCAAAGCGAACCGGCAATTGAACGATTGGCTCGGTCTTCCCGTCGTAAAAACATCGAAAAACGGCAGCGGATTCTCACAAGTTCTTTATTAGACAAACTAGTTCACAGCCGACTTCGAGTGTTGTTCTCGACTTTCTTCGATCGTAGATTGCCCCCGAGATTGCCTGGTAATTACTTTATTGTTCCCTGCACTATGAAACTACAAACTCCGAAGCTTTCCAAATCTTTTTCTGCAACTTTAAGCTAATCGCTTCGTCTACGTCGATTTCCATAAATTAATGTTGATTGGCTCGAGTCCGAGAAACGCTTGAGCTCTTGTCTAATTGATTTTGGCACAGCCCTAATTGAATTAGTGGCCGGTGAATCTTTCGGCTATAAAACAATCAATCTGGAAACCTTCACAGAGCGGAGATGCTCGATGCTAAGTAGTACAGGTGGATGAACGAGCAGCAAATCGCGATGACATTTCCGATGGCGCAAGTCATGTGAATCTTCCGAAACGCAGAATTAATCTCTTGATATCGTCGACATTTCAGTCCGATGAACGTCTCTTGATGACCGATTTCTTGTCCATTGCCCAGGCTCTTTTCGAACTGATATTTCTCATGCATGCACTTCAACAGCGAAGGTGTCAAGTAGAAATAAATTGTCATCTCGATGGTTACACAAGTGGCAAGCGAGGTCAATTGCACGATCCGCTGCGTGTCATTTCTGCCGAGTTTGGCAAACGTGATCATAGTCACGCTGCTTAAAAGTGTGTTGAGAAGAAAGTATTTTGGAAATAAAATCTCTTGGCATCTTCCGAACGTATGACGGGGCAGAGCGAAGTACAGCGCGAGGCCCGATACGAACGTCATCCATATTTGAGCGCCAAAGTGAGCAGCGAACGATCCCAAGTAAAGAAGCGACGTCAGGTTGTTTGATGGACGTTCAGCTCGACCGTGCAGCTCTGGCCACACGCAATAGCAAATTGTTAGCACTAGCAGTATCGACGCAACATGCGCGGGTTGCGTTGTTCTCGTGAGAACTCTGTTGGTTGAGAGAGAAATTTATCAGAAAATATTTGCTTACAGCTTACGTGTGCTGTCTGTTTGCATTTGGAATGATGCAACTCACAACAAAATAGATTTTTTGGTGTTCTTAGTTCGTGCGGTGATCAATTGGATCAAAATCCTTGTGTACTGGACAGATTGCGCTAGCCGATCCGGAACGACAACTTTTTCCGACTTCAATGGCGAAGCTTTTTGCTCGAGACGAGCCTCCAAAAATTCGTTCACGATGTCATGACTCGAAGTCGTTTTATTCACAGACAAGCACATTTCAAATTAATTTGTTATCATTCAACTCACGACCGCTTTCAACGCGCGACTGAATGAGCCGCTCGGAAGCCGTTCGTTATTTAAAGAATTGTATTTTGTTTTCTTATTCTTACCCGTGGTTTGTGACTCGTCGCGCGTCCGCTACAAATATTTCTCTCCGAACACTTTTTACGGAATTGCATCGGGTGACATGAGACTCGTTCAACGATGAAGGGCTTAGCCATGAATAACACGGCTTGATCTTTTATGTTATTTATGGCTTACATGATGGGCTTAGATTGCATGTTGTCAACAATAACATTTGTGCGAGAAGGCAACCGCAATTAATCGAGGGATTCCAGAACTAAACCATCGGGTAAATTTCTGCTGACGAAGTCAAGTATCCAATGCTCAAGAGCCTTTGTACCCAACAAGAACTCACTTGTGTTTGCTGCGTTTGAAATGTCTTACAGTATCTAAGGGAACAGCATGAGTCAAGACTGCAACATGTCGTTAATCACGTGCTCGTCAACCATGTGCACGACGTTCATTACCTTCGCTGAGTAAAAAATTAGATTTCCTGGCTTCGACTGATAGCGAACGTCAATCGGTCACGGCAATTTTCTGTTGGATTCGAGTGACAAAGTTAAAAGTGCAGATCGACATTCGTTTGTCGCACGTGCGGTGCCACAAAAAACTGAAAACTTTTTATCGTCATTTGCTTCTGGCGTTCGACATGCAAAGCGAAAGTGATGCAATGTTGAGGAATTTCGACGCAAATGCTCATCGCATGTGCAGAAACGAACGTCGCTGATTGACATGAACGCGAGTCGGATAGTCTGGCGAAAAAGAAGATTATTAAAGCTTGTTGCTAGGGCAGAGTGTTGAATGCGAAACTAAACAAGAAAAGGAATCGGAACACGACGAAAGCAACTCATTATTTATTTATCTTTCAATCAGCTCCAATTTGTGTCATCGCCTTTCATTTCTCTTTCATCGCTTCCTCAGGTTTATGTGGCGCTCTTCAAACCACTGAGAGTGTCGAGGAGGCGCTTCAAGAAAATCCTCAACTGCTTGAAAACCGTTCGAAAGCTGAAGAGTCAGGAGATTTATGTGCAGGAGAAAATCACAAAAGTAGATAGCTTGTCTCTGGTGCTGACTGGGAAGTGAGTTGAAGGACTTGACGCGCTCGACTGCATCCTAATGAGTTTTCTTCCTTAATTAGATTTGTCGTTTCTCAGAACCAGAAAGCTCTCCACATCGTTTTCCCTCACCAGTTTCTAGATTCGCCTGAGTATTTCGGCGTGAGCACCGACGACTACTTCCAAGTTTCCATCACGGCTATCGACGAGTCGAAAGTGCTCGTGTGGCACCGAGATAAACTGAAGCTGTCAATTCTCTCCGACGAATTCTTGCAGGTTGTCTTTGACCACATTCTTGGACGAGACGTCGTCAAGAAGCTCATGCAAGTTTCACAGGTAAGACAAAACAGCAGCGATCTTGAATTGAATCTCATTAGATTTCAACGACGAATTCAGGTCAGCGAGACGATGGCTCAGAGCAACGGCTTCATCACCCCGAACGGCGGAGCTTACGATGACGATGACAAGCCGATGTTGATAATGAAGAAGTCGATTGACAGCCAGGGAAACGGTCTGACGGCTCTAATCAATAAGCAACTCCAAGGTGAGTGTCTGGCCCACGCGAGCAGCGATTGTCTTATCTGCTTCTGCTTCTGAATGTGGAGTGACGACAGCAAAACAAAACGTGTCTCCTCTCTAGTTTTCCTCATCAGAAATATTTTCCGTTTGGATTGATTTTAATCTCCTTAGAGACGAGCATGGAAATTGATTTATTTTTTCATTTCTTTTTCTTCCCGCGAAATATTTTTTATGCAAAATACAAAATTGTACTTTTGGTGTAACATGAATGTTAAATGTGGCGATCAATTAGCTGAAAATCCCGAGCATGTTCCCCTGTTAATCACACCAGCAGCAGCTTCAAAGCACCAAAACCCAAACGCGACCGCTACAGCAATAATCATTCCAAATAACGTCACAAATGGCAATGGTTTAATTGATAACAGCGGCCATCAACGTCCTATCTCGCCGGTGTTGCTCTCGAGCAACTCGCCCGCATTCGTTATGCGTGCTCGCCTGAACCAGTACAAAGCGACTGGCAACTTCAAGAACAACATCATCGTCAGCTTCGACGGCGAGAATGGATCGACACCAGTTACCGACATCACGACAAAGAGCAAAAGAAAGAAGAAATCAGTTGATATTTAACTATCGCATTTAGTTTCCTAATGAGCGTTTTAATTGAGCTCGACGCGGTAAGTAATTAAACTGTTAGGGTCACTTTGTTCTAGCGTACGATAAAACCAAAACTTTTCCGTCTCGTGTCTCGCTCGTTGAACACTACACGATACTTTAAAACTTGTTGCACCGATTGTATGTTCACCCCGAGTCATTTTCAAGGGACAAGTTCATTGAGTCGATGAGTTAGAAGAGGAGAAGTCAGAGGCTCTGACTGTCAGAGCTTTCAAATCTGACAAGCTTAGTGTTGAACTGAAGCAGCAATAGAACACTGAAACTATCGCTGAACCAGACTTGCAGGCATAAATGCTGACACCTTTTTAAATAGTGGCTAATCTCGAGATTTTAAGCTTGAAAAATGTCGACTGATCAATGAACTTGACCTCCTCAATTTGCTTTCCATTCGACATCATTTCTCTTCCTGGCATTCGTTGAACAACTTTACCGCAGAGATCCCTCATTCGTGGCCATTCAAATACTGCACGGAAGTTCTGTGATAGAACATAATCTCCGTGGTAATTGAATAGCCCCCAAGTCCTCTCCTAGCCGTTGTTATGCAATCACATAAAACTTCTCTAGATATTTAGATTTGTGTTTTGTGCAAACTTTTTGTGTCGACTCAGACTTTGATATTAGAAAACGAGAAAGAAATTTGCATTTTAAGAATAGACTTGAACTCCTTGACGATTTATTTTTTGTGCATCCCCTCTTAGCTCTGCCTAGGATATCAAAATATTATTATTGCGGTGAGTTTCCATTCCAGTGATTCTCTCATCCTGCACATGGATCCGAAAAGTTTTTTCCTTCAAACTTCTAATCGAGATGACAAACAATGACAACGGCAAAGCACTAAAGCTTTTTGCTTTTTCCATTTCTTTTATAGCTAATGACTTGAACGCTTGGAGATTGAATCGCATCGACGAGACAGACAACGACGAAACATCTGTTTAATGATGATTCCCTCTTAGCGCTAGCTGTTGACACCAGAGTTGATTAGAAGGCGACAAGATTTCAACGCTTAATGTAATCACAAAGTAAAACCGAATCGTATTAAATTATCAACCACATTGATGGAAAACCTTTTTATTGTACCTGCTTCAATGGAAGCATTCTATGAAACAAACATAAATAGATAAATCCAGTTGATCCTTATAACTTTATTATCGGAACCGATGTAAGATTGCTCTGGTTCCAAAAGCAGAGAAATATGTGTACTCCATCGCTAATCTCGTGCCATCGTCGTCTGTTATAATGTTTGTTTAATAAAAATCAGACGTCTGATCTTGGAGTTCTTTAGAATCGAACATAGATGAACGTCAAGTTAAGCAATTCCTTTAAACTGACGCATTCATTTTCCTGCGAGATTTGAGAGCAAAGTATTACTGAAACATTTTTTGTCAGACATTTCCAATGGTCTCGAAGCTAATTCTAATTTGCTTTTAGATTTTACCAGTGTTGAATTTCGATTAAACGATCTTAAGAGGTAATTGAACTCGCCAGATAAACGGCCTTGAAAGGTTATTGACCTCTTTAGGTCAATGACCTCGTTGCTCCGTGGTCTGTCCAGAGGAGAAGCTGCCGAAATGCCATCTAAATATACTTTAGTCCATTTGGTAGAAGCCGAACTTTGATTGACCCAAAATTCCGAGAATTGAAGCTTTTACGTATTGCGACCAAATTGCCAAAATTTAAAGTTCTTGCGTTCGATTTGTTTTGATAGATTTTCTGCTTTTCGTGTTTGTGTGAGAGTTGAAGAGTTAAGCTAAAGCCGCCAGTCGATGCTGCTGCAATATAAATTATTCTCGCCTAAGTTACGATGCGCCTTGTCCGGAAATTTTATGATCGAGAATTAAAGATTGATGAGAGAGAGTTTTATGGAAAGTTGAACGATGGGAAGTTTATTTTGTATTCCTCGTGATGTACTCCAAACATTAAAGAAATCGAATAAATGTTGATATTGAGATTGAACTTTTGTTTATTCAACGCTAACGAACAATTTTAAAAACGAAAAAGTTTTGCGCCAAATTTTTTAGATGACAACAAAAGTCAAGAATTTCAATTATTTTATCAGGGAGCAAGAAGGAGGCGATGTTCGAGGTCTGACTGGAGAGGTAAAGTGCTAAGTTTCATAGAAACGATGGAGGGTTACCAGAAACCATTTGCAGATTGCCACTTTCTTCGCATCGCAATATAAACAGAAAATTACAATCATAACGAAACGAAAGATTGAGATTGAAGAGGCTGAGCGTTTGTTCGGCACCTTATCGAAAGATGAGCGGAGATTGATTGCTCTCATGTACTGCAAAAACTACAAAGTTGTTCTGGACAAACTCCTTCAGATTGATTCGACGTCGAGCATTCCAAAAGTTCTTATTATCGAGTCATTAGTTCGTTTGTCCGTGCGTGTCTTGTGACATGTTAACCAACAGCTTCTTTGCAGCATCAATGGTACAACGAGACGACGGACCTCGAACAGATACCGTCGGTGAACGCGACAATCATTGGCACAGCGCAGGATCTCGTCAACACTTGCTCTCGAATGCTGAACCAAAGCTGCTTCAGCTTCATCTCCTCCTTAACGGACGAATTCCCTACGAGTATAATCGACTTGTTCTACGACTTTCCAATCACTGCAGGTGAAAATTGTCTGGATGAAGTTTTCCACCTGCATGAGAACAACAGATGATTAAAAGTACAATAACAATTTATTTCCTTAACAGTAAGTTTTCTCTTTAAGGCCATTGAATTCTCTGTCGTTTGTTTTCTGCTTGATGTGTATCTGACATGATTCGTTTATTCCCGTTAGCAGGTGGAGCGCAATCCATCGGTTCGATGTGGTTCCGATTAAGTTTAATTCTTTTGACTTCTTGAGTTAATCCGGCAGTCTCAGAAGTGCTGCTGTTGCTTGTGCTTTGCTTCGGCCGTCGTTGAGGCTTCGGCATGACGTGCTTCCTAAACAATTCAACCAGCTCCGCTCTGCTCATCTGTTCGTAGTTTTCATTGGCCAAGTTTCGCTGCAAATAAAGATTTTTCATTGAAAAATGATCGGAGGTTTTGAAGTATCACTTACATCAGTCATCAACGCTATAAGCTCGTTGTCTGTCAGAAGGTTTGGGTGAAGCAACTTGTCGTTCATTGCATTTTTGGTAAATACGCGCGGGTTGAAAAACTTTGATAAACAAACGACGAAGTTTTTGCATCAACAGAAACGGAATTTTCTGCGTCTTCATGTCTTTTGCATCATTTTGATTATTTTCTGCATCTTTTAAAAAAATGAGTTTCCTAATTCGACAGAATTTAAGCATTTACCGCAACATCTCGAATGTCAGGCTGTTTTGTAGCAGCAAGATACCTAAGAATGTCATCCCCGGTCTCACCAGTGGTCAGCATCAGCCAGAAAACGGCGCGATTTTCGACAGAAAGCCTTTCAAAGTTGGGTTGGTCGCGAATAAGAAATACGGTTGGTGCCTTTGTGGTAAAAGCAAAGGCCAACCGTTCTGCGATGGTGAGAGTTCTTTACTTCTCAGTGGCCGTAATCCAGTAAACTTCTGTTCCAGGAACACACAAATACGTTCACTACAAAATTAAGCAGGTGCCGGTTCACTTCATGGTCGAAAAGGACGGAGATTATTATTTGTGCAACTGCAAGCAAACCAAGAACCGTCCGTTCTGCGATGGAAGTCACAAGACGCTGCCTGCATAAGCCAACGACATTGTGAATATATAGCTGAGCTAAAATAGATTTCTGAAGTTTCCAATTCCAAGAGTTTTATTTTTTCCCTTTTTTTTTCACTACAAAAAAATTTGAATGTCTCTGCCAAATGCTACGTGCAGTTCTCTAACTTCAGACTGAGGTGTTGCACTATTTGGTTTGCAATTACATTAACTTCGGCCATGGCTCCTATTCCCGTGTCTCCACACATGAGCGTCTTTGAGATTGGCTTGATTTCGTAATAGCCAAAATCCTTGAGGTCTTCGATCTGCCGGCTGGTGATTGGGTGCAGGAACATGCGAGTGTTCATCGCTGGGCAGAAGAGCAAAGGCTTTTCTATGTCCCAAGCACGGGCGATGCATGTGAGGAGATTGTCGCAAATCCCCGAGCTCATTTTCCCGAGAGTGTTCGCGTCGAGAGGAGCAATGATGAAGATGTCAGCCCATTTGACCAGATCGATGTGCAGGATCGGATCGCCGCGGTTCCTCCACATTTTCCACTCATTCTCGTCCAGAAAGACTTCCGCTGACTGCTTCACGACTTCAAGGTCGACGAACGTCTTTGCCTTTTCAGTTAAAACTACTCTTAACTGCGAGCAAACATTCGATTAGCAAACATCCGCTGGATCTGATCACCGATACTCACATTAAACGTTGAATCCTTTGATTTAAGTTCGCTGATAAGATTTGGTAATTTAATGCTCGCAACCGACCCCGTACATCCGATTAAAATGTTCTTTTGCTTTATCAATTGCGACATTGTCTTTGATATCGTTTACTAACTCGCTCGACTACTGAACTGACTCCTTCTTCTGCTCGACCGCTGCAAATCCCAACTTCTCCCACGGCTCTTTCGACATCAGTCCGTGTTCCATTCTGCAAGCTAAGTAGTCTTTCGATTCGTCTCTGCACTTGCTGTTGTTGTCCTTGTTCTCGCGCAAGCAGCCAAAGTACTTCAGCATGTACTTCTTGCAGTGGCCTTCGTGGTCCAACGGGAAACTTCCTTTGTCTGGCGGCGAGTACTGGAGTCTTTTCTGCGAGAAGCTCGAATTCATTGCACAAAGCGCTGGAGAAAAAGTCAACAAACGGGGCAAGGAAGAGTTGCGCAGTTGAAGTTTCGTCCCTCAACGTTTGAATTAGACGAATCGTTGAGAGTTCACTGCAAGCTGGAAGTGTTGGCTGTATTAAACAACGGCTCAGATCCACAGAATCGTAAGCTCAAGAGTCTCCAGCTCTAAGCAGATACCTCACTTGTCCAATCTGTGAACAAACGTCCTTATTGCCATCACTGACTTCGATAGGCTCAAAGAATCGCTAAGCTTGTCATTTTCTTTCATTTCGTTTTTTATTCAGGAGTAATTCTTAGTCAGTTTAGGTTCCTAACACATTGCTAAGCTAGAGAGAGCCGGCTTCAATTTTCAAATGAGTCTTTTGATGTCTTTGAAGCGCGAACCGATCGGCGAACGAAGAGCTGCACAGCTCGCATTTGAACGGCTTGATTCCTGTGAATTAACTCGATTATTAACTATGATGTGATGGAGACGGCGAATCTGAACTGTTACCGAGGTGAACCTTCTCGTGTTTTCGCAGGTGCGTCGCCTGAGAGAACGCGGATTGACACCAGGTGCACTTGTAAGGTTTCTCGCTTAAACGAAAAGCATTTCCGTGAGCAAGCTAGCGATGACGGCTAAGGTTGACTTGGCTTACCCGGTATGAATCCGACGATGGTTCCAAAGCGTGCTATATCTCGCAAAGGTTTTATGACAAACTTCACAGGTGAACGGCTTCTCGCCCGTGTGAATTCGCTCGTGATTCTTTAGATGAGTTGACTGCGCAAATCCCTGACCGCAAGTTCCTGAAATCGAAAGAAACCAATGAGATTTCGTTGACAGATTACAACACTTCCAACTCACCGCAAATGTAAGGCTTTTCGCTGAAAGAGATACAAAGTTAATGAGCTGATCTAACTCGGCTTAACAACCTCAACTCACCCAGTGTGCGTCCGTTTGTGATTGTTTAAGTAATTGGCTTTGGCGAAAGATGCATTACAGATGTCACATGAAAATTTTTTAACTCCTGTTTTTAAATCGAATAACAAAAAAGTTTTGGTAAAAAAATTCTCAATGACAGAACGGGCGGATTGGGAGGGAAGGAGCGAGAGCTTCGCTGTGGACCGCACAACAAGGATTCGCTCTGTGATCAAAAACTTTTTTTCTAGCTTTTTCGTTTGTTACCTGTGTGCAATGTTTTGTGTGACCACAAGCTTGAATATCGCGAGAATTTTCCTACAAAAAGAGGCTGATTAAGCAGACGAAGCTTCGAACTATCATCGTTGGTTTACCTCCGCAAATATCGCAAGAAAAAGGCTTTTCTCCAAATGACATTGACTCTGGCGTTTTCTGCTGTTTCAGCTGCACAACGCCGCCGATTCCGGCTTGCTGGAAGATTCCGCTCATCGGACTGGTCGACGATTTGCTGTCGGTGAGCGGCGAAGGTATCGACGTATGGTGCATTGAGTGATGAAACTTTTGGTCGTGCTGCATTCCCACATTATTCTGGTTCTGCAGCTGTTGAACATGATTGAAGATGGCATCGATGATGTAATTAATTTCGCTTAACGCTCCCGCGCTGCTTCCTTCCGTTAGCAGCGTTTCTGAGATCGACGGCAGCTCGTAATATCCAAAGATCTTCATCTCTTCTATCTGTTTGTTTGTTATCGGATGGAGGAACTGGCGCGTGTTCATTTCGGGGCAGAAGAGCAGCGGCTTATGTAGATCCCAAGCTCGAGCCACGCACGTAAGAAGGTTGTCGCAAATGCCTGAGCTGATTTTGCCGAGTGTGTTGGCGTCGAGCGGTGAAATGATGAAGATGTCAGCCCATTGCACCAGCTCTAAGTGCAAGCTCTGCTCGTTTAGGCCTTTCGTGATCTGCCACTCGCTTTGGTCCGTGAATATCTCTGCCATTGCTGATATCTCGTTGACGTTCACAAAGTGTTTCGCTCTCTCTGTCAGCACAACTCTTATCTACAAAAGTTCGAATGATCAAGTTTGACGAGAAAAAATCAATGAACCATAAATGAAACGCTCACCTGAAAGCTCTGATCGCGTTTCTTGAGAAGATTAAGGACGACTGGAAGTTTTATTGCCGCGACCGAGCCGGTGCATCCGATCAGAATGTTCTTCTTGTGCTCCATTTCGGTGTTTTTCAATATGTCCAACACAAACTCGAACTGATTAGCAGAAAGAAAGTTGCAGATATCGCAGCCTTCTCGACGATCCTTTGACTGGAGTTTAGCGTAATCGCATCGTCGGCTGTTTGAACTTGATGGCTCGATAAGAAGAAATTGTTTTCGTTTGGCTTATGCAGATGAAATCGCTGTTTTATTATTTCGGTTCCGAACACAATTCTTTACTAGAAAACTATCAGAGACTCAAACTGTGGGCAGCCAAGTCAGTCAGACGACGAGTGAAGGGAAATCGGCTACGCAACCACAAAAGAAATCGAAAATATTCTGCTCAGCTCCAGAAAGCAATCAACGTAGCCAGAGGATTTTTGGCGATTTAAGTTTAAATTACACAAGTGATAATTTCAAGTAATCGAGTTGTTCAAGTTGAAGAGCCTTAAACGTCGTTGCTTTTCTGATTTGCGAGTTTCTTGTCTCCCTCGGGTCGTCTGCAATAACAAAAGATTGTTCTTGGAAAAGGGATTTGAATAGAAGGCGAAACAAAAGTCACCGAGTTAGCCTGAGTGATAAGGAAGACGAGCATGTTGCTTTGAGGCGATCCGAAGCGAATTCACAATCGATTCACGACTCATAATCGATTGGTCAACACTTTTATGCGATTGCCTCAACCACGATCATAAAACTCATTGAGCAATATCGTCTGCCGTCTGAATGGAGGCTTCGTCATCAACCGCGTTGCGTCAGCCAGCGTCCAGCAATCACAACGTTGAGAAAATCAACGTCCAATGTCGATTCTATGGATTCGGAGCCTGCAGATTCGGCGAGCAGTGTCGCTATTTACATACTGAAGGTGTGTGCGACCTCATTTAGGCAACTTGACCCTCCGCTGACCTCAAACGCATTTTCTGTCATTTTAGAGTCGACTACAATCAACAACAACTTCGTTACCCTCAATCCCTCAACTTCATCGTCTTCTGCCAGCAACTTCTTGAATCCTAAAGCTCCCGTCTTTGTGCCTACTTTCAAAAAAGAATTTGATCCTAACGATCCGCCCAAGTCATACGCCGATGTCGTCAACGCCAATCGCATCCGAGAAGAACCGATCGACTGGATAGCCGTCAGCGACTCGTCAGCTTCTCTCTGCCCGTTTCTTATTAAAAGTGGCATCTGCCGCTACGACAACTGCAGCTACCTGCACGGAGAGCTTTGCGAGCTTTGTGGGAAGTTCTGTTTGGATCCACTCGACAGCGATCAGAGGAAGCAACACAACTCAGAATGCATAGCAGCCCACGAGAAAGAAATGGAGCTCGCCTTCTCTATTCAAAGATCGAAAGAGAAAACCTGCGGAATCTGCTTTGACATCGTTTGGGAAAAGGACGGACGTGAACAGCGCTTCGGCATTCTGCCCAACTGCAACCACTGCTTCTGCCTCGAGTGCATCCGCAAGTGGCGACAGGCGAAGCAGTTCGACAACAAGATCATCCGCGCCTGTCCCGAGTGCCGTACCTGTTCTGATTTCGTGTGTCCGAGCAGTTTCTGGGTAGACAACTCCGAGGAGAAGGAAGAACTCATTACAAAATACAAATCAGCTCTCAGCGCGAAAGACTGCAAATACTTTAAGAAGGTGAGGAAGCTAAAATTATCGGACTTATTATTAACTAATTATGCAACGATTGTTTAGGGAAGTGGAACGTGTCCGTTCGGCAATAAATGTTTCTATCGTCATTGCCTGCCCGATGGCAAAACCATCGACGTCGGCGAGCCTACGCGTCCCACTCGAACTCTCAACAGTCTCGGACAACTTGAACGATTGCATGTGAGTTTAATTAAAGATCTTCTGGTACCCTCGACTCACGATTACTCGTTTTAGAGCGTCTTGTTCTGGGAGTTCCTTGAAGAACGAATAATCACGGAAGATCTGTTTGCGTCAGACAGCGACTCAGACTCATCGGACTTCCTTGCTTCGTTCTACTAACCGACGGATGCGTCATCGGGATAGCAACTCTTAATCAAAACCATAAATATTCATCTTCAATGTACGAAACGTTAATCATCAATCAATGTCTGGTCCCTAACACGAATCCGCCGAAAGTAATTTGACAAAGAAAATCTCACGAAACAGAAGGAGCCACAAGTTTAATCCAATAAGATTGAGAGCAGCTAAGTGTTCTCTAAGTAAGATCAATCAATTCCAAGACCAAAACATAGCAAAATGTTTGCTTAACTAGTGTAGATGCGCCACAGCGGCAACGGCAAAGTAGAGATTGGACTCATGCACAAACAGAGCATAAATGTAACTAAACATTATTCAAGCAAACCTCTTAAAGTTTATGGAAACCACAAAAAGTTCTTATTGCAAATCGCGACCAGCGATCCAGAGAAAAAAAATGATATTTTTATATTGCTGAACCACAAGAAACTCCGAACAAAATGTAATGAAGGAAATGCATTTAAAACTTGGAGCGGTTTAGACGACTCGTCTTAAGCCTCCGACAAGATTTTTCACCCACGCCCTCACCAACTGATCGACACACATAGCGTTGCATTATTAAACCAACTTTTATTTCGGCCTATTTGGATTGTTCAAAGATGTTCTCGCTTGAAGATTTTAAAAGGAAATTTAGATGGGGAGTAGAGTGCGTGAGATTGTTGCTATTAATCAGAGGTTCTTTCTTCGGAAGCATAAACTTTGCCTTTTTTGTGATAACCAGTAGTGTTGCGGAACTTTTCCTTTTCATTCGACTGAGAGCGAAGATAACTGGGGAGAGACATGAGCCATTGGGGCTGATGCAACTGGATTCAGCTAAAGCTTAGCGGCTAAGCTTGCTCGTACTGTTTAGCTCGATCCAGTTGCAGAAACCAACGGTTTCCGAGCTTTCGATTCGTCTTATTAATAAATGGTTACAAATGATTTTTCCTGGCTTTGTTATTGATAAGAGAAATTATGTTACAATAAATATGCGATCAACTAATATCACTTCGTACTCGAAACGTTTGGCTGTTCTTTGTTTCTAATGCGCTTGATTAATTCACTGGGATCGACTTCGTTCGCCCAGTCTGGAACGTTTGGTAAGCTAAACTTGCTCATGGCATTCAGAATCTGTTCGGTTTTCTCGGTGCTGAGCTCGATGGTGTCCAGAGGTCGCGGGGAGTTCCAAACTTCCGCTGAGATTTCTGAGTCGGCTGAGATGATTGCAGGAATTGCTGGCGATGGCTCAACCTCGTCCACGGCTTCTCCAATAACGTTGAAACCGAACTCATTCTCGTCTTCTACGTCACTTCCACTTGAATCGGAGTCGTCGGCAGGCATTTCCTCCTCGTTATCATTCATTCGAAGGCGTAAATATCCATTGTTATCGGAATCTTCGTCGTCTACTTGCATGAACTCGTTAGGCTCGACATCGTTGCCCACGAACACTGGCTCGTTGTTGTAGCCTTCAATGTGGTCCTCACGTATCGGTTCAATATCTCTGCTGTCCGGCGGAAGTCCCATTTCTCGATTATTCAAAATCAAAAAGCAAAATCACTCAAAGGAATGTAAACAGATGCGAAATATTTTTGAATCGAAAACGTTTGAAAGTTTATTTCGCTAAATTGCTTTTGATCTTGTTCTAGAAGACATTGATTTCCTTTCAATATCGACTTCTAAATGTTCTTTGAAGTTGAAGTTGAGACAAGAGAATTGTGGAAAAGTTCAAAATTTTCAGTGGAAATATTTCAACGGATTTTGTAATGTCAAATCTAATTTCACATTCAAAATTCGAAAAGTCGTTACAAACCTCAAAGCATTAAACATCGTTCATACTCTCGAATTAGCTACAAGGAAATTCGCACGATCAGCACACTAATCCGTAATCCCTGTGCTGCATTGCAGTTCTATGCTAGAACCCGATCATTCGGTATTTATAGAACTGAAAAGAAAATTGTTTTTCTCGTTTTGCCATCGACTTCAGTCATAGATTTTCACTCGAAAGAAAATGTTTGATTTGAGATTCCGCAATTTAATTTTAAATGTTTAGTTGAGCTACATTGAAGGAAAATATTACGCCGGATGAGTTGTAAATATTGATTTGGAAAATATTGTACATCAAGTTTTTATCGTGCTGCAGTTCGAATTTGAGACTTTTCGAGTGATTTGACGACCGAAATAGAATTTTGCGCACCACAATTTAGTTTCGCGTTCCATCTGTCGTTTTCCTGACCTCAAGCTATCTAATTTCGAGATGCGAGAGTTGAAATGCGATGCCAAAGCGGTCGAATGCCGAACCGAGGGAAACAAGTTCTACAGCAACCGAAGCTTTCACAAAGCTCTGCTGAAATACAATGAAAGCTTATGCTTTGCCGAACCACTGAGTGAGCACGCTGGACACGCATTCGCAAACCGTTCCGCGCTTTACCTCGAAATGAAGCTGTACGAAAACTGCTTAGCCAACATTGATCAGGCAAAGAGCAACAATTACCCGGAGAAAAACTTTGAGGTCTTGAAAAAGCGAGAAGAGAAATGCCGAACGTTGATGAAATCGAAGAGCAAAGCGACCGAAAGCTTTTTCAAGCTCTCGCATCCCGCAAACAAGAAGTTGCCGTTCTTGGCCGAGTGTCTAGAGCTGAGAGACGACAAGAAATATGGAAGACACGTTGTCACGAACAAGAATCTGCGAGTCGGTGACATCGTTGCTATTGAAAAGCCGTTTTGCAGCGTTTTACTGACCAAATCAAACGTTTACAAAGTGCCAGATTCGAATTTATACCAGCGATGTGCGAACTGCTTGAAGGACAATGCTCTAGATTTGATTCCCTGCCCAACTTGTTGCGAAGGTAGGAATCAATTAGATCACATTTAGGTTTGGCTTATTGATCTTTGTGTGCCGTGAGCAGCCGATAAGAAATGCGAGTGGCTCAGTTTTCGCTCAAAAGAGGTCTATGACCCTCAAGGGTTAATGAACACAAGGAATCAACGGCCTTTAGAGAAGCGGCTAAATTCTAATTACTTCATTCAACTCTTCTCTTTTCTGTGCAGCAATGTTCTGCTCGACTGAGTGCCTAGAAATTGCCTTCAAAAGGTTCCATCGATTCGAATGCCCAGTCATGGATCGCCTGACTCAATCAGGAAGCGTCCACATGGCGCTTCGCATACTTTTTATCGCACTGTCAATCTTTAACGACTCAATTGAAGACTTGGAAAGTTTCGTGGAGGAAGCTGGAGTTTCAACGATTTTCGATTTGGATGAACAACTAGAGTTAAGCGTTAAAGAGAAAGGTCGATTGTTGGCTTTGGTATCCGCAGGTGGGAGAAGCTCGAAGACTTTCTCCTTGACGGAGCACGACGAAATTCTTGAAAGTCATCCCGAGTTGAATAAAATGTTCGAAGCGCATCGGGAGTTCATAAGAAGTTTCTTGCACCTTCAAATGCAAATTGGATACCACAACATTCATGGGATATTCAGCGGAAGCACGAAGAAAGACGAAGAACTCGATCCAAACTCTGTGTTCAGCAATCTTCAGCAATCCATTGGAACTGCTTCCATGCCATTTTGCTCTTTGATAAATCACAGTTGCTCTAACAATGTTCTAAGAGTTTTTGTCGATGGTAAAATCGCTGTTGTCGTTTGCCATCCGATTCAGAAAGGATCGCAGCTCTTCGATTGTTACAAGTGAGTTTTACTTTTGATTTAAAGCTAGCCAGTTCATGAATTTATTTACTTACAGTGCTAACTTTATCAAGATGCCAAAAGCTGATCGACAAGCGAAGCTCTTTCTCGAGTTTGGCTTCGTCTGTGACTGTGAAGCTTGCACAAAGAACTTCCAAACCTTCCCAGAACTGAATTATAAAGACGCAAAGCTTTTAAGCTTCGCCAAGAAAACCGACGATGAAATATTGAAGATGCCACATAATCAAGCGCATAAGAAGTTCATCGAATGCTGCGACCTTCTCGAGAGAAATCATCACAACTTCCCAACTATTGAGCTGTTCTTGCTTAAGAAATCCATCGCTACTTTCTTGTTGATTCAATCTAGACCATCAGTTTTATTCCCGTAGAAGGAAATCTGAATTCTTGGCTTTGAATTTTCTAATAAAACTTTCAAGTTTGCATCACGTGTTTCACATGATTTTGCCATCTTACTCCACCAAAACTAACGTACTTAGCTAAAGGGAACTATAACCATAACCCCAACAACGTCTTGTTCTTCCATAAATATGAAAGTGCTGATTTATTGAAACTCTCTTTTTCAACTTTAGCTGATAATTCATGTGCGGGTTATTGTGTAATGACTAAAACATTCAGCACTACTTCCGTCGCCTGATCTCTTCTACTTTCCGTGGATCGTTGCTAGAATCGCGCTGATGTCGGGCACGGTCTGCTCGGAGGATGTCTTGGGTTTTGATCTGGTAAAATGATCGACTTGAATAACTCGAGATTCACAAGAAATTTTTGTTGTACTCACTTGCTCGGTGACTTTGACGAACTCCCAACTTTCGACTGATCCCATCGCTCGATCGGTTTTCGTGGTTTTACCTTTTCAGTCTTGTTTGAAGGCGATTTGTCATCAACAGGCTTCTTTGGGCTTGTCTTTTTGTTCTTCAAAGTCTTCGTAGAGTTGTCAGGATTTATAGTTAACAGATCAATGTTGTTAGTATCTGTTAAGTTCACCTCGCAATCATCGATCCGACATGTGAGCGAGTAGATTTTGAACTGAACGGAGTCGGGTTTGGCTTTGAAGTTGTTTGGTTCTTCAAATAGGAAATCTCGTTTTTCATTGTCATCTGCAATAACTTCGTCGTCACTTTCATCGTCGCTTTCTTCGTCGCTAGCATCATCGGGTTCCTTGTCCTCTTTCTTCTCGTGGGATTTGTCTTGATCTTTTTGCTCCTCGCTTGGCTTCACTGCCTCGACTTCTTTAACTGGATTTGGAACTGGCAAGATATCAACAGCTGGGATATCTTTCGCAGCTGGTAACTTATTTCCGTTCAAGCTTGCTGGCTCACAAGGTTTGGTCGGAGATTGTTTTGTTGTCGACGTGTTCGCAGTTTCTTCTTCATTGCTGGTGTTGAAGGAACTCGAGATCTCGAGGCTTTCCGAGTCCGCAGGTAAAACAGCATCTTTGTTATTAGATACGATTGGATTATCACTTCCGCCTTCCGACACGCGCTTCTGTTTTGTGCAAATGTCTGACTTAGCTTTCTTCTTCTTCGACGACGGCTGCTCGCGTGGGAGTTCATTCATCGGAATCGTCTTGCGAGGCGTTGCATTCTTTCTTCTTGACGATGAAGTCGACGGAATCAGCTGGAGCGGTGTTGGTCTTGGTCGCTCGCTGAATTGCTTTCGAAGGATTTGCTCTCCTCGACTGACGAACGCCGGTTTTGTCGCAGCTCCAGGTGGCAATTTATAATTCTTAACTTGCGACTTTTTGTACTTCGGTTGCACGATTGCTGCTGACTCGCTTCGTATTTTCGCAAGCGTTCGCTTCTTCACAGCTTCCTGCTCTGCTTGGATTCTCGCATTCTCTTCTTCGATACTTAGACCTCTAGGCCGATTGTTCTTGTTGTGAAGCAATGCTCGAATTTTGTTAGTCTCATCCAGGCGCTTTGGCTCCGAATCGAGGTCGATCTTTTTCGGTGTAATCCAATTGCGGAGCGGGAATCGTACTTCGCCTGTTTTCTGGTTCATCAGAGGACGATCGACATCTTTACTCACGGTGGGATCGTCGCAGTCCCATTCAGAGTCTTTCTCTTCAGTCTTCGCGAATCGGCTGAGCTTGTCCATTGTGTTTTCTGTGCTATCGGTTGAGCAAGTTGAGCAGGTGAAGTTAGACGAACCGCTTGAAGATTCTGCCGTAGTTACAAATGATTCTGATAACAGCCCACCGTCCATCATTGTGTAATGTGGAGCTGGATGAGCCGTTGACTCTTCGTTGAACAATCCTACTCGCTCCATTGCTCCAGGACACTCAACTGTCTTGGCTCGTTCCCTAGCTTCACCGGTTTCAGATTCAGATTGCGAAAGACGATCTTCTCGACGTTGAATGATGATTGCATTGATTTTCTGATTGATGTCGTCGCACTCTTCAGGTTTGTAATAGGAACTGCTCGATGAGTAATCGGTTCTACGACTAGTGTAGCCACCTTCGGGACTTTCAAGGAGATTCTTCAGCGGCGTTAACTTGAATCCTGGCGTTATAGCAAAGTTTGGCGTTGGAATGTCGCAGTTCTTAACGATCGATTCCAGAGTGACGACCGTGTTTGTGCTTGATGTCTTTGGCAGAGGCGTTTCATGAGCTGCTGACATGAGAGGGATCGCGAAGCGAGGCGTATTAGGCAACGGAGTCATTAGATGCTTGAACGGAGTTTCCAACAGCGACGATTGATCAATTTGCAACGACGATTGCTCAACTGTCAAGGCGTGAGATTTGGTTTCAGCTCCGTCAGTGCTTCTGTGTCTCGACATTATTGTTTCTGGGAAGTTCGTCAGCACCATTGCAACTTCTTGGACTGTGTCGCTGCGATTTAGCTCGCAGGATTCGACGACGGACTTGTTCGCATCTTCCTGCTCTACGCTATTTTCAAGTTTGTCAATTGAACTGTCAGGTTTTTCAATTGAACTGTCAGGTTTTTCAATCGAGCTGTCAGGTTTTTCAATCGAGCTGTCAGGTTTTTCAACCAAATTGTCAGGCTTCTCAAACGGACGCTCCTTCTTCTTTCTGAGCAAACTCTTGGCTGAAGCAACTTTGCGAGGCGAAGCGATTTTGAACTTAATGGAGCTCAGTGGTTTGTTCTCATCTATTTCAACTGACGGTGATTTCTCTTTTTCCTTTTTCTTCGCTTTCGCTGGAGACTTCTTTGCTTTGGCCTTAGCTGGAGATTTCTTTGTTTCAACCTTCGCTTTCGATGCTCGTCTTCTCTGAGGTCTCTTCTGAGTTGTCGTCTCGACTTCTTGGTTCTGCATTCTCAAAAGTTGATCAATCGGAATCGCTTTCGATTGAGACCTCATGTTGTTCCAATCGTCGAGTGTCATGTCTGTGGCTGGTTTCTTGAGTTCCTCCTCTCCTGGTCTTGATTTTTCTTCAGATTTTAGCACTGCAATCTTACGACTTCTGCATCGTTTTATAACTTTCGGAGTTCGCGTAATTGAATTCGAGTTTGAGTTATCATCATCGACAGCTAACGGTGATTGATTGTTCTCTTGCGTTCTTGTCGCTGATTTCGAAACATCAACAGTCGGCGGTGCAGAGCTTGGCGTTGTTGACGGAATCCCATTCGAAGGTGTTGAGAACTCCTTGATAGTTTCGAGTTTTCGCTGCGCTGGGGTTTGGTTGAAGTCGAGAATTCTCACATGTTTCCGTCGTGGAGTTGACTTTGATTTAGACTCGAGGAAGCTCGGATATAACGTCAGCTTTGGCGTCATCTCCCTCTTGTCTGCAAGCACAGTTTCAGTCGTGACGGTTTGCTCCTCTTGAACGCCATTTTGATGAATCGTCACAGAATTCACAGGAACTGAGTTGATAGCAGAAGGTGCAAGAGCGCATTCTGATGTCGACACGATTGTTGGAACGGTTTGGAGTATTGGAATCATTTCGATGCCGTTTTGGATGAAAACTATTTGAGACATTTGAGTTATTTCAGCTTGTGTGGTAATGATCGATGGTTGTAAGTTCGCCGCTGCTGGAACGATTCCAGTGTAAGGCTCGTTCGAGATGATGTTGACTCGCTTCCGCTCGCTTATCGGAGCTTTCCGCTCGGGCCTTGACCGCAGCCGCTGCTTAATTGGAACTTCTTCGTGTTCTTCTGACTCTGTATTGACTTTGTCGGACGAAGTTGACGTTTGGCCGACGTTACAGTCACTCAGGGGATTGTTATTATCCATCAGATACTTTTCAATCACATCGTTGATAATTTCATCGAAGGAAGGATCGTTTTGTGTCACTGTCAGAATATCTTGGAGTCCACTTTTGCTGCCATTGTCCTGAGACTCGTTCGAGTGAGACGGCTCGAGATCCTTAGCTGATAAAGTCTTATTAATGAGATCGGCGACTTTATCCGCTACGCCAATGTCGTTTATTACGTGATCAATGAATTGCTGCAAACGAAAACAATTTGAGTCAGCAGAAGGTCGAAACGGTAAAACTTACCTTCTCTTTTAGTACTTGGACGGTGGGACTAGCTGATGATCTAAGCACCTGCGTTTGTTCGGCTTCCTCTTCCACATCGTCGTCTTCCTTCTCAGATGTGTCAGATGAACTTTGGTAGTTGAGCTCAGCGCGACTTGTGGAAGATTTGTCGACTGATTTATGTGCCAATTCCTTGTTGGCACTCAGTGTGAGAAAAGGAGTCGTCAGTGACTTCTTCGATCGCTTCGAAGGGTTCACTACATCAGGAGTGCTCGTGTTGGTTTGCGAAATGTTGAATTCATTCTCTTCATTTGTTTCAAGTTTTCGTTTCTTGGAATTTCCATTCGGCGCTTTCTCCGTTCGCTCCAAGCAGTCTTTTAATGCTTTTAGTATGATGTCTAAACGGAGAAGCGTATCTTCAGTATCGATGAGTTTAATGATGATAGGATAGTGAGGGCTTTGACGTAGAAACTCGTTGATTCGCGACTTAAGAAGGAAATATTCTCGGACGATATTGACAAGGCCGAATGACGTATCAAGCGGTTTGTTTCCATACTTTAAGCCTCTCTTTTCTTTGGCTAGATGTCTGCTTGTTTCGCAGAAGGATCCGTACGCTTTCTGCAGTTGCTGGTTCTCAAGGTAGCCTGAAATTTTGATATCAAATAAATTATCCATAGGAAAATTTAAATCTAAAGTTTACCGAGAACTAGACACGCAACGAATCGTTGGATATCGGAATCCACTAGCGTATTCATTTGTGCAACTTATCGACTCTAATTTGTTAGGATAACAGACTTTCTTCCGGCTCCATAGATAATTTATTTGTCTCGCAATTCTAATTTGTTTTGATGCTTTTCGAAATGAAAATTTGGCGCGATTTCGAAGAAAGATTTTGAAATTCCGTCAGTTGATTTGTTCGGGATCGAAAGTCGTAGTAAATCATCAAACGAAGATTAGTTTTTTGTAAGTTTTATGTCCATCGGTGGCTTGGCAACGTTGGGCTCAAACCCATTTCGTGTTCTCTTAATTGATTTAAGTCCAAATCTTATTAGCAGCAAAAAACGAAAACAACAACAGAAGCAGTTAAAGAAGCGAAAGAGTTCGCGGGCCGGTGATGATGTGTACGTAGTTTATCAATTCGGGAATTTGACTTAAATTAGGCGGCCGTATACAGAAGCTTTGTACGATGGGAATCAACGTGAATGTCAGCAAGCACGTGGACTTGAACGAGAACGAGCTACTAAAGCAGTTCTGCAGCAAACAGCACATTTCCGCCGACAATAATGAATTTTGGGAGAACTTCTTGAAGTTCACGATTAAGACACCAAGCACGAAAGAGGATCACTTATCACTCGACTCACGGCTGGAGAGTTTTCTCGAGAGCTTCATACAGAACAATCTGGCTTCGGGGAACTTCGGGAGCTTGGTGACTGTTTATCTCAAGAAAGCCGCTGATGTCTTATCGCTGAACGATACAGAGAGCCACTTACACGTCTACAAGCTCTTCAACTGTGTGTTCTTGCTGCGGATACTTATCAAATACATTTTGGAAATTGGCGGAGAGTTTCTGCTCCTTCAGCACTTCGAGGCACTTCCCAAAACTAATGAAAATGGAACCTCGAGTCCTCCTGACTCAAGCTCAACGAAAACAAAGGTCATTGACGGTACTAAGTTTGATGCTTTCCTTGAATCCATCTTCAACATTTTGTGCGTAATTCCACAGGTAACTTTGTGTTCAAAAATTGCCACAGAATATTCACGATTTCCATTCGCAGAAGGAATTCACATATCACTTACACCTCGAAGCTGTCAACGTGATCATCGTGCTATGCTCAGTCTACTTGTACAACCAGCAGACTACAGAGAGATCAACCATCTTCAGAACTATCTACAAATGTCGATACGCATCAACTCTTCTAGCAACTCTCCTCCATTTCGTGAGCAGAATGACCATCGCACCAGCAACTGCTTACGGAAATTTAGGATCGGGCGGCTCCTTCGTCTTCGGTCTGGCTGAGTCGTTCTGGTCGATGCTAACTTTCTCGAAAAAGCCAACTGATGCACTTGACATGGATGATCTTCCAAAAAGCTTCAAGGAACACTACCCGTTGGCCAACCAAAGCTTGCTGCTGATTCTCATCCTAACGAATCACAACGCAGACGACTCAGTCGACCTGCAGAATAATCCATACAGATGCAGTTTGTTCAACTGCTCCAACTCCACCGAGCTTGTGAAAGACGAAGCCGGTTCGTTTCAAATCGACTTCTCTGGGCTTTATCAGACGTTGTGCAAGATCACACACTTGGACCAAACGACTCTGCTTCTCTATCTTCTCCTCCACCGTAATGAAAAGTTCTACAAGTTTGTGATGGCCCAGCCGAACCTCCAAGAGCTCGTCATTCCGATCTTGAAAATCCTCTACAACGCACCAGACAGCAGTTCCCATCACATCTACATGTCGCTCATAGTTCTCCTTATTCTCTCCGAAGACGACGGATTCAACAAATCAGTGCATCAGATAATGCTGAAGAACATAATTTGGTACACCGAGCGACAAATATCCGAAATCTCCCTCGGCGGTTTACTAATTCTTGTGATCATCCGTACTGTGCAGTACAACATGCTGAAGGTTCGCGACAAGTATTTACACACGAACTGCCTCGCGTGTCTTGCCAACATGTCATCGCAGTTCCGATACTTGCACCAGTATGTTTCCCAAAGATTAGTCTCGCTCTTCGAAACGCTTGCCAAGAAGCACGCTCGACTTCAATCTCAGATGGAGAGTATTAAGCAACAGGATACAAGCGTTGTGGACGTCACTGACGATGTGGTAAGTTGTTGTGCTTCTGTTGTTAATCTTACAAACGAACATCCAAATTTTCTAGATCCAAGACATGTCAGTGCTCGAGGAAGTGCTACGAATGGTGCTTGAAATCATCAACTCTGCTCTGTCTCACCAGCTTGTCTATTGCCCAAATCTAGTTTACACTTTGCTCTACAAGAGATCTGTCTTCGAATCCTTCAGAAGCCATCCGGCTTTTCAGGATATCATTCAAAACATCGACATGGTGATCGGATTTTTCACGAGCCGACTACAGAGAGTTCAAGGTAATGACGAAGCGACTGTTCACGTGATTACCATTAACTGTGATTCGTTTGTAGACCAACGAGGTGAACTCGGAGTAGCAGAGGTGTACGAGGTCATCAGCAAAGGTTCGAGCCAGTGGAGCTCCGACCGCTTGCGCAAATTCGCTGACTTGCGGTTTAAATATGTAGACGAGGAAGGAAACGAGAAGTCTTACTTTCTGCCTTACGTGTATTCGCTGACCAGCAAAGGCGTGATTCCGTTTCCCGAAGGCGAGAAGCTCATGGCAGATATTTAATTAACCCTGCAGCGCAACGTTATTAATTCCTTTGCAAGAACTTCTAACAGACTAAAACTGAATGAATGTCGAGAGAAGAATAGAATGCGATTAAAGAATAATTATTTAAACTGATCCAATTATTTTACTCCCAAAAACTTGCGGTACTGATAAAGTGAACGTCTGCCGAACAAATCAGCGAATTCCCAAGTCCGAGCTACTACGAAATCCTAATCAGCACTCGAAAATATGACAGCGAACGTAAACAAAAGCTTGCGGGACTAGACACGAGCGATAACCGCCATCGAAGGAGTTGCAGCGTTGCTTATCAAGCCGACTAACGAGCTGAAAGCAACCAAATTAAAACGAAATTCACACTGAGTCTTAAGCTAATTACTTTTAATAATCGAAAAACGAGGTGAAGACGCAATAAATAAAGCGAATTAATTATTTGGGCAATGGTCCTCACATGTTCATTAAAATTGTCTCATTCGTAATTGAATTAATCTACGAGGATTGATAAAAAAAATGCAAGATTATTTTACACGAAAGTCTTTGAACTAGAGTCGAGAGCTTTTCTCTGCATTGCTTATGCGATTGTTCCTCGGTGTCCTTCGATATCGAAGCTGCCGTAGGCGCTGATGGCGTCGTCACGGTTGGGATCTTGAAGGAGGCCAAGATTCGACTCTTCGAGTCGCTGCCAGTGGTTGCCTTTGTTGCTGTAGCTCGAAGCCATGATCAAGTTGTTCATTGCGCAGCCTCGCTCAATGGGAATTGGCACGTGCGAAGAACTGAATGAAGAGGTTCTCGATCGCGTCTCATCGCTCGAACTCTTTATCACGTCTTCTCGTCTCTTCACGATGTTTTCGTTGGGAGCGAGTTCTTTGTACAATTTGGGTTGCTTACTCGAACAGCAAAGGAATAAGATGAAAACAACGGCCACAATCGCATGCAAAACGATGATGAAATAAACTGACTTTCTAAAGCCAATTGCGTCATACAAGGCACCCGAAATTGACGGACCAACAAACGCTCCGAACGCGAAAATGGAAGTCCACAAGCCCGATACGATTCCATAAGTCTCCAGACCCTCTCTGAACCCGTGATCGATGGCAGTCTTGAGAGCATCGGAGAAGGTTGACACCAACAGCAAACCGATGCCCATGCCGTGGAAGAGAAGTCCCGCGACTACGAGCGGAATCGTTGATTTGTATGGTATGTAAGTGGCTGGGCCTGAGGACGAAAGCGATTAACATCAACAAACATTTTCAAAAGAACTGTCTTACCAACTAAACTAAACCCAATAATAATGCAGATGGATCCGATGATGGAAGCGATTTTTGGGCTGTCGCATCTGTCGACAAATAAGCCGACAAAAGGTGCAATGAGAGCGTAGACGCCTCCGTTGATGATGAACATGAAACCGATCGCTACAGCTGACAGCTCAAACTGTCTTAGATGAGGTTCCAACGTGGCGCTGATGAAGCCGATCGAAGCTGACGTTGCACAGATTCCGAACGTACAAACTAAAACTCCAGGAATTTTCAGCACCTGGAGCATTGATCCTTGATTCTCATTTCTATCTGTTTGCGTTGGATGATGTGGCAGAACGCAGAGTGTAAGAATAGCGCACGTGAACAGCGCCGAGCCGAGAACCACGAACGGCAAGTAGTAACCACCCAATTGATACAACGCGCCTCCGACCTGAAATACAAAAAGAAAAACTATAAAGCTTCTTGACGACACTACAAATGGAATTGAAGTCGCATGATGATCGGCAAACAGACCTAGTCAATATTTAATTATTGAGAACATGAGACGAGTGCGACGACAAATTGATAAGGAACAAAAGTTCAGTTCATGTGGAGGAAAATGGCAATAAATTGAGTCGTAGATAGCCTGAACTCACCATTGGACCAACGATCAATCCTAGTCCGAAGAATGTCTCGAGCGTAGCGAACGTCGTTCCGACGGAATTTGGAAATTCTTTAGCGATGATTGCGAAGCTTGACGTGAGAAAAGCCGCGTTGCCTAAGGCCTCGATGATCCTGATAACGAATGCGAGGGTGATGAAGAGCGTATGACCTGGAACCCTATCGAGAAGCCCGAACAAGATTGCAGACGTGCCCGTTGTAAAAATGCCCAAATTGAACAGAACCTGCGGGAAAAGATTTTATTGCAAGTCTTATCAAGAGAGCCGACGGAATTTTCCTACCTTTGGTCCGATGCGATTCAGAAATTGACCGTAGACGGGCGATATCAGGAATACGACTAGCTCGAAAACGCCGAAAACAAGGCCGTACTCTGTCGCGTTCGCTCCCTTCTTTTCAGCCTCTTGTGGGAAGAATGGAGCCTACGGATTAAATATTTAATGAATATTTAATTAGCGTGGCTCGTTTTATCCTTCATTACCTGAAGACTAACGCATACAGCATTACAGAAATCTGTTAGAGCCATAACGATCAGCGTCAGCCACTGTCGCCTCGTGAAGTTTAAAACCATTTTGAAGCTTTTTGTAAAACTAAGTCTAATCTAAAACTCTCAAGGTAATTGAGATTTTTTGTTGTCAGTTATGAAGGGACGTCGATGGACTCAGGGAAGCGTTTACACGAATATTTATGCGACGAAAAATATTTCTCGATTATCGCCGTGAAATTTTGTTGCACTTTTGCACAGAGCGAATCAACAATACCAACAGCAACGATGACATTTGGCTGTGCAGTTTGTGATAAGTCTGTCGTCGCTCATCACTTTGCCACCCCGAAACACTTTTCTTCTTCTCACTTTCAAAGCATAAATAAAACACTCAGTAAAATCTACACGAATATTTCTCCTGCGACGCGTGCCAACTGTCTTGTGAAGATCTCCGACCTGATCCCTTCGACGTTCAAACTCTGACTGGCGAGAAACGAAATCTAAGTGAGAAGACCAACTGATAACGGCAGGCTCATCTAAGCAACAAAGATGAAGCGAACGTCGGAACGGGAGCAGCTCAGAGAGAATCTCTCGGTTGATAGCAATTTTCTTTAGTGTGCGGCGAAGGAAAACGTGAGTCAACTGTCATAAAATCTCCGTGAGTAATGGATCAAGAAGGAACCGGAGTCGCAAAATGCATGCTGACTGTTTACGGTTGCTGGCTATCGACCTTGAATGTGGCTTCGTCTTCGCTTGTTGATAACGGCTGAACGATGTGCCTCATCCGCAACTTTCGTGGGTCATTAGCATTCGTTTCGCTTTGAGAAAAATCACGAGTCTCGAATCTCACAACTCGCATTGAACAACTGGCGTAAAAAATAATTAATCAATGAGCTTGATTCGAGTTCAACGCGGATGAGAAAAACAGTTTTTCAAAAACTAATGCAAAGGATCGTAAAATTCAAATCAATTAACTTTTGTTGTGGACTGATCGCATTCTATAGAATAGAATAGAATTAAAAGCAGGGCTTGTCATTGCTTTGAATCTAAGCGTGTGAAGTCAAGACTTGATGGTGCATTCAAAAGATAACTTTAGTATCCATCCATCCAGGAAAATTGTAAACATCACATGCATTCAGAACAAGCATATTTGACAGAAGACTGATTGCTGCACGCCTTCAAGTTCTCGCTCTATTAATTGATCGGACATAACTCTGATAATCGCTTTGTGTCGACAACCAAGCGAGTTCCAATCGGATCCTTCACTTAAATTAACAGATAAGCATTTTAGCGCCACCAGAAATGTCAATTTAAGTCGACACAACGCACATGCATTATCAATCAATAAATTAAGCGAGTGGCGACGATGAAGCGAAAAATGAATAATGAGCTCTCCGACACGTTTTCTCGATCGAAAGGCTTGAAGTTAATTTCGCCGATGAACCGCATCGAAAAAAATCCAGCGTAGTCGATCGCTTGGCTCGTTGACAATCTGAGGATAGTTCAGGAAATCGAAATGGAACGTCGAGGCTATTAATAGAAAGCCGACCTGATAGTGCAACATCGAGAACAGTCGCAGATAGTTTGGACTCATGACGTCGCAGAGAACACCAGCAGAAACCGGTTGAACTTTAGATTCTGAGAGTCTCGAACTCTCTTCGAGATTCCCTCGCTCACGTTGTGACTAGCCTGAGTCTAATTGTTGGATTTCCCCGTCATAAATATTATTGCTTGGTTTAACTCGTAATGAATCATGCGAACAAGGATAATTAAGGACGGAAAGGCCTAGATTAGGACTCTAGATTGTTAAGCAGCACAGCAGGACGTCGAGAGAATCCGACAGCTGGATCATTAGTTTAGAAACAAAGCTTAAATGACCAGAGCAAATCCAACAGCATTGGACTCGTTCAGGATAAATTGGCCAATCGCGTCGCAGGTCATTAACCTCAAGGACCTCAAGGTCGTTCAAACGGCGAGGTCATTGACCCCCAACTGCTGCAAACGAAAAAGTTATTCTAAGCTTTTTCAAGTTAGCAAGGAAGTTCATGTTCATTGTTTTTAGTCGAAGCTTTCGGCAGCGTTGCCAAATTCTCATCGCCAGATATTTTCGCCAGATACTTTCGAACTGACGAGAAGTTCGAAAGAATCATAAACACGGAAAGTCGCTTGAGCGAGAAGAAGTTGTTCTGATAAAAAGATGTGAAATATTGGTTCGACAGCTGATTGAGCGATATCGTTGCCACTGGGAAATACCGAAAACATTTCTTATCACGAAGTGAACCCATAGAGTGTACGTTGAAAATTGTCTACGTGTGGATAGCCCGAGAAACTTTTCGCGAATCAGCAAAAGAAGTGCTGAGAAATGCAAAGAACTCGTCTGGGCCTGACGCTTTGGGTTGGCGTCACACTGCTGTCTGCCGTGCTGGCAATGAGCCCATACGAGCGAATGCTGAAGAAGGAGTCTATTGAAGGTAAGACGCGACTCTGCAACCGAAGCATCTGCTAAGACAATCATCCACAGGTCTCTACAGCCCCACGGACTCGGTGACGATTATGACTGCTGCCAACTACGAACAAGAGATTTATGAGCGATCAATTGCTTCACTAGTTGAGTTCTACAACAGTTACTGCGGAGCTTGCCAGAGATTTGCGGCAACTTGGAAAGCGGTGGCTCAGAACATTTCAAGTTGGAAGGGCATCGTTCAAGTGGGAGCTATCGACTGTGCGAGCGACGAGAACAATGGGATTTGTAGAGACTTCGAAGTCATGAGGTATCCAACAATGCGATACTTCAGTCCACACTACGCCAAAGGCCCGAAGCAGCTAGGAGTCAACCTGGACCACTTGTTGGTGCCTCAAAACGGAGATTTGGTTGATGAGCTGACGAGACATTTGGTTAATGAGACAAGCGGCGGTCCGGAGTGGCCACAGTTTGATAAGTTCGAGGGATCCAACTGGAGCGAACTTTTCGAGGAAGCTTCGCTGGATACGAAGTACGTTTACGTCTTGAACGAGAATCTTCCTGACCTTTTGCCTCAGCAAGTTCTTCTAGACCACGTAGCAGTAGAAAATGCGGCTGTTCGAATACTCAACAGTGCAAACTCCAAACGTATTGAGGTAAATTTGTTTAGCATTTAATGACAAGAGTTAACAATGAGCTTCTTCTGTTGATAGGATACGTCATTCCGTCTGGGAGCTGTTGATAAGCAAGGCCACTTCGAAGTCATTCCAGTGTTCAACGAGTCACGTGCCGCTTTTGAGGCTGCGATCAAGAACCACTTGAAGCATCACCACTTGATAGCGCACACAACTTCGTCGCCTCTTCTGGTGACACCAGAAGAAGACAACTCGACGGACACCGTTGGAGTTCTTCTCGATCGATTCTATTACGACAAAGCAAAGCTTTTGAATCCGATTCCACTATTCCGAGCCGACCTGGAACAGGCCATTCGATTTACATTGAATCACGAAGTCGTCCAACACGAAACAATCTCTGGCGAGCAGCTCACGGCTCTCAGAAATTTCGTATCGGTACTAACCAGATACTATAACTATGGCAACAAAGGCTCGTTCAAGCAGCTTCTCAACTATTTAATGGAGCCATCGCGTACCGAAATCAAAGGCACCGAGTTCCAAAACTATTTGCAAAAGTTAGATCCTCCGATTGTTCACGAGAGTCGATACGTGGGATGCTTCAGCACGCAGCGTGGATTGAGGCGCTTCCCTTGTTCACTCTGGTCGCTTTTCCATCATCTTACCGTTCAGCATTTAGATAGCGAAGACAACGAGGATCCTATGGAAGTTTTGCACGCGATGCATGGCTACGTTAAACACTTTTTCGGATGCACTGAGTGCTCGAAACATTTCCAGGAAATGTCAAAGCGAAATCACATTTGGAATGTGACGAGCAAAGATCAAGCGGCGCTCTGGTTATGGAGCGCGCATAATGAAGTCAATCAAAGGCTCTCGGGTGATGTCACTGAAGATAAAAACCATTTAAAGATTCAGTTCCCCGCTGAAGATCAATGCCACGTTTGCCACAAAAAGTCCGGCGAGTGGGACAAAACAGAAGTCGTCGAGTTCCTCCGTAGACATTACGGCAACGACCACGTTAGTGATTTAGGAATCGACCAAATGCCACGAGCGTTGATGCTGAACGCGCGAGCGCGGCAGATCTTCGCGGGGTCCGGTGACACCCACCTGAACATCGGTATCTTAGCGTATGTCGTTATCATTATTTGCTTGATGATCGTCGCGGTCAAGTTTTACTTCCGCCGCGGCTATCGAAAAAAGCTTTACACGCATGATCTGCTGGGCAAAGTGTGAGCTACCAAAAATTATCTAAGACGAAACGTGCATCAAATGTTTTGGGTGAGAATTCCAAATGTATCTCATATTTTTATTGCGGGCTTGAGGCTTGAGTGAGGACAAACTATCAAATAAAGTTGACTGATGAGAAAATATTTTTATTTCACACAACTTGATTTCAGTTTCAAGCACGCAATTTAGATAAAATCGTGTTGATGATTCGCTTCAACGACTGATGATCAATGTCATCTTCCATATTCTCAGCTGCATGTTCCACAATATCGTCGACAACTTCTGTAACATTGACATTTCTAGTTTGAACTTCGTTGAGTTTCGATAAGCGTTCGATGATGTCAGTGGTGCAGTCAGAGCTGGTCACGTCAGAGAAACGCATAGTGATGACCATTTGCTTGAAGATTTCTGTGATGATGTGTTGGAGATATGAGTTGGAAGAGATTGCCGTTTGGTTGGCGCTCTCGATCGTGTTGTTTATGATCTCCTTCAGCACATCTCCCCGGTTTGCTTCGTTTCCAAACTTGAAATTTCCAATGACTTGTGCAGCCAACTCAGCAATGTGTTCAGGATTGATTTCAATGTGCTTGGGCAAATAGTTGATAAAACTGTTGACGACCTCGGGCAAGACTTCCTCGGTTTCCGATGAGCAAAAGTTGATAGCGACGTTTGTCAAATACTTTGCTAAGTTCAGAGAAATATTTTCGATCTCGATGTCTTCGAGTTTCTCGCTCAAGTGAAGCTCAGCGAACTTCTTGACAGTTCCCAGCACATCGTTGAAAACCTCATGGTCGGGCGTCGTTGCTCGAGTAGAAGAAAGCATCGACTCGTCGGGGTTTGAGCATATTGAGTCTTCAAAGCGACACTCGCCGCCCAGCTGTCTGATGCTGTAGTTCAGCGACTCGAAATCCTGGCGAGCGTCGACGAATGATTTCGTCTTCAAACTTAAAGCTCGAATTTCTCTTTGCAGCATTTCGATTTGTTCTCGTTGATGGTTGCTGATTTCCTTTAACTTTCCGAGATCATTAACAATTTCCTTCGGTCGTTTCTCCTTATTACGGCTTTGCATCGAAATTATTCTGTGCAAAAAGTTCGTCTCTTCCTCAAGCACAGTCAGAATGTTCAGCTTCTCTGTTGCCTCCTGAATCACTCGCGTTAGCGTTTCCTCTTTCTCGATCTTCGTTCTTTTCAGCTCGTTGATCTTGTTGAAGTATTGTCGCTTAATGTCTTCTGCGTTCGCTTGCATCTCAACTTGCATTTCGAACGCGAACCGCCTCAGAATTGTCTCTTCCACTTCATTCAAGTCGATAACGCGGCCGAACTTCTTTAGCATAGCTTGGCTTGTGCCATCCTTCAGATCGGTGATCTGCTTCTCCATAAACTTGATATCCGTTTTCATTTTCGCCAGGTGAATGACGTTGATTCGATGCTTTCGCTTTGCTTCGATGGTTTCCAATGCCAGCTTCTCTACTCGCGAGTAAAGCTTCATGATGTTCTGATTGTTGAACAGCAAAGTGTTGCTGATGTCTTCGAACTCGGCCTGGTTCTTGAAGTATTGCATCTGGTCCATTTTTAAGCAGACGACTGTCGGTACATCGTTCAACATCTTCTGCTTCCTTGAGCGGAGATCTCTCAATTGTTTCTTATTAAACTCGAGTTCCGTCTCTGCCGCTTGCAACCTGTCACTCGTCGATTGCAGACCGTTGTTAAGCAGCTCTAGCTCCCACTCTTTGTTATGGATCGTACGCTCGAGATCATTTTTTTCTCGACGAAGCTCAAACGTGAGATCATAAAGCTGCCGGTCGCAGCCCGACGGACATTCGTCTTCGCTCATTTGCTTTACTTTCATCCCGGTCACGCTGCCTTCGGGCGACTCAGCATTAGAAGAGCACTCAGAACTATCCTTCTCATAGTCTGCTATCTCCTCGAACTCATCAAAACGGATCTTTTTCTTGAAAATCCTTCTCAGGTAAGGGAAGAATTTGCTGTCCGAACAGTTTTCGGTAAACTTGTGCTCGACTTTCTGCTTGGTTTCTTCCAGTTCATCGATGGTTCTCTGCACAGCATCCCTCTCTGCTTTCGAGTGCGTGATGCTAGAGAAAAGATTCTTCGTCTCAATATCCTTGAACTCAATGACATCACTAACGCTTTCTTCAGCAGCCTCGAAGTCTTTCAAGATGGTCAATTCGTTGTTGAGCGTTAATAAGTAAAGCTCCTTGAACTTCGCTCTTACTTCAACGTCGTACCGATCGTCAGCCAGTTTCTCAACCTCTCCGTCAAACTCCTTAATTCGCACGCTGATCTTGGAGATAATTTGCTTTTGTTCGAACAACCGTCGACGGGTGCGAAGATTCTTTAACTCCTCCTCCCACTCAGAAAAGTTTTTGTCGCCGAAAACAGCTTGTTGGTAAAGCTTCGGTATCAAGCTCGATTTCGCCACAACCTCGCCATCCTCTGGCACATTTTTCAGAGCGCCACGCTGCACATTCATCAAATGTTTCTCGACGCATTCCCGCAAGGTTTTAATGTTCATGCTACCGCTAATCCTTATCAAGTCTTTCTCGTAAACTTCCGGCGACAAATATTTGTTCAAGTCGAAATTCCGCTCAGGAAACTCGCGGTCAAAGTCGCAGCCGACAGTCAACTTTGGTCGATGTCTATCCGATTGCGGAATCTCCAAATGAATCTCGTTCAGCTTTTTGAGCTTTCGCTGGATGTAATCGATGAGGGCTTTCTTCTTGTTGCGCAAAGCGTGTATCTTTTGATTGTAGTCGTTGCGAATGTTGTAAACGTCCTCGCGAGTCTTTAACAGCTCTTGCAACTTCTTCACTACAGTTTCGCGTTCCTCTTCGGTGGCTTCAAAGTTCTCGTCGGTTTTAAGTTTATAGTTGCCAATCGTTCGCTCCGCTTCCTCAATCAACTTTTTGTCAGTTGGATGATCGATCTCAGGGTTTGGACGCTCGGCGTTCAATACTTGCCACTCTTTCTTCCTCGCCAACTCCTTAGATTTTCGCACTCGATATTTGTTTAAGAGGCGACGCATTTTGCTTTCGAGCTTCGTCTCAATGACGTCAGGACTCAAGCCAATCAAAAAGGATTCAACCGCAGGAACCGTCGACTCGGTCTCCATCGTGTGAATGCTTGCATCGACAACGTCGATTCTACGTAAAAAAGTTTAAATACTCTCGGTTTATCATGATAGCAAAGCAACAAAAATTAAGAAAATATATCAAAAGTTCACCTTTCAGAATAACTCTCATCAAAATCCTCCAAAACTCTTTTGTTAGCGTTTAAGTAAAAAAATGTTTTCGCATAAAAATCTGAGCCACTCGATTACGACAACTTACCGTTTCTTCTTTGCGTCTTGTCGAATCTTAAATTCCATTTCACTCTTCAGACGTTTGAAGTCGTTGCCGAGCTTCTTGATGCGGAAGGAATAAACCGTCTTTCCGTTGTTCACGCCAATCACTTGAATCGGGAAGTCCACCGGATCGATGAAATGTTCCATCAGCTTGCGACCTGCTAGCTTTACTCTCTCGTAATCGAATTCCTTCTTGCGTCTAACCACGTCCATTTGAAGGTCGAGCTTTTGCTGCAAATCTTCTGAGATGCGCTTGTCAAGTTCGAGGTCGTCGTTCGTCAGCTTTTGGGATTCCGGCAAACGCGAATTTCTGAAGAAAAATCAATTCAACATCAAATTCCATTCAAGATTTCCTGTTCACTTACATTTGCATGATTCCATCGAACTCCTGTCTCAACGAGTCAATCATCTTCAGCACCTTGCTCTTGTTGTCGCTGGAGATCTGTTGACGCTTCTCGTCGTTCAGTTTCTCCTTTTGCTGCTCGAGCGAGAGAAAACTATCTTCGTCGATATCATAAACTGGATGAACAAGCTTCGAAGGAATGATAATTTTAATATTTCTTATCAAATTTATTTCGTCTTACTTACTCTCGACACTGCAGTTGGAATCATCGGCTGAATGTTTGCAATTGGAAGATTCCAGGTATAAGCAAACAAGTTTCCATCGGAGCCAATTGAAAACAAAAATTTGATGTCAAAGCTGAACTTGAGCGTTGGAATCTTTCCGAAAAAGTTGTCATGCATGCTGAGCAGCCAGAAGTCTGACAAATCACGCCAATCGTCCTTGATATGGTTGATTCGTATTTGTCCGTTACCCATTCCCATAATCAAATATCTGTCGAAGTAGACGTACGAATGGATCTCAATGTCGTCCGCCTCTGGAATCAGATGGAACGAGATAAGCTCGCCTTCATCCATGTCGTATTCGTAGATGTAACCAGCGTCAAATCCAGCCACAGAAACCCAAAGCGTGCTGTCGTTCGTGTACTGGATCCACAGAATTTGATTAGGTGGATCAGGTTTCCTAATTGGCTCAACGGTTAC
Organism: Smittia sp. YW1114-2; assembly: GCA_033064975.1. NCBI lineage: Eukaryota > Metazoa > Arthropoda > Insecta > Diptera > Chironomidae > Smittia > Smittia sp. YW1114-2. The sequence continues at coordinate 10,201,638 of CP093834.1, read as the reverse complement.
CTCGCCATCGGAATCGGCGAGAAATTCTTCATCGTCAATTTCCTGTTCAGGATTCTCACGCCTTTTCCTTTCCAGCATCTTAATCTTCCGCTGCCGCTTCTGTTCCCTTCTCAGTTCGATCTGTTTGATTTTCTCGTTACGCCTGATCTGAGATTTGATCGACCTGAATCTGAAATCTTTGACCGGAATGTGTCTCAAGTAGTATGAAGTCTCGGTGTAAGCGTTGGGATGTTCAGGCAAATCTGCGTACGCAATTTCACCTCCCCTGCAACCGACGATAATCGTTGACCATTTTGTTGGCACCCAAGTTATGCATGTGACAGGTGATGGAACTTTAATGAAACCGATCGGCAGCAAATGAACCAATTCATCTTTTTTAACCAACTGGTGAATGAAAATTGTTGAATCTTCAGATGCAGACACGAAGATGCTTCCTTTAGGATTGATTGAGACTTTGGTGATTGGCTTGCAATGACATTTAACAGCTTGAATAAGTTGGAACTGATCATTTGGTTGGCAGTTCGGGTTGAGCGTTATAACTCGAACAACGCCGTCGGTAAAGCCGAGAATCATGACAGCGCCACATGGGTCCAAATAAATCGACAGCCAGATAAAATCGCAACCATAGGCGAGAAATTGGTAGTGGAAAACCATCTCTTTGGCTAAGTAGTCGTAGACGTAAAGCCTCCCGTCTTTGCCAAGAGTTGCTACGTGATGAGAAACAGAACTCGTCTGCATCGCGACGATTTCGCCGGCATGACAACGAAACAATTGTCTAGATGGCTTCGGACGCACTTCAATCGACAAGTCACACCACCAAATGCCTCCTAAACCATCTTGTGCGTAGCACTCCGTCTCCGAGGAATCAATTTTGATAAGCTTCAGCAGCTCTGCCTTATAATGCTCTGCTCCAATACGAAACTCGTGGCTGGGCTCGATCTCAACAAAGCGGTCATCTTCAGGTGGATCAGAAAGCTCCACAGTTTCCCAAAACCAAATGCGAATGAAACCATCAGTCGAGACCGTCATGATCTCCTCGGAGTTTCTCATGAAAATCTGTGTTATCGGACCGTTGTGACAGAATCTTCGATTCTTTCGACACACTTCCAACTTGATGAGTCCGTTCTCCCAAACCAGAATGTTTCCCCATTCACATCCTGAGATTATCTTTTCATCGGGCAAAGCGCATATACCGTAGATGTCGCAGATTTCCGTTTTTCCGAATCGTCCAATCAGTCCTTGAAGCTTCAATCCGGTGAACGTTGAAGACATTTTCCAAAACTTGATGTGACCAAGTCCTGCGGTTGTCAATTGTTCGGGAATATAAGGCGAGAACATCAAGTTCACAACATCATTGGAGAACGATTTTGCTCGTAATTTGATTTCTTTTCGCTTCCAATCCCAGATGGTTATCATGTAGTCGGGGTCGCCGCCCTGCGAAGCCAGCAACTCTCCATCTGGAGTGTAGTCGAGGATCGAGAACTGTCGCTTTGTTCCTTTCTTGAGCATCGCAATCAGTTGCATCTCAGGAAACTTGTAAATGAAAATTGTTGGCTTCCGTCCATTCTCGGCGATGGTCAGAAAATTGTAATCCGGATTGGGATTCTTCGTTACACAACCAATCCCACCGCCTAGAGCAGATCGTCGCGTGTCAACCGTTGATGTCTTGACATTGAAGAAGTGAATCAAGTTTCCCGACGCAAACACGAGAGTTTCATTGTCCATGAGAACGAGATTGTACATTTTCTTGCAATCGTAACCGAACGAATGGCTAAAGAACGAGAAAGCGTAAATGAATTTTAGTTCCAGCTGTGTCGACTTGAGAAACTTCTCAAGCCAGATCAAGGTTAGCTCTTACTGCAAAGTGATGATGTTCTCATCGATAGATGAATTGAGCTTCAGCTCCGGCTTGGAGATAAGATCTGGCTCGATTTCCACTGAGGTTGTTGTATCCTCGTCCATTTCGTCCTTTCGCTCCATGCTGCACAGCTCAGACTTTTAATAAAGTTAGAAATGCGATGAGCTTGCTATGACTCCGAGAAAACTTTCCAAAGTTCTCATGGCAACAATAAAAATGCAATTAATCGATAAGTAAGGTTAAAGCACTGAGGGGTGGAATAGACTTCTGCAGCTGAGTGCCCGTTTTATCAGCAATTGCAAATGAATTATCGAACTTTATTTCAGTTATCAATGTGAAGGGAGTTGACCGGCAATTGCGCCTCTGAGGTGGAAACTCCGGGAAGGAAACGAACGAGGACATAATTTTGAAACGCCGGCGAACGACGAACATAACTTCGAAATGTTTTCCTCTGCAATCAAGATTGCTTGCTAGTTTGAATGCTACGGTCATATTCGGTCAGAGGCAAGGAGGAAAATCCAATTTTCGACTACATTTCATGCGTTAAATGATCGATAAAGAATATAAAATTATTTTCGTCCAATTCAATTTGCAGTTATCGGGCTTTTCAATCTCGCCACGGAGACTTTCTGGACTTGATTCGTTTGCAACTGCAACATAAGATTAAAGCAGGAGAACACACGGGTAAGTAAGGATGTTAGCAGATAGCTTCACATGATTTTTATTTAACAAAAAACTTTGTCGACGGTAGGAAAATACATAAATTTATCTAATTTAAATTAACTAATCGTAATGCAGTCACTGAGTTTCACTTGGGATTTTGTTTGGTTTGTCAACTGGTTACACGCCGGAGCATTCGGCCATGCAATCGTCCATCGTTTTGAAATTATTTGCGTTGCCGTCACATCTGAATTGATTAATAATTGATTTCAATTATTCGCGCAATTGCATAAATCACGTCGCAATTAACACTCACCCTCCAAATTTGAATTCCGAACATGTTTTGGCGACTGGATCGTACCTGGTAGGTTGACAAATCGGATAAAGAAAGTTAAAAAGTTGCGTAATTTTTGTGGGAAAACTTTGAGCGTTTTCACACTGTGTTAATTGAGCGAAAACAAAGTTCATCGAACTGCGAGCAAAATGTTTACCTCCATCGGGGAAGAAGAGCACGGCAAAGACCACGCTTCATCGGCAGACGACACATTTCCTGTCTCGCTGACACGCCACGCGTTTGAACGCCGTTCGATGAGTAAGACGACGAGACATCTGTGTCGTCACTGTAATCACTGCCAAGATATTCCGCAAAGCGTTTCATCAGCTGTCTGTCGCCGTCGTCTGTGAACTGGCTGAAGAAGTCTATCGGCGAACATTCTATCACAACTTGGGATGCTAGGAGCATCAGAAGAGCCAGCAGAAATATTTTCACATTCATCGTTTGACTGTTTTTGGTTTTGTTTTGGTTATTTTCACTTTTTCGTTTCTCGCGATGTTTCTCACTTCACGTCTGATTGGTTTCTGTTTGGCCAGTTGACGATTCATTCATCTTTTATACATTTCGACTCGCTCGGTTTCTTTCTCTCTGTTTTGTTTTGAGCGCGCGCGAGACCTCAATCGCTGGCTTAATCTCTTGTGCAGTTGTTTACACCTCTTTTCACTCGGTTAATGTTGCGAACGTGACACAAAGCACTTCTCCGCACCGCTGATATCGATAAGCTTAAATTCATGTAAAATTGCGATCGAGGGAGCTTTGACCTTCTTAAGTGTATTTTTGGATTTCAATCTGAAAATAAAATCTCGCGTCGCATAAACTTTTCCATGTCGTCAAAAAAAAATGCTGTAAATGCATTAGAACATTTTGCACAGAACATTTTTATGTTCTGCTGTGTCCAAATCAATATCACATCCGCACCCTTTCACCGACATCATACACAAGTTCTTCCGCCCGACTAGAGACGAATTTCGACGACTCTCGCTGGATGTAATTTCTTCTTGCTTCTGTTATGAAATTATTGTTCTGCACGATGAAAAACATTTCTCTGCATGTTATGGGACAAGTCTTTAACTTGATTCAATAATCGAATGATTTTCAAGAAAAAAGCTGCTGCTGCTCTCTCGGAGAGAAAAACACCAATTTTCCATCACTTGGTTTTCTGATGGTTTGAAGAGTCGCTGATGCTCAAGGAGTCGGCCACCTTAAGGTTTTTCCGACACTTTGAAGCAACTTTTCATTCCAATTTTTGATGAAAACGTTATCTTAGATTTTGAGGTAATAAAGATTTCCTTGATAGTTTTCCATGCGCTTACTCCAACGGGCCAACCCCCAAGTATCTGAATGCATTTTATGATTCGCTTCGTCTCCGACCGTAAATGAACATTGTTGAACTGTTCATCAATGGAAATACCACGACGCTTTCATCATTTTTCAATTTCACTTCCTCCAAGAGATGAACGTCGTCGTCATCGTTGCAGCGAAATGCTTCGAATTGCTCGCTTGTTGTTTCACCTCGAAACGTCTCGAAAAGAATAATGACATCAGACGCTCGAGCGTCGCAGATTTGAAGAAATGGAAAGTTTGCTGTGTTTACGTCTGATCAACTTCACGCTTCGCGCGCCGAATGTGAGTCACTTAAACGGCTCATTCATCGATTCTAGAGACGAAAGAAACGTAAACAAAGTCTTGTGCAACACTTTGCAGATTTTCTTTTGTGGCTTAATCGTTAAAAAGCGCAATGAATTCTGTTCGAGGTGCTCGATGACGAAACTTTGTTTTGTTTCGATGGCTTTCGAGAAAACGTAAACAACATCGAAGACTTGACTTCGTTCCTTGAGAGTTCATTGATAACGAGACTCGCTCGCATGGTCGGAGTTCCGCTGGCTGTATGAGACATTTCGATTTCCGAAGCGGTCTCGTCTTAGAAGGCGAAGCGTAATTGCTGCTTCAATCAACCGATTTATCGATTCGAACGAACTATTAAAAGCTTTCATTGTTGGTGGAATCTCGCTCCAGTAAATTGCCAACATCTCTCTTCCTCCAATTCCATGTAACTGTTGACATTGCCACATTTAAATCCGGGCAAATTGAAATTTATTCGATGACATCGCCGGATAAGGAATGTTTTGGCTGAGAGGCAATTGCTGATGAACACAAATTTTGGGGGAATCCCTCTCTCGCTGTATGACATCAACATTACATGGAAACCGAATTAAATTAAATATTTGCAACCTGTGAGAGTCGCCGCTCTGGCCGAAAACTGTGCATTTACAAACTACATTCGAGCTCGTCTCCATCCACGATTGCTTAATTCCAATCACGTAGTTTTAGCATGTGGAAGGTAAAACTGAAACAAAAGCCTCGAATAAATAAATTTCACCTGAGTGCATGACATAAAGAAGCAGCAATTGTGTAATAAGAGCCCGTAGCAGTAGACGAGTGGAGAGAACGTATGTGTATGTTTTAATTTCCTGATAACATCATGTTATTTCACATTGGTGCATTAGAGTTCTTTTCGGCAATGGAAATAAATTGATTATAACAAGGAGGCGGAGGGCGACCAAGGTGGACGACAGACAGTTTAACATCGCATCGCCGAAAGGACACTAAACAATTTTCAATTAATTTGTCTCTGTCGTCCAGGCTTGCCATTTCGTTGCGGTGACATTGCCAATTGATTTCTGTTCAATTGATTCTTCCTTTTTCGAATGAAACGTCTTACAAGCTGCTTTTTGCTGTCGATACACCGAAACAGATAACAAGACATCCAAGAGAGTGAAACAATCCAATTAAAAATTGAACATTCTGTGAACATGGACGGAGAAGTCTCTGACTTTTATATTTTACACCAAGGGCTTGGAAGCACACTCGGCTAAATTATTTAGCACGAGATCCCAGGTTATCAACATGAGACGCTAGTGGAATAAAATTCTTTCGTGCTTCCCACAAACTATTAAGAAGAGAAGAAAATACTTTTCTCCTTGTTTTCAGCTCGGATGGTCGAAAGAATCATAAATTAAATTAAACTTGGCTTTGGATCTTGTTCAAGCGATATCGATTGAAACCTTCTTGCCTTTTTAAAGTCCTTAAATTACTACGATGTCTCCGCCGTCCCGGAGGTGATAACTTACCATCCGGAATTAATTAAATTAAAGTGCTTTACAAAGTGCTCGAGAAATTACTTAATTGAGCGAAAAGAAAACGGAGACAGCAACACTTTTCGACGAAGAACATTTTAGATAGTTTGAAGCGCCACACAAAATCTGAGTAAAACGTTTATAGAGTGAAACAGGGTTGTGGAGCAGAAGAGGAAATCGATTGATTGCAAACATTTTTTAATAGTTTTTCTTCAGGCTTTGATGGTTAGTTACTTGTTAAAGTAGATTATGGGTTATAAGTATTAAGCCTTTTAGTCTTCGCCTCTGACTCCGTGAACCTCCGTGAAAGCATCCAATGCCAATTCGTCACTTACTTAATTAATAAATAAGCAAATGTTTTTCCTAATAACCAGAGCAAAACATTTTTCACTTAACGCGACTGAGCATTCGAAAATCTTTCGCTAATAAATTTCCACTTTAATCATCGCATAATGGCTTTGTAATGAGCGGGGAAGAAGAAATAAATTTATTTAATGGCGCAAATAATTCCAACTTCACTTGAAGATCTCATTTGTCTTCCCAATTTAATGATTTATAGACTCCGGTAATTATTATCACTCCTACAACAAAGCCAATTTATTGTTCAGATTCACCTGAATCGTAATTGAACGCAATTAATGTTGTAATTTATTCGCGTGTTTGTTCGTCAAATTTTAAGTTCCCGCGCTTGCTGCACCGCATGAACCGGGAGACGACATAATCTATCTCAAAGCACATATGTTGGGTGGCATTTCTTTTCTAAGGAGGCAATTAATTAACTCGCATCTTAGAGTTGCCATTGAAACATAGGAAGCGATGGAACAAGGTAAACGAGCGGATGTTTATGGCATCAGTTTTCAATTTTCCGTTCGCCATGTTTGGCATAAATTCCGTATCAAATTTTCATGTTTGCAGCATTTGAAACTCTTGCTTCCCAAATGATGTTTCCCGTCTCGACTTTGTAGCAGTTCAATGCCGAAAGCCGCAACAGCTAAACGAGCCCTTAAGATGTGTGGCTGCTGGCAAACATTTACTTCGAGGAAAGATTTTTTCGGTTTTGCGCTATAAAAAATCCCAACTCACCTCGAGCTAAAAGTTTTCCTCCGGTTTACGTAGTTTCGACACGTTCTCCATTAAATTATTATTTATCTTTATGTTCAATGTATCATGATATCGGGAGAGCGAAATTTATTTAATAAATAAAATGTATTTTATTGCAATTCAATTCACAACTTCGGATCCATTTGCTGAAATGAAACTTGCGCTTTTCAGAAATCGCCCAATTTCGAGTCCATGACAAAATCCTTGAACGCCTTAAGCTGTGCGAACTCTTTGGTGACATTTGAATATTCAGGACTTCTCTTGCGCTTCGTCTTGCTTCGCTCTTCCAACTCATCGCAGATTTGAACAAAAGTTTTAAAGAATCCCTCGAGCCATTTCTTATCAGTTTCCTTTAGTGGAACACGAATTGATCTCGTTTGCAAGTAGTTCACTTTCTTGCACTTCCGTTCAATTTCTCCCTGTGAGGCTTGGTTGAATTTTGCCTGTAACAATCAGTCGCGACATCGAACAATCTGTCAAATATAATTGAACTCAAGTTCAACCGTCGTTTAACTTACAGCTGTTCTCCTTAATCGTTTCTTTGGCGTTAAAAATCGCTCAACCGACTTCTCAAATCGTTCGCTGTCATCGTCATTCGTATCTTCAATCTCCTCTGAATCGTGTCGCATATTTCTTCCCATTAACTTCGCGTAAAAGTCCTTAAGCTCGGGAGTGAGCGGTATGCAGCTTCGCATCTGAATCTGACTGTCGACGAGTTCATCGATAAACTTTACAAGATCCGTCTTCATGCTATCAACCTTAGCCGTGCTGAGCTTCGAAGAGTCTTTAAGCTTCTCGTAGTTTGGCTCCGCAAGTAGCGGTTTGATGCGATGCTTCAACATTTGGTTAGATTCAACGAGACTGTGGACGGCCTGCAACATAATCAATTCATAACATGAAACCGCAGAACGCAATTTCATTTGTCTTTAATTACTTTGATAATTCGGTTCGGCAGTTCTCCGGAAATCAAATCGGAAATTTTCAGCTCCTCGCTGATTGTTCGATGACGTTGACTCGGAGAGATGCTGTAGATATGAGCAGAAATGCCATGTAATGTGTTTGCTGTCAGATATCATGCGGTTGGGGAAGATTAAAATTCATTTTTTCGCTTACTCTCGCTTAATTTTTGCTGCTGTGTGATTATTATTGACAGCGATTGTCTCATTGCAGGCGAATTTATGCCACAAGTCTTTTTCATTGCCATCCTTCATTTCCTGATTTGCGGTTGACGTTGATGTGTTTGCGCGCTCATCATCCCGAGAATTATTTATGTTGACGTTGTCATCGAGAAATTTGAAAATTTCATCGTCGTCTGTAATTAAAATTAGAAATGAAATCACCAGCAGTCGGCACAAGAAAACTTTTTCCACCAGCGTTGACTTCATTCAATTGAGACCTAAACAGTTTTGCCAGCTCCTTCGACTCACTCTGCGTCAATCGATTGATTTCATTTGTGTTGACATCACGACGTTTGACTCGATGTAGCGTTTCGAATCCTTGCTGTTCTTTTTTCGACAGCTTCTCGTCCACTTCGTCAAATAAATCATTTTTCTTCTGGCTTGATTGATCGTCGAAGTGCTGCGGCTGACCCGAAGAACGTTTTCGCTTGCTTGATGATGAATCGACAGTGAGTATGGAGGGAAAATTAGAGTTTGATGATGCTGGGCGCAATTGATTCTCGTTTAGCTTCGCTTGCTCTTTCGACGGTGTTTTCTCGTCATCGGCATTGAGCAGGTGTTGATGTTTCATCTCAATTTCGTGGATGTCATTTTGCTGCTTTGCCAAAAACTGTTTTGCACTCAAGCGAGCCTCAACGTTGAGCTGGTTGGGACTGTAATTAGAGCCGGCTAGTTCATGATGGTGGCTCAACGACAACACATGTTGGACTTTCATATTTTTATCATTAATCCTCTTGGCAGAATCATTGTCCACATGATGAGCTGGACTTTGCAGCTCAACACCGTCTCTCGCTCGTTCCGACCAGGTTGCTTTATCCTTCCCGTCCAACTCATCAAACAATTCTGAGATTTCTGGAGCATGTTTCTCGCTTTTTCCCTGCTTCACGTGAGCTACATTGCAAAGCGATGATTTATCGCTTCCCTCGCATTCTTTAATTTGATAATTCTTGTACCAGGTGTCTCCATTTACGGCGTCTACATCACGTTGAACTCTCATGGGCGCTCGCTGGGAACGGTATTCATCTCGAAGCCAGTCGAAGACTTCCTCTTGTGCTCTCTTGAAATCCTTGAAGAAATCTACAGCGTCTTCCTGACCCGGCTGGGTTTGAGCGTCTCCACTGGCAATAAATTCTTGCTGGTTTCCCTGCGAAATTGAGGAAAGAAAACTTTAATTTACGGGGTCTTTTCAATTGAAGCTTCAAGCTGAAAGTGATGGCCGTGATAATGCTTAACGCTATTTGAAGTTTCCGTAGCAGTGCAGAAGTTTTTAACTCAAAACCTAGTTTAAAGTTTGACTATCAAAGCACCTAGGCCTTATTAACACTTAACTCAGCACAATCTAATTCAGTGTCAGAGCATCACTTTGAATATTCGAGACATTCAATGCAATTTGCGATATCTTGCTCTCGTTTGAAAAGCGAACAACTTTAATTAATGAACATAAATTCAGCTGTTCACTGCTCTTCTCCCATCGCTTTTCCATTTAGCTCCTTTAATAATGAGTGCAAACTGCAGAAAATATTATAGTTAAGTGAATGTGGCTTTTATCATATTTCAAGTTCTCTTCTGCTCATTGCTTCCACGATGAGAACGGGAACGGAGAATTCGGAAAACGTGCATAGTGGAAAATTATCATTAATTCAATAGTTTAATGTCACTCGCTCCGAATTGCGTCATAACTTTTGTTTTTATCCTCTCGAATTGAACTTCTCCAAGAAAACAAATTTTCTCGTCTCGTTCGCTTTAAACTTCGTCCTGATCCGGCCAGATTATTCCGCAATAAAAGGAAAGCGACTTAATTTAAAAGCAGAATCTGAAGAAAGAGAAAGCGGAAGAAATTCTTTTCGTGTTATGAGCATTGACATATTATTTATGCGAATTATAATAACTGCCTTCGCTTAAGGCCAAACACCTGAGCGTTTCGCAAAATAAATTGAAAACGTTTTCCTAAGAAAAAATGTTGCGGGATTTGATAGGAACATTAAAATTGCTGCGGCTGCAGAACGGGAGAATCATTTAAGGAGGACAACATCATTCTCCACATCAATGGCCGAGGACTCCACTTTATCACTCTCAATGAACTCATGAAAACTTTTCTATTTTAATCCAGCTTAATTCCATTATGAAAAGTTAGTAATTGCGTCACTTGTGGAGTTATTTAAATTCTCCTCGCTTCCCGTTCGCAAAACCTTTCATTCAACATTCGCAGCTTAACTTCATTGCAGAATAATTTTTAATTTCCATGTTTGTCTCTGACAGGCTTTTGTTTCGCCTTCTCTCTCTCTCGAGGGCCAGTCGTAAATTGGGTAACTTAGACATAGTAACGTGTCGGATCCATAAAGCCGATGTATTATTAATGTGCTTAGAGCTTAAGGTGAAAATCACTTTTATGACGCGCAACGTGGACGTGAAATCCGAATGCGAAAGGAAACGAGGATAGCAAGTCAAGCTCATAGATTTGCTATGTCAGAGAACGAAGTTTATGACGGTAAAAGAATTCGTTCCTTAAAGCATACGACGGCGAACAAAACGGCCACGCATTCCTGTTTTAAAAACTCAGTTTTTGCATGAAAATTTTTCAGATGGAGAAACGTGCTCAACTCGGATTAATTGTGACCATCTGGAAACATATGAATTAAAACCGGCAGGCTCATTATTGGAATTGAATGCTTTTGAAATGTTGCTCTTTGGCACGTGAACTCCAGCAATAACAAGTCAGGACAGTTAGAAGTTCCCTCACTTCATTATGCTTAGCTTCCTTTAATGAAACCCGTCAGGAAGCACAGAAAAAATCTAGAAGTTACGACGGACGAAAAATAGTTGAAGAATTTTTTAATTATCGTAAATTTCCAACTGCATGCCTCGCTCAAATCGGAAGCGGCGACAATCTTTTAAATATCCGCTAGAAAGAAACCCGTTGCGTAGTGCAACTTTCCACGATTGAGCGAGCAAGATGTAAATACAAAAGACGAAAAGTATCGCAGGAGACAAAAAGAACTGCGGACAGTTTTCATGCAGCACTAAATTTTAATCATTCAAAGCGTCCGTGCTTTGTCTACAGAGCCTTTCTGCATTATTTTAAACAGTAAACGAAACAACAAAGGACATCTTGCAATCCACATTCCAGTGATGTCTCGTTGATGGAACCTCTGAAGTTTCGTTAAATCAGAGCTGAGAGACGATGCTCATGAACCAACCCAACCAGCTCATGCTTGCATCCTCGCATTTTTTCATGGCTTTCACAACAAAATGCGAGCAAACAATCAAGGAAAAACTACTGTAGGCAAAATCATGATCAAAAGAACAGTCTCCGCTCCGCGCCACGTTGAGAAAGAAGTACGCCGGTGAAATCTATTGAAGGTGATTTCCAAATGAAAATTCTCGAATGCCCGCTGGTCGTGGAAATTCTTTATGATTCGCTTTACGAGCGTAAAAACAATCAATCATGAAAAAGTGACTCTAAACTATGATGCTCCGAGTCGAGCAAATATTTGAGAACCATTTATCAAACAGCTTTTCCCGTTTGTTCATGTGACGCAATATTGATCGAAGGGCGGGGGAGGATGAATGCCGTAAAATCTATATCGCTGATAATTATCCGCGACTGCGACTTCCCCTCTAGAAATTCCGCTTAGCGGAAGAAAAATTGCAATGGAAAAATCCTCGTCCGGGTTCACGTTATCATCAGAAACTTAAAGAGCGACAGATTACCATCGATCAAAACAAAATATTTCTCATGACTCGTTCGGGTCGTAGCAACGATGTCTGAGGGTAGAGCAAGCAAACACCGACGAGGACACGGCGAGAAGGTTTTGCGATGTGAGGGTGGAATCCAATTCAAGAGTTTGAGTTCAATTGATCGATTTGTGAGAGTTCTCATTGTTCGCTTTCTCTACTTCACAATTTAAAGCGCTGAGTAGGGAAGAATGATTGATGACTGTCCTGAGATTTATTCACTTGAACTGTATAATTGATATCATCATTGTTTTCCAAAGTCGTTGTTTTCCCCCCAGCGAGGTTTCCTTTATCCTGCGCTCTGCTAAATCTGTCTCTCGTGTTTTCCTGGATTTAGCTCGGGTCGTGAGTAGCAGAGAGAAGCAAATTACAAATTTTTATCCAGTAAAGCCGCGCAATAATGCAAAGCATCTGGCACTGATAATCAGGAAATGTCTCGTAATGTGCTTGCAGCATTTTTCTCGTCCAATTACCGACTTGAGCATAAGCGGCATGTAAATTGATCAGAGCCAATTACGTTGCATTCAAACTCACCTCTAGTATCGGAAACATTACGATAAGCAGAATGAGCAACGACGTCTTCATTTCCTCCAAAATCCTTTTGTCACTTTTCCTGTATCACTTTTCCACTTCACGTCAAAATATTTTCCTCCGCCCACTCGACGTTTGCTGAGATTGAAAATTTATATTCTTTCACAATTTCCTTCGGGTCAGCAGAAAGTTAGGAAATCAAAAGCGCCTCGAAGGGCATCATTTTCACGTAATTTACGAAAGCGAGACCATTGAACAGATTTATGACAAGCTCTTTCTACAAATGATTGCGTAAATATTATAGGCGAGATCGGGGATAGATGGATGCGAGGATGTGAACGATATTTATTTTAATAGAGTCATCATCAATCAGTGAGCGAGAAGGCAAACAAAAACACGAAGCATCGTGAAATATCGACGGTGAAGACGAAGATTTTCTTCAATTTTAAAAATGGATTTTCTTGAGAGATTTTTCTGCTGTTTGGAACTCTCAGTTTTCTTGTTGGCTGCTCTCTTGCCAACTCAGCTACATCTCTAAACAGATCGCAACAGTTTCTCGTTGCTTTATCACTTGAACGCTCTCGTGGCTATCTCCTATTTTCGATTCCATGTGATGTACACACTGTCGATAATAAATTCTGATAATGTCAAATACAGTTACACCACCTTTTAGCTCGCTTTTCGGTAAATAAACTTCACCTTCGTGCCCGCACAGGAAATTTATTTTATTGCGAATTCGGCAAAAAAACATCAGCAAACCTCTTTCTCTCGATCTCACTCGTTCGGCCGCCTGAGCATCTAAGTGAAAATATTTATTCTCAATAATTGAAATTGAAAAAAAAAACTCGACACATAAAAAATTTACATTTCTTGCTGTTCTTATTGCTCCACGCTTCGATACTTTGTGCGTTACTCCGCTGGGGATTTCGTTCGTCTTTGCAGGTATCAGAAATCGAACCTTTTCGAGAGGAGCAGAAGACACCAGCAGCATAAAAGCAAATATTTTATTGAGACGCATCGTGCAAGTAAAGTAGGATGATATCGAGGATGTATTTGCTGTAAATAAATGTAATCACTATCATATCGATGTTGCATGTTTTATTAATCTTTTGATAAACGAGTGAGAAGGCGGAGGGTGCAAGAGACCTGGCCCAAGCATTTCCCACTCTCCTCCCTTCGCTCGTTTGTGATAATTTGATAATCCGAGTCCTTAATCTTACCAGGCAACAAACAAATTGACTTTTTCTCTCGTCTTCCCCTGTGTTGCAAATTTAATTATGTCCATCGTCTTGTCGTCTTGTCTCTTCTAGCCGACCACATTCTTGCAATCGCCCAAGTTCATGACTTTTGAGGATTCATTTCTATATTTAATCCCTCTCTCTCAACATTGGCGTGTATTCAAAGTCCGAGAAGATCTCCACCAGAGCAAGGCACGTACGCTTATCTACTACGGTTGTTTCGTTTTTCTTTGGGATATTTATGTCGAAGCGAGGAAAAACAAGAATATCTAACAAAAATAATGTATGGACGAGCGTCGGAAGCGTATGGGGGATGAAAACGTACGCCGAAATGTTCTCTTTATGATCTCGAGAAGAAACGAGAGAGTTTTGGTCAATTTCTCCGTCCGCAATGATATATTTGCATGATAGAAATTACTTAAAGCAATCCAGGTGATTCTTCCTGTGCACTTTGCTCCTTCTTCGCTACTCTCAAATATTAATAAACTCTTCCACAGAAATTAACATTTTTCCTTCGTCCGCTTGAAAGCTTTCAGAAGAAAAGTTTTCCTAATTAGAATCTTCGGTGATGCACATGCTTATGCTTTCCTAGTAAATGCACGAGCTCAGTTGCTTTCTAATGAAAAATTCACCCGAAGTCGGGAATAAGAAAGGCTGCAGAACATCGAAAGGTTTTCCGCTCTAATGGACCTTGCTTCTTAACAGCAATAAAGGAATTTTATTATATGAGCTTGTGGCTTTTATTCTTTCTTCAATTTTATTTATTTTACCACATTGAACTTTCCTTCGTGTTGTCTTTGCTTCCTTCGTGTGAAAAACGTTTGAACAATTTGAGAGAGCGACTTGAGATGCTGTGTACAAAATAAAGCATTCCCACACTCAGCTTGATGCACTTTAACAATAAAAGTTCGATAAAAATTCCAAGTAAAAGCTTGCCGGGTTCACTTCGGCAGCACTCCATCTAAGTTTGCTTCAGCGAAACATATAAACTCCTTTAGTTGGTCTCAGGAGTTGCCGAAGCCAAATATTCAATTATTTAATGGAAACAACGTTTCTGGTTTCCTTAACTGGAATCGAGTAGCGAGCAAGTAGACGAAAAAGTTTAAATAACTAAACAGGATAAACACTTTATGCGCTTAACGATGTTTTGCGGCGAGCATGAGCGCTCGAACAAGAATTTCATTTTTCCTCGAGCAGAATTTTTCGCCCTTTAAATGTTTCCTCTCGCTCGACTTTGTTTTCTTCATGACATTCAATATTCAAATTGAAAAGGATTCTTTGCTTTTGAATTTTTATTAAAATTTTCTGACATCATGCTGAGCCAATCAATTCATTTATACGTCAAAGAGAAGTAGAGACATAGTTTATTCGCATCGAAGACAGCAGTTGTTCTAGGGATTTTATTTTTATTTCGTTGTTTTCTTTTCGCTCGCAACAACAAACGAACGGCATTGGGGCGAAATATTTCGTCTTTAGGAAAATGTGGAATGGATGGTTTATCGTTTTCGTCGTCATCCATCGTGCACCTTTTATTACAATGATGAATGTGATGTTTCGAAAAATATGTCTGCTTGTATGGATGGATGGATGAATGCGGATCCTTTGCCTCGAGATCCACCACAGAAATGAAATAAAAGCTGCAGAAGATATTTTTGACACTATTTCCCTCAACCCTTCATTTCACCTACGCTCGGCTTCCTTACCCTCAAAAGTACCGAAGGAGTTGAGATGTTTTTTACGAGAAATTTAATGCCTCTCGTCTTGAAAGTATGTACAGTAATAAAAGTCGGAGAATATTTTTATGATCCGAATTGATGCCCTCCTGCCCGATGTGTTCGTTCGACGCTGTCACATTCAATTCTAGAAGAAGAGACAGCCGGATGTTGCCTGGGAAGAAAGTTTATGATATTTGTTTCATTATTTTAATTAAATCAATTCATCGCTTTTCGCAAACAAGCGCCCTCAGCAGTTCCAAACAAATTCCAAAGTGCCTCACAAAGCTTTCTTATCTGAATGGAAAGCAATGCTTCTACTCAGTTTCATTCATGCCTTGGCATAAGACGACGATGTGTGAATAAAGTCAGCTCTCAATTGAAATGTTTCCCATACAACGAAAATGACATTAATGGATTTTCATTTAACAATTTGGCTTCCTCTAGCTCTCATTGTGGACTCTTTCTGCTCGCACGACGGAAATATCAGGATGTTGGGTGGAAACACCTGTCAGAATTTCACGCTGTACCTAAACCGGCGGTGTTTGTTTTCCAAAACGTATGACGTGTGTGTGTGTGTGTGAGATGGTTAGCGTTACGTAACATGTGCTCTCCTTGTAACTGCTGGCTTTTAAAATTAAACGTGTACGGCTTGTTTCGGAGATAACAGGAAGAGATAATAGCACAATAAGCACTGTGAAGGGTTTTTGGCGGTTTGTCTGCGCATTCGCTTGGCTGGTAAAGTGACATGAAGTGTTTCAAATTGGGATTATTTGAAAGCGAGTGAAATTAGAGCGATTATGGAAACTAAGTTGAAGTTGAACGTGACTTAATTAGTTAAATTACAACATTTAAATCTCGTGAAAAATGAAATTTTGTGCTTTAATTGCTTCGAATACCTTTGCATCTTTCATAGTCTCAGGCTTAATTCGCGATGCTCATTGCAGAAGCATAATTCACCTTTGCATGAAACGGAATGACTGTCTGCGGAAAGAAAATTCCTCGCTTTCAGATGTTCCCTTGAAAGTGAATCAATTCCCTCGCGGTGAATAAATAAGAGTTACGAATGGCTCCGCAACAGAAAAGATTTTCTCTTTCGTCCCTTGGCGTGTATGAGCGGCTTCAAAGTTTCGGGTTTTAATGCATTTGCCACTTGACAACATTCCTCTCGCTGCTTTGTCTGCTCACGAAGTTGTTGCAAGATGCTGTTTCCGAAAAGCGGGCGACGTTCCATGTGCAACAGTAAATAATAAATTTGTCTTAATCCACAACGAGTAAAAATGTAAATTATGCAGCAAAATAGAAACAGCGAGCCAAGCGATATTTTTCATAGCGCAAAAGCTATTTATTGAAAGAATTATGAAGTCCCAAAACTGCTTGGAATATGAAATTTTTCAATCATTGCAAGCATAATGCAAAATAAGGAGAATATACAACAATGGGGAGAACGAAGCTCTCGTATCACAAAACATCCTCGACAACACAAGAAATTGAATCAAAAAAGGATTTGCCGGAAGATTTTCTCTGCTTGCCTTCTGTCGAAACCGCTAATAAATTTCCGAATCTTCCGAATGTCAAGGCGTGAAAGAATAGCAGTGGAATGGCGAGATTATCGAAAATCTATTAACAACTTACGGCAGGCTCATCGTCGGCGTGTGATATTGATATAGCAAAGTCTCGGAAGAGCGGAGAGAAAACTTTCATAATCTTCAAATCTTTATGAAATCGAAAAGAAACAAATCCCAGTGTGGTAAGGGATAACTTTGAGGGCGAAGTCAACGCTCTGAGATGTCTCCTAATGCGGGAGGCGTTTGACAACTCTGTCGCGCTTGTTTGCTCTCGGATTGTGCTTTCACCTCAAGAATCTCCTTCACTTGATTTCCCTCAAAACGAGGCACTGAACCGCATTCACTACAACATCCCTTCTTCTCTTATTTGTATTTTATTGGCGGAACAAAATTCTATCATCATTATATGGCTTTTGTCGGCGTTGACAGTTGAACTATAAAAAGTTCATTTACTAGCCGTTGTAATGGCGATGTAGTGCCGAAATAAGCCTTGTACGACGAGAATTAAGCAGTTGTCCCACAGCAAACTGGGAAGTAAACGATCAAAGCAACAATTTCCCGATATCAAAGAGAAAGAGCGAGAATCTCTCATCATAATTGACGATTCCGATGTCAAGACTACTCCTCGGCTTAAGCATCGGAATGATGACGTTTAGAGAAAGCGAGATCGTCTCATCTGTTTCGACATGATTTTCTCCTCGCCGTCTTACGCTTTTTAAGAGGAAAATGCATTTCATGGAAAACGAGTTGCCTTTCGTACTGAATTTATGTCATTTTTATCACTGCAAAGTCTCATGGAAGCCAAACGGAGGGGAAATTGCTGGTCGGCATCGCTGTAAAATCCTTCCTCGCTCCCACACACTCTTACACAAAACAGTGCACAGGGTGATCCACCCGTAACACGCCGACATCGCAGATCTCATTTCCTTAAGCAATCCTTGACTGTGTCGGTGGCTGAGTTTTCCTCGCACGAACACTTTTGTAATGCGGAAAATTTCCATCTCCGAAACACATCTCGCCGTATAAAAACCTGATGGAATTGAATTTTATGGAATATTCTCCGTGCTGCGCTCCGATGTGGTGGTTGTTCCTAGTGATTCATTTTCGTAAAGTTTTCTTATTGTGCCTTGCCAATTAAATGAGCAAAGTTCAGTTGTGGTGCAGAAAAAAATAGTGATAAAGTTTTGTGCAATGTGAAAAGTTTTCGTCTTTAATGAACAATTAAGCAGACAAAAGTTTTCGACAATTTCCTCATTTATCGTGGAAAATTTTCGCATCTCGCCGACGTCTCTCTTTCACTTTCCCATCGCTGCACGAGATGAAACACACAATGAGGCACTTTAGCTCTGTTATTCCTGAGATCCTGCGAGATATGAAAGGAGAGATGCTTTGTAAAAGAAAAATGAGAGCATTGTTCGAATCACGGACATCGAGAGAAGTTCGTTCGGCAACAAGGCATCGTATCAGGAAATCATCAAGCAATCTTACATTCATCGCGCAAAAAGGATCGTCAAGTGAAAAAGGTAAGCTATCCTTTGTCATTCGCTCTCATTAATTCTTCTCGCTTTCCCTTTAAATGCCAATGTTTTAATAACACAAAGGAAAGCGGAAAGTTAGGAGTCGAGTGAAGGCTCCAACGAACCATTAAATATCAAAAAAATCATAAAATGCTGTTTGACATTTTAAATATGCTGTCGACGACTGCATAAAATTTCACGGTAATAAATTACTTGTTTTAATGCTCCATGACGGCCCCAACTCTTCTTGTGGCTGTAAACTTTGACATAAAGACTCTATGATGAGTAGCGACTGAAGGTTGGAAGAAAGACAAGAATTCAGGTCGACGACGCTCAATTAAATTTTCCTATTTCACAAGGAGTGGCCGACCTCGAACTCGATTAATTAATTTATTGTCGATGACTGGCGAAAAGATCGATAATCTACAGAACTTTGCATTCTTCCTGTGAATTATCACACACTCAGCTTCGACAGAGTGAGAGCAACAGGCCAATATTTTATATAACATCAAGCGCCCAAACGAGAGGAAAGAAAGCAAAGAAAGAAGAAATAAAGATTGGGGAAATAAAATTGATTAACTAGGCTCAGTTGCCAGAAAAACCGAAGAAGTGGAGACAAAAGGGGGGAGAGAAATATAATAAATTGTCAGGACCCCATGGCCATGAGAATAAGAAATGTGTGTGTGAAATAAGGCGAAGAATAAGAGAAGAAATCCTAAACTGAAAATGGAGAAATGATGTCGAATATATCAAGATTTCTCGAGCGTGGATGCGTAAACGCTGAACTTTAACTTACTCTCCCTTCACCGCGTCAACCGCCCAAAACACAAAGCGATCCGGGCAACCCTCGAGAATAATTTTTTTAAAAGCAATATCGGCGAAGCGAAACTCTCCCACACTCGAAAATCGGGCGACACATGAAATCGCTAAGCTTGCCGATAAAGAAAAACAGCAAATATTTTGAATACGTTTAATATAACGGGAAATGGTGCCATGCATCGGCTCGTCGTCGACAAAAGCAGCAAGAGATGAGGAAAATGTTTTGTTGAGGCAAAAAAAAACACGCCACACCATCAGCATATTGATTTTTGCTGAAATAAGATGAACAGGAACAATGAAAAAAGTAGAAGGAGCGAAAAAATTCGCTGGCATGATTGCTGCCAATATTTCAATAATTTTTGAGCTGAGAAGTTATTTTATTTTTATTGGTTCACATTCCTTCTGAACCTTTCTCTGCTCCGCCGTCGCCAACTGCTGGAAGTTTTTAATTAATAACTGAAACTAGGTAACTTATATAACTGGAAAAACGGAAAGCAAAGGCTGGTAAACAGCGGAACGATGGTAGTAATTATGTTATAAATGCTTTTTCGACTTCCTCCTACACAATTGGAGGAGAGTGTACCAATGCTTTTGGTCCGTACATAAGCTCTTTGGGTGAAACCTAATGATTCCGGTTTTTTCTCGAGTAAACCCCGAGCCCCATTTATGTGTTTGCTCATTGGTGCTCAAGAGAAAGCTGCCAATTCGGAAGTATTGGAAAATTAAAATTAACTCGAAATGGTTCGAAAAGGCCAAAAACAATTAATCTTCGGCAATTTCGTTATTTTGACTTGAAGCCAGCAGGCAGCAACAGCGAAAGAGTTGAATGAGAGAAAAATTAATTATTGTCAGAGAAGGGAAGTTGCCTTGTTACATTTGCATTCATTAGCGCGACACCAGACCATGAGGTGAAGACATGAAAAGTCTTTATCTCGAGATAAATTATCTACATGAACTCCTCATAATCATCGCGTCGTTGAAAGGGAAGAATATCATTAAAAATCCATTTGATATTGTGCAGTTGATTTCACAGCTTCTCGCTATTTAATCGTTCTTAATGGAACTCACAGAATTCTTGCCATAACTATCAACGCTACGATAGGGGAGCTGAAGTACAGTAAAGCTGAGTAATTCCAAGGCAATCCGCTCGACACAATGCACAAAAAGTCTTTTCAAATAAAAGTAAAGAAAAGTTTTATCATCTCCAACGGGAGATCAGACTGAATTTCTTTAATAGTTTTGGTCAAATTGCAGTGCACAGGAAGCATTAAATCCAATTAGCCATTTCCTTCATTCACCATTGCTCGCACTTACTCCCAAGCCGTCTTAAGCTTTTACGACATTTACTGTTGTCTAATTTCGTTCCGCTTCAACCGATTCCTTGAGTTACGCCAACAGTATTCCGTAATACTAACCTGTAGCGTCTTCGCAGCGCAGATGCTTTTCACGAAACATGTTGTTCCTGATGTAATACTTCGAGTTTCTATCCTCCGAGACTTGAAACCATTTTTGAGGAGAAACTCGCAAGGTTCATTTCGGGGAATCAAATTTGAACTTCAGCACTCGACGTAATACTTTATGATGTAATTATGAACCGTTCGCATTGTCGATTTTCCAACGAGTCTCAAGTTTTCTAAAAATTGTTCTGCGAAAACTCTTATGGAGCATGAAAAGAGGATCATGCATGCAATCAGCTCTGGAGTGTGCAAGCTAGCATTAAATATTTCTAGCAGATTGAATGTCTGTCCGAAAACACAATTACACTTGATACGATGATATAAATTATGTTTATTTAAAAACTCTATCAGATCACATCAGTTGATAAAGCACACAGCTTTTCCGATCCCTCTCCTGTTCTCTTGTTAAGTTTTTGCGAATTGAATTAAACCCGGAGAGATTTTTTTCGTCTCCCATTCACCTCTTTTTGATCTACGGTGTACACAAGAATTAAATTGAATTTCGTTGAAAGGCATCAGAGGATGCGGAGCCAGAAAAGAGAGATGTGCTTAAAGACTGAGAACACCTTATGGAATTTCCTTTCACATCTAATCTAATTTTGCCATTCACAATCTTCTTGTACTCATCCTTCGTGGTATTGTTTACCAGCGTGCTCTTCTTTCGAAGAAACAAAAAACAATATTTGAGCTTGGAAATTAAATGGTATTAAAATATTCTCCTTCTGCCTATGAACGTCGTCGTCGTCTTCGTCTGAAGGTGAAAAGCAGAAGGAAACTTTCAGTCGAAATGCAGGTGCGCGTGAAAAATTTTACAACAGTTTCCGAGAAACTTTTCCAGTTTAATGAGTTTGTGGGTTCCTCCGAATGAAATTAGGTTTCTGAATTTAAAGATTAATGAATTTTTGATACAGCACAGTCTGCTTGGGCTATTATTTTAATTCCCTTATTCTACTCAAAGTATCTTCAAACAGCTTTTTAAACAGAGAAAACTTTTCTTGTCCACAAGAAAGATGAGCGAAAATAATTGAGAGCAGAAAAAGTTAAATTAAAACTGTTGAAATTCAAACCCTGGCAGAAGGTGAAAAATCTTTGAGGAACTTTATAAAGTTTGGATGAGGAAATATCTAAACAGTTGAATAAACTCTGAAATTATTGTAGCTGAATTTTGTCTAGGAAACTTTTTCCTGAACGTACAGTTTGTGTTTGGCGAAGTGAAATCCTCACCACGCTTTCGTTATTCAATAAACCTTGATGAGCAATCATGAGACGAGTGAGGAAAGCACTCAATATCGACGATGATGTGCGGTAAAATTGCCTCCATCTTCATGGATTAGCGAGACACATAACATTCGGCAAATTATCTCGAAATTAATTATTCAAAGTTAATGATGGGAAAAAATTCATATGAACAGCGTTAAGCGAAACGAACGAAGAGCGTTTGAGCCCATTGCTGAAAGTAATTGAGAATAAAATGCCTCAAAGGAGAAGGCAGGAGATAAAAGATTTTTGCTGTTGATCGAAAGAAAATGAAGCTCGCAATATTAAAATTTAATTTTCTCGTCGCAGACGGCGATGCTCATCCGTCGATGTTCAGGAGTTCGTGTCTCGAGAGGCAAATGTTCGCCGGGTTGTCAGATATAAAGAAGATGGGAAGCCTACGATGTAGAAGAAAGGAAGCTTCTCGTTTGAATTAAAACGATATCGCTTAAATAATTTAGCAACAGCGACGCTGCAACAAAAAAGTAAGTCAGAGTCTTTGCAATTTTGAAATTGAATGGGGAATGTTAATTTAGCTGCAGAGATTATGGCAGTGGGAGGAAGCTGCTTTCGTCTCGATAATGATTTTAAGAACACATAAAGCGCCATGGCAAACAATTGAGAATAGTTATGGAAACTAAATGAATGTTTCGTCATTCTACACCGCCGGGAAAGGGAAGAAGAAGATTCATAATGAATTTTCCTCCACAATGAAAATTCCACACCAGAAATTTTGCGTTTCTGTTTAATCCTAATTCGACTTGGAAACAGCTAGGGAAACAGCTTTGTAAATCATGAGCTTTGTTCTGCAAGTTTTGCTCAAACTTTCCCGCAAAATCTAAAATTTCCCCGAAACTTTATCGTTTTTCAACAACTTGGGCCCAGTTTAATGAATTTATATCTTTTCGTTTCGCTTCCAGCTTTGAGCTTGCGGCCGTATAATCCAGCAGAAGAGAGAGATAGTAAGTATGAACTGTTTTTTTGATTTAGGATCTCGAGAAAGCATAAAATATCCGAGAAATCACGAGCCAGATACAGCAAGCAACATAAAATGAGCGAGAGAGAATTTCTCTTTCATGTCAATTTGATTTTCGAAATTGCTTCAAGTTTTAATTCCCCTAAACGTTCGTCATTTTGCAGAGAAAATCAAGTGGCCCAACAACGCTAATTGGCAGGCTTGATTCGATGCTTCAAGTCCAGCCGAAGCTTATGGTTCGGCAGTAAATTTCCAATTATTACGTTCCATATTGCCGAAACACTTTCCCAGAACGCGCTCACAGATTAATGCTCGAGCTCTCATTTTTATTTTCCATTCTTTTCTTCTTCGCATATATTTCGAAAATCCTCTCAGAATCGCACACAGCAGAGTGGCGAGCTCACTCGTCGAGTACAGTTATTCTAGAATCACGAAAGGAGTAAGTTGTGAATTGAAAGCGTGAGCACCACTCGTCTAACAATAGAAAAGAATGAATTTCCTGTTATCAAAGCATTATCCTCAGTGAATACCTTTCTGCTCTTCTCTTTGCCATTTCTTTCAATTCACCCCCTTTGCGAATAAATTGTCTCCCAGCTTTTAAGAAGTGCGATCGTTTTCATTCCATTCTCGCTACAATTAAAAAACTCCATTATTTTAATTAAATGCTGAGAAGTGTTCGTTTGTGAGAATAATTAAAAGTGAAATAATTGATTGCACCATGCAGAAAAAAGCCAGCATAGATGAACAATATGGTAAGGAGTCGGAGACAGTCACCGGATGTGAGTACAATAAAAGAAGAAAAAAAATCATTTTTAACGTCATTTGGGTCCAACTTTACCAACATCATCAGCGATTTTCTCGCTCACTCGTGATAACCTTTTTCCAGTTTATTGTCGGGTCCGGGCGGGGAGCTTTAAAATTATAATAAATGATGATGTGCGTACATATGTTCTGGGCAAGCACGCTCCCATCGACTACGATTGAAAAGGCGTTGTTATATTTGAGGTTAAGTTTCGGTTTAATAACAAGGATCAGTCGTGTTAATGTCATATAATTTAATACCAAAGAGAGAGAGAGAGAAATCACAGTGGCTAACGAGATGAAATTACCAACATTTATTGCCTTTGAGATGCGTGCGTGTGCGTGCTTTCGGATCGCAAATTCACGAATTCCCCTTCGCTATTAATGTTTGATTAGACTCGCAAGAGGGAAATTGTGTGTCGGATCGACGCAAGAAACCAAACTGAAACAACTTATAATGATAGCGATAACCCAGGCTAGAGACGGGGGAGGAGGAAACATGCTAATTTAAATTAAAGCCATTCAAATCTGAAAAGCCACCGTCATCATCGCCATGTATCCCCCGAAAATCACACACAGCAGAGTCGCAGCTCGTGTGAAACATATGGAAGTGAACAAGTAGAGCGTTGACGACGTCATTAATTTACAAACGGATGAGGGAAGAGTTTCAATAAAGCGTCGCTGATTAGCTTTCTCTCTGGCCTCAACTCTGCTCGCCCGCTGACGAAATAACTCCACGTCCATCATTCTGGAAATCTTCCCATTACAATCTCAAGTGCCTTTTTCTCTCGGCCCCATTTGTTTATTTGGATTTAATTAAATGTTTATGAATTCTGACTTTTTCCTCTCGCTTCGCGTTTCTTTTACAATGAAAATGATTTTCACAATTGTGTTCGACATTGAAAAATGTGGCGAACCAGTTGAGAAGCTTTTATGCTTTTAAAATGCCCCACAAATTGATAAGCCTCATCGGTTATTGGTCTCTGATTGCTCGCCGCTCGGTTTGCGCACGTTTAACGGAATTTTCCACGTCGCCAATGAAGTCGAAAAATCGCAATAAAAATTCAATCAAACTTTCTCATAAAATTTTGCGACCAAACTTGTGAATTGCGAAAAAGGTTTAGCGGTTTGTCAAATGATGCTGGAAAGTGACCCAGAGCAAGAAGAAGATCGCAACTTTTCAGCAGGATTCTCTGATTACATTTCGCCAACTTTTTTCTGCTCCGATGCTCGCAACTAATCGCATTATGAGAAAAATACATAGCCGACTTCCGTTTTTCGTTTGGCTTTTTAATTTTTCATTGTGATAACGACAGTTTTAATGGAATAACAAGAGTTGCATGGGAAATATTGTCGACTGCAACGGAATTACCCGAGAGCTTTAGCTGACGGTTCGTTACAGCTCTTTCACAGCCAACTTACAGCGGTGCGAGAGATAAATTCATTAGCCCGCCAACGAAAGCATCATTCGAAGCATTAAACAACACGAACGCTGGCGACGAGCGTAGAGTGAATCGAGAACCAACTTATAAATTGAAATTGATTAAGACAATAAATTATTTAATGCTATTTCGTTTTGTCGTGCTTGTTCTGGGGTTCTGCGAACACACAACAGCAGCAAAGCATAAAATGATTAAATTCTTCCCTTCAATTCCATTGTCGGTCGCGACACAGAGCAGTCGTTGCGAGCGAGAGGAAAAACAGTGAATCACTTGATTGTTTTCATACACAAATCAATATTAATGTTTCATTCTGCGAGTGAAAAGCTGAGTTCACCTCGGTCCCTAAGCAGCGGCACAGTTCCCATTCGCCAGAGTCACTCTGCGTTTCCAAAATGTTTGTGGAACTGTTGCCGAGTGCAATCGATAGCGGTCCGAATGGGTGAAATATTGGTGAGAATATAAAGCAATGACGTAATCAATTCATGATATTGAAAAATGCTCGTGCTGGACTCTCATGTCGTGCCATTAAGTTTCAACAATCTGAACATAAATAAAACGACCACTGCTTAGAGGCGAGAGGAGGGAAGGAAGATGAAGCTCTGGTGCAGAATCTAAAAACTATTTCGAAATTTTGCTTTGAAGACTCTTTTTTTATTCGCCTCAAAAGGCCTTTTTGTTCTCCCGAAGACTGAAGACCAAACAGAAATCTCCTTCATCCATTCTATCACTCTGCACACATTGTAAATAACCAACATTTTCCCATTATATCATGTTTTCTGCTTGTGTTGTCTTCGCTTTCTGCACACACATGTTGTGCTCGCTGCTGTTGGGATGGATATGGTGATGCGATGTATTGGAAGATGAATTTAGTTTCCTTTCTTATTGCTTTTCTTCCAGATGTTTGTTGCCCGCTTGTCGTTCTTCTTCCTTTGCTTCTAAATACCGTTCTTCTTCGGCTTTAGCTGAGCCATGTTCGCATGTAGTTGTATGAATATCTTCCCTCTTGCTGCTTTAACTCAAGGCATTTAGAAGATTTGGCCATAAAGCATATTGTACGGAAAATTATGATTTCATAGAATCTCTCGTTTTTATTGCGGGCTTACTTATTAATTCTCTGTCGACACTCGTCCACGACGCAATTTCGCGTGATGAAAACATTAAATGTGGACTGAAGTGCCAGCGCCGTCGGCAGTGAATTGAGTCATCAAAGCTCGTAGATTTGCATAAAAACAACGAGTTGAGGGGATGAACTCGTGAAGAAGAATCCAAACTTGTTGGAACGTTGGTCGGAAAAAAGAGAAACGAAGGAACAAACTGAAAAACTTTTCACGGGTTTTTTGCGCCAGAACTTTTTTCCTTGGATTTGAGAAGCAGGCAATCTGTTAGTCACATCATGTTTTGTCATTTGGAAGTAATAATAGTTAAGAATTGTGTCGTTCTGCTCTCTTGTATTGTAAACCAGTGTCGCTTGTTCACGATGCTCGAGGGGAACAAGAAGAGCTCGCTGCTCTTGACTCATCTTTCTTCTCTCAGAAAATCTGATTCATGTGGAAATCGCTTTCGTCATCATGCAAGATGAAAGCTTAAGACAGAAATGCCTTATGTAGGCCTTGAGTTCATGTGCGTTGTTGTTTAATTCATAAGACTGACAGACAGCAACATAAAATTGCGTTAATGTGATTAAATTTTTAATGAGTTTTCGTGAAGGCAGAGCGCTAAAAACTTTCATTGGAGACAGGCAGCAACTTCGAGCGGTGACAATGTCTACTTAAATTGTTAGAACTTTATGCTTCAAAAGTTATTTCCAAGGTGTAATCAGCATAAATAATCTATGCATCGAATTCAAATTTAAACAAATAAATAGGAGTAAAGCACAAGGGCAACAGGGTCGTCTGCTGTTGATGAAATTTGCAATTTTAATTCCAACTTCGAGTCTGAATAGTTTTTTCTTTCAACGAATTCCCATTTGGAAATATGTCAAATTTGGACTTGAAAAAGAACTCTCGGAGACTCAGGAAATTTGAATTTCATGAAAGCCAGAGTCTCGATAAAAATAAACATGAGAAATCGTCAGAACGAGATAAAGCTTGAGATGTTAAGCACCTCATAACCGAGATAAAAGCGAGAGGGAGGAAATACTGCGGGCTCGTTTTAGCGGCAACGCATGAGGAAAAAAACACAACTCTCTTTTATCAGCCAAATATCGAAAATATTTATTGTTTATTGATTTTTGTTGGCAGAGCGAGAGGCAAGCAAACTGCATCAGCTTTTAAAACGGTTCCGAAAATTTCTGTGTTTGCTTCGTAAATCCGCAAGAAGGCAAAAAAGGATCATCGGGAAGTGCGTGGGAGATTTAACTCTAGATAAAGATAAATACATGGTGTGATGTGTGTGCACGAGGAAGAGTGAAAGGCATTTTAATTGCTTTTGTGTGTACACTCATGACACTCTTTCCGACCAAACCAATTCATCATAAATCCCCTTCATGCTCTCCGCTGTTCACTCACACAAATCCTCTTCATATTTCATAGCGATCCAATTTCTTGTGTTTAATATTAAAAAAATGTTTTAATCAATTTTTTTCCGCGAGGCGCGTTAACAAGCGAACGACTGTGTGCACACAACCAAACGATTGCGAGTGGAATGCAATAAAAAATAACACGAAAAATTACAAATGCATGATATGCTTGCTGGGGATCAGATGTGTTGACTACGGAAATTCGCTTGCTCGACAATATATTCTCTCTCCACCAATTCATAATTCACTTGGTCGTTTGTCTATCTGCGATGAGGGACCCGGACAAATCATTAAACTTTATATCTCTCTGAGCTAACAACCGACACAAAATCATCGGTCACTTCCCTTTGTTTGCCAATACTTAGCCTTTCATGTTCCCCAAAAATTATAAACGAGGATTGAAGACAAATCTCCTGACTCATACTGTCGTTGTGAGAAAGCAACCAAGCACGTGTTCAATGAGATCACTTCTCCTCTCTTAAGAAGTTTGAAAGATGCAAAATGGCAAAAGTAACTCGGCCCGTTCCAAGGTCCGGAAAAGGCGGCAGCAAGAGAGATGGACGATAACACAATTTTCGCATTTCTTGTTTGCTTAGATACTTTAAAGGCCTTTTGAAATTTACAGATGGATAGCGGTTTCGGACAACATGAGGAAAGATTCTGGCTGGCAGATGTGGATAGCAAAAGATAAACTTCTGAATTCCTTGAAATCGAGAAAGAGAGAAAAATGATTCTCTCTGTATTGGAATTCGTTTTCCTACAATTCATTGTTATCTTCTACAAACAAAGCCAGTCGACTCAGTCACATTTTCCTTATCAGGCTTATCAGTCGTGTGAAGTTAACTGTGTGAACATGCAAGACTCTTGACGCGAAAACTTTTTCCTGTCTTATTGATTCGAATCACTCCGCGTCATTGATACTTTCAAATGAATCAGTTTGAGTTTTATGATTTTGTGCTAATAGCAACCAGCGCTTATCTGGAGCTTATAGCTTGCACAAATAATAATTTTGTCGTGTGGCAATGGAAGTTATCAGCGACGACTAACTTTACAGGTCACGAATTTTTTTACAGATCAAAAACACAGCGGGAACGATCGATTTCAATTGGTGTTTTCGAACCCTTATCATTCTCCTGTCGCACTGTTGATTTCACTAAGGTGGACGGAGAACTGATAAAGGGCTAGCCCCCACCAAGATCTCACCATTTCTAGCGATGAAACTGTGGAATTCATACAGCGAAGAACAAAGAAAACTCAAAATCAAAACTTCAGCTGCACACAAACATCCGTGACACGTCAAGCAAGTCTAGCCAAGCAACCGGAGCTTAGTTCTCGCGGCTATGGTTTGCAAAATGATGTGAGAATAGCGCCAACTACTCTGAACAAGTACTAACTTCAGAAACTTCTTCGTGCTAGTTCATGTTGAAGAAGAAACTATCTTGTCATGAAGAATCATGTCACACTTTAGCTCTCCGACGAATTACATCGACAGCAGTTTCAGTGACCCACCCTCTACCGTTTAACTGTTTTGTGCTCGAGTGGGAATGGAAGCCGAGAGGGAAAAAGTTTAAAATGGAGTTTCTATCATCCTTCATGTCGCTGTTCTCAATACCAAGAGTGCTTGAAGGCATGAATGAACGGATCACAACGCAAGTGAACAATAATCCTTTAAAAATTTAATTGTTGAATAAAAGAAAATTTCCATAATTCATTTCCACAGATAAATCACACGACAGAGATCTGACGGGGATGTGAAGAGTGAAAGAAAACTGGCAACAATTTTATGTAAATTTTCGTCTCATGGCGTCAAGTCCGAAAGCCGGAAAATTTTGACTTCCTCTTCTTCCTCTCCGATCGCATGAATAAAATTATTATTTCAAGAGACGAAGTTAGCATCGATTCAAAGATTATGCAAATTCCTCATTCTTCTGACACTTGTTAAAAATTGTTTGATAATCTCGAGAATATTGAATTTATCCAATCCATATCCGGGACTTTTCTTCCCCATTCTCTGAAGCTCCATCAACAGGAGGAAAAGTTCCGACCAGCTCAGACGATCACAACACAAAATTAAAAATTCAAATTTGTTGATGTAGATGCCGAACTTGTTTGAGAACGACAGCAGGCTACTACAAACGGCTAGGAGGAAAGGAGATGAGACCGACATAAATTTCGTATTTATTCCTAAGTTCGAAAATCGTTTTTCCAAGTTGAAAGTTGAGGAGAAGCCACCACTGAGAACAGCAAAGAGGAGGTTTGGTTTGCTGATTGGATAAACACCAGAAACATTATGGGATGAGGTGAAGTGGAAATTTTAAGTTTATGTTGCTCTAGAGGTTTTTCCTTCAGGTCGTTGATCGATGAGAAGTTTAAAGTTCAAACTGAAATTAAACTTTTTTGCGGATTTGGAAATTTAAATTTATAAAGAAGCGCGTGACGAAACTTTTCACCTTCCTTATTTTCAATGGAGAAACTTTTGGGTTTAAGCCTCAAAAGTAGATAAATTTCAAAACCCCAACGCAGCCTCAAATCATGGAGTTTATAAAACAATTTAGCAAATGAGAAATTTATTCACTCAACTCAGTTCATCTAAACGCAATTTTCAACCCAACCGATTTTCTGCAGAGAAATGAAAGATTCCAGAGCGCTCTGTTTGCGCTCCAGTTGATTGGTGATTTTGATGGATAGCATAAGGTGGAAAATGACATTTTTCTTTGCGTGCCACAGCCTCCAGCGCCGAACATTTCGTTTGTGCATTTCTTCAGACAACGCAAATATTTTTTTTGATTTCCTCGGGGATGTTGATGAATAGATGGAGCAAAGAATAAACATCAATAATGGAGACAAGAAAGAAAGCACGATGAACATGGGAAAGAACATTTTCTTCTTCTCTGGCTGCTGCTATCGCATCATACTTGATGGAGCCAAGGCAATCTGAATGTAAGTAAATATTGAACTATTTTGCCGAGCGATCAGAGGAAGGAGAAGCTAAGCTCGACGATGTAATATTATGTGAAATATTAAAATGAGAATGAGAAATGAGCAAACAATATTTTCCCTTCACACCTTTCATGACCCAGATATTAACTCTGTAGCCGTAGTTATGAGCTCGGCGAGCGATGATTCCCCTCGGATGAATTCTAATCATTTGCTTGTTCAACAACAAAATCACAAATTCAAGACAAAGCTTCGCCTCTCCCTCAAAAATGTTCACTTTACACATTCGAGAGGGACGAATGCACACGAGAGGGAAACGAATTGAATCTGTGAATAAATGCAATTAAAAAATAAGCGATAAATGAATAATTAACTCGCAATAAAATTTAAATTTTCAGGCATAGACTCTTAAATTATCAACCCTCTCAGTACCGACGTTCGAGATAACAGTTTGAACAAAAATTTGAGAAATTTTCCAGCAACAATAGCAGCAAAGAATGGGAGGGAAAAGCTCGCTTCTGCTTTTTTTTCGATAAACAAAAATCTCAGCTCTGATGTTGTTCGCCAACTATCTGAAAGTTTAATGTTTCATTCTTGGTGCTGCTTTGTGTGCCAGTGTGTGGGGAAATAATGCTGGCTGGAGCCAACATAAATATTTTCTCATCTCTTCCCCTTCATCTCATCCTTGCAGCTCTTTTTCTTTAGGAAGCAAATCTGTATTAACAGTTTCTCTACCGTTCCTCTCGCTGCCCCATTTTAATTGCTGGAATTTTCATTTAAATGTTTCTGTTCTAGTGTTTCTTTTTTCCATCCGCTAGCAGCGAGCGCTCAACTCTTTATTATGTGCTTTCCCTGTGCCGGCAAATTAAACACACGTATGCGAGCTTGATTCTCTTATGCGGAGCGCAGATACGATGCATATCTTCATCGTTGAACAGGAAGAATGCTCAGATTTTTTAAAAAAATTATGCGCTTTATATTATTTTCTTTGAACTGATGTCATAATCATGAAAAAGCGAGCGCAATTTGAAGGCTCGGCAATAGCTTGGAGTGATCGTTTTCTCTCTGCGAAGGTTTCAGTGGAGCGGTAAGATGCTCGTTGATATAATATGAATTACAGCTCGCTCTTAAATGAGCATAAAGTTCTGTCGAACTGAGTCATGGGAGGTTGAGATTACTTACAACTTCAACCTGAAATGTGAAACTTGGTATGTAGTATTCTCTCACTTGAAACGTTTTTGAAGTCGATTGAAAGCTTCGAAAAAGAATGATTCAAATCGAATTACTTCCAAATGTGTATGCCTTCAATTTTCAGCTGAAGAGTCCGAAACGACTGTTATTGTGTAGAGTTTGGTCTACTGAAGGATCTTGTTCAACCAAACGGTGTTACCTCTTTTTAATGAAGTTACAAAAGCTTAAAGTAGCATGATAAATGAACGGCTCGCTTTTTGGCACGCGTTTATTAAAACTTAGCGTACTCTCGTTCCGTGAAGTGAGCGGCGGTCTTCAATTTGCTGGCGCATTAATGCTTCAGAAAAGCATCAGGTAAATGGACTATCAAATTTTTATCTTTATTTACTTCCATAAATTTATTGCTTCGTTTTGCTGCTTCCTTATATGACGCATAAGAAGTAGCCGATATTCGCCGTCATCATAAATAAGTGTTAGCATTTCGTGTTTTTATTACAAGCGAGGTAATAATCATCATCGCATGGTGTTGCCTCCTGGGACGAGGAAAATGGCGAAGGACACAAAGCGGTGTGTTAAATTCACAATTATGCAAAACCGCTTATCAGTCCCAATCCGATTTCCCAAATTGACAAGCGACAAATCAAATTGAAATAAAATTATCGCTTATCTAATTATGACCCGATTACTATTTTATTTACACCAACCATCAAGCTGTCGACTTCATGATGAAAAGTTGAATTCTCGTTGGAGCGGAACGCTCCGCTTTGGATTGGTCACAGAACCGCGAGCCAACCTTTTCGAAAACTCAAAGAATAAAATGATAAACGAAGAGAACAATAACGCAACCTGCTTTGCACGCGACCAACCGAATAACCACGGCAACCAAAACTAATAA
Source organism: Smittia sp. YW1114-2 (assembly GCA_033064975.1). Classification (NCBI taxonomy): domain Eukaryota; kingdom Metazoa; phylum Arthropoda; class Insecta; order Diptera; family Chironomidae; genus Smittia; species Smittia sp. YW1114-2. The sequence goes on along the minus strand of CP093834.1, from coordinate 10,168,776 downwards.
ACAAGAAAGAGGCAAGCGAGAAAATGGAGAAGCAAACGAACGGATAGACCATAACATCATGTCGAAATTTATCTTAGACTCGTCGCGAGAGCCGTAAGATATTTTCATTTAATGGACAACAAGCGTTCGTTTTACGACGCTCCACATTAAAACCAACAAAGTGTTAATAAAAACCGAGGTCCATCTTTAATATTTTATCATCCGCCATACCCAAACATTATTTACTCCGTGTTTCGCATACGAACCCAAAGAGCCCACGCTAAATCATTGTTTGGCGGTAGGCAAAAAAGGTTGAGGGATGAATGACATGAATGAGACCAAAGCTCTCGCTAAGGTTGAGCTTATCAGCGGCTTGTTGGAACAAATCACAGCGCCATAATCCAACAACATTACTCCTCAGGTCTTTGCTGTAATTAACGCGAAACATGTTAGTCGAATCAATCATGCTCTGAGGGCAGTGTTCAAGGCTTCAGCAACCACGTATCAGCTGAAAAATTCATCACTCACAATGAATGCGTAGCCTATTTCCCAGAGCACGAATAAAATCGCTCCAGCCGGAATCAGAATAATTTTATAGATTACGTTTCGAGAGCAGAGGAAACAGAAATATGAAAACATTAATACATTTTAGTTAATTATCACTACTTTTACGGGCTCACAAATCAAATTAAACGATCGTTAATCGATTTTCCACGTTTGCCAATAAATCGAACGCCTGCTCATCAATCGAGCCGAGCGGGAAGGCATAAATTTTCGAGGAACTTTATTAAGTGAAAAACGTTGTTATCACTAATGAAAACCCACTCAGATAATCATCCATCCTTGCATCATGATTAAATATCTTCTGCAGGATTATAAGACGGAAATCTCTCTTACAAAAGAAACCGAGTGGTCGTAGGGGAAAAACTATACAAGACATTTTTCATTCGAGGCAGGAAAAGTTTTTCCCTCTCAGTTTAGTTTGCGAAATATTAGAAAGTTCTTCTGTTAATTACATCTTAAACACCGGAAAATTGCGCACGAGCGAAAAACTGGTGAGCAAGCCAAGGAGATAAGCAACGAAAGATGGAAGAGGAGAAAGTGATGTTTGGTGAACACGTAAAGCTCCCACTTGTTAGAGCTAAAGGACCGTTGCAGCTCCTTAGCTTGACATTATTTATGAAAATGCTTTTCGTCTTCCATTCGATTAGTATTTGCGTTGAAAATTATAAGCCATGAGGTGATGAAAAACACACACATGGCAACAAACTTTCGCCTCGAGTGTCTTCTCGCATGCTATCGATCGATTAAGAAAATGAATTTATTAATTTATCTCACAAGTTGTCGTTCTCCCTCATTAGGCAATGAGAAATTTTCTTGTGGACGTTTCTATCATCGAAGAAGTTTAGTGTGGTTAAAGCTTCAATTTGCTTTAAACTGATTCATTAAACTTTCATTCCTTTTTAATTAATCTTCAGACAATTTTTCTTTCGAGGAAAATCTGAGCTTTTAAAGCTCCCTGGATCCCTACGCTTCATCAATGTCGCTTTCTCACGTTAAACTTACATTTTCTAATTAACTCTCGCCATGAACGTAAAAATATTTTACGATGTAAATGGCGGCTCAGTATCTTTAATGTTTGGAATTAGCCGAGGAACTATCGGACGATTTGCGATGTTTTCCTCGTTTGTCTCTCATCTGCTTTCCACCTCATCCTGCAAACTCGTCCGGTGTTTGAACAAAACTGATGACAGAACTTTTAATTTTCTACACGGATTAAATATGATGCCATCAAGCGTTTGTTTGCTGTTGAAGAAGACGAGAGAATTAGATGATCGTCACAGGAATCTAATGAAATAACAATGATGATGTTGATGCTGATGATGATAAGCAGGGCTGCAATGGAACGGAGATAATTTAATTATAATAAAAGTGCTGTGTGTAATAGAAAGTAAAGTTGCCAGATATAAAGTGTTAAAGATTATAGTTTCGGTATCGATTGACAAGGGGCCAGGGTGTGAAAGGTAGTGGGATGAAGATTAATTAAATTTCCACACTTTTCTCTGATTCTATTTGCTCCATTTTATGAGTGTGCGCTTGCCTGAAGGCGCACGATAGAGCAAACATGGCTCGGTTTGAAGCGACATTAAAGTGTCATCACGTTGTTCTTTATCATCGAACGAAATTTTATTAAACTCTGCTCCAGTTAAACGACCGATTTAATTAGCTTGTGAGGAAAAACCAGGATGTGAAAATGAATTCCAGTTGTCGGAATATTTTGGGTAATGCGCAATAAATTTGTGATGAAGAAGGCTTCGAGAATTGGAAGGGAAACGATTTGATTTAACATTGTTCTGGCCACAACTTCAGTTCCAGCTAGGCCCCGGATCGTGTAAACCAATTCGAAAACAAAACAGTTTCGTTCGTACACTAGCTCAGTCTGCTAGCATTGTTTTTCATAACTCGAAGCCATTCCTTTATGCAAAACATAAACATTATTTCATGATTTATTTGTAGTCCACTGGAACATCCACTAGAACGACAAGCAAAACTGCAAAACACGCTAAAGAGCGTTTCTATTTTGAGAGAATGTTTTTCTGATACTGAAGAAAACAAAATTTTTTGGGTTCCAGCGGTTTAGAAGGACACAACGAATAGACAAGTTTGGTCTCGACAACTACATAACTGCGGACAGTTCTGAACCAAATAAGTTTTTCAGCCAGGTCACGGCAAGCTCATCGGTCGAGTGACTTGGTTAGCAGTTCCAATTATTTTAACAAATGCGTTGAACCTTATCACCATCTTTTACGATACTTGTAAAGCACAAATTGGACTAAGCCTATTGATAAGTACCTGAAAAATGTTAAAGTTTTCTTGAAAACTTCAAGCCCCGTCGTAGAGGGCAATGAACGTCCGGGCGGGTAAAATCTCCTAAACCAACTCTAAAGCACAGAAATCATTCTCATCAACATTCTTGAAACGCTTTCCTTCTCTTCTCTTGCGACAAAACAAAGCTATTATTTTAAATTATTCTATTTCGAAACATTTAAATTGCATAACAAAATAGTTTGGAGAGGGATGGTTTGAAGATGATAATAATTTTCGCAACGGAACAGAAAAAAACATGAACTTCGTAAACAAACAATTAAATTCAGATTTACTCATTCCTCTTAGGAGGATTCGGAATTAATTCCTCGTCCCTCATCCTCTGCTCATTTCTCTTCCGATTGCAGCAGCGCCTATGCCACTACAATAAAGCACTGAATGGAGATTCACGATTCCATTTGACAGCAAAACAAATAGCAGTGCAATTTATTAAACGCACAATAAAATCCTCATTTGCTCTCTGTGACACTCGCTGATGAGGGGCTCAAGTGGGCGGGAGAGCCGAGCATAAAAATATTTAGGCCAAAGCCAGCCCGACATAATCATAATTTTCGCAGCGAAGCCAGAAGAGAACGGCCTGGAAATGATTATCGTTGATTAACCAAACAGAAATGATTTGATTAAACATTCAATATTTGCATGGAAAACATTTATTTAATTTTCATTTAGTGCTTTATTGCTGTGAACGACGCATCGATAGTGTCGAGATTAAATCGATTAGGGCTTTTGAAAGTTTAAATGAAAAAGTTTGTTACTGATTGAAGGAGTTCTTGATACATTAATGGACAGTACTACCGCGCACCCGGCAGTTCAAGTGTGAGCTTTTTTAGTTCGCGGAAGCCTCAAATTAAATTCATTATCATAATAATTAAAACCATAATTATAATTTTAACGGTTTTATAAGTGATTATCAAACACTTCTTAACCGAACTTGAGTAAAAAGCTACAATAAAGTTGAGAGGGCGCTTGGAAAATTAGATTTTTAAAAGCTTTTTCTATGTTTTTTGGTACGCCAACAGTTCAGAAGTGTTTTTATAATGAATCTTTAATAAAATATGCGCTACCATTCCAGCATAAATTTGTTCTGATCCCTGCAATAAAAGCTCTAAAATTTAAATAATCGCTAGACCTCAGGAATGGCAGGAAATCTACTGCATGATTAATGAGCAAACAATTCAACCGAGCAATAATTTTATGCTTTCAAGTCCAGTGAGAAACTTTCAAATGTTTAAATATCCGAGATATCCCGAGCGCTCCAACAGCCTCAACATTAATTTATTCTCGCAGCCCAAACTTTGCCATTCATCCCATGTAAGGTTTTCCGATTTTCACCAACAATTTTTTTCTTTCCGATAATATTTTCATTTATTTCGGACGAAAAAGAAGCTGTAATAGTGAATAGCGTGTAGAGAAGTGAATTGAGTAGTGAACGTTACTGGGTGCCGCTGAAGATCTTCCGAAATTGCTTGGATTACGAGTGATTTTTGAATTGAGGACAAATTTTCAAGTTTGCGATTTTCTCAAAATTGTCACTTAAACCAACAAAATGAACTTGTTCTCGTCGAGCTAATGCCCGCAAGGCTAGCAGCACGTACTTTTTTGAGGAATAAGCTCAAAAATACAAGTCTTCGATAGTTTTTAGGTGATTTTCATTGATGAAGAAAAAATCTCCTTCGTGTCCTTTGTCTCTCGCTCAAAAAATAATTTTTCCGTTCTCCCCTTTGATTACGTTCGATTTTAGTGATGAACAACGACCAGCCGCCGAATCAAATCAACCAGAATGGTGGCGTTTGGAATAACGAACAAGAAAATGATCGATTGAGTTTCGAAGATTCGGATAGATTTTCAGAAGGTTCCCTGTGTTCTTGGAGTTCAGAGCAGGAGTCTCTGTGCAACAACTGGCGCGGCTGGAAGAAGCCCAACCCGAACACAAACACTTCGTTCGGTAGCAATGTCCCGAAGAAACCGACGGAGGATCCAATCTCCCTCACGGAGTTGGCCGCTCGATGTGTAGCCTCGTTCATCCCATTTGAGCTTGTCGAGCACGTTTTCCCGCCAGTCCCCGAGCAGTTGCAGCTCCGGATAGCGTTCTGGAGTTTTCCCGACAACGAGGAGGACATAAGGCTCTACTCGTGTCTCGCAAACAGCTCAGCAGACGAGTTCCATCGCGGCGAACAGCTCTTTAAAACAAAATGTGTAAAAGACCCCCTGCAGATTGGTTTTCATCTGTCAGCGACAGTGAACATCCAACAGCCTAGGAATCAATACAATGTAGCAGTAACGTTTGATCGTAGACGGATCTCGTCGTGTATATGCACTTGCAGTTCTTCTGCTTATTGGTGTTCTCATGTCGTCGCCGTTTGTCTCTTCAGAATCCACTGTGTAAGTTTGAGTCATATGAATCATCACGTTTATGTACTAACGATGTAATAATTTTAGCCAACAAAAGTTAGTCTGCGAGCTCCCGTATCAGAATCACTCACGAGACTTCAACGAGATCAGTTGCAAAAGTTTGCACAATATTTGATTAGCGAGTTGCCGCAGCAAATTCTGCCAACAGCGCAGCGGCTTCTCGATGAGTTACTTAGCTCGCAACCGACGACCATCAATACGGTTTGCGGTGCGCCTGATCCGACGGCGGGGGCTTCAGTTAATGATCTTACCAACTGGTACTTGGATGAAAAGACTCTCCATGACAACATTGCCAAAATTCTTATTAAATTTTGTATGCCAACCCCGATGGTGTTTAGTGATGTGAATTACTTAACGAACTCGGCGCCGCCAGCGGCAGCTGAATGGAGCTCACTGTTGAGACCATTGCGGGGAAGAGAACCGGAAGGAATGTGGAACTTGCTTTCGATCGTCAGAGAAATGTATCGACGTTGCGATCGGAACGCAATTCGTCTGCTGGAAATCATCACAGAGGAGTGCATGTCTGTTGATCAGATTTTGGTTTGGTGGTTCAACATCAAGCTGACACTCTTGATAGGCTACGGAGGCCACAACGGTGGCAAACATAACAATGCTCATAACAACTCCAACTCAATGCAGCATGCTTGCGCATCGCTGTGCGATGAGATTGTCGTCTTATGGAGACTAGCGTCTTTGAATCCTGGCCTCGCTCCCGACGAAAGAGATTTGCTTCATGCTCAATTCACGACGTGGCACTTAAAGATTCTCGACAGAGTGACAAAATGCACCGTGGCATCTAATTCGCACAGCCACCGACATCAGCAAAGCCAGAGAAATGAGACGGAGCTCTTCACAGGCTTCAAGCCTGCCATCGAGGCCTGTTATCTTGACTGGGAAGATTATCCGATCCCTGGAATAACACACACGCAAGACACAAATCCGATGTATCATTGTCCTTTCACTTGCTTCAAATCGGAAACGAAAGGTGAAAGTGCATGCACTGGAAATACCGTAAACTCGAGCCAAGCAATTTTAACGAATAACGTAAAGCAGTTCCACTCGCAAGCTCATCATAGCCACATAAACCCGCAGCCTAGCACATCAGCCGCTGCTCAAAAGGCAAACCGCCATCGGAGCTACGGGTCGAGCAGTCAAAGCAGCAGTGATAGCGTTAACAACATCATTGCGGATAACTTGACGTCAAATGACTTAAAACGAAACGATGATTTTGGTGGAAACCGGTCGAGCGTGTCGAGCGAAGGTTTTTGCGAAAACGAAGATGAAATCGACGACCCACAAAACGTAAAAGCCCCAACGGCAAGAAAGTCGCAAAATGACACTTTGGAAAGCAGCCTGTTGAGCGAGGATTCATTGGTTCTGCAGAGCCTCAACGATTCGGATAGAGCAAACGATGACAAGCTGGTCGTGAGCTCAGAAATTCTTCTCGGAAACCCAAACACTTTGGTGTCACCTTCGTCATCCAACTCCATCTCATCGTCGTTGTCATCTGTTGCTTCTCAAAAGCTTGGGCAAACTTCGATTTTACCGATAGAAGATTTCGGATTTGACATGACTGAGCCCCAGCCAGAAGAATCAGCGAGCTGCATGTCAATAATTCAAAAAGAAAGCTCAAGAAGATCATCGAAAGATGATTCGACTAGCTCCGAAAGCCAAGCGAACGACGATTTTGGTCTCTACAACCCTAACGATTCGAACGATGTGAAAACTATACTCGCAAAGGAAAAAGAGAACCCAATTGAAGCCAGCGATCAAATGAAAGACGAGATCGGACATTCATCAAACGACTTCTTCCAGAAGCCACACGTTTTCCAAAATCCTCCAGCGGTACACGATCCAAACGCGAAGAGTCAAATGTTTTCGAATCTGAAACCAACGGAAGACGCATGGGATATTTTATTCGCTCGCGCTGAGGGACTTCACGCTCATGGCCATGGACGCGATGCTTGCATTTTAGCTGTTCGATTGGCGGAACAAATGCTGGCTCACCCGCCAAATTTGATGATCGAAATCCCCCCGCCCCCGAAACGAAAAGGCAAGAAACACATCAACCCGATCTCGCACCAAGTCAGCGTTCTGGCATCAGCCACGCTTGCCAAGTGTGCATTTCTTTGCACTGTCTTAGCAGAGAATTCCGAGCATTATCACATTGCATTCCGGGTTTGTCTCTTCGGATTGGAGATGCCTCGACCACCAGCAAGCACGAAACCGCTCGAGGTTAAACTCGCTAACCAGGAATCTGATTTGTTGGCGCTGTTGAAGAAAATTCCACTCGGTTCGATGGAGCTTAAGGTTATTCGCGAACGAGCGGAAGCTTTGCGAGACGGGTCACTGAAAACTCGAGGCGAGGCTCTTCTGCCAATCATGCTCGCGAGTTTCATCTTTGACGCTTTGGTGATTCCAAGTGTCACTGGAAAAGAAAATCGATTGAAACTGTTGTGTACGTCGTATCGTTATCCAACTGATGAGAATCTCGGCTTTGAAGCCGCCGTCGCGGCGTTAGGACTGAAAGCAAACGTGTCTGAGGCAGAACATCCTCTGCTTTGCGAGGGCACTCGAAGACAACGTGGAGATTTAGCGCTCACTTTACTGTCGTATTACCGCGATGAGCCTAGAAAGATTTGCCGTATCATGGAGAAATTGTTGGATCGCGAGATTCACACGCTGATCAAAACACCTTTGTTGCCATCCTACTACTCCAACAATCCTCCAACCCGAAGTCAGTCGTCGCAGATGAGAATGGATGCGGAGATTGAAGCTCAATATTCAACCAACGACATTCTTAACGATTTCAGTGGGAACTCAAGACCACAAAGCAGCACCAGCGCTGAAGTGGAGAGTGGAATGTCTGCAATGAGCCTGAACGCAATCGCTGGAGCCGCAACGATCCAACCGTCAGCTAGTAGCACTCCGCCTACAATGATGTCTAGCACAATGACAGGAACAATTTCAAGGACAAAAGAGCTCCGGTACAAAGGAAAGCGTGCTTATCCATCGATTCCCAATCAGCCGTCGGAAGCCAGCGCTCACTTTATGTTTGAGCTTGCTAAAAACGTTCTGACGAAAGGCGGCGGCAACAGTTCAACATCACTGTTCACTCAAGCGAACGCTACGAACAACTCGCATGATCCACACAGAGCACTTCACATGTGCGCATTCCAAATTGGATTGTACGCTCTTGGTTTACACAACTGCGTGTCTCCTAACTGGCTGTCACGAACCTATTCATCACACGTATCTTGGATTATGGGTCAAGCTATGGAAATCGGAGCACCGGCAATTTCATTCTTAATTGACACGTGGGAAGGTCACTTAACTCCACCAGAGACTGCTGGCATGGCAGATCGGGCATCGTCTCGTGGGTGGGACGGCAACATGGTGTACCCAGCTGCCGAACTAGCTTTATCAGTTTTGCCACATGCTGCTGCACTTAATCCTAACGAAATACAGCGAGCAATACTTCAATGTAAAGAGCAGAGCGATCAAATGCTTGAACGATCATGCATAACTGTTGAGAAGGCAGCGAAGGGAGGAGGCGTTTACCCCGAAGTTCTCTTCCAAGTGGCGAAATATTGGTACGAACTGTACCTGCGGAACACGCCTGGTGGCGAACTGGAACCAGAAGAGCAGCACGATTATTTCAACGTGAATTTGATGTCGCTCGTTGATAGTTCAAATGACATACAGCAGCAACAACAGCAACAGGTCGCAGCGGCACCTCCTCCAGGTCCTCAAAACCCACAGCAGTCTTATCCGCCCCCGCAAATTCCACTAGCTCAAATTGGCTTACCAACTTATCCATACGCTCCATTCCCATGCCAACAGATCTATCCCAATATTCCCTATCATGCGGCGAATCAAATGCAAATGTACATATCACCCAACCAATTCCCCTACCCGCCTCCACCGCAAGCTCATGCAAACAATCCTGCAGCTTCGTATGTGCAGCCACAAATGGCGCCACAATACCCAATGGCTCATCCGCAGGCTCAACAGCCCTACCAGCAAATGCCATGCGGCAATGGTCCGCAGCAGTTCTCTCAAATGCCTGTTCAAGTTAATGTTCCGCCACCGAATCACTCGGGCCCGATTTCAGGCACAATGCAGTACTTTGGAAATCCACCTCCTGTGGGAATTCCACAAGGTGCAGGTGCGATGGGTCAGCCTGGAGGTCCAAATATGGGCCGCCAGCAGCCTCCACCAATGGTTGTTTTCCCAAACACGAACGCGTCTTCGGGCATTAACGTTCGTCACAGACATCAGTTCAGTCCGACTCAGCTGAGATATCTGCTTCAGGCTTATAATGTTGGCATGCTTGCTCTAGAAACTCTAGCTCGCCGCGTCCACGACGATCGGCCGCAAGCTAAGTACGCTCGAAATCCACCTTATGGAGATGATGTCAAATGGCTCTTAAGGATCTCAAAGAGACTCGGCACGCAATATCTGCACCAGTTCTGTATCTGTGCCGTGAACTCAATCGTGAGCCCATTCATTCTTCATGAAGTGGCAATCGAATCCGCTCATTATCTAGCGAGAAGCAATTCGAACAACTCAGCATTGGTTATGCAACATTTGCGGTCAGCGCTTTTACCTTTGGTTCAAAAGTGCCAACAAATGTAAGAAAAGGTGATCGTGCCTAATGACTAGCAACTAAATTTGAATGTTTTATAGGTACATCCAGTGCATTCATACGAAGTTGTACCACCTGACGACGTCTGACTACGAAGAGTTCACGAACACGATTCTCTCAGCACGAGCCGCTTTCCAGATTACGCCTGAAGGTCACAATCAATTCAAGGACTGGATACAGTCGATTCGAAGGTTTGTTTTATTGAGATTTAGAGCTTAATAGACATCAATTTAACTTGACAATTCAACAGATCAAAATCATGCAAGAAAGAGCTTTGGACGCAGATAAACGCAGCCATGCAAAATCAAACAAAATGACAACGGCTCGACTCGATCAGCTCCGATCAGCCTTCATCGTCTCCACAGAACAGCACCGCTCACTACTCAACGACAAACCCAATGTTCCCCATTTTCACGCAGAACTCTGGACAAGGTATGCAAATCGTCGTTGACTTTTCAAACTTAGCGGCGTGTCTGCCGCCGTATGACAAAATGTTAAATTCTGACGATAAGTGAAACTCTGCGAACTTGTAACTTTACTTCGACTTTTTAGATTTTTCTTTTGAGTTATGGAAGAAAGAAGTTATTTCCGTTGGCATCAAATGAATTCGCCAACTGACTGGAATTAGGATTTTTTGTGTAAATAATAAATTCCATTTACCTCCAATTATTTTAACATCACTTTGCGTAATTGAAACTTTTCTCTTTAAGTTAGCAAAAATTTTCTTGAGTCTTTAGTTCAATTTTTCGTTCTAAGTTCCTCGAGTTCTTCGTTCAAGAAAGCACCACGTGGAGCTTTTTTAAATCAATGTCACGCTCTTCAGATGGTTAATTAATGTTTAACTAGACTTAGCGTAGTGTTAAGGCTGGACAACCCAGCTCGTTTCTAATCTCCTGCACTTAAGCCCTGGTGAAATTGCATTCGTTCGGCATGAGCCGTCTGTCTGCGGCTTCAAGTCTTTCATTTCTTTTTTCCAATCTCAGACTTGACAAAAAAGCAATTGAACACTCATGAAAGAAAAAATATTCAAACCGTTATTTCTCACACACGATGACGACAAAGTTTGTAAATAATATTTTACTTAACATACTCTGCAACTTAATAGCTAACTGATTTTTCAATGGTTGTGTACAATTAGTTCTCTGCTGTTTTTCTATAAATAAATTGTTGACACTTTTCCTTTGCTGACCAAAACCAATCTAATGTCCAGGACGACAAAGTTTAGTTTCACCGCAAATGGCAAACTTTCCTTCAAAACGTGACTTCCGGTTTTTGACTCCGTTCCTCCTCCTTCCTGAGTGTAAATATCTGATTCATTTCTCCCCAAATCTGCTATTTATTGACATGGAATATAGAAGTAAGGCGAATATTTTATTATTCAAATAACTATATTTATACAACACATAATTCTATTTTACAAACTACATTATATTTACATAGAGCAGAGAAAAAATTTTAGCATACAAACATGATTATTGACACATGGAAAATTTATCGAGGGAAATTCGTGACGAGATTCGAAGGCCGTCCGGGAAACTGAACAACAATCGGTCGAATTTGAGCCTTTGGTTGAGCTCACGAAACTCCCTCCCACAGCAAGAGCTGGAAGAACCGTAGCTCTGTCTCTAAATAGCATTCTGTTAGCAGAACATCCAATTGACGCTGGCTTGAAATTTTCTTGGACCACCAAAACTTACATAGGAAATTTGATTTTGTTCTGACTGCAGATTATCAATTCAAATATTAGAGAGTTTGGCTAATATTTTTGCTATTCTTAATTAGAATTCTAAGTTTGTCTTGCTCAAAAATTAGTTTTTCTGATTCTTTTAGAGTTTTCTGGGTCAGCAGAGCAAAAAGGTTTGCTGCTAAGAGACAAAGCTTTGATTCGATTTGATGTTTTTCTTTCTTTGACATTAAGGAAAATATAAATAATTATTAACAGTAGATAAGCTATGGAAAGATGAAAAGATATTTTAAAACGTAATCATTAAGGAAATTTTAAAACTTGAAAACTTTTTGTTCGTCGATCTTCTGGAGATTTCACGATTAAATGAGATTATGAATTCCTTGATGAGTTTTATTTGTTGAGCAAATAATTTTCCGCGGGAAATTGTTTTTCCTTCAGGCATGAACCATCACATAAGACTTTTCGTTTTAAACATCTTAAGTCATCGGTTTGGAATTAAGCACATATTTTGAAGCGATGAAGAAGAAGGAAAATGAAGTGTCTTTGTATATTATTAAACGAGATCTTAGAGAGAAAAACATAAAATTATTCATTTGAAAACTTTTATAGGATTTAAGAGACAAGAAAAAAAACTTTATTCAAATTTTAAACTAAAAATAAATAAAGAAATGGAAGAAAACGAAACACAATTTTTTCCTATTCCGCAACACGATCCAAAGATCAATCTCATTACTCGCCATTTCAGCAGTTGAAGGTCGCGAGCTAATTTCAGCAGCAGCGAACAATTGAATGTTTGGTTGGTAAAAGTTTGATTTCGTCTCGGCATTAACAGTCAGATACTTTGCGGGGTACAGCGTTGATTGGAGGTTGCTTTCCTAAGGTTAATCAACGAAAATATTTCTTCACATTCACCCCATGAACGAGCAGTCATGCAAGACCTGAACGTAACTAGCAAAAATCTCAAGATTCGTTTATGACACGCGATGGAAAATGATTCAAAATTATTCTTAATTGTTATCTCGCTTCACCGGAAGCTGATGCTCCTCGGCGATTGAAGTCCATAAGTCATTTCAAGAGCCTCGATTATTTATTGCAACAAAGCAACGCGACTCATCTGAATATTTCTCACCGCTATGAACACTACAAGCTATTGTTTCATCGCAGCTTACGCAATCTCCTGATCAATTTGGACAATTTTTAAATTAAATTCAAACAAGAACCGGCAGCAACTCATCACAGCTGAAACAAGAAGTCGGAATTGGAAGGCATAATTCATGTGCGCGCTCATGAGTCATCCATAAACGGGTTGGTTGTATAATTAACTGAACTCTGACGATTTCATTTCCAGTACGGAGCTCTTTTCACATCCGAGTGACTCGCTCAGTTCTCAAAGATCAAAAGTGGGAATGCAGTCACTGAAGCGTCAACACAAAGAACCATTAAGTCTTCAGCACAAACCTGAAAAATACTGCGAGAAATAAAAGAAATTTCGTTTAAAAATGATTCATTTATTGTCGAAACTTTTTTTCGTGAGGAAAAACAAGAGCGATGGAAGTTTAACATCAATCAGTCTGACACTTGATATGAACTCATTAAATAAATATTCGAGAGTGAATGAAGAGAAACGAAAATGTGTGTGCAATTCTTCATGCAATCGCCGAATATGCAAAAATATTTTTTGTTTGCTTGATACGAATTTCATATTAAAATGACACGTAGTGAGCCTAACTCTCGTTTTGCTTTACTGCTTCCTCCCCTAGGTTCACTACGTAGTAAAGAACAAAGCCTAAACGTAGTTCGAGAAGTATTTGGTCCAATAAAAAATCTTTCAAAACGCTACTTGGATCAGTCTCTGGAGTTTTGCTTTAGAATGTAAATAGTCAATTTTGTTGCGTTCAGGTTTAACATTCCGCGGACGGTTTCGAGCGTTAAATTTTTCTCCAAAAGCGGAAAATATGTAGAAGAGACCTTCGAGTTATTCTTGTGCACGCTCCTCACTATTCACTAAAGTTTAGTAAAGTGTTGTTTGCCGAATCATTTATCAGGTTGTTGCACTTGGCGATGGCTTTGTATTGCTGAGCCTTTGACGCGCTCTTGTTTGTTGACACCTCATCGTCACTCGTGTTGTTGTTGATGCTAGCATTTGACGCAATCGACGGTGACTTCGAATATGGAATGGTTTGCGTGATGCAGTAGCGAGGCAGCGGACCGTTGATTTGACTTGATTCTAGTAAAATGTGATACCAAGTGAGAGGATTGAACTGTTCGCCTTCGCCTCCGAGTTCCGGTGGAAGAATATCGCGAGCGCACACCTCATGGAGCGTCGACAAGTTCGAGCCATGGAGTTTTATTCGAGATCGAGTCTTTGCATTCAAAAATGGCTTGATGACTGAGAGAGCAGTCTCAACAAACCAAGGTTGACCTATGAAGTGAATGCCTTTGAATCGCACTGGGAAAGAATCCTGAGGAAAAAGTTTTATATAAGTAAACGTTTAATAAGTCGCAATCCATCAACTGACCTGCAGTCCCTCGATCATCAGCTTTAGTATTTTTGGATTGAGATGTAAGCTCTGTCTAAACGTGAAGTTGGTCCAGTCGACGATCGCGACGAAGCCATTTGCCTGATTCTGCTTGTTTTCGAGAAGTTTTTCGAGAGTCAAGAGCATGGCCCGGTAGACGGTCAGAATCGAGTATTGCGTGTAGTCCCAATTTGCGGTAAAGAACACCAACACTTTCCTTCCTCGTCTATCGCGATTCTTGAGCACGCCAGGGAAGCCGTCACGCAAAGCCATTTGAATTGTGTCGTCGAGAACGCAAAGGCGTTGTAGAAGATCGTGATTCTTTTGTCTGTACAGTTGATAATTGATCAGCAGTTGAAAAGCTTCAGTGACATTGAACTTGCGAGCAAACAAAAATCGGTAAAGAAACTCGTCGTCCGAGTAACAAGATTTGTCTTTAAGCGCCAAATCGCGACTCGCGCCGATGAGATCTTTAATGATGCAGAGCGCTCGGTATCGTTCATTGGCATCGTGTTTGTTGAACGACATCTTATCTCCTTCTAGGTTCCCCTTCATCTGATGCCCGATGGACTTCGGGTAACGTTTGTTCGTGGGGCTTTCATATTCATCGTAAAGATTCGACATGCTTCCTTCTTTTCGGACTCTCAGATCATCTCACAACACAATTGACTGGGAGAGCTGTAAGAAGATAATTTTAGTTTTATCGAACTGGTGTTAATTGTAGCTCAACTACTTAGTAGCAAAGAAATATTAGTCGATCTTAATAACGTAATTAATGCGGTTGATTGAAAAATAGTTAACGCATAGTATGTAACTGTAACCGCTGAGGTTTGCCTGGGTTGAAACCATTTCAACGGCAACTTTGCTGTTTCGTCAGCTTTATCGTGACCCAATTCACGTTCAGCCCGAAAACTCATTCTGACCTTCAACGCTTCTTTTCTTTTAATATCCCAAATTCAATCGCAACGCTGCACATTTCCGTAGAATTGAATCGTTTATGAGAAATGGGAGCAGCATGGAAGAGACTTACCGACCCATAAAGAGGCGAGCAAATATTATAAATCTGGTTCAATTAACAGACAAAGGCGATGCACACGATTTGGGACACTCCTTAAGAGAATATTGTCGTTCGCATATTGTAAAACTTTCTGTATTTCCTACGACTTTGTCCTACAAACTCTGAAGTCTGTTAGCTGCGTGATGAATCAGCAGCAAAGTTTAATGATCCTCGACCTGAAGTAGAGAGAAGAGCGAGGCGTTCTACAGTCTCTACGATCATCCACCACAATATTCTCAACAGATACCGACAGCCTCCGGCACAATTCTCGATCGTCTTGCTCGCACAAAGTGTCGCGGAGATTGACAACTTCAGAAGTCAATTGAGGCGACTTTACAATTAAAATAAATTGGTTCAAGGCTCTCTTCGTTAGCGTGCAATTATAATTTACATAATTGCAGTTTATCTTGACTTGAGACGCTTGTTGATATAATTGTTTGTACTTGTCACTTGCAGTGATTCACTGTAAGTTGCAACGGATCTCCACCCTAATGAGATTATTGGAAACGTGTCGCGATCGACATAGACGCGCGAAATATCTTCGCGGCTTAACAATTTTTATTGCAACGTTTCGCGGTCACGATACAAACTGTAACTCGATCTTAAAATAGTTTTTCTATCGTTTGATTACTCATAACTTAAGCGAGCATGGCTTTCGGTACGGCAGAGGAAGGTCGACTGGTTTTTCTTTCTTGGTCGCTGCTGTAAGGCTTGACATCAACGATCCGGCTTGATGAACTGACTTCGTGCGAAAATCTCGACAATTCCGTTGACAAACTTGTGCCTGAGAATTGCGACGAAATAAGTTTCGTTTAATTTTAAACTGAAGCCGATGTGGATTAAAAATCGATTAACTTCTCGGGGCTCCAACGCGCCTAAGAAATGGCGATTGGTCATAAGTGTAACCTCCAGATACCTCCAGGGAATCAAATGAATTCTTCTTCACTTCCAATGGTTTTCTGATTTCGATAATCAAACACGTGGGTTAATTTGCCACCCACTAATTTGGTAGGTACTGACGCCTCATCGCGATTGTCAACCCCTCATTAGAGATAACTTTGTCTGTGTGTTAGACACTGAAATCACAGAAAATCTATCGAAGAACGCAAGCGAGAGCGAGAAAAAATGTCGATAATTATCGTGTCACTGTTGACGGCGTTTTATCGGAAACGCGGCGAGAGAATTACGTGCTTCGCGGAAAAGTATCGTGAGAAATGTTTATTGCATTTCCAAACGAAACAGTTTTCCTTTAGTGAAATCGACGTGATTTCTAGAATTCATCGCGATTATTTGCATAAAACATGTTTATCGCGGCGCTTTCCATGCAATGTTTTAGACGCGCCCGGATCTCCATTTAAATTGCTATTATGGCTCAGCTCGCCTTGAACTTCGCAGAGCACAAAGGTTTCAGCTATCTAGAATTTTGTCGCGATCTGCGGCTCGTGCAGCTCCGTAAACAACTGAGTTACGTCATTAGACAAGTACGAAAATGCTCCAGCTCTATTCACCTTACAACACCTGTCTTATCGACTGAGAAGCGTTTGCCAACCGTATTGTAATTATTTTCACTAGTTTTCCAATGTAACGACGTGTCGGCCTTGAGCTATCGATTGTAACGATGTCGAAAATAATTTTTTTATCGACTAAACTGTCATCGGAAACGGCAAATGTTTAATTCACTTGCAATCACCGCACTCGTCTGCGCCTTTTCTGTTTCCTTCTTCTACTATTTTTCTTCCCGAGCTATCGCGATTCCATGTGCGACTCGATGGCACGACGTTCAAACGTAAACTGAGCGGCACACAGAGAGAACTTTGAATGGAAACCACGATACAAACGTTTGGTATCCATAGTGAAACAAGTTTTCAAGCTTCTTTGGTGTTGTCGGCTTGGATACCATGGCGATGTGTTGCTTTGCATGTGTGCATATTCGGCAAAAACGGCGAGCTCGATCGTCAGTCGATTGTGTAATTCAGAACTTTTTCAGCCGCTGAGGAAATTGCTCATTTCTCGTGTCGGAAGCATCGTGCCGATCATTAATTTACGATTCTTAGCTCGCAGTCGTTAGAACAAACAGTCGCTGGCAATCAGCGTCGGTTGGATGAGAAACATTTCTTTTTTTGCTGCCGACGATTCGTTCTGACGAATGAAAGGAAAACGCGATCGAGAGAAACTCGAGCTTGATAAATCAACGTCAACGCGAAACTAAATATCTCGTTGGGCCGTTTTCGGGTTTACTGTCCATCAGTCGTTGAGGTTCAGCATGTGAAAAGTTATTCTCCGGATCGGCGCGCATGAAAGTTGCTAGATCTCTTTACTTTCGGAGTCAGAGCGTGGTTAGTGCCTGAGGCTTTTCATCAGTGAGGCTTTACGATGCCTCACATTAGCGTAATGCCTAATGAGACTCTGACTCGTTACAGACGTGTCTTCAACTTATATCTTTTGAGCCTTTTCATTGACCTTCGAACCGCTTGAAGCCAGAGCCTCCCAAAAATTTTAAACCCTGAACTAGAACTGGTTTGTTCAGAATCCGAAGAAGTCGAACTAGGCACTTGAAAATGTTTCTTTTCTCGCGTCGTTTGACCATCAATCAATTATCTTTTGTAATGAATCTGTAGTTGCTTCTTATTCCTCAACAGTGAGACCATCTGCCTCTGAAAACGGTGAAAAATACTTTCACGGCTCCACGGTTCTCATTGAAAGAATACGTCGATAAACCGGCTCCCTTCGTTCTACGGATAGTTGGCGCAGAAGTAGGAGAACGGGAAATGCGAGTACAAGCGAGCAGACGGTCGGCAATTAAAGCTAGCACGACCTGCATGCAGACAGTCGAAGGGTGCATTACCCTTCGTGTTTGCAGTTTTATGGTTTGATTCCTTCTATCTCACCATAAATTATCCACTTCGCTCTCCCCACACCACTCAACAAAAGCACCTGGCTCGGTCGTCATCATCAGCAGGACTAATGTGGCCACAAGTTCACGTGCTAAGTGTCAGCAACCCATCGATCAATTTGAAGCTCGCTCGTAAATTATTGCATATTAAAGTGAGTGAAGCACTTAATGAAGACGGAGGAAGTGAGCGTTGTTGCTTTCAGGTGTTTCCGCCCAATTAATATTCACAATGCAGCACACTTTGCCGTCGGTTGATTTACAACAACTTTCTTGTTTGTGAATGCCTAATTCAATTAGCCATTTTAATCCAAAGCATCACGCTTGTTAGCTCCGAGCAATTCTGATTTGCTGTAACTATAAAAACGAAACTTCTTGTCAACTTTTACTTGAAACTGTGAGTTTAGCTTTGAACTTGGAAATCATGTTGATCACGCGCTTTTTGGTATCGCTCGGATGCTTTGTGCTCGCTGGAATCGCTCCCGGAATTGACGCACATGATCGTCCAATAATCGGTATCTTGACGCAAGAGTTGTCAAAGGTAAGGCTGCTAAAGCAGAGATAAACGACTAAATGTATCTCGCTTGGAAAGCCAACATATATGGTTGAATCAGAAGTCAACTCACATGACACGTGACAAGTTCTGAACGACCATAGATGGACAAACGATCCCTTTGGCTTTATATATTTTTCCTACACAAGCTTTACCCATTTAGGTGTTCGAGCTGATGTATCCAGGTCAATACGATTCATTCATCGGAGCTTCCTATGTCAAATGGATTGAAAGTGGCGGAGGTTTGTACAAAATTGGGGTCCAAAATAAAAATATGATTTCTCACTACATCTAGCTCGCGTTATTCCGATTTGGATTGGTCGGGAGCCTGAGTATTATAGAACGGTATTGTCGAAGATTAATGGCGTTTTGTTGCCGGGAGGTAACGTTGGCATGATGAAGAAAGGAGGCTACATCGAGGCGGCTGAGGAAATTTTGAAAATTGCCACTGAATTCAATACGCAGAAAGATTTCTTCCCTGTTTTCGGCGTCGGTTTGGGCATGGACATCATGTTACATTCTGCAGACAATCAGGACATCAGCAGAGACTGCGATCTTAACTCGATGGCAGTTTCGCTCGTTCTCTCCAAGAGAGGTGTGATGTTAAATATTTTAAAGGCTTTACTCAGTTCGAAGTTCCAGATTCAAAAAGAACGTCATTGTATAATTCAACGTCGGAGCACATCAAGAGAATTATGACGACGCATCCAACCGCGATTCTCAACGCTAAGAAGTGCTACCCGAAAAATGTTTTCGAATCTTCGAGCCAGGCGGAGTATTGGATTCCATTCAGCTACAACATGGACGCGGCCGGTCGAATGATCGTGTCGTCTGTAGAGCATGAGTACTTGCCGTTCTACGGAACTCTGTTCCATAGCGAGAAGATGGCATTCGAATGGTGAGCTGAAGCTGAAACTGTTTGGAAGTTCAAAGAAAAAAATTCAATTTTCCAGGGCTGAGAACAACAACTTCCCCCACACCCTCGCGACCATTGAAGTGTCTCAGTTCTTCTCAAACTACTTTGTCAACGAAGCACGCAAGAGCTCACACATTTTTGAAAGCAAACAGGAGGCGCTCGACACTCTAATCGAAAACTACAGTCCGCTTTTTACAGCTCAAGATGGATCGAATTATTTCCAATCGTATTTATTCAACAGCGATCGCGACATGTAATCGATAAGTACAGCAAGTAAATTCAATTGAGAGAGCAGAACTAAACAGTTTAGCGGCGTCAGTCGAGCACGATAACGTCGTCATCTGCGAATAGACAGAAATAATCAATTTGAGTTACAAGCTAACTTCATCGAGCCCACCTGGTTTCTTTTTCTGCGGTTGGTTTTGCTGTTTTCTCTCAGCGAGTTTCTGCTGTAAAGTTTTCTGGGGACTCAGATTCAGGAGCGATGGTGACTGAGCCAAAGGCGGCGTGTGCTGTGAGAAGGGAGAGCTCGACAGAGTTGGCGATGACATTGGGAGACCGCTGAAGCTTGAAGCGATGTTCTTCCCAAAATCATAGGCAACTGCTGCTGCTGCTTTCGTAGTTGGCGCTTGTTGAGTGTGACTTTTCTTTGCTTGACTTCCTCCAGACACTTGTGAAGTCGATTTATGCTTTGTTGGTTTCAAAAGCGACGCTGATGATGTTGAGACGTTAATCGGCGACGACTTCTTCGTTACAGCCATTGGGATCTGCTGCGAGTAACTCTTTAGGAAAGCTTGGTAAGACGCTTGCATGTCAGGCTTCATCGAAGATGCGAAGGCGTCTGGCGTGATTGACAACGCTGGGTTGACGTTGAAGCTGCTGGCAGCGCCTAGCTTTTCGCGAGACGATTTCCCCTTGTCAGAGACGCGATTAGATTTCGAACTGCTCGATGGCATCGACGGAGTGATTGAAAGAGATTTGGGTAGATCCGGTAGCTTCAAACTTGATCCGAACACAGATTTGTATTTGTTGCCATCAGATTTGGTGATGGAAACGGAAGCTGGGCTCGCCTGTTTTGAGCTTCCAGTCGCTGCACTTTTGCTCGATGACTTAGATGGCTTCGAAGTCGTTGTTGCAGTTATTGTAGTCGTTGTGATTGACAAAGAATTGCTCAAAAGGTTTTGCTGCAGCCCAAGCAAATGGCTCGCGTTGCTGGTGTTGTACGTCATGTTCTTAAGCGACTCCATGTATTTCTTCTCCACGCTGCTGCTGTTTTGCTTTGAAGTTGATGGCGATGACGGCTTCGGTGTTGACGGCTGAGAAACCGATTGAGGATAAAGGCTAGCCATCAACTTCATCGGATCAGCGCCCAACATTGCTAGTTGCTGCGACGTGAAACCACTTAATAAATTTGCATTGGCAGCTGCTGTTGAAGTCGAAGCAGATGTTGGAGTGGCGAGGAGCGATTTGAAATATTCAGTCATAAAGTTTGAAGAGTCTGTGAGTTGAGCGAACAGCGCTGGATTTGAGTAAAGTGACATCAGCATTGAGTTCATCGAAGCCGCCTGACTCTTACTCGATCCACTGCTTCTGGGTTTTGTCCTTGCGCTGGCTCCGGCCGTAGCTTGCGGTGAAGATTTGCTAGCGGTTTGAGACGTTGTTGACATCGAAGTCGAATTCGTGTTGCTCGATCCACCAGCGCTGGAACCTCCAACGGTCTTGTTGATGTCACTGACTGACTTGACGAGAATTGGAGATGAAGTAGCTGCCTGCGTTGGCTGCATCGGCGGGTTAGGATTAACGGTCACAATTCCTTTCTCAAGATTCTTTCTGTAGTTCAACTCCTGTTGGCACAGCTTGAATGCAAGATCCGTATAATTTGCGTTGTCTGGCAGTCCAATTCGATCTTTGATGTATTCTCTATAGACCTCGGTGAGTACGCCGGAAAACAAGTTCTGATCTTTTGGCTGCAGAACTTTAACAGTTTTCCGATGAATTTTGAAGATGTCGAGCATTAGAGAAAGAAGCTCGCGACTTCTATCTTCGCTGTTTTCGACGGGAATCTCACGCATTTTGTTCTTGAAGGCTTGAACGCAGCACGTCACCGCCTGATGGAAAAGCTCCTTCTTGTCAGAGTCATTTAAATACTTTTTGTCCGCCTCCGGGTTTCTTTGAAGCTGAAGCGCCAAGTCCACCAGCGTGTCGTAGTCGTTTGACTTCTTCAGTACTTCCATCAAGATGATTACACATTTCGATAAGTGGGTGGTGAAGTTTCCGGGCCGGTCGATTTCCTGCGTTGGAACTCTCCAGATACCGTTGAAGAAATTGTTGTTCTTTCTCTCGCTGAAGAGTCCGCCAATCGAATTTCCCAACGTCGTCTTGTAGTTTGAGCTAAGCAGAAGTTGTTTGCACTTTTCAATCGAATCCCCTACGTTCGAGAAATGGTGAACGAGGCGATAAATCGACTTGTAATGCTCCGGGAATCTGCTGACGCATTCCTCCAAATTCTTTATGCACAACTTGTAAATGCTGTCAATCACCTCTTGCTCCACAAAGACATTTTCCTTATCAGCTCCATCTGTTTCGTCGGAACTCGACGAGTCACTGTCGCTGCTGGAATCGGCGCTACTGTCGGAAGACGACGAAGTTGGTGTCGACGTCGTGGTGTTCGTAGTGACGGCGCTCTCTTGAGAGCCACGGCGTGATGTCTTTCCACTTTCAGTCGTTATTGCTTTAGGTGCTTCAACGATCACAGAGACTTCAACTCTAGGCGTTATCACTTCATTCTTGACGGCATTTTGAACCTCGTCTTCACTTCGAATGATTGGTAATTTATCTTCGACAGGATCAGGGACGACGTTTGCGTCTTCAGTCTCCATTTTGACTTCTTCCTTCAACTGATTATCAACAGTTATAGCTTCAGCGGCTGCGGCAGGTTCATCTGAGACTTTCGCTTGCTTGGCTGGTCCTTGTTCTGCTCCTGATGAGTTCAGCTTGTGTTTCATGGCGCTGATGTTTCCCTTGTTAATTTTCGCTCGGTTGAATGCGAAAGGACTCGACGCAACATCCTTAAGCACTCGCATAAACAATTTAGCTGTTGGCTTATTGATCTTGCTATGCTGCTCGAGATATTTCATGATGCAAGCCGAGATCCGATAGAAAACTTCCAAAGATTCGATCGCGAGGTGCGGCGGATTTCCGTGGTTAATCTTGATGGGATAAGTGGCATTGTCTTCATACAAATACTTCGCGGCCTTCTGATAATGATTCAAGTATTCCATCGGCTGCTCCTTCTTCTTCTCAGCGATCTTGCCCAGCATAAAGTGATAGTACCATTTGTCATCGTGATTGTCATCGGATTCCTCTTGATTTTTGTTTCCGTTCAGCTCGTGGTTCGGATCATTTGCTGCTTCGCTGACCTCCGAGAAGCATTTTAACGAAATGTTGAGGAACTTATCTTTCCGGTCTTCGATGGCTGAGAAGTTTTCCATCGAGAGCGTCTCGCTTGATTGCTTTAGGTTGCGGGAACAGAACGAATGCAGATGATAAGTGAACGAGGCAAACTCAGTAAGAATCGTAATCGTTCTCTTCAGTTTCAAACATTGATTGAAGCAGTTGATCGTTTGATCTGCCATCTCGAGAAAATCCTTAACCGGAATCGAAGAGTTCAGATTCAATTTCATTTCCAGTCTGCTCTGCTTGCACAACGAGAGCGAAGCCCAAGAATCAAATCTGTCTGGCTTCATCGTGAGATCGTTGATATAAAACTTGATCGCCTTTCCTGTCTCTTGGTTCTTGAAGTAGAAATCAGCCATCAAGTAATAAATCGTTGCGATTTTCGGAGGCAAAATGTTGATCTCCTTCGGCAACGTTGACGTCGTGCCGTTAATAAATTTTCTGATCTCTCCCGTAAAGGGCGCAATGTCGATGCACTTCGGAATCAACGGCAGAATCTTCTGCAGCAACTGTTCCATTTCAACATTGATCGACGCAAGTTTGTATGAATCGAACTCTGGCAACGTGTCAGGTCGGTAAAGATCGAAGAGCTGAATGGCCCGCTCCCATGTCAGATCAACATTCCTAGCGTCGTGCTCTTCGATGTGGCGCAACTTTGCTTTCTTCGCTGGATATCCATACAAACAATAAGTCGTTTGCTCCAGATTCTCTGTGACAATATCTCTGAATGGTTCCAGCAAAGGCGTGCGGTAGATTGGAGCGAGGATGTCCAACAGAGAGATGAGCAGCTTGCCGTTGTCTTTCATGCACCATTGCTTGCGACCCAGGAACTCGTGAGCGGTGAAGAACATCATGAGTGAGTTCGGCAACGTCTCGAAATCATCGTCTCCACTCTCCTCTGTCTTCTTACGAATCATTGCGCTCGAGATGTCGTTTTCCCGCAGCACCAAGTGATACAGAATGGTCCACGGGATAGTCAGATTTATCAGGTGCAACTTGTTATTGTTTTTCTCAGCCGGCGTGTCGAGTTGGTGCGTGATGATCTGAGTCAACGTTTGAACAAGTCTCGGCAAGTTGTTATCCAGCTGGTAAAGAATTTCGCTCCCGTCATCGTCCTTGATTGCTGCGTCGATATAGACGAGACAATAATTGACAAGCGACGCCCATTCGTCGAGTCGATATTCCGTTGGTGCCAGCTGGAAATTGTCGAACGCGTAGCGTAGACTCTTCTCAGCAAACACTAAGCACTCGGAAATTCTGTTGAGACTCCAAAGACATTCCAAGAAGACTTCGATCTGCGTCTGAATCTTCAATGTCAGATGGTCTGTGTTTACCTTTGGCTCGGTACTGTAGATGATGCTTTCTCGAAGAATTTCGATCAATTCCTCGTAGTTTTGTGATTCGTAAAGCTGCTTGACACTCGCCAGGTTGATCTTACGCTCAATCTTCACGATGAGATCCTTGACTGTTTTGCAATCGATTGTCTTATTCGAGTGGCAGTTCTTGAGCTCCACAGAGAGTTCGCTGTACTTTGGCACTTCGTATACTTCCTCCAGCTTGTAGAGATAGCCCAGCGCGTCTTTGTAATTGTTGTTGTGGATTTGCATGCAGTAACTGAGCCAAATAAGCCGCGTCAACATCAGCGTGCACGTGATATCGTCCTCAATGAATCCGATGTTGATTTGAAAGAAATCTTTTTTCCTCATAAATTCTTCCGGTATTTCTGATTTTGTTTCTTCGTACTCATCGAGTTGCAATTCGAAGTAGAACATTGCCATCCGAAAAGTTGACTTGAAATCTTCCTCGTCGAGGTGATACATGCTGTGGTAGTCGACGTAGCCTTCGTAGACGGAATATATCTTCTTGAACAGCAGAATTATCTCTCTAGGAATGATCGTGCTGTCCCAATAAAGCGAAACGAAGCGAAGCCATTGGAACATCGGGATCGCTACATCGAACTCTCGGTTCTTAAATGTGCTCATGAACTCCTCGAAAGAATCTTTTGTGAGCTCGTTGAACTTCTCTTCGTCCTCCGCTCCGCTTCTATTTTGGCTTTGAACATCGCTGTCATCTAAACTCTTCAGTTCATCGCAAGCCTGAGCAAAGGGAGAACGATTCGAGTCATAAGATTGTGCGAAGTAGTTCGGCAAGATTCTTCGAATGAAACCGTTGATCGTCGTGTCTTCTGACTCGTCTTCCTCCTTCTGCTTCTTTCGCGAGGATCTCCGGTTCTTATGCCAACCCCATTCCTTGAGAAAATCGAGATCACTGCATCGTCTTCGGTTGTTGGTCTTCTTTGAATCTTGGTCCTGCGCCTCGCCCTCACATTCGACGCTCTCCACTTCTTCCTTGTTTTCGTGAGCTTTTGGTGAAGCGGAAGATTCTGTGTCACCGTTGGTTTGAGTTTCTTCAACGCTTTCATTCCCATTCGATTTCACAACTTCTGGCATCTCAACGTCAACAGGAGCAGGAGGCAAAAACTCATGTGATTCGACTGATTCTTCTTGGACCCAATCCCGCCATTCAAACCACGAGACAAGCGAATAATTGTTGTCCATGCAGTGATGATAAACACGAAGGATCAACTTTCCAAATGTGATCCAGTCAAGATTCTTTGCCGGGATTTTGAAGTCGTCGGTGAGTTTAGCGTAGTTTTCCTCGGTGAATCCAATTTCAAATGGCGGTGGGAAAACGCTGTTGGCTGGATCGTACTCGATTACGCAATCATCGTCGAACTTTGGTGCGCGACCGTAGAGTCTAAAACAGAGTGAAACGAGCTCAATGTCCAATTAACTCTTGACTAAGTTCCTTTCGTTACTCACCCATCGTAGAACTCAAGACTTCCGAGAAAGCGCGCGCGGATTTCCTTCAGCACGCGAATGGCTCGTTCATACTTTGTGTCCTCTTCGAAACAGGTCAAAGCAAAGCCATACGCTTGATCGATGTCTTCCATTAAACAAAGTGTCTCGAGTAGTCCATCTTTTGCTCCATAATGATTTGGGTTTCGCTCCAAACACTTCTCGAAAGCCATTTTCGCGACAAGCAAGTTGTGAAGCTTGAGCGACAACCTTCCGATCTTGCACTGCGTGTAAACATCCGAATCATCTAGTTCTACCGCATGCAAGAGAAACTTCAAGGCTGATCGGAGCTCGTCGCGTTCTTCGTAGATCAAGCCGATGTTTCTGTAGCAATTGTATTTCACCGAGAAGAGTTTGTTATCCTTGTCATCGTCAGGGACCTTTGAAGAGAGAGGTTGATCATTTAGTATCATAGGATCTCGCTCAACAACGAATCAACCGGCAGCAGCAGATCTGACTTACATCTGACAAAACTTGCGTCCTTAGCAAATCCTCGAACAGTCCAAGGGCAAAACTCGAATTGCCGTTCTGTTTCAGCGACAAGGCTCTCATATATTCCGAGACTGCGATAGTTTCCTGCAAAAAACGCCGATCGACAATAAGAAGAAATTGCTCAAAATTTACTTCTTGTTTACCTGAGCCTCTTTCGTCACTTGCGTGACGGTTTCTTCCTCCTGGTGCGACTCGCCCTTAGACGGATCGTTTAGAGCTACAATCTTAAACATTATCACTGTATTTAACTTATTTTCCCTCAAATTCGTAAACCACAACAAAGATCATTTTGAACTTTGCGTAGCCAGGGCAGCGGAGCCAAAAGACGTCGCCAGCTCATCAACTGCGATTGTCACTCAAAAGAAACATCGCTGGATTGTTCATTGATGTCTAAATAAGCTTAGCAATGTGATATCCATTGTTGACAGTTGATCGAAGACGATTTCCAGGCACGGCGCGGATCCGCCCGCTGCCCTCAGTTCAATCGAAGTTCAATATTCCGAAAAATAGTCGAGAGAATCAGTCGCGCAAAAGATTAAGGATTTATGCGTTTCTCATCTAAATTATTTGTTTACGCTCACTGTGAAATTTGAATAAGATTGCTGGGATAGTTCTGATCGAAAGCATTTCCGCGACAACATGACGGAAGAGTGAATTGCAGAGTTTGAAGAAGGTTTGAAGAGTTCAGAGTTTGTAGGACGAAAATCGCCTTTGGCCAAGACTTGCACCTCACCCAAGTGGTTTCATGTGTACCAAGAGCTTACTGAAAGCCTTTGCAACACGAAAAGTTCACCCAAATCGAGAGATCTGAGCCTGAGGCCAAGGTTCGAATCCGATTTTAGGGTGGCCAGGTCATTTTTGTTTTTTTAAAAAAAAGGAATTTCAAGACTCCCAAGATGCTTCGAATCAAGATATCCGAGATCGGGGGTGTCTCAAGCTTCTTGCAACCCGACATATCACTTTGTATGTGTTTTGTGACCGTTCATCAATTGCGTATTAGGAATGAGGGGTGGGAGGGAAGGCGGGGGATTGCGATGTATGTGAATGAGCTTGTTCTTCCCAGTGCAACTCGTACAGCTTTTGCTACACTTCAATTTAATCATGAAGTTGCAATCCTTATCAAACCATTTCCATTGAAAATGAATGAACAAAATAAGTCAAAAATCTACTCTAGACTGAAAAGAATTCTTATTTCGTTACGTAGCCTAATCACATAATTTATTAAATTTCTCCAGAAATATCCCTCTTGAATTCGCCTTGCAATGGCTGATACCAACAACAACGGAGTGCAAGACGAGCAAACCAGCAGAAGCACAGACAGCAACCTCCCGATCCTGTTCGCCAACGGGTATCCGACTTCCCTAGAGAAAATGTCGGTCGAGCAGCTCGAGCTTTTTATTCCGTTCTTGGTGAAATGTTCGCGGAGCGGAGGCGACGAAGACGATAGCGTTGCTCCCAAATGGTGGCCAAATTTTGTGGAGTTCCAGAATCCTCTGGGGAAACCGAAAAACTCGAAAAAGGTGAGAAATTGTTGTGGCACAACTGTCGTTCGTTATCTGATTGACTTTCCATTCGTCCTCAGAACTGGGAGAAGACTTTAAAGAAAATTGTGGAAATCTGCTACGAATATCACAAGCAGCCCTTCTTGTTGAAATATTCTCGCGATCTATGCGAGAACGAACCAGCCAATCTGCGATATGTCAAGGCGAGTGACTCGACCACTTCGTTGTTTAGCCGAAATCCCAAAAAATTGCTGCTGACGTTTAGAAACGAGAACATGGTGAGTCATTTGTCGGCTCACGGCTGCTCTATGTGCAGACTATTGGTTTGCTGATTGCCGAGAGTTCAATTTGCAATGATTTATTCCGACAGTTCTACGACAAGAAGAAGCGGATGACCCTCTGGAAAAAGAATGAAACGCCCGCTTCAGACCTCGAGCAAGACGAGATCGAGTCGACGTTCGATATCATGCTATGCGATTACTGCGACGCTGAGTTTTACTCCGACGAGGCTTACGTGGTGAGTTGGTCGTTAAGAAATGTTTTGCTTCTTCCTAGACCTTTGGCAATCAAGATTGTTATCACGATCGTAAAGTGGTTATCTAAATCACCGCTACCACGATTAATCTGCCGTGAATGGTCAACGTTTTCATGTCCCTGAGTTGCTTAGATTAGTTTGCTTGTCCTCCAGAAACACGAGAAGAAATGCGGCAACAAAACAGAGCTCCCAGCATCCGATAACATCGAATCGATTGAGCTTTCGTCCGATGAGGAAGAAGACAACGTGATGGAAACGGAGGGTGGCGACTTGTTCAAGGGACAGAACGAATTTATGGCTTACTTTGCCCTCCGCGGCGCCAACGCTGAAACTCCACCACGACGCTGCCATAGCTTCGTGGAAAGAAGTCTCTCGCCCAAAAAGAAAAAGAGCAACCAGAAAACGCGTCGTGATCTCATGAAACGAGAACGCGACATGGAGCGATCGATTCCCTTCTCATCGCCGGCTGGAATCGTCCTCACGACGAAGTCGGTGGTTGATGAAGATTACATCGCTGAATCTCTTCAAGAAATTGAGTCTGACTGTCCCGGGAGGCCGAACACAAAGTACTTGCGGGCGAAGCATCGGCTTCAAGCTGGTCCCGAAAACGCCGTGATACGAGAGATGAGAAAGGTTCGACACTATTCCTGGCCGAAACGTCACTTCAAGTCAATGTCCGCTAGAACGAATTTCGAGTTCCTGAATAGAAAAGCGATAGAAGAGCTTCAGCCGTGTTCAGTGGTACTTGAAAACCTCCAGATCTCGAAGATTCGTGCGATCCAACAGAGATTCAAACAGATTCGAGAAGATAAAGAGAAAGCTCGCATCGCCGAATGTGTGGACTTGTGTTCGGACTCGGACGAGGAAATGCTCGTGCTCGACGACAACGTCCGGCTGGACAACATCATCGATCCAATGAACATCAAAGGAGAGTTCATGTCGATGCCTTACCAGGGCTCGTTGTTCAGATCGATGGCCCAATCTTCCCCGCCCATTCCTCGATTCACAAACGAAATCTTCTTCACGCAGCATACCGAGTCAATGTCAATGTCTTCATCGTATCAACAATTCGCATTCGCTCCCGCCGTCTCGCAGTCGAGTCAAACGGTTGTCGAGTCTTCGCTTCAAGCTCATCAATCAATCAAACAGTGGATTCAAAACGTTAGCAGCGAAAGCTTCAACATATCGAATCAAGTCACCGTGATCAACACCAACTGAGGCGAGGACCGTCAACGTCGAGTAGAACGTGAATGTTGCCTGATCGTTCATGTATCTAGTGAAATTCAGTTCTCACTTCTAAGTTCTTTTTAATAAACTCTTAAGCTTAATGAAATAAAAAAATGTTAAGGAAAGCTCAGCGTGATTTCACTTTTATTTTTCGTCGGCTTTATTTCACGTGTGGGATGAGTAGGAATAACAATTCGTTTTCAACATAACTTGTCTTGTTCTACGGTACTTATCGCGATCCTCGCGTTATCATCTAAAAAACTTTACAAACTTCACGTGAATCGAATAGATAAGGGAAATGAAAAAGTAACAAATTTCTCGTTTTAACATCAATTCATCCTAGTAAAAGATTAGTCTTGTCCTAACAGCTAAAGAAAGGCATCGATGCCTAAAGAACCCAACCGAAGAGAGAGAGAACGAAAGTTGACTTAACTAAGATAGGAAGCATTAAATAAAATCATTTCTAATTCCTGAGTTATAACAGTCAATTCGTAACTTTATAAGTACTGAAAGATTTTACCGCTTCCAATTGCTTGGGTTTCATGTTACGGGGAGATTCAACCGAAAGAATTTCTAGAAGCTTTCCTTCGAACCTCACGAAAAGGAGAAGGAGTTTGACGGCTCAGTGGAAATTAGTGCGTTGCGAAAGGTGAAACGACTTCCTTCTTATTGATATGCAACTCGAGTATTGTCTTGATTCGTTCATTCTTGCAATTCCATGGTTAATTATTGTCTGGTTCGTCGGAGGATGAGGAAGAACTGCTGCTGCTGCTAGAGGAGCTGCTTGATGAGTTGCTGCTGCTCGAAGACGAGCTCGAGTCACTTTCATTGCCGTCGTTGTTGTTATTTAAAGTTGGTTGCACACTTTCCTGCATCGGTTCCTTCTTGATCGTGATCTTCAATTTTGGTATTTGGCCGTTGGTTACAGTCGATGATTGCACTTGAAAGACTTCTTTCACTCTTGGCTGTGGCTTCTCGTTCGATGGCGAGCTTTCCGGTGCTTCCACCTTGACTATCGAGGCCAGTGACTCGCCTAATCTTTGATTGAAGTTCTCGTTCTGCTGCTGCTGCAGATTGATGCGCGTTCGACTCATACAATCCTTTGTCATCGTCACAAAATGTTTCGATTGCATGTGCTGCGAATAGCTCAAGACATCTTCTTCGAAGTTGATATTGCATGCGTAACAGTAGAGTTTCGCTGTATGAGAAATCATGTGAGAATTTAAAGACGAGGCGCGTGAAAAAACTTTGTTACAAATATTGCACTGCATTGGCTGTTGGGCCGGGCGGTTAAGCGAGTGTGTCTTCATGTGAGTCTTGAGATTGCAGCTCTGACTGAACTTCTTCCCGCACACGGAACAGGAATAAGGTCTGAAATCAGATTGATTGATAAACAGAACAACTTTCACACCTTGCAAGTCGACACTTACCTCTCCATCGTGTGAGTTCTCAGATGGATTTTCAAGCTGAATGGCTGTGATACGATTTTCTTGCAAATCGGACATTGAAGGTCAGCGAGGGAAATCGCTTTCTTGCCGTTTTGGATCGTCACCGTGGGCGGGATCTTCTCGTGTTTCTCATAATATTTCTTCTCGCTGCCCGATACTGAGCTGATCATAAGACCTGACGCGCTGCCGCCAACTGGCAGCTCTTGAGGCTTCTCCTGGCATTCGTCTTTCATAGAATCGTTGGTGTTAATGTTGATAAGGATCGCCGGCTTCTTCCCATCGCGCGTATCCGTGGAGTTGAGATTTGCCAGCTTGTTCAGGTTCGATAGAAGCGATGGCGTTAGCGTCAAGGTCTTGTTCATCGACGACGGGTTCATGTGCGTGAATTCGTTGCTCGATCTCGAGATGCTTCGCTTTCGCGCTTCGGCGAATTCCATCTCAGGCTGAAGATACGGCATCGTCTTGCCCCGACTGGTCTCGTGAAGCAGCTCATGTTTCTTTAGACTCGACAGCTTCTGGAATTGCTTGCTGCAGTATTTACACCGCATGACTTGTGGGCTCGCGTAGTTTAACTGGTGTTTCGGATATTTGTGCTGCTGCATTAAAAGGCCTTCGTTGGAAGTTTGTACTGATGGTCTGTAGGCATCCGCTGTGACACTGTGAGCACCCGATTTGTTCCATTGCTTATTGTTATGTTGAATGTTTCGATCAGGTACGCGTACGTTACGAAGTTGCTGTTTCAAGTGGAAGTTCGTATGAATCTTATACAGCTTAAGTAAGCTGAACATCGAGCTGCAGTAGCGACACTGGAAAGGCGGCTTGTGCAGCTTCTCGTGCTGTGACAGCATCTTGGCGTCGTTGAACCTTTTATGACAGATGCAGCACTTTGGTCCATTGTGTGAATTCTGGAAGAAGTTTTGGTTAATCTCGCAGTGACGATTGAACCGCGACTCACCTTTTGATTGAAGGTCTTCAACCGTGTGTGGGTCCGTATGTGCCTGAGAAGCTCTTTGCTGTCGCCCAGCACCTCCCTACACACCGTGCAAGTGTAGCTGTAACAAAGTTTCTCCGATTGCGTAGTTGCTTCGCGTGCAAAGTTATTCGTAAATCCTGTTTGGTGATTTGGCGATGGTGTCGAGTCGTTGGGCAGTTGATTATTATTGCTTACGAGATCCTCGTCGTTCTGCAAGTAGTCCACGAACTGATCGATGTCAAAATCCTCGAATCTGGTTGGATGGAAAAACAAAATAAAAACAAATTCGTGTTGAGGAATTTGCGGGACGAACGGCAGTAAATCATGGATCTCCGGCTCGACTTTTATCTCGATGGGTTCCTCGTTTCCGTTCATTTCATGTGACAACCCGATTTCGTTTGCTAACGTTCTGTGATTAAAACTATCCAATATTTCCCATTTCTGAATGGGACGCGAAGCTTTCGATTTCTAAATCGTCGCGAAACTTCAAAAGTTCAAAGTGAAGTTCAAATTAATTCTAAACGAACATAAATAAATCGTTTTTAATCGAAATACACGATCTCGGGATGTCGGTTGTGATTGAGACGACGCTCGGCGACATCACCGTTGACTTGTTTGTCAAGGAAAGACCCAAAGCTTGTCTCAACTTCCTCAAACTCTGCAAGCTCAAATATTACAACTTCAATTTGTTCCACACGATTCAACAAGGATTCATAGCTCAAACGGGTGATCCTTCGGGTGATGGCGATAAAGGAGAGTCAGTGTGGGGCGTCATCGAAGGTCCCAAGAAGAAGTTCTTCGAAGCTGAGATGTTGCCGAAGATTCTTCACTCGGAGCCCGGTTTGCTGAGGTTTGTTTACATTTTCCTTAAGCTCTTCAAGTTTCTAATACAGTTTCTATTCTAGCATGGTCTCCACTGAGGGATTCATTGGATCACAGTTCTTCTTCTCGCTTGGTGCTGATTTGCTGTCGCTTGATGGAGTTCACTGCGTCATTGGAGAAGTTGTTGAGGGCCACGAAGTGTTGCGAGCGTTTAATGAAGCGATCGTCGACGATAAGTCGCGACCGTTTAAAGATATCAGGATCACACACACTGTGATCTTAGAGGATCCATACGCGGACCCAAGGGGCTTTCGTGATCCGAGCAGAAGTCCGTCGCCGACAGCAGAGAGGTTGAGGAATGGACGGATCGCTGCTGATGAAGATATTGATGACACGCAAGGCAAAACAGAAGCCGAAGTCCACGAGATGCTGCAAGAGCGCGAAGCGAAAGCCAGAGCCACGATCTTGGAAATTGTTGGAGATATTCCAGATGCTGAAGTTGCGCCGCCCGAAAATGTTCTGTTCGTTTGCAAGTTGAATCCAGTCACAACCGATGATGATCTCCAAATCATCTTCAGTCGATTTGGAAGAGTCAAGACTTGCGAGGTGATTCGCGACAAAGTGACTAACGACTCTCTTCAATACGCTTTCATCGAGTTCGAAGAGCAGAAGTCGTGCGAAGACGCCTACTTCAAGATGGACAATGTTCTGATTGACGATCGCCGCATCCACGTTGACTTCTCGCAGTCAGTCTCGAAGATAAAGTGGAAAGGAAAAGGAAACTACACAATTCACGACGACGACGATCAATTCAAGTCTGAGAAGAGCTTCAGACGAGGCAACCGAGGTCAAGTCATGCCAAAGCGACGGTCGCGAAGCCCTAGGAGAGAATTTAATAGGAACGAAAGACCGCGAGATGTAGAAAAACCACGAGCAGCTCAAAACGATTACAGAGGGAACCGGAAAAACGACGACAATCGACGATACGAGGGAAGAAGACAGTTCGATTCCAGAAGACAATCAGTCAGCCCAAGGCGAAGGTCGAGAAGCCCGAAACGTCAGAGAAGTCCAAGGCGCTCGAGGAGTCCAAAACGTCAGAGAAGTCCAAGGCGCTCGAGGAGTCCAAAACGTCGTTCGAGAAGTCCCAAGAGAAGATCACGAAGCCCTAAACGTCAGTCTTCTCCAGTTAGAAGACATCAGCCAACTGCCCGACGATCGCAAGACAGGAGCAGACGACACAAAGACTCACCAGATCGCTCATCAAAGAACCATAAAAACAGAAGATCTGCCTCATCTGACTCGTCGTCTGGAAGAAAATCAAGTCGAAAGCATAAGAAATCGTCGAAGAAGAGGCGACAAAGCTCAAGCTCAGACGACCGCAAGAGATAATCAAAGCGGTAATGCTTAGGAATTTGGTTTATTATAAAGATTTCGATTAAAACTCTTATGAATAATGTGAATTTCATGAAGAATCAACAAAAAGCGATAGAAATTAATAAAGAATTTCTTCAAAAAAATAAATTAAAATGTTTCTAACAAACGCAAAATATCTACAAAATATCAAAATCTCGCATCGAAAATGCGACCGAGATTAAGTTACATTAAAATCACTGGAATGAAAGGACAGCGAGTTGTGCAATGACCTGATACTGTATAATTAGATCCATCGAAAACGTTGATTCATGTGATGTAACATTAAAAAGGTTTGGTTGATAGTTGTAAGAATTGCCACGACTTGAGAAATGCTTCAATTTAAAATCGATGTTGGTGGTCTAGTTACTGTTTCCCGATGATCCGCCGCCGCAGCAGCTCGATTGGAAATTCCCTAAGTTATTTTTAATTCCTAAATTTGTTACACTAGAGTCGTGGTGACTCCTGGAGAGCCCGCCGCCCTTCTGACGAGCCTGCTCGATAAGCTCCGCTGCGATTTCGTAGAACAAGCGCTCGACTAAAATTGGAATCTGTTAGATGTGTTTTGACATCAAGAAAAGCTGCAACAAACCATTCTCTCCCTGCTTGGAAGACGTCTCAAGGAAATACATTTCGTGCTGCTTCGCGAAGTCTTCTCCAACTCGCATCGGGATCTCGCGGTCATCCCTGTCAGTCTTGTTTCCGACTAATATCTTCAAGACCTTGGGGTTAGCGTACTCCTGTATCTCTCGTATCCAGTCAGAAAGCGCATCGAACGTCGGTTGACATGAAATATCATAGACGAGGATCAAAGCATGGGCACTTCTGTAGTAAGATTGAGTGATCGAGCGGAATCTCTCCTGACCAGCTAGAAATTGACAAAGTCAGCGGAAGAACGTAGCAGCCTTGAGTGTGCCAGCTTACCAGTATCCCAGATCTGGAGTTTCACGGCTTCCCTCTGCCCAGCGTTGTTCTCGACCTCTGATAAAATCAACAGAATTAGATGAACTACATCGCTCGTCATCTATAAATTTACCTAATGTCTTGATCATAAAATCGACACCAATCGTCGCTCCCTGTCCTTTCGGGAAAACTCCTTGTGTAAACCTTCTCACTAAGCACGTCTTGCCAACGCCAGAGTTGCCAATCAAAACGACTTTGAATAGAAATTTGTAGTCTTCCATCTGCAACGAGTAAAAGTTTAACGGTCGTGAGAAATTCAAATCAAGTTCAAAGGCCCCGTTGACCGTTGGAAGTTCAAAGTAAAATTTTTTGAGAAGTAAACAAATCAGAAAATATTAAAAAGCACCCGAAATATGGTTACAATGAATCTCGCCAATGCCGATCGTTCATCGCAAGCCAAGCCAGCTATTCACAGCTTGATGGAGAAGCTCAAGTTCATGGAAGATCAGCGCAGAAACAGTTTTAAACGCTGGCAATTTGATGAAAGCGAGAATTGCTCCGTGCCAAAGGTTTGTTGTGATTGATATTCAACGCATCTGAAGCGTGAAAGATGAATCACTTTGATATATTGTACCGTGTTTCACTTCTGACTTTCAGATGGCTGAAGCTGGTTTCTATTACATTGGAACTAGCGAAGACGACGATTCGGCGACTTGCTTTGTGTGTGGCAAAGTTTTGGACGGCTGGGAGAACACAGACGAGCCGTGGAAGGAGCACGAGAAGCATGCACCCAACTGTTTGTTCGTCAAGCAACATCTATCCGAAGATAAGATGACGGTGAGTTGATCACACGATGTCAAAGCACTGACTTAACACTAACACTTCTCACTCAGGTTGCAGAGTACATCGAGTTAGCCTCGTTCGTGATTAAGGAGCACATGAAGGTCGTGTTCAACCAAAAGATGACGGCGATTTCTAAGCGTCATGATGAGATCAGTGTAGCACTAAAAAGCCAACAGTTTTGAAGAGTTATTCCAACGCCAATGGAACCGAGGTAGAAGAAAGATTTGAAACAAAAGCGAAAGTCTCCTGCAGCTTGCAAACGCTTCAGTTGATTTCTCGTAATTTGAACCAATAAAGAACCAGAAAATACGCCGTGAAGAAAAGCTGTCGTTATGCCCATCGCAACGAATTCATTTGTTTCAGTGAGAAGTCGAGTTGTGTCCGTTGTGATATGAATTTCGTCATCGCGAGCTCGCATACATATTTTATTAGTCAATGGGGAGAGAAGAGAGAGAGAGATCGTAGCTCGGCCATCAACTAATTCGATTTCCCTTGGCCAAGGTGATGTCCTCGACTGCTCGAGTCAACCGATACTTTCGCTCTTGGACGATGAGCTCAACAGCCCAAGAACTGGTCGTCGAGGAACATTCTCATGCAAATATCAAACAGCCAACCGACTTCTATATTTAGACACGAGTGGTAACACTTTACACTGAGCGTGAATCACTTTTGTGTGTCCATAGATAATCGCATCGCAATAATATTTTTTCCTCGTTCCAAAATCCAACAAAAACTCTTCAATGATTGTTGGTTTTCTCGTGAATTACTGAAGACTCACCAATCAGGTGTGTTCGTCTAACATCTCTCATTGCATTGCTAATTGGAGATCGAGTACCGTTGTTGTGTTTTCATTGAAACAAAGAAGTTCCCCCAAAAAGATTTCCCCACGATCTGCTCCACTTTACGCTGCAGTGTCGCAACTCTCCTCGCCCTTATCAGCGAGTCGTGAGACTTTAATCACACACTAATCACACTGTTGAGACTCACCTTTATTTTAGGAAGCTTTGTATTGATTATTAGGAAAATATTAAGATCACAACAAAAACTTTTTAGTGGAAAAATCTCGCATTCCCTTCGACTTCTAACGATTACTGCATTTCTTATGCAATTGTTGCCAAATCTTTCACGTTTATGATATCACGTCACTCGCTGGCGAATCGCGAAATAGACTCAATCGAGCAATTAAAATATTTCGTTTCCTCCCGAGCTCTCTACAAAAACAAAACGAGCAACTCGATGTGGAGAAGTCGAGGGAATGTTGGTCAGTGATGTTACAGGAATGCCAGACCTTATCGTTTAAGACCTTTGATCAATCCTCTCGATACAATTTAGATGATTTAGATGTTTTTCAAGCAGCGATGTCTTTATAATTGTAACTGACTTTCAAATTTCAAATTTATGATTAACGGTCGATTTGAATTTTCAAACTTATTTTTGCGTTTTTAGGCGGTTTTCGAGTTTTTAATAAATTTATATTTTTTTTTATTGATGACAAATGCTGAAACTTGTCCATCAAGTTTAGGTGACGTGATTTGCTTTGGACCCTCAACAACACAATGAGAGAATATTGCACAATTTTAGTTTCTCTTCGTTGAATCTTTATGTTTTTCAAGTTTTTGTTCAGTTTTGAGTCCTTTAGTTGCCTAAAACCAGTGAACCTTTGGTCACAAGCTACTTAAGTTGAGTGTCAGCTCGCAGTTTGTCGCTACCGAGCAAGGATCGCCGGGTAAACTGCAAAATTGAGACAATCGTGGATCACAACAACAACTGCTATGGCTTCGTCGAAAAACGGCACTGGAATGAAAATCCTGTGGATTCCAGGACGCAAAAGACACGACCGCAAGGGAATCTACTCGTCGACTAAGAAGGTAGTTAGAATCTCATCGTCGCGACGTTCCCAGCTCATCAACTGCTCTAATTACAGGAGGTCAATAAGAACTACTTACCGCAGAAGAAAAATCAAGTCTGGGCACTCGGCGGGAGCGAGCAGAGAAAGCTAATTAACATGTGAGTGGTGGTTATTCATTGGCGCCCTCGTAAACAAAACACTTTGTCTTTGTTGCTCTGGAATATTTTTATCGTCACTCGAAGTCGATCGGCCGACGTGAAATGTTCGTGAAATATTCTAAAGTGATTAAGCCAAATGATGTTGCGTAATATAATTAGCAGCTCTTGTGACTTCATTAACTATACGACATCCTCTCGTTTATCTAGCAACCACGATGATCTTCCGTCGCCGAGTTCGTCTCTTGCGATGTCAGCAGTGAATCCTTTGTGCGTGGCAGCTGGAACTGCGGGAACGGGCGCAGCAATCAAAGACGCCAACTCTGCGAATCTCGACGAGAAATATGAGGATCATGAGAAGATCGTTGACAAGGAGATATTAAAGAATGGTGACGCGACAGGTTGCAACGACAACATTGACATAGAAGATCAATTGTATCATAACGCTCAGACGATCCGCTATCGCAAGAAGACTGGATCGAACAACACGGACCTCGACTCCATCGAGCATTTAGATTACGAAGACGAAGCGAAGAAGAATGCTGGGCTCGAAGATGATATTGATTCGGTGAGTTTCTTGTTCGACGCGGGCTCGCTCCGGCTCGATTCCTAATCTATGAGCATCTCTGTAGGTCTCGATGCATCGCCTTCGAACGGAGAACGTGCCGAGTCGGCGCCGACGCAAGAGCAGAAGAAAGTTGCAGAACCTCGAGAAGGAGAAAGGCTCAAACCAAAAGGTTGTAGATTGCCTGGCGTATGGATTGGTCTGTTGCGATATGCCTTGTTCGATCTTGTGAAACCTGGACTTCTTTCCAACGGCGCAGCTATCGAATCAAGCTCGAGCTTCCATCAGTATCCTTGCACAATATTTATTACCGTTTGCCATTAGGATAAGAAACAGCAAATCTCAACTGAAATCTTATTCATTCCTCCAGCGTTTACTGGACTCTGAACTCTCGATCGAGACTTTTCCGATGAATTTACAATTACATATTTAGTTGCATTGCTTTACTGTAATGATGACGATCTAATGGAAAGCATTTTTGTACAATTATCTACTTGAATAAAATATAAATGAAAGAAGAAGTCAAATTGATTCAAGTGAAATTTTCAATTCATAGGCGACGACATTCTTTCGAGCAACTGCTACTGTTTTGTCTTCTTTAGTTAGCAAACAACAGAAATACGCAATCGGGTTGGAGCTTTTCCTTTTCAATATGAAGGCTTGTTGATCAATGATCATCAACCACGTGGTTCGTTTCTAACGGCTTTTCATCACATTTCTTCTGATACCCAAGGTCCAGTCCCCAAGATGATTAGAAGGGCCCAAGATCCCCCCACAATGTCATCAATCCTCAAGTTAATGGACCAGTTCGGTCAGTGTCCTCCGAAGGTCATCACAATCAATATTGTCGTTTCATGCAAGAATTTTGTTCTTGTCTCGCTCTCTTGCATTTCAACCAGCTGATAAGATCTGATCTCATCGTCAAAACATTTATTTCATCGATCCTGCTAACGCAAAGATCACGAGCATAGCGATAAACTCGAGAAGAAGGAGCAACACCAAGGAAAAGATGAATTTGTGCTGTTTCTTGTGAAGTTTTTCTTCCGGAAATTCAAAATTGGATTAGCAGAACCAACAAATCTCCCGAAAGCTCATCAGTGAAATCGACATCTACGTCAGAACGAATCCTCAAAAAAGATGACTTTGTCATCAGTGGCTAAAGAATCACAGAAGAAAACTTCGAAGCGGCCCAAACACGATGAAACATCAAAGGAACGAAGGAACATTTCGAAAAGATCCAATCAGGATTCCACTTCTAAAGCTAATTCTGGCTCGAAGTCTTCACTGGACGCTCCAAAAAGGGCTATGAATTTCAATCCTCGGTCGAAAGAGCATGGAAATTCCAGCTTGAGAGAAAGATTGGAAAGCGTTGGATTCGGGCAAATGCAATTGATTTATCAACAAGGGTTCAAATCGCCTCTTCAAAACAAATACACAGTTTTCGCTTTCTCCGACAACGCAGCAGAACTCGGCGCGTTTAAAAAAGTAGATGAGCAACTTAAGTTGACAGTTTGCAAGGGTGAAAAGAGCGTCTACAAGCCCAGCATGAGAGGTCAAATCGCCAGCGACGAGCTCACTCAAAAGACACCGATGATATCAAGTGAGGGAACTTCGGATCGTCATGAGAAGCCAAACAACTTATCACAAGAACTTCCCATGTCTTTTGATGGTGGTTTACATCTGTTAGACGTCAGCAGCTCCGACAGTGACTTCAGCAAACCGCCGGGCGCTGAGAAATACTCTGTAAAGGTGTCGATTCCTTTTAGCAAACTCACGCAATGTGTCAACGACTCTAGCATCAGAGATTTAATCGGCAGCGAGCAACTCAGTCAAAGTTCGAGGGATTGTCATCAAGCTTCACCTTTCAAACTTGGTTCGTCTAATGGAAAGTCAAACATTTGTACGAATGAATTTATAGTCGCAGCTTCAAAGGCAACGAGACCTGCGAAAGTCTCAAGGCACGCTAAGAAACCTACAAAGCCAAGTTGTCCACCCGAAGAAGTTCAGCCTTCATCAGTCGAACACTCAGAGATTTTGCGAGAAATTGCTTCATTTCCCACATTTCCGTTAACTGCGATCCCAGCAACGCCGCCGTTCAAAGAGCCAAAAGCGTTTAAAGAAATGGTCGAAGAACTTTTCGGTTGTGTTTCGTCGGACGACAGCGACACTGACGATCGAATATTCGAATGCAAAGACAAGGATTCCAATCGCAAGCTGATAATAAGTTGCAAGCCATCAACCTTCAAAGTCGACAAGAAAGGCGACAAATTCCCATCGAGACAAACAGAATTTTTGCATAATGAAATCCCAGTCAAAGTCGCAAACATATCGCATGAGAAAAAGTTCAAGCGTGACAACTTTCTTGATCTTCTTCCGGAATTTGCCGAGAAAATTAGATCAATGGCAGCAGGTAGAGATTACACGGCGAAGAAATTTCCCAAAGATTTCTACGACGAGCTCCAATATCGTATGGAAAAAGGAAACAAGCGCAAGTCAACGACTAACATTAGCAGCAAGCGACAAAAGCTCGACAAGTTGAATTTTGAGTCAAATGACATGATGAACAAATAAAGAATTTTATTGTCAATTTGTTCAATCGAAATGGTTCAGTCAATCGAGAATCACTTTAATGATGACAGTCGACAGGTTTTAGGTAATTGAATAAAGTTACAACGATTGCACACGTGGAGAAACCCAAAGTAAATTTCAAATTTCCCCATCAATTGAGACAAATCTGATCGCGTTTAAAAGCTCGCTCGCTTGTTGATGTAGTCAGTTCGTACTAAGCTCACGTTCAAACTACTGAAAATGATAAGTATGTAGGTGTTTGATGTTCGTTACTTTCCTTGGTGTTGTGTTCGCCACTCAAAAAATCAGCTTGGAATGTGGCTCCGAATCCAAAGACTATGGAAGCTATGATAAAAGTGCCACAATTTTCGAGAGTATTTGAATAAAATTTTAATTTGAGGCAAAAATCTATTGTTTGAGCTCAGTTAATTTGAAATCGTTTTTGTTTTCTACAAAATTTTATTTAAGTCGGAATTGAAAATGGTAACAAGTTATGATGATTCGTCCAAGAGCTTCTCGTAAGCGCGGCGTGCATCGATCAACTTCTGTAACTTCTCGGGATTCCCCATTAAATTTTCTGAGAGCCCTTTAGGGAAGCCCATTGCTAGTGTAGCGAAAGCTTTCTTCTTCAATTGCTCTGCCGAGTTGCGATGAGCCAAGGTGAACATGTCGAAAGCGTTGCCAACGTTCACTTGATCGCAAAGAATTGATTCGAAGAATGATTTCATTTCGGCTACCTCAAACTTTGCAGCGACCGAAAGGTTCTCCTCAGCGTTGCCATTGGTGTCGATCTCACTTGTGTAGATAAAGTGTAACAATGTCTGGATTGCTTGAGGACTCAAGTCGTCGATTTTGATTTCAGCTGCTTCGTTGTGCTCTTCAATTATTTTGGAAAAAGCTGAGCTGCTCATGCCCAGAATTGTTTTGTGAACTTTGAAGCGTTTGTTCTTAGCGACGATGGTCAGATCGGAAAGACGCCCTGAAGTCCACAACTCTTTAATCTTGTGATTGAAGTTTTCTGCTTTGTCTACGTGAATGTTGCGGTGTACTCCTAATGAGGAATTTCTCAGCTGGAAGATGCCGGTGCGTTGTGGTTCGAACAGTTGAGGACGACCACGTTTCGCTGAGTAATCCTCGCAGCGGAGTTCTTCCAATGACTTACCAGCGTACTCTCGCATAGATGTGATACATTGGTGTTTTGTCTCAATGTACACTTGAGTTGATCCTACCATTAATACATCGGTTTCTTGAATTGGTCGGAATTTCGCGATTGCTGTCCCGACCTGTTGATTATGATTCGTTTTTGTCGAAAAATTGAAGCTGCTTATAGCTGGAAACACGAAAGG
Source organism: Smittia sp. YW1114-2 (assembly GCA_033064975.1). Taxonomy (NCBI): domain Eukaryota; kingdom Metazoa; phylum Arthropoda; class Insecta; order Diptera; family Chironomidae; genus Smittia; species Smittia sp. YW1114-2. The sequence continues at coordinate 10,126,277 of CP093834.1, read as the reverse complement.
GAATCCTGTGGAATTTTCTGCCGTCATTTCCTTCCTTTATTAGGTAAATCAAAGTTAAAAAGTGAAAACAAGCTTCCTCGATCGAATGAGTCAAACGTTGATAGGAAGAGCGCTGTTCAATTACTACGTCGATACAAGATGATATGACCACTCCCTCTCTCCGTCCATAATTTCTAAGTTCCTACAACAGTGGACAGTCATAGTAATTAGTGATCACTAATTAAGAAGCTTTTCGCATTTTCATTTAACAAGTGATGGCGTCATAGCAAATAATAATTTTACCAAATTTTAACGGTCGTTGAGTATTTGAATTTGCTCAGTTAAAGAAAAAGAAGAAAAACATAAACAGTGAATCAGCCGAGAACGATTCTGAGTTTCTATTTAGTCAATTAAGAAGTAAGAGTCAATCGGTTAATTAATTTAAGTGGCAAGAGTCGAGATAGCGACATGGGCGGAGTGTTTGGAAAGTCAAAGAAGCAGGCGAGCCGGGTCACGGAGCAGGATAAAGCTGTTTTGGTTTGTTTCCCAAGTTTCTTGCTATCGGCAAGTTAATTTTGTTTTCCTGTTGCAGCAAATGAAACAGCAAAGAGATAAGATTAAGCAGTATCAGAAAAGAATCGAGCAGTCATTGCTAAAGGACCGCGAGTTAGCGAAACAATGTTTGAACAAAGGACAACGAGAGTGAGTCAAATTGTTTTCTGTTTTTGTCACTTTACGATGTTTTTATTACTTTTAGACGTGCTAAGCTGATTTTGCGCAAGAAGAAGTACCAAGAAAACTTACTGGCAACGACGGATAAAGAACTGGAAGCGCTCGAAAAGTTAACAAGCGACCTTGAATTCGCACAAGTTCAGCAACAAGTTTTGGACGGACTTCAAGTTGGTAACGAAGCGCTCAAGAAGATTCACGAGATTCTGACGATTGACGAAGTCGAGCGGATTATGGACGAGACCCGCGAGGGAATTGAGAAGCAGCAAGAAATCGATGCCATTATCGCCACAGGTGCTTTATCACAAGACGATGAAGATAGTGTTGCGGCTGAGCTTGAAGAGCTGGTCGCATCGACATTGCCGGCAATCGACGAAGATATCGACGACAAGCTGCCGGACGTTCCATCAGAGGAGCCAGAGAAGAAGAGGAAGAAAGATCGTCAGCCTGAGGAGAGAGTCGCTTTAGAAGCTTAATGTGAATGATTGCTCAACGCTATATTGCATGCTTACCGCTTACTGAGATACACGTAATATCAACCCTACAAATCCCAAAAATCTACAATCAACTATTTCGCCAGCTACGAGAGAAAGGAATTCAATTATTTTCCATCGCGAGTGTAAAATTATTTATATTTTTGATTTAATAAACGGAGCCTGTTGAGTGTATTTACTCGCTAAAAATACATCGGCGATGAAATTGCGGAAACCACGAAAATGTTCGAACGACAGTCACATGCGGATCGTGAGAATGAATGAACCGAGCCGACTGTAAACATCTTCGCTAGCCAAGAACGCAGTTCATCATCAGACGTCACCATGGAATGAGCCTACGCCGTTCGCGTACTCGCAATATGCCTCCCGATCGTCAATTTGTTGTTCTCTGTTTAAACAAAGAAATCGCTGAGTCGTGTCAAACTATCTATTGCGATGAAAAAAGCCTTTGAGGCGAATATTTTTCCTGGTAGTTTCCGAGAGACATCGAGTAAAATATTTTGCGCTGCCTCCTTTTAATAATTCGCTTTGACATTGGATCGACAATGACCTGGAAAACAAATGCCCACAATACGAGCTTCGCATCAACAACACTCGAGTCATGCCGATTAATCAGACTGCTCTCGACTTACTTTCTCCTCATTTCTGTGGATAGCATTCTATGAAAACCTCCTACAATCGAGTGGAACCTCCTGGCCAGTTGTCAGACGAGTGAGTCAGACACAAGATCAGGTCATCTTTTATTTCATGAAGTATCAAACCTCTCACGTGCTTCAACTTTGTGCAAAACCATCTCTCGGTATTTAGGCTCCGTTGACCCCAACATGATCGCGTGCTTCGACTCGAATAAACTAAACGTTGATCTTTCTTTTGGCCCTAACGGCCAATGGCTTCGTTTTATTGTTCACAAATTGTAAATTCACAAATTTCTTGCTGTCTTTTTGCACATGTTTCTTGTTTATTCATCAGAAAAATATCCATCTAACATATTTAGATTATATCATCAACCGACTGTTCCAACGGAACGGCAAATCAGGAGTTGTATGGGGGGAGTTGGTTTCTTATCATCGAACAAATATTATGTAAAATGTGTCACACCAACAACGCGGTTATCGCGAATGCTTTACAATGTCTTGAAGCAGCCGCAATTTCTTGCAGTTTCCATTTCAAGCGAGATAACGAGAAAAGCTCGGGGAAAATACGACGACAAACATTTTCTCGAGACGAAAAAGATATGCGGAAAAAGCTTTAAGTTCAAGGACGACTCCGATATGCGCGCGCGCCTCTTTAAATGAAGGAGAGTCGAAAAAGATGAAAGCAGAAATCAAAACACTCGCTCAGCGATGTTTGTGTGCCGGTTAATGAACTCGGCGTATCTATCGCGAAATGCGAAATTGACCCCCGCGTCTCGCTTTGTGCTTGGCTCGCACGGTAATTTATCCTCGAGTGAATGTTATACAGCGCGCTGAAGATTTACAGTTAATTGTGGAAATTCTCTCGTTTTTTGTTTGCAAAAAGTCAAATAATTCTCGAAAACATGTAAGTACTTCCGCTTAGCGCGGTCGCTATTTCAATAGATCATCCTTGTCCAAGATTTCAAAATCACTAATCTCGTCGTCGGAATCGAACGTTCTGCTTTGACTAGACACCACCGTGGGCTTCGTAAAGTTATCTATAAGGTTTTGCGCTAATGAGTGTTGAATGTTGGTGAGAAGACTGGCGGTGGATGAAGGCGCTTCGATGGTGGCTGTGACGGGTATGTTTTTGAAGTCCAAACCTCGCGTGATGCTGTCGTCACTGTCGCTGCTATCTGATGGGTTATTCCAGAAGTGTTTTCGTTTGTACTCTGCGCTCTGTGTTAACACCTTGGCGGCATCGTTAAGAAGATCAAGATTCTGATCGTTTTCCGCCGCATCGATCTCATCCGGCTCAGGTATCTGCGTGTTCTTCGGCAGCAACTCATTGTCACTGTCGCTATCATTGTCGGCTACCGTCTTCGGCGACGAGTAGATGCCGGTGTCGTCAGCGTGGTCCCCAATCTGCTTCAAGATCATCAGGTTCGCTTCGTCCATTCGTGGACAAAACTCGTCGACGTCGCCGCTGCAGGGCGTTGAGTCTAATTATAGACAGAGATATCAGCGTCGAGTAACAAACAAATCGCTTAGAAAGTAAAAGTCGAGTGAAAACGCACATGGAAACAAGTTTGACGCGAAGTTGATGGCCTTGCCGATCAAACTTGTTTTCATTCTTAGACGTGTGAGCGAATGAAAATATCAAACGGACTTTATCAGCAGATTCATGACGTCGTGCGCGAGCCACACACCACATTTTTGTTTTGAGCGGAGAAAAAGTAGAACAAGGAAGTCGAGCCGCAATAATCTCGAAGCTTACCGATTTCTTTGATGAGCTTGATGTCGTATTTGGAAGTAAGGAGCACAAGAGCGATGAGGCAAGCTGTGGGATCGATAACTGATTAGAAGAAATTTATCTAAAAGGGGAATTGGGACGCACCACACATGATGGATGTTCCGCTGAGGAAATGCCCAACAACGGCAGCCAGAAATAGAATCGAAGTGACAAAACCACAGAAAACTTCAGGCCGATTCCGTCTCAAGACGCTCCAGTTTGAGTAGAATTGCTTCCATTTCTGTTGGAGATCATTCGGCAGCTGGATAGTGTAATGCGAATAGAAGGTCCGATAGACCCACGTGACATAAACCGACGACACCAGAATCGCAATCGGACGACATTTGAGACTAAAGGAATAAATAGAAGAACGCAAATGAAAGGAATTAATCAGAAGTGTCGAGCGGGCGAGTGAATCATATCCGTAGCGCGATGTTCTGTCGCTTAAGCGCTCAACTGTGGTCGTGAGAATAACAAAACACTTTCGTATTGAAGCGCGCACGATGGATATGAAGTCGCAATTTATCAGAAAGCATAAACTTACTATGAAATCAAGCCCGTCATCAGCACGGCCGAGCCGATCTTGACGCCCGTCGGTCGATTGAGCAATAACTTTTTCATCTCCTCGCATTGCATCTTTCCACAAATCTCATCTAATCAGATTATTTTTAAGTTTCTCGCACTTCGCTCACTCGTCTTGGCGTATGAATTTTCAAACTTTTCTTTGTCCCAAGCTCTCACGTCAAAGTATTTATCTAGATCACACGCTGAAGTAGAGACGGAACAATTATTTAATTATCGTTCAATTCGGTTCGCACGTCGGCTGACTCGATTGGCGTCTGCTATGAGAGTAATCGAACGGTCTTCTGGCAAGAAGAATCTTTGAAGAGGAAAAAGCGCGGACGGGAAATTGGCGACATGCGCCGTTCGCTCCAAATTTTCCCTTTGTGAATGAATATTTTCCCTGTTTTCCTCGCTTGTTTACTTTTCGTTTTCACGTCGAAACAAAGTTAAAGAAATGTCGCTAGACGAGGAAGACACGATCGCGGCTATTTCTAGCGAAAACTGCGTTTTATGTCTTTTGCACTTGACAAGCGAAAAGTCGCGAAAACAAAAGTTAAATGCGACGATCGGCCAGCGGTTTCGAGCTATGAGTCACGAGGGACCTGACGCGAAGAGTCCAAAAATAGGCAAATTGATTCAAGAGCAATTGATTTTCGCTTTTCCGCTCAAGAACTTCACTTTTCGGATGCGAAGGTTCACTTTTTCGTGGGAGATCCGAAGGTCAACAGCCAGATGATCTAACTCCGCTCGGTTACTCTCGGTCTCGTAGGTCAAACGACGTACGAATTGGTTGAATATTTACACTTGTTTCACTGATAGCGTTATGAATTAAACTGAAAAAGATCCGAGCAGCTTTTCTACTTTGTTTTTGTTTTTCTCGCTAGAGCTGCCCGATGAAGTTTGTTGCCCTTCGCTCTTGCAACCCCAAATCGAGGCGACCTGGCAACACCAAATAAGCTCAACCAATTCTGGCAACTCTGCGTTTTATTCAGTGAAAACTCTTCGTAATTTCTTAATTTTGTGATTTGTGCCGTTTGTACGTGATTAACTGAACAATTGACGATGGTTCGTGGTGGAATGGCTCGAGGTCGTGGCGGGATGCGTGGAACGTTCAACAAGAAAGCGAGTTTTAGTGAGTAAAATGAGACCGGAGATTTTCATTTCTAACACTTCACATTATCGATTTTCAGTTCCGAGACATCCGTTTGATCTTAGCATCGTTGAGAACTCTGTTTACTTCCCACGCGTCACCACCAATCCAGTTCCAGATGATTCAAGCTTGTTGCAGGCGTTGACTAAGAGAAACCAAGAGCTCACGCCGACCGATAAAGAGCAATCTGCTCTCAACAATTTGGTGACAAAAGTCTCATCGGTTCTTGACAACTTGGTTGTAGCGCCTGGTGACTTTGATAAATGCCAACTGGAAGAGGTTCGTCAAGTTGGATCCTTCAAGAAAGGAACGATGAGGACAGGGAAGAACATCGCAGACTTTGTCGTCATCTTCAAGTCCATCCCAACGAAAGAATCGATTGAAGCTTTGAGTAAGAAAGTGGAGGAGAACCTCAAGGAAAGCATGAAGACGGAAGTCATCTCGAAGGCAGAGCAGATCAACATTCAAACCACCGACAAGGGATTCGACATCTTCAACTGGCAAGCGCGCGTTTGCATTCTCATCGCGACAGTTCCACCAAACATTCGCAAAGTTGAGAACCCTGAGCTCCAGAAAAGCCTCGTGAACAGTTTGTCTGCGATTAGACACATTCGTTGGTTTGAAGAGAACGCAAACTCATCGGTTAAGGTGTTGATTCGAATTTTGAGGGACTTGACAACGAGATTCCCCGAATTCGCTCCAATGAATCCATGGATTATCGATTTGCTGGCTCACTTCTCAATCCTATCGAACGCCAATCGTCAAGCTCTCACGTTAAATCAAGCATTCCGTCGAGTGTTCCAGTTGCTCGCAGCTGGTTTGTTCTTGCCTGGCTCCTCTGGATTGCTCGACCCTTGCGAGTCGATTCCGGTTCGCGTTCACACATCTTTAACCCTCGAACAGCAAGATAACTTGTGCATGGCGAGCCAGACTCTTCTCCGCGTGCTGCTCCACGGAGGCTACAAAGTCATTTTGGGAATTGACAAGAAGGAAAACTTGATAACTGAAATGTCGGTTTGGGATGGCGTCGTCATCTCTCCTTTGAAGATTGCTTACGAAGCTCAGAACGATTCAACGTTGCAGAGCGCCGACGACGAAGACATGGAAACTGGCGATGAAACCATGGAATAAGCCTCGTGAAATAATTTGTCATGCGGCTCTCGCATGTTAGTTTATTGTCTTCATTATCGTTAGCTTGTAACTTTTAACATTTGATTAAAGCTCGTCTTTTGTCTGACAAATCTCTTGCAAACTGCAATTCTTTATCTTGTCTTCGTAGACACGCTTGAAAGAATCGTAGGAACACATTCCGTGCTCGTTCATTTCACAGTTTGGTAGGTTTATCACTTGTTCTTGGTGTAAGATCTGGATGTGAGGTTCGTTTTGAGGAGATCTGCGAAATGATTATTGAATGAGTCGATGGACTTTATCGGGCTTTGAGCCGACGGAAGATTAGTCAATTGTTCCTGAAATTGTAGCGAGTCGTTACAAGTCAAAGCACGGCTAAAGCTTTTTTTGATAAGCTCTACCCGGCTCTTTCCATGTCAAGACTCGACTAGTTTATATCATGCAATTTAGGTTGATTACTCACTCATAAAGTATCACGATTAGATTGCTGGAAAACATGTCGATGAAGGAAGTTCTCCACGAACGATTATCGCTGAAGTCATCAGCAGTCAGCGGACTTTCGTCTTTGTAAAGCTCGAGAAAAGACAGAAGCTTTAACATGGTCCCAGAATGAGTGAAGTAGAACGAAAGCATCTTATCATCTTTGGTTGGGCTAGAAATATAGCAAATTAAGTCTTTCTTACTTGACGTCTAGTGCCAACTTACTCGAGCTGATCGAAAATATCCTCAACAGTTTTGCACGCTACTTTTCTAGTGATTTCAAATCCGGGCCCGTCGATCCAGTAGTATTCAAGGTCTTCGAGATATTCCATTACTTTCAGCTGGCCGTCTTTAAACAATGAACACCAAACTGACTTCCCGTTCAATAAATTATACTGCCAAGACGTTTCGAAAGCGCACATGGTGTACATTAGCTCGACGTCTTCAAGCGAGAGGTGATCGACTTGGGTGAGATTCCGAAGCTCGTTGATAACGTTTTCGACCTGCGAACTCGATTCGAAATCTCGTTTCTCCTTCAGCGAAACTTCCTTGTTCTTCTTGACGGTTTTGCGCCATAAGTTGCAGCCTTTGTATGGGCGAAGGATCGGATCATCATGTTCCACCTCGATAAGTGGATGGAGCTCTGCCTCATTGGCTAACAATCCGTCACGGAATCGTCTTGCTGACAGCTCAGTCCGTTGAGTCGGAGTGTGTTTGAAACTGAAGGAAAACGTTCCGTCGAAGAATTGTGGGAAGCGCTCACGAAACCTTGATCCCAACATGAGATGCTCTTGTTCTCCTTGTTGTGTCAGAAACTTCTGGTGCTCCAACTGAATCTCCATCGGCTTCCATCGCATGAATCCCGATCGTTGATTCTCATCAAGTGATTTCGATTTCTCCAACATCTCGTCTCTGATGTTCACCAGCCCATAGTACTTTGAGATAACTTTCTTGCTCGGGAGCCTTGTGCCATGCCTCAGAATCGACCAGGCCTTCTTTAACTGGAAATTTGGATAACTCGGCACCGCGATTTGCTTGAAGGCGTAAGGCGTTTTTGTGGAAAATCGACTCATGTCTCCGCTTAGACTCAAAGACACTGAAAACAACAACACAGCTATAAATCCTGTCGCCAGTATCATTATCGCAGAGATATTATTGTTGCAGATAAACACGGGCAACAGGCCAAATTTCCACACTCGCCAGTTTCCTCCGCAAACTCGACTGACTGACTGACTTTGTGAATTTGATTTTGCGAAACCGTTAGGCAGTTTATTTTTCGGATTGCTTAGGAATGCACAGCTTAGCAAGTCTTTTAAATGATTAAAGCAAATCGTAGAAGAAGTCGAGGCCTTGACCGATCTCCCAAATTGCTAAGTTCACGCCCAGCTCTCGAGCCAAGTCGATGCGCTGCTGGATTGAGTACAGGGTCGGGTAGAACACAAAATGTTTACCGGTTGCCGTCTTCACTTCGAAATAGTTTTCCTGGTCTTTCTCATCGTACTTAAGTCGACCTTTGACGTGTTTCAGAAGGTTCAAGTAAGTCTCTCCGACCACAGCTGAGCCTCCTTCAGGTGTGAAGTCGTAACCGTAAAAGTTGAGGCCTAGCAGAATCTTCGCTCGTTTCTCTGCGAGTCTGTCGGGCTTCGAGCTGATATGTTCGACGACTCTTCTCATCCAGTAAATTGGGGCGTTTGCACCAGGCCTTTGATAAGAGGAGAAATCATAAGTCATGAGCGAGAAGGCTGTGATGTCTTGCCACAGCTGCTCGAAGTGATTCTCGTTGAAGAGATCAGGTCCACGTTGCGATGGAGGGATGACCAGAATGCACCCAAGGCCATTCGCTCTGAGTTGCGTCGCAATTGATTTGACTAGATTAACTAGATGTTGATCGTCGACACGCTGCGACAGTTGGCTCCACAGCTCGAGAACGACTCCATCGAATTTGAACTTTTTGCAGACGTCGATGATGGCTCGTGAAGCTGCGTTGATCTCGTCCTGATACGTTAGCAGCTTCGAATAATCTTTGTCGGTGAAATGCTCAAAAAGAATTCGAGGGAAAACTTTCGTCGTCTTTCCACTTTCCTTCACATCCTTCACCCAGCCTTGATCCACGTCATGAGTTCCTTCTATCTGATAGTTTGAGTCTCCCTTCCGCAGGATCTGCAGCCAGACTGGCGAAATGATTGAGAATTTTGGTGCGAAGATTTTGGCGACGTCGTAGCCGTGAGAGTTCCACTAAAATCAATCGATAAACATCTCAGAATTCCATCGATCAAGAAAACTCACCGGTGTCACATAACCGAGGACAGTTCCATTAAAGTTCTTCACACTTCTCTCCTTGTAGTAAGTGTTGGCCTCCGATAGGATGTCAGAGGCCAGCGGCTCGTTATCGACGAGGTTCCTATCGTAGACTGAAAGCAGTTGCGGTCCTTTGTTGACTTTAACTTCCGCCGGCTCTTTGGATTTCTGCTTTCCCCTCTTGTTCTTTGATGGGTTGATCGTCGCGTACACTGAGCAGACAAGGACGACAAATATCAGACATTTAAATGTAAATTTCATGTCTTATTGCCAAGATAAAATCGATAAAATCACGGCGATCGAATTTCGCGGGTCGCTTCACTTTCTCACAACAAGGGACGAGACAATTCAGTCAAACGTTTAAGCGCGAAACTTATCAGCTGTTGTTAAATTGTGGAATATTTAGTTTACCAAGTTTTTTCTACCACAAAAGAATTTGCGATGGCTTCTGAAAGCTCTAAGACAACGAAAGCTGCTGAAGGTAAGTCGAAGAACTCGCAACCACAAATCGAAAGTGAATCGAGTTTGTTTGCAGTCAATAACAACAACAGGAAGAGGAAACGAGTCGAATTCCAATACGGAAACTACAGGAACTACTACAACAAACGATTGGGCAAAGGAGAGATCCAAACAGACTTGAGGCTTCAGATATTCGAAGCTCACCCTGAATACTTCAGAGACAAAACAGTTCTCGATATCGGCTGCAACTCGGGATTCATTACGATTAATCTTGCCAAGCGGCTCCTGCCTGCGTCGGTTGTGGGACTTGACATCGACCAGGGATTGATTAACAAAGCAAGAAGTGATCTAGAGAAAGAAAAGACTGATGGAGACTTGTCGAAGCAAGAGATGGAGGCTTTGAGTCGCGTGTACTTCAGACATGTAAGTTTCACTGATCTTAACTTGCTCATTTAATCACCAACTAATCCTTTTACAACTTTCCCTTGACAGGCGAATTACATTCTCACCGACAAAACACTTTTGGATCGCGAGAAGCCGCAGTATGACGTCGTCCTGTGCCTCTCGATCACAAAGTGGATCCACCTTAATCACGGCGACGAAGGAATTCGGTTCATGTTTAAGAGAATTTACAAGCAGCTAAAACCAAATGGAATTCTCATACTGGAAGCGCAGGCCTTCAACTCTTATAAGAAGAGAAGCAAATTGAGTCCCGAGATTCTTGAGAATTACAGACAAATCAATCTTAAGCCAGATCAGTTCGAGTCGTTATTGCTGAGCGACGCGATTGGATTCGCCGAGGCGTGGGATATCTCTAGTGCAGAGCAGCTGGAGGAGAACGTTCAAGCAAAAGGATTCCGTCGAACACTTCAAGTCTTTATCAAACGAGAACAATTTCGTTGAAATAATAAACAATTGTTCGTTACGAATTCAACTTTGTTTTCTCTCACAAAGCTCGACGAAAGCTTTTGGTATCTCTCGAAAATCGAGGAAATTTCTCTCACGAGCGAAAGCTCACATCGCAATCTGGAACATTTCCGTTCCAATTTTCAGTTGGAGGAAAAATCTGACTGAAGCAACGAAGGAGTTTCGAAAGGATTTCGACAAAGTTTCCCATCAGACCGCGAGCGAGCGATAAAATCTTTTAAATGATAAATGCAAATTAATTAGAAGCGAAGACAAACAATAAACCAATTAACAAAGTTGCCGCCCAATCTCGCAGCCACTCTTGGAGCAATTAAAAAGTTGTGAATATTCAATGAATGCGAAACTTTGGTGTTTGACTTTGTCAACCGAAGCAAATAATAAATTCATTTCGAAGAGACAATTTGGATTTATGGGAAATTCCTTCGTCCTCTGCTCATTCCGACAACGATTTGTATCAAGTTCCACATGCGACTGCAGCTCAGGTGTACATTTAATTAATAAATTCTTGATTGACGCGTCAGTTGCTCTAATAAATTCTCTTCGTCATGACATCGCAGGTTGAACACTCGTCTTCCCGTCACTTCTCTGACATTGTCAATCAAAAGCCGAAAGGATGAAAAGGAAAAATCTCTTTACACTAAAATCGAACAACGGTAAGCACCGCTCGCCTCACCTGAATGCATTGTCGAGAAAGCCATAAATTCAGCAATATTTCCCCCATCCGAAAACGTTTGTTATTAAAACACGTAAAAAATTTATGAAACGAACAGGATTTAACACTTTTGCCTGTATAATGAAAATGAAAATCAATGATCATGTGTCATGTTGCGAAGCGTTAGACGCGAAGGGAAGGAAGAATATTCTGTCGTGCTCTTCTTCGTCTCGTGCACCTAAAAAACACATTAGGTTTTATGTTGTGGGGAGGCAGAAAAGCAAAGCGAATGAAGTAAACAATGAGCTATTTTATTCGCGTTAAAGAGAAGACGGTGATGGAGGTTTGATTTAATGTTGCTCACGTTTTAAACTTCGCTCTAGTCAAACAACAACTTAAAGAGATTCTAACATCTTTGGAATATTTCATGTGACTGACGAGTTCGGTAAACAGAGCGACACGTGCATTACATGTGTTTCCTAATTTTACGGTGGTTTCGATGGGACTAAAGCTGGATCTACAAGCTGCGGATTAAGATGAGAGGCGGTAACGAACACCAGGCTGGTCTCCAGTGACAGCAGAGCGCACCGCCTCGATTACAAGAAAGTCACTCAACTTTATCCGCCCAAACAAGCTAACAACGAGCATTGCGGCTTAACAAGGAATTAAGCTTCCGTCCGACGAGATAAGCGCCCGTTGCTAAGGGAAATTAATTCTCTCAGCTTTTTACATTGCCTTTTACCTGCAGACATTCGATTTCAGGATTATGAAAAACATGTAAGAGCTTTAGACTTAACAGCGATTTAATTTTTCCTTCTCACGTTGAGGACGATAGCATAATTCAAATTACTGAGGATAAAAGTTTGTGCTTGAGTAAGAAGATGGGATTCCAAAAAAGCTGACGACGAACTTCTTCTGACGAAGCCAACTTGGATACAACTTGGAGCTTGGATCCTTCAGCAACTAAATCAGAAGTATTCACTTATGTTGCTCTCATTCAACTACGAGAAATGAAAAAAAGATTGGTCCATCCACCCGCTTCGTCGTCAGTGTTCGTATCGCTGTAATCCTTCAAACATCCTCTTTTATGATGAAATACCATTGCTAAGAATTCACTGCTCCTGGAATCTTCGTTTTCATTTCAATTCTACAGTAAAATTTGTGAGGAAAATAAAAGAAAAATTCATTTCAAATCCCTCGGCACTCGATTCTTCATTTAGCTAATCAGCTAGATATTTCAAAGAAACCTGAAAAAATATTTCCTAGTAATAAATTATTTCTCGTTCCTTGAAAGTTAAGCTTAGCATCTCTTTGCCAAGAGAATTCATCGCAGCATATCGTGTGATGTTTCTGAGAGATTTTCTCCTCAACTTCGTGTCTAAGTCGGTTATTTTGTTCTTAACGAAAGATGAAGACGTGAACAAGCGGGGCGGAGAGGGAATCATTGCATGCATGCTGGATATTTTATGGCTCTTCTCAGATATATTAAAAATGTTATCTGAGCTTGGCAAGAAAATTCTATTAAAATTTTTACGAGTCTTGTTCGTTGTAAAGAACATCCACATAAAAATAAGAGCAAATGTCTGGAAAAAAGGTTTTGCCTCCGCCGCACGAGAACGGTCAGTCGACAATTCCTTCTAAGTCAAGAGATTAAGATGTGGAGTAGAGCGAAATGGGAAACTTTTGTGTAATAAAGCCACCCGTTATTCGTTAACAGAGCTCGCTTGAAATCACGAGGATCCATGTCGCGGATAATTGCTTGGAAATTATGGATTGCAATAGACCAAAGTCTTTCCATCTAATCTACAATTGAAGCCTGCAGGAGACACAACAGTGACTGAGCAAAAATGTTGTCCCCATCGAGATCCGTGGGCTTGAATGACTAATCGTTTAATTGAAAAAGGTTTTTCGAGTCATTGAAGTAGAACGAAGAAAAATCGCGCCGTCTCGTAATGAGCAAGCAATTGACGAAACCTTCGTTTAATTCCTAATTACTTACTCGTAGCTATCCTTTGGCCCATTCATGAAATTGTGTTTGCGTAAATTGTTTGAATGGAGTGTAGGTGTCAGAATCGATTCTCTACCCAAGTCGACGGTAAAACGTGAAGGTTGTAAATCGAAAATAATGATTTGACACTGGCCCAGTCAACCCCATCGGAAAAAAGAATTTTATCTTTTCCATTTGCACTTGCTCTCTCGCTAAGGCACGTTACGACACCGAGAAACCCCAGCTGCAATGATGCTGATAATAATTTACAATAATCACAATCACCACAAAGCGAAGCAAGAAATCCCTTTTACACAAGTAAAGCTCATTTTTATGATGCAGAGAACGCTGTTACGTGTTCGCTAAACAGGCGATTAGGGATGACAAATGTTGGAAAATGTTTTTAATTTTTCAGATTATCTCTCGAGTCTTTGTAAAGACTTCGCCTACTCTCGGGACGGATAAAGAAGCTGTCGGAAACCATAAAAAATTCATCGAATATTTTGGGCTCACTTACGGACTTTTCAGACGTCTGAATGACAAGTTCAGTGCAAAAGCGAAAAGCCTTTACTATTATATGCTTCGATTGCCATTTGAAGCTGTTTTCCAATTATTTTCTTGAGTTTGTCAGAGTCTCAGGATACACATTTCCTTGTCAAGGCGTCGTGATAAAATGAAAACGGAATCTGTTTTGGATGTTAGAAGGAAATGGCTGAGCTAACAAAAACATTTTATGGAGTTCCGTCGCTAAAAAACGAAGTACATTGAAAATTAATGTTGCGAGGATTGTAAGCATAAAGCGAGCTTTTTATGAATATTACTCCGCGATGCTTATTTCCTTTTAAATCTTCGTCTTTTACAGTTCTCTTATCTCTTTCATGATCTACTGTGCGTTGAGAGCTTTTCATTACACATCCAAAGATGTTCAGCTTCAACAAGTGCGAAAGCTCGCAAGCATAAGTTTGATAATGTTCCGATCACTCATGACCCACTGAGCGTAAACCACATCTGCTGTTGAGTTGTGCGCTGCGAGATATTGCCGCTTTTTACATTGCAATATAATGCAAGGCTTAACGTTTTTGATTTTAAGCTTCTGAAGCCGAGCTTTAAGCTTTAAATTTTCAAGCCTGGTCTGACAAAACTGTTAAGAGCTTGAGCTTCAATATTTTAATTTCCAGACCCATGGGATCGAAGTTTGAGCCCGAGCATTGACTTCGAGCTTTCAGACGTTTGAACTCTCTCAAAAAATATGCCTCTAATTCTCCTCATTGAAACGAAGCTTTTTGTATAAATTTCATATATTTCCATAACTTTGAATAGATTTGAAAACACAAACATTTATAATCATCATTCTTTTTGTCAAGTAAACAAAACGATTCCATCTCTGAATACATCGAAAAAAAAAAAATTAGTAGAAATTCTAAACGTGTGGCTGCGCAATGTTTGATATGATGGGATGGGGGGAGATTTATTTATAAAATCTGAATGAGTTTCAATCTGCCTCCCTCGTGAACTGGTTCGCCTTTTGTACATTAGAATTTTTTTGTTTTCTTTAGCTAGCTTTCATCAAAAATATAACATTTGCGTCAGAACGAGTTTCGCTTTACCAAACGCTGCACTTGTTCGTCGGATTCATTCGTGATCCGACCGGGCAGCTGTAAGCCTCCGCAAAATCTTTAGAGTTGGAGAGCGGACCGATAACTCGAATTATTCCGGGCGAGTGGACTGAGCTGCGGATTTTCGTAAGTGCATCCTCGGGCCGCATCGAGCCGCACCAGATTTGGGCGTAGTTGAGAAAGAATAGTTGGTCGTGGGTGAGATTAAGCCCGGGAAGAGCCGGCTCTTCGCCATGAATGGAAACCCATTTCTTATAAGCCCGAAAGCTTTGCTTTAAGCCTCCATTATCGGCAATGTTTTCGCCTGCATAAGGATGAGAAACAAAAGCTGTGGAGTTAATGCGGAAAGGGTCAATTGTTATAAATTACCCTGCGTCATCCTTCCGTTCATGTAAAGTCCTACTTCATCGATACGATATCTCGAGTACTGATCAATTATGCATTGAGCACGTTCCCGGAAGTTGCGGATCGTTACGTCGTTCCACCACTGCTTCATGTTGCCGTCTTTGTCGAACTGCCGACCCTTATCGTCGAAGCCGTGCGTCACCTCTGCAGAGAGAGTCGAAATGAAAAGTCAACGACCAAGAGGAAGAGGAAAGTTATTACCGTGACCGATAACAACGCCAATGCCGCCGTAGTTGAGGCTCTTCGGGAAGTTTTGGCTATAAAAGAGCGGTTGTAAAATCCCAGCGGGGAAAACTATATAATGAGAAATAATGAAAAATTCTCTTGCTTGGAGTAATTCCAATTATTCGTTACCGATGTCGTTTTTGTTTGGATTATAAAAAGCATTCACGACTGCCGGCTGCGCCCCCGACCACGTATCTATACGACGAAACGAAAAGCATTCCATGACATTTTGTTTTGGATTCCCTTTCATCTCTTTACCTTTGTCGACGGGCTTACGAAGCAGATTCAAATTCCTCTGTGCGTCCCACTTCAGGATGTGAAAAATGTTGTTCATGAAGTGATTGTCCTCGATCGTAAGCTTTATGTCATCATGAAAATTTAATTAGCTCGAGTGAGTGGAGAGAGCAAAGAATGTCAGCTGGTGATTCTTACATTCACGTATTCATTCTCCAGTTCGGTTCGGTTCGTTAGAATCTCCGGATATCCGATTCTTTCATTCATTGCGTCGGCCTTCTCCTTCGCAACGGCCCGAGTCTCATCGTCCATCCAGTGAATGTCGGCCAGAAGTTCATTGAAAGCTTCTCGTATCGTGTGGATCATCTCCAAGGCGATTTCTTTGCTTTCATGATTAAAGTTGTCGCGAATGAACAAAGCGCCCACGGCCATGCCAAGCTTTTTATTCGTCCATTCTACACATTGCGACCTAAGGCAGCAACATCGAACGAGAAGAAGCAGAAAGTAATTGAATTACTGCCAATTTTTGCCTTCGTTCCATTCTCATTTCGAGCCTTACCAACGATGTCTCTCTGATTGAATGCCCAACAAGATTTTCCTGAACTCAACGCGCTCCCTCTGATAGTCATCGATCATGTGTGTCATAATCGACATCACCTGTTAAAAAGGAATTCGAACTTTGTATGTAGGGGAAATACATTGGCAGATGTTGCGGTTACCAATCTCCATATGATATAGTTGTGTACAACACGCCTGTCGGTCTCGGCGAGAATTCTCCCCATCTGCACCAAGTACGGCATCGCATAGCTCACTAAGGCTTCGTCCTCCCTCAATTCTGCATCGCCCAACGTCACCGCTAGATACTCCCGCCAATTAAGTTGCGGAACTTCTCTCTGCAGCTCGGCGAGAGTCAATTTTCTGTAGATCGAAGACGTATCGTGTCGATCCACCTCGGGCATGGATGCCTGTAAAATATATTCAATATGAGACTCGTCTACATGGCTCTCGAGCGTAATTAAATTTGGCTTACATTTGCTAATTTCATTTCGAACTTTACGACAAGCTCCAGCTCCTTAAAAGCATTTTCGGACTTTGCTCCCAGGAGGACGGCCGACTGCGTCATGTAACGGTGATAAGCTTTAAGGTCGCCCTCACTGCTTGATTTTAAATAATAGTCCCTTGAAGGCAGAGCTAAGACTAACTGATCCAGCTGGAAAATTGACATGAAAATCGGAAGCTTTTGAATGTAATCACACTCACTTGAAGGATATTTATTGACGAGTTTTTGTCGTCAGCTCCAACGTAGAGTTCTATAAGAACGGGTTCGCTATACTCGCCACGCAGGATTCCCATCAAACTTTCGATGCTACGGTTCGGTGGCTTCCAGTTCGGTTCAATGACTGGCCAGCCGCCTAAAGTTTTCAGAATATCCCGAAGCGGTTGGTCTCCTATAGTTCGAATTTGTTCTGCAGTACGAATGGGATGAAACGGGTAGAGAGCGAAATGAAGATTCTTATTAAATATTTATGC
Organism: Smittia sp. YW1114-2; assembly: GCA_033064975.1. Taxonomy (NCBI): domain Eukaryota; kingdom Metazoa; phylum Arthropoda; class Insecta; order Diptera; family Chironomidae; genus Smittia; species Smittia sp. YW1114-2. The sequence continues at coordinate 10,109,014 of CP093834.1, read as the reverse complement.
ACGAGGAAATTTTGCTTCCTGGCAACGAGAACTTACGTAGATCCATGCAACTTTTATAAAAGGTTTTTGCCTTAATTGTAGCTTCATTGTCGTTATTGTCATAGTCAATTGGCTCCTCTAGAACGCTCTTCAAAATCACCTGTTGCTGATCAGCTAATACCTAGACAGTAAAGTTTCCATATGAAAAAGTTTTCTGTTCACTTCGTCCCTGTCGTCGGAGGCGGATTATTTCCGTTACAAACGACATACCGAAGAAAAATTATGTTGCTTAAATAGCTCGACATCATTAACGGTTTATGTCGTTTATGCTCGGGTGAAAGGAAAACAATTTCTGATTCAGAACGTGAATTAATTCTCCATAAATCATTTTCCATGTGACGGCATATAAAAAGAACATTATCCTTTGGCGGTGAGATGGGAGACGCTTTTATTATAGATAGATTAAGACGTTCCCGCTGCCTGTGCTTTCTCGCCTCTTCATACGCTGTTGCACTAGACGTATGTAAATAGCAAAAGCGGCTTGAGGGTGGAGGCGAGACAAAGTTTGGCTGCTTTCCATCAGAGACGAGTTCCCTCGTTCTCGTAAAAGGCCATAAATCTTGACGCTCCAGTTTAACTTACTTCGAAAGTGCTAATGCTCGAGCGGTCTTCAGGAATCACATGCTTCTTGTTCCATGTCCCGCATGCATATTGGAAAAAGTCTTCGCAAGGATCTTTCGTCGGATCCATTCCAGCTAAAAGCGATGAGGCTGCACATGGTTTGAGGTAGAGGGCGAGAGAGAGATAATGTTTGCATGACACGAAACTCAATTACAGTGAAAGCTTGAGATTGGCAGAGCTGCGAGATGGAAAAAGTTAATCGCAAGAGCGAAAATATTTTCAATCTTTTCGATTATTGATAATTTCTTGCTCGAGGTTTAATAGCGATGAAAACTTTTTCCGTCTCGTAGTTTATGAGGGAAAAACTTGAAGCTTACCAGTTCGGACGCATTCTTCGGTTAAACAAATATTTTGACTTCTTGCTGCAGCAGCCGAACGACAAAAGAAAGAATGGAAATTAATAAAAGCGAATGTCACATGGCCAGTTGGGAAGCCAGTTGGAGACTCGCTCGAAGTGGAAGGAAGTAATTGCGACAGCGAATTTCTCTTAGAGAAAGAATCGCTGGTTTTAATTAAAAACTTTTCAGCAATTCACTCGTACACAAGAAGTGAACAGCAGCAGAAGCAGTAAAAATGAGTCAACTTTTTCATTGTTGCCCGCTCCTCGTCATCAACGGGAAGTTAAATTGAAACGAACGAGAGCTTTCGTTTAATTGAAATATCTCCATAATTTAATGAGAGCCACATAATTGTAAGTAAAATGTTTGTAACAACTTGAAAGATCTCGCAATTAGCGATGAAGACAGCGCAGTTCCCCCACGCGAAACTTTTCTCGGTTGTTTCAATTCTTCAGTGGCATTTCCCTTCGCTGTCTTTAAAGCATCTTGAAATCTTTAAGGCTTCATCCTTTCGCTTCGTTGTGAAAATCTTCTTGTGGTGCTACGTCAATTAATGGTAACAATAATACTGGGTAGTATCCCAGGTGAATGAGAACGTTGCGGCTATCAAAATATTTTTAAAACGTATCGAAGTCTTCGTTTTCAATTACTTGTTCAGAATAAAATTCTAGCCAATCTCGCCTTGCGTCAACCCCAGTCGCAATGTTTATCGATCTCGAACTGTAATTAAAGTTCTATCGACGGTGCGGCACATTGTAACTCGTAATTGGCTGGGATACAAATCGGCTATCGACTTTAACACATAAATATCGTGTCTGACGTTGGCGAATTGATTGCAAATCCATAATAATGCAATAAATGAAGGACGGCTATGAATAAATTTGGCTCGAACGTGCGCGGTTCGAATTACTGCGACCCGAGGCGTTTGATAGAATGCGGGTTTCACCTTCCGAGAGCCGCAATGCTGATGTTTCTTGTTCCATTAAGCTGAAAAGCTCGCTGTCGAAACTAACAAAATGTTTCGGATTGCAATTCAATTAGATAAATTTCGTTCGGTTCGATTGAAAATGTTGCCGGGCAATTATTGCAAATCTCATCTAGAGCATTTCAATGATGCGAAAAGCTTACAAGCACTATGCTCATAACAATGAATGATCTGAATAGATTGCTAATTAGTTGTTGTTTGTTTCGAACTGTGCTTTGTGAAACAATTTTCCTTCCATTAATTAGACTCTGACATTATCTTTAATTGTGTAAAAGTTATCGGCACGCAACTGGAGGCAAATCGACGAGCTCAAGTTTCCCTCCGTGGAAATTAATTTGCCTACAACATTGACGCCATGTGTTCGGATGGATGTGCGGCAACACATTACCCTGAAGTTAGTAGGGTTGGATAGACAACGAGGGAGTGAGATAAGAAGGAAGGGCGTGCTGCCTGATTTGGGAGGCCGCTCGGAGAAAAACTTAGCTTCATCCTTGGGAAATCATGAGAGACAAACCGATATGATGATGAAATAATAATAAATATTAAACCCTCGCTACAACTCGCATTCCTGTGCGTTGAAGGAAAAGATTAATTGATAATCTTGAAGGAGAAATTCCATCGCAAGATTTCCGTTCCGTTTTCTTTGTCAAAGTTAGGAAGGAGGGAACGTGGCGCGCTGTAACAACAAAAGCAATTTTCGAATATTTTATTAGAAAATAGTCGTGAATAATGAACGAGGCTCGCTTTAGAAACACAACGAATTTTCGCAAGTTCCGTTCTCTTCGTGAAAATCATGAGATCCTTCCGTTCGGCTTCAGAGGAAACAGCACAAAAGATGAAAAAGAATAAAGTCTTGCTCGCTCGTGCTTCCCAAAAATATTATTCTTGGGATTTTTCCTCGCAAGGAAATTGCTCCCCAGAGCGTCAAACTCTGCGATAGGAAGAGCGGAGCTGTGGCAATCAAATCCAAGTTCATTCGGTCTTTTATAAACTCTGGCGTTTAAGCTATCGCCAGCAATCATCTTGCAGCTTCATTCGGCTCGACACTTAAGTTATTCCCAACCAGCTTAAATCACCGGCAGCGAAAAAGCCCTGCGACAAACTTCTTCGCTCCGTTCTTCCCATTTGGTCTTGTTTTCCTTCGAGGGAAAGAATTTTATTTACGTTACAAGCGGTAAAACGTTCGCAGCCTCACCCTCCATCCGACCAAGAGAGATTCCTCCTCCTCCCCGTAGTCAAATATTGAGTAAGCTGTGTTCGTTCCAAGAAGCTTTTGTTTGCCAAAACATCAACTTTCTCAGGTAAATGGCTGTGCGTGTGTGTTCTCGCATCGAGCAGAGACTCACAGCGTTGCAAACATTAGGAATTCAATTGCGAAATTACATAAATTCTCGCATAAAGGATGATGTTTGTGTTTATCATCCCCGAGGGTATCATTTGTGAGATGAATGTCCTTGTTGTTCCATATCAAATATTTAAAAGAGCAGCAAAGGAAGCAGAGCTTTCTTATCGGCACTCGCAGAGTCGTCTCCGCTTTCCAGGGAGTTTTGATTGAGAGCTCTTCGCAGTAACCGATGGCGTTTCTCACTGCAGCTCATGCTGGTTTTGTTTGTTTGTAAAAGCGATAGGATAGAGTGGTAGATCCACTGGATGGAAAGCTATGAAAATTATAAATTTCTGTGCCACCCGACAACATTTTATAACGTCGCTGTTGAACGACACCTAAGTTCTATCGCAGCCTTTCAATTCGAAGTGCGAAACAATTTTTCTATGGTCATTCAACAGACTGATATAACCGTCAATCGTCTTCGAGACTCCAGAGTGAGCTGCAATCATCGATTGCGATAAAAGTTAATGAAATGCTCGCTTTTCACATGAATTTTGAATGAGATCTCGTACGTCCTGAAGAAGGAGAGAAGACGACGAAGCATCCTCGTAAAATTTCCTCTTCCATCCCAAAGCAAATACGATGTGAAGTGCTTTTCTGCTACTGTCGCTCGCAACTTGACTCACATGCACACATTAAATATTCACGTCATGATTAAAGGGGAGAGAGAGAATAAGAGGAAGAGACTACGTACCTATTCTATCAGGATTGCAGTGATAAATTCCTTTCAGATGTATGGTTAATGCGCCAATTGCAATTCCGAAAATGATCAAGCAGATGGCAAATAGGAGCAATCGGGTCCCTCTAGAACGTTTCGCACCGCCCGATGATGATGTCGACGATAATTTCAATAAATTAAATTTGTATTTGCTATTACTGTTGTTTGGCTTGAATATGTTTATGTTATCACTTGGCTTAATGTTATTATTTCCGATCGGCACGTTGCTACCGGATCGGTTGCTCTTTGTGCTACTGTTCCTTATATTATTCCGCTGGAGCGTGGTGATGGTTTGCATCGAGTTTGGATTGCCCAGATTGACAACCACTACCGCATGTGATTTATTCGTTGGCGAGTTGGTGCACGAAGAGATTGAGTTGCGAGAGGGAACATGCTGGGGACTGGCGTGGATTGAGTTGGTCGGGTTGCTGATTATGTTGGAATGTTGTCGTAGCTGCAACTGTTCTTGTTGATCCAAAAGAGCCGCGTCAGATGCCGATTCATAATCCATTATTGATGTTGTTTCACTCGTCGCTGGATTGTTTGATGACAGCAAGTGAGTGTAACCATTGTTTAACTTTGCTTTATTTAAATTCGTCCATGGAACATTGCCACAATCTGTTAGCATAATTTGCCGTTGGTTTTTGTCGCTTCTGTAAAAGCAGTTGTCACCGCACAGATGTGCCTAACCGTTCAATATTGTCAGATATCACACTTTATTGCGCTCACTCACTCGTTGATCGAAGCATGGCTACAATACATTCCATTCGCAGCATCAAACATTATTGCCATGTTCCGAGCGTCTGTTGCAGTAACTTCGCTCACAACTTTGTTTCTTCACTCTACTTTGCGCTCGTTGTGCTTTCCCGATTTCAATTTGCGGGAAAACTTTTTCACTTTTATCTGGCAATCCACTTCCACTTAATTTATAGTTTCCACGATGATGCGATGTCTGTGAATGACTCTAGAGCGAGTGCATAGCAAATCTAATAATAAAAGATGTTTTGTGCATTTCATTAGCACATGTCTAGTAATTTGTCTGATTTAGATGCTTCGTGTGGTTGCACGGTGTGCAGCTGACAAGTCGTTTTATATTAGCATCAAATTGAGCCAAAGTCGTATTGCTTTCGAATTACGATCGAGCCTTGGCACTCGGGAAGTGCTTTCGGAGTGCATCACAAGTCACGCCTGTAGTGAGCGGCAGTGGAGAAGATTAATAAACACTTCAGAAGTCGATGGGCTCGAACAGAGACGTAGAGCGAAGAAAGGAAGAACGGAAAAGTGTCAATCACAGGGTAGAGTGCACGAGACGACGAGAAGCGTGCTCAGGGAACGAAAAGAATCTCTGAATCTGATCGATTGCAAAACAAATCACACACAAAAGTCAATCAATTTCATTCATTCCACGTTCATGTGCCTTTATCATGAGCGCAGAAGATTGAAAAAGCATGTTGGAAGAATTTACGGCAGTGGAGGGGAGAGAAAACATTTTCCTAAGACGCTGAATGGGAATCGATGTCTGACAGGATCCGAGAAACCTAGAGATGCAGATAAGGCAAAGGATTTGGACCGATTCTGCTTGGCAAACTTCTCACGGAAGGCAAGTCGATGAAAATTATGCAAAGTAGCAGACGATGAGCTGGAATCTGCTTGCCATCCGATGTAATACGAAGGTTCCATTGTCATCCTGGATTCGAGCACCGATGGCTTGGAACAACACAAAACTTTTCGATCGAGCGGTTATGAAACGACAGTTGGCGTGTTGATGAAATTAAATTATTTCCCGACCTTGGCTCCGCTCGAAAGCGTCGCTTCATGGGAAGACAAACAGCATGATGTCTGGTTGGAAATCGCATTATTCTCCCCCAGCGCGAGCTAACTTTGAAAGGAAATTTCATTCCGCAGTCAAATGTAATTTTAAAGGCTTTGAATTCGCATATGGGGGAAGACGGAAAGAGGAAGACAGGCGACTCAAAGTTGAGTTAATCCCTCAACGACTATGTATGCGATGGGGATTAAGTTAAATACGCACACGGTCAGAAAGATCAACAAATCAAAAGGCCTTCCACTCGCTTTTTGCTCACTCTTCGCACTCTTCCTCAACATATTTTTTTCAATTTCAAAAAGCTTATGGAAAGAAACGAGTTTCTTCAGCACAAAGGGCGAGGGCGGAAAAAGGCAAAGCCTTCGAAGAAAATATCTCAATTTTTCCGTGTGACGGACGGGCGGGTGGATTTAGAGCTGGAATAACAACAAGAGCTAAACTAGCCGAGTGAGGTTCTCGCCTTCCGGATATTCGAATGAGTGCGAACCTGAGATCGCATGGCAACCGAGATATTTGCCAAAAGCAAATTATTTTTTCGGTTTTCAGAAAATCAACGCCAAACTGCTCCTGGCCCAACATTTACTCAGAAACAATTTTTTAAAGAGCCAGAACCTTTTTCGTTTCTATCAAGAGTTGAGCATCTCCTCGAGGGACTCGGCGTTTGAATTCGATGAAAATATCAAGCGAGTGCACTGGGAGCCACTTCAGAAAATTGAAAACAAAATTAAAATTCATTAATTCGAGAGTAGAAAGAGCAAAATCATCGTCGAGCGCATCGTCAGACGCAAGTCAACGTCATCATCTGACTCGTGTGAATTCTCGCTATTTTTATCTACATTGTTTCAATGGTGAGAGATTAAGTAGCAGCAAGCATTTGGATAATTAATGGCACTCGACTTCATTCTCGAGATGATAATTGAAGCGTTTTGCATAATTTTCCCTACTCCATGCCAAGTGAGCGAAGCACTTTGAGGCGAACATGAAAGGTTAAAGATGGTGGAAGATACATGAGATCATTGCGAGGAATTTGTCACTAACAACTCGAACAACACCCGGAAAATTAATTATTCAGCATTCAGTAATTTGTATCTGACAGAAAAGTGAACTTTCGCCCTCCGGAAAGAAATTTATTCATTCCGAAAAGAAGCTGCCGATAAGGATCACCATCCGACTTGGCATTGTGGCTTAACAAAGGGCACCAGCGGCAACATTTCTGTGAATTACAAGCCGCCTCCATAATTAGCATTTTAACCGCGGTTGAAGGAGCTTCAGTGTCTCTTCTGCTTTGTGTACAAGTCTCTTGTTCTCTGTCAGTTTGGCTTTTGATTCGATTCGAGCGCTTCGCTGCGAAAGAAATTCCTTTCCGTTGGAATTTTTCGACAATTCTTCGACGATTTTCCTTTACATTCTAACAGTTCCACGAAGGATTCTAAGCAGACGAAGTTCGGAAGGGTGAAAATTAAATAGCGGCTAGCATATTTTATGAATCACCGCTCGTAATACGCGCACAAATAATTATTTGAAAGGTCTCTAAGCCTCATTGAAATGAGAAAGCAATCGACGGTTTTTCCCTTTTTGTTTTCTTGTAATTAAAAACCTTTCTTACGGTTTTCCTTCAAGCGAACCTGAGACGGAAAATCGGCGAGAAATAAGACAGCAGAAGGAGGTGCAAGCGATAAGGATCTTTAATGAATAACAATTCAACCTTGATAGATCGGAAGAGAAAATCACTCGAGTAAGCAGCAGTGGGAAATGACTAATGGGTAATGGGGTTGTCAGAGATCGCTGACGCAGTTCAGCTGTTGGTGCTAGGAGCAGCAATGCCGAACGCATTCCAAGTGCCAGAAGCAGCAACGAGAGTTAATAATGAAGCGCAACAAAAGCGAAAATCCATGGAAACATTTGTCGGATCATATTTCAGTGAGCTTTCATGATTGTTGCGCGTTTAAATGAATTTGATTTCTGAAACTAACTCGATACGCTAACGACGGGAAATTACTTCTTGTCGCTATCAATATCAATTACACTACGAGGTTTTAGAAAAGTTTCCTTTCATCGGACGCTCGACGATGAACCTCCAAGCACTCCCAAATAATCCTAGCCTAATTAGTTTGATCACTCGAAATAATTCGGCGAATTGTTTTGTCACAAGCGAGCTGATGAAAATCCTCTTAAATATTTAATTTTTCAATTTCTTTCACTAACTAAATTCTCCACAGTTTTCCAACTACTCGGCATGACTCAAAACCAGCGACTGAAGGGATTCACCGATTTTCATCTCAATTTATAAGGAAAATCGCTTGTGTGCGAAAACTGAGAGTGGAAATGTGCTCGCAGACGTTTCACGCTCACGAGAAGATGGAAAACGTGAGCAGGGAAAGCTCCGCATTCCCAATAATGATATCAAAGCTCACATCACGTTGTTATCGCAAGGTAAGGAAGACGAGGCAAGCGTCTCACCACCACACGCCAACAAAAGTATGTTCAATAATTATCTTTATTGCTCGCCATTCTCACCAGCAGCCAACTTTTCCAGAAAGCATTTTTTTAATGCTCAGCACATGCAACATGTGACACTTTCACAACTTTACAGCTTTTACAACAGATTGCGAGGATTCCCCCGGCTCTCTCTTGGGAGAGAGGATTAAAAAGGCAATAAAATTTAATGGGCCATGAGTCCACTGCCTCTCTCCAAAAAAATGTTACCCAGAAAAAAAGGAAAAGCGTTAGAAGAGAAAGAAAAGTTGTATAACGATTCGTTATGTGTTGAGGAACTTTTGCACTGTTTAAGCTTTTGGCTAAGGCACACCGATCGTTCCATTAAACTGATATGTTTCGGTAATTATCGGATCCCTTGGAACTTTCTTGCCTCGAAGGCACTGCGAGGACCTTTTAATGGTAATTGCCACTGGAGCACCGAACGGGCGACGTTTACTAAAAGCGACTTTCTACGCGCAATCGCTGTTTCTTAATAAACAAATTTTTATTCTCCTTTCTGTTGTGTATAAATAATTCAAGGATGTTGTTTTCGTTTCTTTTTTCGAGTGGAACTCTCGGCCGAAAGACGGGGAAATACCAGAGTCTATAATTCATTTTCAAATGTGTGTACGAGAGCGGGAAGAGCATAAAATGTTTTTGTTTTTCCGAGCTTTTCTCTGCTAGAAGGACGAGTTTTATTAATTCAAAATAAAACTCTCTTTTCGCTCATTCGGCCTTTGAAGAGCGCTTTGAAAATGACCAACAGAATCTTTGTATGGACGTTAATTAAATACGACAGGTGGATGAAGATTAGCAGCAGTAGAAGAGCTGCAGTTTGTCGATGGTCTCCTCAAAAACTCCTGAAAATTTTAATCTAGAGGGTCTAACACTTGATACTGAATGTAGGTGAATTCTTGTTGTTTGAGAGTTAATGAATCCTTCAATAAAACTAATGAAAAATAATTCAGACCGACCACGTGTGACAATTTCTAACGGTTTTATAGTAAAAGTTATTTATCAAACTTGATCTTGTCAATTCTTAGCCGCTGACTTCCATTTCTGTGTCACTAAACATCATCCTCAGTTTCTACAAACCTCATAAAACCTTCTTGTTCGGTGGTATTGGTCCTACGACGGCTATTCCTTTCTATAGAAACGCTCTCGGATGAACATAAATTACACAATGTGGGGACATAGCTCACGGGATGAAAGTCTAGAAAAGGAAAAACCGCACACCGCAATATGTATAAAATGTTACTTTCGCAAGCTTACGAACATCACAGATCACAGTCGTTCGCGTTATTGGAACATCAAACAGCAGAAGCAATTCAATTTACATTAGCAGCAGACGATTTGTTTCAGCGCTCCTTGTTTTAGCTGCTTGAGTCAGAGGCAGAGACGAGATGAAAGCGATGCATGCACTTGACGAGATGGAAAGTAAATGTAGGAATTACACTCCCTGAATCCAGCGAACCTCTCGAGCAGAACTTCAGCTCTTAATGTTCATGCATATCAGAAACTATCTCAGCAGAAAGCAATAAAAACATTTTCGCTGAGACTAAAAGCTTTTGTCATGCGAGAGCTTTTTGCTCGATGATTATATCTGGAACATTTACGAGCAAATTGCTTAACGAACGCCGCGAATAAAACGCAATCAGATCCCTGCATCTAATGCTCATTCCTCATCATTTGCTGTCGAAGTAAGAAATAATTCGTCGTCATATTTCCTCTCGTGCAATATCAATTTGCAAACGCTCCGCTTCACAATAACACGAAGCAATCTCGATAATTGAAAAATGAGGAGACAAAAAAACTAACCATTGACCCCGATTGTGAAGCAGATTAGTCGAATGACTCGAGACACAGCCGCATGTTTTATTCATTAAAATTCGTCTGGGATGTCGTGTCGTCCCCCAGCATTCAATTCCTCAATGGGCTTGTTTATCATCGAATTAATTCGCTTTTCCAATTCATCAACAGTGATTAATTGAAAGATTTCATCCAAATTAAGATTGAAAGGCGAGCTCATTTATTTGGAGTGAAATCCTCTTTCGAGTTGAAGGAATTCGCACGACAGTAAATTGAAGGAAGGGAATTTCCTTTCGCTGCCTCCCCCAGTCATTACTTTTCTCATTTCCGCTCGAAATTACATCGAAGATGCATAGAATTGAATAAACATTTCCCGCTTTTCTCGAAAAAGGAAATCGAGAAAATGATTTTTCCTCCAGTTATTCAAATCCGATTTGTCATTTTTGCTTTGAAATATTGTTGGGAGGGCGAAGGTTGGCTGAGAAATCAATTGTGCTACTGAAAATGCTTTTGCACTGCGGCGCGTCTCGGAGATTAGGATGCTAGACCGAGCAATGATGTCGACCTGGAGGCAGAGTAAGTGTTGCAGTGAACCCTCAGCCACCTAATTTGGGTACTGTCACTTGGCCGCTTTATTGAGTTTCCATTTCACTTCATTCCGAAGGGTGGGAGAGACTTAAATTATTTGCTAATCATTGAATCACTGCCGGGGACGTCGTAAAGATGATGAGCTTTAGTTTAACGAGAGCAATATAAATTTCCCCATCCAGTGAGTGAGGCGACGACGAAAGCTTTCAATCGAATCAACCATTTTTCGCCTTTCTTGATTTTCTAGAGTGAATAATGGAGAGCAGGAAGACAGCCGAAAGCCAGGAAGCGGATATTGGAAGCATTTTAGGTGTTTTTCCTTTTTTTTATCGCTTTTCAATTCAATTACAACTTCGAATCGACTCGCTTTCCCACCTGAATTTTCTCAACGGGACGCAATGCCGTACGATTTTTAATTTCCGGCTATTGACAAAACGAACTGAAAGGCACCAAAAATAAACTTTGAGACGAAAAGTTCGCAAGAGCTTTGCCATTTCCTTTTGCGACTTTTGAGAAATTGAATTTCATTTGGACTCATGCGAGCATGAAGCCATGTGAAGGACCGTTCAACAGTGATGTAACCTTTGTAGGATATTAAGAGGGTTGAACTGAACTTTGATAGTTTCACCCAACTTTACATCGAACCTTGTCACTTCACAGTTGCAGACGTCACTGTTAAACGATCCCCAAGACGATGTAATGAAGTGCTTCTTGTGTCAGGGCTCCTGCCAAGAGCTTCATCCATACGGTGCTGCCATAAAGCTCGAGTAACACGCTGTTGTATCTTCTATCCTATCCAACGTTTATTTTCATTCCATCACTACAACTTGAGCTACTTAAACGCTAATAGTTTGTACATAGATGTAAAATAATAATTTTAAATTTTCCGCTAAAGCATTCTAATCTATGAGATGCGAGAATAATTTGTTTCAACTTGCAATATGTGAGTGCAGCTTTTCGTCGTCTTCGAGTGGAGACGTAAGGGTTTACAGAGATTGTTTGAAAAGGGCAGCCTCGGATCATCTGGAATGTAAGCTGAGAGCTGATTGAGATTGCAGACTCGTCATCGAGCCACGATAATTGGCGGAGCTCAGAGTTTCGTAGAAGTACATGAGGCGTGTTGATTGATCTGCTGAATCAGGCGGTATCATCCACTGAAGGATGTACGTCTTCTTCTCCATCTCGAACGAGCCTTGTACCGACTCCTTCGGCCGGGTCCTGATTGTTTGTTCCTTTTTCGTGTAATTGACAGTTTCCTTCATGCCGACGATGTCGAAGATTGACGTGTATGAGTCGTCTGTGGAAAGACTCGGAAGGTTAGCCTGGAGGTTTTCTTTGAAAAGGACAAACTCACCATTTGACTCGTTGATGACAACGTCTGTCTCGTAAACAGTAAATAAGATTTCCGTCTTCACCGATTCGAAGTCCCACGTGAGAACAGCCCGATCGTCGTCATTCTTAATCAAAATCTCGTAAAACTCTGTCGGTCTCAGCTTCACGTTCTGATAAAGATTCGCTTCATTGAGTTTAATTTTTGTTGTTGCTGTAACGTCACAGAAATCATTTTCACACTCGTCTGCGTTCCCATCCGGCTCGTCAATTGATTCGTGGCTGTAATGTTGCTTTGGAACAATTCCTCCGTTGTGAATGAGCGTCTGAAACGTGCGACATTAAAATTAACATCAATTGAAAACTGAGTTGGTAACAGTTTTGCTTACCTTGTCAGACGTTGCTAAGAAGTCGTTCGGCATCATTGGAATGAAGTTCTCCAGGCCTTGTTCGATGTCACCGAAGAACAGAAACTTGTTTCGAGTGTTCTCATCTAAATGAATTGAAATGTTAGTTGATAAGATCACATACTGTTAGAGTTTCTTACCGATGAAGGCTGAGACGATCGTCCAAAGAACAGGAAAAACTCTCGGAGCTCTGACGATCAGAACTCGTCCCATCGTCTCCGGGTAGTTCTTCTCAACGGTTTCGATGATTTTCAGGAACAACGAAAGACCCGGACGCCACAAGTGTCGCATCGAAAGGTTCTTGCAGTCCACTAGGAGACACCAAGTCCTGATGGGCTTTCCATGCTGAATCGTCAGCTCTTCCATCCTCTTCAACCCTTGTTCGCATATGTAGAGAGTCAAGCGCAGCAAACCGTCTTCGCCAATCGACTTCATGAGACCTTTAACGTCCATGTTCCCAAGCTTAAACACGTAGATCGGCCTCTGCTCTTCGTCAGTCAGCCGCGTGTTCCATTCACCGGGGAAATATTTCACAACCACTTGAGGTTCTTTGTATGTTTTGAGCAAGTTATCGACGTCATGTTCCTTTCGCCATTTCAATGACTCGATGAGCATAGCTGACGCCTTCTCGATGCTAAAGTCACGTGCACGAAGAAACCTTAAAAGCGTTGGGTAGTCGGGAATCTACAAGCAAAAGTACAAGGCTGAGACTCAATCGTTAAAAGCCAAATCAACTGCCTACCGTGTCAAGGTTCTGCTCTTGAAGTTTCCTTTTCATTTGATGCAGTCGAGATTCTTGAAGCGGCGTCAATTCGCCTAAATATTTCTTGATGTAATCGGCGTTCAGTCGCTCCTGTTCTCTCGGCTCGCTGTCAGAATCCTTGCTGGGACTGCAGACGACTTCTGATCCTTCAGGATCCTTCCAAACTTCCACGTGGGTGATTCCATCTTTCATTAGCTCTTCGATGAAATATTCGATGATTTCCTTCCCTTTCAACGTGAGCTGCGTGTACTGCTTCATCCCGACTTTCTCCATTTGGCTTTCAAATCCAAAGAAGTTACTGATTTCGATGTTCGCGCTCTGATCGAAACAAGTCCAGTCGGGGTTATCGGGATGAACATAATAGCGACACTTCTCGAAGATTTTGATTCGCGACGAGAACGTTTCGTTCGTGGCCTCAATCGTCAGCTTGCGTTCCTTCCAATCAAGAAAGTTCTCTTGAATGAAATAGGCCACATCGAGTCCGATAAGCTTTTTGAAAATGTAGGGAGCTTCGACCTGAAGCTTGCAGCGTCGTTTCGTCTGACGTCGTGGACCATCGACGCTCTCTTCCTGCACAACGCAGTCAAGCACGATTGGCATTTGAGGGCACGTTGGAAAGCGACGTTCATAAGCCTACGAATACGGAAGAAAAAACGTTTGAGTGGGCTGCAAGGAAGCGAAGATCTCGCGAGCTATCTATGTTTTCTAAATCAATTCTGATTTACATGGCAAATGTCAATGAGTTATCATCAATGGGAGTCGCACAAAGAGTTTCTCGACTTGATTAAATTACTCGCGCTCAGCAAGGGGGAATGTTTTTCTTCAAAGAAAGCTAAACAGCAATGCGCCAACAACCTTGACAAACACATGTTATGCTCTTCTTTATCCTTCCACCCACTCCCGAACTTCTCCTCGCCTCCCTTCGACCTTCTGCGATATTTTCTTCATTTACTTCCCGGAATATCCTTGCCGATTGTTTGTAGGCGTTTTGGTGGAGCCGTTACACAATCGTTATGCAAAGAATTCCGCTGAGAGAATCGCAAATAGCAACCGATAACTAGTTTGATATCGAGTTACTGGATTTCGCGAATGATGGAAATCAGAGCTGCGACTCGAGAGGCAGTATCGATTTTTCTTTTTTTCCACCTTCAGAATGACTGACTGGCCTTGTGGAGAAGCTGGTAAATATTTCAGAGCACTTGTCGTGTGTGGCGCAAGCCACAGACGTTCAGCTGATTTCTCGTGATGAATTTTTCAGTGAAATGTGAGGATAATCGGTTCGACCGCTTGACTTCCACGACAACATTCAGCTCACCTTCATGATCAGCTCGAAAGGATACTTGTAAATCCTCACGGAGCTCTGGAACTCTTGCGGCATCTTGAAATCACTTTTGTTAAACTTAGATCTTAAAAATCACAGGAAAAATAAAATTCTTAGACGAAACCAAAACAACTTCACAAACTGTTTGAACTTTGAGATCATGCGATGAGTTGAGAACTGGCTTCCTCCAGCTGTGTCGCTTCACTGAACCATTACAAATATTTTCAGTGAGAAGACCAGCGCCGAGCAATCCGCGAAAATTGAGCAATCGTTTGAATTTGTTTTGCTCGTTAAATTTTCAGTTTTATTTTGTGAAATCTTAATCTCGACACTAAAATCTTGATTCTTAAAATTAAATGTCTCATCAAGTTTATCCTTTAAATCGGCTCAGATGGCTCAACTCCTTGCATGGGCTCGGGTCCTGTTAGCTCGACTCTCTTCACCAACGCTTCGTAGAGATCGGAAGCGTAATCTGGTTCGATGGCTAAAATGAAACACAATTTATAATTGACTGAATCTAAAGGATTTTTCTGCTTCTTACCTTTCATTAAAGTATTCAGACGAGTGCGGTTGATCTTGCTGTGAACGAACCAGAGTAGTTTCATGATGTGCTTGCTAACGTTGTCCCGATTCAAGCCGGCGAATAAGAATCCGTCGAACAATCCTGTGCAGAATTCTTCGTTCGAGAACTCATCGCCCATTGGAATCAAATAAGCGACAAGCGAGTGCAGGAACGGATCTTCGTAGGCTCGTTCTTCCTTGCAAGATGACAAGATTGTTAGGATGCGAAGTAAGCCAATGCGATCCTTCTGCTTGGCGACGTGCAGCGCATAGTACATCGCAAGAATCGACGCGACTGAGCTCTCCTGAATGTAAGCTTCAATAGCCTCAGGCACCGGCCCTTCATGGTCGATAACAATTAGCGCATTTGCGCGCTCATCTGGCGGTAAGCGAGAGTGGAAGTTTCGCGCTTGGTCATCAACCATCAGTGATGTGAGGGCCGGCAAGAACTTCGTCAAGATTTGTATGTCGAATTTGGATTCCTTGAAGTCTTGTGTGTCGATCATTCGCCAGGCGCTGAGTCCGAGTGACAGCATACGGAGAAGTAGAATTAGAATTGAATTGCTCCTCGGCAAACCATCAACAGATACGAGATGAAGAAGGATTTTGATCGCCGATGATGCCAGGAAGTTGATGGCGTACGGATCGCACAACGTCATACTCAGATCACCGAGAATCTGTTCGTGTCCTCGTTTGATGTTGTCGAGGAAGCCTTGAAGCTCTCGCGACCGTTTGATGTCGACTTGTTTCTCACGAATGCAGGCGTCCAAGCACCACGTAAACTTGTGGCACGGATCAACGGAAATGATCTCCTGGATGTCGAGATCGTGCAGAGCCATCAGCAACTCAGCTCGCAATGTGCAGTAGTGAACGTTTCTCGTTCGCAGGAAAAGTGTGCGGAGAAACTGGAGAACCATATCGTACAACTTTACCGACGATCCAATCATATGAGCGAGCTTCTGAACGACTTCACCTTGTCGACGGTTCTTTGGGCTGGGCGAGAAGAACAAGTTGTTGAGGTTTGTGTGATCGTAGATGATCGTATCCTTGATTCGGATATATTGGGACAGCTCGGGAGAAACTTCATCACCAAAAAGACTTTGGTTGTCTCGCCAAATCTGTCGTTTCACTTCAACATCGGCACCTGCGTAGAGCTCTCGATCGCGCACTAGCACGCGAAGATATTTATCGTCGATCTGCTTCATGTTTCGAAGAATCGCCATCACTGCAGGACGTAACTGCTTCACACGAATCAACCCGAAGCTTTTGTTGAGCAATTCTTTCAACTTTTTGTCGCGTTCCTTCACTTCCATCTTTGTAGTCATGTCGTTGATTTGTTGAATTAACTTTTCCCGCAAATCCTCAAGAATTGATGTGTGGAAATCCAGTCGAGCAACGCCGTGAAGATCCAGGAGCGGAAGCATTGGTCGGAGCGAGTGCAGCACAATCCCGTTTCGGAGCTAAAACGAAACGCGTTAGACTAGGAAATTTTAAGAGCTTAGATGAGGCGATAGAGCAAAAGCATTTGCTGTTTAATTGATGAAACCTGTTATCTTACCTGAAAAGCTTCGATGGCTGAAACAAAATTGATTAGAACGTTTTCCTCGAGTTTATTGAATGTTTCTCACCTTTCAGCGGGTCGTCGCACGATGTCAACGCATTTCTAAGATTGTTTTGACCGGAAATAATATCGTCCATCATCGTTAAGCCGCTTTTATATCAAATTCAGTTTGTGTTTACAATGAAATTTTAGTTCTAATTTTTTTTAGTTCTAAACCAGCAAAGTTCAAAATATTTTTAGTACCGAAATTCAAAACATTCCAATCCCGAAATGATTGAAATTAAAGCAAAACTGCTGCGGAATCAGTCTGCCGTGTTCCTGTGTGGCGAGACGGTTGAGGTCTTCATCACGTTCTCGAATCATTCCCTTCCGGAGCACAAGATCTCGCAATCAAATGTGTAAGTGACAACTCACCAAAGAATTCAAGAGCTCAATTTGATTTGTATCGATTCCAAGTGATGCGATGGAGAATCTCGCGTGGGCGTCCGTCCAGATCAATGGGTACTGCAAAACGCAAGAGGTGAAGCAGAAACTGCCTCCAACGAACCAGACACAAGCGCTGCCGAAGACGAGCTTGAATGTCCATGAGAATTCTCATCTGTCAACTTCTCCCAAGATCCTTTTCTGCGATTTGAGACTTGCGAACGGGGAATCGAGGACGTGTAAGTTGAATATCACTCTGTCCGAAGCTTTCCTCAATCCCTTCGCTTCCAGACTACTATCGTGAAGAGATTCCAGTCTGTCCGCCCACTTATCGAGGCGTTGACATCAAATATTACTACAAAGTCAGCATAGCGACTCAACGCGTTGGCTCAAGGGTTCAGCTGCTGCAGTTGCCTATTCGAGTGCTCCCGCTATTAATCGAAGAGAAACCAGAACAACTTCCAGCGCCTTGCGATGTCACCAACGACGAGCTCACGCCAACTAATCCGTTCCTTGAAAACGATCGCAAAGTTATTTCAAAACTCGAGATTGCGATGGAGAATTTACAGAACATCACAGCCCGAAGGAGACCAAACTTCTATGTCATTACAAATCGTCGTGGTAAGGTCGGGCGCTTCTGTTTGTTTAAGCCGTGCTACAAGCTAGGAGAAGACATCGTAGGAACTTTAGACTTCTCATGTCGAACTGTCCGTTGCGTTCAGTTGTCAGTGACATTGCAATGTGAAGAGATCCTCGCGACATCAGATAAACCTGTTATTGACAGCAAGGACAGCAAAAAAGTCGCAACGGGCAAGATCACCAACTTCACGAAACACCATGAGATCTGCATCGGACTTCTGCAAACTCAGATGATTCTGCCGATTCCACTTCAAGTCACTCCGTCGTTCTCAACTGACATCGTCGAAGTCCGATGGCGCCTTCACTTCCAATTCGTCACGACGATGAACGAAGGGCTCATGCCGAACGACGGAACGGAGAGCGAAGCGTGGAACGCGCCGAAGAACATCGACATCGAGACGATGGTTTGGAACCTTCCAATCACGATTTACTCAACGAACCCAACACAGATTTTCCATCCGAGCTGTGCAGACGCTTTGATATTGAAATAAAATATTTAATTGGCATGTTAAAAAGTTTAATCCGAATCGCTTTCTGACACATTCTCTGAACCTTCGTCTTCGCTGTCTTCCTTGTCCCATCCAACCTTCTTCCCCGTCATGAAATCGTTGCGTAAAGCTCCCCACGTCGACTCTCCAGTCTGCTTCTCGTCGTCTTCTGAGCTCGATTCTTCCTTCTTCTCCTTCTTGACTCCTTGATCCACCAGCTCTGACTTGGATCGCGGACCCGACATGAGTTGATTCAGGAAGTTCTTCTTGTTATCCACATTTCGAATAATCTCATCACGTTTGCTTTCTAGTTTGGTGCCCTCAAGTTTTCTGCTGATTTCTGATTGTTGGTTCTTAACGGCGTTGAATAGTTGGACGACACCTCGGGTAGCAATTTTCTTGAATGTTCGTTCTCTGTCTAGATCGATCGTCGATGGTTTCAAGCGAAGACTGAAGACTCGAAGTTTGTTCTACAAAGATTGAAAGCTATTGGAACTGTAGCAATAATTATGACTAGACTCACCTCTCGTCGCTCGCGATATTTCCTTTTCTCGAGTGCTCGCTCCAAAGCTGTTTTGTCAGGCTTTGTGTCCTCAGCATTCTTCGGATCTTCGCCGTCGATCTCAAACTCGTAAGCTTTCTTCTCCTTTTTCTTGTCGACGTCTTCAACCTTCTTCGCTTTGGATAGCACAGCCGACTTCTCTGACTTAAGGACCTTCGCCATTGAGCTCGCCCATCCTTTCATCTCAGTGCCATCGACCATCTCCTCGTCGTCGGAGATCGGAAAATCTTCGTCATCGCTCAGTCGATTCTCTTCATCTCCAATCAATTCGGGTGCGCTTTGTTCGCTTTCAGAATCTGTTTCAGCCAGCATCTTCATCACGTCTTGTCCTACAGAATTATTATAAATTTACTTTCAACGGCGCGCACGTTGTTGTTTTTATAAACAAATGTTGCACTTCGGCTCCCTCCGACTCGATTTAGTTGCGGAGCCTTTTTTGAACCTCAAGATATAAACAAACCGGGAAGTAATTACACAAGTTTATCACGAACTTCGTCAAGCAGCAAAGTGAAGAGACCCGACTAGGATGTTCAAGAAGAAACTGTTGTGCTTGGAACATCCAAACCCGGAAATTAAGATCGAAGACGAGAAGCAATTTAGAAATTTGGTTTTGTGGCTGGAAGACCAGAAGATTAGGCTGTATAAGATTGAAGAACGAGCCGGATTGCGTCAGATTGCCAGCTCAGATTGGCCACAGGTTTTTCAGAAATACAAGAACGACTTAAACTGTCCCAAAGAGCTGGTGACGGACGGAGATATTTTGAAATGGATCTTGTCATATGCCGTACGTCTAGAGTTCCTTGACAATGGTAAGTCTCTCTACCATGACATTTGATAGCTTGCTGATATATCAAATGGATTTTCAGCAAACGATTACAAGGCTGTGACCTCGAAGTTTGCAATCGATGCCGAGAAGAATAGATCAAGCGCTCCAACCGTAAACTCTGTTAACGCTTTCGATAATCTTGACTGTAAGTTCTGTTGAAGTTGCCATCAGCGAGATTATTTTTGACACTTTCAATTCTCTCCAGTCAGCACTCCTGAGTTCGAGGCTGGTGTCCGAAGTCTTGCTGAGAAACTTTCCGTTCCGCATCATCCCGACACTCAACAAGTTCTCGTAGCCATCAGTCGAGTCGTGAAAGATAATCTCAACAAGGAAATCCTGAAACAACCGCTCCTTGAAGGAAACCCTTTCCCTATTTTCGATGGACAAGGGATGAATCAGGCGGACGATGACATCGAGCAGGCTGCGCGGATCCTTCGTCTTCTCCAAATACAAAGTATTCGCGAGATGCAAACTATAATCAACGAGACAATCGTAGAAACTCAAAGTCTTACGACTGACACTCCAATCACTGATATACGCTTGGGAAAGAGCGGACGCAAGGACTAGTTCACGAAAGAATCTTTCATCAGATAAACTTTGCATTCACATTGCAAAAATCAAATAAACTCGGCATTTCCATTGCAAAACCTGCTCGAATTAATTGCTGTATGAATAGCTTGTTGCAGCCTCCAAATCTATTTCAAGAAGAGATGAGGAAGCACAATTGCTTCCACGTAAAATCATATGTAAACCTCAACCCTTGGCATCGGAAGTTTTTAAATTTCCTCAACCCAGTTGTGGAAAGAGTCGTTGAAAACCCCCGAAGGTAAATTACAAACTTTTTCCTTCGCATCAACTGGAACAATTGCGAAGCTTATTACGGAACCAATACGCCTTCTCCGACCCGTCTCCGTGCACAATTGAATTCAATCAGGAAGATCGCAAGCCGTCGAGTTTGTTATCTCATCCGCATCTTTGAAGCAACATCCGCACAACTCGTAGGATGAAGTTTGCTTTTGATTGTGCCATTCACCTCAGCTGAATTGCTCCCTCGAGAACGCCAGCTTCTCTTATTCTCCGATATTTCCATCCATGCGATGCCCATAAATATTTCTCCCTCACCCCATCGATGCCTTCCAGCATGTATGTGTAAGCTTTTTTCAAAATTACATTTTCTCTCTCGGTTCATGAAAATGTTGTGCGTTTCCATAAACATTCGGCGATGGTTTGAGGCCATATTTTGACTAATGAGGCGTCTTTGCTTGAGTGCTGCTCATGGTCGAGGTTTGCTCTTGTCGTTAATGGGCTTTCATAAAAAATTGATATTCCAGAATTCGTCGTGCGCGGCTCCGAGCCCCGAAACTCTATGTGGCTAATGAATGTAAATTAGTGATGTTGAGCTTTCGTTGACACTCCAGTATGAGTCGCGACAATAATTCGTAGAGCAAAGGGAATTAGTCCGATAAATTATTGAATATCGATTGTCGTCATTCTCGTCAAACTGTTTGCCTTACTTGGCGGTTGTCGTGACGAATAGTGTCGCTGATGATCCACGTTGATTCATCACAATCAAATATTTCTTTCCGTTTCGATCAAAACGCCAGTCAATCAGCAATCACACTGATGGCAAACAGAGGTAAGCGAGCGAACGATCCTCGATCACGGAATGCTCAACCTTGAACTTACATATTTGGTTTGCCACTGTTTTATGAAGTGACTCAGGTCTGAAAGAAACTGGCTTGGGTGCAGCGTTTGAAACGTTTTGTGGCGAGTGTTACACTGGGTTGGGTGGAAGCGGCGAAATCAGCTAAATCACGCTGTTTGATGCACAGCCTTAAATCGGTGAAGGCTGTTGCTAATTGATGACAGCAAATGTGGCCGTTGGCTTCTGCTGACACTATCGTAACATTTAAAGTTGACAACACAATTGACTTTCCACTTTCCAAAGAACTTTTCCAACGAGTTTTCCCTCGACATCCACGTCGAGCAGTTTAGTTTCATTACTGTCGTCGGTGACGTCGGAGCCCTCAGTCGAAGAGTGAAGACGGAAACGTCGAAGAGCTTTCGTGCTGTGAATATTTCATGACAATGATAATTAGTTGCTGAATGGCACAGAAGAATCGTCGAGGAGAAAAAGTCTAGTTTTCCGATCCCAAGACGTTTCGTCGCCAGCCAGCTTTACATGAAGGCAGCGCCAAGTTGAGAATAGAATGAAGAATTAAGCTCATTGAAGTGCGACGCATAGCGTAGAAATGTTGGAGAAATAAATTTGTGCTAAGTGAAAATTTAAGATCGTTATGAAGGATAACAAATAAATATTGGGAAAACATTTCTGGTAAGGGATGATGCGAGTTGAATTCAATAACAGCTTCGCGGCGGGAATTCCCCGCACATAAATCATTCTGGATTATGAGGCAACGCATCAATTTTCTTTTCTCTTCAAGATGAAAGCTTCTCGTCTCGTGATAAGGTCTTTGTTCTTTATTTACGTAGCGAGACATTGAGGTCCCCGTTCCCTTTATTCGGGTCGGTATGTCAGCTTGAGAGTCTTCCATCCTTTAGTTTATCGGCAATGTTGTATACCGACTCACTTTCAATTCCTTTTGCAGCTTACCACGTAATGAACGAACTGTAATTTATCGGCAAACTTTCTTCACGAAACGATGGGTGAATTAAGCGAACGAATTGTTGGCTCCATAGAAATCACTTCCAGCTCACTGACCCTGCGATTCGATAAAATTATTCATTCGCTAGTTGTCGAGATAGTCGAGCTACAACTGAATTATTTTTTAAGCTTTTACATAATTTATGTAGCCTATCGCTGTTAGCACAACGCTCCAAGGCTTTTTACATTTGTTTTAAAATTCGTTTCGTGACGAAAGAAGTTTTCCAGGGAACGAAAGAGCTGAAATGCTTGTTTAACGAGCGACAAACTATCGCACATAGAAACCAAGAAAGGTGACATAAAACGAAGGAATTAATGCGAGGAACGGCTCGTGACCTTCGAGGGAAAATTATTTTACAAGATTCTTTGAAGACGATAAAAGCTGAAACTTTAAACTTTAAGAAGCTCGAAGCCTGTTCGTGACGTGAAACTTGCTTTCAACTTTTGAAAAAAGAGTTTGCTCCGCCAACGCGATTTTGAAATATCGAGTTTCGCTCACTGCCGCTAACTGTGTTTACTCCTCACTTCTGTTCCGATTTCCGAGCGAATTTCCAGCGACAGCTTTCTGCTATTCTGACTCATTCAGGCGGAATCCGAAAAAGCTCCTCTCATAGTTTGAACGTAAAAAGTTTATGAATTGGATCGAGAAGTATAACAGGATTCATAACTCAGAGTTTGTTGATATTGCGTGTTTGAGAAGCAGAGCTATGCTGTGCAAAGAGAGCATGAAAATTTAATCATTTTTCACCCCAGCTTTAGTTCACGCGACGTATGTTAATGTAACCTTTGCTGGCCCGAAGGGATAAAGCTCTAATTCAAGCCTAAAATCCGGGATAAAAAAAATTAAAGACATCCGCTCAGTAAGGGATAATAATCTACCCGGACGATTTGGGTCACCACGCTATGAAATTAGATTCACACTCGCTACTCTCAAACATTTTCCAGGATAATAACAATCACATAATTTGTAATTAAAACCCGCACTCAGTCGCGCTATGCATAATTACAAATGCAGCTTTGGTCGATTTCCCCATTAAACCCTGAGCTCCGATTTAAATCGCTGTTAAATTGGAGAGAACACGATTGCATGCTGATGGCAATTTATTGACGTGATGCGCTTAAGCCTCGCAGCAAATGTTTTCGCAGGACTTCTTCAACAGAAACGCTATCGCAGAAAATCGCTGCTCGCGATTAATCTTTTTTTAAACCGCTCAATCGATTTTCGCTTTATCGTTTGCACTCGTATGAAGGTGCACAGAAGAGCTTTTTCACATGCAACTATGAAAACAGTTCATAAAAGAAGTGAATTCGAGTACTCATAGAAAGAGAGGGAGGCATGCCAGTTGGATACTTCATCACATTGCTTCCGAGCCCTGTGTACTTTGAATTCTTTCTGCATGAATGGATGCTATGAATTTGAAAGCTCTCGGAATAACTGAGAAGCTGATAGCCGTTTAACAAACTTGCTTTGATATAAAATGTATTTTTTATTCAAGTTATTTATGCTGGAGCATCATTCCGCAAAGCTCGCTAGATTGCTCGCGTCTTCACGATCACTTTTCGCTACTGTGTTGCGCCAAGCTCCGGACGGCGGAAGCATCAATTTTTAAATTTTCATCTGCCGACGAAGGTGAGAGTGAGACGAGGGTGAGGAACTGTTGATACCTTATTCTCATGGAATTTCTGTTCCGCTCGAAAATGCGCTGGCGTAGAAATATGTTTACGGTCTAGGCGATGGCTCATGTTGATGGATTTGCGGGCGAACATAAAAAACTTGTCCATTATTTTTTGCTGCGGTTGAACAATAATGAATGTTCGCACTCGTCTCTCAACGATGAGAAATATTTCACAGCAATCTGAAACTTTTCACAAGGGAAGGGGCGCTGAGCCTTCCATATGCGAGCACACTTGATTCAAATTTATGGTGATCTTAGCATCAATTTCTCGTACGAGTTAGCTGGAGCCTTTCTCTCTATCTCTCTGTGTTATGTCAACCTCAATGATTCCCAGCCAGAATTTATTCAAGCATTAAGCTTTTGTATGCAAAACCCTCTGCATTCTCATCTGAATCGCTATAGTGCATGAACTTTTGTCCGACAAACAATTCAGCAGATAAGTAAATAAATTGCGGGCATAAGCTTAAATCAAAAACCAAAACTGTTTGGCCGAACGCTTCCGTTCCATTTATAAATACATTCCTCATTAGCAGCTGCTGCTGTTGTTCATTATCCTATATATTTTCCGTGCTCACCGCCTGGAAATGTGTCTGCGGGAAATCAGCAAACAAGGCGAGATGCAAAATCTACAGGTGGAAAACTCTTTTCCCTGTTGCGAGCTTCCATCGACGATTTCGAGTCACGTTTCGCTCGTCGTGTAAAGTGAAAAAGTTTCGTACAGTCGAGTGGGAAAAGTAGAAGAGCAATCAAACGGCGTTTAGCTGGAAGGCTTCATCGTTAACTCATAAAAAGTGGATTGCTAACCTCGAGGAAGGAAACATTTCCAGCGATTTTCCACACGAGTATTCCAAGCCCTCTCGAGCGTGAGCGAGAAGAAAGAAAGAATTGCGGGAAACGTTTCAGTTTGTTGCACGCCGCGGTTGTATTAAGACACAATCAAGAGTGAAAATTACTCTGTATCTTGACGAAATTTCAAGTGAATTTGTTTCGCCAGTGATTAAAGCTTTCAAAAATTTATTTAAAATTAAAAACAATTGCGTCGAGACAGCGGCGGATATTTGTCATTGATCCAGATATCACGACAACGAATTCTAATAAGTGTATCCTATAACGTATGACGGTCTGCCTTCCCGACGAGCGTGTGTAAAATTTACATAATTGACATAAAATTCAGACTGCGACTTCCCCAGCAAATCGCACGACAATCGTGAACATGGTGCGATTAGAATAAAGTTTTATCGTTGGTGTTGTACATAACAACCGTGGAAGCTTCTGCGGACAAATTAAATTTTAAGAGAGAAGCACAAAATTGTGAACAAACAAATTTCCCTGAGGAATCCTAGACAAGCAGCGGCTTTCATCGACTTCTCGTCCGCAAAATATGAGACGACGCTCGTAGATCGAGGAAGGGGAACGAAAAGTATGAATTAGAAATTCAAAAGGAATTTCTTCTGCATGATATCAAGAGAGAGATTGATATTAATAAAGTTCCGGACGAGCTCTTAGACATAATCCTCCGGTTCGTTTATTTCAGTCACACTCAAACTATTTCTTGTCTGCATTTGAGTTTTGTTGACTTTGAAGTTTCATACTTTTACGGAGTGAAAGTTTCACAGCTAATGCTTAGGGAGTATGTATAAATTACGTAGTCAAAAATGTAACAACTGACGTTCTACCGCTAAACAACTACGTCTCCCCCCATGCCCGAAGAATTATTAAAGAACCATCATCACTTTTAATTGGCCCTCGTACAACGTAGTTTATGAAAAACCACATATAAATATTTTCAAGGAAAACTTTCTTTGACTAATTCATTATTTAGTAGAGCTTCTTGATACACGTTGTTGAATTATGTTATTTAAACCCTAAAATGTGTCGATAAGCTCTCATCGAGCTCATATCCTTGCTCGCACCGTCGTATTTTAGTTGGATAGAGACAGGAACAGAGTTCGTTCTGAGTTGCCGA
Organism: Smittia sp. YW1114-2; assembly: GCA_033064975.1. Classification (NCBI taxonomy): domain Eukaryota; kingdom Metazoa; phylum Arthropoda; class Insecta; order Diptera; family Chironomidae; genus Smittia; species Smittia sp. YW1114-2. The sequence goes on along the minus strand of CP093834.1, from coordinate 10,083,039 downwards.
GCAAGTTTGCGAGTTTTGTCACCCGAATCAGACCCAAGGGACGGTGATTGATGTCACGACTTTCATTAATGGAACGAGTTTTTTCTCGAGGATTTCGTGAGAATCGTAATGGCCGCAGCTGCAGTACCACGATCCGCAAATGTCCCCGACAAAAAGCGTAGAGGGAAGAAATCTGTTTGCGAGCAAAAGTTTTTGTGTGCTCTTGACATATGAACGATAATGTGGATGGCGATGCTAAGACCGAACAGAACAATCGCCTCGAACTGTTCATGCGACTTTTGAAAAACGAACTTTATGCAAAGCGTGAAACTCGCTTCTGTTATCTTGCGTCACTTTTGCCAAGATATTTCTCGATCAACATAAAGCGTGACAACAGCCAGAAGACGTTTGTTGTTGCAAGAGGTCTCACTGTTTAGATTAAAGCTGTTAAAAGCGAGAGAGACGACGCTAGCAAGATGAGCACCGTAAAGTGCTCCGACTGCTAATTGCACTGCGAACGTTGTCCCTTGATCATTCCATCGCTTTAATTGTTATTGCTTCGCTGTTAGCTCAACCGCAGCGGCGAACGATAATGCTCCCTAAGCAACTAGACCATCACACGGTAATACAAATCCCAATTAAGAAAATTTACCTGCGTCGCTAGTTCTTTAAATTCAATTCTTCCATATTCTTTACCTTGGACATGCGGTTGCGTAACATGTTGCTTCTCTTATTCATGAACCGCATCAACACCAATTTCCCAAGATTCAACTTTGCCCCACCCGTTTCCTAATTAATGCAGTAAAACTTTGAAACTTATACGGCGTTCACCGTGCTTGAAAGCGAGCAGGTTGATTGGCGATTGCGAGAGCGAAAACCAGGCTTGCCTCACGCCGTTTGTGTCTGGTTTTCCCTTGAGAAGGAAGCAGCGGAGCTTCATCAAGCATGCTCGCGTCTGAATTGAGCTTCTCATAATACATTTTCTCCTCAACATAATGATTGCAGCAACTTGTCTGCATTCCTTTTCGTTTATTAAGCCAACACGTTCAAATTCACTGAATCCTCCCACTCCGCATCTGCTTGCAGCGTTTGCAGCACTTCAGCTACAAGTGGAAGCGAGAAACATTTCTTTTTATGCGAAAAATTCCACCGCACGTTTTTATTATTGCTCATTGGAATCACATTTCGCTTTCTTACCGTTCTGTTATTGCTTAATATTCAAAGCGAATATGATAAGCTCTAAGGAGAGGCAAAGACGAAACAGATGATTCCAACAACCTCCACACTGATTGCTTCAAAATTTAATCAATTTGAGCGCTGAACGAAATATTTTTGCCTCGCATCCGTGGCGAGAACGAGATTTTCTCGTCTTGTGTGACACGTCGGTATTTTCCAAAAGCTTTTCAAAAGTCTACGCTTAGGCATATCACTTCATTGAATTTAAAGCTTTTCGGGAAAAGGGTGAGAATCGCTGTTGTTTGTTCACGACACAAAAAATTTTTTCAGAGCAAAATGCGAGCTTGGAAGTTGAGGGCTGCATTATTCATTCAACAGCGACCGATATTGTCGAACGAAAGAAATGAATTTCCATTTGTGATTTCCAAGAGCCACGTCTGTCGTTATCTGTTGGAATATGATTTATTCATCTTGAAAATATCTACGTTGCGATCTCTCGAAGACGTTTAGTTAAGCAATCTCGACGTCATTAATTTGATATTATAAAATATTTTACGTTCTTGAGAAGAGCACGGCATCGCGAAGACAAATGACTGACTACCGCCTAATGAACGGTGGAGTCATAATTCAAAAAGATTGAGCTTTCCTCCGACCTTTTCAGCAGGAGAAGTGAATTTGCATTGTTGTATTCTTGCTGGGATACTGAAAGCAGAAAGCTTCTCTTTGACGAAGGCAGCTTTTCAATCTTGAATGCTAAGGAGTCGAGGTCGTCCATCGTAGTCGTCTTTGCTTATACCAAGAATGTTCCGGAAAGCTGTTGTATGAAACTTGTTTTGCTTAATTAGACCCACGTGGCTGCTAAGCAATAACGGTTACATCGGAAACTTCGACAAGTTTTTTATATTAAATTTTTCCATTGGAACCCCAAGACTTTTTCGCAAGGCGTCCAAATTACTCGTTAAATTTTTTACATTGCTGTAAGCAAGACGGAGAAAAATAAAGGGCGGCGCGTTATAGTTAGCAGGAGCGAACGACTAGAATGTCAGTTGTAATTAATAATGAATCAAACCGAACAAAAGCGAAACGCGCAAAGCGCCCGCGGTTGGGCCATTATCGTCCCCGTTGTTTATGCCAAGTATGTGCGGTCGACTTCTCGGTTGGCTCGATGTCACAGCAAAGCGGATTTCGGTTAATGAAATGCTTGCTCCTCTAGATTCATCGAGCGAGAAAATCTTGTTTGAAAAATAGCTGACAAAAATTTCCTAATCTCACTAAAAATGCCACTTCAAGCAAAAGGAAACATTGGACAGGCCAAACTGCCATGCTTAAGCTGAAAGTGACGAGTGCGGCACGAGAAAAAGTAATTCGAATCGAAGTTCAACCCGAACTAGCCAACATTGTAATTTTTCAACGTCACTTGAGCGAGTCCAACGCTATACTTAGCTGAGTCGATAAAGCATTTCTTTATTTGCTAGCTGACTAGTCAACCTTGGACATGAGAGCGTTCTAATCGATACATCTCGAATCTACCCGCAATGAATTAAACTTAAAAGTTAATTGAGGGGTGAAGTTTATTGTTTTAATTTGTTCTTCGTTGGTTGTAAAAGGAAACTTTTCCCGTGAGGTGAACGGCGGTTTGCTCTGCTCCGCAACAGGAGAAGAATCCTAACGTTCAAACTTTACCAAAGAATAATTGATTCTCCCTGTAACTTTCTCCCTTTCACACAACGTTGGGTGGTGGAGCTTAGAAGATTGATGTGAAGCGACTTGATGTTATCTTTAATTTTCTCCATTCAATTTCCATGCGCTCCTTAATCATTGAGCTAAAATTGAACGCAAAAGATGCGTGAATTGCGAGGCGATTAAATATTTATTTTCATTACAATGATTTCTTGCTTGTTTGCACCGTTTTACAACGAAGCCGTAAAGCGAATATTTAAAGTCAATAAAAGCGAATTCCCAACGAGGAAAAATTACCACCGAGGCGTTTTTTCTCGCACAGAATTAGCCCGTAAATTCTTTTATTGAGTCTCTTAAACACGATCTCCTTAATGTCTATTTGCAGGGTTCGAGTTAGTTAATGTTTACCCTGCGTGAGCCTTTTGGAAACACGTTTTGGGATGCTAGCAGCTGATACAACGTCTCACTATGCAGGTACAATAAAAAGAAAACAAATCACTGTCTGTCACTTGGACTCGTGGATTCATTCGATTAACCTACACGTGTGCGCCCATTGAATAGCGTGGGAAGTGCTGCACGTGTCAAGCTTTGGTGGTATTTGATTAAACAGATTTTATTATTTCGATTGCGAATATAGAAACCAGAAAAAAGACGCGATTCCACGTCGTCGCGTCTGAAAAAGATTTGGCGTACACCAAGGCAGCAACCAGCATTCAGCTCCGACTCTGGTGGCGAAAGCTCGTCAAGGCGCGAATCAAAATCTTCTCTGACGTTGCCAAATAGTAATAATAAGCCAGCCTGCTCGTTGCCTTTACTGCAAATATGGCCTAGTCAAGATAGTCCGAGGAGTGACCCCGATGGTCAAAGCTTCATCTTCTCGGTGTTATCGGATGACCTTGTAAGTATTTTTTAGGGTTGAAATGATTCGGAATTGGTTTTATTTATTGCCTTGTAGACAAGACAAATTGATACAACATTTATTGAACAATCAACGTCGTCGTGTCGTCGCAGTTCGTTACATGTCGATCAGCAAGCGGGAGACTCAGGAATTGATTCAGTTCAGGCCTCGCCTTCCCCGATTGCACCACAATCAAACCAGCCAATTATCGTAACATGCTCCAGCACACTGAAACATTCTTCCAGCAGCAGTCCGACGCCATCCGACAAGCAGCAACGACGAAAGCTGCTCCATCCGGACCACGCTCGTATTCGTCCGCCGACGTCGCCCGATAACGTCAGATTTTATTTCAATCCATTTCCGCTCGTGCTTTATCAATTTTCTTTTTTAGACTTCCCTTGAGGACAACAATGAATTTAATGGGAATCTATGCACAGCAAGCTCGAGCACAACTTCATCGCTGACATCGATTGCTGCCATAGGCAACAACGCAAGTCACTTTAAGCGGCTGTCTGACCCTTTTCTGCATCGACAATCAAACCACAACGGCCAAGAGGAAGAAAGTGTCCGACAAGAAACACAACGAAGGCGCTCTACTGGTCGTTACTCGCTTTTGGACGCTCTAGACTTAGAATACGCTCTGCTACGAGCTGCGGCAAGAGGCAGCGTTGGGCCCTACTCGCTCTCTGAATCCTTACACAAATTGACCTTCACACAATCCTTAGCGTTTCCAGCACTGGCTAGGAGCATCACAAGCAAGCGGAGACGGTCGGTGGATCATCCACAGCTACGCCCACTTGACCCCAACGAGTCCAGCCTGAATCTTCTCGCAAAATTCGTTACCGCCTGCGTATTAGTGCTCGTCAGCTTTCTAGTATTTCTCATAGTCTATAAGTTTTCGACAACATGAGGGTTACTCCTTCTGAATCCCGTTGAGGAGAACGATAACGCGACGATCACGGCCACTCCGAGTAGCAACGAGTCATCTTGGAACTATACCAATAAGTCACCGGCGTTTTTCGACTTCCATTCGTATCAGCGAGCTTTGATGAAACGCAATCGAACGCTCGCCGAGGGATTCAGAAGGATCTTGATGGGCAACTTGACAAAGACGTAACTTATATTGACACTTTAATCAGTAAAGCTGTGATTCGAAAAGCGATTTTGGCGATAAGAAAAAATAATTCGTGAAACTTCACGCTTCTATTTCACATTGAATTTAAGAACCGAAACCATGAGGACAAAAGTTTTAACGAAAATATGTTTGGGATTAGGGCTCAACGACCTAATCGGGTGAATGAGTAGCCGTGAGCCAATCAAGCTTTAATCAATGGCATTGACTTGATTACTTCGAAGACCCAACTAGATTATAAAATTTATAGAGGGTCATTTGCAACACCTGCATGAGATAATTCAGTGATTCGATATGATATTAATATTATAAGTGATTTGAAAATTTAAACTTCACATTTTGCAATCGCAAAATCAAATCAAGGTGCAGCTAGAAAAGTTTGTTGCAAATAATTTCATTCTAATGAGTTTGTTTGAAGATATTCTAGGTTTGCTTCAGCAGTTAATTAGCAGCGAGTTAGATTTCACAATTTTACCTTCTCCTTCTTCAGATTCAAAGTTCCGACAAATCTAAACATATCAACCAATTTCTCTGCTGTCTAATTGGCCACAACTTAGAGATTAGAATGTTCGATCGAATCTCACCGAGAGGTTCACAGTGAAATGAATTTACCAATTTAACGCTTCCAGCCTTTCTGACTTTTCATGCGCCTTCTCAAACAAATCTAAAATACAACGGAATTTACTTATGACGACAATACTTGTCGAGCAATTAACTCTTACCCCCATCTACTCTCTTGGCAATAAATTGATTCGATCTAAGTAATATCTAAGTGTAAATCTGAAACTAATTTTAAGTATTCACACTTCTGCTAATAAATATCGAGAACATTGACAAAGCTTTTCACTGGAGCGAGTGCTGGACGTTCGACGTTTTCGGTTTAATTCGATTACAGATTACGAAATTCAACATCAAACGACAATAACTTTATTTTATTCGCCTCATTCGATCGAGCTAAGGTTCTACAAGTCTAAATACATAACACGCGTCGCACTGATCGCACCACAAAAGCTCAGGAAAGCAGCAGTACCGACAACGGCTGTTGTGGTTTCCGTGATCGCCACGATTTGACCCATGATGCAAGAGAGGATAAACTGCGCAAGGAAAACCATCGAGCTAACAATCGCCACGTCCGTTCCGATACCGCGATTCTCCCCAGAATATTTTGATTCACCCGTTTCCGATAGCTCGAACTGAAAAGAAAAGATTTCTTACAAGTGGAAATCATCTTGTTCATGTGACAACTTACAACTCCTTGTGCATGATAGTGAGCAACCAACAAGTACGGCATCGTGAACAATGTTGAATACATCACGCCTGATAATGAGAATAGCTTAAATAACAAGTTAAAAGTTTAACTGTTGCTCTTACCTGCTCCCCAACTAAAAACAATAACTCCAACTTTGTGTTTCGTCATTGCCATTAATGTCATTGAACCGCAGTAAAACAGCAAACCGCCAACGTAAACATTCTTCGCCCCAAACTTTTGAATAAGTTTCTCAATAATCAGCGAGTAGCAAGCACACGAAAGCGAATACATCGCCATTCCAAAGCAACCAAAACGAACACCCTCCTCGTACAAATTGTATCGCGTCGATCCGTAAATCGCCTTTAATATTTAAAATGACTCTAGAAATATGTTGTGAGAAATCTTGCTGTAGATACCTTCGGATCGCCATTGAACACCGCCTCGCCGACAAAGTCCGTGAAGTACAGCGAGTAGCACACGTGAGCCATCCAGCAGAACAAATTGGTCAGACACACCATTCTCAGTGAGTGAGGCATGTACACGATCGACTTCAAATAGTATGCGAGAGACTGCACGCCTTCCTCTTGCACGTTAGCTGGTGCAGCTGGCAATGGCTTTGCTGTGAAAGAAGTTTCTGCAACGTTCTCTCCTGGAAATGATGAGTAGCCTCTATTGTCAGTGCCATCTTGAGGCTTTGTCTCTTCGCTCTGATCGATCGCGCCGTAGGAATTCTGACCTTCTCCTTTCTCATCGTCAATAGTGGAAAAGGAATCGAGCACCGCTAATGGAATTTCACGGAAGCTCGTTATTGTGGCTGCAACACAGAAGACAAAGATGAACGTGATGAAAGTGAAGACAGCACGAACGTGGCCGCCGAGAGCGATGCCAATCCTTGTTGCATCCCAGTTGATCCCCCCAAGAGAATATCCGAAAGCTCCACCGAGCCCAGCCACTGGAAATAGAACATAGAAAGCCATCAAAACCGGCAACTGCCTCTTTCCTTTTGGTGTCTCATTGCTGGCTTAACACCCCCGGGATCGCTCGCAATTTGCTTTCGACAGCAGCTTTTCCTCTAAGGACAAAACAACTTACTAATTGTAAACGTCGACAACCCTCGGGCGTGATCTTCTGGCAGGGTGACATCGAGCAAGTAAGCTCTCGATGGACTTTGACAAGCGTCAGCATCGAAGTCCAGTAGCACTGTGCCCAATATAGTAAAGAAGATTCCCCACGTATGTGAGTAGCTCTCCGTCGTCAGCATTTCACTGAACTCTTGGTCTGACTCAATAGCAGTCGTTCGATGTGGCAGAAGCTTCGTCTTGTTTAAAGACATCGTTTCGTTCGGTAACGAATAGAAGTCGCCCATGGCATATCCGATGTCTTCTCCGTTCGGGACCTGCAAGAGAAAGCATTTTATTGTGTCTGCAACAAAATATCACTTCATTAACCAGCAACAGTCCCATGAGAACTCCGATGGACAGCAAAATTATGAACGGTCGACGACGACCCATCGGATGATGACAGCGATCGCTTAACGAGCCAAGAAGCGGGGTAAGGAAGAACCCGACGATAGGGCTCAGCGCCCACACAAGCGTCATGTGCTGATGCTGAACTCCAATTTTCAACAGCGTGGGAGATACGAAAGCTGAAACGGAAATAGGAATTTGCGTTTATCGTCTCTGGTTGATTGAACTCACCAGTTTCGCTTGCATAAGCGAGCTCAATTCCGCAGACGCTGAGACTTAGTTTAACGAGCTCCAAGCGGGTTTTGCTCCTAAATGAAAATAAATATCAGGCAAATGCTCGAGGATCAAAGGGAATCACCATAAAGCGAATTTAAATTCATGAGATCGATTGCGAGGCGGAAATTGATTTGAGAAACTCAATTCAATAAGCGACGGCATCATGCTGAGTAATATTTATCGATTTCGCGTGTAACGATTTACTCAAAGCCTGACATAACTGACGACGTGTGGAACCATCGATGCATTCATGCCTGACCTGTAAATGTGTGAATAATCCTCTTTCTCTCCTTGTCCACCTTGGTTTTTACTAGCGATAGACTTGGTCAAGTCAACGAGGCTTTCGCCCTCGTGATCCTCGCGGAAACTCGCGAACTTTACTTTAATGTCATCGCGTATCTCGTGGAGTCTTCCAGAGAATCCTTGGTAAGAGTGCAACTTATCCATGTCGATTGCACAATTTCAATTCAGTTTTCACTTTGTGTGTTTTAACCTTCACTTCGTTGGCACTTCAAAGGATTCCTTTCGCTTTCAACACACGTCATCGCTCGATGACGATATCGCGAGCCTTGAGTGTTCAACGGTCATTCTGCAGTTTTATCCAAAGTTATAATTTGCACAACTTTCAGGATTGCCCTGCCGACCTACATTTCCGGTCTTAACCATACGACGGATTTCAACTGAATGAGCGGACTGACGACCAAATACTGACAAATCCTTTGCATGGTTTCTTGTCCAGTCGCGTCGAACGGAAGAACAATGAATTGTCTTCGTTACAGAAGAAGAATGTCACTGAACTGACGTTCGAATCCGACGTTATTCCTCTGCGACTGCGTTCCTCGCCTCACTCATTACATAAACGAAGCCTTTTCCTCGATACTAATGAAGACAATTGCAATCATTTTTCGTCTGCCTAGAAAAGGCAATTAAAGAAATTTCTCTTAAGATTGTTGACGTAAAGGAGAAGGAAAATGATTGAGAGCCGCACGGGGAGCTCGTCACTTTATAGGGGTTCGGTCATTGTAACCCTCAATACCTCATTGAGCTTTGCAGTTTCTGAGTGAGTTTGAAGCTCCATTGAAAACTCCTGCGATCAATCCCTCTATAAAGTCCCATCTCGCTCACTTGTAATCTGACGTCGATCAACAAATCGTCATTCGCCGTAATTACTTGAGTTTCCTCTATTGTTCTTGACGAGAGGCAAACAGATGAGCGGACAAAACCGAATTGCACTTGTTGGTGATAACGAGTGAAGCGGTTTATCGGAGAGAGGATCAGCGAAGATAGGAATCGATTGCTTCTCAGTATTAGTGAATCATTCGTCGAGCACTTCGCTAATTAATTTGCCCTCACGCCGTCTCAATCAGTTGTCATTAGTCTCTCAAACTCAAAGCGTCTTCATTGAAAGCTTCGAAAGTGATTTCAAATCTAATTTTGATATTTGGGAATATGAGCTTCCGTCGGTTCGGGTGAAGCAACGCGACAATTAAACGAACTTGACAAGTTAATGCCTTCGGTCCAGGGAGATCTGGAACTAATCAAAGCAGCAGTAATCAGCAATAGCTTCCTGTATTGTAGAAAAATGTTCAAGAAAAAATCACTCGACGCAACAAGCTAAAGTGTTCAACGCAAAGAAAATGTGAGAATCGCTGGAGCTTCGTCCCTAGATTTAATCTAGTCGTCCGAAAAATCTCCACAAACTTCTCGCGAAACGAGCGCAGCTTTTATTTCGGTCCCGATATTCGAAATTTTTCTTGGCGCTGACGACAATATTTTGGTTAAGCGGTTTAATTTTAGATCCGATTTGTTGCAACTCGTTTTTGTTAGTCTCGTGTAAACAAACCAACGGAGTTCAATGTGAGACAAGCGAGTCGTTTCCGGATTCCTTCGCGTGATTTATTGTGAATCATTTTGCGTTGGCACTGACGATGCAAGATTACGTTCAATCGGTGCATGCGTGGGGATTGCTCGCTCATTGAAGAATTTTCGTGTTTTCTCTTGGCAACAGATTAAAATCTCATCGATTGACATCGCGTGACTTCAAAGATAATCGGCAAGAGTAACAAGTAACAAGTCGCCGGGTAATCTTTGTGTAGGTAAAGCTCGTCCTTCGACTTAATCCGGTCTTCTTCTCCATCAACCTGGAACACCTAAACGCCGCCAAGATAGATCGCAGGCAGCGGCCGAGTCGGGATATGACCCTTGACTTCCTCGATGACACGCAAGTTGATTATGAGGAGGCGCTCAAGCAGACGGGGTTTGGCAAATTTCACTATTACCTCCTCGGCGTTTGCGGTCTCATTTATTTCAACACCGCCATGGGCATCACGATTCTATCCTTCGTTTTACCTTCAGCAACATGTGGTAAGTAGAAATTCCGCTGTTGCACATTGCTCGTTACAGAAAGGTTCAAACAGACTTTCAGATGACTTCCGCTGACAAAGGATGGTTGACGGCGACGCCGATGCTTGGCATGATCCTTGGCAGCTACTTTTGGGGCTGCTTGGCGGACACGAAAGGTCGCAAGTACGTGCTAATTGGTGCGCTTCTTCTCGATGGGTTTTGCGGTGTTTTGTCTTCAATCTCTGGCTATTACACAATTTTCCTGTGCTTTAGATTTTTCAACGGCTTCGGGTGAGTTTGCAAAGATTGCGTTTATCAATATTGACCCTTCCATACTTTTAGAATTACCGGAGCGATGGGGATTTGCTTTCCTTATCTCGGCGAGTTTCAACCAACAAAGTACCGCGAGAAAATTCTTTGCTGGATGGAAATCTTTTGGACGCTGGGCGTTATCGCTCTCCCGCTGATTGCGTGGCTCATAATTCCGATGGACTTTGAATTGAAATTCTACGCATTAAAATTTCACAGTTGGAATCTCTTCGTGGCAATTTGTGCACTCCCAAGCTTGTTAATTGGCGTTTGGCTGTTCACATTTCCTGAGAGTCCGAAGTTTCTCATCGAAGTCGGTGACACCGAGGATGCTTTGGTAGTTCTGAAAGACATGTTCCACTACAACACCGGAAAACCTCGAGAGGAGTATCCAATCAAGGCTTTGAAAGAGAGAGATCGCGAAAAAGGTGAAAACCAAGCACAATCGCTGAGATCGCTGAGCATAAGAAAGCCGAAGCATCTTAAGATTCTGATGAATGAAGTGTGGGAGCAAACAAAAGGACTTTGCAGCGCGCCGCACCTGAAGAACACAATTCTAACGTGCGCTATTCAGTTTGGACTCACCGCTTCATACTACACACTGATGATTTGGTTCCCAGACTTGTTCAAACGTTTCAACGACTACGAAGAACAGTTTGAGGGTAAACCAGCGTCAGTTTGCGTCGTCAGCTCTATTGTGGTGTCCAACGGAACCGATTGGGGCTGCGAGGATGAAATCGCCGACGACGTGTATTGGCACACTGTCATCATTGGCCTTGCTTGCATCCCCACGAGTTTAATACTCCCCGCTTGCATTCACCGCTTGGGCGCGAAATTCTTCATCATCTTCAGTCTCTTCATAGCTGGTGGCGTAACCATTGGATTGTATTTCGTACAAAATGCAACACAAAACCTCATCTTGTCATGCGTCTTCGAAGCTTTAACTTCGCTAGGAATCAGCACCATCTACTGCGTCATGGTTGACTTGTTCCCAACAAACTTGCGAGTCATGGCTGCGGCGCTCTCACTTACTTTCGGAAGAGGTATGTCAAGTGCTTCTAAGTGGAAAACTCAAGTTATTATTATCCATTTTCCCCGTAGGCGGTGCATTACTTGGCAATCTTTTATTTGGATTCCTTATCGACTTAAATTGCGTAGTTCCTATCGTACTCTTCAGTGCTATGCTATTCAGTAAGTGGCTTCCGCTACAACATTGTCTGAGTCTAAATAATATTTTTTCAACAATTTCAGTTAGCGGGTTTTTGTGCTTCTTCCTTCCAAGCACTGGGAGAGAAGCTCTCGACTAGGGAAATCACTTTCATCTGAGTTTTATGATCCAAACTACAAATAAAATCGCTCGCGAGACATAGAAGATTGTTAAATAATTTCATGGATTCCTTGTACACGAGAACACAATAAAGTTTAACTAAAGTTTTGTGATAAAAACTGTTGATGGATTATTGGAGAATTCATAAAGTAATTATGAATAAAATTCGGTGGCTGGGTTGGGGAAAGCTCCGAATAGATGCCCTGCCGTTGAGCGATCTTAAGTCGACTTGTGAGTTGTTTCTTCCATTTCGTTCGTCTGTTCTGAAACCTGTGGAAATTGTTTGTCAGCTGACAAAGCAGCTTAGAGTTATACAAGAGAGCTCACCACGTTTTAATTTGCACTTCCGAGAGATTAAGACATTTCGACAGCTCCAATCGCTTGCTGACGCTCAAATATTTGTCTTGTTTGAACTCGCTCTCGAGCTTCTCCAGCTGAACTTGCGAGTAAGCTTGCCGCGGCTTCCTGTCGATTCCCGACTTCTTCAGTCTCAACTTTCCCAGCATTACACGATGGGCTGGAAGCGAATGCGTTTCAGAGAAATTGAAGCTTGTTGTTTTCATAATCTCCATGAACTCAGTGAATGGTTTCAATGCAAACTTTAAAATTTCTGTTTGCCTTTCGCGTTAACACGATCTTTAAAAACGTTACAACTTCATTTCGTGTGAAAAGCGTTAACAGGCCCGTAATTGGAGCCTAGCGATGGTGTCAAAAGATCGCAATGAAAATGAAAAAGAAAGAATTCGAGGAGACTTCTTTCGTGACACTGCCCAGATTCTGCTATGGTTTAGTTTACCATATTGGAAGTTCTCACTGGATTGATTCAGACAACCTGTTCGTTTCACAAGGCAATGGCTTTTGATAAACACCCCTTGAGCGATCCTGTGTCTCCTGCTTTTGACACATTTGAATGAAGACGAGAGATAAGTCAGTAAACTAACATTCTGGTCTGTTGACCGAAGTAATAATCGCTGTCAATGAGCCACAAAATCACATTCAAAGCGTTCCATTTGACAATTTTGCCTGATGATGTTTGCCTCGACTATTAACACGTCAATCGCTGCTATAAAGCTATTAATTATCAGGTGGCTTCGCCTTACCTTGTAAACCAAAATTCGCATTTAGCTCCATCCAGTTGCGGCAGAAAATGTTCTGTGGTTGCGTTTCTTGGCCGTAGAAAGGCGAATCGAAAACACGTATCGGGCTCAGTCTGGAGTCTGTCGAGCATGAAATATTTATGAATCGTCATTAGGGGTTGGAAAGCTACTTTTCATGGGTCGCTTCACTCTTACCTTTCCGACACAAATCAATCAGTTCAAGTCGATTGACTTTCGCATCGTCGTTTAATCCCAGGATATTCTCAATCGAAAATTTATTGTTTTGCTTGCTTTTAATTATTTTCTCCTCCTCACTAAGCACGTCACATCTCGTCACAGGCGCCTCCGCGTTCATTACACCATTTAATTCGATCAACATCTAATCCCAACCACGGACATCCACTAAATGGTTTGCGAGGGAGAAAGGAAAGAAAACGCTGTTCATCACTTCGAGATGCACGCCTCTATTTAGCACCTCTTTGTGTGAAGCTGGGCACGTATATCCATCTTTCTTCATCATCAACCGGTAAATCTTTGAGAACCGCCACATGGCATCGTGTTCGCTCCGCTCTCTTACCCAGTCTCTCGCCTTTTAAAAGCTTTTATTACTATAAAAAATTATGAATTAATCTTGTTACGTTGGCGTGTGGCGTGAGAGTATAACCACTTATAGGGGATGCTGAACGAATGCTAAGCATGACAGGTATATTCGCTCGCTCTTGTGTGTAGAAATACTTGGGCGGAGAAATAATTAAGTCGCTCTCTGAAATGATAAATCGATGGTTTATCTCGGCAGCAATAAATCACGTCGGAGCATCTGAAACGACCGATAAAGAAACAATTTAATGGTGATAACAAACGACGATATCCTTTCATCTCGTAATTTAATGAGCATCAATGGCAACATAAAAACAATTAGCCCAGCTAGGACGAGATAGTACGGGTGTTGAGCAATTATCTTTCATCTCCTCGACAAAGGCACGCGATTTTTCCTTTCGCTCGACCGAGCAAAGCGAGAGGGTCGAAAGATTGGAATCATCAATTTCTCTCCACCGAGACAGACAATTATCAGGAAGAAGAAAAGAAAATTGGAGGAAAAGATTTTCCCATCTGCAGCGCGAGAAAATTCCTCTCACCTGATTACATCAGCGACTTGCTCATGATAAATGATTGCACGATTGCTGTTAACAGTGCTCGTAAGACATTTTTATGAACTGAACGAGGAAAGGAAAATCTCGACTGGTATTATTAATGTAACTCCCCTGCAATCTTTCCAACGAGTCGATTAGGGAGCCGTTCAACAACGACGTAGGCCAAAAAAGAAATTAAGTGAGGGCTTCAGCCTTTTCCACCCGAGTCAAAATGACATTTGATGGAGATTTAGGATGTCAAGCGATCTTATTCTTCATCCAGAAGACGTCAATGTTGCACAAGCCTTAACTACCAAAATGATTCTCACTCAAATTCCATTGCCAATGAAACAATTTGCTGCTTTATTACAAAGTTTAACGAGTCTCGGCATCTCTCAGAAGATTAACTTACTCAAGTTGTTTGAGTAAACATATCGTGATACTCAATCCACCTAATTTCATTTCATTTTCCCACAATGGTCTGTCAAGGTGTGTTGGACAGTCGCGTTCAGTATTATTGAGCCATTAACACTCATTGTGTAGGACTCGCATGTCAGCGTGGGAAATGCGCAATGTGTTGCTTGGACACATTTAGGGTGAATCAGATATTTCAATTTATCTCAGTAATTTCATCTTTATTGGTCCAATAATTCCATCAACAGAAAATCAAGGTTTATTGCACAATAAGTCTGCGACAAGTTATCTAGTGTAATCTTCGTTCATGTTGTGAATTGTTAAAATGTGACGAAAAACCCAGCGATGTGGAAAATGTGGGTTAAAGTTTCGCTCTTCGAGATTCTGAAGATTCTTTTCTTCGCCTGCCACAGTCGTTTCTCATCACAGCAAGCAGAATGTTGGTTAAGAGTTTTGTGTTTGCGGCTTTTTTGTGCAAGTTTATCAGCTCGAGAATGCAAGATTTTGCTCTTGACGTGGATGACATCCTCAGTGACAATCTCATGCCGGTGTCGTTTCTTATGCTTGAGAACAAGCTGCTCGAGGAACGTGTCGAGGGTGACTCAAGGAATTCGTCGCTCAAAACGCTTGACGAGGAGTTTCAGTGTGTGACTAAAGACAAAATCGCGGGTGACGATGGAACCTTCAGTAACGCTTTCAACTCAATGAGGTTTCATCGAGAGATGTTCAGCAATTTTCTCTGCAGCAAATTTATTGCCGGGAAGATCCTTGATGATATACAACCGAAAGTGTTAAAGGGCCGTTTGGGGCTTGCAAAGTTTTCCACACAAGCGGAGGGAAACAATTCCTTATCATTTGACGGCGGGGCCGTTAAGTCTCGCATGCTGTTCGACGAAGGTTCCTACGCTTACAAAAACTGGTTGGCAAAGTTAGTTGCTTCCTTTCTGCTGACATTAATTAGCTGTTGTGACTTAGTGTTCCGTCGTTTTGTTTATCCCACAATTTATGACAAACCCAAAAATATTTCTCCCTTTGTAGAACGACGACTTTAAATGATATTTATAAGAACATGGGCATGAACCAGAAACCCAACGAGGAGAGAAAACTCCGACGACAAGACCAGTTCATCGACGATGCCGCAGAGTATGAAGAGGGCGATGTTACCGGTTTCATGGTGGAAAAGCCGCTGCAAAGTGGCGGAATTAATTCGTTTGATGTGAGTTCTAATGTTTGCTCTCGCTGCCAACTCGCTCGGTTGGAAAAATCAAGCTAAATTGTTGATTCAATTTCCAGCAATTTTCGCCACCACAAGCAACAGCTGGCGCAAAGACAGGTAAAGCAGAACAACGATGTCAGCCGATCGTGAACACATTTTCTTGTTGGCAGTGCTTTCTGTTTCGGAAATTGCTCTACTCAAAAACGATTTATTTTCGCTCTAATGTGTAGGAAATATTCTCGGCGCCGTGTCGTCTCTTTCTTCACCTTCTCCTTTCGACCTTAAACATCTTTCAAGTGGTTAAGTTTCTCCCATTTTTTCATGAAACTTTCACGTTTATGCCAGCTGATTGATTTGATTTATGGTCAAGGTTATCACTATGGACCGACTGCTCAGCAAGATTACTCGTATTATCACAGCCAGCCGGCATCTTATCATCCTCCGCCCAGCAGCATGAAATCGATTGGAATTAAAGACCTTTTCGACATTGCACTGACGACTCTGGCATTTCTCTCGTTTGGGATGTTCATCATTCAAGGTTTGTGCTTTTTAAAATAATAGTTCATTCATCTGAAACTTTTCTTCTTCAGTAATCATGTGCATAACTATGGCGAAGGGTTCGGAAAGCTCGGTGATGCTGCCGATGGAAATGACAGCGGACGGAGGTGAAATCGAAACTGCTGAACTGGAAGTGCGAGTCAAGCGGTCGATTGAAAAGTTCTCGGACAAGAACATCAGGCGAATCAACGAAGTGTCGAAGCGAACTCTGCAGTCGATTGAAGCTTTCATGTTTGCGAAAGACGACGGTGGTCGATGTCTGAAAAAGTTCATCTGCGAAAACAACAAACACTCTCGAAAGGCCGTCGACATTCAGAAGTACACGATACCAATCTTCGGCATCTCACTGAGTTACTTATCCGGCAAACTCAACGGGTTTCCGATAACGTCGAATCTCGAAACGCTGCAGGCTTCTTTAATCGGTCTGGGCAACGGCAACTGTTCAATGTTCAAATGCACAACTGAAACTCTTATCAGCAGGAGAAAATGAAACAAACCTCACTTGATTAATTAAAGATTTCTCTTCGTACACATTTTCCATGGGCAATTATAAAAAATCTACATCGAAAGTTGGGATTTTTCTTCTCGTGCTTTTCATTAATAGCACACTAAGCTAGACCAGTTTGTGGCAATTGAAAGGAGTTTACAGTGAAAAATAGCAAGAAGTGCGGAAACGTTTTACAAGCTGCTAACGTTTTAAACTTATAAGCAACTCCCTTGACATCTTAAAACATATTTTAACCTAAGCTAAGAGCAGTGTCCCGATCGCTCCGAAATATCCCTCATGCTCGAGGAACAGCGCCTTGAGTGTGTTCTTCGACCAGTAATCCATCGCGAATGCTAAGAGTTTCATTGAAATGGGGTTAACACGCAAAAAGTTGCCAACAAAGACGACCTGAAATTAGCAAGATGATGAGTGACACTCAATTGCTGTTAATCGCTTTATCAACACACCTTATCAATTTTTTCATTGAGTGCACACATTCGCGCTATCAGGCCGATATTGTTTGTTATTGTAACGAGAGTCGCGTTCGCTAGAAATCGATCAGATTTGGAAAATCAAAATCAGTCGGAAGCCATTTTAAGGTTTTTGATAACTTACCGAGGTCTTCGCGTGAGACGCTTGACCGTCGCTCCCTTGAATTCATCTGACCGAAGCTCGAAGCTACCAAACTTCCTGGTAAGCCGAAACGTTCGTAATCGCCTCCATAAATATCGCGAACCAATTTATCGACCTTTGTGTGGTCGCCTTTCGTTGCAAGTTGGATTGCTGAAACGATAAAACTTGTTGTGGCAACCGTCGTGCTTTAATCTCTTTGTAGACCGACCTTCTTCAAATGTGTTGCAGCCTGTGAGCAGACAGCAAAGGCCGAGGAACGTTCCCCCACCCAAACTTGTGCCGGATATTCGCTTGTAATCTGTTGGACCTCTAACGGCCAACACGCTCACTCCCGAGCCAACATTCACCAAAATAAACGGATAAGGCTGCGAGAAATCAAAACGAGACTTTTGACTTAAACTGAAAGTAAGAAAAAAGTTTTCGGCATAAAGTAAGCGATAAGAACAACCGCAATCAGGTAGACTCTCACCTAATATCACTTGCGTTTTCGTAATAATAACATTCGGTACGATTATGTGTCTCTGCATAGAGAATTCCCTTGATAAGCGCATCGAGCTCGTCGAATTTCTGCAGTTGCATGTTCACTTCCTGCATCGTGATTTATTGTAATAAATTCAACAGATTGAAATTAACTCTCGTTGCCACTTACTTTATGGAATTCATCTTCGAACTTGAAAGCTCCGCCACCTGTTGCACACACAGTTGTCAGCAGCTTTGCCACTAAGGAGCGAAGAAGCGGAACGAAAGAAATAAATTTCCATAAATTTCAATGGAATATTTCGCGACTTACTGCCTTTCGACTTGGCCAGCTGCAAAAAGCTCCCCATTTCGGCCGTGGGGAAGCGAATGAAATGTAGAGAACCCTTTTTGCCTCGGATCTCGACATTGTCCAACTGAAAAAAGATGAACGTGAAATGAATTATTGATGTTTATACAAGTGAATTAACGCTGATGTGTCGTCTGAGGTAACCATCTGCGTCAACACGAGAGCAAGCCTTTTCATCATGACAACAAAGAATGAAAGGAGCTTGTTACCACGTAAGCAGCGAAGACGTGTTTTGAAACGCTCGTCAAACAAACACACAAGAATGTTATTGAAATCTTCAACAAGAATTCTTTTCGCGAACGAGAATCAACATCGCTAAGTTGAGAGTGAAAGAAGCGAATTGTTCGATCACAATAGAACACTCAAATTGTTTGAGTTAAACATGTGAGACTGTTCAAAGTCAACGTCATCATCTGTCGATCGAGAGAGTCGTAGACTGTGGTCAAAGTTCAACCCAGAAACTCCAGCAGAATTCATTCGATTGCAGGGGATTATTTGATAAGCACTCGATGAACAACGATTGCGATTAGATAAAGCTTAATCTCTCGGTTGCTGGTGGCACTTACTTGTAAATAAATATCCCTGTGTCCAGTTTTGCCGTAAGCGGAGTTCTTCGTCAGATAGCGACGGATGTTTCGCAGAATCTTTGCCTCTTGATCGCGTTCCGGCTCATCATCGTTGGGCTCGAAATATACAAGTTTCGTTAGCGTTCCGCCGATATCCATTCCAAACCATGGCATAGCTATTAAGTAACAGGGAAATCGATCAGCATTATTATCAGACAACGGTGAAGATCAATGACATTTCAGTCGAGTAAAAAATGCGACTTTGCACGACTGGAAACTGACATTCATTCACGTGGCCTCACACAACTCCGATCACGCGGGCGGCTTTTAAGATTTGAAATCGGAAACAAAGTCTTACATGAGGAATACAACGCGTTTCTGTTTATCTCCGCTGATGTGTTGTTGTTCTTAAGGTGGATGCATTCGCTTTCAGCTACGAAATTCGGCGATTTCTTCGTTCGCAACTTTTTACGCTTCGGCATGGCGATCATCGTTGGGTAGTAGCTAGAGAGATGAAGTCGCGTTTTGTGCTGATGTTGTTTCCGTTCGCTGTTGCTACTTGACAGTGAACCTGACGATGACGAAAGCGAGGAATCTGGTGGCGTCATTAACTCGACGGCACTCTGTTTCTTGTTACGGCAGGTTTTCGGGTATTTGACAAATAAGGCCATTTTGATTTGTCCAATCTTAAGCTGGTTTACGTTGTGAAGTCGTCACGCTTTTATTGCCTTCAAACTGTCGATGGATACATTCTTTATTTACATTTAGCTCTTCGCTGTCACTTGCGTTTTCGAAGGAATGCGAGCAGTTCGTGAACGAAATGTCTTCGCGACAAAAAATATGTTAATTATAATCCGGCACTCGGTTCAAAGGTGGATCAGTTTGATTTCGTGATTGGCAAGTGTGCAGCTCGTCAGGAAACAAACAACTCGTCGCGATCGACAAATTTCCGGAACTTCTCGACAATACGCGCAAGCCCTGTTGTTCCCGTGCATCTTAATTACCAGAATTTAAATTTTCCACCTGATTAATTATTCGAAAAATATTTTTTACCCGCTAACCGACGAGTTCAATTAATTCACCGCTTTAAACAATATTAAACGAACGTTTGACCCTCATTTGCAAATGATTTTAAAGCAACAACCCTTTTCGTTTTCGAGAGACAACGGCGCGTTTCGCGAGAAATTATTTCTGAATGAAACACTTCGAGGTGGAAGCATTGAAGTTGAAGACATTATTATGTAACGAAGACACTCCATTCATCGTTATAGCACTGCTCGACGCACGCATTTATTTGTTAACGATATTTACGTTATGTTGAATCGGTGTGGTCGCACCAGAATTTCATGTAGAAGAAGCGACGAGGTTACTGAAATTTGTCAAGTTTCTCGCTGTTGATTCACTGGTAGACAAACACGTCGTTAGGATGATGAGGGCTAATTGAACGTCAACAAAGCACAACTGATTCAAGAATTTCGACGGCAAATTTATGTAACAACCATCTCGGATCTCTGAGATATTTCACTTCTCCGCTTTTAAGTAATTGGATGAGATTTCAAAGAGGCGAAAGTGAGCGACACGCGCGAATCAACCGTTTAGTTCCGTCTTTAAAGCTCGACTGGCTGGAAAAATATCTTTCGATGTCCAGTACATACGCGATCGTGAACACAAGTTCATCAAATTCGCTAAGAAGCAAACGCTTTATAATTCGTGTATTGGTCGTTGCGCGTGTGGATGTGAATGAACGTTTATCAGGTATTGAGAGCTTTACGCAAGCTTTCTGATAATTAATATCAGTGAAGCAATGTGCACGGTTGCCACACACATGTAGCATCGTGGCGTGCCCAGCCGTCTGTATCCCCTAAGCTGATCGTGGAGACGATAACCTTCGAGCTTCGTCGCCGAATTGCAAAACTTTCTGATGTAGATGGAGAAACGAAATCTCAGCCTTGAGGTTGATAAGCCATCGCACACTCCCATGAGACCCCAGCCGAACCAAATTTAGAACTCTTATCTGTCGCGGGGATTGACGACGAATGAATTAGGATGCTGAGTCACTGATTGTAGTGAAATCTTCTTCGTAACAAAAACAGACACTTGAAGTCTGATAACGAAGCACCAACTTCAATTGCAATCGCCTTCCAGTCGCACACAAGCGCTCGGCCATGCCGAAAACAAACAAGACTCACCTCGTTCAGCGAGCGAGAGAAATCCCTTCTCAGCCTTTCGTTCCTTCTCATCTTTATCAATGTTTAATGAATTGAAATCAATGTTGTCCATGTTACCAACTCCGTGGACCCGATCAGACTCTCAATGTTGACACGCGCGACTAATTTAACAGCAAACTGATTGATGATTCATAACATAATTTCACAAATTTCCAAAAATTTCTCGCCGAAACGAATCACCAAGAAGGGGAATGAAAGAAACTGAGGCGGCGTTCAGTGAAAACATTTTTCCTGTGGTGAGATTTCCCTCGACTTTCACTTTGCAAAAAAATTATTTCCATTAAACATCTAGTTTAGCTAATAACAATATGAGAAAAATCTTAATTAAAATTTTTGAAAATATTTTTTTTAATTGGTAATTTTTCAAGTTGTTTCAATTTGTTCTTGTCAAACTAATAAATTTGAATAGTTGATCGATCAAAGCTTTTTGTACTCCGAACTTATTTAGCTCTACAGGATGAAATAGAAACTGCAGGATTTCCGTTCTCCAAGTTTTCCATTCACTGCCAACTCACCACAGTCGCGTGCAAAACTCACCACGCACCACGCGCTTTTTAGTATTAAAGTTTCATCTTCGTTGTTCGACATGATTTGCCTTCGAGATATTCTCGAGTAACAAGTTAGGGCTTTGTGATATTCACTTGTTGACCTTCTAAATTTTCCCTTTTGATCGATGCAAACAGCGACGCTCAAACCAAACTCGAAGTGAACAACAATAAAACCTTTGCAACACCTAAAAGCTTTTGCAGAAACGACTTTGATAATAAATAAGTAATGTGTTAATAAACAGTGTCAATGTTAATTAACATATTTCGTCGTCGTCAAATATTAAGTATTTTTTCCGCTTTTTTCTTCGGATGAAATCTGAAAAATAGCAAACAAGTGCGATGTTTCGACACATGATAAACAATCTTTATTTGCTGTGGTGAATCTGATAGATTGTTCTGAGCTTTTTCAATGAATTTTTAATGCAGCGGCAAAGAAGAAGTCTACGATAGAAACACAAAAATATTGACAGTAGCACTTCGCTGAAATCATTTCGAGATGTTAAATGCTTTCGATCTCGTGCCTGTCTTCTTCGAGCGCTCGATTTCACTCTTCCTGTACACGAACAGAGGCCTAGAATGAAAGACGTTGCTTGATTAGTCATCTGGTTGC
Source organism: Smittia sp. YW1114-2 (assembly GCA_033064975.1). NCBI lineage: Eukaryota > Metazoa > Arthropoda > Insecta > Diptera > Chironomidae > Smittia > Smittia sp. YW1114-2. Next base: position 10,060,891 of record CP093834.1, on the reverse strand, counting down.
CAATCCTCTACATTTGCATGCCGAAATACTATCATTCTACGGCTCCGCTTGAGTTCATCGTGGCGATAAAGGTTCGTGACAAACTGGTCGTATCGAACGCCTGGCGCTGGCTTCGCAGGGATCTCGAACTCTTCGGGTGGAGAAACTGGTAGCTTCTCAAGGCCGCCGTCATCCTCCGCACTTCTCTTCGCTTTCGTCGCTTTGCTCTCGTCGTGTCGATACAGTTCTTTGATGAAATCGTCGTAAGCGGGATCTTTGGCATCGGGCTTCTTTATGATAAACTCGTCATCCGTGTCTTCGATGTTTAGCTTCTCTGATGGAGATTCGGGTCGACAATTTGCACATAATGTCAAGCTCAAAGCCACAAAAATCTACAGAATTAAAGATTTGCCTTAATGTGTTTGCTCTCTGCAGCTGAAAAGGGAGCGTGTTTGTGAAAAACACTCACAATTAAAAACCTTCTCGGCATCATGCTGCTTGCTACCGTTGCTGTTTATTTGTTTGCTCAACTCCAACGAAAGTCAACTCGTTTAACAATAAATTTATTTCGGTGCTGCAGTATCGCGTAGAGGCACAACTTGAGCGCTTATTTCACGGATAAAGACTGAACGAGCGAATATCTCGCGAGCGATGCTTTTCGTGAACTGATGAAGGAAGACGAACAAGAAGAACGGCAAAACCAACACCACATTGCAATGATGATGTTAATTGGCTTTTTCATTTATCACTGGAATAACAGAAGAATAAAAAAGTCATTTAAGCGAAAAGGCGCTTTATGACTTCTCTGTACAAAGACTCGAAGCAAAGGAAAGTGAATCGTAATCGATGTATCGAAGTTGCGTAATCATTTCACATGATACGAATGATGAAACATGTCATTGGTTTCGGATAGTACACAGCTTGTGTAACTCGCGATTCTCCATTGAACGAGTCCGAACAATGGGAAGCTTTTTGTGAGCTTTTATGAAGAGCAGCTTTAATGAAGCTCCGAAAGGTTTCCTCAGTTTCAACCCGACGCTCGATCAAGGCAGACGCATTCTACATACAGAGATGCGTGACTCCCAAATAACGAGAGGAATCTCTCATACTCGATGAAACATATTGGACGGATTAATTGTTATATGAGTGTCGGGTTGGGGATTTCCAATAAAACCACTTAATCTATAAAATATGAAACTTTTTGTCTGCGATTTCTGTTCATCATTTTATTCGTAAAGAAGAATTTTCGTTTATTCTACAATGTTTTGTTGCTTGTTTTATTTACATTATTCACATCTGGTGGCTCTTAAATGCATTTCATACTCTACAAATGTCATTGATTGAAGACTTAAATGCTCTATCATAAATTGTATTGTGATAATATATATATTAACATTCTCTGCACATTTTCCTCTTAAAGTGATTTAAAATTCATCTCGTTTCATTAAAACTTTAATCACTTTTCATAGGATTTAAACTAAGTTTTCTAAGTCGAAGCGAGTGTGAGAAAAGAAAAAGGGAGAAGAGCTCGGGAAACGAATTAATTAAAATTCCGCGAAAGTTTTCCCTTATTTTTGATTAATAGTTTGGACTAAACCTCGAGTTTGAAATGGAAAAGTATGGCGAGGTAGGAGAGGAAGACGAGGAAGTGGAGCCAGAGCAAGGCGACGGTTATAAAAGCTGCTACCTCATCATACGACGTGAAATGATGAAAAAGTGTTTTTATGATGAATTTGAATATAAAATCTTCTAAATTATATTCCTCAAAAGATGCTTTCTCTATCTCGAGAACAAAAACGGCGCGAGAAAGAAATTTGGAACTTTTCTTTTTCTGTTGTTTTGATGTTTCACAGCAAGAAAATTTAATTTTCCTCGCTAGCTGGCTCCAACCCACTCCTGTTACCCTTGCTTTCGCAACATATTTTTCATTCCCAAACAGTCGCGGCATTAAAATTGCTCTTCATGATAGGAAAACAAAGTTTGGTGTAAGGTGGGACGCAGATTAAGGGAAAAGCCGAGCGAGATAAAGAAGTGAGAAAACTCAAATCACGAAATATTCGGAGAACTCGGAAGGACAAGAATTCGCTTCGAAATTAGTAAAGTTTGGAGTTCCCGTCCTCCCTCTTATTATCTAACTCGTTCCCAATTTGCCTCGTTAAAGAGTTCATCATTTTGTGTTTGTAGCGAGCGAGAAAAAAATTATAAACATTTAAATTGTTTTAGGCACTTTTGCACAAGAGATTTCCATTCAGAAATTGAGTCAAATTAATTTCGAAGACACTAAAAGAGTTGGAAAGAGAGACAAATTGAAAGAAATTGAGTAGAAAGAGGAACGATGATGATGATGAATGCAATCTAGCGTGAAACTCTTGCACATTTGTCAATTGTTCTCGTTTTTATCTGCGTCGAGGGCGACGGGTTGAGGTTCTGGCACGGTTCGCATTTCTGCTTTGCCTAAATTGCTTCCAATCAGCGACGGAAGAGAGATGCTCCCATTTAATGAACACTCGTCCCGGGTTCAGAGTTAGTAAGTTAACAATTCAATAGAATTAATAGTAACAGAGCGAGCAATATTATATGCGGAATGATGCAATCAGGTTTCTCTTTTCACTTTGTAAGTAGTTGGATGGAAAAAATGCTCCTCGCTAGCACGAAATCAGCACCGTTTTCACTTAAATTTATGGACTTTTTCTTCTCCTTTCACATTCTAATTGATTAAATTAAAGTTTTTATGGATTTCCTTCCTCCATTGCAGCTAAACAAGGAAAGGGATGAGAACAATTGTGTGCGAATTGATTGCCGGGGAATCATCTGGATGTTTCATTGTACTTTTCCAGGAGAATAGAGAGAAGAAAAATATAAATTCAAGCAATTTATTGTTTCAGATAAGCCTAAGCGCTTTGAAATGTATACGAACTCGGAACTGCAAATCCGAATGATTCCCCGCCATGAGCGAATTATGAATGTATGGAAATTTTCATTATTAATAGATGCCATTGCTAGTTTGATTTGGATGAAGGAAAAACTTCTGTTTGCTCGTGTTCGCTTTGTTGGAAATAAAATTAAACTTCAGGATATGCTCTAGTTTTTGCGTTAGATATGAATTTTCTCTTTTTTCTTCCTTTCGAAATCCTTTTTACATCAGATTGAGCTTTTCCTTTTTTTGTCTCAGGATTCGTTCAACAACAACGTCTTCAATCATAAGACGATTAGACCAGCGCCCTTCTCTTTGTCTTCAGTCTTCGTACACGTTTCAAACGAAGCTCAATCTTCCTAGATGACGACGCTATTGTTGAACGAACCTTATCGTATGTTATTTGTTCATGGGAAACGTTCATAAATTATTTCACGCTGGTTAAGGGCACGTCGAACCCTTTTCATTCACACTCTCGTGCGTTGCTCCAGCAAAAGCTCGCACAGAGCTCATTGATCGGAGCGCCGTAATACACGAGCACGCCCTGATTGCGGATACTTAAAACATATTTGATAGATGATACTTAAGTAAAAAGTTGTTCCACAATTAAACGAAATGGATGGTCCTGGGACGATAGTTTGTTTGACTTTAAACTTAAACATAAATTCATTGGAAAAACACAAAATATGTCACTCTTAAGTGTAGCTGTTGTCCTCAAACGTCGGTCGATTTGGTCCAATTAGTTTTATTGGTATTCAGGGATTTCAGATAATTATTGCTGGTGTTCAATTCGTCAGTTTCGCTATCCTCAATTTCGCAGAGCTTCACAGACAAATCGCTTTGAGATTGATCGCCGTGCATGTGGAGAAGATTAGTGTGTCCAAGTAGCGAGCTTCCCTCACCTGCATTCGAGTGGAACAAAAGAAAAAAGGCGGAGATAATGTTTAACGGGCGTGCGGAGGAAGGGAAAACTTTTTGCAACTCACCGCCTTTACTTAATTCCAGTTCCAAATCACTTTGCTGGACCCGGTTTCGCCTTTTATGACTGGGGAAACCGTAAGCTGGAACGTCGTCCTCGTCTTCGTCAGACTGCAAAATTTGATGCGGTCCAATGTCGACGCCATTTTTGAAAATTCTCTTATTCGGAATCACGTCATTCGAGTGTGTCAATGGAATGCTTTCCCCGTCGGTCTCGCTTTGAATGTTGTACTTCGGCAAATAGCTGTTCGGATGGCGGACGTAAGTCTCAGCTAAATTGTGCAAAAGCAAAATTGGGGATTTTAATTAATTGCTTTATGAAATGGCTTCGCACGGTATCCTGCGGCGGAATGATTTTCATCGCTTCGGTCTTATCGATACGTACGTGTATTGTTTACTTTTAAAGGCACTAATCAAGTGTTGGCATGAATGAAAGGGATATGTTAGTGTTTAGGATCAATCCTCGAAAGGGTGGAAGAGAAGGGAATCGAATAGAGATGCGATAAAAAGTTTTCCTTTTAATTTCACTCAGTTTGAAAGCAAACCCCTTTTTGCTGTTCTCTCTCTTATTCGCCTAATTCCCCAAGTTTTCGTTTTCCATTTCGAGTATAAAACTTGGTCGATTTCAAACTGAATTAAGTCTCTGGGATTTGTTTGGGGGTCAAATTTGCTGTCTATAAATAAATCATGTCGATTGGTTTACCTGTGTTGAATCTGTAGTCCACGTCGCTGCCGCTGTCCAAAGGATTCAAATAGGGCAGAGATTGGTCGAAATTTATCGATAACGGCTGCTCGCTTCGATCGCCCTCGGAATCGTCGGGAAAATCAAGTTCAATATTCTCGTTAAGCGTCTCAATATCACGGGAAGGATCCATAATTGTTCCAATGCTTTCCATCATTACGTTTGGTTGGTGATGTTTGTTGCTGTTCGACTCGTTCGATTCGTTACTGTGGAAGCTTGAGGAGTCAATCACTTCACTTCCGGGAACTTCTGTGATGTTTGAAAGCACATTGAGCGATCGAGGCTTCCAATCAGAAACGTCCCAGTCATAAGCTCCGCTCTCAGTCGTTCCAGCATAAGTTGCCGCTGGCGATGGCAGCAAACGTCCTTGAAGAACGCCCTGCTTGAAGTGATTGGTGGCGTGATGATGGGGACTTAATCGCTTATCGTTATTTATTTTCGTCTTATCGCTAAACGTTTGCAGATGAATCTGATCCCATTTATTTTGCTTATGCGATGATGTGTCCGTATCACTTGAATTGCCTGTGGTATTGTTAATGTTAACCATTTGCTGGCTCATTGGATTACGATTTAATTTCCTGTACTCAGGAGGTAAGTTCTCCAATTCATCTCCCGCTGAACCGTAATTCCTTAGCGTATCAAGATTATTGTATTGCATTATTGGATTATATGGAACATTGTGATGATGGTCCGAAGTTGCAGCGTACGAAGCTGGCCGTTGATTCTGCTGTTGCTGTTGAACGACTTCTAAGTTGCTCATTTTCGAAACACGTTTATAATCCGAGTTTATCGGTGAAGCGACGTTGTTCTTCACACTCCTCTCCTCTCGAGCTTTTCTCCTAGAATTACAGCAACAGCAGAAGCACAAGCATATCAATAACAGCACAAGCCCGACGATAGCCCCAATGATGATGATTTTTTGCTCGAGGCTCGTATTATTTATTAGGTTGGAGATTATCGAGTTCGAGTACAATGGATCGCCGCAGCTTTTAAGATCGGGCGGACAGATACAGCGGAAGCTTCCGGCCTCGTTCACGCATGTAGCGCCATTCAAGCAGGGATTGTTGGCACACTCATCGACATCGATTTCGCAAGTCTTTCCAGTGAATCCTCGGCACATACAAATCGGCCCATCATCGCCTTCCTCGCATACGCCCGAATGTCGACAAGGATTGGGCAGACAGAAGCGCCCGAAGTCGCAGCGTCTACCAGACATCCGCGCAGGGCACTCACAAGTGTAATTTCCGAAGCCTTCGTCACGACACTTGCCTCCAAATAAGCAAGGGCTTGAAGAACACGGATCACGGTCTTCTTCGCAATGCTTCCCGGCAAATCTCTCATGGCATTGACACTCGTATTCGTTGTTGTTGTTATTGTTGATCTCCTTACATGTGCCACCGTTGAAACACAAATTTTGAGATTTACATTTCCCCAACGGGATCAAAGCACTAGATGCTTCGCAATTGAAGTCGACGTTTGCGAACCTTTTGAGAACAGCAACGGAGCTGCTCGCAGCTGCATTCATTTGAAGTGGTAAGGTGGCCCGTGAGAGCTTTAAATCATCGAGGCAGCCAATGAAACCGCGTTGGATGTCTTCAATCCCAATCACTGTAGGGTGCGGGCGAACCTCAGCGCCGAAGTACAAATCGTGAGATTGAACATTCAATATTCCATTTACTCCCGGACTCACTCCAGTTCGAGTGTGCTTGCCATCAATTATTAACCGCGCACTGTTGCCTTCACGTTCCAAACGTATTTCATGCCATAAACCATCGGATACGTGGATACTACTGACGCTGACCAGCCCCTCCCCAGAGCCGAGGTCGAAGCGGAACTGAACAACTCCGTTCTGCAGTTCCAAAATCATATAGTCGACCTTTCCCGCCGCGTACATCAAGTTGCCTGTTAACTGTACGGTTCTCACTCGTAGCTGCAATTGAATCTGCTCCTCAAGCGTCTTCATCGAGAGATCCTTATCGATTTTGTAATGAGCGTAGCTCTTTCCGCTAAATGTTACAGGATTTCTCGGGTTGTAACAGTTCTCCTCGTTACATTTGCTCGTCTCCTTATCGCAGTTCGTCCCGAAAAAGCCGTCGTCACAGGCACAGTGGTAGCCACGTTCGGTCTTATCCGGAACACATTTCTTCGGCAATTTGCAAGGATCTTTTGCACACTCGTTCACGACGAACTGACAATAGTCGCCGCCGAATCCAGTCTTACAATTACACTCTGCCTTATGTTCGTGGTGCGCTGAAGCGAAGCTGAACATATCCGTCGAGATGGGGTAGGAGAACTTCGAGTCAACAATCACTCTGTCCTCGCAGTCCCCGTGAATACAATAATGTTGCAAACACTTTGCTTTTATTACTTCCGAGATCTTTAAATGAGCAATGTCTTCTATTTCCTCCACATTTTCCTCAATTATTCTTCTGACGTCGCTCGGAGAGTAAAAGTTGTTGGAACTTGTGCCGTGATTCATGCTTGACTTTCGCACAGCAAAGAGAATGTCCAAATTCCTTTCAGACGTCTGACGTTTACTTTTGTGATTTTCGTTCATTTCGGAAGACTTTTGTACGCTTATGAGAATTACGTCCTTTAAGCGGCAGTGAATGATTTCTTTGAGAGCGCGGATGAAAGTTTTCCGTTTGCTCAAAATGAATTCCTCGGGACTGATGTTCTTCGCCCTAATTGAAATAGCATTTTGCAACATTTCTTCCGAAACAATCTCCACTGACACTTTAATTATGGTTGATGATACAAATTTATTATCCGAAACTGTTACGTTCAGACGATACTCGCCCGAATCGAGCCGAGGGTAAGCATAGAGTGATCCATCTTCCTTGGAGATATTAAAGAGTGCCGTTGGTTTGTACGATGCACCATTCATTGCTACCAAATCGAAAGTGAGAGTATCGTAGGAGTCTTGGTCGGAAGCGAAAACTTTGCCGATCCTTCCGCCCGGGTATTCGTCGTCGAACGAGTTGATGTAGATTTCGAGTGGGGTCACGTAGGGCGGGTATTGACTTTCTTCGATAATTTTCACTGTCACTTCCGCGTCAGAGTACAACACAGGAGATCCGTTATCGAAAACACGAATTTTCAGCTGGTATCTGTCCTTAATCTTGTGGTTGAATTTTGTCGCCGTCTTGAGAATTCCGTCTTGCTCGTCAATTCTAAACGCGCCGTTCTCGTTGCCGCTAATAAATTCGAAGGTGAATGGCTCGGCGTTCGGTGAGGCATCGTTGTCAATTACCTCGAACTTTATTAGATGAAAACCGATGGGTTTATTCTCCTGAACGACAGCCGTGTAGTTACGCTCGGAGAAGGTGGGGTAGTTGTCGTTCGCATCGGAGATTTCAAGATTGACAAGGACGTATGTCGATAGTTCCGGGAAGCCCCCGTCTCTCGCAACGACTTCAAGCACATAACTGGAGATGCCCTCCCGGTCTAATTCGTTGGCCACCGAGATATATCCAGTGTCCTCTTCAATGTTGAATTGATTCATGCGGTCACCCTTTTCAATTGAATACCGAACTTTGCCATTCTCATCGGAATCCAAATCATTGGCACGTACTTGAAGAATTTTATCGCCAATTTCCGCATCTTCTCTGATTCTTGCCTGATACGAGCTCTGTGAGAACGCCGGTGGGTTGTCGTTGAAGTCGCTTATTGAAATATTCAAAGTGGAGAGGGACGAGAGTGGGGGAGTACCGCCGTCGGTTGCCTGCACTGTCAGGAAATAATCTTTTGATCTTTCGAAATCCACCGAGTCCGCTAATGAAACGACGCCCGACTCTTTATCGATGGTGAACTTTTTATGGTCGTTGCCTCCAATGATTGCGTACGAGATTTCTGCATTAATCCCGATGTCATTGGATGTTGCCAGCAGCTTTATGATTGATGTTCCAATTGATTCCGACTCGGAGATTTTTGCAGCATAGTGATTGGAAGTGAACACAGGCGGTGAATCATTGATGTCTTGCACATTTACAACGAGGCTTGTCGTCGTTGAAAGACTCGGCTCTCCTTGATCCGTTGCTCGAAGCGTCAAATTATACAAAGCTTTCTGCTCTCTGTCGAGTGGTTTCATTAATGTGACGATTCCACTTTCCGGCTCGATTTTGAAGTGGTCTTTGTGCGAGTCCACGAACGAATATCTGATTTTTCGATTGATGCCTCTGTCGTTGTCGGTCGCCAGTACTTTGGTCACCAAGCTTCCCACGTCGGCATCTTCGGGTATGAACACATTATACGAGTCCATGGTGAAAATCGGCCTCTCGTCGTTAACATCTGTTAGTGAAATCTCAATGATACTCGAACACTCCCATCCAAAGTGATCTCGGTCTTGAACGAACGCAATCAACTTGTACTTCGATTGACTTTCCCGGTCGAGTTGCCGTGCGGTTCGCAACACTCCCGTGTGTTCGTCGAGGTGGAAATCTTCTGCCCCGCTGCCGGTGAGATAAAACCGTAGACGCGTGTTGGCCGCCTCGTCCGCATCGCTATAGAGAATCGTTAGGACTTGTTGGTTTGTTGCCACACTCTCGCTGAGTGTCTCCTGATAACGATACTTGAGGCATATTTGGGGGTTGTCGTTCGAGTCTTGAACGGTTATTGTCACATTTGTGATGTCAATAAATTTGCCGTCCGTAACCAGAATGGTCAGCAGATAGCTATCAATCGATTCTCTGTCCAAAGGCTTTGCCACATATAGTTCTCCGCTTTGTCTGATTTGAAATTGCGAGAATAAATCACCGGATGTTATATAGAAATCTACAGCCGCTTCCGCATCTTCGTCTTTGTCAGTGGTCTTAAGTTGTAAAAGCACAGTGCCCGGGAGGGCGTTCTCGTTGACGCTCGCCTCATAATTTCGCTTTTTAAATGTCATGGAATTATCGTTGTAGCCCAGGACTTTGATGACGACGGATGTCTTCGTTGAGTGTTTAATGTCGGGGCCGTTGTCAGTCGCAATCACGCTAAATTTGTACTCGCTCTGTGTCTCCCTGTCGAGTGCCACTAATGTCGTCAGCCAGCCCGTGTACGAATCAATGTCGAAGATGTTGAGAACATCGCCGGCATTCTTATCCAGCGAGTACCTCAAATTTCCATTCGATCCGCTATCTGTGAGATTATCAAAGGGAAGAGAGAAATTCGGTTAGGAAACTTTCTGTGGGCAAGAAAACTTCTTTGTTGATGTTTTCAACGAAATGAGGTGGAAAGAGCGGAAAAGATTCGAAAGCTCCCAAAAGAAGAATTCAAACAAATTACAAAGTGCTCAAAATTAAATTACGAAAGATTCCCGAAACGAATAAAATAAAAAATAAAGTCTCACCCCCGTCGTGTGCATGAACTTTTAAGATTGAGGAGCCCTTCTCGATGTTCTCAGCCACAGCTAATGAGTATAAATTGCTCTCGAAGGCCGGAATCACGTCATTAACGTCCAAAATTCTCAGCTCGATCTCGGAGATGGCTGTGAGCGGTGGAGATGAGTCCGTTTCGGCTAGAATGTTGATGTAATACAAATCTTTCGCTTCACGGTCCAACGTTTTTCCAAGCTTGAGCTCGCCCTCGGAGTTAATCGTGAATTGTGGGTCATCGGGGTCGTCGACGGAGATCAGTCTGAGCTTCGCCGTCACATTGCCAGTTAATGTAATGCGGCTGATTAATGTGCCCGGCTCTGAGTTCTCGGAAAGAAACAGATTCTTCTCCTTCTTCTCAAACGCGGGTGGAATCTCGCTCGAAGCCATGACGTAAACAGAGACAGGCACGTCGGAATGTAACGACGGAATTCCTGTGTCGTGAGCTCGTACGAAAAATTGAAACATCTGATTCTCGAATTTCACCGCGTCAAATTTCAAATAAACGCCTCCGTTCTGTTCATTAATTCCGAACACATCCTTGATTCCTTTGTTCTCCGAATCATAGATCGCGTACTTGACGGCTGCGTTCTGATTCTCATCCAAATCGACAGCTTTGATCCATAAGAAGACAATGTTGCGTGAGATATTGGCGGGAATGACTGCTTTGTATTCAGTATTTACGAACTGGGGTGGAAATTCGTTCTCATCAACCACCGACACACGAACTGTCGTAAAGCCTGAGCGGCCACCTTCATCAGTAGCAATCACGAGCATGTCGTAGTTCTTCTTCGTCTCTCGGTCTAATTTGATTTTCGTAATAATGTCGCCCGTGTCTGCATCAATATCAAAGGCTTCTTTCATCTCGTCCGAAACGATCGCATACGTAAGCTTTCCGTACTTTCCGAAATCGTCGTCTTTGGCTTTGACCGAAGATACAAGGCGGCCTGCCAATTGATTCTCATTAACCTTTGCCTCGTACACTAGTTGCTCGAATTGCGGATTGTGAAGGTTGGCTGGCAGAATTGTTATTTTGACACGTGTATAACTCGTGTAGACGCCATCTGTGACCGAAACGTTTAGCACCGCGATTTGTGTGTCGCCAAAATTTTGCATATTCATAAGCGTGATGATTCCGCTGTAGGGATCGAGGTGGTAAGTCTGCTGCTCGTTTCCCTCAACAATCGTGTAAATGAGTTTATTGGAGTCGATATAATCCGGGTCGTCGGCTGACAAAACTGTTACAAACTGTCCACGAGTTGCTTCTTGTGACAGAACGCATTCGTACGATAATTGCTCGAAGAACGGTGGGTTGTCACTCGAATCGCTTACATGAACAGACACATGTGCGGCTAGACGACGACAGGAGAAAAATGGGAAATGAGAAAATGGTTTCATTGCACACATGGTGATGAGAGTTTCTTTTTGTCTTGACAAAAGACAAGCGAAATTTAATCACGACAGAAAACACAAGAGAGATTTCTTACTGGAACTGAGTGCTGGGCTGCCTTTGTCGGAAACACGGATGGTAAAATGATGATTCTGAAGAGTCTCATGATCCAGAGATTTCTGTTGAGGTAAATGAAAATTTAACATGAGCAACATACGTATCTAATTTTCCACAAAGTCTCGCAGCATACCTTCAGAAACACCGTTCCTTCGTTCTCATCAATGTGGAAAAACTCTGATGAGTTTTTGTTATCGGTCTGGATGCTATACGATATCTCGGAATTTAATCCTGGATTTAAAAAAAGCGGAAGGTTGGAGGGAAATGAGATTTATATATTTCACATCGACGATCGATAACAAGGTAAACTCGTTTTTACCTGGGCCATCGTTGTCCTGCGCAGCTACTTTAAGTATCACAGAGCCGAAAGGTGCCGACTCAGAGACGGTGATGTCATAGTTATCCTGAGGCAGAGTTGGCGGACAATCGTTAACATCTGCCGGTAAACAAGAGAGCAAAAGGTTAAATGGAAAAAGTTTCACAAAAGCCTTTTGTTGAATTACCTGAAACCGCAATTGATAAGGGAACCTCTGCGTAGACGCCCGACACGCTATCTGTTGCTCTAATGATCAAATCGTAGCTCTGCTTCGTCTCAAAGTCCAGCTCATCGACAACGTAAATTGCACCTGTGCGATTTTTTTGATAGCATCGTTGCGTTAGAGCACGAGAACGAAGAGAAGAGAAAGAAAACGGAAATAATTAATTTTGAATTACCGTCCGACTGTTTGCAAACAACAAACATCGAGCATAGGGTACAAAGCAAAGTATTATAGTTTTATGGCACTATCATAGCAGATTCATATTCTCATGCAAACACCAATTCAAAGAGTGCAATGAGAAAGTGGAGCGGGCAGAGCGCCCCGACGGCTCAGTTGCGAAATGAGAAAATAATGATTCGAAAATTGAATAAAAATCATTTTCTAGTTCATTCCGCAGGCGAAACTTCGAGCGAAGCTTTCTGAAGGTGAGTTGGCATTTTGCCTTTGCCAACGAGGAAGCAAAGTTTGTTAAAGAGTGACTGCTTTCGTTGAAAGACGAATGACGATGAGATTCAGAAGTTTCAAAAGAGCTTAGCGAATAAAAATTCAATCCAACAACCGAAAAAGGATTAAATCATCGGGGTTGAGTGGAAAAAAGCACAAAAGTAAACGTTTAATTTGCTCCTACTTTAAGCTCTTCTCCTCCCTCCCCTCGTCAATACCGACAACTTCCTTAATCCATTTCTGTTGTAAAGTCAAAGTGGAAAACAAGCAATGAAAGCTGTGCAATGTTAAATGCTAAAGCGCTTCGGAAAGAATTTCCCCCGTTTATGTTTGAGCTTTACGCTCCGTGGTAAAACAGACAGATTCGGGGCGGATTCATTAAGAACGGGCCATAGACACTAAAATATTCAAAGCATTTTCATTCGAAAACGCTGTTAAGTAATTGACAAATTTTCCAACCGAAAGAATGACGGAGGATAAACATCTTGCCGTTTGTTGTTAATCATATTTTTGAATAATGAATGTCATGAAAAATGTATTTTCGAATAACTCTCGACTAGCGCGATGAAGTTTAGATCATGCTTTGAAATGATGGATTTAGCAATGACGTCATTAATTAGAAGTTTACCACCCACTTTGTCAGTTGTCTCATCCAGACTGACACAAAACGCTGACCCTCTATTGTTACCAACCTCGCTAGACTTTGCTTGACGACCATTCTAACTTTCTACACCATTGATGATCGAGCCCTAGGCGTCGATGAACGAGACAGACAAATTAAAGCGGACAGAAATCAAAACGCCATCAATCTCGTGTCGCCGAAACTACCGAAAAACAAAACTTTTAATCGCCGCCGCAACCGCATTTACATTTTTGATAACGATTTCATTCTTCTGTTTATTATTTCAGCTCGGTTTCGATGGTTCGAGGCCAAGCGGAGCGCACATCCATTTTTTAAAACAGCATTTTATGAATATTAAAATTTCTGCTCTCTCATATAAATTACACTTTTAATCCCAAACTTTTTTTTCACGCAGCGCGAACGCTTTTTTTCATTATTCAGTTACATTTGTTGGGGATGGTTTTTCGTTCGCACACGACTTCAGGTGAATTTTTACATCCTCACTTAGGCGACACGAGGTTTTTTAATTATGACTTTAAGTGTATGTCACGGTGAATTATTATTATGGCTTACAGCGCAAGTGAGTATTAAAATCTTTCCTTTCGGTTGCGTATTTTGCGGCTTTTATCCTAATTTTTCGTCGGAAAAGCCATTACAGCAGCGAGCTGAAGGAATGCTAACCCGTGAAAGAAGCAATATCACACGGAATCTCAAGCGAGAGTCTTACGACTCCTGTGAGAGATTTGCTTCCTTTTCATTAAATCCCTCCCATCCACCTCGTTTCGTTTTGCTTTCAGCCGTCAAGCAGGCAAAAAAACATCAAATCATACGTGTTGGCAGACGCGGCGGTAAAGTTATGTCACAACTGTAATGAAAGTTTAGGTAGATAAATGCGTGAATGCGTGCGGCAAGACTTTGGCGTCAGACACCAGGGCAATAAGGCTGCTTCTTGTGACCCAATTGCTGAACGAGACCAGTTTATGATGAAAGGAACTCGCACATAACATGCGAGTGCGAAACATTTGCCCAAGCTCTAATCAAAAATGAATAAAATGGATTTCAGACTCGTCTTCTTCATCGGACAGAAGAATGAAATTCGGCACGAATTCTGCAGATATTTCTGCCGTGTGCGGTCGCTTTAGTTTGTGCTTATAAACATTGAGTGGGAGTTTAGTGATACACACATATATACACCATACGAAACTGCAAACATGCATCATAAAAATGCAATAAAAATGTCATATATCAGGAACACAAATCGCATTATGTGCACATGATAAAGCCATTCCTATAAAAAACGAGATCATTTTGCCTCCCAAAATTCTCTCGCTCGCCTTTTCATATAGAAATGTACAATGTCCGTCGTACTTACACTGAGAGTTTGTATGTAGAGCTGCAAGCACAGAAAATATTTTTTATATCATGAAAATGGGTTCATGAGTAAGCAGAAAATATATTTCTTCATTTATGAATATGTACACGATTCCGTGTGGAGAGAAAGAGCGCCAACAATAAAAATATAATAAAATTTCAATATCATGAGAATGAATGGGGGGAACGAGCAATACTTTAACGGGTTTCGGGGGTAAAACTACAAATTGGTTCCTTTTCGCATAGCAAACATCATCGTCATGGGCTGCTGTATCCTCAACAGCAACATTACAGCGGCTTCGTAGTTTAAAATATTAAATTCCTCTCATCACAACAATCCTTTGGCTGGAGGGACATGTTCAACAAATGCCATTTTAATTGGCGATATTTATTAATTTTCCACATCAATTCAACTGGTTTTTGGCTATTTATTAGCTCCTGTGAACCTTTAATATCGCAATAAAGCTGGTAGAACTGGAATTACTTTTTCATGACATTTTTTCTCCCCTCGTTTTGATCCATCCAAATTCTTCATCCTCGCTTTAAAGCCTCTGTTATCCCTCGGCTTGAATCGTCCATACGCCCGAGCTGACATTTTAAATCACACGACTCAGTCGTCGCTTCCACCCGTATACGCAAAATCTACAGCTGGCAATTTGTTAGAGAAAAATTATCAAAGCAAAAGGGAAGGAAAGCGAATGCGAACAAAAAAGTCAGCACGTGAAATCCATCTTAATCTGGTTGCGACTCTGCGTTAATATAGGTCAGGATTTTTGTGAGCGATGAGCTAAGAAAGCGGTTGTTGTAGTGCAATGCCAAACGTTTACTGGCGATGTCGGAAGCTCAACAGCTTTGACCTTGCTCCGTTACTATCGCCATAGCAATAAGTATCGAAAGTTTTTTCGATACTTTCACTTTTCCATCGCACAAAGAAAGAAGCACGAAATTTTCGTCATAAGTTCTTCCTCGTAGTCTGTTTGCTCGTTCGTTAGTTCGCCTGCGATCAAAATGTTTATGAAAAAAACACGAAGCGAATGGGAAAAAGCTCGAAGGATGAAAAAAGCGAAAATTCCATTATCCATTCGCATTCAAGCAGTGTTTCGTAAAACATCCGTAAAAGTTTTCTCAGTTTTTTCAGCTTCCTGGCTCCAAGTAGAAGGCGAGAAGCCAGAGGAAAAGTTGACGAGAGAAATTTGTGTGAATAAAAATGAGCTCCAAAAATATAAGCAAGTGGTTTCCGAGGGCTTCCTCCCAACAGAGCAGCGACAAAGTGTTTGGAAAAACGAAGAGCATCGAACGTGAGCTGAAGACTTTGGCGAATAAGTTTACGACGAATATTAATTTCAATCTCCTTGATTATTATGTAAGTTATCCGCCGTTCGTTTCTCTCATGGGAGGGCACGGACGAGTTTCTCCGTTTTTAATTAGTTGCCTCACTCAAGAGACACTGAGCCATGTTGCTAATGAGTTCGCTCCCTGCAGGCCTTTCAAATGCTTTTGGAGCAAGGCAAAATTTACTTTCAGGAGAGCTGTCTGAGCCAATTCAAACTGTACAAGATTGGAAACTCGTCGACCGACAAAAATGTGGAAAGGTCCATGTGGAAAGTGATTTTAAACAGAAAGTCTCTCCTCATGCGTACGAACTTAAGACGTCGCCATTTCCAGCTGCTATTTATATTATCCAAGACAATTAAGTGAGGCACAAGGTTTGAATGAAAACTGTTAAAAATTAATTATTTATATTATCCAAGACAAATGCTCTTCAATGGGATCTTTGAGGCCGCGTTCCATCTCTCCTCGCTCTTTAACAACATCCTCATTTTAACGTCTCAGTATACGAAGGCATCAAGTGGATCGTTGTTGATATCCAACACGTTTCCATGTCTCCTTTCCAACCCTAAACGAATGGATATTACAAGCATTTTGCAGCTTATCACCAAATATCGAACGGAAAGCTGTTGTGCGAGCTTGATATCGTGTTTGCTACAAAATTGCCGAGCCGAATTACAATACGACGACAACGACTCTGACACGTCTAGTCTACAGATTTTCCACGCTCTGACAAAGGAGTTGAGTGAATCCGAGGAATTTATGCAGCATTCTGTTGTGAACGATTCAAAGGAAATCAAATCAAGCTCGACTGCCCTCAAGCCAGCGACAATTGTCGCATCGAAGCATGATGATCCAGCCATCGACTTCTTCGACAATCTGACCAGCGAAGGAAATGGCAAAAATCACGACGACAATTCCATCCAGAACATTTCAGATGAGAGCGAACTCTTAATTGAATTAATTCGCTCGGAAGAAATTTTTATAGCTCACATAATCGCGAAGTGCCTGAAGTTTTGCCCGAGCGCTTTCGAAGGCGAAATCACCAAAAGCGAAATCATGAAATTGATCGAAAAAGCTTCGCGTTTCTTGTGGACTCACGTTTCGGGCACGCTCGAGCATTTCGTTCTCTGGTGGAATACGGCGCCGCTAGCTTGTCGACCCGTCGGATGCACGAAATATTTACGCGAGTGGTTACTAATGCAGCCAGATGACGCACCGGAGCCAATCCTTTCAACGCTCAAAAGTCTGGGAGAGATTTTGACGATGCATGTGATTGGCTGCTTGTGGGACAAACAATTTAGGAACTGTCTGATTCTCTCGAACTATAAGCCCGATATAAAGTTCGACAGGACTTCCGAGTTCTATTCACCGCCCGACGAGAAAGTGAGTAGCTTTAATATTCATGTTCGAATGCTTAAATTATGATTCTCATTGCATGTTTCCCCAACTTCTGCCGTTGAATGAAATGTCACAGGGAACAACTTGTGGATATTTCTGGCGAGAACTTTTCGAGAATCTCGTTGCAATCACAAACTCATGCGATCGGGCTGGAACAATAGCCAACGAACTCCCTTTAACAGAGCAAATTCCTGTAAGTGTTCCATTCACATCGGAGAACAAGTGCAAGAAACTTTTTATGGATAGTGTCACACAATAATGAATGTTTTAGGTACTTCATCGACTAGATCACACAATACATTTCTGGCGGCTGATGACCGTGACAAAAGCGAAAGAGCTCTCGAGCGAGTGGGACATGAAAATGTTTTTCCGAATCGTACATAACGACGTGGAGAAGTGCTTAGAGCATCTCAATGACTTGCGACTGCCAGGTGAATGCGAGTAGAAGTGCAAAGAACCGATGCACGAAAGCATCAGCACATAAATCTCTACCAGAAAATTGAAAACCATTTATTTTCTCTCCCTCTTTCTAATTTATTTCGAACCTCCGTCTCTGCCCTTCACACCCATGTGTTGTGCTATTATTATCGTCGTGGTTTAAGCTCTGGTTTGTACGAATCCTCTGCTCGAAGTTCATACAAACGTAAATGTTGCGCTACGGGAAAAGCTCGTTTCGGAAGTAAAAGCTAATAGAGATAAAGCTAAGAAGACACCGAACCTTTGTATTAACAATGTCTTTGCCGACATTTGCGAGCAAACCTCGCTTGCAACATTGAAAATCTACTTCCCGCCGGTTAAAATATTCCGCGATAATCACTTGAAAAATCACCACAACATGTACGTCGATATTTACTTGGATTTGCTTTTTCTACCCGTAATTGAGGCTACGATGGATTTCGAAATACTAAGCTTGGCGCTGAAAATTATCGGCGAAGCGTTGCTCGAGCACATTTACTCGAAGCGTATTAAGTTTTCGATTTGCGGGGCCGTAAACCTCATGAAGGACTTCGACGGCATAGCGGCTTGGATCGAGACATGCGAGAAACTTCCGGCGAATTATCGCGATAAATTATCCCGCCATGAAGTCCTGAAAGTGTGCGAGGGTGTGGGCAAGGTGAAAAATAATAATTTTAACTAATGAAGAGTTATCAACTTTTCTCCATCGTTTTCTTTCTTCCGCGCCTTCCGGCCTGACCTTCCGCTTTGAAAAGATTTTGCTGAGGCAACCAGATGAGATCATTTTCTTGCAAACACCCCAAAAACCCAAAGGTGAAAAGGGTTCGGCAACAGATGATGGTAAATTTATTAAACATTTTATTGGCATTGTGCGCTATAAAAGCTGGTGATAACCATTTTTCTTCCTCTCGCATCGCTCATGGCCGGGCGCGCGAACACTTTTTAGATGATGAACGTGCGAATCTCCCACCCGAAATGTACGAAAAATGAAATAATAGATCTGTTCGAATAGCTAACGCAAATCTCCCCTCCATCATACAGGTACATAAACCAAGAGAAATGGTTGAAGCTACGTGCGACTCGAAAATCCCTAATAAGTTGTTTATGCAATGACGTTAGCATCGTCTCGTGAACGCTCCAATTTACGCAGCATTTGAAAAGCGATTTCAGTCGCCCCTCCCCCGACATCATGCTCCACATTTCCCATTTTTTTATTTGCTCATTTATTGCCGAGCAGTTCTCTTGTTTCCTGATGTTATAACAATCAAAAATCAATCAATTTCGAACAACAAATCGTTAGCGCGTAGAGATTTCACTTTTATGTCTCGAGTTTTCATGTTCGAGCATACAAAAGCTTTGAAGTGCTCAATACCTTCCGAGTGTGTGAGTGTGTTCGAGCATAACAATCGAGATAATCTAAGAACATTATTAAAATAATCTCGCATTTTATTGAATGTGATGGAATTATTATATTTCTCCGTCTTATCGAATGCGAGTTTCTTCCTCATGCTCGAGTGCTTCCCTATGTTGCTTTTATCTTCCTATAATCTTGGCCTCATGTTTTTTAGATTGTCGCTTTAAGAACAGCGTGTAGGTTGCTTTTAAAGACAAAGCCAAGAACCACTTTAGCGCTTTTCCTCAAGCGCTTATGCTTCGCATGAATATTTTATCAGCCAGCAAATAAAGTTTAAAAATTAAAATTTAATCTGGATTTTGATTTTGTGTACTTCACTTAGTTCCATTAAAAAGTTAGCGGAAACTCGCTTCCGCGCATCGAGCTTTCAAAAGCTTCAAGTGTTCTCTCCCGCTCTCATGTTTCTTTCCAATTTTCTCAAAGCCTCGTGATTTCACGTTCATTATCTCATCATCATGAACGTTTACATGCGAGCAACGATAATCGGCACAATTTGGTTGAGCGCACTTGAAGTCACTTTATCAAACGAAGGCCTTGCACGAGCGAGCTTTAGATTGGCGCTCGCTCTCAATCGTGGAACGACGCCGACTTTGTTCGCAAGAAACGTCATCAGTTTTCTTAAACTTTCTGCTGACAATTTCGCGATTCTGCTGACTTAGTTGCCGAACGGCGCCCTCAGGGGGAAATAAACGAGAAAAGGTTCATTTGTCTGTTTGGTAGGATTATCTGTGATAAAAATAAAATATTTAAATATCGAAACTCATTTTAATCCCAAAAGAGTTTCAATTTTCTCGGAGATTCCGTTCGAAAAGTATCGTCAATTTCATGGCGAAGGTATTCGCAAGTCTTCGTCTCTACCGCAATGTTGCAAAGGTTCGAAATCTGTCGCCTCCTTCATAACATTCGGTAGGGCGAAATATATCAACTTTGTCATAGACAATCAAACAATAAAGATTGAGAGAGTGGGAGAAATCGAAGAGGGAAAATCAATGTAACAATCAGCGCGTGAAGGAATGAGGGATATTTTTGAGTAAGGCGGGCACAAGGTTGCGGGGGTTGAGCAAACACCCGAGGAGAATGTTTCAGATGATGGGAAGCAAACGAAAAATCTTAGCATACCTGTATTAAAATCAACGGCAAATTCTTCCAGCTCGTTTCCTTTCACAATGCTATAAATCAGTTTACGACTCATGGGACTAGTCGCTTGTATCTGCACAGACAGCGGCGAATGTAACTCAATATTTTCGGGCACACTATCTGAGTACCAGTTCTTTCCCATGTTCGAGAAGGTTGGCATGTTCTTGTCTTGCGTCTGCGAAGGAAAAGATAAACAAAGTTTAACGGGAAGACAGAGCTAGTTTATGTGGATGAAATGAGTGAGTAAACAGCAAATGGGTAGAATAATAGATGAAACAATTGAACGACAGAGAAAAGGATTTTGTAATAGCTTAAGGCTTCTCAACTTTCTCTCGTTTCTTCATCGCCTCCATTGTTTTAATAGCTGACAGTTATAGTTCAAGATTTATTCCATTATGTTGGATTGTGTATGCGTTTGACTAAATGTTTATTTACCTTAACGTTGACAATAACATCTGTGGAGCAGGGAATAATCCCTCCATCGAAAGCAGAAATCAGAAGCTGGTATTCCTTGTTGTGTCCTTCGAGTGTTTGCTTCAAGATTACTTCACCCGTCTTCCTATCGACTTTGAAAAGCTCTCCGTGTCCCTTCTTCATTTCATAGCGCACTTCTCCGTTCTCGTGAGCGTCCAAATCAATTGCCTGAACCTTGATGATTACGGATCCCTTCGGATCATCGACCGAGACGACTGCGTAGTAAGGCAAATTAACGAAAATTGGACAATTGTCATTCTCGTCGGAAATTGAAACTTTAACAACGACGTGCGCGATCCGTGGCGTTTGGTTCTCTCCCATTTGCGATTTAGCTTCGACAATCAACTCATAATTGTCTTTCTCTTCACGATCGAACCGTTTGCCGGTTGTCTCGATAGCGCCCGACGTAAGACCGATTCTGAACATGTCGGTGGGATTGAGGATTCGAAATTCGACATGCTCGTTGAGCGCCGTTCCGAGAACGTTGACAATGCAAACTGTTTGAACTCTGGTTGAGTTTTCCGCAACAGAATTTTCGTAGACTGGTTTTTGGAACACGAGTCCGGAATTCTCAGAGTTCTCTACCTTCACGTAAACGTACGAGATCGTCGAATACTTTCCATCCGAAACGCGAACATGGAGCTTGTAAAATGATTTTATTTTCTCGACATGCCTCGTGGTTACGATTGTGCCATCGTTAGGATTTATGCTGAAGACTTTATCAGAATTTCCATCAATTATGTCATATCGAAGGAAGGAATCGTCGAGCGAGTCTTTATCCGTTGCATTCACTTGAACGACTGCTACATTTTCGTACGTCGGCAGCAGTAGTGTGACGTTATAATCCTTCTGCTTGAACGTCGGTGCACAATCGTTAACGTTAATTATCTTAATTTCAACTCGTGCAGTCGTCAAGGACGTTAAGCGAGGCTTCCCCAGATCGCTTACTTTAACGTTGAAACTGTAGAAGGGAATCTTCTCATAATCCAGGATGAAGATGTTTTTTATGGCGCCGCTTGACGAATCGATGTGGAAATATTTACGAGGTAAATATTCGATGATGTCAAAGTGGAGCAGCGCATTCTGCCCTGAATCGTTATCTCTGGCTTTTATCACGAGCGGAATTGTTTCATTAAGCACAGTTCCATTTTCCGATAACGTCACGAGAGAGCCGATGGGGGCGGACTCGGAGATCTCTCCTCGGTAAATTGCTTGCTCGAAGAAGGGATTATTGTCGTTTCTATCCAGCACTTGAATAATCAAATTACAAGTCGTCTCCTTCGCTGCCATGTTTGTCGCGCGAATTGTCAAATTGAAAAAGTTGTTTTGCTCGTAATCTACTTCATCCTTCGTCGTAATTAAACCTTGTGAAGGGTTAATAAAGAAAATATCGTTCTCGTTTCCGCTTATGATTTCGAATAATACCGACGATGTGCTGCGAACTTCCAAGTGCTTAACGAAAGAGCCGATAGGCAAATTTTCGAAAATTTCTGCGGCGCGGTCTTTTTTCTCGGTCGTGAAGCGTGGCGGAGCATTGTCAGCCATCTGAACCATAATGTGAACAGGAATTTGCGAGGAGAGAGACGGTCGACCGTTGTCAGATGCCTTCACTTGCAACATGTACTCGGGAAGCGCTTGGATGTCTAATTCCTTTACAAGGCTTATGATCCCGAGATTCTCGTCGATTTCAAAAGCATTGCCGATATTTCCGCTGACGATTGAATAGGTAATTTTTGCATTGTCACCGGCATCTCGATCGATGGCATAAACTTGAACCACTCTCGTACCCACCGAAGCAGTTTCGTAAACTTTTCCTTGGATCAACTTGGATGTAAACTCCGGGATGTGATTATTAAAATCGTGAACTTTAATAATGACTTTTGCAAAATTTCTCTTTGCCGGAGTTCCTTGGTCTTTAACGCTGACAACAAGCAAATGCTCCGCAATTAATTCTCGATCTAACTTTTGCATCAGGCTAATGACTCCGCTCACGGAATCAACACGGAACAAGTTGAGGGAGGCGGGATTCTTAGCGGTGTGAAGACTGTAAAAAAGCTTTTTGTCGTCGTCTGCATCCGTTGCATGTAATTGCAAAATCTCCGAGTCTTGCTCGGTGTTTTCTGATATTTCCACGTGATATTCTTGCTCGGTGAACTCGGGTCTGTGGTCGTTGCTGTTAATGACGGAGACGTAGAGATGGCTCTTGACGACGTGGGTGCCGTCTGTTACCGCGATGGTTAGGTTGTATTCTTTCTTCACCTCGCAGTCGAGCTTTTTCGCCAGCAAAACGTTTCCGGTCGGTGAGATATAAAAGTCATTGTTGTCATCACCTTCAGTAATTTCAAACCACAATCGATCCCCATCCTCGTCTTCGGCCTGGAAGTCGGTTATTAAATAGCCGGGCTGGTCGTTTTCTGTCACATCAACAGCTTGATCTGTCTGTTGTAAAATTCTCGGCGGGTTGGGCGAGTCCTCCGTCACTTGGACCACTTCAATTCTGACAGATGTTGTCTTGGCCTTTTTGGGATTTCCATTATCTTCACATTTAATCGTCAAATCATAGGAATCTTGATCCAAAGTTTTTGCAGCGTAGACAATTCCATTATCGGGATGAATGCGGAACTTTGCCTTACCCTTGCCAGATTTAATAGAGTATCTGACTCGTCCATTGTCTCCTTCGTCTTTATCAAATGCTAGGACCTGAGAAGAGTAAAGCAAATATGCCATTTTAATAATGAAAAAAGAAAGTTTCGCAATTTGCCTCTATCGAGGACGAAAAGAGAAAAGAAAAGTAAGAGAGAGCGTTGGGAAATGTGAAGACGAGAAAAAGCTAAGCGTTTTTTGTTTGAGTTTGTTACTGAAGCAGCAGCGAAGCACCAGCGAAGCTCCTATTTTTTAAAGCATTTCCGCTCGGCTGTAAATATATATATTTACAGTATAAATAAAGCTCGAGAGCGGAAAGAAATCGGCGAGAAAAATTTCAGAACGAAAGCAAAACTTTGCAATGGAAATTGTAATGTAAACATCGAGGTAGTTTTGCTATTACAGAGCGAGCCGAAGACTAGCATGCGATGTTAAAGCAGAGGGGCCGTTAAAAAACGACGTGGTGTGATTGGAGTCGTCGGTGGAATACGTTGCACATCTTCTGGGTCAAAGCCTGTGATCTGAGATTCTCGGGGCCCGGGAGATATATCAGTTCCAGCTGCTGTTGCACTGACATTTCTATTACGATACAAATGCAAAAGCTCAAAAGCGATTCCTTGTTTTATCTGAATCTAGCTCATCCTAGATCTCAATGGCGTCGTTGTTGAAGGGTCCCAAAAACGAGAGATAGAATTATTAAATATTCCCGGCTTTCCGCTCCAACTTCATTTGATTAAATTAGTTTGTAACTTTTTCCTTCCTTGAAGCTTTTATGAATTTCCAGAGTTTTAATCAAGGGTAAGTTCATTAGTTTCGTAAAGTTGTCAAAGCTTTCATCCGAAACCATAAATTAAACATGTCAAAAAAGCTTTCGAGCTATCAATAGATTTTTTGTTCGTAACCTTTGCTCGAAAGCGGTTCCGGAAGCTTCGACCACTCCGTGACAACGTTCAGTTGAATTCGGAAAATGTTCATGTCAATTATGAAAGGCGCCTTATGAATAAATATGGCAACATATTACGTAAGTTTGAACACAAAGCGGAATTCTATGCACGTCAAAATTCGACAGAAACTTTTTTATAAAAATAAAATTGACAAAGTGCAAAAACGAGGAAAGTTTTCGTTTCAATCCAACGA
Source organism: Smittia sp. YW1114-2 (assembly GCA_033064975.1). Lineage (NCBI taxonomy): Eukaryota > Metazoa > Arthropoda > Insecta > Diptera > Chironomidae > Smittia > Smittia sp. YW1114-2. The sequence continues at coordinate 10,036,447 of CP093834.1, read as the reverse complement.
CAATAAAAATACAATACGATATATTTGTCAGCAGGAGGAGACACGGAAGGAGAAGAAAGGAAAGGAAAACTACAGAAACGCTTTCTGAACAACATGAAGAAAGTTTAAATTAAAACATTAAAGAAGTAGAAGCTCATAAAAGGCAGAGTCTGTCACCTGAGAGAAGAGGAAAACCCATAAATTCCCAATGGAGGTAGACTTTTCATGTTTTTATTTTGTTTCTAGGTTTTCCCATTGTTTCTTTCTCTTCCTTTATTTTCTCTCTTGTGGCGAAAATAAAGAAATTTTCATTACAAAGTTATAAGGATCAGGAAACAATAGCGAGCTCCGTAAATTTTGTAACATTTAAAGCGTCTGTTTGATAAAAAGCGTAACGCAACCGAAGTGGAAAAGGTTCATAAATGATTCATGACATAACAGTGAGGGAAAGTTGACACATGTTACATAATTTATGTACGCCTCCCAAGGACATTCTGCCGTTAAGAAATTAAATTGTTTTCGATGAACACATTGAGATGGAAAAAGGCAGCAGACAACGGCAATGAGAGGGAACGAGCATTGTGCGCCATCAATCTTATGTCACAGAAACTAATAAAACAAATTTGCTGCTCTGCTTGTAAGTGGAATGAAGGATGGGGAGAAAGGCATTTGACTAACTATCGCTGCCAGCAGCGAGGTAGTGTTTGTATTAGGGAAAAGCGTAAATATTAGCATGCACGTTAATATTTCACGTATGATGTTAGTTTTGTTTCGTTGGCTCTTCCTACGCTGACGTTTCAAATAAAGTTGTTTATCAACACAGTGAGAGAAAAATATGTTTTACCCGGAAGAGGCCATGCGATAGATCACGAACGTTTGGAAATTCCCACGCTGCTGTGTCTAAGTGAAAATCCGAATTCTGTTTCGTGGACCCGAATTGATCAAAATTGTTGCCAATTTCGTCCTGTGGAAATATATTTATTTTCATTTTTCATGTCTGCTGCTATGCTTTCTTTCGTTCTTGGTGTGTGTTTGTGCTTGTGGTTAAGGAAAAGTGTGAGCAAGGGTCTTCTTGCTTTCTCCGTTTTTGTTATGCGGTCAACGATTAATGTCATAAATTATAGATTTTTTTCGCTCGCTCTCGTCTCCTTGGGCCGTACCATCTTCGAGCCGTTTAAGGAGAAAGAAAAATTATGTCTCCTCCGTTCTGTGTATTTTGAGAGATCCTTTAACTTAATATCGAGGTCATAAATTTTAAAACTAATGGAGAGAGGCGCAAATGTTCGTATGAAAGCAAAATGATAGCGAGAGTTGTTGCCTCATTTCCCACCCCGCAATTTCGATTTCAATAACTTTAAATCAACTCGCAAAAAATGTTTATTGTTTTCTCGCTAAACACGTATCAACCGAAATGAAAACTGAAATATGTTTACCAGTCGGCAAGCTGAGCGCTTCCAGCACACACGAGAAACAACACGACAGGAGGAAAAAGCACAGAATCGAAAGCTTGTGGGGATTGGCTGTAAAAGTGTGTAGTAGATAAACACAGAAATAACTGAAACGTAACCACGAGGAAAAAGGGAATTAAGGAGATTTTCCATAACCGCAGAATATGTATTTAGTTCTGTGGTGAAAACTGTCGGTGAGCGAGGGGAGAACGGGATGTGAAGAGTGAACGAGAAGTTTTTAAATATTGTTCATTATCAACTGAAATCATACGGTTTCAGCACTGCTCCTCGGAAAGCCGGGAAACTTGAGACTTGAAGAGGAATTACGACAGACTTGAGGGGGGATTACAATAATTTTCAGCTGAGTATTTCGAATTCCTCGGGGCGGAAACGGGGAATGCGGTTGGTGTAGCTTTCAAATATCAAATGTTGAAGGCGTCGATGATGGATACTCCCTTGAAATCAATTTTTCTTTGTGCGTGTCACCTTCAACAGAGAACAAACTTTTTTGTTTTAGGGAGTGCGAAGTCGACCGTAAAAATAAGTCTCACAAACGAAAAACATTTCATGTTCCGTCGCACACAGTGAGTCGAGTTAGAGCTGAACACACAAAAAAAAGCTCAAAAATCTCCAAAAATCTAATTTTGGTAAACGCACAGCACAGAAAAAAGGACGAACGAGTCTCGTCGGGGTGACAAAAACATATGCACGCTGTTAAGAAATTTGCTATTTTGCTCTTTGTTCCTTTCCGGCATTCGAGCTCGTGTACATTTCGAGCACACGGCGACTAGAGGGGGTGCCGATGGGGAAAAGTATCGTACACACTAATCATGCTTTGATTCCATTATACATTACGAAATTACAAAAATTGTTACAAGAAATAATGATAGGAACACAAACAACGAAAGGAATGAAAAATGTATTCGTCAGACGTATGAGCGAGAGAGTTCAAAGTGAATAAGAAATGAGTGCGTGGGGGGAGAAATGTGATTAAGTAATTTCAATTTCATACGATGTTGGAAGAATTCGAAAGACGTTGAAGTGACGCGCAAACTGAGAACATTGCGAACAGTCTTGTCTTTATCGAAAAAGAGCGATGGGAACTTTATGTACATTTCGCTTGAAAAGATTTCCACAAGATGTACTGATGCTGAGCAATTATAAAAAGATTACAGGTCATTTGGCTCGTTCGGGGGATGGGGAATGAATGTTCTGTGTTCGTGAATGTGGGATTTGTTCAGGTGAAGTCAGAAAGAAGTGCAGTTTACGTAGACTCATCGGGGACAAAAACTTAATTGAAAGCTTAGCTTACCTGGAAGAGTTTCTGATCGATTTTCGCATTTGATGGGACTTCAACGTTATAAGACTTCTGATCAAACTCTGGAGCGTTGTCGTTCACGTCTGATACACTGATGACCACCCGAGTCGTTGAAGAGAGTTGGGTCGGCTCGCCTTCGTCCATTATCATGACCTGATGATTAAAGTTAGGACAAAGCAGAGGGGTTTCAGTATTTATGCGCAATCTTCTTGATTACCGGTGGCTTAATGTAATTAATCTTCCCGCCATTATCTCACCTCTAAAATATGTTCTGGCTGGTTCTCTCTGTCCAACCTCCGAGATGTTGTTGTTATCAAGCCTGTCAGAGATCGCAAAAAGGGAGAACGTGATGCGTCACAAAGGTATAATTCAACAGCGAGACGAAGCTTTTACCTGTTGTTGCATTGATGGAGAAGAAGCCTTCGGGATTGCCTGAGATAAGTCTGAACGAGACCTTCTGATCAAGGCTGTTATCGTCGTCGGTTGCATTGAGCTGGATAATTTTAGTGCCAGCTGGGCTATTTTCCGGCACCGATGGATAGTAAACTGGCTGCTCTGTTAGCGGCACATTATCGTTCTCATTCTCGATTTGAATATAAACCTGTTGGGTGGAATAAGACTGCATGAACGAATATGAAGAGGCAAAATAAATTGACTAGCGAGAGCATATCGGGGGCAAACAACAAATCGCAAAACACAAAGCTTAATTGAACAAATTTATGAGTTATGTTAATTCAATTAATTTGAATTTTTGAACTCTTCGTGAACTTTCGATGCTCTCGCGTTGCTATTAAGCGACTGCCCTTCCATTTGAATGGCTCTTTATTGAATTTTATTATAGATTTTTAAGAGACTTTTTAAATGAGAAAGTCACAGAATGCAGTGACTGTGAATAATTTAATAAATTTTATTTCTCTCATCTCGGTTTACGACGAGGGCGCCGTTCATAAAATTTGTCGAAGCCAAACTCTTTAAGAGGGTGAGGGATGATTGAATAATTCAGACGTTTTATTGTCGATATGAATAAAATTTCCCGCTTTCTATGATGAATTTTTCTCAAATCGTCGATAAAAGTGAAGATAAATTCCTCATGCGGCGGAGGCGTTCGTGAATAAGTTGTCGGCATTGCGAAGAAGCAAATTGTTCTGCGGGCAGATTTACTTCGACCTAACACACGAACGCTCCACTCAATCAACCGAAGTTTTGCCATACCTCAATACAAGAATGTAGTGGAACGATTCCATGATCCTGTGCACAAACGGTTAACCAATAATGCGATTTCGTCTCAGCGTCGAATTTCATCATGGTTCGAATGTTTCCTGATTAAGGGAGGAGAATTGAATGCACGTGAGCGAAAATCATTTTAACGGGTCATAAAATAATTTTAATTGCGAAATTTATTCGGCGAATTAGCGATTCAATTACCTTCGTTATCGATTGCGAACAAGCCTAATCCATCACCCCCGTTCGTTGTGTACGATATTCGTGAATCGGGACCGGTGTCGTCAAAGTCTTTCGCTTCGACTTTCATCACGTGGGTGCCGGGATTTTGGTTCTCCTTTACACGTCCTTCCATTACAAAGTCCTCGAACTGGGGCGCGAATCGATTCTCGTTCACATCAATCACCTCCACAATGAGCATGGCGCTTGAGCTTTGCGTCGGGATTCCCTTGTCAATTGCGTTGATAATCAAACTGTGGATCTGACGCTCTTCGAAATCCAATTGTTTTGCAGTGCGAATTGTGCCAGTCTGCTTGTCGATCTTGAAATATCCTTCGCCGTCGCTTCCTGCCGTCTCAGCAAACGTATAGAGAATCTCGGCATTGTTCCCGATATCTAAATCATTTGCTGTGACTGTGACGACGACAGATCCGACGGGGATGTCTTCTCGCACCCTTACGCTGTAGTCGGTGAGATGAAATTGCGGGGCGTTATCGTTAAAATCGTCGATTTTAATTTGTAAGAGTGCCTCGGAGGATAAGGAATGGAATTCACTGTCGGTGAGAGCTCTCTCGCCTCCATCCATCGCCTTTACTCGTAATTCGTACAAATCTTGCTTTTCACGATCGAGCGGAGCTGAAATCGTTAGAATTCCTGTTTCGCGGTCGATTGAGAAGTCTTTTGTGTCCGTCACGAGGCTGTACGTTACTTTCCCATTGACTCCTTTGTCGCGATCCGTTGCATTGAAGCGGAAGATGATTGTGTTGTTGCGCGCGGATTCCGATACGTGCAGGCTTGCGATGGACTTCTCGAATGTTGGGTAGCAATCGTTTTCGTCCTGAACGGAAATTGGAAGAAGCCTCGAGATGCTTTTCTGACTCGGAAAGCCGAGATCGTAGACTGTCACATTCAATAAATATTCATCTTCCTTCTCCCGATCGAGGAAGCCGATGACTTTCAATTCACCAGTTTCCAAATCGAGCCGAAACAATGAATCATTGTCACCATCAGAAATGCCATAAACCAACTTTCCGTTGTACCCTGCGAGTTTGAAAATAGAGAAGGCAAAATGTGAAAATTCAGTGAATCGTTGAAATTTCGATAATCGAGAGACGGAAAAGGAAAAATGAGGCGCTAAAGAAATGAACTTTAGAGAGAAGTTGACTAACTTGAACCCATACCTAAGTCTCTGTCGCGTGCTTTAATCCATCCAATCGTCGTTCCTAACGGCACAGTCTCATTGACTTTAATCTCCAGCGGAAAGTTGACAAACTCTGGCGCGTGAATGTTCTCGCCATAGCGACTCGGCATCAGAGCAAAGTCCTCATTGTTGCTGAGGTCGCGGCCGGGCGCATTGTTCCTTTCGGCTTGAGCCTGAGTCTCGGCCCATTTCCTTGACACGTCCGTCGTTCGGCACTCGAAATTGCCGTGATTGTCAGTTCGCCGGCTGCTTGATATGAGATTAATTTGTATTCGTGTGTTATCGGCAAAATGTGTCCCGTCCGTGGCTGTTACGTTCACTTCTCGCCTGTCTACGCCTAAGTCTTGCAAATCACATCCGAGCGAAATCAATCCGGTCGCTGAATCCAAATTAAAGCATCCGTCTTCATTTCCCGACACGATTCGATAACTTATAACGTCCCCTCCATCGAAATCAATCGCTGATAATGTGATGAGTTCAGAGCCGATTGGAAGATGACGCGGTATTTGGCCGACGCAATCAATTCGCTCAAACTGCGGCCGATGATCGTTCACATTCCGAAGCTTGATGAACAATTTCATTTCGGTCTGTCTTCGATACGGCTGGCCCCAGTCTGACGCTCTAATGTGTAGCACGTATTCCCGTCGCATTGTTTCATAGTCGAGAAGCTTTGATGTTCTCACTGAACCCGAAAAATGGTCAATGTCAAATGGCACTTCGTTTAAATTGGCTGTGAAAAGGAGGAATGAATAAAAATCGTTTTTAGATTGAAGTCGAAATGGCAAGCGAGAGTAAATCGTGAAAGATTTATAAGGCCCTCTATGCAAATAGTGATTTGGAGATCTCTTGACTGCTTACCGATACTGTAGGAAACATAAGCGTTTTCAGATGAATCAGCGTCAGTCGCTTTCACCTTTGTCACTATGCTGCCGGCGGGTTCATTCTCGTCGACCCATATTGTGATGTTTGCTTTTTCGAACACTGGATTTTCATCGTTTCTGTCTTCGATGTTGATTTTGACTTTAGCCGACGACTGCTTACGTGTTCCGGTATTGCCTTGGTCAATTGCAGACACAGTCAGCGTATAAAAGTGCTTCGTCTCGGCGTCAAGTAACGCGTTCGTGTAAAGCATTCCAGTCTCAGGGTTTATTCTAAACTCTCCGTTCTCATTTCCCCCGACGATTTGGAGGTAGACTTGGGCGTTCTTCCCATCGTCTCGGTCCGAGACTTTAAGTCTTATAACTGGTGTGTTGATGGGCGCTATTTCAGGCACTGATATTTCATAGATTTCGCGATTAAACACGGGTTTGTTATCGTTGAAATCGATTAAGCGTACAGGAATTTTTTTGTAGCTGTCCCTTGGCGGCACACCTTTGTCGACAGCTCTCAATGTAATGTTGTATCCGTTGGGGGTTGCTTCACGGTCTAGAAGTTTGTGGACTTCAATGACAAACTCGCCCGGTCGTGACGGCGACGGCTTCACTCTGAAGTGGCCATCAGGATCACCGTCAACGATTTCAAGCGACTTGATTTCACCGTGGATGCCATGGTCGCCGTCGGTGACCCGCACAATTCCGTAAATGTTTGCGTTGGAGTTCTCGACAATTTCGTTCAACGCTTGTAAATGGATTTCAGGCGAATGCAGATTCGTCTGCTGCACAAAAATCTCGACAGATGCTTTGCTGGCAGCGTGTTGATTGTTCTTAAAATTACTTTGACTATTTACACTGTTCAGTAAGAGCGACGCTCGGTCCGTCGCCAGGACCGTGAGTTGAAAGTATGTGTTTCCGCTCGATTCGAGAGATCTCGTCAGTGTCAATACCCCGCTACTCGGGTGTACAGCGAACTGCTCAGTCTCATTTAACAAACTATAATAAATTTCTGAAAATAGAGATGCGGAGGGTAATTTGATACAGCAATATTAGTCACACGTTCGTCGGCGCAATAATGATATTATACAATGTGTTTCATGCATAAACAAAAAATCAATTCACCTCCGTTTATGCCAACATCGGCATCCTCTGCAGTCACTCGCACAATGCTCTGATGAAGTGGAGTGTCGTCGGTGATGGTTATTGAATATTTTGTGGGATAGAAGAGTGGCGAGAGATCATTCTTATCTAGGACTTTCACATCGACAATTGTCTCCGCCTCATCTACAATCCTTTTCTTTGTTCCTATGCGACTACGTGACACTGTCGCCCTCACTTTTAGCCGATAGCTATCGCCCTTCTCTCGATTTAATACTATATTGTTTGTGCGGGTCCTTATCGTCAGGAAAGCGAAATCTCCGACGACTCGCTCCTCAGCCTTGAACACCTTATTTTTATCGCCACTCACAATTTGGTACTTCACATCGATGTGGTGCAGTCCATCACTGTGTAATTGGATGCCCATTCGAGCCAGATCGGTGTATGGTTGGATGGCGAACGTTTTTTGTACGCTGTTTTCCGGTATCGTGACGTTGTAAATGGGATGCGAGAAATTGAAATGATATGGAGCTTCGTTGGCATCATTTGCGCCATTGTGCTGGTGCTCATAAGGAATCGAAGAGAATGGAAAATCTGTCGTCGGTGGAGAGGATGATTTTTCAAATGAAGGTATTATTTCACGCGACGGTGAAAAGCTGGTGAGGGTGATTGATTGCTGGAAAAATGACGATGGCACGGTTGTTGATGCGACGTCTTCATCATCGATATCGTCAATATTTATATGATTTGAATAGCTCGAAGCTCGATGGTTGCTCGTAATGGTTGTTAAAAAGAACAGAACCGATAAGAGTCCTTGCCATCTCAAGCGCGCGCCCTCGTTTGGGGCCATTTGTTTTCGGTCAGCTATCTCATATTATTTCCATGAGCAAATCTAAAATGTGATCCGAGGAGAAACAACAAAATGAGTCAATAAATAAATAGAACAATTGAGCGATGGCGAGTGGCAATCTTGTCCAAGGCTCAACATGCCGAGAAAAATGGGAAAATGGAGAAAGCGACGGCTGGCGAGAATAATTGTCTGCGACATGAAACCGTCGAACTCTCAATCGTTTGATGTTTGTTCTTAATTTGGTTTGAAATTCAATTAAAAGTATTCATTAACGTATCGTTTCTTCTTCTCGCTTGTGCATAATTTGATGCCTCGCGCTGTCTCTCGCGTTCTTCGCCGTCTAATTAAATTAAAATTTCAAGCTGTCGTGGGATGTGAGTCATAAGAGTGAGATCTCTCGTATTTTATAAAAAGAACAAACCGAAAAATTCCAAACGTTTGCACAAGCATGTGGATATTGCTCAAATAAGGCCGAACATTCATGTATTAAAAACAATACACAAAGTTGTTGCATTATGAATGGAAATGAATGTGTACGAAGCTGCTCCCGGGAGTCGAGCGCTGCTCATCTTCCCCGGTGTTTTCACTAAAATTCATTTTACTAACTAAACTGGAATCTTTGTGATTCGGCATCGCATTTCTTCCCGCTTCCACATCCCACCGATAATGTATTTTGAGCAATTAGAGTTTGTGCAACGCCAGACGTGCTCGCTTTACTTTTCTTCAATGAATAAATAAACACTAATAAAACCAAAAAGTTATTTATAAAATATCCAACGATGTGAGCCATCGATGTGTTTTAAATTTAGAACTCCAGAAGAGGAAGAAAAAAATTCTTCAATTTCTGGAAATGTATGTAACCTTTCAAAGTTCGAAACAAAATAAATTTCTTTCAAACTTTTTTCTTTCGCCTTCCACCATCAATATAAATTCAACACGCTCGCTGCTACTGGTAAACGACAGCGAAGAAGTCTTGAAATATATATTCCTAATGCTTATTGAGAGTTCCTCTCCTCATAACTTAAAGATTTGCTGCCTTCTCAAGAATTTACATGCGGAATCGAAGACCCGCTGCTGCTGCCAAGGGATAAGGAAACTTGAGGCACATGAAACTGCTCGTACGTTACCCGAGAACGAATGAATGAACTTGTTGGAGAACAAATTTATGTGTTACCAGTGAAGTGAGATTATAAATTCCACTTTTAATTACTTTTTTATCATTCCCCCGATGTTTGGAATACATCATCTGATATTACGAAGTGAAAAAACCCGAGACTAAACTAGATTCTCATTATTTCACAACTTGTTAGACAGTTTTCACCGAGAGAAACATAGTTAGTTTTGAGACATTAATTTCCATTTCTTGGTAAACTTCTCGTTTTGCAACGGATCTGTAGGGTGTTTGTCGTTGGTTAGGCTTCGTTGTTTGATCACGTAGTGATCATCTGATGGAAGGGGGTCTGACGAAATATTGAGACTATTGATTTGATGAGCGGTTGGCAGAGTTTGCTGGTCATTAGAATGGACTTCTCTCGTATTAGTTACGCAAATATGACCATTTAAGCTTCCAAGGGTGTCCAGAATTCTTGTTTTTCTTTACGTATAGCAGGAACAAACCGTTTACGAGCTGCCAGAGCTAAAAGTGTCACACTCTTAAGCCTAATTTCGGTGACATTTTGCATAAATTCACCCCAAAACTTGTATCGAGACCTTCAATCTCTTCAAGCTCGAGAAACGAGGAGATGGAGACCGAGAGCCTTAACGGTATTTAAATTTAACGATGAAGCAAAAGTCTTGGTTATTTTCTTGGTAGTTGATGGTTTCTGCTCCCATCATTTTCTCTTCCTTTTTAACTCGAAGGTAGATAATCCAATTTCTCAAGTAAAAAAAATAAACAGATGGGTAAGCTTGATGATGTTGATGTGGAAGGCGAAAGAGAGACGGTAGGATGGAAAGAGGCACTGAAAAGGATACTGAGAAGTACCGAGTGAGGCTGCTGCCGTCTCGTATCTACAGCATACTTTAAACTACGGCACAAGCACCAGGAAAAATTAATAACCTCTCATACAGGTAAGGCCCGAACTGCGAAGGCAAAAGAATCTCTTCACCTTTCTTTTCACTTCATATTGCCTCATCATACACTGAATTATTATGATTCTTCTCCTTCGCTCTACGTCGTCTGTTCACACTCCGTCTGTATGTCGGCAAATATTCCTGTTTTATATATTTTCTCTCTTTCTCACTCTCTTATGCCGCTTATATTCGCGCTCACATTAGTATGTACGGTGGTGCTATAACTAATAAAAATCAGAGGGTAATCCTAAATCTCTTAAAAAGCCGTAAAAAGCGAGACTTTCACCACATTTTATTTTAAGCTCTGAGAGCTTCTTTCTTCTATGTTTTATTAGATATTTCCTCGCTGCTGCTGGTTCTATAACACTCTTGATCCAACATGTAGAACAACTGCCATTCATCGAAGTCTGGATAGCATGTAATTTTCTTTGGAAAACATTTAGTGTTGTTTTAGACTTCTTTCTTCCACACACACTAATCTACTTTTATGGCTCACAACATGTTCGCCTTACTTAAACTTTGTTGTTACTTTTTCTCGCTTGTTCTCTCCAAGAACTATAAAGCGAATTGCGAAAACAATTTTTCCTCACTTCATGAATTTTTTTCCCTTCTCTTCACTAGCTCTGGTTTAAGCAAATCAATTATTCAACTTCATAAACATTATTTTCATCAAGATTGCACACAATAAATAGCAACAACAGCACAGGCGAGTCGAGATTAACATTTCAAGATCACATTAAACGGAGCATTAAGAATACATAAAGATTTTCTTTCTAATTTCACTCACAAACATGTTATCCATCGAACTATGGGCTCGTCGGCGATTCGGTTTTGGAAATCACAATCGAGATTGGGTGGAAATCCGAGGCCGATCCTCCATAATTATAATTATTATTATATCAAAATCGAAAGGCTGGAAAACCTTTTCAGACACCAAATCAACTTCTTTTCCTCATTTCATTCCTTTCTCGGCACACCAATGAAAAATGATTTTTATCCGAGCGACTGAAAGTCTTTAAATCTCTCTTGGAACTCTCTTTTTTCCTGTTCATTCACTTTTTACACACTGTTGGATAACGCCAAAGCACAGGCAGGCAATGTGTGCACTCATGTACATGTAAATATTTCTTGTGACCCACTGTTGCCTTCACGTCTTTACCGAGCGAGAGCATTAAACGAACTGACGTTGAGCGCGCGGCATCGAAAATATCTCAGAGCAGAGAACATTTTCAGGCTTTCAGCGTGCGGATGAGTTTGGATTGCGGCTGAGAAGAAAAACTGGTATAACGTGAAATGAGAAAGATTGTTTTGATATTTCTCGAGCACGGCTCAGAATACAAAACGTATGATGATGATGTTGTTGAGGGAGAGAGCGCACGAGACGAACGTGGAAATTTTGTAAATAATAACACTCAACTTCCATTGAAAGATTCTGTTTTACTATTATTGCTATTGCTACCACCTATCACGTTGCAAGCTCTCTTTAAAAATTCATTCTTCTGTATTTGACAGCGTTCGCGAAGGTAATTCCTTGTTGCTGATGTCTTACGAGACTTTTCATTTAATTTCCACTCAAGGCGAGGACAACGAGTCCCGTCCATTAACATCGTAGCTCCTGTTAAAGGTTTATTATCTATTCGGTAACCACCGCTTTTAAATTAACACCCGAGGCAGCCATCCAACACCCGTGGGGCACTCGACCATAAACCTTTAACCCCGGCAGACCGCCAGTAGCTTCGTCACGTAATTTCGGAACAAGGCCCAAGGAGGGTAAACTTTCCTTAATTCATTTTTCATGAATTGTTTTAATGAATTTAATTCAAAGACAGTGGAACTTGAAACGACTGAATGAGTTAGGTAGAGAGAGATGGAAAAGACATCGAGTGGTATGAGAAGTTTCAAGTAGGATTTTCAGTAGATAAATATGCACAAACAACAAAGTTTTCGAAGCACTCTAAATATGTGTGCGGTAAGAGGTCGAGTGCAGCGATGAAGGCGGACAGAGACCGGATCAAAACTTTTTCCACTCGCTTGATGATGACATTTTTTAGTGGACTTTGGAGTGCCGCTCTTTTTTGCCAACACATATTTGCATAATAAGTTTTACCAATTGCTGCATTCAGTTCCGTATGCATGGGCTTTTATTGTATTTATTTAGCCGCCCTCTCGCTCTCTATTCGCTTCGCTTTTTACTCCAGCTTTGCACACTCATAATATGTGAACCAGCATAGACATTTTTTCCAACTACTGCTTGCTCGCATGCTCTTGCTACTACAGCGCTGCTCAAAAAACAAACATTGCAGAAATTAGTGCGATTTTTTCCACTTTGGAAAGGACTTGCTCGCTCATGCACGAGTTTTTCTCGCATTTCTCGAGTGGTGGCATCAGATGCTGGCTCAAAACTGAACCAGCCGCGAGGTGTTTGAGCCAGACCTCAATTTGAGAGGCGTCAGCTGTAAATCAAGTTAAAACTCAAGCGGCTTGGTGGACTCGTTTAACAACTACAACCAACCATAGGGACCGGAATTAAATTCGCTAGTCTATTTCCAGCTCCATTAACTCATAGTTCGCAGAACTTGATTTAAATATGAGCCCTGGCAATTTACTGACTTGATCTTCATTTCTTGAAAAATCAGAAAATTTTCAAATTGTTTGAATATAAAGTTCTACGAATAAACGTTCGAGCCATTCAAACATCCCCAGGCTTGTCCCCAATTTTTCCGCATGCACAAAGCCACAGCAGCAGCACATTACCATTCAAATGCCTTTTGTGCTATTTGCTTCCCAGCTCTTCAAACAGCATTAAGAATGCTTTTTAAATGTCATTATAAATTTTACTTTGAATAATCATATCGAGTCATGTTGATCTTGGTAAATGGATTGCGATTACCTTTGCAGGAGTTATTTGAAGATTACCTAGAGCTCTGTTTGACGTTTTCCTTATAGAACTCGCAGAGAAATGATTTATCAAAGAACGAATTGATGTTCAGTTCAGCGATGCTCAAGACTGTCGTGCACAAACGAGGTGGAAAATGTAATTAAAACACCCCTGCAGGTATTAAGAGTCTTCTTCCTGCAATACTCCGTGACAGTTCAAGTTGATGAGTCTCGCTCGAAGCTCTCTTGAACTCCACTCGAATTCAATTTCATTTCGTCATCTGTTTTTTTAATTCGATATAAATCTCGGCGCGTTGACCATAAAGAACAAGATTTAACGTTTAAGCGCTGATTCAGCAAATAAAAAAAATGCTGGAATTAAAAGAGCTCGCTAATGACTTCCGCCTTATTTGTTTCCTCTCGTTTTCTCCATGGAAAATAATTTGTCAATTTCACTCTCTGGCGCTCGCCACTAATCTCAAAGCCTTGGCTAACTTTCTGACGGCGGTGAATTGCGAAATAATCACTAAATATCGTATACATCATTCAATTACCATGTAAATGTTTATTCTTTCTTCTACCCGCTCCCGTTTCACTTTCGATGGTCGGGGGCTTATGTCTGCTAATTCTGCTGTTCTGTGCTTTTTCTTTCGGCAGCAATTATTTCGATTGCGGGCTTCGCTCATTCGAACGTAAATAGATTCATCGAATCAGAGATCCAGGAATGTCAAATCACTTAATTTGTATCACCTTATCTCTGACTCCACTCGTCTCAGCTGATAACGATCGAATTACGCTCACGGATTGAATGAATTTTTCATGTATTCCACTATAGGCAATTATTATATTTTTCTCTCTTCTCCTTCTAATGAATTTCTTCGGCTTGATTCATTCACATGTACACAATGCCGACCATTTATAGACACATTTAAACACAGTTTGCTTGTTTATTTTTTCAATTTTCAATCCACTCCGTTCGACTTCTCATGTTTGCAGAGCATTTCTTGAATTATTTACTCAACTATTTTGCACAATTTAATAACGTAATGCAAGGAAAAGCCGGAAAAGCCACGAAAACGTCGTTCCGAAACGAAAAGAATAACGCTGCTGCTTTCCGAAGCGTCTCGACTCTCACTGAACTCCAGTCGCTCTCTCGTCGTTTTGGTAACTGCTGTTATAAATAGTTGGGAAATATTGCTCTGGCCAAACTCAGGATCGCGCTTTTCATTTCCATCAGCTGTCTAGCAGACTTCGGAAGTTTTGGCATTTTGTTGGAAAACGATGAATGTAATCTTAACAAATTTAACTCGTAGATTATTCGCAAGTGGTTGATAAATAGTTACAGAAAACCGTTACGAAAATCAACACGTGTTTCATTTGAATTATTGATAACAAGATTCCGGTGTTATCTTAATTGTTGGATGAGTAATTGTTGTTCTTGTAAGCGTGATTTCATGTTTACCTTGTGGTATAGATAACGTACCAAGTTTATCAATAGACGGACACTGCGAAGCTCACAGATATTTTACCTTTCTGCTCGTTTATGCCAGATTAATGTGTGGGGAGGCAAAACAGACTCTTCACAGAAAAGTTTCCCTTGGTATTGTGCATGGGCAGCTGAGCGCTTTACATAATTGTGTGTGAAGTCACCTTAGACTTTTTCGCTTATCGTAAAGTTTCGTTTCCCGGGAAGAAAATACGGAAAATTCGATTTGAGTGTGCTATGTTGAAACTTCAGTGAACAGAGTTGACTGCGGAGGACACAACAAACTGACGAGAGCGTTAATCGAAGATGCAATTCCGATGGCATTTGCTGAAACGAGAATTTCATTGCGCAAAAGTTTTGCGAAATCAACAAATTGTTCCAAAGTCTCTTTTTGACGTGAGTACTTCAACGATTAGTTCTCCTCTCGTGATCGTCACTCACGTCTGCTCCGGCTTTCCAGGTCAATTGCATTTTATCAGCCAACGAGTACACAAAAGAGTTTCCTGCGGAAAATCGTGGTCACGCATGCAGCGCCTACGACTCGAATCAACTTCCGTCGAATAATCCATGCGAGGATGCTAGGACTGAAGCCAGTTTGCTTAACGCAACAGGGTTGCTCGTCGGTATCTTTGACGGGCATGCTGGAAACTCTTGTTCACAAGTTATCAGTAAGAGACTGTTACGTTATATAGGTAAATTCGGCTGAGCATTTGCGTTCTTCTATTGACACTCTCGTCATGTTTGACAGGTGCCAGTTTGCAAAGCCAGCCAGTCCTCAAACAAGCTCTTGCCGAAGGCGCAAAGAGCAATTCGTTTCTGAAGTGCCATAACGATAAGAATGACTTCGTCGAGGAGCTGAGGGAATTGTACGAGCAAAGTTTCAAGAAATTCGCTCACGAATTACTCGAGAGACGTCCCGAAAACTTCGAAATGTCGGAGGTGCTTGAGAATGCATTTGTTAAACTCGACCGGGATATTTCCAATGAAGCTTTGGAGTCGGGAATCAGTCAAACGCTTAGTGTTGCCCTTTCGGGTTCAGTAGCCATCGTCGCTCACGTCGATAAGAATCATCTGCACGTAGCTTCGACGGGAGACTGTCAAGGAGTTTTAGGATCAATTAACGAGAATGGAGATTGGAGTGCGAGAAAAATGACTGAGGAACACAATGCCGAAAATATGGCAGAGGTTCGAAGGATTTTAGCAGAGCATCCGAATTCAGAACGCGACACGGTCATTCGTGGCGATCGCTTGTTGAGTCAATTAGCGCCTTTACGGGCGTTTGGAGACGTGCGCTACAAATGGTCACGTGAAAATCTTCAAAAGTTTGCCGTGCCTCATTTTGGCGAGCAGGTGATACCGCCTAATTATCACACGCCTCCGTATTTATCGGCTAAGCCAGCGATCCAGCATCATATTTTAACGCCAAAAGATAAGTTTTTAATCCTCGCATCGGACGGGCTGTGGGACGTGATGAGGTAATTTTTTGTTCGCTGACTCAATTAACGAACTTTTCATTCATTTTAATTTCTCGCTCATTTAGTCCTCTGCAAGTTGTGCAATTAGTCGGCGAGCATGGCATCGGCAAAGCTTCGCTGCAACCGTTCAAGTTACCGAAACAAAAAATTACACTTGGTGAGCTCAACGAAATGCTGCAAGCACGAAAGTAAGT
Source organism: Smittia sp. YW1114-2 (assembly GCA_033064975.1). NCBI lineage: Eukaryota > Metazoa > Arthropoda > Insecta > Diptera > Chironomidae > Smittia > Smittia sp. YW1114-2. The sequence goes on along the minus strand of CP093834.1, from coordinate 10,020,136 downwards.
TGACCCAATTAATTGTAATCATCTCAACATTAACGATTGAACTCCCATTCCATTCAGAGCCAATCAATCCTCGAAGCCGGTCGATAAGAACGCTTCGACTCATCTAATTCGAAACGCGTTGGGTGGAACCGATTACGGTATTGAGAACGCCAGGCTGTTCCATCTGCTGTCCCTTCCGCCCGACGTAGTTCGACTTTTCCGCGACGACATAACAATCACAATACTTTACTTTGACACCGAATACCTCCGCAAGATACCCGCCTAGCATCAGCTCAGTCCGACATCACCTTTTTATATTTAACCATTTTGCTGTTCAAGTTTTGCTTTTGGTTTCTGTTGCTTTGCTGCGCTCCAACCAGTTGAATTTTACGTAGCTGAAAGTCACCAATTATTGCAAAAGAATAAAACGGGTGAGCTTCACCGACAACCAGAAGTTAAACAGAGTTTTCATCGAATTTTCAACAGAAAGTTTATTTAATTACAGTTTCATTTCGTCCTCGTGTTGTTTCCTGTCTCTTCGACTCTTCCACCGCAACACAAATGGGAATTATATTGAGGGCTATGTGTATACATAATTTAATTAAATATTTTTATTGCAACCGTTTTTCGTCCTTCATCATGAACTGATTTTTAAAAAATGGATTAACTTTTAATTGGATTTTCTTTTCCTTTAAGCTTTTGCTTGTTTGCTTTTCATTTTCGATGGCAGCAGCGTCCGCTTCTTGCTGCCTTTGTTGGTATTCTTTGGTATTCATCTTAGCCATCACTTGTCCCGATTGAAATGCGTTAAGCACGTTATCGATTACTGCGCTGTAGTCTGTATAAGGAGGACCAAGCTGCTTTCAACGTTGCTTGCGGATCTCAAAGTTTCAGCTAACGAGACCACTGGCTGATTCGCTCAGTCAAACAAGCAAGAACGAATTCGTGTGGATTTGTGGAATGTTTTTCGTTCAAGCTCTTCTAAAGCCACTGACCAGATCATAATGTTTCCCACCCGCAAATCTCTCTCAATACTGGCGTGAAAGCCCACTCGAAAGCCCTCGACTTTAACTTCTAACGTTTTATGTTAATATTTTTCTTTGAGATTATAATTTTGTTGTTGCTCTCGTAGGGTAATCATTGGCACATTTCGAGTTAAACTTTTTGACTTTTTTTTATCTTCGGAGACAACAAAAAGAGATTAAATAGAAATTTGAATGAATAAATAACGAGGGAGGGAAAAAAGTTTCGTTGCCTGGACGTGCGGGCAGATACTTGATAGACACAATAAAGCTTTCTTAAATTCTTTCGAGACACTTTAAACTTTTCTGTTATCGACCACTGTCCCCCTCGCATAAAGTTAGATAGAAAATTCCTGTAGTAAATATGTACGAGCAGCGGTAGTTAACTTTGCGTAATCCAAGGACGTCTCACTTGCGGAAAGCACTAGTTTGAAGCTTTTGCCCTATTGGAGGCTTTGAATCTTTGCCAGATCAAGATAATCCAGTTTTATTTTGTCAACGCTCTACTTTAGTAGCACGGCAGGAAATAAAACAAGCCTACAAAAGCTTTTCTTTCTCTTCTCAGAGCTATAAAAGTTTAAAAATGTAAATATATTCTGCCTTAGTGCTGCAGTAAATAGTTTTGCTTTGTTTCAAAAAGAGACTTCAAGTTCTTCACGGTAAGAATTCGAGACGGAAATCGGTCGATGAACTTTCCGATAACGGAAAGAACTTAGAGAGTAGATGACCAAATAGGTCGAAGGTTCTCATTGCTGTCTTCATGAACGTTAAACAAACTGATTGAACCTTTAAGAAATATTTATAGACCATCGAGATGGCGGTGTAGCCTTTGCCAACAGAATCGTCTGAATTCTAATTTCCAGGTTTTAATTGGAAACCAACCAACCAACGCTAAAAGCTTCAAGGAAATTTACAGTCTTGTAAATATCTTCCGCCTGTAGCCTGATTTATGTTAACAAACTTCTAATTATAGTCTATAATGTAAAGGTTCAACCTACGTCCGTTTACAAATGAAGACGACAGCCTTTGAATCAACGCGTCTCGACGTTTACAGCTCTCTAATTGAACAGTTTCCTTCTACGATAAGATGCACTTTTAATTATTATCATCAATTAACAGGACTTAAAATTAGAGCGCGGAGATTGCCTTTTCTCGGAAAAGTTTTCCCGTCAAATTTTGTCATTAGCTGATGGCGGAAACGTGGCGCGAGTTTCACTTTTCATTCGAAACATGTCAATTAAATTATATCGAAAAATAATAAATGGAGATCATCAGGGTTGAAAAATAAAATATCAATCATAAATCATTTTGTCCCAAAAAATTAAGCGAGCGCGTAAATAATTAATTTATTCTCAGTGGCAGAGCCGAGCGAAATGTAATTAATTTGTCGTGTTTTGGAAAAGAATCGAATGGATTTTACGCAGGAGTGGAAAATCTCTTTTACCACTCGATTCGTAATTGTCGCAAGTGAGCTGATAATCATCGGTGTTCAGTGAGAAGACCATAATACCCCCAAAATGATTATCCCGCGCGTAGTTTGCTTTGCACTCGAGACTTCGCTCGTCTTCATATGAAATCCATTCGAGCCCAGCGGACAGGAAAGGCGAACACGTCTCGATGTCGTACTCGATTTTAACGTTGAAGTTTGTCTTTTGGAACCAGCAGACTTCGGAGTAAGTGGCGAAGCCAAGCACGCCAACCGATCCGATGTCGTCGCTCGGTGCTCCGATCCTTGTGTTGAATGGATTGACGAGACGGAATGAATGTCCGTACGTCGGAAGGCCAATAATGATTTTGGAGCGATCGAGACCTTTCGACATCCAATAATTAACGGAATAATTTATGTTCAACGAGGCGAAAAATCCGACTTCGTTCGATCGAGTGTACAGCGGCGCGTTGAGACCTGGCGGGTGGATGAATCGAAATTATTTCCGTCAAACGATTCAGCTGTGTGCATAGGACTTACCGACATATGGCGTTCCTTTGCTGGAAGGAGATAAGAGATTTTGTTATGAAGGGTTGACATTTATCATCGGCAACTTCCGCTCACCTGTAGAAATGATAGTCGTATGTCATGATATTGACAAAGTCACAGTTTGCGTTGATCATTTTGACGTCGTAGCACATTTCAACGAATGCTGTCGGTGCAGCAACGGCCAAGGACAGCAGATAAGTGCTGTGTTCTCTTTGGTATTCGCGTCGGATCTCATGCAAAAGTTGCATGAAGTGAGTTCTTTGTGGATTCGAGCCGTTGGGAAATTCCCAGTCCAAGTCTATGATAAAGAAAATGACAAACTAATCAGAGAATTTTTTATCAAACTTACCAACGCCATCCAGAGCATATTTTTCTAGCGCAGCCTTCAGTGATTGGATGAATCGCTTTCGATTCGCATGAGTCGCTACCATTTCAGTGAACCCATCAGATTCATCGGCACCGCCGACCCAAAGCAGAACCTTCAGCTTGTTGTTCCTCGCTTTCAGTTGATTGCTATCTTTAAATGCAGCAATCAGATCCTCGTCGATCATCAACGAGCAGTTGGATATCTCAATAATCCCAATGTTTAGGTGAGTGCATAGTTGCGGATTAATGTTCTTAATCTTCAACGACGCATCGTCTTTCACACGTTTGCCCGACGCGTAGCGAGGTGTCGTGTAATAGCAAATGAGCTTCTTCTCTGTGAGCTTCGAGCGCTTTTCGTGGTCACTCGAGTAAACGTAGTTACCAAGCTTGGACGGCTGCGTAACGACCTGATCATCGTCATCGATTGTATTATCACTAGTATTGCTGAACCTTTTGTTATGGTGGTCCGTGTAAAACTTTATTCTCGAATGCCACAGCGCTGGAATGTCTGAAACGCGGAGTGAGTTAATTAGTGGATTTTATGATCTAAACGGCTCACCATTTGTATCCTGAGGACTTAAATGTTTGTAGATCTCGCTCCATGTCGTAAATACAGTGACGAAAACAATTATACAGAGTACTGGAATCGCAAAAGGAAAATAATAAATCTCAAGGTCTCGCATGGGAAAGTAAACAAATGTCGATGCGAACTCACGCGTCAGTGCTATCACCGCAACAATGTTCCTGTTATTGTTCTGTAATCTACAAGGGAATGTCGATGATTATTACTCAATCGAGTCAGCTGTGTAATCCGACGAGATATTTCATTCAATTCGGCGAAACTCGCGACTCACCTTTGCTTGTTGATGAGTTCATACTTCTGTGTCATTATCACTCGTCGCACATCAGCCTTAAGCACTCTGAATTGAACTTGAAGTCAGTTTACGCTCTGGGAAATTAAAAACAACTTTTTCTTCGCAAGAATTCTTTCTCTTCTGGTTCGTTCAGTGAAAGTTTCGTCGGGGTTGGCAACTTTGCAACTCCCAAAAAGTGTAACGGAAAATTCGAAAATCGGCGAAGATTTAACGGAAACAAATTCAAAAAGGTAAACAATTCCGCCTCTCGCTCATCGATTTCCATTAAAAAATCGTGTCGTCTGAAAAAGTTGATTTAAAGTCGTTTTGATGCTGTTTTAGTGGAGAGGACAAGCGCGAACGTTTCATTAACATTGTTTTAATTTAAGTTAAGTGCAATAATGGCTGCTGCGGACCGAGAAATCCCCGCGGAGGACTCAATTAAAGTCGTATGTCGATTTCGGCCGCTCAACGATTCCGAGGAGCGGGCCGGCTCGAAGTTTGTTGTCAAGTTCCCACAGGGCCAAGAGGAGAACTGCATTTCCATCGGCGTAAGTTTCCATCGAGAATTTTCATAAAACGAGAAAAAAGTTTTCGCTGAGGAAAAGTGTCACGAATGAATGCGCCAAGCCACGTTTCGTGTTATCTTCTGGATCTTCGATTTTGCACTTCTACAATCGACGGCTTCGCCAAAGATAACTGACAATCGATGCCTTACAAGCGTCTCATCTCCTTGTCAAGACACAAAGAATCTAACTGATGAGAAAAAGCTTTAATCCAAGAAGCAAGACCCAGATGGTTGGTCTTCTTTTACAAAATAATTTGTGGTGAATCCATTTTGGATTTTCATCGTTTTCGCCCCGAAGAAAATTTCGTGAGTCAAACAGGAAACAATCTTCCGCTTCTTGCGCATTTTGACATTCCTGTTTGTCGGCCACACATCGCCTCCTCTTCCTCAATTCAAGCTGGGATCATCCCCAGCTGTTTTCGCATGAGTCACAGGCAAATGTGTTAATCGATATTCCAGCGATCTGACGTCACTTTTCTTCATCTTGCCCCGAAGTCTTCGAGCATAAATAGAAACGAAGAGCGGTGGAACCACTCGAAATGAATTTCCTGCCAAATGCTAATCCAATAAATAAGTTCCACGACGGAAATGGATCCGAGTAAGGCTCGCGGCTCGAGGGATGACCTTCAAGAGCGGTTGGGGGTGGTGGGAGGAATCTGGGGTGCGACTTGAGCCAGCTATATTTTGCCTTTGATTAGTCAAAAGCTAGAGCGAGGAACCCACACAACTTTTTCTCTCGTGTCGCTTTTCTTTTTGAATGAAATTTGCCACATGTGAAATGTCTTGACGATTGCTCACTTGAAACAATGAAATGCCGGCGTGTTCGTGTTTTTAAAATCGTGCTTTCTTCTCTCTCTTCCATAGGGAAAAGTTTATCTGTTCGACAAAGTCTTTAAGCCTAATGCAACGCAAGAAAAAGTTTACTGCGAGGCGGCGAAGTCGATTGTGTCCGATGTACTCGCGGGCTACAATGGAACGATCTTCGCGTATGGACAAACGTCCTCGGGTAAAACACACACGATGGAGGGAGTGATTGGAGACCCCACCAAGCAGGGAATCATTCCGCGCATTGTCAGCGACATTTTTAATCACATCTACAGCATGGAGGTGAACCTCGAGTTCCACATCAAGGTGTCTTACTACGAGATTTACATGGACAAGATTCGAGATCTGCTCGATGTGTCAAAGATAAATCTGAGCGTGCACGAAGACAAGAATCGAGTTCCTTACGTCAAAGGTGCTACAGAAAGGTTCGTCTCTAGCCCCGAGGACGTGTTTGAGGTCATTGAAGAGGGAAAATCCAATCGTCATATTGCTGTGACGAGTAAGTTGAACTTTAACAAACTTTCCAAGTCTCGCATCTAATAAACTTTGGTTTTAGACATGAACGAGCATTCGTCACGTTCGCATTCAGTTTTCCTCATCAATGTCAAGCAAGAAAATCTCGAAAATCAGAAGAAGTTGTCTGGCAAGTTGTACCTCGTCGATTTGGCTGGTAGCGAGAAGGTTTCGAAAACTGGAGCGGAGGGAACAGTTTTAGATGAGGCGAAGAACATCAACAAATCTCTGTCGGCGCTTGGCAACGTCATCTCCGCGCTCGCCGATGGCAACAAGAGTCACATTCCTTATCGTGATTCGAAGTTGACTAGGATTCTCCAAGAATCTCTTGGAGGTAACGCAAGAACTACAATCGTCATCTGTTGTTCGCCCGCAAGTTTCAATGAGTCGGAGACAAAATCGACTTTGGACTTCGGTAAGCGAGCAAAGACGGTCAAGAACGTTGTGTGTGTCAACGAAGAGCTCACGGCTGAGGAGTGGAAGCGTCGTTATGAACGAGAGAAGGAAAAGAATGGAAGACTCAAAGGAAAAGTTGAGAAGCTTGAGGCTGAATTGGCGAGGTGGCGTGCGGGTGAGAAGGTGGATTTGGCCGAACAGGTCAATATGCAAGATCCAATGGAAGCAAGCACACCTAATGTCGATGTAGTTGAACCAGTTGCGATTGTCGAAGCTCCAGTTCGTGCAACGCCCAGTGGCTTAGCTCTTATGGGCTCTATCTCAGGTGACGAGCGCGCTCGCTTAGAAGCTGAGCACGAGCGGTTGTATCAACAGCTAGACGACAAGGATGAAGAGATTAACCAGCAATCCCAATATGTTGAGAAGCTCAAGGAACAGATCATGGATCAGGAGGAACTTATCGCGAATTCACGTCGCGACTACGAAAACCTCCAGACAGAAATGACTCGCATCCAGCAAGAGAACGAAAGCGCTAAGGAAGAAGTTAAAGAAGTTCTGCAAGCTTTGGAAGAGTTGGCTGTCAACTACGATCAAAAGTCGCAAGAGATTGACAACAAGAACAAGGAAATGGAAACCGTTAACGAGGAGCTTCAGCAGAAACAATCGATTTTAAACACGACCACAACTGAACTCCAGCAGCTCAAAGATATGTCGAACCACCAGAAGAAGCGCATCATCGACTTGCTTGGAAACTTGCTGCGTGAGCTGAGCGAAGTTGGACAAGCTCTCAACACTGAGGTAGCAACAGAGTTGAAGATCAACGCTGATGCCAACATCAACAAGATCGAGGAAGAGTTTACAGTCGCACGGCTGTATATCAGCAAGATGAAGTCGGAAGCTAAGAACATCACACAGCGTTGCAGCAATTTGGACACTCAGCAGCAGACAACATCGAAGAAGGTTGCCGAGTATGAGAAGGAGCTGAGCGACTGCCGGCTGCTGATCTCTCAGCATGAAGCTCGAATGAAGTCCTTGCAGGAATCGATGCGAGAGTCCGAGAACAAGAAGCGTTCGTTGGAGGAAAGCGTCGATGCTTTGCGTGAGGAGTGCGCCAAGTTGAAGGCAGCTGAGAAGGTGACAACCGTCAACGCCGAAGAGAAGCAGAAGGCAGAGCAGTTGCGCGTCGAGTTTGTCGACCAGATGGACCAGCTACGCGATGTTCATACCAAACAAGTGGCGAGTCTTCGTGATGAAATCAGCGAGAAACAAGAGCAAATCAACGAGCTCAAAGAGTAAGTCTGCTCTCTTCAAACAAGTCTGCTTATTGATTCAATTCATTCTCTTTCTAGTGTCAATCAAAAGCTCACATTGGCTCATCAACAAACATCAAACGACTACGAGAAGTTGAAGCAGGAGGAGATCGAGAAATCGACGCGCCTGCAGGATCTCATGTATGTTGACTCTCCTAAAAATAATAAACTAACAAACGACTTGATTAACACAAAGCTCGCAACCCCGAAAAGGTCGAGCAAGATCGATAGCAATAAGATTAATAATAAAAAGTCAAAGAGCTGGAACGATGAGCGTCGCATTGAGCACATTTGTGACTATTACGATGAATTGCAATACAATTACGATTACTTCTACAACAAGTCGCAAGCACCTGATCACGTCAATGACAATAAGTCCACAAAGAACCTTTATCAGTACTCACAGTTGACAAAGCTGCGCAAAAACATTCTCAATCGTAAGCTCATCGACCATCGCCAAAGACTTAAGAACGAGAAGTTGAAAGGAAGCAGTGAGAAGACTTTAGTATCGTCAATCTCTTCAATGGTCGAGTCAATGACAATTCCATCGCTTCACTTTCATCTGCTTCTGTCGCTTACGATGGTCATCTTGACTCACCAGTGCCCTCAGTATTTACTCGTTCTATAAATCTCCCCACACAATTACGCCATCAGCTTAAAGTTTCATTGCTTGTTCATTCCTACCGAAAGACTCAAAGATGATGTGCTCAGTTTATTTGAAAGTTTCTTGATCTTCACGCACCAACGAACAGCATTTCCTGCTTATACGGCGATGTATAAACAACAGAAATGCTTCAAGCCAACTCTTCCAAGATCTCTAATGCAACGACGACGATCGTTAACGAAGTTATCTCTTTAATCTTCTAAATGTTAATCTCAGCTGATTGCTTTGAGTAGTCCCAGTGTTGATATAGTTTTATAAGCTGACAGTGTACCTGCGCTTCACTGCAACTGCGCGTAATAGCAAAACCAAACGATTGGCAACCAAATGATCAAAACAAATTTTATCCCTTAAAGGAAAACTTTGATTTTCTGTGATATTTCTAATTAAGAATTTGCGTTGAGCAAGCGAGCTGTAACTGTAAACGCTTTGATGTTTAGTGAATAAGACACTTGTACATTTCATTTGAACATCATTTATCATTTACACAAAGCAAGAATGATCGCCATTCAGTTTGGATTCGAAAGAAATTGATTCGCGACTGTTGATTTGTGGGAGAGAACATGATCAATCAAACATTTGTGAGATTGCACACAATTTAAAGCTAATGCTTCTGCTTAATTGACCACGCAATGTAAGCGCGTGGATGATTTGCCTAGCTGCTGTTCAATCAAAGAGAAAAGACTCGGTTAGGTTTCGCTTTAAAATGCCAGGACAGGGAAGGAATCGCGATCATTGTTCGAAAGCTTTTTCTTGATTTCATTTCTTGAGTTGTCTTGGACGACTTGTCCGCATCAGTTCGACCTGGCCATTCCCAACAGCTCGCCGTTGACTGAGCTTCTGGACTTCTTATGATTTTCATCTCATTTCGTTTGCTTTAAACACAAACAGAACATTGTAGAAACATTGAACGAAAGATGAGAATTGTAAATGAGCGTCGGGAGACGTGTAAATAGGAAAAGAAATGAAGCGAAATATATTTGAGAAAGATTATTTATGCAGAAACATGAACCATGTTCTCTTTTTAATCCGTCATACGCGTGAGCCATTTGACTACACTTTGAATTGCATTAATTATTGTATGTTCTTTTTGAGCTCTTTTCTCTCTCCCTCTTTCTTTCTTCAAATGCATTCACTTTTCCGAGCCAAACTGATTAAACAAAGACATTCAAATTGAATGGTAATCATTATGAAATTTTACTTGAGACTTTTTGTTGTTACAAATCGAAAAGATTGCGAGCTTCAAATTGTAATAAACGTTTTGATCTTCAACAGCGCAACGAACGAGCGACGCGAACAAGCCCGCAAGGACTTGAAGGGGCTTGAGGACACTGTCTCGAAAGAGCTGCAAACCTTGCACAGTTTGAGGAAACTGTTTGTTCAGGACTTGCAAGCGCGCATCAAAAAGTCCGCAAACTCCGAGGACAACGAAGACGATGGCGGCTCACTGGCTCAAAAGCAGAAGATTTCCTTCTTGGAAAACAACTTGGAGCAGTTGACAAAGGTTCACAAGCAGTTGGTGCGTGACAACGCCGACTTGAGATGTGAACTGCCAAAGTTGGAGAAGCGACTGCGAACGACTATGGAGCGCGTGAAAGCTCTCGAAACGGCTTTGAAAGAAGCGAAGGAAGGAGCAATGCGTGACCGTAAGCGATACCAGTATGAAGTGGACCGCATCAAGGAAGCTGTGCGTCAGAAGAACTTGGCTCGTCGTGGACCACAAGCACAAATTGGTGAGTTATTAGATCGGAGAACTTCGGGATAGAATTTGACATTCTTCGTCCGTTCACAGCTAAACCGATTCGAGCGGGACATGCTCCAGTTCCCCAAGGCATTCGAGGTGGCGGTCAGCAAGCTCCACAAAAGATCATGGGTGACGACAGCAAAAGGAAATCAATGAAAGGTGAGAAACTTAAGTCCAATCACGACTTCGTTCTATCAACTAATTTCCTTTCGCTCCCCCAGAATTCGAACAAAGTTGAATTAATCAGTTTGAAGACACCGCTTAGGATAGAACTTGGAGGCAACGCTTGATTTTATCAATGACGAAGAAAAGAAAAGCAAATTGTAATCACGAAACCATCTCGTAAACCAACCACACTTCAGTTTAGCGCTTAAAGTCTTCGTAGATTAAGATTTTTCACAATTTTTCGTTTTTTTCTCTTGTAGAATTCTTAGATTCTTCTCGCTATTGCAAAACTGTTTAGGCTTCAAATTTGGTAACTTCCAATCAGCTGGCATAAAACTCATTTTAGCATGTGAGCCAGTTGTATATTGCTAAAGCGCGGAACTGTTAATGTTCAGTTTTATGTTCACTCCACTTCCTGTCACGAGTTTTTTTATACAGACCGATTGTTTACAATAAAATTGTCCGTCATTGGACGTAGACAAACGCTAAGATTCCTCACAATCCCGAGACAGGAAAAGATACTTAAGCCGTTCTTAAAATTCGCTGTTGATTCTTCGCTCCATGTCGTAAAATTGCGCGTCGATGCTCAGACCATAAAAGCTTGAAAGCTTCTCCGATGATCTGGAAACCCATTAAAACTTTGTCAACGATGATACGCGCAATGGCTTGACGATAACAATTTAAAACTCTCCCAGAAATGAAACAGAAAATCATAAAAATATGCTTTATTTGTGATAAACATGAAAGATAAGAGTATAAAACCTTTACGCCGCTAACGAGAGACATTTTATTGCTTAAAGATGAACGTAGAGTTCCATTAAGAGCTTGCCAAGAAAGAAAGAGAACCGTGAACCACGCAGAAGCTTCAGTCGTTTCCTAAACATTGACGAACCAGTAACACGAACCTAATTTAAGTCAATTAATTTATATCCGATATTAGTTTTCTTCACTTTCTGTCCGAGCGTGTCTGACGCGGTTTTTCCTTCCTTAGTTTAATTAAAGTGAAAACCAATTTTTAATTTAACTTTCGCACCCTTATCGATTAGCGTTGAAGGCAGAAACGATGGTAGTTAGAGCACAATCCAGTTAGAAGCAAGTAAGCCACCTGGTGATGAATTATCTCTGAAGGCGCATAATGTTCGCAGTATAAAACATGAAAAATAAAAATAATTTTGATTTAAAAAAGACGGCAGAGAAATTCATTTTGTTACAGAGAAGCCATGCTAAAGACGAAGCAGTAAGTACAGCAGACTTGGGCACCTGGTCAGACGAGGAAAAACATCTGGACAAACTTGAACTTGTTTTAAATTAGCAAGCGACAACTTTATTCCAAAAAAAGTAAATAGAAAAATTTGACGTTCAGTTTCAGTTGAATATTCAAAGTGTTGGCATGAGATTCCAAGCGTTCGCTGTTTTAGCCATCTCGCTAGCGGTCATAACTAGTACGTAAACTTAAATCATGATTCTGGCTTTCTTTTTCAATACACTTTCATAGCCGCAACTGCTTCTGATTCGACGGATTCTGTCGAAAATCTTCTTGCAGAAATCAGCGATGCGATTGGAGACGCGGTTTCAACTGCCGGAAGTAGCGCTGACGGCTTGACCGAAAATACCGGGAGTCTTACTGAAAGAATCATGGAAAGGCTCGGTAACGCATTCAGAAGCTTTGGCATTAGCTTAGGCAAAGGTGCTGACGCACTTATCGGATTCCTCGGTCCACTTGCTATATCAATCATAAAGCTTCTTAAGGATCTGCTCAGCAACGTCACCGGTAACATTGACATTCAACGAATCATAGATTTTGTTGTCGAACTTATCAAGGACGCGGCAGCTGCTTTCAAAAATTCATAATAATCGAACTCTTGCCGACGTTGGACGTTCGAGGCGTGTTATTTTCTGTGAAGCAACTGTGCAAATACGTTGCGACGTCTTGCGATTACTCAATAACAACGCACGTAGAATTTGATAGTTAAAAATCATCATGTGATCCTCTTGAAGTATTTAAAAAAATGTTATTGATTCCGCTGACTTCAGTAGTGAAATAAAATTTCTAAGGTCCTGATCGAGTCGGCCGGACGACCATCACACTTTGTGAATTTGTCACGTAGCTTCAATTCTAATGACGAACATCAGTCGTCTGTTCAAACATTTTGTTTGTCACTGAATCAAATAGCGCCAAACTTCGTCTTGGAAATTGAATATAAGATGCTGTCGAAGTCTAAAGTTTTCATACGTTTTTTAGTTCCAGTTCATTCAGAATATTCAAACAGTTAGGATGAAAGTTATAGCAGTGGCCGTTATTGGCATGATCCTTGCGATCAACATGGGTAAGCCATAAGTTCTAATTTCAAAGTCTACGAATTAATTTTATTTTCGTTTCAAACCGAACAGCCCCAACTACTGCAGCTCCACCAGGTCCTATTAACACACTTCTTGGAAAGCTCAGTGGAGTGCTTGGAGACACGATCAAAACTGTCGGTGGAACTGTTGACGGTGTAACCAACACAGCAGGAAACGTAGTTGGAGGAGTCGTAGGCGGAGTCGCTGGCAGTTCTGCCGGAAATCTGCTAGGAGGTTTGGTCAAAGGTGCTGGCAATCTCGTTGGAAACATCAGTGGAGGACTAGGTGATAGAGTTAAGAGCATTGGCAACGGAGGACTAGGTGAACTTTCTCGTGATCTCATGAGGTTAGTCAGCGCGCTCGTTACAGCAATCACGAACCTTTTGCAGCAACTGAAAAGTGTAATAGGTGTTTAAAGACGTGGGCTTCCAAATGTGCCAAATAAATTCGAAGTGTTTATAAGTAATCTGATTAGATGATTTATCTCGATTCAGTATCTTCAATTAAAGTTTGGTCGCATAAAAATCTGATAATGCGGGGACCAAAATTGTAGCGAAACGGAAATTTTATGGGTTTGATTAAAGAGTTTAGCAGCGCACATTAATCCAGCATGTGTTTCAATATTTTACGTATATATTTCATCGACTAGTTCGTATTGATCTAATTTCATTAGTGAAGATTACGTCTGCGATTCTCGACACGCTTTTCAACCTTTTTGAAATTTCAACGGAGTTGCTAAACTGCGGGAGGTTCACGAACTAAAAGTGGCGCTTTCCATAGACATCAAGTACAATAATTGCCAACAATCTAGGATCGAAAGCAGTGTTTCATTCATTAACGAAATAACATACAAACCAATTTGCTACATTCATTCAGACATCACCGAGCCATCAACAAACGTAAGTTTTATCCGACAACAACTTCAAGTGATCGCTTCTTTGCTCATTTCACTTGAGAAGTCAAAGACAATCCAAATCGTTTAATCTTTTTGTACGTTTTTAAGCTCAAGATGTTGGAAATCACTTGCAACGATCGTTTGGGAAAGAAAGTGCGAGTGAAGTGCAATCCTGACGACACAATCGGCGACCTCAAGAAACTCATAGCCGCGCAAACTGGAACGAAGTACGATAAAATTGTGCTCAAGAAGTGGTACACAATTTACAAAGACAACATCCGGCTTTCGGACTACGAGATCCACGACGGAATGAACTTGGAGATGTACTATCAATAAACTGCTTGAACAACAATAAACGATGCGAGTGAAAATGACAAAACTTTTTGATTGAAAAATATTTTAGATTGGAACGACCAGAGTTTGGATTCTAATGGACTCAAGTGTTTGCCTTGATGGCACTCGAACTGAGTTCATAGGAATCCAAAGAGCTGGTTGAGCAAGGGGCTGGTGAACCGTTACGCTTCACTGTTAAGCTTCGCTGGCATTGAAGATTTCCAATATCACTTCGCTGGCACAATCAAACGCTTTTGCAAGTTCTCCTGTTGACAGAACACTTCTGATTAAGAAGTTTCTACCTCTTCTAAATTAAAATATGAAACGCCCGACACGAAAAACCCCAGCACAGTCCGACAACCGCCTAGTTCCATCCACAGCTCTCATGATCATCTCTGATGTCACTTCATGGAGAACTCAAACAAAAAAAGTTTTAAATGTCAGACTTTCTCAGCTTCCTACTATTACAAGCAGGCCTTATACAATCATAAGTATCCACGTGTCCATTCAAATCGTTATGCCTGAACTGTTAAATCCTAGACTACATACGAGTGAAGAGTCACGATCCAGATAACAAATTCAAATGCAAGCTGTAAGCCAACATTTCCTTCAAAACTGAAATGATTTGGAGGCACATGTGAAAAGGCATCGATTAGTAAACACTATATGTAATCTGTGTGGTGATCGCTGCTATAACAAGAACCTGCAAGATCTCGTCAAACAGAGCTACAAATGACCGGACTGCGGTAAGAAGTTCCATGTTAGCTCAAACCTGCAAGTTGATCGAACAAAAGTTCATATGAAAGTGGCTTGCGAGAACTGCAAATATCTGCTAGCTCCCAACAAAATAGCTCAACACATCTTGAAACACCACACGGAGTTCGATCCAGAATGCCATTGCGGCTTCGTTAGTAAGTTTGTACAGAACTTCCACAACGAATTAGTTGAACATAACATTTGAGAAGGCCAGCAAGATAAAGGGAATTAGACAGATTTGAATTCATTCGAAGTTTAACTCTTGATTTATTTGAAATAAAATAAAAAGGATGAAGAAACGAACGAACGGCTTTCTGAAATAAATATTTACAGACAGTGTTACACACTTCTACGCAAATGTTTTTCTTCTTCGATTCTTCGATACTTTGAGAATCACACAGAGATTTCAGCTATCGATGATCTCAGTTCTATCAAAATCACTGAAGAGTAAGTTGTGAATTAGATAGGAAATACTGAGTTTCCTGTTTTTCCTGTTTTGTGCTGTTTAAAACTTCATTTGGTGTTCCAAAGTTACTAATCAACGCCCCTCTCGCTCTTGTGCTTAACATTTCTCAGTTTATTTTTAGCCCAGACGGGCATCTTTGAAATTTTGAATTACGCACATCTGATCGCAACAAAGATATATCTCCGTAGTTCAGTAGAACTCCAGACACATCACATTGAACGAGTGTTCCTTCCAGAAAATCAACATGATCATGAAGCAATTGCTTCTCGTTGCTCTGACGTTGCTGAGTATCTTCGGAGCTATCGAAGCACAGTTTCTCAATGAAACGTCTTGCGACAACTTCTCGTGCGATCGTCACAACTCTATTCTTTGCTCCGGACCTGATCACGGAATTTGCGACTGCGGAACCTGCAAATGTCTCGACGGTTGGGGTGGAAACGCTTGCGAATGCAGGACATCGATCGACACCTGCAAAGCACCAAACGGCGAGATCTGCTCGGGGCATGGAACTTGTCGTTGCGGCAAATGCGAGTGCGAGATCAAGGACGAGGTCAGATACTCAGGAAAATACTGCGAGAAGTGCCCGACATGTCCAGGGCGTTGCAATGAATTCAAGGATTGCGTTGAGTGCCAAATGTACAAGAAGGGATTGTTGAAGGAACCTGAAGACTGCGCTAGAAACTGCACGCTGTTTGTTCCAATTTCCGTTGAAACTGTCAAATGTAAGTCGATCAATCTTTAATTGTTTCGACAAAGACTTCAATGAAATACTTTTCAGATGATGAAGACATTGATGAGCATCTTTGTACGTTCTACGATGAGGATGACCGTCGTTACCAGTTTGTGTACAGCGAGACAGTTGAAAAGAACGGAACTGTTACGATGAGAGTGCGCGCACAAGAACTACCCAAAGGTCCAACGAAGGTTTTCCTCCTCGGAATTGTACTGGGAGTCATTGTAGTTATTGTCGTGATCGGTTTGACTATCCGGAAGCTTCGGACTTAGTTCGGAGATAGCTCACAATAAAATTTAAATGTAAGATGAATCAACATTGGTCGTCTGCTGCAATACGCACAATAATTCTCATGAAATAAAATAAATACAAATACAACACGTGGCCTCACTTTTAACGGTTTTTCAGGAAAAAGTTATGGATGCTTTAGAACCACGTGAGATTTATCTAAGCTGCCAGAATTGCGAATCAGAATTCGCAGCTAATTCACTTTGGCCTTCTCATTCACAAGCTTTTCTTTAACAAGTCTGAAATGCAAGTGAACATTCGCGTCTGTGATGGCTCGAAGAGTTGCGCGATATATCGAGATGACACTCGTCAATTATCCTTTCTTGGAATTCCTTCAATTACCCCCAAAACCCCAATTTTTATTCCGATCGTGCTTCGATTAATTTCCTCAATCCGATGGCATTGTTTACATGCGTTTGGTGATTTTCCCTTGGTCGCTAGAGTTATAACAGTTTCTCAGTCAGTGTCGAAGTTTCAAGAGTCGTGAGGCACACTCGGGCGAATTTAATTGAAATCTGCCTTCATTTCGCACCTTTCGCTATCTTTCGTTCGTGCTAACAAGTCCTTCCGGTGCATGCGATCGGAATTGCATGAAAGTTGACGTGCTAGAGTGAAACTGTGAGTAGAATCGCGCCGAGAAAATCTTGGGTGTAGCGAGAGCGAATTTCTTTATATGGAAGAAATTGTACATCAGTGATAAAATTGTTGGATCCCGGTCGACTTATCAGTGTTATCGCAACTCGAACTATGCAACGAGATAAGTCGAGTTGCAAATATTCAATTCGTCGAAGTTCCCGTTGGCTATCGTTGAGGATATTGAGGAAATCTCGGGATTTTCTGATCCCTCGGCTCGCTCAGACGTCGGAAACATAAAACTCTCATCATAATGAATCATTTGGGCGACGCAGTATTAAAAATAGATCCGGAGAAGAAGTTGGTCGCATCGAGAGCAGTGAATGAATCAATTCCCCTAATTGAAGGAAAATCTGTTCGTGTCTCGATGTCGTTGGTTGATCGATAGAAACTCCGAAATGAGTTAAAAGCGCGACAGTGAAAAAATTGTTCGGTGGTGGGCGAGAGGAAAAAACACTTCGCACCAGTTGTGTCCCACGCTTGGTGTTATTCCCGATCATGGGATTTATGCTCAC
Organism: Smittia sp. YW1114-2; assembly: GCA_033064975.1. NCBI lineage: Eukaryota > Metazoa > Arthropoda > Insecta > Diptera > Chironomidae > Smittia > Smittia sp. YW1114-2. The sequence goes on along the minus strand of CP093834.1, from coordinate 10,002,799 downwards.
ATGAACTTAGCTCGTTCTAACTGCATTTCCTTATCCGCGATTCTTTCCTGATTCGATTTGCGAAGCAGAGAGAGAAGAGAAACAACCCATGACATCATCTGGCTCAAGTGTTCGACGTCGGCTTCGAGCGAAACTCATTGGCCATTCAGCGGAACTGAGGAATTGACTCATTCGCGAAAATGAGAAACGTTTCGGTGTCCGTTGGTGTCTGTCTTCTCGTGACGTGATTTATTGTGTTGGTTGCGTGACGAAAGTAAACAAACCGCGCTTCTTGATAAACTTCTAGGGTGGACAGTGCTTTCCTCAGATAAGAAAAGGAGCGGCTGAGGCGTCGACCTAGTCCCTTAATGGTTGGACAGTTGAAGCTCATAAGTTACAAGTTCATGCAGCAGAACTGTCTAGGCTTTCCCTAATTCCATTGATTTTCCATTGGCGAGCTCTTTACTTAATCTAGTTCTTGTGTTTGCCATGACGTGCTTTCTGCCAGTGTCATTATTTGCACAACAGCAACAAGACAAGCCCGCATTTGTGTCCGACTCAGCAAATTACTTGGAATTAAGCTAAACGCCCCAAAAATTATTCAATTGAGACGACAGAAAGACGAAGACGATCTGACTAATGAAACCAGTTTGACGATTGTTATCACTGATGTCGCAACATAAAAATCCTTTAGCTCACTGTGCAAATATTTAAAAGTCTTCGCTGATTGTTTCAAGTCAATGCTTTGTTTATCAATCGCTAGACTTACCAACAGAACTAAACAACAACTTGTGTGGCTTTCAGACAAACAACGAATCGAAATGCACAAGATGTCTTTGTATCTCGTGGCCTTAGTGCTGCTGAGTGTTTTCGGCGCTATCGAGTCGCAATTCGGCATCGAGAAAGCTGCAATCTTCCAGAACCCCTGCCTTAGTAAAACGTCATGCAGCGCCTGCATTCAGACCCAGAAGTGTGCTTGGTGCATGCAGCCAGAATTCGGCGACCGACCTCGCTGCTTCCAGCCAGATGTGAAGCCGTCGACGCCATGCCCAGAGGAGTTTGTCATCAACCCTGATAACGAACAAATCATGATCCGTGGTGAAGCTTTGAGCCGAGGCGGAAAGGCTTTGTCAGGCGGTGCTGGACGAGTCAGTGGTGGAACATATGAAGAAGAAGAAAGCGGTCAGAGTTCGATGTCGGGAAGCTCGTCGGCTTCAGGCGGCTCTTCAATGTCTGGCGGTGCTTCAGGCTCAGGAAGTGGAAGCGTTGTTCAAATCAGCCCACAACATGTCCACCTCAAATTGAGAATCAGTGAGTAACTGAGGATCAACGAAGTTGCTGCTGTTCTAATGACAATTTTACTTTTAGATGAAAAGCACAGCATGTCAGTCAACTACGCACAAGCTGAAGACTACCCAGTCGATCTCTACTACCTCATGGACTTGTCCAAATCTATGGAAGACGACAAAGAAAAATTGTCTCATCTTGGTAACTTGCTGTCAGACACAATGAGAAACATCACGTCCAACTTCCGTCTTGGCTTCGGCTCCTTCGTCGACAAAGTTCTCATGCCCTACGTCTCAACTGTGCCCAAAAAGTGAGTTTTGCCCGCAATTGATCTTTGATTTTGATAATTTTCAGCTCAGCTCCGTTGATTCTTGGGTCAGCTCGTTTTTCTCCTCGACTTTGATTCTTAATTAATAAGTCGAACGTGAACCAAATTTTCAGATTGCAAAATCCTTGTGACGGATGTGAAGCTCCATACGGTTACAAGAACCATATGACGCTGAACGCGGACACAGAGCAGTTTGCTGTAAGTGCTGAGAAGCAACTCGATCTCCATTTAGATGTTGAATAATTAGATGTACACATGATATGATTGATGTTATTTGTTGGGAGTTCATGTGTACACAACAGCCTTGCTGGATGGAAAGGATCAAAGATTTATGTTGTCGTTGTATTGTGCATCAATCTCTTTATTTATGTTGAATGTTCCAAGCAGAGGTTCCATGTCAATGTCTACAGAATCCAATTAATATTTTCAATTGACTCTGATTTGATTCAAAAACTATTTGTTGGCTCTGACCAGCCTACGACATTGGCTTGGATCCACTGCTTTCAAGTATTTAGAAGATGTTCGATGTTGTAACTGAATGATGAGGTTGTGCAATTTTTGTATGGATGTTGTTCGATGGAACTGAGGCATGAGTTCGTCCTGAGCATGTGAATCGTCGTCGCTGTCCAACGCTGAGCTCGATCGTCCCCTCGCACTCATTTCAGCTCAAACATTTTAATTGAAATCAAATATTCTCCTTGTCTCATCTTGCATTAAAGTTTGAGAGAACCGTGCACGGGATGTGAGGCGCCTTACGGCTACCACAATATTATGGCTCTCAGTCGCGATACATATCGCTTTGCTGTAAGTTGATTGACGAATTTGCCATCTTGCTCTCCAACAAAATTAAACATTCCATGCTCGCTGGTTGGTTAGACTCTCTCTCCCCAACAAACCCACGACATATTCATAACTCAACCGCAAATTGCATAATCAAACGATGCCTTCATGCTCCCTAACGCATCACACACTTTCGGACGCCACTCGCATTCCATTTTCCCCCGCAAACATTTTACATTCGACCTCTCGATTTATCGCACTAAAATCTCTCTCGCTTACTTGAAAACTCGTTTTGCATTCACTTTCAGGCTTAAGATTTCGTTACGGTGATGGTTTGACAAGAATTTATTTAATGCAACAACAGTTTATGATGCTTGGTGGTTGGAGTGTTTGGTTGTGACTAATCCCGCCTGTTTTTAGTTTAACTGAATCTCTGCATGCTAACTTAATCTAACGAGTCACTTTATCATGAACAAAACGTTAACGTGCATTAAATCAACAGGCAAATGTGAAGAACGCGCACGTGTCTGGTAACTTGGATGCTCCCGAAGGCGGCTTCGATGCGATCATGCAAGCTGTTGTCTGCCAGCAAGAGATCGGATGGAGAGAGCAGGCTCGTCGTTTGCTGGTCTTCTCGACTGACGCTGGATTCCATTACGCTGGCGATGGTAAATTAGGAGGCGTGATCACGCCCAACGACGGAGTTTGCCATATGAGCGGCGACATGTACACTCATTCGACCATCCAAGATTACCCAAGCATTTCGCAAATCAATCTGAAGGTCAAGGAACACGCAATCAACATCATTTTCGCCGTTACCGCTCAACAGCACGAGGTTTACAAGAAACTCTCGGAACATATCGAGGGTTCGTCGAGTGCAGTTTTGTCCGATGATTCTTCGAACGTCGTCGAGTTGGTTCGTGACGAATACAGCGTGAGTGATTTGCTTTGATTGTGTCTAGCTCGAAGCTAATTTCCGATTTTCAACAGAAAATCTCGTCATCGGTTGAGATGAAGGACAGCGCTTCAGGTTCCGTCAAGGTCACTTACTATTCAAAATGTCTTGGAGAAGAACGCAAGCAGACGAACAAATGTGACGGATTGAAAGTCGGTGACGTCGTCGCTTTTGAAACTGAAATCGTCGTGACATCTTGCCCAGCGGATCTTAAAGAGAGAAATCAAACTTTCCAAATCTACCCGGTTGGTGTCGGCGAAGCTCTGACGGTCAATCTTGAAATGTTGTGCTCGTGTGGATGCGAAACAAGCGGCCCAACTTTTGAAGAAAACTCGGCTCGATGCGCTGGATCGGGAACGTTGTCTTGCGGTATCTGCGAGTGCAAGGAAGGTTTCTTCGGACGCAACTGCGAATGCTCGACCAAAGACCTCGGATCTGAGTCAGGATTGGACATCTACAAATGCAGACATAACAATGAGACTGACGTCGAGTGCAGTGGACGAGGAAACTGTGTTTGGTAAGAAGAATAATTATAGCCAAGTAACTTCAACTCACTTTCGTTTATCTTTAGCGGACAATGTCACTGCAACCCTCGTGAGAATCCAGAAGAACTGATTACTGGAGAGTTCTGCGAGTGTGACAACTTCTCGTGCGATCGTCACAACTCTATTCTTTGCTCCGGACCTGATCACGGAATTTGCGACTGCGGAACCTGCAAATGTCTCGACGGTTGGGGTGGAAACGCTTGCGAATGCAGCACATCGATCGACACCTGCAAAGCACCAAACGGCGAGATCTGCTCGGGGCATGGAAATTGTCGTTGTGGCAAATGCGAGTGCGAGATCAAGGACGAGGTCAGATACTCAGGAAAATACTGCGAGAAGTGCCCGACATGTCCAGGGCGTTGCAATGAATTCAAGGATTGCGTTGAGTGCCAAATGTACAAGAAGGGATTGTTGAAGGAACCTGAAGACTGCGCTAGAAACTGCACGCTGTTTGTTCCAATTTCCGTTGAAACTGTCGAATGTAAGTCGACCAATCTTTAATTGTTTCGACAAAGATTTCAATGAAATACTTTTCAGATGATGAAGACATTGATGAGCATCTTTGCACATTCTACGATGAGGATGACTGTCGTTACCAGTTCGTGTACAGCGAGACAGTTGAGAAGAACGGAACTGTGACGCTGAGAGTGCGCGCACAAGAACATCCCGAATGCCCACCGAAGGTTTTCCTCCTCGGAATTGTGCTGGGCGTCATTGCAGCGATCGTGCTTATCGGTTTGGCTATGCTGCTCCTTTGGAAGCTTCTGACAACCATTCACGACAGACGAGAATTTGCTCGATTCGAGAAGGAGCGAATGATGGCCAAATGGGACACGGTGAGTGGATTTAGGCAGACGATTCTGATCTTTTTCTTACCGTTTTTGATCTTCTAGGGAGAGAACCCGATTTACAAGCAAGCCACATCGACCTTCAAGAATCCAACGTACGCCGGCAAGTAAATTCCTCGCGGTTTAAGTGCCTGAACTGCCATAAAGCGAGGTTTTCATCAACCGTCTGATCAAAACTCTTGACTAATTTTCGACGACGAGCATGCGAAATGCTTCGAACAACATCAAATTGTGTAAAAAGTCATTTTGCGACTTCAGTGTCTTAACTTAAATACGGAGCCTTGACGACTTGTGTCTTGAACTCGGATTATTCGTCTAGATTAATTTTAGCGTTTTTAGAAAGTAAACAAAACTTTACAAGATGAATTTGAACGACGATAGTCGCGTGTGAATGAATTAACAATCGTCGACCCCTTAACTTAATTAAATTAACTCGACAGGTGGACACGCGAAGATCCACTGGCCATCGTTTTTCTCGGTCGCACGGTTGAGCCGTGCCATGCGTCGAAAGTATTTTTCCGATGTACTTAGAGGAACTACTGATTGATTACACGGATTTTCCTTGTCACTTGGCCTCTAAGCAGGGTCAGGAGTTGGTTTCTGTTTTAATTAAACACTTTTTGAACGAAAGCAATAAATTATCCTAATCACGAAGCGACGTAGATGCCAAATTTGTGTAACGAAACGCATACATTACTCAATTAACACTCGTTCTCCTCCCTACCACCCAAAAAAGCTAATCCTTCATGTCATTTGTGTTGTAACTTAAGTTTGATAAGCGAAGGAATGAAAACACTAGAAATAATTTTATTAATTTTTTAAATAATAAAACGCGAATTGTGTTTTGTGCCTTTAATTATACACAAAAAAATGAAAATAATAAAGAAAATCTAATTGAAAATAAACTGTTCGAAGACTCAATAGCTCTGCATATCGAATGACTAAAGTTCAGTTCACAAATTATAAAGAGACTTTTCAGCTATTCTCGCCCATTCTCTCATAACATAAAGTAACTTGTTGAGCCCAACATGTCGAGGTAAACGTCACATTTTCAGCTAAACTGATGAGCATAGATTTATTTTCTTCTTTGCGCCTTTATTTCGATAATCCTCTCAGAAAAGTACACAGCAGAGTTTCGAGCTAACTCGGTGAGTTCAGTTCTTCGATCATCACCCAACAAGTAAGTTGTGAGTTCAAAGGAAAACGTAGATTTAGATTGAATCCTGAAGTTTATTTCCGTTTCCGAACAATTTGTCTAACAGCTTTCAAGGAAAAACCGACGATCTCATTCTATTCTTGCTTCTGTCAAATGTGAAAGTGGATTAAGTAAGAGAAGACCTTCACTAAGCTTCAAAGTTACTAAGTGATTATTAGCTTTTCTTGCTCACTCGTGATAACCTTTCCCAGTAAATTTTTGGTCCGCACAAGCAGTTTTGAAATTTGTATGAATGATAATGTGCGTACAACCGATCGCAAGAAACACAAGCGACAACAAACTTATGCATTTGATCTCGGCCTTTCTTAGTTAGATTTATCGCTACTGGTCGTTAGACTGTCCCCAGAACTTCAAATAAAATTGTATCTTCCAGAGAAATCATCATGGACAAGATGCCATTTTATCTTTTCGCCATGATGCTGCTGAGTGTCTTCGCTCTTATCGAACCACAATGCCACGATAAGAAATCATGCGGCGAATGCATTCAAACACACACTTGCGCTTGGTGTGTTCAGCCGGAATTCGGTGACAAACCTCGCTGCTTCGTGCCAGATTGGAGGCAACCACCGGAACAATGTCTCGAAGAGTATGTCATCAGCCCTGACAGCGAGCAAATGGTGATCCGTTGGGATTCATTGGGCCGAGGCGGACCTCGCAATTGGAGAAAGTGGAGTGGAGGAAGTGGAAGTGGAAGAGTTGTCCAAATCAGCCCCCAACATGTCCACCTCAAACTAAGAATCAGTGAGTAACTGAGAATCAACGAAGTTGCCGTTGTGCTAATAAATAAACTTGTAGATGACGAACACAGCATGTCAGTCAAGTACGCACGAGCCGAAGACTACCCAATCGATCTGTACTACCTCATGGACTTGTCTAAGTCAATGGAGGCAGATAAGGAGAAACTTTCTAATCTTGGAAACAAGCTTGCGTATATGTTAAAAGGTCTCACGTCTAACATTCGCCTTGGCTTCGGTTCATTCGACAAAGCTTCAACATCCGATGCCTCGAAAACGTGAGTACTGAATGCGATCTTGAACTTTGAATCTAGCAATTTTCGTTGACTTCGATTAATGTCGAATGCGAACCAAATTTCCAGACCCCAAAATGTTTGCGAAGGATGCGAAGCTCCCTACGGATTCAAGAACCATATGAAGCTGACTGCGAACACAGAGCAGTTTGCTGTGAGTCCTGAAACGTTTGACAAAAATTTACCTAATGCAACACGTTCCTAACCAACAGGAAAATGTTAAAAACGCTCAAGTGTCTGGTAACTCGGATGCTCCCGAAGGCGGATTAGATGCGCTAATGCAAGCCATAGTCTGCCAGCAAGAGATCGGATGGAGAGAGCAGGCTCGTAAATTGATTGTCTTTGCGACTAATGCTGGATACAATTACACTGGTGATGGTAAATTGAACGTTCCAAACGACGGAGTTTGCCATATGAGCGGCGATATGTACACTCATTCGACTGTTCAAGATTACCCAAGCATCTCCCAAATCAATGACAAAGTGAACCAAAACCAAGTCAGCGTCATTTTTGCCGTTACCGCTCAACAGCAAGCAGCTTATAGAAATCTCTCGCAATATATCGACGGATCATCGAATGCAGTTTTGGCCGATGATTCAGAAAACGTTGGCTATTTGGTTATTAACGAGTACAGCGTGAGTAGTTCGATTCATTTGTGTCTAGCTTCAGATTAATTTTTGATTTTATCAGAAAATAACTTCATCAGTTGAGATGAAGGACAGCGCTTCTGGTCCCGTCAAGGTTACTTACTATTCGAAATGCCTTGGAATCAAACGGAGAGAGACAAACAGGTGTGACGGATTAAGAATCAATGACGTCGTCACTTTTGAAACTGAAATCGTCGTGACATCTTGCCCAGCGGATCCTAAAGAGAGAAAGCAAACCTTCCAAATTTACCCGGATGGTGTCGGCGAAGCTCTGACGATCGATCTAGAAATGATATGCTCGTGTGGATGCGAAAAAACTCCCGAGAAAAACTCTGCTCTATGTTCGGGATCGGGAACTTTGTCATGCGGTGCTTGCGAGTGCGAAGAAGGTTTCGTCGGGCGCCATTGCGAATGCCCCAAGAAAGATTCCGGATTGGACATTAACAAATGCAGACGTAATAATGAGACTGACGTCCTGTGCAGTGGTCAAGGAAACTGTGTTTGGTAAGAAGATTATTCGGCTGAAAATAACTTCAACTCACTTTCGTTTATCTTCAGCGGACAATGTGAATGCGAATTCCGTCTAAATCCAGAAGAACTGATTACTGGAGAGTTCTGCGAGTGCGACAACTTCTCATGTGATCGTAACATCGGGTTTCTTTGTTCCGGTAATGGAATCTGCGACTGCGGAACTTGTAAATGCTTTGACGGTTATGGTGGAAGCGCCTGCGATTGCAGGACATCGATCGACACCTGCAAAGCACCAAACGGAGAGATCTGCTCGGGACATGGAAGTTGTCGTTGCGGCATATGCGAGTGTGAGGAAAAGGATGAGATCAAATACTCAGGGCCATACTGCGAGTCGGTCGAGGGATGAAGTTCAAAGAAATCCAACGATCAATGGCAATGACCATTGACAAAGCGCAAATATCTCTTTATGCCTTTATAATAGAAGTTTTATTATTTACAGCCAAATAATAAAGAAAATGTAGTTGGAAACTGAACAATTCAAAAACTCCATGGTTAAAATTCTGTACATTAATGCATAAGAGTCGAATGACTAAAATTCAGGTCACAAATCACAAACATATTTTAAAACTTTCTGACTAAACGTTAGCCGATGATTTCTGGAAAGTTTCATTACAGAAACAATTGATTTCACAAAATCTAGTATCACAATTTCAGATCAGCCTTTCAAGCTCTTTACAAATAGTAAAGCAACTTGTTGAGTCCGTCGTTCGGGACCGAATGAAGGTTCTCGCCTACCAGCAGAGCGAGCTGTGAAAAGAAACGTCATTAGACTTCATGTCTGGCTCTCAATTTCTTGACAAACCTTGTGAGCATATTGAACTACAGCGGGCACTCGAATCGTTCCACTCCAGTTATAGTAGAGATGAGTTAGTTTGTACGTGAGTCGTTGGATTTTGTCGGGTGGAAAGCCGTTAGTGTCGTGCAACACGTTGTAGTTTGTTGGTAGCACAGTTCCCTGTCGAACTGACTGACTAATCAGGAAGAAATCGTAACTGGAAGCAAGAATTGTCCGTCAACTGAAGCTCTCATGATTGATGTTGAATCTTACCGTTCAGGCAATGTGACAGTGCCATCAACAATTGTACCTGACACTGGATTTTGTTGCAGGCCTCGCAAGGAATGGAAGAATCTGGTGTTGATCCGTTTGTTGACAACGAAGAATGTGAACTTGGGAGTCAAGTTCTCGTGGCCATAGATTCTAACAAGCGCTTCATTGAGCCGATGCACTTCGTGAGAGTGAACAAACTCCACTTGACTGTCGGAAACGCCATCGCGATAGAAGAAAATCCGTTCGGGCAGTGAATCGTGAGCTTCTTTGAACTTATGCAAGGCTTCGATCATCGATGTTTCAATGTTCGAAGACATCTCTGTTCCATCTTTGTGTGCCGTAACTTTGCTGAAGTAGAGAATTTGATCGCAAATATCCATCGATGCCACGAAGGCCCCATACGACTTTCCTCGCTTATCCAACGTGTCGTGAGTCACATCGAAGCCAATCGTCATCACTCGCTTCATTGGGAACTTCACTGTCCAAGGCGCGCCACCCAACTTGCAGTTGATCTGAACCATGACTTTCGTAGCAATGCTTTTGACGCCGGCCATGTTTCCTTTCTTCGGTTGCATCGTCTTGTGGACAATCACCTGCGAAGGAATCGCTCTGTTGATGTAAGTCTCCTTCTTAATTGCAGCGTAGCGATCAGCAGCATTGTTCGGCACTATAATTACTATAAGCTTCGGGTCTTTCGAAGCGGCTTCAACTATAGTTTTGGCGTAGCTCATCACAGAGTCGCTTTCAAGTTCAATCAACTTCGGAGCCGACACTTCGAAATCCATTCCCTTTGCCACTTGATGCATTAAATTAATAAATGCCTCAGTGTCGTTCCACGCCTTCCTAGGATAAATTAGCATCCATCGCTTCAGGCTAACGGTGGCGAACATCTTATTCATCTTCATCGGACTAGTCCAGTCGACTGCAGTGATGAATAGGTAATCAAGACGTTCAATACATTCTACAGCAATTACCTTTATCGTCGTTCTTGATGATCTTGTTGTCACCAAACATTATTTCCTCCTGATCCAAGGCACGACCTTTGAAACGAATGAGATCATCTCCGAGTTCAACGTTGAACATTTTCAGTTGATTGACGCTTTCATCGCAATTCTTCAAACGCTTTGTCAGTTCTAGCAACCGCTCTGTGCGACATTTTGGATCCATTTGCGTGTGAACTGCCATGTCTTTCATCATGCGAAAGTTGGCTCGCATCTTATCAGTGAGTCCAGTCGCTCGACAAAGCTCCGGGACTAACAAGAGAAGTTTGTCAGCATCTTCCTTCTGACGTTTATCAGCAAACCTTGCTTTTGCCACCAACATCGGTTGGTTCTTATCTTTGATTTGAAGATGCGGATAACGCGATTTGTAGTAATCAGCAAACGTGACTGGTTTTTCTTCTTGGCTCGCTTTGTCCCATTGCATGAATGTGCTTTGGGGACTCGACTTGTAATCAACATCGTCGATCCTGTACGTTCGATTGTTGTAGTCAGTCAAAACGATGCTTCCAATTATCTCGCGGTTAAAGCTATCTTGCCAGTTCTGCGACCTAGCGTTGTTGCGATGCTCCGACATGATTTCAAGGATCGATTGTTGACGCATGACTTTGTGGGATACTTCGCAACAGACGAGAGTGTCTTCCTCGTGTTGTCGGATGGAGGTGATGTACCCAGGCCAGAGTTCTACTTTGTGTTCGTTCAGTCGAACCTGAAATGGCCGGACGGTGGCTAGTTTTAGCTACCTAAGAGATTAGATTGCTTACCACACTGTTGGGATCATACAAATTGCGACCGACGCGCTGCATTTTTAAACCATCCATGGCACGCTTTAGAATCAAGTTTAGAACTTGACTTGCCATTTGGTCATCCATCGTGATCTTATTCGAAGATTTGGTCACGCTGAGCTTGTATTTATCGCCTTCGCGTGAAACAGTTTCAAGCTCCATCGCTTCAAGGTCAAGCTGGCGCGTTAGATAAAGACGTTTGTCGCCGTCAAACAAGTAGCCGCCGAATATGTCTAGCAGAGAATCTGTCAAAGGTCTATTTCCTTTATCATCCAATGTTTTACCTGAGTGCTTCCGAACAAAAGCCTGGCGCATTTTGAGGTCATCGACCGCTGGAGAGAATTTGACCACGTAAAGAGTCAACTTGAAGTTACGATCGGGGATAAGCTTAAAGTAGTTTGCACTAAGATCCACCTCTTTGCCAGATACACCCGCTTTGCTTTCAGCAACACACATGGGCCTTGTTTTATAGACGCCAACCGATGATACCTCAGTTTCTCGAGAGCTTGATCCTGCAGCTGCGATTCCTCGTCCGATCGTTAGTTTCCTCACTGCCGCGGTAGGAGCAGCTGGGCTTGTTTTGAATGGAAGCCCTCGGCCTCGCCCGGCGCCTGGTGTATTCGACATCTTATGCAAAAGGGAAAGCTAGATATTAAGCTTGTTGGGAAGGTAAACTTTAGTTGGTAGAGAAGAGCAAAGTGACTGAGATATGAGCCTCGATTGCAATTGAATTCAGCTGATTCCAGCGTTAGAAAGCCACTTACGTTTTCGAATTAGAAGAATGTTTGCTAATAATATCAAGCAGTTCTTAAATTATTCTTGTTGCAGGTTTGGAAATTTTAACTGAAATGACCGCGAAGACGCAGAAACTGATGCAAAAGAATGAAGCGAAGAGCTGACGCGAAGTCGAAAGAAGCAAAGTTTTTTACTGAACGCCGTGAACGGGGAACTCAAATATTCGAGTTCAAGTTAAAGTTAATTTACTGTGGGTAAATAAAGTTGGACGTGTGCAATTAGAATGGAATATTTGTCGCCGCTGTCGAATGCATCGGAATAGCACGGAGTGCAGTGAATTGCGATAGTTTTGACCGCTTAATTTCGATGGTGAAGTTCACCATGCTCGTGTGAATCAATTATTGCTCAGAGAATCAGCAAATTAACTACACAGGTGTAAAGCAGACTGCGGTGCTGCGTGTGTATTGCTAGGCGTATTTCTTCCTATTTTGCAATTGTCACACAACCCTAAGCAAGTAACACATCCAGAACGAACTACAAATTGAATGAAAGTTAACTTCATCATCGTCATTTCACTGTCTCCGTCTCGCTCTCCAGTGCCACCAGCTCTTCGCTGATGGACTTTCACTACTGATTAGTCGCTGGTACTCGCTGGACGTGAAACAAACGTGTTCCCATCAAGCCAAAAAAATGAAACCGTGGCAAGTGTTGTTCGTTCTGTTGTGGTAATGTTCTTCACATCCACAAAGAAATCCGCTCAAGAAAAATAAGTGAGCTGAAGAAAGGGCGAAATTCCGATGCATTCGAAATAGCGGCGAAGTCTGACATCGAAAATAGTAATAAACGAGAAACCTTTTCCGCCTCCTTGCAGATATTGAGTTTGATATTTTTCCCATCCGGTTAATTACGATCGCAAGCACTCGAAAGTATCGCGGAGTTAATAGCTATTTGACAGCAGAAAGTTTTGTTTCGTCGAAGTGGAAGTGAAAAGCAGGAGCTGAGTCAACAGAAAACTAAATAATCATCATGCCGAAATCAGTGAGTATTGGATTACATCACTCGTCGATAACGTTGCCTCGTCAATACGCTTCGGCTGGAAGAACGATTGCGATTGCATTTGCATAAACATTCCGACGACGGCTCGAACGCAGTCGAAATGCCTAAATTGCCGTTTCGGATTGGGGTCGATGGATCTATTGTCTGGTGATAGCACAAGCGTAAAGCAATTGCTGCCAATTAGTTAGAAGCTCAAGATATTCAAGACGTTGTCGAGCTAGCGAAAGAGCATTAGACCTGAAGGCTAATGAGTTAACAGCCATGTTCACTCTTCAGGTTTTGTGGCTCGACGATGTCGAGTTGCTATCATAGACTCAAAGGGGAAAGAGTCAAGGCCGTGCTGTGCTCTTCTCCTCAACAATCGCCGAATGAACATCATCGCGACTAATCGGCATCCCATTGAAAATTCAGTCAACATCGACTGACTCAACAGTTTTGGGAGAATGATAATCTCGATGGCGGTTGTGAGTCTGAATCTGAGATTTGTTTTGCCTGTTCCTTTACACACAGTCAGCGCTTCGCTATTCCATCTTATCTAATCAGCCACGACCGCAAGGGCATAAATTAGCAGACATTACACGAAACCGCTTTGCTGTTGAGACAAAAGAAAAAGCGAAAATGTTTTTGGTGACTGACACGCACGCGGGGAAGAGAAGCAAGCGTAGAGTTAGATAACGACGGAATGATGAGCTGCCGAAACGCGAAATCCTTGCGATTCGAGCTCTCTAGAAACGAAATGTCTGCATTGGCATTCAAACGATTTCTCATCGCAGCTAGAAAACTGGTTCCGTAGAGAATGAGAAATTTTACCAACACACGCTGGCTCGGACTCGGCGGTTATCTTTTCTCGGCTGTCTTCTTTTTATTTTCTTCGCCCCATCTCGAACAATACCGAGAAGAGACTTTTATTTATGACATACGACAGTTGAGATTGAGAACGAATTAGCACTTGCGATGGAGCTCTGCTCGAGCTGCTGTCAATTTTGAATGATTCGAAAATTCATATCACTCGATGAATCGAGTTGAGCTGGGCTTAAAGCCCGATTCAAGGCCAGAGTTTTGCTCAGTAGCATGTCAAGCATCAATTTGTCTTCACCTGCCTCAACTCCTTGTCGCTTGTTTATTTTCGATACTGTTATCAACTGGAAAATGTTACAAGTTTATTAACAATCGCAAGCCGCGCACTTTAGTGGCTGTTTCAGGTTCCCGATGCCGATTGATTTTCATTTATCGATTCGCTTTATGTGACTTCAATTCCTTCGCAGTTTTACGACATGTTACGTTATCACGTCGTTTGATTGCCTTCCCGAAAAACTATCAAACGGCTCTTTAAGGGCTGTCGGCTGTTCCCACGTGACAGGTCATGAGACATCGCTCTCGATGATGTAACGAAAGATTCTAATTAATCTCGTCAGACTGACAGTGTTGTGTTTCATCATGCGAGTGACGTAATACGTTTAGCAGCTCGGAGGAAGTCGAGACGAGTCATTGAGACCATACAGTCACATGTAGAGAGCCTTGCACATCTCATAGCTGTTTTGACGGAATCTCCATTCTTGCTTCAATGGGCTCCGGCCCATGTAAACAGCAACACACTCACTAAGATGCGCGGCGGCCTCAGACTGTAAAATCGCTTGTTGAGAGAAAACATGAAGAGGGAAAAGACCTCCGCATCAACAATAAGTACGATGTGAGAAAAAGCGACTTGGCGAGTTTCTTTCAAATTCAATTAAGCAAAAGCTGAAAGAAAGTAAAAGCCTTGCGTTCGATTGTGAGCGGGGAATGAATAAGTGCGGCAGCGTGGAGAAAAAGCCGTCACTCGAGATCGTTCTCACTTTCTCTGCTGCTTGTTTGTTGCGACGACAGCGCACAGGAAAAGACAAATTTCCGAGTGGAAGTCTCATTGTGAAAGAAGATTAACAGATTACACAATCAATCGCAAGCCAGAAAAAATAAATCAATGACGAGCTCTTTAATTTGATTGCGATCAAGTTTCGTCTCTCGTTCTCCTTCAGCCACCTGTTGAATGCATCACGCGACTCCTCGGTCAACTCGTGCCGAGTAGCTTAAGCCATGAATATTTACCAATCGGTCGAAGTCGAAGTTCTTAAATAAAAATAACACGAAAGGTCTGCAGGTATTTTTGGATGCAATCTGCCAACCCGCACGAGTTCCCTTGCACTCGGAAGTTTCTCATAACCGAGCAACAGACTACGTCGCTCTGGGAAAACTCTACGACTCTCTACGTTGACGTTGCTTGCTGTATATCTCTGGATATCTACAGAGCAGGTAGAGAGAGAAGCGAAGAAGAAAAATTGTAGAAATTACGCGATGATTCAACACCAACACGAGCGCACTGGATCACAACACAACCGCCTTTGCGAGACCCTCGGCGTTTGCGATATTTTCGTTCATTTGCGAGCAAAATTTCAGAACAGTCGAAACGTTCCGTTGGTGATATTAAACTCATAAAACTCAAGTTGACAATCAACGAGCTACGAGCATTTCATTCATAAACTGATTCGAGCTAATTGTCCCCAATAGTCACCAAAAGTTAGAAAAGGAAGAAGAAAAAAGTTCGTTGGCGACGGTTGGAACTTGTGACGCGCTGTGTCAGCGTCCAGAAGAATCTTGAGTCAGACGATAAACGAGAGAGCGACTGCGAAGAGAAGCGAAGCAAGCAAAAAAAGAAACGATCAGTTTTTCGGGTGATTTTACTTTCTGGAGGTTCAGTTGTGTGTTGGAAGTTGTTTGAAAAGCGGCGTTTGAATAAAACAAGGAAAAATGGTGTCTGGAAACAAAATGGTTAGTAAGCTCAGCTCGTGTCGCTTTGATGTCCTACTGGACGTGAAAGATTGTCATGCCAAAGACGTGTAATTAGTGCACAATAATGAGGAAATGGCGCAATCGCGTCTTATGCAACTGGGTTCGTTAGAACGTCTCTCGAGCCTCGGGAATCCCCATGACTTGTCAGCGACGTTGCGACGGATCGATAGCTGCGCTTTCGTTAATTGGATTGCTTAACTCTACTCCGTTTACTTGTTCCGTTCTGAAACGGCGCGGAAAGCCTGAAACAACACCGGTCGTTGTCTGTTGCGAAGGTTTATGAGAGAAGGAGACGGTGAAACAAGAAGTGAAGCTCTGGAGCGAGAAAATTGTTCAATTTCTTTGCTACAATGCAACGGATTTCGGCAAAATCTCTTTGAAAATCCCTCGCCGCGCGATAACAGCCATTACATCACTAATTCATTTTCTTTTTCCTTTGCAGCTAAATGTTCGTGTTACGACGATGGATGCCGAGCTGGAGTTTGCCATCCAGCAGAGCACGACTGGCAAGCAGCTCTTCGACCAAGTCGTCAAGACGATTGGATTACGCGAAGTTTGGTTCTTTGGCTTGCAATACACAGACCCGAAAGGTGACCTGACATGGATTAAACTCTACAAAAAGGTGAGTCAACCTCTTCTATCCGCTGTTATGCCAGATGATGATGACTGTAGTTTCTTGAATGCTGTTGTTGCTATCGCTCTCCGTCGAATGTGTTTGAAAGCTCCTTTGGCTATTACCCCTCGACCCACATCCGGCTGTAAGCAAAAACAATTGTAGGCGAGAGATTCGATTTGTTTATTCGCGAGGAGTGAAATTTATGACGTTCGACCGCTCGCATCTTGTTGATTTGTTTGTTCAATTGGCGTAGATTCGAGCCAGAAATCTTCATTCACTCTGCGCGCTCTGGTGATGTCATGACGAACGTGTTCTGTCGCTTGTCAATGGAATTTCAATACCGAGAACTTTTCATGAATGAAGAAACTTTGTTATCACTCCCGTGATGATTGATAACCGACTGGATTGTATCTGACTGTCGCTCTCACCTCGAGCTCAACAATAACGTTGCACAACGCGACGTTTAAAATTTCGTTCGTACTTTTCTCCTTGTTGGAAGATTGAGACACTTAATAATAATGTAAATATTAGCTGGAACAATAGCGATAACAAAGCGAGACTTTTGCAAGAAGCCGATGAAGAAGAACTTATTCATTGTTTGCGTTCGAGGCACGTAACTCGATTTAGTTCGAGAGAGTTCTTTGGGTGACGTCATGGCGGTGGCAGTTGAGACAAACGCTGCTCGCACATGTGGTCATCACATTGAAGATGATTCTGCTTTTGTGGTCGATGCTAATTAAACGAGGAAAATGCGGCAGCGGCAGATGAACAGAGCGTCAATTAACCTCCGCGGATGATTACAGAAACTCAAGCAAGTTATGCAACGATCTGAGCTTGATCTTTGTTCACTTTTCTGATGTAAATTTCCGCGCAAAGTTCGCGCACAAAAATGTCGTAAGCCTCACGTTTGCTTAATAATTTTGTGTCAAGTTCGAACCGCATTTCGAATGAAGGAAAGTTTTTAGAACTTGAAGTAAACAATGTGCCGCGCATTATTCATCGTGCCCGCTCAAGTCTCATACGACATGAGCATTAAACTTGGCAGCTGATGATGCTTACGTGCAATTGAAGCGAGCCGATGGAATTTTACTTCAAGCTCATTGTTGGATGATTGAACAAACTGTTGATTGTTGGATTGAAGGTCGTGCGAGAGGTAGTTTCGTGTCTGATTGTTTGGATCCAAGCGGTTTTTATCCGAGGGAGACTGGAACGTTTAATTATAAACAAATCGAAGCTAGAAGAAGAAAATTGTTGGTTCTCGGTCGCATAGCTCGGACGTCGCGTTTTCCTCCTCCAACTTCATTGTATATGATTGATATTTCTAATGTACAAAGATAGCGGGAATGACGGATGATACTTTGGACCGTTGCCAGTCGCGCTAGCTTTCAAATTGTCCATTTAACTTTTGCTGGAGCTTGAAGTAACGACCTCTCAGTACAGCTAATGATCGGTGCCGTAATGAGAAATATTTTAAATGCGACCAACTTTTCCTGCTCTCTAATCCGTGGACAAAGACATAAACCGACGCTGATTATTTGTTGACATCGACAGAATTGAATTCTCCACTCAAGCGCAAAGCGTCGTAATCGTAATTTGTCTCGTGTCAAAAGCTGCGGTTCCGTTGTTGATAACGATGCATCTGTGTGTTGAAAGTCGAACGATCGCTTCCAAGCGATTTATGGCAGACATGATTGACCAATATCGGAAGAGAGCGATGCGATGCACTCATGTGGAAACAGAAAATGAATCGTTCTATTATTAGAACTCGTGGGAAGATAATGACCAGGCCAAGTGCATGGCGAATCTCTCTCAAATCGATTTGCGGCTGTGTGATTTGTTGGGAGTTCAAGAGGCTAACAGCCGCAAGGAGGCGGCTCGCGCAATTCGAATCGATAGTGAATTGATTCGCTGGTGATGTAACCGACGTCGTCAGTGAAACAAAACTTCCCGAAAGAAATTCCTGAAGCCGATAAAATCATCTTTTTATGGCGGTGTTTTGCTGTCGCATGTGTTTGCGATGACTGCATGCGAACGTTCTCGCACACAGTTTTATGGGCCTGACGAAAATCTCGGGCTTTCATCGTGCCTGAATGTCACGAATGAAGGTGAACAGAGCGAGTACCGAAGTGGAATCATTAACTCACTTCATGTGTATCGAGCTGTTGTTGCCATGATAAGAGAAAAGAGCAAAATTATAAAATTAATTACACAATTGTTCATAATGAAGCCGCGATATGAGCGAGTGATAAGACTGACTGTGTGCTGTTCTGTGTGCTCCAAGCTCACCGGAACCTTCGGCGTATCTTCGTATCAGTAAGAATTTGTTATCGTGCACAAGTGTGAAGTAATTTATGTCGTTGGGCACAATAGCAAGAAGCTATAAATATCCAAGAGAAAACTGTAGGGCGTAGGCGCCAGGTACGGACGTATTTGAGACTGCTGTCAAGTCCCATCAGCTCGAAATCGCTTCAGAACGAATTGTGTGTTGTCATGTAATTGCACCTGCACAATTTTACGACCAAGTTTCGTTTGCAGTTAAACTGCAATTATTTCTTATCTCGCTGCTATCACGTTCCCTATTGTGCTGGCCGCAGTTAATTTTACAAGCGCTCAAAGATGAGGGAGGAACGTGTGCTCGTCACGAGTAGTATTGCTTATCCAATTAGACGCTAATGTTTCCCCGCGACTCGGTTCAAGAGTTCAGTGCTATAGACAACGACTCTTTTCCTGCTGCGCGTAGTCTCGCTGTAATCAGAGAGAAAATCTTATTGAACTGTGTCAACTGTTATTGTAGCATGTCTGATTCTCTCTCAAACGCAATCCATTCCGTGGGGGCAAACAACACAATCACAATAGTCGGACAATATTGTGTGCATTCATCTGAAAAAGTTACGGAAATTGATCAAAAACAAATCGGCGGCGCTGGACGACTATGACAAGGGAGAGGACTTGGTAAGAGCTAGTGGAGCAGGAAGGAAGTAACTTAGGGGCTTTTATCGCTAGCGAATCGCAACATGCTTTCAGAACTATCGAAAGAACCAAAGAAAGTGCCGACGTCCGCCGAAAGGAAACCCGACACGTTTTAGATAATTGCTGACACATCGAAATTAGCCGCGAGCCGCGATGATTCCAGTCATTCTCGATGCTTCCTCTTCACTCGGAACGCCAAGCTTGGGAATAGAACAAAACAGCGTGAGGAAGTTGTGTTTCGCTTCAATCCATCATCACCTCGTGAATGTTCTCACAGCTGAGGTTGGATGAGTGTGCTTAAGGTCATTGACAAATTAATTGCGCCAAACACGAAACGCCATTCAATTGAAGCTCGAAACTTACGCCAGACTCGTCTGAACGCTCAAATATGAATAATTCCATTTCTCTTAATCTTTCTGCTGCTGTTCGATGAATGAATTCGCTTTTATTTATGTCTGATTTCTCTCCTTCACCTCTAAATTTTCCTCGGACTCAGCCAGGTCATTTTCCTCTGTCAAAATGGGTATGTGCATCTGTCTCCACCCGATGAAACATTTTGTTTGCTTTTTGGATGTTTGGTTCTTGTAATCATTTCTTACATTTGACTTAACCGTTGTCTGTTCGCTTTAGGTGATGAGCCAGGATATCCAGAAGACGGATCCTCTGCAGTTCAAGTTTCGTGCCAAGTTCTACCCAGAAGACGTTGCTGAAGAGCTGATCCAAGATATCACGCTTCGTTTGTTCTACTTGCAAGTGAAAAATTCCATTCTGTCGGACGAGATTTATTGTCCGCCAGAGACTTCGGTGTTGCTTGCCTCCTACGCCGTGCAAGCGAGACACGGCGACTTCCTGAAGCCGACGCACGTTCCTGGATTCCTAGCGAATGACAGATTACTTCCGCAACGTGTCATCGATCAGCATAAAATGTCCAAGGATGAATGGGAGACATCGATCACCACTTGGTGGCAAGAGCATCGCGGAATGCTGCGAGAAGACGCAATGATGGAGTACTTGAAGATCGCCCAGGACCTTGAGATGTACGGTGTTAACTACTTCGAGATTCGTAACAAGAAAGGAACAGAGCTTTGGCTCGGCGTTGACGCGCTCGGCTTGAACATCTACGAGAAAGATGACAAGTTAACGCCGAAGATTGGGTTCCCATGGTCTGAAATTCGTAACATTTCGTTCAACGACAAGAAGTTTATCATCAAACCGATTGATAAGAAAGCACCAGACTTCGTGTTCTTCGCTCCACGCGTTCGCATCAACAAGAGAATCTTGGCTTTGTGCATGGGCAACCACGAGCTTTACATGCGTCGACGAAAGCCCGACACGATTGACGTTCAGCAGATGAAGGCGCAAGCCAAGGAAGAGAAGAACGCCAAGCAGCTCGAGCGCGAGAAGCTTCAAATGGCTTTGGCGGCACGTGAAAAGGCTGAGAAGAAACAGCAAGAGTACGAAGACCGTTTGCGTACGATGCAAGAAGAGATCAATCGCTCACAAGCAAACTTGATGGAGGCGCAAGATATTATCCGTCGCTTGGAGGAGCAACTCAAGCAGCTCCAGATTGCTAAGGATGAGCTAGAAGCACGCCAGAACGAGTTGCAAGCGATGTTGAGTCGCTTGGAAGATGCCAAGCACATGGAAGCGGCTGAGCGCCAAAAGCTCGAAGAGGAAATCGCAGCCAAGCAGATCGAAGTGGCCCACATTCAGCAGGAAGTCGCTGCCAAAGACTCCGAGACGAAGCGCTTGCAAGATGAAGTCGAAGAAGCTCGTCGCAAGCAGGTAAATAAACATTTGCTCTTCCTGCTCTCATTCTCGAAACGAATACAAAAAACTAATCTAAATGTTTGTAAAGCATTTGTCACCATGTCACACCACTTTCTGATGATGAGCATTTATTCAATGAACAGCGTTTCACAACATCACCTAAACACAGTGTCACGTTCAAAAGGCGACAATTAATTAACCGAAGCCAATCTGTTTGTTCTTACGTTAGTCGTTTACGTTAATTAAAAAGACTAAAACCTTGTTGACAACAGCAGCGTCTCGATATGTTTCTAACGTTCAGATCAAAGGCAAGAAGCGCACTTAACTCTTGTGAATGTCAATGAGAAAGAGTATTGCGGAAATTTGTAACATCCAATTGATTTGTAGATTTTCGCGCTGCGAAATGTTGAACATCTTTTCGCGCCTATTATTCCGTCGTACGGAGTGCCATCGAATAATGCTCATCAGACGAACGTATGTAGGCTTGAAGCGAATTGAAATCGAAAGCGTGAATTGAAACGAATCTGCTAATGTTTGTTTGAATGTCTTTTTGTTGATACAGCAAGAAGCTGCTGCCGCTTTGTTGCAAGCCACTCAAACTCCAAATCACCATCATTTGGCTGAAGACGAAAATGAAAACGGTGATGACGATGACATGACCAATGGAGACAACGGATCAGGTGGAGGTGGCGACGTTTCCCGCGAGTTGGACACTGACGAAAATATCAAAGATCCAGTTGAAGACAGACGCACGTTAGCTGAGCGCAATGAGCGATTACACGATCAACTGAAGGTGATGACAGAGTTGTTGTATAATCTTCGATCGTCACCTAACGTTTGTAATACTTTTAGGCATTGAAACAAGATTTAGCTCACTCGCGAGACGACACGAAAGAAACTGTCAACGATAAGATCCATCGGGAGAACGTGCGTCAAGGCCGCGACAAGTACAAGACGCTCCGCGAGATCCGAAAAGGGAACACGAAGCGTCGCGTTGACCAGTTCGAGAACATGTAAAGCTGCTTCTGTGCGGTGTTCATTGAGGGATAATGTAAATATCTGCACTAAACTCTTTTGAATTACCATCAACAACACACAAGAAAAGAAAGAAAACATTTCAATTAGATGGATGAAGAAAATATTTTGCAACAATTTTTTATTAATAATTCAGCTGATTCGGCCGTCGCAGAAATTGAATTTTTGCTATCATGCGTAACTTCGCAAGACGGGCGTGATCGAAGCGGTAATCTTCCCCCTATAATTGAACGAGAGAATATTTTTGTATAAGCGGAACGGATCATTGTATCTTAAGAAGAATATTTTCTTATTTATATTTCTTGCATTTTAATTTTCGTCCCTGCTAGGAATGAAACTTGTTAGAATTGCCATTGGAAGAGAACATTTAAAGCAATTAAAACTTTCTGATCGACACACTTTCATTTTATTTGGTTGGGCTTCAGCATTCTTTCCTCATATCCCAAGCAAGCGTGCTTAAGCTGTTGATAATTGAAGCTCGAGATTTCAAATTCTTTCCACGAAAATCGCAGTCGATCGTCGCATTTTTCCTGCTTTGCAAAGCAATCCAATCAAGTCAAAGCTTTGGCTGGAGGCGAGTCGATAAACCTTGCTGAATAAAAGTATTAAATAGGAGATGAAAACACTTTTGCACTTTTATATCAGAAACAAAATGTCTTAACAATCGAAAAACAATTCTAGGCTTAGGAGGAAAATAAAGTAAACTAACTAAAAAGATGGTGAAGCGTTGTCCGAGGATCCAAGCGTTCCAAGGAGATCAGTGGCTAGCCGTTGAGTCGATTTATAAGCAATTAGGCAGAAACATTTTCTAAGGAGAATCAAACTGAATATAAAACGAAATGGTGGCCTTGACACATTTTAAAGTGAAAGCATTAATTTAATCCGAAAGACATTGACTCCAATTCCGCCCTCCCCATCTACGCTATCGAATTAGAAGGAAAGACTTTCTTATCAAACTTATTTTTATTCTGATTTACTTAAACCCCGCGAACTTTACACTAAAACTTACATTTGCTCGCGGATATCTGTTAAATATTATGTTGAAAGAATTTCAATTCTGATGTATTACTTTCGATGAAATAAAACTATTAAGAAAAGCTTGAAGTGTTTTCAACAACGTCGTCGCTTTTCGGGAACGCCGAAGCAAGTTTTCCGGTGGCGCTCGAACTGTTTCCGGTAGAGAAAATCCTGTTGACACGTCTCGCATGTGTAGAACTGACTCGCTTGCTTGTGAACGCTGAAGAGATGTTCTTTCAAGTTGTAGCTTGTGGTGAAGGCCTTCCAGCAAACTGGACACGTGTGATTCCTCTGATTGAAGTGAACGCCAAGGATGTGACGAGCGATTCCCGATTTGTCACGAAACGATTTGCTGCACCAGAAGCAAAGAAGCTTTGTGTCTTCATGGGCGCGTCGGATGTGAGTTTGCAGTCGATCGGATTCGTAGAAAGTTCTTTCACAGACGTTGCAGAAGAATCGAGGCTCTGCAAGGTAGAAATCGTAAGTAAGAGAGAAGGGAGATTTAGTGAGATTTGTTACCTGCAAAATGAGTTTTGTAGTGATTTTCGAATGCGACAGCTGAGGGAATTTTGCAACGAATACAGAGCGGGCAATCGGCGCCAGCTTTGTCTTGATGCTCTGTTTGAACATGTTTTTTCTTTGAGATTCCCATGACGAACGTCTCATTACAGATGAAGCACTTGAAAGGTCTCTCGTGGCTTTCTCTGCAGTTCGTTGTCGCTAGATGCTTCATTAGCTCTCGATTTGAAGCAAAGTTTTTGCGACACGCCTTACATTTTATGTGGGTAGAGCCTGGAATTGAGCAATGCACTCTAAGTTGATGGTCGGTGAGAATCTGTTGTGACTTGAAGACTTCTGGGCACAGCGGGCACGCATTCATCTTTCCTTTTTCATGCGCTGATATGTGTTTGTCAATGTGCTCGACTGATAAGCCCTCAAAATTAAAGTTACAAATATCACAGCTGAGAGAACTCTTCTGTTCTTCGTAGTTTTGCACTTCTTCAGTCTTTATCTGTTGCTCAAGCAAGCAATCGTCAAGGAACTCTGCTTCCTCAAACAGTTCGTCTTCATTCTGTCGTTTAATTTCTTGTTGATCGAGACTTTCCTCCGATCGCTCGTCATAGATCTCAATATACGGCTTTTCCTCAACGACCAGAAACTCTTCTTCTGCTGCTTCATTCCCAGTGTCATCAAACTGAACCTCGATGTAATCTTTGATCGTATTGTCGTTGTGCAAGATCTCTTGAATTTTCTCGTTGATTTTCCTCTGAATTTTCACTTCAAGACTTTTCAGAGTTCGGTCGGTGTCGAGACATTTCTTCTTCAGCGAATATGCAGTGCATGTGTCCGTGAAACACCTTAGACATAACAGCTTGCTGAAGCTGTCTTCATTTGTAATCTACAAAGTTTTTACCAATTAGAAATTCGCTAGAAAATCGTCCACAATATTTACGTTGAGTCCCGCAATGAATTTCAGCTTTTCCTCGACAGCTACACCGTTGACTCGTTTGAAGACAGAAAGCCGACTGTCTGTTACATCTCCTAAACATATTCTGCACTGGGTTTCATCCATTATTTCAGCAGGAAACACGAATTTAGGATTTTGTTTATTGACATTCATTAAATTTAGCAACTTCGCAGTTGTTTGACCCTCAAAGGAAATTTCGGTCATCTCAGAAAGAAAAGCAAAACAAAACATTGCCGCAAAGTTTTATTTCAATCGATAGTTAACGTAGGATTCAACAGAGAGGACCAGATATGAGTAATTCCAACAGCTCATTCCTGCTAGAAGGAACAGCGCATCTGCTGGATCTCATCGACCGGAAGCTCATGATTCTGTTGCGCGATGGCAGAACTTTGATTGGCTACTTGCGGAGTGTGGACCAATTCGCCAACCTCGTGCTTCATCGAGCTCTAGGTAAGCTCTTCGACGTTGCGATCGGGATTGCTTTGATGTTAATTGTGATCTTCCACAGAACGAATTCACGTCAAGAACGAGTATGGTGATATGGAACGTGGAATCTTCATCATTAGAGGAGAGAACGTCGTATTGCTTGGAGAAATTGTAAGCCCATGAACGCGTTACCTCATAGATATTATAAAGTTACCATTGTAGGATCGCGAGAGAGAAGAACTTCTCAACAGTAAACTTACACAAGTCTCCGTCGAAGAAATTCTGGACGCACAGCGACGTGAAATTGAAGCGAAGCAGGAGAAGAGCGCTTTACTGCGATCCCGATTGAAGCAGCGAGGCGTCTATAATAACAATCCTTTGCTGGAAGACAACGAGTGAAACTACCAGAAGGCTTTCGCTTTAAGAATTTATTTTCGGTTCTGTCAATCGCTCGAACAATTTTTTAAGGCGTTTTTCTGGAGTTCACTTCGATTCGTTTAAATGTTACTAGATCTAAGTTTGCCGCAAATAAAATTCCACTGTGTTTACAGTCTCAACCTGATCTCTCATTTAGTCAATTCGATCTTTCAATCAACAAGTAACTGAACGTCATTCGAATTAATTCACTATGTCGAAAAAGTCCCAAAAATCGTGGCTCGAACTGATGAGAAATATATTTAAGTTTTCTTTTCAGAATGACTCAAACAAGCAAACGTTGAAAAGCAGTGACTATTCCTATAAAAAGGCTAGGAAGCTTTCACCCGGTGTAGGAAGATCCATAAATATTCTCAATGACTTTCGACATGCTTTTACATTTGCAGGTAAAGCAAAGGTTGAACAAGCGGCTACAAAGTAAGAAATTACATGACAAGTTCATTTTGAATTCAATAAAAAATGGATCTGTAACAA
This sequence comes from Smittia sp. YW1114-2, assembly GCA_033064975.1. Lineage (NCBI taxonomy): Eukaryota > Metazoa > Arthropoda > Insecta > Diptera > Chironomidae > Smittia > Smittia sp. YW1114-2. Next base: position 9,976,997 of record CP093834.1, on the reverse strand, counting down.
GTGGTTTGATTTATGGAAAAACTACGAAGACCATGACGTCGATGCAGACGACTGAGTGCAGTTACAAATCAATTGGTATCGATCAGTCGCCCACATGCGAGTTTTTAACAAGAAAAGCTTCAGTATCAAGCAAAACGGCAAGGAGTAAAGATGGAAATTCACTTTGCACGCTTCACTCGGGCGATGAAATTGGCTTGGAAATTTCTCGATCCTTACTCGGTTGTCAAAGGGAAGAGACGATTCTCTAAATAGTAAATTTTCAATCATTCAAACTTGGAAGTGGAAAATAAGATTCACAATTTCAGTGTCAAGATCAGTCTGCTCGAGCAAAGCAGTTTCTTGCTGGCTGCAGTTTTCTACGTGACAAACGCTAAAGTGTCTAATTTCGGCAAGCTCACTGAGGCCTATGCAATAATCTGTACGTATTGGCAACCATTCAGTCCATATAAATATTTGAAATGTTCTGGTTGCAGTGGTTTTGACGCGAAATCTCGTCTATCACGCTTACGCTTTCAATAAGTGCGCTACAACAAAATCTCTGATCGAAACAGTTCTCCTCGAAAGGTTAAAAATTCAAACACAAAATTGTTGATGCATTTTGCTGAACAAATTATTGTTAAACAGAGAAACAGCGAAGAAAAGCTTCACCGAGTGGCCGATCACATTGAGCTTTTGCAGGAAAGAAACTTTGGCGTCGCTAGTTTTGGTCGTGGGATATTACGTGGGAGTTCTAGCATCGACGATCATCACAATCGCTTTCAAAGAAAACCACTTATTTTTCGACATGTACATCGAGTACCTGCCTTTCTTGGGCTTCTCCGTCAATTGGCTCTTGAATTTCTTTCACCAAACTCTGGTGGCAATCTTCGGCATTCCGTTTTTTCTCAGCTATCTCTCTGTCAACCTAATTTTCATCAATCATTCATGCTGGAAACTTGAAAAACTCATTCAATCCGTTGAGACGCTGCGCCTATTGTCAAACGATCACAATTGCAACGAGCCTACGCTCGGCCATCGGATCTCACAACAGTTGGAACTCGTCGTCGAGAAAAGCTTGGAGGCAATGGAATGGAACATGGAATCTCAGAAATATCTGACGTTCATATTTTTCCTCGATTTCTCAATCCTTTCTTTCATTCTCTGCTGTGTCACATTCACCTTAACAAATAATTCAGCTGCATCGTTTATCGTTTACATGGGACTGCCGATGTTGTTGCTGCAGCTCTTCGTCTACTGCTGGATGGGAACTCGCGTGATCACGCGATTTGAGACTGTTGAATCAAAAATCTACGAAGTGAACTGGCATTTGATGGGAAACAAACATCGCAAGCAACTGCAGATGATCCTAATGATGGCGCAGAACATGAGAGGCTACAATGGAATCTTCAAGCAAGTGAATATGGAGACTTTCTTGAAGGTTTGTTGAAAAGGATTAGTGAAGTTATCTACCTAATTCTATTTTGAAAGACGATTCAGTTCACCTACACTCTTGTGACATTTCTGCGGTCAATAAGTTAAACGTCGTCGCAGAATGTTGAAGGATTATCCTCCTTCACAATCACTTGTCAGCAGCACTTGGAAAACTCAGATATCACCTATTTCTGGAATAAGATCCACCACTCGGAAGTATTTAAAATTACGACTATAAGCTTTGAAGTTTTGAATTGATTTGACTCAAATCATTTATGATCGGACGGGTTTGAAGTCAAAGATGATAACCAATCTGTGAACTTATCGATGTCTACAATTCAATCAGCTATCTCTGTGATATCACCGATGTCGATTTTCAAATTAGACACAAGCCACAGCAGTCGTCACTTAATCAAGAATCAATGTTGGATAAATTTGCAGTAGAAAAACTCTAAAGTTTCCATAAAATTTTCGCTTTATTGAAATTTTTCACAATTAAAAATGAAACAAAAAGGAGGAAAATTTACATATTTCTAGTTCACTGCAAGTAATTCACTTCATCAGAATGAGATATAATATAATTAAAACGGCCTTGATTTCTTTGTTAGATCTTCTCACGAGTTTCTTAATTTTCTTTAAACAACTTTTTAATTTAATTGGTGTTACAAGTCATGTTTTTTTTCTCTCTATAAAATTCTGCCTCCGTCCTCGTTTGGTTTAGATTTCTTCTCTTAAGTACAATAAGTTTTTGCTTATGCTTACACAAACATTTTCTTGTTCGTTACTTTTCTCTTTAGGTCGTCAGTTTAAACTCATCGGTCTTTGATTGCATTGAAATAAATTACAAAAGCTCTCCTTCTTATCTATGAAGTTAACTTACAACCGATTTTGATCTCCCTCTATAAATCCAGACGATGAAACGAGGAGAAAATTACTGTAAAAACTTTCGGAGAAAATCGAGAAAAACATTCTTATCATCTAGCAACATCAACTTTCAAATACACACAACACATGTCACAGTCCTCGCTGCATTCTCTACAACAACCTTCTAATAGTCACTGCGCTCTCGGGTCGAAAACTTTCTAATCTCTAAAATTTTCCTAATCACTTTTCACTCATTTTCGCTGAACATTCTTTGAACTCTTTATTTATGATTTTCTTAGTTTTCATTTACATACATCTGGCTGACGATGAATAAAATCGAGGAAGAACTGCTTTATTTTCACTAGGAAAAACGCCTGATTTTTATGGAAAATTGACTAAGTACTTAGCGTTGATCAAATGAAGACTATCTGGAGATGATTGCATGAATTTCCCGCGAGGATTAAAAATGATTCTTCGGGAAACTGTTTCTCTAGTCTTCTTAGGTTTTAGAGTGATTAAAATGTTATTCTCAGCAGAACGCTTTCCCATTGAATGTGTATGATCTAACAAGGCAAATTGATTGATAAATTTCCTTTTCTTTCTTTTGTTTTCCTTCATCTCGTTATTTATAGTTTTTTGATAGTCCACAGAAGCTTAAACTTATAGATTCTTCTTATGTTTCGCCATTTCTTATTGCGTACGAAAACATTTCTTTCGTCATAATTCCATATTCTCTCTGTTCGGATGTTTGTTTGTGGGCGGCGGATGGCGGGGAAGCTTGAGGTTCTTCTCGTGGTTTTCATGGCGCTCGTTGATAAATCATGTCATTGAGTTCGGAAGATTTCTCGAACTTTCCCTCGGGGGAACGGTCGAAAGCTTTTTCTGCGGTTTCGTTTCAAATCGATTTCTCTGTTTCCATCGAGGCTTCAAGAACTTGACATAATTTATAAACTCTTTCCCTTGAAACGAGACAAGTTATTTTTTGCTTCGAACCGCTGCAAATAATCAAGTTCTTCTCCCCTTTCGGAGCTTTGCGACGAAAAATTCTTGTCGATTAAATTGGAATTTACATAGTTGCGGGAAAATTAAGATGAACGTTGTTAAACTCTTTTTATACCACAATTTTATCTCTCAAATTTTCACAACCATGCAAGAATTATTTGTCATGAAAAGTGGAAGCAGAATATCATTGAATTTATATTTTCTTTCGATTTAAATTGTATGTTTAATAAATATATTTTTCCTGCAGAAATAAATTCATCTCTTTTGATTATCGGTTTGCCAGCGCGATCATAATAACTCGTAGCATAATCACGTCAGCGAACCTTAAATAGTTTTGATTGAAAATGAATTCTCTGAAATCCTTCGGCTCTGCCCTGGTTGATTGAAGTTCTATTACTGCCAGTTTGACTTTCGCTTATTTATTTTTCTTGAAATTTAAATTCATGCACAACCACCGAGATTGTTAATTGAGTTTTGTCTTTAGATAGTTTTCTCATCCTCCCAACCGCTCGTTTAAAACTAGCTTCAAGTTTTATCTTTTTTTGTTTCACGAAAAATTTCAGCCTTTAATTTTTTGTTCCATAATAATCATATCTAACAACGAGAGAACAATAAGTTATTCGCTGAATATTCGCGTAATTTGTTAACATATTAATTTGCGTAATTTTCACCTACTTTACTTCACTTCCAATATCGAGTTTGTTTTGTTTTTCCTATGTAAAAATTTTGATTATTTTGTACAAGGATTAGAGATTTTATTTAAATAAAAAATTATTAGTTGCCCTCTTCTGTTATCGTTTCACATGAGCTCCGTTTGGAAGGGACGATGATAAATTACGCAACGTGTTTGCAGAGTGAGGGTGGCTTTTGAATAATCAGCAGTTTTCGCAACCGCACTTTATCCTCGACTTGTTTAGCACAAAGCATGAAGTCGTGAGAGGCCGGAGTGGAAATGACGTTAAACTTTGCTTCGAGTCTAGACGAGGGTGTCTTGAGATTTCCTCGAGTCTTCGTCCCTTGCGTCACGTAACGTGAAAACAGCTTCTCTGTTATCCCTTAGTTAACAGAAGATTTTTGCCTTATCATACTGACTTTCTTATTCATTTATTATAACACACATTATCGTTAAGATTTTTTAAAAAATCAATTTTGCTCTTCGTCGATCGCTTGACATTAGCACGAGACACAAATCTGGACGCATTTAGATTCTTGATAATATTTACAGAATGCTAAGCTTTCTTGTTTGGTATGTCAAGGGTGGAGTTCGTCATGGAGAGTTCGTCTCTCCCCTTCTTTGTTTTCAGCTAATTTTGTAGATTCTCATCTCGATAAGTGATATGTATGAATGAAAAAGAATGCTTCGATTTAATCAGTGCTTCATGAACTTCGATGATGGTTTTGTCTTCTCTCTGTCGTTGATTAGCTTCTCAGAGATTGTTTGTTTACTTGGAAGAATTAAATCGATTTATTAAACATTTCAAAAGCGACTCTCCACTAAGGTTTTCCCTTCGGCGTGAAAAAGTATCTCAGAATCCTGACTTGCCTGCAAAATGAATGGCATTTAATGAAAAACTGTGAATTGTTAATGACCAGCTCGACAACGTCTATTCGGTAGTGACTTTACTTATGAATAACAAGAAAATATTGTTAGAAGCACTATTAGTTATTGCAAATTCACTCGGCGTATCGTCGATTTGATTAGAGTTAAGAAAACCAGTTTAGAATTGTTAGCAACAGTTGAAACACAACAAGAGCGGCGATCGATCACGCGTCTGGGATCAACAATAAAACTCAATGTGATCTAACATCTAGGATTGAACGTTTTCTCGTCAATTAAAGGGAGCATCGTTTAAAAGATTCCTTCTTAAATCAGCTTATCCTTCATCTCCTTGACTACAGCTCACATTCACTTTCAATATTATTTTGTTTGTTTAAAAGCGTCAGCAGGTTTTTATAGTTATAGCTCAAGTATTTTATTACTCAGATGGTATGCTCGGTTCCATTGGCGCATCCGAATCTTCGTCTAATGACAAGCAATCCCGATAATAATGCTCCATCGAGCGATACACGTGTTCGGTTACGCCTCTTAAATCATGACCCTCGTCGGCGTAGGACTGAAACATAAAAAACTTTTTCATTTCATATTTTTGATTGAAAGCTTTTCAACGGCTTACCGTGTATCTGAAAATGGTTCCGGCGTCTGTCAATGATCGTGCCATTTGAGCGCTATGATGATACGGAGCTGTTGCATCAGCCAGTCCGTGTATGAGGAAGAACGTGTCGGTATCGATGTTCTTGGCCTTTTGCGTCGCATCAGCCTCCACATATCCTTTGTAATTCTCCACTGGTAATCCCATTATTCGTTCCGTAAAAGCAGAGTCTTCGGGGTAGAAGATGGAATGGGACATGAGATAGAGAGAAAAGAGGGAAGAGTCGTTAAATTAAGATGTTATCAATCGTAAAATTCGCTCGACATCATGTTTCAGTAAGCACTCACTATAATAAAGCCAATCGGTGATTGGAGAAACCGCCGTCCCGCACTTGAAGATTTTTTTATTCGATCCAAGTATCATCGCAGTGACATAGCCACCTACAGAATGAGACGAGATTGAATGTAAAACTTTATTAAGAATGGAGCACAGATAAAGCTCACCATAACCGTGACCCCAAACACCAACCCGAGTCTCATCGAGAAACTTCAGGTTGTTCAACAGGTACCTGCAATTTGAAATCGTCATTGTCATTCATGTTCACGCTTCGAAATTGTAGCATTGTAGTGCAAATTGCGAGAGCAATCACGATTGCAAAGTTGTTGCATTCAATTAATAATTAGGTTTTCTACGCGGTACAGGAACTGTGTTTAATTATTAAATTTTAGAGTGTGGCAGCGATAATAAAGTCGAACCGCTCAACCGACTCATGAATCATGAGGGTGGGAAATTGAAAACATGAAATGGCTTTACGCTATTAATTCATCAACGTAGTCTGCATTGCATGTTCGACAAAAGCCGTTGACGACAAACAAGTTGTATGATTCAGAAATGAAAATCTGCTATGGCAACGCGAGATGAAAATATTTTCGACGACACATTTTGCAATTTAGATGCTCAAACGACACAGCTTCCCTTGTCATCACCATAATCAACCGAACGACAACTTTAGCAGAGTTAAAGTGCATACATTAATTGACACGGCAGCAAGTACAAGCTGTGGTCATCATTTGCATAACACGTCGTCACGATGTCCGAACATGAAATCAACTCACTCTATAACAGCAATCTGATCGGCGACTTCAACTCCTCCTAAATGCCGATAAAGCTTCTTCTTTCCTTGACCTTTTGCGCCCCGCACATCTAATCGAATGTAAATCACATCGTTATGGCTCGACATGTAAGTTCCCCAATCGATGCGAAACTCATCGACCACCGCCGTTTCACCGGGCTTCCCGTTGCTGAAAGAATTCCATTCGGTTACGTGTGAACAGTTATTGCAATTGGCACTCTTACACTTCAACAAGTACTGGGAAGGCAGCGTCTCTCAGCTCTTCACGCCAGCTGGGAGGAAAGAGGATTTGAACGGCTGCACGGGTGCCGTGTGTTAGAGGAATCTCAAAGGATCGTTGCGTTGGCAAAGCGATTTCATCGAGCTTCTTCGAGAATTGTTTTCGTGTGTCATACAAAACTCTTATAAGTCGGTGAGTTTTTGCTGAGTGTACACCTGTTAAGAATGGAAGAAGAAAACAGATGAGAGAAGCTGATTTTTATCATTCACGCACGAACACATGCCCAGACAAACCCAGAAAATTGTTTTCCTTGGAAAATTGTTTTCGCCTTCCAGCGGGAAAATGAGAGTTTTCCAGTTGGAAGAATGCATTCGCGAGAGAGAACGATTAACTTACCAGCTAAAGGCAAACCAGGACCGCGACATTCAAGGATGTAATACTCGACGCCGACATCAGAAGAAATGGAAGACTGCGGAGCTATGTAGGCCCCAAAATGCGAGCAGTTGTCGTAGTAGTATCGACTGCTCCACAGCACCTCGCCGTCGCACGTTATGCATTGCGGCTCCGTCCTGTTTGCGAACGAAAAGAAGTTGGAAGTTAGCTCAGTATCAAATTATTTAAAGCTTTTCCAGCATTGCATTGAGAAGCCCCATTCAACAGCATAGCAAATAATGCCAGTGAACACGTAAGTGTGGATGTTGGTCGTGTTTTGTGTGCTGAATTATGAAAATTGTTAAATTTTTTGTGTATGGTAACTTTTGTGTCGCCATGGAAAAAGCACAAAAGGAAGCTGCAGGATGCAAAAGCCCTAATTCACGCTTTAGGTTTCTTTTGTTGTAGTTTCCATTCGCTCGAGCGAGACCAAAATTATGGTGGATGAAGTGCTAATCCACTACAACGAGAATTGAAGACAGTTTAGTTGTACAACGAGCAGTCGCAACAAAAACTCAAATTATAACGAAAATGGCAATAAAAACAGCTCAAGCGGAAATAAATGATTAATTGTGATTCGCCGTTTAATTGTTCGCTGGTTATCATGCGAATATTTCCTTGCGGATGAGACGAAAGGAGAGCGAGAAAATGTTCGAGCAATTATTCTCGTCATCTTTCGAAAGGACACAACATGGATCGAGTGAATAGACATAAAAATAAGTGGGACTGTTTCAGACTCGTGGCACAATGAACATGGTACGGAAATTTAAAAATTTAGTTTTCGATCAATGGAAATCATCGCCTTTTATTTTCAGACACATAGAGCGGTTAAAGTGCTCGAGACAATCAACGGAAGTGCTTAGCTGAGTTCCTCACTAACGTCTTTACTCGAGTGTCTAATTTTCCACTTGTTTACATCATTACACGCCACTCCAGCGAGTCTCACTACTTTGCATAGGGACTTTTCAAAAATAACGTCGTGAACTATGAAGATGAGTTCACGTGGAAGGAGGCGGGAGGACTAGAGTTTGATTATTAGATCACATGCAGCTACTGATGATATAGAGAATTGTCAAAAGCCTTCCTTTTCTTGACGACGTCGTTTCTGAACGACCTAAGTTTACTCATTGAAAAATTCTCAATTTATCATGAAAAAATAACGAGCGAAAAACACGAGAATTTCTACTTTTTGTTGACAGTAAAAATAGTTCAAAGTGAGAAAATTTAATTCCGGCACGTGAGCACTTTGACTCGTTCGTGGCAAGAAGGAGCATATGAAAGTTCCGAGTGCAAATGCCCTAAAAGTGTAGGCGTTTGTGCATTTAAATGCAATTAGCCAGCCAACTCTTTCTCGAAGTTTCTGCCCCAACGCTCCGGCTAACAAGTGGAAAGTTCTCGGTGGGCAGGAAAAGGAAAAAGTGAAAATGAATTTCAAATGAAAACAAAACTTAAAAGTTGCATGGAGATTTTATCGTCGGCGGTTTTGTAATGCAAAACGAGAACACAAAAAGCTTCAATTGCTCCAGCAGCTGCAGCACGGAGTCAGAGAGTAGAAAGGACTATTTACCGGTCTATTTTGTTTAACGAACTTTTTCGTTTCGTGTGAGTAGAGCAAATTGAATTTTGTTTCGTTTAACATTGCCAAATAAAAGTTTCGTGTTTGTTTTTCAGGGAAAAAGAGGGCAAAGTTTTTCAAAGGATAAATCATTTTTTGCAGATTTTCCGTCAGAATTATAAAACGAGAAGCGTGAGAAGAAGAGAAAAATTATTATGTTGATTAATTGATTTTTGTTGCCGCGCGCTCGCCGATGGCAAAGCGACGATAAGAAATTTGACTTTGTGTTTTATTGTTCCAATTTTTTCCCATCGGACTGCAGACAAATCGAGAATTGATTGCTTCCTTACCTTCTCGGGTCCTCGTTGACGGGATCTTTGACAACATACAGATGCTGTTGACCAGGCTTCTTGTCTTGGGTGCCGAGATAATACACCAAATGGTTCAGCGTATCCCACGCCAATATCCGCAGGACCTGATTTGTATAAATTTCCGTCGAACAGAAAGGAGAAAGATGAGGAGACGTTAAAGAGCACCATCGTATAAAACTTATTATTCATTTAATTTTATGGATCATTCTTTTATGGTGGCCCATAAAAATCGGGTTAATTGAATAAAATGGCAAAAAGAAAGCATGCACACTCAACTCGGCTCGCATTTCTGAGGAGAACGAAAAGGAATAAAGAGTTTGGAGGGCAAACAGAAGTTACGTAACTGGAAATGGAAGAAAATTCCATCGCTTCAGCCCACAAAAAACTTTAAAGAGAACGCCACACGCTTAAATATAAATGGGAAAATCCTTGACGTTTCTCTAATTGGATTATTTAAAGCTCTGCAATTGCATTTTAATCGCCTCGCTAATTGGATTGTTTTGTTCAAACTGATTGTCGACGCATTCCAAGTCGTAAACGTTAGTCGGTTATTCACTTTTTCTCGCATGTTTCTTCTTCTTCGCGTCTATCAGACAAACGACGACGAAACATTTAGGTCTGCAAAAGCTCAAGGAAAGCAAATCATCGGGAAATCGATATGAACTGTGATCTCAAATCTTTTTTTGTGCCGCAAAATTTCATGGGGAAGTGTTGTGCGCAAACATATTAGTTAATAGAAGCTTTCAAAAATCACGCTCGGTAGAGCTTAATTAGCTTAAGAGCTTTTTGAGTTATTTGTCAACATCGGTGCGGATTGACGGAAATCATGGCACGCGTGATGCAGGAAGCTCCAACATTACCTGATACCTTCCGTTTGTGATCACTGCAACTTGCTGCTGTTTGTTTGAACAATTTACGGTCGCGACACGAGTTATTTATTCAACGCGAATTTCATTTTGTTGACACAATTTTTTGCGATACGTTCAGCGAAAGTGGAAAGACATCAATAAACAGATTGTTTCACCGAGTGAGTTTTTGTGACAAGAATTGAAAAATGTTTCGGGCATAAGAGTGACAGAAATGCACAGGAAGAGGAAACATCGAGAAAACATAAAAATAAAGAAATGGTTTTTGCATTTAGAAGGATTAACCCATAGAAAAAATTAGAGAGAAAGTTGGCTCGCTCACCTCGTAGCGTCCATGAGAAATGACCGATATCCGCTGTTGCGTAATCGTGACATGCTTAATGTGTGTAAAGTGCTCGTTGTTGGTTTCTTGAATTCCCGCCAACAGCATAAACGAATCGCCATCGGGCGAAAAAACGGGATGAGGTAAAATGTCTAGCCACTCGTCTTCTGGCGCTCGTTCCGAGTGAGTCTGTGGAAAAAGCGGGAAAGCTCATTATGCTGCACAATCTCGATGAAAATAGCTTAATGCTAGTCTCACCTCAACACATGACCAATTAGGAGCGATGCAAGTGGAAATGACACTAAAATTCTGAGGCCGCGACATCCACACAATGGAAACGGTTTGGGTGGCTTGACTCGTTATGAACGATGCTGATATTAAGTAGCAGTCTCTGCAAATGAAAGTTAAATGAGTTAAGCTCTTTCTCTCACCGCATTTCGCTTCGCAAAAGTGCAGCAATAACAATAAACAGCGGTCTACAGCTGATATGGCAAAACTTACTGCCCCTCTAATGAAATTGGCTCCTTGATCCAATATTTCTTCACATTCGCTAGGTTTGACAGGTCCAGAAGCCACAGCATAACTTCAGGATTTAGCGTGCCAGGTGTCGGATAACGAACGCTACGTGATTCGGGAAACGATCCCTTACTCGTTAGACCACCTAGGAAAGTAGAGGAGAAGACGGACGATCGTAAGGGAGGAAGTGGACAGAAAGAGTGAGTGAACGACTTACCGGATTGTATAAGAGGATTTGATGAAAACCAGGGATACATCATCTGACCGACGTTCGTATCGTTGAACGTTGCATAAAGGAGCATAGAGCCGTCGTTCGATCCCCACACAGCTTTTTGCGACTTAAAAATTTCCTCTGCAACGAGATCGAACGAACGAGATAAATGTTACAGTTTAATGCAAGCTGGCGATGATAGATTAATGCTCACCCTGATACAGCCAATCGGTGATTCCGTTATATATCAGCCCCGGAACGCCCGTGTGTGTTAATCGAATATCCTCTTCATCGGCAGGTGATTGTCTCAGATAAATATCATTCTCGGTGATGATAATTAATGTCGTCGAGTTCCCAAGCCACTCAGCGTGTTGCATTCGCGTCCGCTTTGACTTCGGCGAGTCTTTTAACCGAACAGGCATGTGATGGCTGAATGAAGAGGAAATTGAGAGGCGATTCATTAAATTGATCAATTAATTTTCGTGCAGCGGCTGCTCTCGCCTCTTTCGCCCGTCGCTTGCTGTCCTGATTTATTCATGACTGTGATCGAGCCTGCCTCAAAAGCTAATCAAATTCTAATTTCGTTGCTTTTCGAAATATTTTTTTCTGTGAAAACTTGCGAAGATAAATCGTACAACAAACTCGCCACGTCATTGATTCGAAATGTGATAAGCATAAATATCTACATGTTTGTCGGCTGACGGGAGGCTCCAAGCTTTGGCTCGGCTCCAGAGAAATGCTCTGTTGTTCGTAGCTATTTACGAATATCTAGTCATAATCAATATTCTTTTGCTATCGTGGCTAGCGAAAGCGAGACATCTGAAGAAGTTTCATAACTCTCGATGACGTTTTTTCTCTAAAAAGATTCTCGTTGGGGAGGTTCATGGCCTAATTAGCTTACAAACTTCTCAGTATTGTAAACTACAGAGAGACAAAAAGATGACGTGTTTTTATCTTTAAGCCTCAAAACTGGCGCTATAAAAAATGTTTTCTTTTATTTTTACATAACTCCGAAATCGATTTTTTCCATCGACGCATTTGACTGAGTGACGAGTGGAATCACTTTTAATTCAGTGTTCAGTTTTCAAAAAATAATTTATTCCGGTTTTACGTGTGTCTGTTAGTTGCGTCAGTCAATTGGTTATGTCTCAGCAAACATTTTAACATCTAAACTTCAGAATCAGTCTTCTCCAAAATTCAAGTCTTATTGATCTTTGTCTTAGATCGAGGCAAAACTATACTATCGGTATACTATCGACTGGTGTCGGCTGATTGATGGCTCTGTGGAGAATTTGGCGTGGAATTATTTCGAGAAAGAATTGAGAAATGCTGGCGTGGAGCTCTCTAGATGCCCCTGCAAGGTTTGAATAAGTTCACGAAAATGCGCTTAACATTTCAAGTTATCCTAATTTAGGGAATGATCTGGCGAAATGTGACGTTTCCTATCAGCCCGACCATCGCTAATTTTGCAACCGGTCAATACAAATTGGAGTTTATTTATTCAACCGGCGATAAGTACATAGGTGGCATCAGAATGACTGGAACTATCTCAACGCCGCACAGAGACGTTTATGGATGAAAACAGGACGTTAGAATAGAATCTGTTATCTGCCTGTTTAAGTGAGGATAGGAAATCTTCGAAAATTTCATCGATTGAAATCTCTCGTATTTTAGAAAATTGTTTTTAAAAATTTGACTCGAAAATTATCCAACGCGTTTTTCTATATCAGTTAAAGCTCCATTGAGTAGAGAGAAACGTTAGCTTTTGGCTATCGTACTACCATGCATTTGATAATCATTTTGGTGGTCGCTGTTTCAGTGTTTCTGATGCCGGTTGACGCGGCGAACATTTATTTCAACAGCATCTACTGCAACGCTTCTAACGAATTCGTTTACGAGAACAAGTCGTGTTTTATTAAGTCGTACAACCGATATGTGTCCACGCTCAACTACATGGTCATGTTGAAGAAACCGTTAAACAGCCTTTCAGTATGAGTAGATTTGCTTTAAACTAAGATCTTATTTACCGTCGTCTTAGATCGAAGCGAAGCTCTACTATCGATACAGCAATATCTATCGACAAGTTCTGACCATGAAAAAATTTGACTGGTGTCAGCTGATGGATGGCTCCGCCGAGAACTTGGTGTGGACTTACTTCATTCAAGAATTGAAAAATGCAGGCATAAGGCTTCCTACATGCCCGGTCACGGTATGAAAAAGCTATTGGAAATGTTTTAAACACGTCAAGTTATCTTAATTCAGGAAATGATCTGGCGAAATGCAACGTTTCCTATCAGCCCGACCATCGCTAACTTTGCAACCGGTCAATACAAATTGGAGTTTATTTATTCAACTGGTAATAAGTACGTAGGCGACATCAGAATGACTGGAACCATCTCAACACCACACAAAGAAGTTTACGGCTGATCTCTAACTTTCGATCCCAAATGGTAACAACGAGCAATATTTAAAATATAAATATTTACTCAGAGTATAGCTGAATGGGAAACAAATTATAGAGTTAAATAAATTTATATCCGCTTCAGAGTGTTTTCAAAGCCGCTAATTATGAATCAGTCACAGTGTAAATTACGTTGAGCGTACTGCGTGTTTCCGAAAGTCAAATTATTTGAGTCAAAAATAGACATCGCTTCGACACTAAATTGGAATCGGATAATTGTAAACATTTAGTTCTATTTTTTTCTAGATTTTCATTCGAGAATTTATCTTAATAATCAACACTTCAAAGACCCTAGGTGATCAAAGGTACAAAGGCAACATTTCTTCCTTTAAAATTGGCGCAGAGAATCATGTTTTCCTCCTTTTTACATAACTTCCAAATCGATTTCTTTCCGAGGCGCATACGTTTATTGTTTATGGCGTGAAGACGACTTCTCGCTTAATCCGGAAGTTTTGCTGCAGCCTTGTTAGTTAAATTGAAAGCGATACAGTTTTTGGCAACGACGTTGATATTACTTGAGAAATTCTCAAGGGTTATCATTATTAACAAGTCGTTCGCACAAGGAGAGGCTCGTTTTGCTCCTTGAGTCGGGCGAATGAAAATCAGGTGCAGCAAGGCGGTATCGATTGAAACAGAAAACGATGTGAACTTACTCATTTGTGACATCATAGACGGTAAATAACGCTGTATACGAGTTCTTAAAGATCTGCAGAAGAAGAAATAGAGAGAAGAAGTTATAAAGTGAAACGAAGCATAAGGTGAAACATAAATTGTAAAAACACTTTGGAAAGCATTGTCAATTGGTATTAAGTGTCCGATATAACTCAGTGCACATTTAATGAGCTTTTAATTGGGCTGTTTATGTTCAGCTTCATTTCGTTCTCGCCGCCCTCTTCGACGTGATTTTCTTCTCTGGTTGTCGCCCGGGTTGTCGACAACAGCTCATCAATTATGTCAGTTTATCAATTTGTCCAGTTTTTCATTTTCTTTTCCTTTCCGCGCTGTCAATTCGATGGGATCTAATTATAGACCTTGCACGTTATCGCGAGTGATCAACTTGATTAATGAAATTTCACTAACGGCGTTCCGATGTTTCGTCCGCACTTTATCAAACTACTGTGTAATCCACTTTCGCATAAATTTTCGTTCAAGCCAGGGATAAAGACGAGATTACGTTTAGCGATGTTCATCGGAGCTTTTAGGCTACCTAAATAGTTCGAACTTCTGTTCGCAACACAATGTAGATGTAGATAGCATTTGCAAAATGTTAACGTGCATGCAAATTTGCGGAGGGCGGACGAATGAATGCATGGTAACGAGGAGAGTTGAGAAGGGTCGGCATTGCATGGGTGGCTCGACAATGTATTAGAAGGTGAACCGTTTGCTATTTTCAGACTGCTTTCTGCGAAGGAACTTGCTATAAATAAATCGACTTACATATTTTACATTGTGGGTAAATAATACATATCGCAGATCGTGGGAGCACTGATAACCTAGAAAGAGGCAGACAAAACATTGTCACCGTTAAGCCTGCGATTTGTCAACTTAATGATGTCGAACTTACTTTTTACATTAATTTGTCTCTGCGAAAAGCAAGAAGAAAAGAGGAAATGCGAATGTTTAATGATATTTGACCGCAGCTATCGCTTGCGAGTGCTCACCATCGTGTGATTCGTGACCAATGTGGTCACGGAATCGTTGGCAGTGTCTAGTATCGCTAGGCTTCCATCGTCCGATTGAAAGACGAATTTCGTGTTAGTCACCCATGATGACGGAAGCCGCTTCGGAACGAGCTCGCCTTGCAGATAATCGTCGAATTTCATCCGCTTACCGGACCAGTAAAGTAATTCATCTACATATCTGTAAAAAAATAACGTGAGAGAAGGTTGCGAAAGCGGTTCGCGTGAGATGCTTACCCTAACAAATAAATTGCTGTAACGATTCCGGCTATGACAGTGCCGATAACGAAAAGAGAAAAGATGATGCTGCGCCAGTTGTGTCCCTCAGATCCGTACAGATCCGCTTCCTTGTCCTTTTTGTCGGCGCCGACTTGGAGCGTTTCGTCAGGTGGGATCTGCCATGATTTCCCGCCACTACCGGCAGCTCGGTCCCCGCCGGTTGTCGCGTGCATTGCACGTTAATAGTTACAATTTGAAGTTCGCTTTCCAAGGATGCCCACAGAAACAAAGCATACGATTGGGCCTCCTTGGAACATTTTACGTTTTCTCGAAATGCTAATGCTTAATTAACATTTGAATGCCAATTCCACTCTATTTGAATTGCGTTCTGCGTTGAAAAGGAAGAAAGAAAATGGAAGCAAAAGAGAAATTAGGATCAATGATTAATGGATTTCGGCATGAGGCAGGCTGCAGGAATTACTACTGCCACAGTCTTTTATGAACTAATAAAGAAATATGCATAATTATGAGTGGTTTCACTTCATTCGATCAACATTCGTAACGGCAGTAGGACATGAAAAGAACGACGAGCTCTCGCCGCGTCATTAATTAATTCCTTAGTTTTACGGTCACCACAATTGGACCTATGCAAACGTTAAATAGAGACGTAAACTTTCATCGCTAATCAGTCGGAATAACAACTGAGTTATGTGATAGTAAAGTTTCAATTCTTCATTTGATCGCCACTGGAGGCACCTAAAGCGTGTTCCTTCCCTACATGAAAGCTCAAAGAGCTCGTTAACAAGGATATATCCTTTCTTATACTCCATTCTACAAACATTCCCGACCCCGTTCCCATGCAAAGGATTGATCTATGTAAACATGCCCACGCCATATCCTGCTCTGACTCAAAAATCCATGAATCACAATTACAGTAAATTGCGAAAGGCGAATAAAGCAAGAAAGCGCAAATCTTGAAGGAATTTATTGAGATTCTTGGCCTTCGCTTGCCTCGCATTATTTGCCTATTACGACGATTCGCCTTCTCTCTCCATCACGAATAAACTGCGAATATAAAGTTTACTCGATAGTGAAACTTTTTACTATTTTTGGGCCACGAAACGGTTATTTATGGGCGAGCTAAAACAAGAGCAGAGCCGGGAACATCAGACTTGATTCTATTTTATTGGCACCATGATACGCTGAATCTATTTATTAATTTCTGTTATGCTTCTAGCCTTCGTCCATCCACATTGTCCAAACGCAAACACACTCACCAGCATAAGGAATGGGAATGAGAATAGCGGAAAATATTTTTTTATGTTTTCGTCATCGTTTTGTGGCGAGCCGAAAATAAAGTTGAAACAAAAAAGTCCGCTCATGAATAAGCGAACACGTCGCATAAACCCTGAGCTGTGGTGAGTGTCGATGTATGAACAGAAATCTTGCAGTCGATATTCAATGCGCCCTGAGAACGACACCGAATAGAGAACTGGAAAAATAATCCTTTGAAATACTTTTAATTGCAAAATGCTTTCACAAGCGATATTGTCGTTTCGCCATTCGCATTGTTTTTGAGGGTTTTTTCAGTGAAACGGAAAAACCATTTTTGGAGATTTTCGTCCGAGAGTTTAACCGTAAGAACCTGACGCGTTTTCCTATCATCAGCAGCACAAGCATACCTTGGGTTCTAAGTTTCAAAGCTTTCTGTATATCTGATGTGATCAGATAGAATGTTAGCTCAAAATGAGCATGAAGAACCATGAGAGACAATCGTGGAAAACTAGCCACCAAATTTACCGATGAGAGTTCGTAACAAATATTATTTTCTGATCATTTCAAAGTTAACTGCTATTCTAGAATACTCATAAAGACAAAGATTATTTTAAAAAGCCCTTCAACTAATCGGGGTAGCCGGTGCTGAATGCCTTGTTATATTTCCCATTACAATAAAATTGCGACACAGCAAACAAAGGAAAAGCTAAAAAGCCTCCCCTACTTGGATAAGAGATTAAAAGAAGATCTATGGCAGTGTCGCTAGATGTAACACTATCGTCGTTTGACGAAAATTCTATAACTTTCTGACATCTTCCCGGGGTAAGAAGTCGTTGATCTAGATTCATATCTTTATGCTTTTTTCGGAGGATACTTTGCTTACAAGCTATTGATTATCGTTGGAAAAATATCTTCGAGAGAAAACCGACAATGAGTTGAGTGGGAATTTCCGCTTGGAAAAGTTGCAGTTCAATAAATAATAACCAGGAAACGATGTCAATGAAAATATTCATGTCTTATCTTTCATAGCCATTGTGGGAGTTCTCTCCCATAACTTCCAGCAGCAAAGTTCCGGTAGTTTCCTCGCGTTTGGCTACTACCTTTCTTTGTCTCCTGCGGGTAATCAGCCGTTACGTATGCCAAGAACTACAACAACGTCGTTATACAATTTGGGGAATCCTGGACTTCGTCTCTTCGCCAGTCCATTCCCTTTTGTTCTGGGCGCATATTTAGCGCATACTTATGATTATGTTGACCTGAGCCTAATGCCAAACACGCGCCCGTGTTTCCTTGAAAATTGAAAACTCTAAATAATTACAATCGATTTTTTGTGTGTCTCAAAATGAAAGCTAAGAAATCTTTCAAGATTTATTCATTCTGCTTTCTGTAAAAAGGAAATCTCTCGCCGCAGCAGGGTTTCAACCCCATAAAAACCAGTCGATGTTACACGAAGGCTATAAAAACCAACCCATAGAACCCGGGAGAGATGTTTGCGGGTCTTTAGAAAAAGTTCCTAATCAACTATAGCAGATTGAAAATCGGCAACAATTCGGTATTTACAGAATAGTTTCCTGGAGTTGTCTTGAGTGATTTGTGACTATGAAGTGCCAAACGAGACTTGGCATGAGCCTGAAAACGGCAGGGGAGGGAAGAGTAGCTCGCAGTGCAGATTAAGTGAACTGATTGGAAAAACGTAATTCACGTGGAGCGCTGACCGCGAACTGAAAATATATTTTAAATATCCAACGAATCAATCTTGTTTCTCTCTCTCTCTTGCTTTAGTTCCGTCGTGTCCAATAAAATGCGAAAGCGAAATTTCTAAAAGTGGTTCACTACTGGCCTATTTTTATATCGCAAGGGAAACCAGCTGAAACGAAGCTCGGCGAAGAAGAAAGTCAACCAGCGGTGTTTTATGTTTGTGCTTTATCAAGGATTTCTTGATTTTTATTCATGCGCTTGAGTTTCAATACGAGAGAAGGCAGAAAGGGAAGGGAAATCAGGAAACATTAGAAAATTAATCAGATATGAGATTTTGTTCCCTTCAGTACACAGCGAGCAAAAGGCATTAGCACAGGTTTTAGTGTGCGAAGGCACGCACAATGTGCCTTTGACTGATGAAAAACTTGAAGGTCTCAAGCCTTAAGACGTTTAGGTTTTTCGCTTAGCAGCCGTCAACATATGCAAGGCCATCGTGGAACTATCTGATTACGTCACATCGCAAGAAATCTATTTGGCAACTGCAACGACGTTGGAGACGACGAAAGAAATCGAGCGGAAATATGATTGAGAGAGTTGGATCCCAAGAGACGTCGTCGCTAGTCGGAAGAAAGGAATTCTTATGCAGAATCTCGATTGAAATGAAGTCATGCTTCAACTCAGCTGCTCATCTCTCGCTCATATCATTTCCTCCATATTTGATGATACATCTAAGCAAAAGCCTGGCGTTATTATAGTTCCTACTACTCGAGATAATAAGTTAACCTAGTTACGACGAATCCCTTTTTCCTTTCAAGATTTCTTCGTACTCAATGGCTTTTTTATGCAACGATGCGAAGTCTCATGTTTAATCCTCCTCGACGCTTCAAAGCATTTGTGCGGATATGAAAAGAATTTTGAATTTGAAGAATAGAGAAGGGAAAGAACTGAAATGGGTTTCTTCCCTTCTTCCATACAGTTTCTCATTTCAATAGATATCGTCCTCTCTCGCATTGCAATGAAAAATAAATCTCCTAATGCTCTTAAAGCGGAAGTTCAAAAAAGCTTTTTCTAGTTTAAAGCGCCCACCAAGAAAGCTTCGTAAGCTCCGACGACGGGGAAATAAAAAAGAGCTGAATCCGATCTGAAAGCCTTCGACTAGAAAGAAAGTTGTGGGCACATTTGCACATTCTCGCTCCTATCAAGTGTGAAACTGCAATTTGTAAATACTTTGTATGCTGGTTTAGGAAAAGAGTGGCTTGATTGATGGGGCTGCTTGTATGTATACTTTAGAAAACCGCGGAAGTTGCAAAGCTAACTTGAAAGCGAAATGCTCTGAATGCGAATTGCTCGCAATCTCTGAGATTTCTCAAGTTTATAAGTTCAAAAACTATTTGCCATTTCATATTTCTCGGGAACATGAAAGTTATTTCCCTCGAGAAAATTCCAGGAAAATGCAGTTTGACATCGTCATTACCTTTGCTAGTAGCATTGTTACCTTTAGCTTTGCAAAGTTGTATTTACAAGAAGTCATCAAAGAGTTTTCTCCCCCGTCTAAACTTTTACAACATGCTGTTATTATGTTCGATTGAAAACAATCTAGTGGAGCGATTACGAGGAAGAAAGCGGAAGGAAAAGGGAAAAAGAGCGAGACGATCACAATGAAGAGTCAAAAGGGAGGCAAGATAAGAGTTTCCTGCTGGAAGGCAGCAAGTATCTCGAAAACTATCTGGAAACTTTTGCTCCCCGAACGAGTCAAACTGTGTTGAAGTCATTTGATTGCGATATCATGCAGCTGAAGTTTCTCGTCTTCAAATGGTAAAAATTTGATTGCTCATCGTCGTATTGCTCCAACTCTGATAGCTATGCAAATTTGCTTATTCAACGATCTTAATTTGAGTGATGCTTCAATTGAGAATTTTGTTTGCTAATCATTTCAATAAGTTTAGAAAAACAGAAGACGAAGAAGTTTCTGGCCTTGCAAAACTTACAAAATCAATCGAAATCGGCAAACTTTTCGGAGAATTATTTTTACAAGATTTTGCTAGCCGTTGATCGGAAGCTCGATGTTACCACATTTTCGGTCGAATCAATAAAATAAGCAGCTTTTGGCAGTTCTCCGACAAAAGGGTTTCTATTAAAAGTTATCGCGTAAAAACATTTTCGAGTGGTTTTATTTTTATTATTCAGCGTGTGAAACTTACGAAGTGGAACAAGAGGGAATTTCGGTCCAGATCAGCAGAATTTACACGAGCGCGATGGAAAGGAGACTGACACACTCTTGAGCGTGACTCCTCGCGAAATTCCACGCCTTAATATGAGATGAATGAATGGAAGTTAATTGCTGAACAAAAGCATGTCTTGCACAGACAGCGAAATGAATTCTGGGAAATGTCAAAAATTGTTTAAAGTTTCTCTCTTCCCTTCAAGACATGAAGGCCGGGCTTTGATTGTGTGTATATGAAAATTACGATCTTTTTCTTTTCGGGCATAAAGACAAACGTAGAAAAGTTTTTCTCTCATCGTCATCGTGAAAAGAAGATAATGAACGATGGCAAAAGGAAATTTACTCCGGCATTGGCATGGAGGCACAAGAAATTGTGTGGAAGGATTCTGCGCCCTGACACAGAATTAAAATCGAGGAGTAAGAAAATGTTCGAGGAAGATTTTTGTGTACAAATAAAAGTTACAATTCTGCTTATTTATGCTGATGCTGGTATCTGCTGCTCTGTTCCAATTTTCTTGGCTCTTTGCAATCGTCTGAAAACTTTTCCTTTTGCGGAGATTTATTCCTCTTCTCCCGCACGTTCGGGGTCGAAAGCAGTTGCCAACACAACGTCAATTAATTAATCAAAACACTTGGTGCTTCTAAATGCCTTTTTTGAGGGCCGTTGAACACACTCGTTAGTTCATTATCATTCATACGCCATCGAAGTTTATCCTTCCATCCATGCCAAACATGATTCATCAACATCAATCGCTCGAGATATTTTCTACACTCGATGCCATCTCGACATTTGACAATCGAGGGAACTGAATGCAGCACCATAAAAAATGTTCAGCATGGAAACTTTATCTTTGCAGAGCGAAGAGAGATGGGAAAAGTTAGTCAATGATGCTGTCAATGTTAAACATGCCGAATACCGAGATGTTGGTCTGAGGGACCTTCGGCAAGGCCGCTCGAAAGCTAAGTCAAGGTCGTACCCGTAGCATGAAAGATTTATATCTGTTTTATTACTATAAACATTACTTCCATTCTTAATGGTCAACCCATTTGCTGGAGCTTTTGCAGGAGTCGTTGATGTGGGGTGACAAGTTATAAATCATTCGAGTTGAAAGTTTTTCAATTTATGAGCGAACTGAAAGCGTCGCAGGCTCGAGACCTTCGCTCGGCAGTCTTGAGAGCAAGACAAAGAATGTCGCACAGAATGTTTATTCAAAATACTTATTCAATTTCGTTGTGGGTATGTTGAGTGACACACGAAAAATAGTTGAAAATTTTCACATAGGAAACACTCACACAAATTCCGGGGCCTGAATGACATCAAAACCAAACTTTGGACGGAATCCAAGAAAAATATTATATCAAGAAAAAAGCGAAAAACTCATTCGACGAAGATTCATTCAGCATCGCCACGTAGCTATCGATAAAGTTCATGTGTGTAAAATATTCATTAGAAAGGGGAGTAGCTAAGTTGCGTAACTGGAACCGACGACGGTCTGGCTGAATGTTTTCAGCCATAACATGAGCGAAAAGAAGTTTCAAATTTGTTAAAGTGGTCGTTACATAATTCATGATTGCTCCTCGAGAGCGAGTCATCCTCTGTACATCCAAGCCATTCCATGGTTGTAAACAAATTGGCCCCCAAGGGGAATTCTTATTAACAATTAAAACAAGGAAGTCGGGTCGTCAGATTCGGAGTTCGCAAAGTCTTTGTCCGAGAAAGCACTCACCAGAAATCACTCAAGATTAATGTACTGAGTTGATAATCCATATATTTCCTCAATTTGCTCCATCTTATGAGATTCTTCACGTGAAGTTGGACATGGCAAACTGGATTTTCTTCGGATACTTCTTTTCCACTTAATAGCGCCTTCCTCTCTCCTTTCACCGCTCCCGTTTTATTCTTCTCTTCCTTTTTTCACCCCAGTAACTTCTTACTCTTTACGCACTTTCCTCGAATTTTCTTCTTTGCAGATATCTCAAGTTCACACACTTTTCGCTCACTATCCGCGATCGAGGCTTTCGTGAATCTTTCCGCTTCGCTCTCCTCGCTCTCACTCTCTCATTACGGTTCGCTTTTGACTTTTCCTCAATTTTTCTTTTATTCTATTTTTATAAATTTAAGTTGTGATTTTTAATTTGCACCATAAATATAAATAAGAAGAAGGCAAATGAAATCTTTTGCACAATAGTCGGATTCCACAGCTACAAAACAACTTCGCTCTGCTCCTCGCGTATCGCGTGATTTTAATAACTTTATTAGTTAATCAATTAACACTTTATAGTTTGCTCGTTTCACCTGCTTTGAACGTTTTTCTCCTTGCGAAAAACTAATCAAATATTCATTCGGTTTATTTTTTCATGGCTCAAGTTACTTGCTCTTCTTCGGTATTAAATTGTAACCCTAAGACAACCAGAAAGGACAGGAGAAAAGTTTAATATTGCGGAATGACGCATTTTCTCAAAATCACAATCTTTCCTGTAACCTTTCTCTGCTCGCAAAAGAAAATAGCTCGATAAAGCGAGCAGGAGCCCAAAGAGCAGCTCTGATGTATGAATTGCCGCCCTATGATTTCCACTTGCGATACACTGAGGGACTTAAGCAATCACAGCAGCACCGAATGGCAAATAGCTTAAAACGTGTGCGTGTGAAAACGCACGAAAAAATCGATTAAAAGTTACAATTTTATTAAAAAACGGGCACCCGAACGAGCGAGGATATCGCTGCTAATAAAAATGTGACGAAAATCACAATAAAATTTCGCAGCTTGTTCTTCTTCACTCACAAATTGCAGGAGGATAATGGTCGAAGGTGAGTGGAAAATTCTATCTCTTTCCTTTGCAAATATAATGGCTGTGTGCTCCTTACAACATGTATGCTCACTTTCCCATTCTGCCTTGCCGCACACGGGATAAATCACACAAGTTTCATTATTCAAAAAAAAAACGGGGAACGCGAAGAGCAAAACTTTTATCGTTGAAACTGTGAAGCCAACTAGTGCCAAGCTCATTGAGATTCCAACCTCTTCGACACACTTTGCGAGTTGAGTGATTTGTTATTAATCCGCTCCGAGATGAAACTATTTCAACTTGATAATTGTTGATTCAAATTATAAGGGAGAGGAATAAAATCCAAAGTAGAATTTTTTCCTGCACACATTAAACTTAACGTCTCAAAAACGACCACTTTTGACGACGAAATATTCCCAACTGCTCTGTTGGTAATCTCTGACGGAAAATTAAGACGAGTTTTCCACGCAAACTAACACAAACGCGTGCCGGGAAAATCGCAGCTCGTGTGTGTACGGCTTGGAAAAGCTTCATATTTGTTGCGCTCGCTCTCATGGGCTCTTTGGTGCTTTTCGAAAACCTGTCCTGCGAGGATTTTCCCTTTCATGTTCTTTTGAAAGGGAATGAAATCCTTTGCTTCTTCGAAACAATGAATTGCTCTCACAAAGTTTTTTCACAAAGTCCTAGAGCTGCTCATATTTCAGGCTGCAGCATTAAGTTTCAATCTCCAAAATATGTTCTCGCCCGCAGTTCAGCAACGACGTGTAGCATTACGCTAACCGCTGTACAAGCGCAAGCAACAGTTTTCTGTGAGGCGAAAATGTGTGCTTGGAAGTGACAAGAAAGAACAAACAATGGAACGAGGTGAAGTGCACGAAGAATCTTCGGAGCAGGTAGCTGGAATTGAGATGCTGGCGGCATCACGCTGCGCAGATCCAACAAACTTTTTGAACTTTCCGATGCTCTCTCGAATGGAAATTTATTGTACGAAAACTCTCTCGCGTCTTTATTACTTTCAGTGTTTCTCTCTCGTGGAAAAGTAAGTGGAAACGTGATTTTCAAACTAACTGACAGCGATGTTTATTTCTTGAAACATCTGTCCCAGAATCGGTCCATTGAATGATAGAGATGTTTTTGCGTTCCCGAAATCGAATGAGCTTCGTCGGGGTAACTCAGTTGATCGAACATAATATCAGCAAGCTCCAGCTCTCGTGCCAAAACCATGGACTGCTGGTAATGAACGTTGTCGTCTGCGTTGCCGTGAATCAAGAAGAACTCGTGTTCGCCAATAGTTTTCACGTAATCTTTCGAGAAAACCTCACTATCTGAGTAGTTTGTTGCATTCGAATTTATTCCCATGTAACGTTCCGTGTAGATTGTGTCGTAGAAGCGCCAGCTAGTTACGGGCGCAACTGATATGCCACACCTTTTAAAACAAATATGTTAATCTGTGCTGTTCAATAATTCAAATTGACACAAGTCTTACTTCATCACTTTCTCCGTGTCTTGTGCCAGTGTCATTGCGGTGGCATAGCCTCCATAAGACCTGTTGAAATGTTTTAGTCTCATAACAAATCGAAGCAAAGTCATTTGGTAATTACCATCCCCAAATTCCAACCCTCGATGAATCAATAAACTTGTATTGGTTTGTCAAATATTTTGTGACCGCAAGTTGATCTTCCATTTCGAATGTACCGAGCCGGTTGTTGACAGAAAACATCATGTTCAAACCTTTCTGGCCAGTTCCTCGACCATCAATCTCAACGTAAATAATATTTTTCTTCGTGGTCTGATAAGTTTGATAGCCAACGCCGTGGCTGCTCGCAATCCTCACCGAACCCTAAAAAAGAAAAATTGCCACTTAACAAGAAAATGTTTTCGTGAAACTCTTACTGGTCCTCCGTAAACTCGCACGACCATTGGATATTTTTCACTCGAATCGTTATTATCAAAATCAACACCAGCTGGAACTTGCATTTTGACAGCCGCATTGAAACCTCCCGCAACAGGTACATGGAAAATTCTCGTTTCCGGCAGATGATACGCTGAAAGCGTCGCTCTCAAGTTTGCGTTGTCTTCCCAAACTGCAAGCTCGACGTTTCCGTCAGATTTGAAAATTTTTGCGAAGGATGGATTTGGACCACTGCAAGTCATCGTGTAGTGTGATAAATCTTTGCTGAAACTTGCGGAAGCGTAACTGCATAAATTCCCTTCCGGTGTTTCAACGGCACATGTCAAGCAGCCGTTTGATGTGTAAACGTGTCGATCAAATGACTTCAATGGACTTGGAGTGGACAAGAAGTATCTAAAAAAAAGAGTTACGTTACAGCTCCAGCAGACCGGCATCACCAATCACATACGGAATATTATCTCTGATGCCATAGACTGAGAGAACGTTCATCGAATAGGTGAGATGCTCCACGTTGCCGTTTCTTGTGTTTATCTTCGTTAGGCTCGGCCAATTGTCATTGTTGTTAACGAAATAGCACACAGAATTATCATCGCATTTTGGTGTATTTACATCGATCCATCCATTGGGTTCGCTGATCTCTAGCAACTGAACAGAAAAGGCAACGATATTATATAAACAGCAACAAGTGGTCGCTCACGAATATATTATTACCTCGTTCATAGCAAAGTTGTTTTGGGTGTCATATGAAACGAAGACTCCGCGGTTTTGGCGACGATTAAGCCAGATTGCGCCCAGCGACTGTTCGCTGATCCAGAAAACTGTTCCAAGAATGTGATCTGCATTGACTTTGTCGGTTGGAACAGCCAGCGTTCTTCGATTGGTGGGGTTTGCAAGTTCAACGACGATTAATGCGACTGTCGGGTTTGTTGTGCCAGCCTGTGAAGCCATAAATACTGTCAATAAATTCGTTGGAGATTAAGAAATTCATTGTTAACCTTTGGATAGCGCAACTTGACTTCTTCGGCATATTGCAATTCACCTTCTCCGTACAAGTCGTAAACAAACTCTTGCACATTAGTGTCATCAAAACGAATGAACGCCAAGTGTTTATCGTCTGGAGAAATCCAAGAAGCCGCATCGGTCCCCAGAACTTCTTCCTCGTAAACCCAATCGGGGATTCCGTTGTAAATGACCCCAGGAACACCGTCAGTTGTGATTGTCACTGCAGTTTCCGATGAATCCAGATCCATGTAGTATACCTAAAGTGAAGGTCAATTAGCGTTCTGCAGAATTTGTGAATCAACTTACGTTGTTCTCGAAAATGTAAGCTAATCCGTTGCTTTTCGGCGAGAAAAACGCTGTCTGGATATCGTCGCCGTTTGCGATTTTCAGTTCAGGTTCGGTCGTTCCGGGTTTGATGACTGAGAACTTCGAGACAGTCGAGTGACGGAAAACCTGTGTAACCGCGTATCGGACAAGAATCTTCGAGCGATCGGGCGAGTATCTGAACGTTGGATTTCTCCATGACTGTTGGCCGATAAACTCACTCGACAAAATCGTCTCCGTCTGGTTTGTCTCAACATTGTGCTTGACAAAGTTTCCACTTGACGTATAAGTAAATTCATTTCCAGAGATCCACACGCCGCCGAAACCTCGCTGACTGAATTTTCCCGAGTTCACTACATCGTCAAACTCGAACGGCAGCTTTGCTGATTGCTTAGATTTTATAGATTTTCCGTGACAAATTGCGACACAAATTAGCATCAACAACGTAAGCTTCATATCTGCAAGTTACGTTAAGTCTTTAATAATCAATTGAAGTGCGGATTGCTTTAATCTTATCTTATCACTCGAATTTTGAGATAAATTCTTTTATCCTTCAAATTCCTTAAATCTCAAACTTGCATAATCCGGAGCTTTGAATGAACTCACCACCGCTTGTCTCAGTCTTCAGTTAGGGTAAAACAAAATATCAAACTTCAATATCAAAAAATATTCCGCGAACGTTTTCAAACTTCGTCTTGGCTGTGCCAAGTCTTAACCCGAACTGCCAGTAGAATTGCAATCACTTGAGGTAGTCAGCGCGACTTTATTCATTCACGTGAAGCAGTGTTGTCACCTTCAACACTGAGACACGAATGTGAAATACATCTGAGAAAGTTAAATTCTGATAACGAAATCGGAGTAGAATGAAAGCTTCGCTTCCAAGTTTCCGGCGCAAGCTGCGAGCTTTCGAATCGAAAAAAGCTCAACGATAAAAGTCTGAAAGCTCGAGTGGTTGCTGAAACATAAAAGCTACAAATGAAAGTAATAAAAGTCAATTTAAGTTTTCCAGAAACTTCAAACTTTTATTTTTGGAATCGAAAGAGCTTTTATATATATCAGTAATTGCAGATTTCTTCAACGTTCCATGATTTTATACAGATAACCTCACTTGCCAGTAGTGATTTATTTTGCAGTGTGCTTAATATGAGAGAAGGTAGTGCAAGCGACACAGAGACGTCCCTTTAATTTAAAGCCGCGAGTTTTCCGCCAGATAATCTCTTGCGTCGTCCGGGGCCGCCAGCAAAGTTCGCAATTTGCATTGCCATCCGATGTTTCGCCTCTTGTGCTCCTGAATAACCTCTCGATAATCCAAAATCGACTGTGCGTTTTGAGCTGTGAAGTGGAAGAGATAAGCATGGGAAGCAATTATTGCGGTTAACTTTAAACACAGTCACGTAATTGTTGCGTTCGTAGCTTTGGCATTTGCACCTGACGTGCTCTTCGGACCGAAAATCGTTACGTGCAAGTGGGAGAAGCCACCGAAATGAAAGCTTCGATACATTTCTGGTGTTGAAGCTGCAAGCATTAGCAAGCTTCTGATTGAAATGATTGTTATATTGCTGGAAACAACGAATGAATTAAGTCCTTGAGATATAATAATGAAAAATTCAGATTCCTCTGCTGATTCAAATTCACAAGAAGTTAGAAGAACTTCATTAATAATGCAATTTTATTATTGCTGCTTATTTCTGCTTTCAGATGGTGCTCTCAGAAGCCACGCAAGCATAAAATCAAAACCGTGGCAGAGCTTTTCAATAATGCTAGACACAGAGAATTAAAAGCTTTGCAACAGGATATTTGATATTTTCGTTAAATGCTTCGAAGCTGGAGAAGAAACCTTGGATGTAAAGAAATGGAACCTTTCCGTTTTCTGACAAAAACAGAGAATCAAATTCTTTGTAGCCCAACAGTGACATTTTTCTTCTCAGAACTGGATTGAGAAACACGCAAAAGTTCAGGAAGAACAATTACGAGATTGCATTGGACTTATTTAGCTCTGCTCCGTCTTGTTTACCATCGAGCCAAGGGATTGACAGGAACTTACTTTTCGAGATCATTCCTAGCGTTCATAATCGTCTGTCCATATCTCTGTATTAAGTCCATTAAAAATTCATCAGGCTGGTCGTCTACATCATTGTACATTGGCTGATAGTAGCTGCGGGAGTTAGAAAATTGCGAGTAAATATCGTCTCATGACACAAACAAACGTGATAGATGATGTATGACGGAATGCCACGATTCCATACGCTCGTTTCATATCTAATAAAAGAAGCAATTTAACAGCGATTTGGCGATAAGTAATCCGAAACAGCACGCGCACGCCGCACCGCCTACAGATGAGGTCGCTTTCAATATAAGGCCTGATTGCATTACTTCTACCGACTTGTTATCAGACTGTGTTTATATGAGAGCATGGACGCATGAAATTAATAACGCATAAAAATTCCAGTTTCGTTCCAGCCATTGAATGCGTGAGTGTGAACCAAGATTATGAAAGCAACCGCTCACGTCACAATGAAGTTCCTTCAATGCGTGCATGCATGATGTCTTTCGGGACGGAAAAGGTAATCAAAGACTTTACGACTAAGTAAGAGCGGCACATATTTTAATGCAAACTCAAGCCTCATTCGTCAGGGAAATCGAGCGGATGTCATCGTGGAGAGAAATAATTTTTTACGCTGATTTAACGAAATGGTTGCAGATAGAACGTGAAGCTTGGGAATTGGTTGGAGCTGAGGCGGAAATCGCTTGAGCGATAATTTGGATGCGGAGCGAAATATTTACACACTGAACGACTCGAGAGATTGCAACTTGAAAATTGAATTCAGAAATTAACTGTCAATGTGCAGAAAGAAATAAGAAACAGAAGCGAGTGAAGAAGAGCAGAAGTAATTCCTTCGTTTGTTGCTCTGTTTTTATCCCTAACATCATACTTAAAGTAAAGCAGCTTTCTTTAAGAGAAGGTGGAGCATTATTCATCGAGCAGGAAGCGTGAATCATTCCTCCCGTTTCCATCAAAAAATTGTTTGACTCGTTTGATCCTTCGTCAAGCGAATGACGAATTTGTCGACTCTTACCTGGGTGGAGCGGAGTGTGTTAAAATGAAATTCAGTGACACAAGGAACACTAGCAGATAAATGTAATTTAGTCTCGGCGAATCCATCCTAGTGAGATAAGTTGATAAGCGAAATTTAGATTACAAACTTTCTAGCGGAATTAATTAACACCGAAATGACAATTCTCATGGAAATTTGTGTACAAATTTGTCGGCAATGCTTTCATGACTAGCATACCCGATCAATCATAACAGAGGGCGGCTACGTTTTGTGATAGCGGGAAATTTTCCAATTAAGCCAGATACTCGAGCTGCAGACATTCTGCGAACAAACGCTCCAATTAAACCGTCGTAAATTTACCCACCGAAAAAAATGCGTAAAAAGCGAGAACACGCGGATCGAGATTTGTTAACAAAATCCACAGATTTCCATTTAATGATAATGAATAAATCATTGGTTTCGCTGTCAGCCAGAATGAAAGTCTATGAATTCGTTTGGAGTTTTGAATTTTCAGGAATGTTCAGTCGCAGTTGCTTCCTCTACGAACTCAACAGTATTTCGGCATCAAAGGTCTGCTGCTTAAATTTATTAACACCCTGGGAATTTACCTTCGGGAATTGAAATTTTATGTTCGTTGTCGGCGAACGTGTCAAGCATTTCACGAAAGGTCGACGCGGAAATTTTCGATGCTCTTTACTCGATAATTTTTCTCGCTTTCACGCTAAGATTGAACGACTAATCGAGGGTCATGATCAGTAGCGTCTTGTTTGAGTTAGGAAGATAAGCATAACGAATCATTCCAACAAGTGCTTTCCGCCGCTCTCTGCCAACGAAAGTCTTTGGACAGGGCAGATTAAATTTTAATATCTTCGCAAAAAGCTTTGGTTTCATTTTCTTTGTTCCTTCTTGTTCCAAGAAAAAGTTCTGTTGATTCACTGGCAGCAAGTTTGAAAAATGAAGCGAATTTATTATTTAAACGGATGGAAGCCAACTTTCGACTTTATGAAATCTAGGGATCATTCACTTTTTGCTACGGAAATTACCGAAACCATTTTTCATTAGGAAAATGCAAAGTTGAATATCGCTTGGATCAACTGTTGCTCGGCAAAATGTCAATCGCTTCGACGGCTATCCCGACCATTTACATTTTTCCACGCCCCGGCTCAAGATAAATAACGAATATCTTCTTGAATAAGCGGACAGATAAATTACGCTGAGTTCATCATTCTACAATAATTTAATTGCCAGGACTTTGCGGAATGAATCTCAATTTATCATTCCCCATTTTACTTCGCATACCCCAAAAAAGAGAACTCGCAACAGTCCAAACTGCCTCAAGACGACATTAATTTTCCTTCTGTGTTTGAACAAAAATTGAGTTTCTCGGAAAGAGACTCGGAAAGAGAAAGCAGTTCTTTGATGCGTTGACACTGCCAGTCAAGTCATTCGCATGATTGCGGCTACTTTTTGATTTCGAGACTTGTCCGTTCTGTGACATTCGATGTAATAGAATTGTCGAGTTAACGAGATACTTTGGCTGTTACAAACAAATCGGATTCTGCTCATCTCGACAAGTGACAGAAGATTGATGCTGTTTATTAACTTTACGCTCGTAAACATGGAAATAATATTCAGACTCTAGCTTTTCTACATCCTTAAATCCCTCGAACTGAGGAAGGTTCCATGCGTTTGCTTCTCATGATTGAGATTAAGTATTCAAAAAAATCTGGCTTGTGTTAAATTTATTACGAATGAGATAGACAGAGCGAAAGGTTTTTAAGGAAAAATGTGTTTACTCAGATGTTTCCTCCAGGGAAATTTGGAATAAACCTGGCTCGAAGAAAAAATTGAGGTGAATTAAATTAGCGAGAAAAAATGTTGGCGTCAACGCCAAATTGTCACAGGATTATTCTTCACGTAATAGTTGATTTTGGCTTGGTTTCAGAACAAACTTTCTGCACTGCTTTAATCCTAGTGTGGCGTTGCCATTAATACGTTCGCAGTGAACCACTCAAGTACAAGGCTCTTGACAGCGATGGGAGCTTAAATAATTAATGGTAAGCATTAAAGTCCTCAACCAAAATCCCTCTCAGTTCTGGCAAGCTTTCCGACACTCGCAAATTTCAGTTGTTGAGTGCGAAGTTGCTTCTGGTAAGCACGAAAAAGTCATCTCGACAGATTATTTAGTCCACGCTAAACCATGAATCGTGTGTAACTGAGTTAGACCGTTCGAGTTAGAGGAAAGTTTTGTCTCTTGTGGCCGATTTTCGCTTCGATTGTCGGAGAAGAGGATAAAAATTTATTGCAAACTTCAGAACTTGAGCGAGAAAATAACATTAAAAGCATCTTGAAACCTTGTTATCGTGTCTCCAGTGGAAAACTTTGAGATGTTGGCAGAGTAAATTGAAACAATTAATTTAGCTCCATGAGAAAACTCAGTTTCGGTGCAACCGTTTCGGGAAATTACTTATTCAAACTTTCTGGGGATGTAAGCAAAAGGAAACACAAAACTTCTAACTTCACTCAAATCACAACAAGTTTGATTGCAATCTTTATATTTTACAACTTTTCTTATTTCACAACACTTTAGTCACCAACTGTAAGTTCCAACCCGGCTCCAGCACATCAGATACCTTTATGAGCGAGCTCAACCTGCTACTTATAGTATTTAAACAATTTCTGTCTTCGGCTCAAGAGCAGAACATCGTGGGAGTCATGCGCAATCGAAAGCAGCGACGAACCTCTTCGGCTCGACGAACGCAACAATTCCTCCTGCCTGGTCAATTATCGCAAACCACATTTCGCAATATTTCAACCAGAAGTTTTTGCTTAACCGATTTCAATAAATTTTGTTGAAGAGATTTCGTTTCCCACGCTTCCGGCAAGGTTGAACGTTAGTAAGCTTAAGGCATTTCTTCTTATCAAAAGTATTTCAAGCAAATATTCGATTTTCTGCTCAAGCTTCTGTCTTCTTTCTCTTTAGTAAATAGAAAAGACTTCAGCTTTAAAGTTTAACACAGAAACTGTGCGTCTAGGAATCTAATCAATACGAACAATGTGTGAATGTTGCAATGCAACCTGCATCATGCAGAGAATAGAAACCAGTTCGGCGGCGCACAGTTGAGAACAAAGTTAAACTTCAACTCTATAAAGTTAGCAACAATGAAATGCCTCTCACGGCACTCGCCAACGTGCTTTGTCCTGACTTGAAATATGAAGATGAAAAGCATCTTCAGCAAGAAGTTCGCAGCACTCCACCTTCTGCTAAAAAGTTTCATCTTGTTACGTCTTGTTATGAAAGTTTAATGCAATTCAAGCATGAGCGCAGATTTCCCAGCACCGTCCGAATCTTTACTCGTTATACCAAATTTAGTTTGACGCAAAACTCAGTTTGACGATTTTTCCTCCGAGATTTACGTTCGATCGAATACGGATTCGAGAGTGATGGATTAGGTTAAGATTTGGGATGAAGAAGTTTCTGAGATCATTTCGAGAAACCTCACCGCAAGCACGAATTATGACATGAATATCAATGCTGTTCCGAATGCCTCACTGAAAAAACAAAGAGCGCACAGCGCGGGGTGGAAAAGGAAGAAGAAAAAGACTTAAATACATCAAACTAATAAAGTTTGTCGAAACACACATCAACTTATCGAATAATCGCGCCCTGAGGAGAAGGAGAAAAAGGTTTAGTTAGTAAACTATTGACAACGTCATTTCTCGAGTCTGACGAGAGCGATCTGAACTTCTGTAAAAGCTTTTGGAGCATTGTTGAAACTGGCTTCTACCCACCTTGTTAACATCTAATTGGCTGAAGCGCTGTCGACCACTTACAAGCTGAAACAAATTAATAATTGGCCATGGCTCGGACCGAAGAAACTTTGATTAAAGTTTTCTGACCTCTTAACCTGGGGCTCGCTGGTAATTAGAAGCACGTTGTGGGACCAAAACGGTTGAGTTTGTAAATCACGAAACTATTGACCACGTAGGAGCAAGGATTTTGCATTCATCTGTAGGTGGCAATGTTGACGAGCTCATCAAGTTATCAATGGAAATTGGATGATTCATTAATCTATATTTGGGCGATCAGGATAAGCGTACACGAAACTACGAGAGCAGTCATAAATTATATGCCATCGGAAAGTGTTAAAGCTCGCGCGCAAGTGGAAGCAGCAAAATTACAATCAATTACAATCAAATGATCCCGGATTAATGTGACAGTTTATGGCGAATATTGCCGAGTAACGCGATATCTCGTATTGATTATATCCGCCGTTATCAATCCAGCGTAATCTAATAAAACAATCCAGCATATTTAATTGGATTTTGTTTAAACTTTGACAAGTTCGTAGGCAGACGATAAAATTAATTGAAGCCATCTGAAAACGAGATAAAAGTTGTAAATCGAACGAGACTCTTTTCATCAATAATTTCAGCAAATGCATTAGGTGATTTGTTCAGGCACAGCTTCGCTTCCATAACTCTGCCAACAGCCTTTCAAGGGTTATTAAATATTTAGTGAACTAATTACATTTGACGACTCATAACCGTGATGAAGAAATATAAAATGGGAAGCAAGAAAATTTTCTTTGCTCACTTTCAGCTCATTAACCGTAATCTGTTCTTGAATGTTTTCCGATGAATCTAATGATATTAAATATTCCTGAGAATCTAAGATGCTTTAATTATTTAGTTCTTTTGCAATCGGAAGCTTTGCCTTGCTTGGTTCAACGGCGACATCAGTTTGAGCTTCTCGTTCTAATCCAACGCTATCCTAGATTTCGCTGAACTCTGTTGACTCCACGCAAGCCGAGCTCACGTCATCTGAGTGACGCTGCAGTTATTTAAAAATTAAAATGTAATTCTCGACTGCCTCCGTTTAAAACTCACTTGAGCATGAAAAAGTATTATCATCGTTCAATAGAAACGATTATTTGCTCGATTGAGTTTCATTTGATTTATTCTTGAGTGAAACGTAAAACTTTATGTCAACATGCGAAAAATATCGAGAGGCTCAATGCCAAGAAAATGTCACAAGTCGTGCATCGACATCGCATTTAATGATTCGTTAAAAGAGAAATCTCCAAGGTGACTGAACTTTGGAACAAAATCCAATAAATTCCTGAAAGATTTTATTAAGTTGCGATGATTTTCTGCTCGCTATGACAA
This sequence comes from Smittia sp. YW1114-2, assembly GCA_033064975.1. NCBI lineage: Eukaryota > Metazoa > Arthropoda > Insecta > Diptera > Chironomidae > Smittia > Smittia sp. YW1114-2. The sequence goes on along the minus strand of CP093834.1, from coordinate 9,942,140 downwards.
TCGAATGACGAAACATTCCGTTAACTGATAGCTTGGAAGCGCTGAGCAAATAACAAAATCGAGTTGTAAAGTCCAATGGAGTTGTAAAAATAGTTACATTTATGAAATAGTTTGATTCTTCTGATTTCATCAACCTGAAGCTTATAGGAGAAATCCTCAATGAAACAAGAAGCTAATCTCAACTTGTGTTTGAGCTTAAGTTTATTACCAAAGTTCAAATGCCGCGTGTCAATAACTTGCACATTTTCTTCTTCTCTGAATTCTCATCACACACATCTGAAAAAGATTGCGTAACGAAGGTCATGTATTTGATTTTATCTGGTAAGACTTTGATCTAATCGCGTACGAAGAATGAAGAGCGATCGAACTTTGTTCCCGTTTGTTCTTGACGCTTATCAATTTGTCACACTTTTCAAAATGTTTGTAAACTTTTTTCGTTTTATTGAATATGAAATAAATGAGATTATGAATAATAAATTACCAGCGAACCTCGACTAATCGAAGCGAGTGACTATTGACAAATTTGATAGTGAAGAAAGAATTGAGGGGAGGTCGCAACGCACTTAAGAAGCTGGTAAATGTGATGACGTCAAAGCGTTTGGTACAGGCTCAACTGTGATGAGTCCACTGTGATGATTCAGTTCGATCTTTGTTCGTAATATTGACAGAAGAGTCAACACGTTTCGCTCGTTATTAATTTTATTGCGTAAACAATTCAGCGTTGTTCGATCCAAGTTAAATATTTTATAATTTAATCAACTGCTCAAAGTACGAATTCGTGACAAAATAAATGTTCTCCTGACTTCACGACAGATGCTGTTGCTCCATTTAAATTTGCATCTAGTTGCATTCTGTCGCTGAATAACAATTTTTGCGATTGAATAACGAAACAGCGAAAAACTAGTCGCTGTTTGCGAAACGAAATTTTCAGCGTAAAACTTAATGCACGTTTGTAATTAAGCACTCAAGCTATCAGCTATAGTAGTGATTGACGCTTCCGCGAAGAAAGGCATTGTGAGTCACGAGAGCGAAGAAAGCGAAGATTTGAGAAATTAGGAAACAGCAAATCATTCGCCTCTTGACGACAAAAAAATAATATCATATTGGATTCCTTTGAACAGAAGACGAAATCGAAGACGTTTCGATGTATTTGAGGGAATTTCATTCACTGATAACGATAAAAGGCGACTAATTACTTCGCTCGCGACGATGTCAAGCACCGGGCTGACTTGAGTGTGAGTGAATTTCTTTGTTGAATGCAAAGGAGACTTTTTAGAAGCGAGCAGTTAGCTTTTGATTCACTGAGTAGACGGTTAGCAGTCAAGGCTGTTCGATCGCTGTGTTCACATTAATTATTTTTGCTCTTTACTAAAAAGTTTATTCTCTCGTTAGTTTGACTTAGACAAAAAAAAAACTTTAAGCATCTTTGCGCACATTAACGATTCTGCTTCGAAGGCGAGCGGATCGTCCATTGTTAAGGCTCTTGAAGTGTGAACCGCGAGTGAGGTGAAAGCAGCAGTGAAATATATTCGCGAAAGCAAACAAAGACAAAAGTCACAATGGATATTTTGCTGGATCAAGAGTCCAAGATGACGACGATTGCAGCGCTATCGACGATAGCCGTGATGAAGACTGATAACAATCACACGGTCATCAACCGTCACGTCCAAACGGACATCATGAAAGGCTCATCAGACATCGTGGACTTCAAGAGTGAGCCCACGATCGGTGCAATGTACAATCTTCCACCGGCCGAGCCTGTCGAAATCTACTTCAAAGACCTTTCGTACTCGGTGCAGAAAATGTTTTCGAAGAGTTAGTATTGATGTGTGAAAAATGTCGAACGCAACACTCTCCGGCAGCGAGAATAGATTAACTTCCTAGTGTCGTATTGATTACGCCTTTCCGAGCCAACAACAAAGCAAAGAAAAGAAATCAAATTGAACTTTGATTTGCTTCGTTTTTGCCGCTGGCATTACGAATCGCTGCGTACATAAATCGACTCTCACAAGCAGCGCATTGAGGAATTAATTCAAGTTCAAAGCTTTTACGATGGAGAGCGAGATCTGTAAGCAGCAGCTGACTGAGAGGTGCATAATGTTTTAATGCGCGCAGCATGTGCACGTCTGTATGTGGATTACTGGTAGAGATTTCCACAATGCACAACACTCGTCACTCAGTTGAGGTGTCATGTTGAACACGGTTATCATATTTGCATGCGCTGCTCGTCATCCGATGATGGAAAATTTATTTCGCACATAATCAGTAACGTTGATCCCGCACTTGTTCTCTAATCAATGTTAAAGTTCGATGCGCTAGAAAATTTGCAGTTCTGCACTTTGCAGGCAATTCAGCTGTTGCTCGCTCAAGTGTTTCGCGTTTGTCTATCTGTTGGAGTGATAAGGAATTTTAATCAGCTGCGGAGAAGGTTGCTCGCTTGCGATAATAGTTTAGTCGAACTGAAATATTTCGTCAACAGCTAGAAAGGAAATTCTCCACAAGGTCAGCGGGACCTTTCCCAGTGGTAACTTAATTGCTATTATGGGCCCTAGCGGTGCGGGAAAGAGCACATTGCTCAACGCGCTCTCCGGGTACAAGCAGAAAGGAGTAAGCGGTGCTGTATATGTTAATGGCAGGATTAGAGACTTGAGTGAGTACAAAACGCTGACTGACAGGCAACCTGTTGTCGCTTCCGATCAATCAAGAATACACAACTAATCGACTTCACATCAAATCACTCGCAGATGAATTCGTGAAGTCTACTTCATACATTACGCAAGATGATAGACTTCAGCTGCTCCTCACGGTGTTCGAGAACATGAAAATCGCGGCCGACTTGAAGTTGGGAAATGCTGTGAGCCGAATGGAGAAGAACAGTAGAGTGAGTATTTGCGATGTTGGTGGGAATAGCAATACAGTTGGCAAATATTGGAAGGAGGAAAATTTCCATAGAGGACTAATTGAAAGCGACTTCTCAACTCTGAACAACAAACTTTCGAAGCGATGGAAGAGATTCATAATTGACAAGCGACTCGAATTAAAGCTTCGTGTAACTCGACACGACGATCGCCTTTAAATTATTGTGTCTCCCTTGATACTTTAAAGCTCTCTGTAATCCCGAAATTTACCTTCCGTCAAATCCTTTGAAATTAATTATTCCTTGAGCTCCGAAAGCTCTTCCGAATCGAGGGAATATCTGACGTATTCAACTCGAATTTCCATCTTCCGTCTGTGAAAAAGCCTCTTCATGAATTCAACAACGTTCTGTACCTAAGATAACGAGGAAACAAAACTTTCTCAAGCACAGACTCTTATCTTTGACGTCCATTTGTTTCATTCATGTTTAATTAAGAGCTTGTTTGTCTTCTAATTATTAATGGTCCGATGTCTCCCTGCCATCAACAGATAGAGAATATTTTGACTGCACTTGGGTTGTACGACCATCAGTTTACTATAACTGACCGTTTGTCGGGCGGACAAAAGAAGCGACTTTCGGTGGCTTTGGAGTTGATCAACAACCCGACAGTTCTCTGGCTAGATGAGCCGACAACGTAAGCTAAAGAGATCAGCCGCAGATTTATTTCGCTGCTAAAAATAATTCATTGCAGCGGTTTGGATTCGTTCTCGTGCTCTCAAATGATTATGCTGTTGAAGCAGCTTGCAAACCAGGGTCGAACGGTCATTTGCACTATTCATCAGCCGTCAGCAAAAATATTCGAAAAGTTCGACTTGGTTTACATTTTGGCTTATGGTAAATGTTTGTACCAAGGCCATTCGTCAAAGCTGGTGCCATTTTTGAACTCCGTTAATTTGCCTTGTCCAATGTTCCACAATCCGGCTGACTTCGCCATCGAGCTGGCATCAGGTGAATACGGAATGGACAAAGTGAAGACGCTTTGCAACTCGATCGGGAACGGGGAAAACTTGTCGTGGTTTGAGAACCCCAATAAAGTCATGAAGCTCGAGCAGTTGCGAAACAAACATCCGATTTCCGATGAAGGATCGAATGCTGATGAAGTCAGCGAATTTCATCAGCTGAAAGTTTTGATTAGACGCGGAATAATCAAGAGCAAACGTGATTCAACATTGACCCATTTGCGGATCTTCGTGAACATTATCATCTCGGCATTGCTGGGTTGGCTGTTCATCGGATCGGGGAATGACGGCAGCCGCGTGATTGATAACTACAATCTTTTATTCTCGATTTTGATGCACCACATGATGACGACAATGATGCTAACAATTCTGACCTGTGAGTTTTTCCTTAAGTGCTTGAACTGATTTACACATTAATCTCTCAACCAGTCCCAACAGAAAGGTCAACTATTCTAAAGGAAAGCTTTAATCGATGGTACACTGTAAAAAGTTACTACGTGGCAATTACCCTCATCGATCTCCCGATTTCGACGCTCTCGTGTTTCCTCTTCTCGGCTATAATCTACGTCATGGTCGGTTGGCCATTGGAGATTCTACGCTTTACCGTTTTCTTCGTCATCAGCCTTTTGATCGTTCTAGTCGCGCAGACAACCGGCCTTATTATTGGCTCGTGCTTCAATGTAATTGTAAGTAGCTGCCTGCGGGCAATTTTTCTAATTCAATCAGACCTTCATATTGTTAAATATTCCTCGACGAAGGAAATTCTTTGAGTCCCTTTTAAACTCAATTTGTTAAATTAAAAAAGCGTTAGGCAACGAGTTGTCTTCATCCGCGGGAAAAAATGATGTAAAACGCGAAGGTTCGCCAAATTCGAAGAGAAAAATGCGATCCCGAGATAACGATTTATTGTGAGAAATATGTTGAAAGGATGGATTCGAATATTAAGTTTGTGTATTCAAGTAATACGTTTCAATATTGACTCAAAAGAAAGTCGGGAAGCAAAAGTCAAACACCGTCCTCTGTCGATTGTTCAATAAACTCTTTAAAAGAAGACGATTTGTTCCGTCACGAATATTCAACCTTGAGCGAAATTTAAATTCGCCATATTGAGCAATCAATTCTGCAGCAGCTTATGCTAGAATCGATCCACTTGAGTGTTGTTTGCGGACTTTCGTTTTCCCATCAAATTCAGCCGCAAGCAATTTCCATCTTCGATTTTCCGTTTAAACCCGCCAGCATGAATTTAATCTTTCTTTGAGCAAGGAAAATCGAGTTTGATGAAAATTAACATCGCGACTAAAAACATTTTTATTTAATGTCGAGGAAGGCAATGCGTAGCCGCATATTTTGATGGTTCGTTACGTCAGACAATCTTCGTGGGCCTGGGACAAGTTGTTATCATTTAAATTATGATTTTCAATTACAATTTGCTTCTCCGTTGTTGGTGTTGTAAATGTGGTCGCCTTCTTCCGCTCAACTCTGTTGGTTGCGTTCGAGCGAATGATGCAATAATTGTCCTTGAAAAACGCGCTGATGACCGAAGGTTGAGGATTAAATATTAATTGAAAAATTTGACTGAAGCTTTGAATTTTTACTTGTCTCGTTTACAGAATGGAACCTTCGTCGGCCCAGTTTTCTCTGGTAGGTCTCGCAAAAAGAATTATTTCGCTAAATCTAATTTTCGCAACTATTTCACAGTCCCTTGCATGATGTTTGCCGGATTCGGAGTGACGTTGAGAGACTTGCCGCCGTACCTGAAATGGGGTTCTTACATCAGCTATCTGCGCTATGGACTCGAGGGATACATCGGAGCATTGTTCTACAACAGAGACCAGCTCGAATGCGAAGCTTTCTACTGTCATTACAAGTGAATATGAAAGCTTCTGACAGCCTTGGCTGGAGATTTAAATGAAAATGTTTTACAGATATCCGGATAAGTTTCTGAAGGAAATCGCAATGGACGCGAGTCAGTTCACGACTGATATCATCGTTCTCTGCTTCACGTTCGTTTTGCTCAGAGTCGTCTGCTACTACATCCTGAAGTGGAGAATCGTGATGAACCGATAGAAAATTGAATAAATTTATTTCTGGCTGTTACCAAATAGGAAAACTTGTTACGCGAATAAAAAATTCTTGAAAGGGATTTTGTAACTGTAGATTGATAAATAAATCTGACGAGAAAGCTCTGACGATAGCTTTTCCAGAGCTTTCAAAATTCATTCCAGTTTTCCATGAGAAGCTTTTGTAAAGCTTTTGGAAGCTTAATGAAAGTTCGTCTATTTATAAAAGACATATCGAGAGGACATCAATCAGATCTCGCCGATAATCCTGCAAGATCACTTAACCCAATAACGCTTTGACTTTTAATGTTTTTTAATTGAAACTTTATTGATTTTGTTTGCTATAAGCCGGGGGAGAAAGTTACAGATTTTATTTATTTATGCTGAATGTTTGGGATTTCCTTCAATAATTAACTACTTATTAACCACTGTGCTAGAAAAACAAAATCTGGAGATATGGCCGAATCTGTTTTGTCTTTAGCTTTAATCGTTAAATTTCTTTCCAGGTCTTAAAACTTAATAATAAAAGATGGGAATTTTCCTCACGTGTGATCAAACATCAACAACGAATATCGACAAAAATACTTTTCCTTGCATCCAATCTTAGGTTCAATTCTGCTGCGTTGCGCAATTTTTCCTTTCTCTCATTCTTAACTTGCTTCTTGTTAATGCTCAGCTTAACTAAGAGAATCTCTCTAGACGACGAGTCGACTAAAATCTTTTTCCGATGGATATTAAAAAGGGCTTAGCCATCAAGTGTTGAAAATAATTTAATCGATTAACATTCAATAATGTGGTTTTCATCTTACTCTTATCAATTAATGCGCATGGTTTTGCTTTGACTTTTTGTTTTCTTCTTGTCCACTAGATTACTCATTGTTTCTATTAATTAATTAGCATCATCTAAATTAAGAAATTAAAAAGTGGTTGCCATTCCTCACTTATTCTCAAACATTTCAATTTCTTATTGCCCTCCTCATAGAAATGATCGTGGCGCACGCTACACAGATATCGTTGTCTGTATTTAGTCGACCATCAATTCAAAGTGGACTGAGCCTCTTCGATCAGTACGATCATGGACGATGTTGCGAGCCCAAGCTTTGCATTCAATGTTGATCAAAACACCAGCTAAAATATTCAAAGAATGTTAGCGACTTGAACGACGAACGATTGAGGTTTCTTACTCTTTGGACGTTCGAAGTTGATGGCAATGACAGGTGCTTGGTAGCCTCGCTGGTTTACATATGGATAATAGTAGCCAGGGAAGCCACGTTGTGGCAGATAGAGGACCGGCCCCAAGTTTTCGATGTCGGCGGGATTTTCACCCTCGCAGGTGATCCAAATCATTTCGTTCTGTTCAGCAAATTATGGTTGAATCGATTGCAAGTTCAGAGTGAGAATGTTTCTTACCTCCTTGTCGCTGTTCTTCTTAATGATTTCCTTTAAGTCATCTGGCATCACTTCGGGGAAGTCACTGCTTTTGTTGTAGAATTCTGGATTCCATCCATAGATCTGAAATTATAAATAAAGTGTCAGTGGTTTTACTCATTGAAATTGAGGAAAATTTACCTTATTGAGTTTTAAGAAGACACACGGTGACGATTTCGAGTAACCATAGTCCTGCTCCTTTGTGCACATGGCGAACTTTTCGGGTGAAACGTCGACGCGGCACACTTTTCCATCATTTCGTTCTGTTTCCTGTGTGCATTCTTTTCGGTTCTTCTCATCTTCCTTGTTCACAGTTGTGTAAGCTGATCAAATAAATTTTGGTTAGACATAAACTTTGAGATGAGATTGAGTTACTCACTTTCCAAGAACTCGTCCAAAGCGTTGATCCAGTGTTCTGTGTTCTTCTCGTTGGCTGCCTCGAACCACACGAGAGTGCTCTCGACGTTCGACTCTGGGGGCATTGGGCGGAAACCAAGTCCTGGGTTGGCTCCGATAAGACCGTCTTTGAGTTGCCATTTGGGTTTACTCACATCCAAAGTCTGATAAAATACGGCAAAAATCGCAGCGAAGAAGCCAGCGAGGGCAGCGTAGAAAAGGCAATAAAACAAAAGAATTTTCGCTGGAAGGAGAAACAGAAGATTGCAAAAATTAGTATTTGATTACTCAACAGCAAACCAATTATGGCGTTATCTTCATTGGTGTCCAATTATTTCAAGAAATATTGCGTCAAAGACGTTATCATTGATTTCAACGATACGAAGTCATTAAAACTTGTACGACGTCGAGGGATTTTTTCTTTTTCCGTTCGGAAAATTCAGCATTATGCAACGAAAATGTTTCTCCATGACCTTGGAAAATTTCATAGAAAGAGAGTGGAGAAGAGAAATGGAAGTCGGGAATCCAGTAGAATGTTGATTCTCTCTGCGAACTCAACAATTTCACAAGAAGTTCTTCTTCGATTATTCATCGGGGTCGTTGCCAGCCTCACGAAGCTTGTCGCTAAGTTTCTTATCAAACCTTGCGAGTAAATCAATGTTTATGCAATGAGCATTCTTAACAACTCAATTAGAGTCTTGGCAACTTTTCCGTATTTTCGCAGGGAATCATCGGATTTCGTAATTGCTTTTATCAACACGCCCAAAAAAGAACTAACAGACATGGTTCGATTTATTTTTGGCTGAATTGATAGGCAATAAAATGATCGCACAAGACTCGAGACATAATCAATTAATGTGCGTCACAAGTTAATTGGAAAGAATTGATGTGTGCATCGAGTCGAGAAACTCGCAGGAATATATAAGAAAAGCTCGAGTTTGTCTATGAGACAAATTATCAGTTGTGCAACTTACAACCTTCAACAAACTCCGACCAATTAACGTTTTAATGTGGAACTCGCGAGTGTGCAATAAGATTTGCAGTTGGAAAGTTTGAGGTTTTCTCATTGATTTTTCGTTCACGTCGCTTCTGTCTTGAGCTGTATGAAGGGGAGAGCCCGAAGGTTCTTTTATTTTTTCGGAATCGCTTTTTCATGCTAATGTTGCTTAGCCTTATCTCTGTATGTGTGTGCATATGAGCCATTTGAGAAAAGATTGACACGTAAAATACTTACAGTAAGTTACGGCCTAATAAATCTTCGCGGCTCAGCTAAACAATGACCATTAGCACTATTTTTAGTTACAAAGAGCGACTTTAGGTTTTTAAGGTGAAAATTTTCCGATCGATTTTTCCCGATGTAGAGCAAAATCGTCCATGTTTTTTCCTCCTTTTTCTCATGTTACGTAATGCTTTAAGGACTTTCCATGAAAACTAGTTTTCTCGCAAGACTCACCCCAACTGCCTCCGGTACGGCCTAGACACTCGCTGGTCTCACTATTCCACAGGAACTGCTTGAAGCCCTCCCACTGGCCTAGCTTCTGGGGCCTCGTGTAGTACTCTCCCACTTTGTTCTTATCGGCCATCCTTTAATCGATTTTATATTTAAGGACACAACGAAAAGTGAATTGGTTAACAGTTGTTCTTCGAACACTAATTAACGATAAACAAATGATGCAACTCGAAGGCGGTCAAGAGATCCAGCACCAGGTATGAAAGAACTCTGAGACCCAAAATGACACTCAACACGGAATTGGTCTGGTGATCACAACATACAACAGCCAACTGAAAATGAGTTTCGTTTCGAGCTCGCTGGCACTCTGGAAAAAAGGAGAAATGTAGAGCAGTTTTCGTGTTCCCTTCCAGGCACACACATTCGGCTTTTGCTTTACGTAAGCACACGCGAGCGCCAGTGAAGATTCCGGAGTTCGATTCGCTCGCCAAGTTTGCCTGAGTCCGCGCCTTATAAAACGCGATTCCATGCCGATCGCCAACGAATAGCTCTCGTTCGAATATTGATTATACTCGAGATGTTTTCAAGAGAACGATTTCCCAAAGTCGTGTCTGTGAGCCCATGCGCGGCAATATCCATTTGCAACGGAGCAAGCGCCTAATCTTCTTTCCCTCAGTAGGACTTTAGTCTTTCTCTCGTTTTTCTTCGAGAGCGGCTCGTCGTCACATGGACAGAAATTCCCGTCATCGACCGGCATGTCTCATTTACATATTCAACGCCGCATACAATCGCAAGTTTTTGCTTTAAACTGAGCCTCTCAGCAACAACATCAACAGTCATCAGGCTGTTTCTCGCGATGATGAAATTGAGACGAATGGTGTAAACACGACGCATGACAACTATTTAATTAGCGATCAGGCATTCGAGTGGTACTGTTGTCGATTTTTATCAAAACGCATTCAACACGAGCACAATTAGAGCACATGGAAATGCGTAGCGGGTTCTTATCACACGACTGCCGATAAGCCGAACACGACAGAATTTAAACTTCTGAAATAATCGGCTGCCAACATTCTTTTGGTAATGACTCAGCGTTGAACTATTTACCCTAAACAATCGCATACACACACGTGACATATTAAAATTCTAAGAAAATCGCAGCTCATGGTGAGAAGTCTCTAATGACGTTCACGATTGTGGTGAATTTCCAAACCGCCTCGAGCAATTCCGCGCAATAATTCACTCACTTGTGCCCACCGAGGAGATAGCTCGACTCGTCCTTCTCCTCATCTTTCTTAATTTGCTTCTTGTCCTGGCTCATTATTACACAACTTTCGAGATCTCGTGACAACGAGCGGAATCACTTTCACCCTACTCGATCGGTACAACACGACTGAGGGAACTTAAATGATTCACTGAGTTAAATCAAAACGTGAAGATTTCAGTTTCGTTACTGATAAGAAGTAATTCTTGATCGATGTGTTCGACCGACTTGTTTGCAAATGATAGAACAAACAAGGAAAGTTCATTGTCGCTTAATCAACATTAATATTTAATGCAATTTGGTAGTTCGTTGGCCATAATTTGATGGCAATGCGCTGTTCATTTGGATTATGTTACGGGTTGAAATTGTAGTGAGTAGTTTTGACATCATAACTGAAAAAGCCCAACTGGTATCTTCTGATAAAAAAGGCATCGACAATGCAGTGGATTAAAAAGCGATTTCGACTGGTTGCAGACGCGCGTCGTAAAACTGGAATATTTTAGTTTATCGCAATCGCTTTGTCGCTAAAGTGCCTCAGTTTAAATGTTACCTAATTTCTTCCGGAATCCTGAACGGTTGTGAAAGGTTCGGAAATTTTAGCTTGTGTTTGGAATTTTGATCTAGAATTTCTCTTAAAGTACTGCAAACCTCGTTCAAAGTCTTACTCGTACAACTGATGTAATGATCATTATTCAAACATAGCATATTGCTTGATAATTCGATCCCTTGTTGAACGTAATCAGACTCAATAATTTGGACGTAATACGAAAGTGGTCGCCCAGTTGACAGAAATGAATGCACTGCCCAATTAAAGTGAGGGCCAAGTGACATTTGTTTAGTCTGCGAATTCCTTTTTCGCTCGACTGAAACCAGACTCCTCTACACAAATTGATCAACACAGTTGTTTCAAACATAAAATGTGCAGACGCGAAACCTTTTATTAACTTTCTGAGAATGTTTTTTGTTGATTATACAATTAAGTTCAAAATTGTGATTGGGAACTATTTCGATTCAGAAGGAATAGCTGTGCTCGCAAGGCCACGTTCAGAAGTTTCCCTCCAGTTTTGTTTCATTGCAATTAGTGCCGGCTTATGACGAAAGTTGGAGGATGTGCTTCTCGAGCTTCTCAGCGTTGGCTCCGCTGAAGCTTTCGACCTTTACCTTGTTCTTGATGAAGACAAATGTCGGCATGCTCGTGATGTCGAACTGCACGGCAATGTCTTCGCACTCGTCGACATCAACCTAGAATGGAATTAATAGACGTTGAAATATACTCAATCCCATTCATAAAGTAGTCTGACTCAGACTGTCTGAGTACCTTGAGAATGACAATTTTGTCAGCATACTTGACGGCGAAGTCAGCCAACTTCGGTGCGATCATCTTGCATGGGCCGCACCAAGTTGCGTGGAAGTCGACTACAACGAGGAGATTCCCGGCCGCTTCCAATTGAGCATCGAAATCAGCCTGCAATGATAAATGGAGATAAAATTGTCAGGTCACAGACGAATAATGAATATTTTCTCTGACGTCATCTCCACGTTAGACGCTGAAATATGTGCAAAGCCGCAACGCTATCAAGTCGATTAGTAAGGGAAACACTTTCCAAGGCTGTCAAATGAATTGCTTTGGATTTTCCTACAAACTTAACGAGTCGAAGTTTCCTGAGAAAAGTTGCGCAGAGAAGCAGCCCAAGAGCGTGAGAGGAACAAACATGACGAATGGATATTTATATCTCGATTTCGTACGCAACTGGAAATGCTGCTATTATCGATTTTCAAGTGTACACATAATAAAGAGTTGAGCCATTAATTTCGGGCTCCGGAAGTGGACATGTCGACCAGTGGGCATGACGGACGTTTGCTACCTGACAGCCTTGGAAGTTGGCGACCTCTTGCTTCTTGAACAAACAACAGACCGTTTTGAGAATTTGAGCCATTTCGCCGAGAATATTTCAACACAAATTTGCACCGAGAAAACCGAAATTTGAGTCTTGAGATGTTGCTAAGGTAGCTGAGTAATCTTTAATTGTGAATTGCTTTGCAATACGTCATCGATGTGTCGCCTTTCTCTTTCTCGCTCTGTTCGCGTTAATTGCTTGATATGTGAATCACTATAATTTTCAAGACAAATTTCGCAATATTTCCAGCTACGTTCGCGATATTGCAAATAAACAAACTACTTACGGTATCTTTAACAGCGTGAACCATTTTGCTTCGGTAGTTTAACTTCGAAATGGAACTGTCGACTGGCGAAATGCAGAAAAATATTCAAGCGATGATGCTCCGAACAGATTAGCGGTTACTGAAGGTATGCAATGAAAAACCGATTGCGATTCTCTCAGCCAAGAGATCTGGTACGTTGTGCGCTGATACATTTTACGAACATGCGGCCCGGCGTTACAAACCATCGCTACTCGTTTTCTCATATTCTTCGTGTTCTATACGATGACAACATACAGTTGTTATCCAATAGTTTAGTCAGTTGAACAGCTGGTGGGACCTCGAGGAGAAAATCATTTGCTAAGGGCTCTTGAAGATGAGTCTAGCATTCAATGTAAAATCAAAATCCTTCATTACTGTTAACAATGAAAATGCACGTGATTTCGCTTTATGAAAATTTCTAGATGTAATTTGGTTAGTAATTTTGATTCCATTTCTTGGTTGGTATCTCGAACTACAACAAAACAGTTTCTTTATTCCAAAATAACAAAAACATATTTCTTGACCCACACGTTTCCCTTACAGAATGTTTTTTCATAACTACGCTTCCTTGGCTTTTCATAATTAATTGTAGGCCGTCGCTGACATTTTCCAGCTTGTTGTTGCCACAGCTGAAAGCAAGCCGAACGCCTACGACCACTAATTACATAGACGTCTTTATAGAGCTGACTAGAACGAATGATAAAAAGTTTCATCTGTTTTCATAATCTGTTTGAAAGCTCGTAGTACATTTAGCAGACGCGACTAGCAACGTCATAGTTAGTTGTGACGTGAAATATCCCTCGCACTGAACTTTTGCGATCAGAGAAAAGGATGTTTTAGTCTTCGTTCGGTGTTCGTCGAGTAGAGTCGTAATAGAGAAAAGCTCCTTCAACGTAGAATTTGCATTATAGAGAAATTAGAGACAGCTTTTACAACTTTACCTAGCGACAAACTTTTTTCTCAACCCTTTGCCATATCGACGACGGTGATAAAAAAAGTTTAATTTTGTGCACAACAGTTCATGGAGCCACTTGGTCCTGTACTGAACAAAGAGTGTTTGTGTTTAAGTAGATAATAAAATATATACAACAAACCTTTAAACGTTGCTGTCAAGCACTTTGTTTGGAAAGAAGGAGGAAGAGTTTTCTCATGTTTTGATTTTCGCTGGGAAAGTCGAAATCCTAATCGCGACAAAGAAGAGAAAATCTCATTGTCATCGCTAACCTTCTCATCCCCATTCGGTTTTTCTACGCTAGAGCTTTATTGAAGTTCTAGATTTCTATGCTGAATCGATTCACGATGATGACAATCAAAATTAATTATTTTGGAGCTTTTACAAATGGATATTGAAGTTAAGACGAGTTTGGCTTAAACGGGATCAACACAGTGCAAGAAGATGTTGCGAAGCTGCATTTGTTTCAAGAAGGACCGGCGAGACTCGAATAATTCGTCCTCGACTTCTTGTCGTAGCTCCGAGATTGAACGCAATGCCGCGGCAATCAGCAACTCCTCCGACCCGAGGGAGTCGTGCGGCTTAAGAAAATATCTCAGCTCGTCGTACTGCTTTCGCGTAATTCGATCACCTCGACGGGGATTGTCGATGACTAAAGTTGAGAGAGGTATGTTCAGCTATTTTCGTGAACAAGAATTTCATTTTAATGCAATTTGTATTCTGAGATGTTGCGGAACATTTTGAGAGAAAATAAAAGTATTTTCATAAAAGTGATTCATGAGACTCTTTATATTTTTTATCTCTCCATCTCGTACAAATTTTCTGAATGCAAATAATTTTTTTAATGACACTTTCTGTTGATGTTGCATGGGCAAATTTGCCCTGGAATAAATCAAATCCCCGGCATTCGACGGTGATTGTGTCGAGTAATCAAGATTGGAGCGCGGAGATGTCTCACTTCACAATAAGCTGCATCAGCTGTTGTGGGGATAATAGTCACTCGAAAAACGAATCAATTCGGCAAATCCTTTCTTGGGTAACAGCTCAAAAGCAAACAAAAACAAAAGCATTTTCACGTGAACCTTTCCTGGAAAAGCTTTTGGGAGAAAGTCTTACAGAAAAAAACTTTTGATTTGAAAAACTTCTTGTTGAGCAAAAATATTTCAAAATTCCACACCCTCATTCGTCTCAGTCTACGTACTGGCGTTGTAGAAGAAGAATAAGTCATTATAAATCTTCATATGTTTGTTGGCTGTCTTTCGACATATTTCGTTTTATTATTGATGGACTCCGCAATGTTTTTCCTTTTCTTATTGTTGTGAGAAATCAATTCTAATTAATTACTCGAAAGCAAGTGAGTCAAAGTGCGGGAAAGCTCAAGTCGAACTCTCTGCAGGTGTTTCATTCGCGTGGTTATAAGCTCATGAGCTGTTGAACTCGCACGACATATTGCAGCCCTTGTAAGTCGTTGGGCTGTCAAGCATTTTGTCGAACAACACGTGAGACTTGTCTGCACATTTCGGATTCGTCTATGTTCACCCTCGTCCTTGTCGCTGTGAATATTCTATGTATTCAGTTTAGTTTATTTCAGTAATTTGTTGACAACGGATGGCATTTCTTTAGTAATTTTTGTCATACGAGAATGCACAGTCGCATTTCTAGTAAGCATTTTGCAATTCAATGCTTAAGAGAATGACAATCGATGTATTCGCTTGAACTTAACAAGCTTTGAAATATTTTGTGCTCCTCCTTTTCGATCGATGAATAAAATCTTGTAAAGTTATAAAACATATTATGGGTCAAGGACTGTGCAAGAAAAAGAAACCGAAGCGTCCAAGGTTGGAAATAGGTAATTTCACGGTCTCACTTCCCTGAAAATAAACTTCCGACGAGTGTAATTCAATTAGAAGTTCGCCTCGCGACAAGTGACTGCGCAAAATGCTTTCTTCTGGTGTCGACATTGAAAGCGTTCAATGTGATAAATTTCTCAGACAGCAAATTGATTTGCTACCCATTCAACAACTCGATAATAAAGTTTAATGTTTCGAAGCTAATCCGTAAACATTTTATTCGCCCCCAGTCATAAAGGCTACGCTCTTGATTCAACGATGGTATCGACGTTACATGGCACGCGTGGAAATGAAGCGCCGCTACACTTGGACAATCTTTCAAAATATCGAATATTCTGTAGAACAAGACCAAGTTCGCTTATACAATTTCTTCAACGATCTGCTTATTCATATGCCCGCGGCAGCAAAGCAAATGAAGGAGCAAGACCAAGTATCCACATCGTCCACTGAATCACTAGACGATGCTTTTGTCGACGAGTCCGATGACTCGCTCGATGAAGGCATCGACGAGCCGAAAACGAACAAAGGTCCAAGCTTAAGTCTGCCGCTTGACAAGAAGGATCTGGATATGCTTATTAATCTTTTCCGTAAGCGAAAGTACAAACTCAACGCGAAGTTCGTGGCGTTGATCCTTCGAGAAGGTGCGAGAAAGCTCAGACGACTGGACAACATCAATAAAGCTTCAACCGAAGTGAAAACAAACAGGTAAGTCAACTTTGGCTTGACAAACGATTTTGAGTGTAAGATTTGTTTGCATAGGACTGTGACAGTTGTTGGAGATCTGCATGGCAAGCTCGACGACCTCTTAGTGATTCTGTACAAGGTGAGTTGCCTCAAAGCGAGTGAAAACAAATCGTGACAATTTATCTCTAGAACGGCTTGCCATCGACTGAAAATTGTTACATTTTCAATGGTGACTTTGTGGACCGCGGCAAGAAAAGCTTAGAAGTGCTTCTGATACTCCTGGCATGTTTTCTTATTTTCCCTGGATGTGTGATGCTCAATCGGGGTAATCACGAAGGTAAAGCGTGCGCGATAGTCCAGGATTGTACATGTACTTATTGTTCCTTTATTCATCACGCAGACGCGGTAATGAATCATAGATACGGCTTTACTCGAGAGGTCCATCAAAAGTATCGGAAGAATGCGGATCGATTGCTGAAGTTGATTGATCAAGTGTACCGCCACTTGCCGTTGGGGACGTTGATAAACAACAAGATTTTTGTTGTGCATGGAGGAATTTCTGAAACGACAGACTTGAATCTTATCGCCAGCGTCCGGAGGTCAAAGGTGAGACAACATTTGTCAGAACCGCTGTTATGTAACTTTATGTGTTCCTCAGTACGTGTCGATATTGCGGCCGCCGGGGCAAACCGACGATCCGACCTATAAAACTGAGTGGAAACAAGTCGTCGATATTCTATGGAGTGATCCAGCACAACACGACTCGTCAGGCCCAAACAAGCGAGGTTGGTTGCGCTATCAAATAATGAAATCGTTTAATACGTATATCTCTAATTGAACAGGAGCTGGCGAATGCTTTGGACCCGAAACAACCAACAAATTCCTATTACGGCACAACTTGACAACATTGGTTAGATCGCATGAGTGCAAACACGACGGTTACGAAATTCATCATGACGGCTGCGTTATTACAGTTTTCTCAGCTTCAAACTACTACGAAATCGGAAGCAACAAAGGTGCTTACATAAAATTTGCGGCCAACAACGATCGCTACTTCGTCCAATTCACGGCAGCTGCCTCGAAAACAAAGAAACTGACGTTTAGGCAACAAGTTGACAACGTGGAGAAGTCTGCAATACGTGAGCTGAAGGAAAAGCTCCGAGAGCAGAAAATAGAACTACAGAAGGAGTTCGAGAAACGTGATTTGGAAAATTCAGGTGCGACCGCATGAATTCATCTAAGCTTCATAATAGAAAAAGGAATTTTCAGGTCGAATATCGTTGAGCCAATGGTCCGAAGCGATGGAAGCTGTGACGAACTTTAAGCTTCCGTGGCGACTGTTACGAGAAAAGCTGGCAGTGGTGAACAGTGAGAACGAAATAATTTATGCAAACACTCTGCAGATGATTGAGTCCGATGATATTGTGAGTTGAGTTGAATCTAATTAAACTTTTACAATTGAAAGCTCGTTTCAATAGAAAACTGGAGCTGACAACCTCGTCGACACGATGTACACGAACCGAGAAAATCTTGAAGCGATTTTCCGAATGATGGATCTCGATTCAAATGGCTTGATTTCGGTTGACGAGTTCAAGCAAGCGTGCGAGATGCTCTCAGGTAGAAGTTTTGAGATTGATTGTTTTCCAATTTGGAACGATTTCATTATCTTTGTGACCCGTTTAGGATTTCTTCCCAATTACAACGTTGACCAAATGCTCGAAAACTGTCGGATGATGGACATGAACAAAGACTCTCTGGTCGATTTGAATGAGTTCCTGGAAGCTTTCCGTCTCTGCCAGCAGTTCGAAGGTGGCAGCGCTTTGGTGGAGAAAGCTTTAGTTGAGAAAGTTCCTTCTGCTGAAGACTTGTCCAATGAATGCGAAGGTGTCACAGAACCCCAAGAGCCTCAGGTAGACGAATACGAGTTTAGTGAAATGAAAGAAACTTTGGAGGTTTCTGGCAAACTAAAAAAATCACCGTCAGTCAGATCGATAGTTTCAGTCGAGTCGTTGAATCAAACTCAAGATCGAAATGAAGAAAACAACGATGAGAAACATTAGAAGTTTCTCAATAAAATCAAAATGCGAAAGATTCCTTGGATGTACCAAAGTTTTAAACGATTATCAAAAGTGCACCGAACTTTAAATTAATTGCAATCAGAATTCATTGCGTGACTAAAAGTGTTATCGATACCAAAATTGCTTTAAGCTAAAGTTTTACTATGCCGATCCTATCTGTCCCCCTCACGTCATTGGGAAATTGTTCATTGATCGCTTAATGTCATAACGCAATAGATCCGTGTGATTCAACTTTCATACATTCAAAGTTTATGGAATAAAAAGACTTGAAAGCTTTACAGAAAATATTTGAGAAGAATGTGACTAAAGGCATTGAAAGTTAGTAATAGAAGTTTTAAAAGACCTTTTGGTGTATGGATCCAATTGAAGAATGTATTTTTAACCCATATTTAAGGTATGCCTGACAAATTACCAAGCAGAAATAAACAAACGAAGCTACAACGGTTTCAATCCTTCAATTAACTCAAAGTTGTTTAGTTTATTCCGCAGTGAAACATAACTCGATGCTCAAGGCTTGGGATAATATCAATATTCATTCATGAAAAGCTGAAATTTGGAGCTTCTGCTAGAAGGGGTTGAGATTTTACATGGCAAGAGCGAAATGTTGGTCCAGCAACTAATGATTAAATCATGTATAACAAGTTGATGTTACCAGCTATCAGATTTCAAAAGACAAATATGATTTTGCAAGTTGGGTTGTCTATCATAGAAGAGAACTAAATGTTTTTACTCATCTCTGGTCAGCAGCGGGTAACGCAAGATGCTCTAGCCGAGAGCAACTGAACCCGGAAAGATTCTAGATTTAAAATAAACTTAAAGGTCTCGTCGGCAAATATTTCAATCCTAATTACATTCCGTAAAGAGGAAAGAACTTTCTCGGGTTACTTGTTATCCGTTTGTTGGAAAAGTTTCTAAATTACAAAATTGGAATCGATTTTAAAATTTTCTCAGCAAAGTTTTGTTTGTATGCACGAAACATCTAATCAATGGTCACCGTCGGTGAGTCATTGAGTTGCTACAATTGCCTTTGACCTTGCATGCCTTGGCATGCAATCTCCGATGGCTTTAATCGTAGTAAAAGCAAACGGTGAGTGTGCAAGCATCGAAAGTGAATGCTCGTTGATAAATAACGAACATTTGCTTTAATGTCATCGGCAAGGTAGAGTTGGTCAATTCCAAGCTGCAGGCTTCAGTGTTTCAAGCGGAGAAACAATTAAGCTCAACTCATTACACAGAGCGCTCGGTCGCACTGAAAACAAACAATCTGAACTGTGTGAAACCAATTGAAACTATTAAACGGCAAATTAAAGTCGACCGTAACGACACTTCCAATCGCATTCGAAAGCATTTAATAAGCTTCTTTCCTATTGAATTCGTTTACATCTTGATTAAGCACAACAATGTTTCCGGTCAAATGAGTTTCCACATTTTTCTTTTGTTCCTTCGTGGGCGCTTTTCCCTCGGGAGCTGCAGCCTGCCGACGAGTCATCCTCTTAGAGATTGCTGAGGGCAAAGATTCCGCAAATGATAACTCGTCTTGGATGGGAGAGGCCGGACTCGCATCAAAATCCGTTGATGGTTTAATCAATGATGGCTCCAGATTAACGTTTTGAGGAATCGAGAAGCGGCCGAAAATGTTTGGATCTTGAAACAAAGAAGGGTAGAGAATGTAAACTTTCTGTGCGTGGATGGAAAAGGCTGGGCTGCCCTTCTTCTTTGGCAGCTTTAAGTGTTCAATCGTCTTGCTGGTCTCGTAATTCGCCTCTTGGTCCGACATTTTATCTTCGTTAATTTCATTTGCAATGTCCTCCTCCGTGTAATTTTCAGCCTCTCGCTTCGTCTTTATTCCTCCATCGAGGTTATCCAATGTCACCTCTAGAACTGAGCCAAACTGAGTTATCTCACTCCCCTATACGACAAACAACTCACGCTTCAGCTCATCTTCGCCAATCGTTTTTTTGTTTGGATAAAAACCTCCAATCGCTTCATTACTCTCGCTTCCGATCTGCGCTCCAACCTAGAAACGCATAAAAGCGATTCACCACAAATTGGATTTTCGTTTAAATCGAAACTCCTGGAAGACTCACAGTAATTGTCACGAAAAGCAAAATATTAAACAGTCGCTGCCAGCACATTTTCTTCACAACTGCGCGACTGGGAAAACATTCACGAGGAGCGAATTAAAAGCGTTCGATTGCAGAGCTGTAGCGAGAAAAGTCGAAACTTTTTTAGGAGAGTCGGTTGGCGATATCTGAAAATAGTTTAGCGCTTTAAATGAGTTTTCCTTGTTTGCTTCGCTTGTTATCATCGAACGAAAAGAAAGCAAACGAATTAGCTGGCTGAACATATTTTATTTAATTTCGGAAATGGTTTTTTTACAATCAAAGCAATTACTTAATAATCATCGGAAACTTTCATATTCTCCAGCAACGACAGAACTTTCCTCAAATTGTTTTCGGTAATCTTCTTGCCCTTTCTGGTTTTGCAAATTAGTCGTGACTTTTCTTTGGAGTTAGCAACTTTTGGAGGATTTGCAGAAGTTTGCTTTGACATTGATTTAACTTCAGCTTTGCCTGGCACAACAAGATTAGCGACCATCGGCTTGATAGTTGCCGCTGAGACGACTAAAGGCTGACTAATGCTCATGCCGGACTTGCTCTGAACTAGACTGGCTCCTGCCCCAGTGATAACTTTATCCTCCATCATTCTTCGTTGGCTGTAATCGTTGTTGACAGTCATTCGTCGCGCGCTTGTCTCGTCTGCTTGTTCGTATTGATAGTCGTCGTAGTCGTAAAAGTCGTCATCGTCAAAGTCATCATCGGCTTCAGCCTCATCATCCCCCTCCGCATCATCATCTACATCAGCATCATCGCTGTCAGACTCTTTTTGCTCCTGATACGCCTGGATTGGAGTGTCGTCGGCGTTTGGGGCGTCTTGAGCAGCTTCGTCAGCGAAATTGTTGTTAATCGTGAAACGTCTAGCAATCGGTTCAAGCGGTTGGAGCCTGCGGTAAAAGTAGCTTCTCGTGGGCTCGTCATCTGTCGACGGGATTGCCTCATCAGAGGAATTCATTTTCTTCACATCCTTAGCTACACTTTTCTCGATGGGAGAAAACATTTCCGTGAACTTTTCGAAAGCTTTTAAAATCTCAGGCTCGTCAAAGCTTCCCTCATCGTAGCTGTCATCGCTCTTCGCGTTCTTGTAGACGTTTCCCTCCAAAACCAAGCGCTCAGCTAACTCAGACAAAGGCGAATTGTTGTTCTCTTCCACCTTCTGGCCGATATTGGTAGCTTTTCCCGAGAAATTGTTCTGAACAGCGAGTCTCCTCACGGTGTCCGTTAACTCCTTCACCACTTTGTTGTTGTACTCGTTCACTTCTTGTTTCGTGTTCACTGTTCCTCCAGTGATATTGTTCTTAATCGCAATCCGTCTAAGGTTGGCTGTGATCGCTTTGAGGAGTTGATCATGTGAATACACGCTTGCAAAACCCATGCGACGAACTGCTTTAGTCAAAGCTTCGACGACTTCTCTGTTAAACTCTTTTATGTCCTGCTTGGTGTTGACTTTGTTGCCTTTGATGTTGTTCTCGACCGCCAATCTCTGCAACGCTTGTCGGACCTCATCAGACAACTCTTTTCCGCTGTTGTCGTTATCATTATACTCGTTCACTTTCTGCTCAGTGTTGACGGTGTTGCCTTTCAGATTGTTAACGATTGCGATCCTTTGTAGGGCATCGGTCAGTTGACCCAGGGCATCATTAACGTCGCGTCGATTTGTCTTAAAATCACGCTGGAAAGTTTGCTGATGATCAACTTCATTTCCTTCTATCTTGTTCGTATTAACTAAACGTTTAAGCGATTTTAGGAATTCTGCATCGTCCGAAATATTATCTGAGGATTCTTCAGTAACGGCATCATGTTGCCTTTTTTTATAAACGCGATGCAAACCCTCATCTGCAGGCGTTTCGTCGTTGGCTTGATAATTGAATTTGCGAGTAAGTCCTTGACCTGGCTGCAGTCGCTTTCCTCCCAATTGTGTTTGCATGCCATTGAACAAGCCAGCGTTCATGGACGGTCGAAGGCTGTACAGCTTCCTAACAACTTCATTGATATGATTCATGCATCGTGCAGGATTCGCAGTGGGATTTGCAATACATTCCGAATCGATTTTCACAGTTGCTGCTTCGATTAGCTTTTAAGAGAATTTAATTAAACAATTGAGAATTTTCGTATAAAATTTTACCTCTGCTGAGCAAACAATTACGATGACAATCAAATTTACGAAGCACTTCACCATGTTCCCTGCTCGTCGATTCTGTCTCGGAAATTGCCATTACGGAAAACTCTGACATCCTTTTATATTATAAGCATCGCCTCTCCAACTCGGAGTAAAAATAATTTGTTAAAAATTATCGTAGAAAATTAATTTCTAAAGTCAATTTCGTCTACTTAGTTACACGCTTGAGATGCGAAACTCGATGCTAATTGGGTTACGAACCATTCTCCATTGTTAGGAGCAACTTTTTAGGGTGAGCTTGAAGGTATCAGCTTGCGACCGAATTACAAAATTGGCTTCAGATTTTAATTCAGGGAAATCACTGGAATTATTGAACGAGTCGATAGAAAAATGTTTGAGGACTCGCTGAGTCAGAGCGATGGAAACGATGAAGCGTAGCAGTCCCAAACGACGTTAGAAAATCTCTTTTCTATGTTAACTCACAAAAATTCAATTTTCTCGATCAAATTAGATTTCTTTAAGACTGCTAGCGCATACATCTCATAAAATTTCTTTTTGCTTCGAGTCGTGAGATGTTTCCCGTCGAAAGTAGTTGAATAAATTTAGCATAAAAGCTCGAACCCAGTCGAGTGTTCTCAGATTCTTATCGGCCAAAGCTTCAGGTGCCACTAAGCAATGTTTATTGAGCCAACTGCGATGTGTTGCGAAAAACCAATAAGTAGCCTTTCATTTGGCATTCAGCAGTTTCTTCTTTGAAATACCTCACAAGGCGTTTTATTTCAACATGTTTATTTAATATTTCTCTCTTCGCTCGCTGCTCAGATATACTGCAAGATATCGTGGGTTTCTGCAGTTCGTGTTATTTTCCGAGGTACGGATTTTGAGCTGGGTTGGAGACGGTTTGATATGGTTTAGATACTGTTGGATATTGATAACTTGGAGGAGGCTGAGGTTGACCGGAAGTCTCTGGCTTGTTCCCGAGTTGGATATTGTGCGCCGGAGGTTCCTTAGGCGGTTGGCCTATGCCGACGAAAACCTGATTCGATCTCAACTTATCGCCGCTGAAGTTATTGTTGACAATCATTCTTTTTGCCAAGGCCGGGTTTGTTTGGTTTTTACGATCCCGAAGAAGGAAGGAAACGAAAAACGTATGAGCATCTTCAGAAGATTGGTTTCCAGCGTTTGCAGCAATCGGCTCTGAAAACGAGAAAATTTATTTGCCTCAGAGCTGTAATAAGATAAACTTCGCCTACCAAAAATTTCGAGGACTTTGGCTGCAAGATCCGATATGTTGTTAACAAGCTTTTCCATTTCTTCTTCTTTCTTAATGCTCTTCTCGGCAACGGCCCATCCCTATAAAGCATTCCAAGTTTATTGATCGCTGTTAGCAGAGATAAAACAAGCGAATCCACCGAAAGGGCCAGCAGGCATAGAGCGAGGTAAATCTGTCGTCTCATCGTCTCTAGAGATCCCTTGGCTTATTAGCTAAATCTATCCCGACAACTTAAACACTTCGCCTCAAAGTGACAATGTGATACTAAATGCCTCAGCGCTAGAGATTTAAGCAATTGGGAATGTAATAATCTCTCTTCTTCGTCCTGGTAAATTAAATTTGTTTCGCAATTAATTTTAACAAGAAGTAATTAGATGGAAAATACGCTGAACGTGACCTAGTTGCTGCGTACAGAGCAAAATCACCATGAGTATTCATTTGGCAAGTCTGCAAAAGCAGTGGCGGAAAGTTCTGAAAAGCAATCGCTGATAAATTTTCCAGCGCTCAAGCCGTTAAGAAATTTCACTTAATTAAAACCTTTTGTCCGGACGGTTATTTCGAGCTTAAAAAACTTTGGCTTTATTCCTTCTGCTATGCTTATTGTGTACTCAAACTCATGAACTCTTGGAGGCGGACAATTGTGCATTGTTGTTAGTCCCCACGCCGGCGAGAATCACTGATTCCGAATTCATTCGCCGTGAAGAACTCAAAGAGCGAGAAAGGAGAGATCGGGCTCTGATTTCTACACGAGAAAAAACGCAAATCCATTGGACGAAAGTAAAAAAGCAAAACATTTTTTCTCTCACATTCCAGGGATGAATGGCATAAGTTTTACTAAAGTTATTTCATCTGGTCTGATTCCATTTCCCTTCGCGAAACTGCGGAACCATCACTTCTCTGGGGTTTCGTAAAAGTTTTATTGAAATTACTAAAATGATTTCACGCTTGTGAACTTATAGATTTTCTTCGTTTTCAGTCGTGATAATATTCGCTGCTCGAGCGGACTTTAATATTTTAGTTTCATTACGACGAAAATTATAATTTTGACCTTCTTGGAGAGCTATGAAAACGATTATTTATGGAATCTTACTGCAAGTAAAAGGAGTTGATGCCATCAATGCGTGACGTAAGACTTACTGGGATTTCTTGCAGTGCTTCGTTGGCGGGATCATGTGCGAAGTTAACAATCTGGTTAAAGCTAAGGTACTTTATTCGAACCAAAATCTCTACGAAGGCAACACCGAGATAACGTTGAAAACTCGGAAACACATTTTGAGGTAAGCTTTGTGATCAATTGTTTGCCGAGTGATTGTCATTTCTCTCGTAGCCGCGAGCAAATTTTGGATTTTCTGTCACAGCATGTTGTGAATCTGCCGCGTCTAAAGCAATTGCTCGACTACATGTCGCCAGTGGAGCTCAGGCACATTGACATACTCATCTACTTGATACACAATTACAACACTGCAGCTCCACATCTTCTGCGTTCAATTCTAGAAATTCTGTTGGAAGATGAAAGGAACTTTGAGGCTTTAATGAGAAACTTCTCTTAAACGTTTAAAGCCTAGCAAACCGAGACTTTGCAGAAAGGAATTTCTGGGGAATTCTCTGCACCCGTTTCACTTATTTCATCGAATAAAGTTGAGAGCAAAACGAGCGGAAAATTTCATTACCGGCTAATTTAATTTCTTGGCTTAATCGCATCAAGTCGAAAGATTACAGCGAGTAATCAGACCTAAGGGACTTGAAAGCTTCCACAGCAACTTGAATATCGAAGCCGCTTAGATTTTCCAGGAAGTTTCGGATCGTTCGTATGTGAACCTAAGAGTTTGCCAAGGCTAGACAGTCCCTGAAGGACGAAATTGCCTTCCTGAATGTCAAGATCAATTTGTCTCAAGACGTCGCACTTTTGCCTGAAGAGTCCCCAAACCCTCAGAAAACTCCGCAATCCTTCCTCGAGAACTTCATCTGATTAATTTTAACAGACTTTTGTTCCTGCCTTCTTCACTCAGAAAATTGAATTACCTTTAGACGAAGAGAAATTACTACGAATAATCAGTTGGTGTACGCACGAGCAGCTCAAGCCACGACCTTCATTTCATAAGTGATTTCATTTCAAGTCCCAAAAAAACAGGAATAAATTTGAATAATCCAAAAGAGGAGTTGGAATAAACAAAATTAGCTCTGAATCAGAGCGTCTGCTGTTTGCGTTTAAGACAATTGAAGCGCATGGAGTGGTAACAAGCGAAATACTAATAATAGCTCCGACGCAAAAAGTTTACTGTCATCGAAGCATGAAACGGCCAAAACAAATGTCGTTGAAGATGAAGTGTTCTTGACTTTCTTCGCCGAGCCATGAATGAAGATGAAGCTGTTAATTGCTACGACAAAGCTGCAGTGTCCATCCGTCGTTGCAAGAGACGCGCAAAGAGAAGGTTTGACCCGTTCACTCACCTCTAATGTATCTTTGAATGCCTTTGTGATATTGATATGTTCATCTTCTCTTCTTGGTCTTAGTTAACACTGCCAACGCTTAAGCCAAGTATGATCAGCCGGTGGAAGCTCATACATCGAAACCATCACTACAAACGGAGTTAAGTCAAGCGCAAGAGGGAGAGAGAGCAACTGCTGCGACAATGAAAGAAAAGAAGACGAATCGAAAGAACCAGCCTGGTCTAAGAGAGCCTTTATAAAAGAAGACAGACATTGAATTGCGCTTAGTCAATTTTTGAATTTCGGCGCGACTGATTTGTGTGCCATAGTTTCGCGAACAATAAAGCGACAATAAAACGTGCGAGACCGACATTCCTAGTTTTCGCAATTACCTCACTGACGAGCTTTTAAATAAAGTTTAACCGCAACATGACAATTTCTTGGATTATTTTGCCTCTGGTAAGACAAAGTGAAAACTTCTGGTGAATCAATTTATCGTGACGCTAAGTGCAGTAAAATGGAAAAGCTCAGAAAGTATCGCGCTCGAGCTTAGCCTGACAAGAACAAAGTAGCTGACAGTAATAGTGCAATTTGAAGTTTTGCGGTCTCGTAGCAAAAGTCTTAACGATTCTGCAAGAATTTGATGAGTTTATCGAGAGCAAAAACGTGTTGGCTCTGTTTTATAGCTCAAGAATAAAATATTTTCTCTACTCTGGACTGTTACAGTTTCAGCTAAAATGGGAGTTTTATCTCCGAACCCACATTTTGTACAATGTGTTGTCGTGAAAACGATATAAAGTCTCAGATTTATCGAGCTCTTGGCGATTACGAAACTCTTCAGACTTCTACGTGATCAATAATATTTTACGTTCCCGACAATAAATTCCATTAGAGTTGAGTTTTGTTCTGATATCATCAAGCGCTGATATTAATTGCGTGGAAAATTCAACGACTCTGGTGCAGTTGGAAGAAAGATTATCGTGCATTCATGCAGCAAACGACTCATTTGCCAAGCTTGCATTCTATGATCATAACTTATGCTTGAACTGATACGAACTTTGCTCGTCTTCTTCAAGGTTTTACGGACAAGAACTTCATTTCTTGACTTGATTGCGAGCGGGAATTGTCCATCTTCACCTGCCTTGATTTTTTCCTATCTTCACTTCTCTTAGAAAATGCGAGAGAAAAAAAACTTGCATACATTACAGAATCAATTATGAGCTTCTGAAGTGACGACTCATACCTTCCGTGGCCACGCTATTTAATTGTTTACCGAGTCGTCTGTCTAGCTTCGCTCGGATAAAAAGCAACCTCATCTCAATAGTCGTGAGTTTAAGCTTATAAGCAAGCTCAACAACTTGTTCGGAAGATCTTGAAACCTGGAAGGATATTTGTCTTATAACCGCTTGATAACTATTCATCAACTGTGACAAGCCAACAAAACAATCGAATGAAAAATAATCCAGGAACTGCAACAGGCATGGTCGCATGCGTATAGAACAATGAAAGAATGACAAGAGATGTAATTAACCGAAATCGATATACTAGTTTGCTCAGCATGCATGAGACGTCCTTGGTCTCTTTCTTCGTTGACATGTCGCTCTACGTTGTTATTAATCGAACGTGCTAATCATTAGGATTACATCTTGATCTTCTTGTCTCGCCCCTCACGACTTACGGAAGTTCGTTCCGGTTCGAAGCCGTTTAAATCATTGCTTATCCTTATAATTAACTCGTATTCTTTGTTACTCCGCCGTTTGCTGTGAACGTGTCTCTAACAATTGAAGCTATCCTCGATAGCACGATGTTCCTATTGATTTAAATCAATTAGTTACAAAGAACCGGCAATTATGGCATCTTCGCTCTTCAAGTTATTCTGGCGAGTCACTAAAACAAGAAACAAACAAAGCTTACGAATTAGCAAACAACAATTAATAATCGTTTGTGAGTAATAAATTTGAATTTCAAAAATATTCTCGACAAGTCGAGTGCGACCCGAATAATTTTCCTCCACTCAAATTACTCATCGTTCCTGTTTCTGATCCCAAAGCATATTTATAACGAGATTATTCAAGCTTTGATTTCTGTTGGATCAAGCGCAGCTGCTTTGTGATGTACGTTTCCGATTTGGTCCAATTTTCTGGGTTTGATTTCCATCCGAACTAAATTTCGACAATCGCGAAGTGACAGCCATCGAGAGTTCCATTGAATTCATTACGCTGGTTAACGTATTTCGCATCAGATGCAGTCCTGTCGTTGTCATAACGAGCTTGCTTCATTTTCAGATTTTGCATTCAGATTAAATCTGCATTTCAATAAAATTTGAATATCCATGACAACGTTCCTTTAAGTTCTTTCAGTGTGATAACAATCTTCACCATCAATTAATTTAAAAACGTCGAGTTAAGTAGTTTGTCGAACGAGTGAAGAGATCGTAATCTTGACAAATCGTCTCGTTACCTTCAGAGCAGTTTTTGACAGAAAGAATAATCCTCTGATTAATATTTAAGTAACTTCGCTGTATCAAACGATGGTACGGATTAAGCGATTGGTATTTAAATAATTTCGTGTCGGTAATAGCCACGAGTAACAATCGTTCATTTAATAAAAGACTTCATTGTAATTCACCTTGGTAATAAACACCGCTTATATAGCAATGCTTGAGCAACCGATTGTCGATAACGACGAACATAATGATGACCAGAGATGCACATTTCCAGCGGGGCTGGTGAGAGATAATATTTTAAAGCCGAGAATATGTGTCAAGACATTCATTTTAAACGAGCGCATTTGCATGGGACTGAATGGATTATCTTCTCTCTGAAAGAAACAGAAAGTTTTCCAAACACTGTCCCGAAGAAATAAACAGCGGATCGAATTTAAAAATAAAAGCTTAATTTATGCGAAAGAAACAAAAGTGTGCAGTCAAGTTCAAGGTGAATTCTGTGTGCGCTAAGCAGTCGCAAACTAGTTTGGTAGCAGAGCGATGATGGAGCTGCAGGAAGAAATCGTTACTTATCACCTTCCTCGCCGATGTGAAAACACGAGTCGCCATAAACAAGATTTTATTGCTTTGTAACGTTTTTACGGACGATACGAAACTTCTTAATAGCGGCCGTTCTATTCTGCTCACGCTCGTTCAGATTGATTAGCAACTTCAATATAAACTTCAGAGTTTATCTCAAACAACCGGAAAAAGGTGAAATCATTTCGAGCTCGCTTCGAGTCCCAGCACAAAACATTTAATCTTCATCGTCGAAACCTTTACCATTGCTGCTTCGTTCGGTCTCTGGATCTGGTAATTCCACGTCTTCGTTTAGTTAATGGGAGGTTTAATTATTGGACTAATTCCCAAACAGATCCTGAATATTAATAATCGTTATAACTAATTAAGAATAATCATTTCCAATATAATCCCGCAAAGGCGCTTACATCATTTGTGTCTGCCGATCGAGTCCAGTTGATTGACATCACACCCGAAGAGGCGCAAAAATTAATCACCCAGCAAGTGAGCTAACAAACGTTTATTCGCATTTCGCACGCATGGCTTACTAACTTTTCGAATCAATTACAATTTAGAGTTTGGACCTGCAGTATGCAGAGAAGATCAGCGAAGGTTCAGCGTTAGGTCGCAGCTATAATGGCAAAATAATTGATAGCAACGACTACACCGAAGAGACATATGAAGCAAACCAGTTTCACGGACAAGATGGCTTGGGTAGAAGCATCTTCGGTTACAACGACAATCAACAGGCCCGACTTGAAGCCCGTAACGCGAACGGAGAAGTTCGAGGTAACATTTCTTTCCTTTTCAATTTGTAATTGTTTCGAAAGCCGTAATAACAGGTCAATCATTCCATCAAAACTGTCGAATTAATTTATAGGTCAATATCAATACGTCGACGCATGGGGAAATGATATTCAAGTTCAGTATTGGGTAGATGAGCTTGGCTTCCATCAGACAGACAACATTCCCAAATACGACCTACAGCCTGTCACTGACACGCCCGAAGTGAAACAAGCCCGCGAAGAGCACGAGAGGTTGTGGAAAGAGGCGGCAAAGTTGAATGGCGTCGATCTAGATAATTCGTACAGTCCCCACGCGGAGAGATTGGAGGAAAATAATTACGATGATGATCAAGATCTAGATGGACAAGTCTCCAACCAACAACAGAGCTTGGCACGGTATCCAGTGCTTCCTTATTCGAAGCATATTAAACCGGAGAACGCAAGAGAATTCGGAGAAACTGATGGGGACTCAGTTGTGGTATCTGCTGCGAACATAAACAATCTCCGGACGAGGTTCGCGCGACAACGAAATAGCTTCGAAAATGAAGATGAAGAGCCGAGGGAGCCGAGAGGATTCTTTTATCGATTCGATTATCCTGTTCCAGTGATTTCCGATCGTAGTGCGAGGTCGAGTCAAGCTCAAGATGCACAGGCAAGCGAGAATGTCGAAACATCCGTCGACTATACGCCTCAAGAGAGCAGCGGCGCTCGAGATGGAGAGAGTGAAAGGCTGCAGCGAAGAAGTTTTCTCGGCACGATTGTGATTCCGGAAGAAGTTTCTGAGACTCAACCGAATTTGGAGAAGCACAGCTCGAAGGGGGAACCCTCAGAGAGAGAAGCTAAAACAGCGGAAACGCCACCAATTGAGCCGCAGCTGAGCTCAAAGCCAGTTCGGAAAACTAGCGAGAAGCGCAACACGAGCCGAAATCGTGGATCAGTCAAGTTCAGCAGTAAAACAAAATAAATTTATTGTGAGCATGACGAACTTCCAAGCATTTATTTCAATAAAGGCTCTTAACGTCAAAATAAAACTAATAAATCAAATATGTTATCGTCTTCATCGCCACTTTCCGTTCCAGTTTTCTTTTTCTTTTTGTTCACTTTCGTTTTCCGCCGTTTCCCGTTGAATTCATTGAGGAAAACTTGCTTTTGACCCTGCTCGCCTCCCTCAGAACCGCCGCTCTCGTTTCCGCCACCAAAGTAGGATGAAACCGCTTGGTACATGCTGCTCATCCCACTCATCATCGCCGATATCGTGTCCGGGACATTGATCTCAATCGGAAACAATCCTGAAGCTTCCACCATTTGTTTGAAAAATATTCTCGGTTGGCTTTGTGTCTCCTCGTGTAGCTCAAAACTATTACGATTCCTGTTAACTCCAGCAAATGCTCCAGCAAGCGACAACGCAATGCAGAAAAAAGTCGACAACTGCATTTTTACTTCACTTTCGTTTCACGTATGGACTCGGACTGAAAAGAAATTTCTGCAATTTTTTAAGTTTCTGCTTTAAAAATAACGGCGTGCAACACTGAGTGATGAGGGAGAGAGAGATTTCACTTGACCATCGGTTGCTAACTTGTCCGAGCTAGCAAATAAGTCATAAATAGGTCTTGAATAAACCTCCTGACCAAGTAAAGGAATCAACCTCCTTCTCCTACCCTTCTATCTACGTAGTAATTGAACAATCCTTTTGGTCATTTATCTCAAGATTACTTCGACAGCTTTCCTTTCGTATGCCGGTCTCTTGAGGCGTGCTCCCCAATCAAGGCCGCGACGATATCACAAATCGATAATCTCCATTCAAAATTTACTTCCGTCAACAGATGTCGAAAGTTCCAATGCGCAGGAGGGAGACAGACCTGTGGAATTATTAAACTGTCTTCTGAAATAAGGCTTTGGGGTGTTTCGAAACTAGTTTATGGCTGACTTGAAGCTTCGACCTGTTGCGACGAGACAGGAAACAATGATACTGAACTTTGCCGACTTTTATTGTTTCGAATTAAGGCAAAACTAGGCTCGGGCCCAACTATCACAAATTAATATTAGAACATTTCAGTCGACTACATAACGGTGTAAATAGGCTCATTATAGATAACCGGCTGTCTGTCTTCGTAAATATCCGAGTTGGACATTCTCTGCTGCAGATATGATGACCTCATGTGCGATTTTGATCTGTTGAAAGAAGTTGATGGGTTTAATAAAGAGCAGAAAAGTTGGCGTTGACAGCAATAATTTCTAGGATTTAATATTTTATTAAATCCTTGTCAAGCTGCTGTAATTAAACGACTCACTTTTTGAACAGGCAACATGCTGCTAACGTTGAAACGAACGACGCAATCAGCACAACCAACGCGAGGAAAACCAGCCACGAGCCTGACGATGTCATCATGACGTGATGGTTCTTTGCTTCTCCGCTACCAAATGAACACAAATTAACCGACTCGACGGAAAACTCGAGATAAGTTTCCCGCAGCCTGTTTTTCATATCCTCCGCGTTCATAATCTTTTTAGTTTCCTGAAGCGACAGTGAGTTTCCGTTCCGAAAGAGCATGAAGCACGAACTTGTTGAGCTGAAGTCGTAGCTCTGATCGGGTTTGCTCAGAACTTGCGCGTCAAACACAGAAATTGCGACGTTGCTCTCGTTCAGTTTGCTCTGCAATTTGTCGGCAAAATGCGAAAGCAACGAGCTAATTTCCATTGGGGGTCGTGAGAACACAAACTTTAAAATGGACTTGTCCCTCACCACGTAGATTAGAACTTCTGCTTCGGTAAACCGATTGTTTGTTGCTCTTATGGTTAAAGCAAAGTGTCCATCAACGAAGTTCGAGACAGACTTGGCCAACAGAATTTCTCCCGTTTTGTTGTTCAGTTCAAAAATGTCTTCCAAGTTGTCGCCCAGCTTATCTTTTCTGTTAAACTGCGACACAAATGTCGTGTTAATCACTTCATAAACTATTGGCAAACTGCCAGAATCGACATCGTCAGCTTTCACTGCGAAAATCAAAGTGTTTAACGGAATCGTGTTTCTAATACCGATCATGTAACTTTTCTTTTCGAACTCCACTAGGTGATCGTCAATGTCCAACACCTGAATTGCCACTTGAATCTGAGAAAGGTCTTCGGGGTCATAGTGGCGCTGGTAAGAGTTTTTGGTTCGTTGCCATCTTGAAGCCATCTTGAAGCACTTAATCGTTAACAAAAACATTTCATGTTTCTCGCGGTCGATGAGTTTTGTTGTTGTAATCAGACTCGTACTGTTCACAACCACGAGTTTAAACAGTTCCAATTCATTTCCATCAATGATTTCGTAGTCAATCTTTCCATTCTCCGGAGTGTCTCTGTCGATTGCGGTGACATTTCCGAGAATGACGCCACTTGACTGCTCTTCAAGCACCATCAGCTCGACTGGTTTCGAGCTCACATCACGCACAAACAAAGGGTCTTCGTCGTCTACGTCGAGCACATTGATGCTCAACACACGTGCTGACGCTTGTGGAGGATCCCCTTGGTCCGACACTTCAACAATGATATTGAATTTGTCTTTGGTTTCTCGATCTAAGCGCTTGCTCGTCGTGATGATGCCGGATAACGCTTCAATCTTAAAGTACTTTGCATCTTCAATGTCGTCTTGAATT
This sequence comes from Smittia sp. YW1114-2, assembly GCA_033064975.1. Lineage (NCBI taxonomy): Eukaryota > Metazoa > Arthropoda > Insecta > Diptera > Chironomidae > Smittia > Smittia sp. YW1114-2. The sequence continues at coordinate 9,908,537 of CP093834.1, read as the reverse complement.
CGATATGTCAGCGTGCCACTCGGACTCGTTGGATCATCAGGATCTTTTGCAATTATCTGAGTTACTTTTGTTCCGATCGGCGAGTTCTCGGTGACTTGCGCCTCTTCGTCTTCTGGCGAAGCAAAGTAAGGAATCCCATCGTTGTTGAACGTGTCGCCGATGAAAATTCGAACGATTTGGTCTGTGAAAAGCGACCGCTGTTTAGGTATTTGGCTGCCGTTGTCAGTCGCTCTCACTTTCACTTCATACGACTCGGATCGTCCTCGGCCAGTGAGAAGTTTAAAAGTTTTCATTTCTCCTGTTTTTGGATTCAGCTTGAGGAGCTCTCCAATCTCACCAAAGTCAACGATCTCGTAGCGAACTTCTCCTGACGGGCCCGCGTCAGGATCGTAGGCTTCCAGATTGACAATCATTGTGTTCACAGCTGCACTTTCCGACACTACGCAATTAATTTCGCCGTTCGTCTGTCGGTTCAGAAACATTGGAGCGACATCGTTAACGTCCAAAACATCGATAATGATTTTTGCGAATGATTTCTTCGCCTCCGTCGGCTTTCCCGGAGCATCTTCAGCAACCACTGTCAGTTTGATCACAGCCTGTTTCTCCCGGTCAAGGGATTGATTTTTCGCCAATTGAATCTCTCCGTTATCGTTTATCGTGAACAGATTAGCGCTCGGCCCGGTGAGCGTGTATCTGATTTGGGAGAAACCCAAATCACTGTCGATTTCGTTTCTATTAGCGTCCCGATCTGACGCTCTGACAGCCAAAAGCCTTTCTTGATATTTTATGTTCTCCAGCACCGATGTCTTGTAGGTTTCCTTCTCGAATGTAGGAGTATTGTCGTTAATATTTCGGACTTGTATGATAACTTGAGCCATCGAGAAAGAGTCGGAAAAAGGTGAAATCGCCTTCACGTCGAGAGTGAAAACTGTCCTTTCGATGTTCTCGTAATCCACACGTTGGAAAACCACAATTCTATCTTCGACAAGTCGGAATAATCCATAGCCATCGTGCGGTTCCATCTCGAAGTCGTAGACTTGTTCCTGCGTTTCCGGATCTTGAGCCTCGAGAACGATTACACTTTCTCCAATCTTCATTTCTTCGTCAATGTTTAGAAGAATTTTCTTGTCGAAGTTATTCCATCCCTCATTCAGAAATATCGGGCCAGATTCCTTGTGTGACTGAATGTACAGGATAACTTCGCAAGTGTCTAATTGCAGCACGTCGGACGAGGCATTCAGGTCTTGAGCCTTGACTGTCAACGTGACCATGTAAAGTCCAGCGTTCTCGAGATTCTTCAGCAATGTTAAAGCGCCTGTGTCTTTATCAATCTTGAAGACCGAGTGATAATCGAAATTCGTCGGATCCAGCTTAAAACCAGCTTTCGTCGTAGCGATTATCGGCTCAATGATTGTGTATTCCAGCTTCGAGTTCAGGTCAGAATCAATCGCACTGACTTTGAGGATTTCGAGGCCTTTATTCCGTTCGGGGACGTAAGCCGTGTACGAATGTTTCTCGAATCTAAAAAAAGGAAAATTTTAAATGACGCGTGCGAAATTTATTCCAAGGCTTGGTAATAGAAACCTCGGCGGTTTGTTGTTGATGTCCGTAATTTTCACTTTCACAGTGGAGGTCGACGTTTCACTTGGGACACCGGCGTCAATAACTTTGACAATTATCACATAAGAATTTACGACGTCCCGGTCTAGTCGTGCATATGGCGAAATTGTGATGAGCCCAGTGCTGTTGGTTGCATAAATAATTTCATTATCATGGCAAATTGAACAGTAAGGAGTGTGATCAAAGCTTGAGGGAAATCTAACTCACATTTCATCGATTGCGAATGAGTCAGTCGTGTCGACAATTTGAAAGCGCAAAAGTTTGTCGTCTCCATCGGGATCAGTTGCTTGAATCATCGTCAAGTTCGACCCGGGCTTCGAGTCTTCAGGAATCTCAATTTGAATTGTCGGCGGTCCTGGCAAAGAATTTCCCGGGCTGCTCGCGAAATGTCCTTGAAAAATTGGTCGCTGATTTTCTGATCCCACGCGAACGATAATCTTGGTGTAATTCTTGAGGCGCGGGCTTCCAAAATCCTCAGCACAAATCATCAGCTCATAACTTCCATCAAATGTATCGCTCGAGTGCACGCCAGCAGTTGAAATGAACATTTCGCCGGTCTCTTTATTGATGCTGAAAACATGGCCGGAAATAGAGTTTTCCGATTCGATGTTGTAGGAAATCTGCCCATTTCCCTGCGTCGTTCCGTCGACGTCGTAAGCTTTCACGAAGAATTGCGGCTCGAACGACTTTGACCCTTCGCGCACGTTCCGATAATATTCGTTTGTCTCGAATTGGGGAAAATTGTCGTTCAAGTCAATTATGTCGATGAAGACATTGGCGTTGCTTTCACGTCCTCCTCCGTCGCGTGCGATGATAGACAAACTGTAGCTCTTTTGTTTCTCATAGTCTAATGCTTTCTTGACAAAAATTCCACCGTTTTCAAAATCTGTCCCGAAGTTTTCCGCCCCAAATCCTCTCAAGATGTAAGTCAATTTGCCGAACCGTCCAACGTCTCGGTCCGTAGCGAAAATGTCATCGGCGATTCGAAGTCCAATGTCTGAGTTCTCCTCAACCCTCAGACGGTAATTTGACTCTCGGAACGATGGAAAATTGTCATTAATGCCTTCGAGATGGACTTCAACACGCGTTTTCGATACTGGGAGGAGGTCAACGGTGGCAATCACATCGAAAACGAAAGTCCTTTCAGCTTCTGTTGCGACGTCGTAGTCAAGACGTGATGGATCTTTTACTTTGATAATGACTTGAGTTCTTCCCTCGCTCGACTTCGGAAAGATGTCAAAGACCCCATTAGAGTTTTCTACGTTTGATATCGAGAGATTGTACCGATTGTTGCCTGCTGAGTCTTTGTCGTCGACAATGATGGAGAGCTTTGGCAAAGCCATGCCGAATTCGAGATTCTCGGGAATGGTTATGTTGAAAAATGCTCGGTTGAACTCGGCAATGTTATCATCAACATCTTTAATGACGATCGTTATGGGCGACGAAGAGGAATCGCCGAGCGTCAGATTCTTCAATGCCTCTGTCGCTTTAATGTAGAACGTGTAGTAGCCTCCGTTGTTGAGGATTTCTTGATTCTCTCTATCAATTTTGTTGGCTGATGTCATAAGCTGCGCCTGTCCGTTTGCCTTTAGCAGCTTAAAGTATCCAAACTTTTCTTTCTCCAGAGTCATTATGATATCGTTCGGATCACCGGCGTCCCCGTCGGTCGCGTTAATAGCCAGCACCATTACGTTTGCATCTAAATTTTCTTGGAGAGTCGCCGTGTACGGTTCGTTGTGGAAAATCGGTGGCGCATCTTGAGCGTCAATCACGTTAATGTTCACTGTTGCGTTGGAGCTCAGGAAATTTTCTCGGGGCCCATCACGGGCGATTATCGTCAAAACAAACGACTTCCGCCTCTCGAAATCGAGAGATTTAATGAGGCGAATCTGCGCAGAAAAATTTCCTTCTGCGTTTTTAAGTGTGGAAACTTTGAAGTAATCGCACGGACTCTCGACTTCATCTCTCACGTCTCGGTAGCAGGACAGTGACACCTCTGAGTTAATTCCTTCGTCAACGTCGATGATAACAATCGGTGTCACATTTAAGAGTTGTCCAACCTGCGTCGTCTCGACAACACCAGCACTGTAAGGATAGCGCCGAATAAACGTCGGCGGATTGTCGTTCGTGTCTCTCACTTGAATAATTCTTCGGAGGGAAACGGTGTTCGGCTCTTCACCTCCGATCGAATCGTCTAAAATGCAAATTCATTAATGCATATCTCGTCAAACTTGATTTATAAGAACCTGTAATAGTTATGATCGTCTCAATTTCGCTTTGCTGCTCTCTGTCGAGTTCCTTTATCAGCTTCACGATCCCACTGTCCCGCTCGACAGAGAAATATGGTCCACTGATGCTGTACGAGACCTTCATTCCCTCCGGATCAACGCCTGCAAATAAATCGTACCAGAGAAATCATAAGTTAATTCATGTCTCGACAATTCACGTTCTGTGATTTCTTTCTTCGGTGCGATCTCGAAGCAACGGTTCTTTCGCAACAACAAAAGCTCTGAGTAACTTTTTTCTTCGCTTTGCTCTCTTTTGTGTTTCGTCGCGTCCGTTGGTCCATACACAGTATGGATTAGTAGGCATAAAGCAGAAAGAAAATAATTTATGTGTGACTTTATGCAATGGCTTCATCGCGCTCAGGTCATGACGGAAGATTACTTCATGGGATTACCTCTCAGCTTGTACACGGACGTCCCAACTTGGAAGTTTTCTGGAATGCTGAAGCCCGCGAAGTCTCCAGTTCCTGGCACGAAATATGGAGCGACATTTTCAACGGCGATCGCGCAGTTTATCGACATTACGCAAAGAAAACTTGCGATTTGGGTCTTCAGTTTGGTCATCGCTGCGTTGTCTAATCCTTCAAAGCTCTTGCGTATGATTCAATTTCATTCTGATGAGATGACGAACTCCTAAACTTTGCTTAGTAGAACTTAAAATAACTCGTTACGTGTTCTTGTCCAAACACTTCTATCGTCTTAAGAAAACGCAAACTAACTGAGCGAAGAAATGTCGAAAGAGTAGAAAAGCGAAAGACATAAAAAAAATGCCGCAAGAGCGAAAGACGTCTGAGAGAGCTTGAAAAACTGGTTTGACTTGGTTTCTTCCACGTGCTGCAGCGATCAGCTGTAAACACAAAAGTGCATTGTTATTGAATGCCGCGAGTAAGTGTTGAGGAAAGCGAGGCAACAATCGTTGATTAGAAAAAGCTCATCGAAAAGCTCAGCGTTTTACGTCATCCACGATCGCCAGTGTTGCTGCAATGACATAATAATCACTCTTGAATTGATTATTAGGGCGTTCAATTGACTGCGCGCTGATTAACATCATCAGCAACTGGAAAGTCCAGAAAGTGTTTCAATCAAATCTTTGTTTGCTTCTTACCACAGATTCAACAACAAGCGGTTGGTCTGCGCGACCTTGTGTCTCTCATGTGTGAGGATTCAAGTTCAAATTTAAATTCACGATAAGAATAATATTCAATACTAATGAGAGCGCCTCGAGAAATTTATGAATCAAAATCAGTTGAAAACTTGTTTGGCTGGTGGACAATTCGGCAGATACGAAATTCAGCAACTCAACAAGTTCGAGTCGGTGAAGACGTAAGAGGAAATTCCACAGCATTAAGACCAGAAGAAAAATTCCCCCAACGTATTTGATTATTTTTAGTCCACGTGCTTTCTATTGCACTTGGATTATTTAGCTTGAGCTGTTGAGGAAGAAACCAAAAGCCAGACAAATTTTTAAATTACTAAATATTTCGCAAGACAATTGTGATTGACCTCCAGCGATCCAAAAAGGTTCAAAATGTAATTTTAAAATGACAAATCTTACTGCGTCCCACCAAAACTTGAACTACAAACGAACATTTCTCGTTGTTTAGCGACGCTCACCACTTGGAGGTTTTGAAAAGAAAAATGTTAAATTATCGATGGTGTTCGAGAAACATTTTGCGTCTGGCCGTTGTATCGATCGCATCACAATCTGTTCGGACGTGCTTAAAATAAAATTTTGTGGGTACAACGAGTTGATAGCCTAAACCAGAGCTTCCATCATGGTTACAAAGTATTAAAGTAGCTGACGTAAAATAAAGTGACAATTGTAAGTTGTGAAGTGAAGTAAATAATCCTGAAATCCCATTGGGCCACGTTCTGTTCAGGAATGTTGTCGTTAAAGTTTGATTGATGACTCGAGTGCAATTTCAGATCAGAGATAAATTGATCGGTTTTCCGTTAAAATTATTTCCTGATTTTCTAATTCACCGAAATTCACTCGAATCGGAACATTTAAATTGATGAGATTCGCTGCGTGCATTGTTGGAGCAAATTAGTTTTTCGTAGATTTTCGGTTGATTGACCAATTGATGCGCGCTAATGCTCACTGATTATGCTGCGGAGTTGTTGCATAAAGAAGCTGGCAATGAATTGAAAGTACTATTTGGGCAAAAGTGTTTGCTACCAAAGTGCCTTCTCCCACTTTGCAAACACGTTTTTAATCGCCGCCAAACCTCCTTGTGTTGTCGTGAAGAATCTTTTTTTATTCGAAAACACGTCAAATCATTTGGACAAAAACAAATTTTACAGCGATCCAAGCTGAATATTTTGAAACCTGAATAACTCGTTTCCTTCTGAGATAAAAAGCTCGATCATGGATCGGAAATCCTTTGCCTTGAATTTGATAAAATCTTTCTTTTAGTTCTCTCCACGAAAGTCGAAGAGGAAGTTCTTTAGCCTTGGAACGTTGCATTGTTGGAAAAGAAAGTCGATCGATCGAAAGTGAAGTGTGAATCTAGAGCTCAAGGGCAGAAAAAGTTGTGACATGGAAAGTATCGTCAAATACGTCGAGGACTATTACGCTTGGACGTTAACGCTAGTCGACTCACGGTCCAAAGGATGGCTTCTTGTAGACAGCTGGAGACCAACATTCTGGTGGACCATTGCCTACCTCACGATGGTTTTTCTCGGGCCGAAAATTATGAAATAGTGAGTACAACAATTTGACTGTTGCAGCTTCGGCAGCTCACCTTGAGACATTTTTGGAAAAGAGAAATTACTTGAATTGAGATTTTTTGCCAAACGCTCAAAGCAAGTGTTTCGCATGAGCATACAAGTATTTCGGGTATTTCACTGTCACTTCTATCCCAGCCTTGTGTCGCAATGTTTCGTAATTTCTCGTAATTATCGACGAGTTTTAAAGCTGAAAGATTTTGGCAATTTCAGCGAGTTTTTCAAGAAATCTCATGCGTGAACTCCTAAAGGGATGATGCGACTAAGCGTTTTTGCCTGCCTTTACTTGTTTTTGTCTCGTTGTTATTGCGCGATAAAACTTCGTAACAAGTGCTTACGTTCTGAGTTTACACGTCTATAGTGAATTAGCTGTTTTTCGATTTATTTTCAAATTATTTCTGGTTTTTCAACTTTAATCAACTGAATTAAGTTGAGCGTAGAAATTCTAGATAATAATGAAGTTCTAGCGAGATTGTTTTGCTTCCTAGAACAACATCAAATATTTACAAAAGTTTCCTCGAACTCTCGCTCAAACTTATGAACTCTCAAAGTTGTTTCAATTCATATAAAACATTTTACTGCAGAAACAATTGCACTGAAAGGTTGTGTGATGCAATTAGGATGATGCAACTTCATTCTCCCTGCCACTAAGTTCAAGTTACAATGCCGAAAGAAACTTATCTCAAGTGTCTCTGATGGCGTGATGCAAATTTCCTAGGTTTATCTTGATTGATGAAGATATTAATTTACATTTGCTTCCTTTGCAACAACCTCGTGAAGTCGAAAGCCATTCAAGCTCAATGGCATCCTCGTACCTTACAACCTAGGCATGGCCCTCCTCAACGCATACATCTTCAACCGACTCGTAGACGCATCTTGGAGAATGAATTACGACATCACATGCCAGCCATGTCGACAGGTTTCCACGCCAGATGAAATGCAGGTGAGCTTATCAACAACTCATGTACATTCGAATGCAGTTCAAAAGTTTGATAAAATTAGTTTGCTCAGCGTTTCATTGATGTCACTAAAGCCTATCACGACCCCAATGACGTGTCTTATCACAAGTCTATTGTGTCATAAAGCAAAGTGTCTCGTGTGAACTATGGAAGAGGATTAGATGCAAAATTAACGAATGTTGAACCTCGGACGCGAAGCGAAAGAAAATCCAAACGAAACCATTCCGAATGAATTTACATTTTTAATCGAAGAGACACAAAATCATCTTAAATGTGACGCTATCACTTCCGATTGGAAACAAAAGTTGGAAAAACACTTTTAAGCTCTTGTTATTGGGTCGGCTGATATGGTTTATGCGACAGCGTTCGTAGCTTCCAAATACTTTGAGGCAATTCGGAATTCGAGCTTAGGATTGAACTTGTTTTCAGTGACACGTAGAAGAGTCAGAGAAGGTCTCCGGGAGATTAAGACTTTTTCTAAAGCTTGATTGCTTATTCTTCTCTAGAAACTAATTAATAAATCAATTTATCTATCCCGAAAGATTGTCCGAGCCGTGTGGTGGTATTACTTCTCGAAGCTGCTGGAGTTTGGCGACACGTTGTTCTTCATCCTGCGCAAGAAAGACAGCCAGCTCTCGTTCCTGCACATTTATCACCATTCAACCATGTTCGTCTTCTGGTGGATCGGCATTAAGTGGGTCCCATCGGGTTCAAGTAAGTTTCCCTCCTTTATTTCGTTTGCGAAATGATCCGCACGAGATCGCAAACCCAAACTCGTTTTTCACGTTCTTTTCTTCTTGATTTGAATTTTATTTCTCTCGCGTTTCTTCCGTGCATTTGATGATCCGTACGAGTTTGGTGATTAATGGTGAAATGATGATTTTTTATTTGATGAAACAAATTGTCTCCTTGACCTTGTTGAAGTTCGATTCAAGTTTACATTTTATGATGAGTTTCCGTCCTTGCTTTTTATTCACCCAGTGGCATTGTTTGACGCACGTTCGTATCGAGAGACAAATTCCATGCCATCTTATCTAGTCTCATCAACAATTCATTAGCTCTTTGTGAGTTCAAGTGAAATCTCTAATCCTGTATAAATATTTATAGCCGCGTTCCCTGCGATGGTCAACTCAGGCATTCACGTTCTGATGTACACTTACTACGGACTCGCTGCCATTGGACCTCATATGAACAAATACTTGTGGTGGAAGAAGTATCTGACGATGTTGCAACTGGTGAGTGTACGAGATTTGTTTAAGAATTTATCTAAGTCGATTTTCCGTAGATTCAATTTGCCGGTGCTCTAATCCTGGGCTTCAACGGCCTCCGCATCGACTGCGAATTCCCAAAATGGATGCAGTACACGCTGTGCGGATACATGGTCTCTTTCTTGGTGAGTCGAATTAACAATTCAAAGCTTGCAATTTGTTTTAATGGTCGTCGTTATTCTCCAAGGTTTTGTTCGGCCGTTTCTACGTTAATTCTTACATCGACGATCACAAACGGAAACGAAACGAAAAGCTTCTGGCCAACAACAACGCTGCACTGCAAAAGAATCAAAATATCATTGCCAACGGCAAGAAAACTGAATAAAGCCGATACACTAGATAAATATTTGAATAAAAGAATTTTCGGTGCAAGAAATTTTATCGTAACAAAAGGAGTTCAATGTTTGCGTTGGCATTGTGATATCTGCGACTTCGATCTGCCCGACATCGGTCGGCTCGAATAGTTAGAAAGCTACAAAGACAGTCCACAGACTATTGAATTTAATAGGTTCTCCTCTCTATCGCATCTTTCATGGTAACTGACAGTTCTTCTGTTCAATAGTGTTAAGATAACTGAAAACGTTAGAATAGATTTTGTAATCCGCCGTCATCAAACCGCTCAATATTGTACAACTGTTTTCGGTCGAGCCACCCCCACATTCCTGTTCAAACAAAAATACGATAATACTAATTAAAGCTCGTGTACTTCAACAATTGCTGAAACACTGTAATTTAGATAATGAAACGATTCAGCAGCGGGAAATTTAACAGAAAACCATTCAGCTGAAAAGTTTCAAACTCATTTAGAACGAATCACATACATCCTGGAACCTCTCATGGGCAATCAGATTAAAAGCTGCAAAAGTTCACATAGCGAATTTACAAGCGCTAACACATTTTGGTTTGAAAATTGTTATCAAAAGTTTGTAACTCAAAATTAAAAAACTCAAATTTCTGTCGAATTTGAAGTATTTTCTCCATGACAAACTATTGAATTTAACCTGCAGTCTCAATTCTAGTTTTTAATTGATCGATCTGTATAAATATTCCATATTAATAATTTAAATCTTATCTTGAAACATAGAACAAAACCAACGCTGAACGCCTGCAGCTTTCAGTTCGATTGCAATGATTAATATTACTAAGACTAGCACCCTCTTCTATGCTTGGACTACATCGACCTTTCTCTCCTTCCCTTCATTTATATCACGACATTGTGAAAAGCTGCTACAAAAAAAGCGAAAGCAATAAAAAATTTGACAGTTTTATAGATGGAAAATGTTTTATTATCGTTGGTTGGATTGAAAATAATTACAGAAGCGTTCTGAGAAGCTCCATACACTCGAGCTACTTCATATTTTCCTCGCTTCGAAATGTAAATAATTGCACTTTCCATTACTTCTTCTCGTCGTGGGTAATTTACGAAGCGGTTGGAACATTTGGGAATATCAGTCAGTCGGTGGCAGATGTAACTCGTGCAAATAACAAATGAACAGAACATTCATCCGACAAGAACACTCGCTAGATTGCTTCGCTAAGACATTTTGTTATCTCGCTCACTTTAAATTGTTTTGTTTTCATGCAAACATTTTCCAACGCTTCTCTTTATTTTATGAATGAGGTCGGAGAAGGACACCGAGCGACAAAAAAGAAAATGTATAAAGAGGTCAGTGTCACTTTCGTTTTTCCGTTTCGATCGTCTTCCCTCTAATTCAAACAATGAGAGTCAAGAGCAAAGTAAGCTTGCTATCTCGTAAATAATTAATTAAGCTTTTATTTCGACACTCTCCGCAATCAATAGGTGAGAACAGGAACTTGTACGGCGATTAAAAGCATGAGCAACGAAGGCTGAATGATGGTGTGGGTGGCGGGTGGCAAAATCGGGAAGGTTTGTGGCGCCTTGTTCGAATTCGGATCGATTTATCGATTTTCCTTTATCTGCTTTCAATCAAAACCCGCATTTAGTTTATACTTTTAAAGACGATCGATCCAACGAAACGGCTAATTGAAACGATGGGAAGACAAATTAGCAATTCATCGTGAAAGAATCTGGAAAAAGATAAATTAGACTGACCCAACATTAATTTTAAAAACATCAAAATTCTGACGTTTCCTCTTTCTCTTCTGCTGCCTCGTTGTTATTAATCAAACCTACAGACATTTTTGCTGGGAGCACGGAATCATTTTTACAAACTTTGCTCTTTGAAAGTTAAATTTCCTTTCCAGAAAGGCATTAGCTTCCTCAATTGAAGTTGCTCATTCACCATTCTTGCGTAATAATTTTTAAAATCACGAAAGCACTCCAGCGCGAGCGGAGAAATTTATATTCGAGATTACGACGTCTCCCTAATCTCTCGGTTCACTCCGCACGTATCTCCATTTGAAACAAGAGCGGCGTCCTTTTTAAGATGTAAATCGATGCATATCCGATGAAGCCAGTGATATGGAAAAAATCGATTCGAATTTACTTCAGAAATCTCTTCATCAGGAAAATGGTTCGAATTTTCTGCCATCGAGCAATGCCATGAATGGCCATGATTGAAATATCATTTCGGTTTATTTGGACAATCCTAGATATGCTGTTCGTTTTGATGGATATTACAATTCATAACATTTCTCCATCATTCTTTCGGTTTGTTGCCGGCGCCTTTGTCATCTATAATTGTTGAATGAGTGAGTGAATGAATTGTTTAGGCCCAACCCAGAAGCCCCCTTACCCTCTCCACCCGCCGCAAACGTGTCGAGTTTGTTGTGAAAAGTGTTGAACATTCAATTTATCTGAATTAGTTTCGTGAGAAGCGAATCATGGCGAGAGATTGAAATATGAAGATATGAAGTTTATGGAATGTTTGGCTTAGTTCTCTAGTGGAAATTCCGTCTTCCGCAAATATGCTCAGATCGCATAGCAAGAAACTTTGTAAGAAGCAGAGCGCGGAGTAAGGAGAGTAGATGTCACAGGAGTTATTAGAAGAAGTGGGAAGACGTGATCAAAACTTTTGGCTTCGCGAAAGTTTTCGCTTCTGGTCTCTCGCAAATTAGACTAACCGTGTAGTCAAAAATCGTTGGAAATCGCGCCATGCGTTTCGTTTGAATTTCCGCTTATGAATTTACTTTAGCTTTATATCAAGATTTTTAGGAGCTTTCACGGAAGCTTTTTTAACCACCAATGCGTCTAAGCATGAAGTTTACAACCTTTACCGTTCCATTGAGCATTCCTCGTCTTTGCCCTCGCTCCGCCCTCCCTCTTGACGCTTCGTCGTCAAACGGTTTAGTTTGCTTTTCTCGTTCATTTCGCTTTCGTATCAAAGTTGATTTTTCCGAATCAAGTATTAAGTGAAAAGGTTAACAAGAAATTCTTTTTCAGCTCACAAATACTTCAGAGGAAATCAAATGAAATTTCTTTCGTTTGAGAAATGAAAACTTTTTTACGAGTAAAAGAAAATTGCTTCCATTCACGCAGTTTCTTTTTTTCCCGAGCGCCCGGGAAAAACGATAAAACACCTCAAAAGGCACCCAAAGAAATTCCAGCTGCGGGAGCCACAACAAAAGGAAAAGGAAATAAACTTAACTCATCATTGCGAGCTTCGCTGGAAAAAATGCGAAAATAATTGCGACAGATTAAAAGTTTACAAACCAAACTTTCGGCGCTGCGTTCAGAACTTTCTTCTTCTTGAGCGAAACATTAAATTGCCTTGTGGATTTAAGACAAAAGAAGATGAATCATGTTAATTACACAAAAGCTACGGCGCGAGCTTATTTCAATTAAATCTGAAAGAAAACGAGCAAAAAGTTTAATTTGCAGAGCTGCGAACTTTTAACAAGTCATTGCCAAGACACGAGTCTGATAGGATTGCAAAGCTTTATGTGTTTGGGATTACGTGTTTATCATTTCAATAAAAAAATTACAATACAGAATATATTTCACGCACAAAGGGAAAAGCGACTCATCATCATTGCAGGGAAGGAATTTATATTAGCGGACCCGTAACGCTCCGATAATTCGTTTAGCCGGAAAAGTTTCGCAATAATCTATTCGCATTCACTTAAAAACGATATCGCTCATCATGCGTTGGCTCTGCTGAAATTAATTCCAAGCTTTTCACGTGCTCCTTCGGTGGAGAGAAGAGCGACACTAAAAGGGATATTTTTCTGCTCATGGTGGTGGCGAAGGGGAAGTTCGATTCGAGTGGTACTAGAACACATTCAAACATCTCGTATCAGACAAACATCAATCAGTTCAAACATCAATCGTAAGCTCAGCAACTTCATCAGTAAGTTGGAAAACCTTTAGGATTCTGGTTGGGAAAAGGATGTCAGATTGACACGTTTGCTCTATAGTGCAGCCTTTAAATAATAAAGCACAGCTCGTATTTTGCTTTCTGATTCCGTTTCTTGCTTCAAAGCAAGATGGCCCACACAAAAGATCACAAGGACTGCTACCCGAATTATTTCAAAATCTAACGACCTTTTAAGATTCAAACTCGTTTCGTTGTTTCGTTGAAAAAGGGCGCGAAACTACGTTCAATCTAGAAAATCAGAAAGTTTTTTTTACTGCTTCATTCTGCAGCTCGCCAGCCTAGTGAACGCTATTTGATCAGTCATATTTAGTAGTGAAGTATCTAAGATATCAGAAAAGAGTGAAAGTAACAAGAAGGCTGAGGAGCAAAAGTGAATTTACGAGTGTCAACTAGAACAAAGAATTTTATCTAGAAAATCGTCTCTGCTGCTTGTGGAAGAGCAAGTAAACAGACATGGAAGAGGACAAAGATCAGCAGCAGCTGACCCAACAAGAGGTGAGTCGTTATCGCCCGCTCAAGTCTTCCCTGTGATGCAAACAAAAGCGAAGGATTTTCTTTGTTTTTCTCGAAAATGATCAAAAAGAAAATCATTGACCTTTCTAGTGAGAAAATTATACGTCGCTGCTCATACATTTCCGACAAAACATTACTCGCTTTCTTGTTATAAACAGATTCGATTGCGTCGTTTGCGAAAACTCGGCGTTAGTTCCGCGAATGAAAAATCTGATGAGTCAGGTAACCAAAAAACGTCGAAAGCTGAAGAGGCGAGCAACAATAACAATGGAACGTCAACAGAGACAGCTCCGCCGTCTCCAGCGCCAGCTGGCAAAGACGACAATAAGAATATCATTTTATCAGGTGCAGTGAAGGAAATTGTCGAGCCCCCAACGTTTGCTAATCAAATCCTTACAGAAATCTCATCGTCTATTGCTGAGCGCGAAGAGAAGTCTGAGAACAACATGAACATCAGCAATCAGTCCAACCTGATCTCTAAAATGGATACTGATGACTGCGAGACAAAGGGCAAGTTCTCGATCGACGATGACCGAATGGACGTCGAAGACAACGAAGAGCAGGCGAGTCAGGAAGATCTCGTTCTCAAGTGCATCTCGCGCATTCTCGACGTCACGTGGAGCGAGCAGTGCGAGGGTCTCAACATCGTCAAAGACACAATGTCAGCAATCCTCGAAGGCACGCTGTCCACTGAAAACTTCCGGGAACTCATTTCTGAAATCCTCAACGAAATGATTCGTAAGTTCCTGAACATGGAACTGACGAGAGAGGTCGAAGTCAGCTCCGTTTCCGATCAATTACTCTCCAGTCGCATGCGTAACGATGACATTGAAATGGACCTGGGCGAGACTTTCGCGGAATCTTCGCGGGAAAAGCAAACGAAAACCTGCACTGCCAGAGAAGCCGCTTTATACTATTTGATATCATCCTTCAACCGCTCTCTTTGCGAAAAGCAGCTGCCAGAAGCGATCGCCGAGTGTCGCCAACAAATCGTCAAGAATGGGATTACACTTCTCGATCACATTTGGATGTTTGACTACGAAACTTCAAACATCGAAACACGTTCACGGTCTCCTTTGCTCCAAGTCATGTACGATGAAACGATTTCCTATCAAGACTTCGTGCGACATTTGATGACTGAGGTTTATAACAACCATCCCAAGCGATTCACGAAGATCTTCAACACTCTGCTTGAAGACATTTACTTGGACATGAGATGCAAGCAGATCAAGTCAGTGTACACACTCCCGACGCATACCATCGATCGGCTCTACGAGCTCATCTCGATGAGCCTTCTAGACAACGAAAGCCTGAAGCCAATCTGCAATCTCGTCGTCAGCCACCCGACGTTCATCCCACCGCTCTGCACAGATATACCGGGACGGGAGATATCTCACGTTTCGTACTTGTCTCCGTTCCTCTCCGTCTCGATATTGGTCTACGACCGCTTCTACGACGACGACAACAGCATCGAATCTGTCATTCAACTTGATCTGCAGAACAAACTCGATTATGTGCGAACTTTATTGCACAAGCTTTTCTACACTTTCATATTAAACAAAGACACACGTGACACTGTCTTGAAGTACATTGGAGAACTGCTCAAACACAACAGCAAGCGAACGCAGTACAACGCAGACGAGAGAAGCCTTGCGCAAGACGGATTCATGTTGAATCTTATGGCGGTGCTGCAGCAATTGTCGTTGAAAGTGAAGCTTGACCGAATCGATCCGATGTACCCGTTTCACCCTCAGTCATTGGTGAACATCGATGAAGATACAAAGCTTCGATTCGAAAGCGCAGACTTCGTCAAGCACATGGAGAAGATGAAGGCCGAGGTGCAATGGGAAGAACCGAAATTCGTATCTCACTGCTGGTTCTTCACACTTCACGCGCATCATCTTGGAATCATCCCGGCAATATCGCGCTATCACAAGAGATTGCGTGCGATCAAAGAACTTCAGCGGATGGTCGACGAACTCAATGCAACCAGATCAAGATGGGAAGACACGCCAGTTGCGAGACGGAACAAGGC
Organism: Smittia sp. YW1114-2; assembly: GCA_033064975.1. Taxonomy (NCBI): domain Eukaryota; kingdom Metazoa; phylum Arthropoda; class Insecta; order Diptera; family Chironomidae; genus Smittia; species Smittia sp. YW1114-2. Next base: position 9,892,832 of record CP093834.1, on the reverse strand, counting down.
GGCAAGAGACAAGTGGGCGAGTCGCATCATGAAGCTAACGAAGGCAAAGAACACGATGGAAATCATCATCTTGGACCCGGCGCTGAATCGCAATTGCTTGCAGTTCTACAGCTCCGTCTGCGAATACGTTTTGTTCCAGATGGAAGGCAGAAAGAAGATCGAAGGAACTTTCTACAACGAAATTCCATCACACGAACTGACAGCGACTGACGAGTTTTCCTCTTTACCCGTTTGGTACATTGAAGATATTGCTGATTATTTGTTGTTCCTGCTCACGTAAGTTTCCATTTGAAGTGGAAATTTCAACGCGAACTAATTGGAAACTTTGAATTTCAGTAACCGGATTGAAGTCATCATCGACTGCATGGATCAATCTATCGTGACATGGATTCTCTCGCTGGTTTGCGCTCCACACCTCATCAAGAATCCTTACCTCACAGCGAAGCTCGTTGAAGTTCTCTTTGTCATTTCGCCGACCATTCAACAAACGACAACGAAAGTTTACAAAATGGTTGGTAACACGACACTCGAATAGCTCAACTATTATAAATATTTATGCTTTAAGGTGATGAATCACGAGCTCACTCAGTCCGCTCTCATCCCAGCATTAATGAAGTTCTACGTCGATGTCGAGCAAACGGGACAAACTACGGAGTTCTACGACAAGTTCACCATTCGTTATCACATCTCGCATATATTTAAGGGACTGTGGAACAGCACGCTGCACCGACAAATGATGATTACCGAGTCAAAGAACGGAAATCAGTTCGTGAAGTTCGTGAATATGCTGATCAATGACACGACATTTTTGCTGGACGAGTGCTTGGAGAACTTGAAGAAGATTCATGACGTACAAAGCCTGATGATGAACGAGAAAGAATGGGAAAAGGTCGAGGCCGAAGATCAGCAAAATCGACAACGACAATTGGCGCAAGATGAGCGACAGTGCCGTTCGTACTTGACGTTAGCGAAGGAAACCGTCGACATGTTTCACTATCTCACAACAGACATCAAGGAACCGTTTCTGCGAAAGGAACTCGTCGACCGTCTCAGCTCCATGCTGAACTTCAACCTGCAGCAGCTTTGCGGACCAAAGTGCAGCAACCTTAAAGTCAGAAACCCCGCGCGATATGGCTGGGAGCCTCGACGATTGCTCGGCCAGTTGGTTGACATCTACATTCACCTCAACTGTGATGAATTTGCTGCCTCCTTGGCGCAAGACGAACGTTCCTTTGAGAAGCACTTCTTCGAAGAAGCTGCGTCTAGAATCGAGAAGAACGGAATACGATCAGCCATTGAGGTCGAAAAGTTCCGAAGCTTGTTGCAGAAGGCCTCTGAGATCTACACAACAAACCAAAAGAACGACGATGACTACGCAGATGCGCCTGATGAGTTCAGAGATCCACTCGTGAGTTAATTAGGAGAAACGCTAAACGATTATTCAATCTTTGTTGTTTTAGATGGACACGCTCATGATCGATCCCGTTGAACTTCCCTCTGGCTTGATCATGGACCGCTCAATCATCGCTCGACATCTGCTCAACAGTCAGACTGATCCCTTCAACCGACAACCTTTGACCGAAGAAGAACTCAAACCTGGTGAGTCGCTCATTTCAGCAAACTGAAAACCAAACTAATCTTCAACCTTTTAGTTCCCGAGTTGAAAGAGAAGATTGCAGCATGGAAGAAGGAAAAGAACTCCAAGCGTGGCGGCTAAGGCTGAAGCTTCAAAAATATCTATCTTTATGAACTATGTGAATATTCTCTTTTGTTATTGTCAAACGCCAATTTTTCAAATTTTCTCAAAATAAATTTAGTGGAAAACGAATTTTGTTCATCTATCTCTTAATCTTAGCGGTCTGCCTCAGACCTGGACTCCGTTGACAATAAATATTTAACAATTTCGGCGCGAGCTTCGTGTAGATTCCTCAGCTCTAGGCTGAGCTGTTTGTTGGCGCAGTTCGGTCATCTTTTGAGCTGTCGCTAGTTGGCTTATCTTGCAGTCTCAGTCCAGCGATACCTTTGACGTTGAGATGCTTGTTATTCGATTCGGGAAGTTCGCGTTTGATTTTTCTGTGTCGAGAAGGGTCCGACGATCGATACTGAATCATTTTGTCGAAGTCAACGGTGTACATGAAGCCGACGATATAAATTTCTATCACACTCTTGGCGTTTTTCTGGAAAGCTTCTTCGATATCCTGGCACGTTCGCTCGTCGTATTGCCACCAGCCGCCGTCCTTGCCTGGAAACGAGTTGGGGATTAATTGATTAAACGTTTATAGTCTGGATAAGGCTCAAGCTTCAAGGCCAACTTGATTCCAACTCGGCTGCAACAGGGAATGGTATTTGACCGCTTCGATTGGTCAAATTATTTCTTGAATCTGATCACCACGCCCACAAGGGCTCATAACAAGATTATTCATTTCACAAAATTCTTGTCCAAAGAATTTGTGCAAGCGACGAGAATTCTTCTCACGCATAGATTTTTACGACTTGTCTAGACAGTCTGGAGCCAGGGAAAAACAAAAACAAGTTGCAGCTGCACCTGCAGCTGGTCACAACAACAAACAAACGAAAAATCGGGTATAAATAAGAATGTAATTTCTATTAAGTTTCAGTTGTGAAAATAAACTCAAGACAATAAGATCTTACTTGTTCTTTTAAATGGAAACCAGTGTCGACTGAACCTTGTTTTATCGCAGGATGGTTTTATCTCATCCAGACTAGCTTGGTTACTTCCATTACTTATTCTCATGGCTTGAACTCACCTGAATAGAACCAGACTGAGTCCGATTTCTCTAGCAAAGTCTCAGGCGCAAACTGAATTTTGTCAAGAGAGAAATCAGCTCTGCACATTGCACATTTCTTGTGTGGCGATGAACTTCGAATACCTGAAACAACGGAGCATGAGTGATCTAATCATTGAGGAATTATCGATTACCTTTAACGCAGAGGAAACAAAATTTGTGCCTGAAAAAATGAAAACAATGGAAAATTTAATGGAACTTTCGGAATTCGCTAATCTTGAACTGCTTACTTGCATATAGGAAGTGTCACTGGATATTGAAGCTTTTGCAAGCAGATCGGGCATTCGTCATCGTCAATTACTTCGTCTGCTGCTGGTTCCATGATTTTCCCAATATTATTTTTACAATAACAAAAAGATTTTTCTTTAACGAAACTTAACGAAAAAAAATTCTGTTCGGCGCGGGAAAAACAAATCAATCAGAAAAATATTAATCAAGCAGTAACTGAGTACAATGGAGGACAGCAAAAACGTCAGAACTAAAGCTGTAAATGCGCTGAACTCGATGGCAGCGGTATTCCTCGAGGCAAATCTGAATAAGAAGTGAGTTCAAGATTTGTGTTGCTGGTTTGTTGATTTTCTGTTCTCATCTTTTAGACACAGCGACGAAGCTGCAACTGCAATCTGTAAACCTTTCCTAGAAGAATACGAATCTATCGTCTCATCCAAAGGCTATTCTGGGAAATCGGAGGAGCCAATCAGTCTCCCTCCATTCCGATTGAACGATCAACTGAAGGAACTTCAGAAACGCGTTGAAGACAAAAACAAGAGAAAGATCACAGATGCAGACGTGAGAGCTTTGTTCAAGAAAGGAAACAGCGAATCAGACAAGCTTGGCACTGTTAGATCTGAAGCTGTGATGCAAATGAAAGCTGGAGAGAACAGCAAGAGCGATCATCGACGATCAACCGAATTGAAAGCTGTCAGCAACGTAACGACATCCGAACCACCAAGTAAATTCATTAAGCAGGATAATTCCTCAAACCTTTCAAAGCCATTTCAACAAGTTAAACCAGAGAAAAAATGGGAGAAACTGTACCAACGTAAGACTGAATCTATCGCCCCAATTCCAGTAAGCAAACCAGATCGAGGCATCGCAGCGAACTCAACGTCAACTGCACAGCGTGCATCAGTTCCAATATTCAAGTCTGCAAGCACTGAGTATTACCAACAAAAGGCCTTGGCAGGAGGGAACGTTAACAATAAGCCTCCTAGAAGATACGGTTTATCATCGCTTCCTAGCAAGGCTCCGAGTAAGGCAAATGAAACTGCTGAAACGCCAATGGAAATCGACGAAGACTTTGCGCATCCGTTGATGAAGAAAATCGACCCAAAACTTCTCGAAATGATCAAGAGCGAAATCGTTATTGACGGAAAAGAAGTTTTGTGGGGCGACGTATCGGGACTGGTGGAAGCGAAGAAGATCATCCACGAGGCTGTGATTCTCCCTCTGATGCGACCAGATCTGTTTGAAGGACTTCGCTCGGTGCCTAAAGGCATTCTCTTGTTTGGCCCACCAGGTACGGGAAAGACTTTGATCGGCAAGTGCATCGCTTCGTGTGCCAAAGCGACTTTCTTTAGCATTTCCGCATCGACGTTGACAAGCAAATGGATCGGCGAAGGCGAAAAGCTTGTCAAAGCACTGTTCCTGTATGCACGAGTCAAGCAGCCATCGGTGGTGTTTATCGACGAAATCGATTCAATTCTGCAGAAGCGAAACGATCACGAACATGAATCAAGCCGACGATTGAAAACTGAGTTTATGATTCAACTCGAAGGCGCAACGACAGATGAAAATGATCGCGTTCTTCTGATCGGTGCAACAAATCGACCACAGGAGCTCGACGATGCAGTTCGTCGTCGATTCACCAAACGACTTTACATTCCACTGCCAGACTGTGACGTAAGAATATTGAGATTAGCTTGATTAAAGGTGAAAACGGCTTCTTAATTTCCAGGGTCGATGCGATCTGATCAACAACTTGCTTCGAAAGAGCAAGAACAACTTGAGCAAGAGCGACATTCTGCAACTTGGAAGAGAGACGGAAGGCTACTCAGGATCGGACATCAACAACCTCTGCCGCGACGCAGCAATGAATCCCGTACGTGAACTCTCAGTCGATGAATGTATGAATGTTTCTAAAGATGAGGTGAGAATTCCGTTTCAACTTTCATCTGCCGACTTCATTAATGAAATATTCGTCTTGACAGCTCCGACCGATGAATCTCGCAGATCTCCGCAAAAGCTTGAAGACAGTCAAGGCCACTGTCTCGCCTCAAGATATCCAAGCGTACGTGGACTGGAATTTAAGCTTCGGCTCAACTGTTTAAGCTTCCTACAAAGGCTCAACTTGTCCGAAGCTCTCACCAATAAATCGTTCAAAACAAAATTTGAGTTTTTCTTAATATTTTTTTATTAAAATTTTTCAGCTTTCATAATATTTTCTCTTTACAATTTGTCAAAAAATAAATTTGAAAGTTTTCTCCTTGATTTCTCAATCTCCACTCTGCCTTCTTTGTAAAAATGTATTCTTATCATTTGTTTCTCCTTAGATAATTTGTGAGTGTAAAAAAGGATTGTTACCATTACTTAATGTGTTTTGTATCTTCTTCTGTTTGTTTCGTTTTAAAAATTGTAAACTCTTTCTCATCCTTAATTCGTTAAGTGCTTATTGGAATGAAGATTTTTCTTTACTGATTTCCGCTGGATATTGTGTCGACGAATGACCATCGAAGGGCAGATACCGATCCTTGTTCAAGAGAGGGTTGCAACAAATTACTTAGGCTAAGTAAACCATAACCACTATATCATCTTCGATTTGACCTTTAAACTTTTTACGCGCGCAATCTCCACATGTTTCAATAAAATTCTAGACGAAGGAATCGACCGGGGACGGTCCCAGATAATTATTTTGTTACCATCAAATTTAAATCTATTTTCGCACCTTATGATTTACCGTTTTTGTGTTCAATTAAAAAAAGTATAACAATTTGGGATGAATGATTCGTGTTTTGAGGTCAAATTGAAACCTTTTCGCGGCTTTATCGCAAATCAATAAACAGTAAAAATACTAATAAGCTGCGGCAATAGACGCAGCGCCAATAAAATCGATTGATTTGTTACAATTTTGCTTTTTGTATGAAAATCGTTCTTAAGAGAATTAAAGATGATTTGGGGGATCAGTCAGCTTGCACAGTGGAAGGATTTGTGGGGTCGGAAAGTTCATGGAAAATCATGAAAAGGTTTGAGAGAAAACAATAAATCATAATCGGGTTTATAAGTCCTTGAACTTATTGAGTTCTGTCGAGAAGTTTCGCACCAGACGGCAGAGAAAATGTTTGTTTTTAGAATGCTGGATATTGCTCGTTGTTTCCGCCATAAGAACGCGGTCGGTTTTGATTACTGAATGGTGCTGGTGGCGCCTGTTGCTCGTTGTAGTAGTTACCGTAAGCAGCAGCGCCGTTTCCGTAAGCGGCTCCTCCGTTGTAGTCCGATCCAGGCTTCGAGATGTTTCCAGTTTGTGGCGGAGCTGCATGCATGTTGTGACCGGATTGCGGCCGATGTGGATACATCTCGGCAGTCGACCCTGTGGCCGAGCCTGCGTTCGGGGCAACGTTCGTGATGTTCGGGTTCCAAGAGTTCCAATTTCCTCCGTTCGCTCCATAGTTGCCACCGGTCGCTGCCGAGTTATACGCTCCGTAATCGTAAGCTCCATAACCTTGAGCCGACTGCTGAGCCTGATGAGGTGGGACACCGTAGTTGTTGTTTCCCCATTGCTGAGGCCAAGCTCCGAATGAAGGGTTCGACGCTGTCGACGAGCCGTAGTTGTAGCCAGATTGAGACGTGTTCCACTGCTGGAAGCCAGTGTTGTTCATGTTGGGAAGACCGATGGGGAAAGTTCCATTTCCCATTATTGGTCCACCCCAGTGAGAACCGCCGCCCATAGATTGACTTGGATCCATCTGCATGCCACCCATGTGATTGGCTGAACCGTCGCGCGGTTCGGCCTTCTTGATCTCCACTTGTTTTCCGTTTAGATTAATGAAATGATCGGCAGTTGCACGATCGACTGCTGCATCGTTGTCAAACTGTAGAGAGAGAAAACTTAGAAGTGTTTCAGATGAAAAGTGTGACTGAACTCACCGACAAGAACCCAAAGCCGCGGCTCTTCTTCTTCTCTTGATCGTACATAATCACCACTTCCATCACTTGCCCATAACGTCCAAAGAACGACCGTAGATCACTTTCGGTTACGTTCGCTGGTAAGCCGCCAAGGAAGACCTTTGGATAGCCAGCGTTCGATCGTTTCGGTTTATGGAGTGAGCGAGGGTTGCAAGGTCTAGAAAGATTGAGTTATTGAGCACGAAAGTTCAAGTTGTATGCAAATGCGAACTCACTTCGGATCTATTGTTCGACCATCCAAGTTATGAGGACAATTCTCCAAAGCGCGCTGGACGTTGTCAGGATCGGCAAAGGTTCTAAAAGCAAAACTGTAAGCAAACGCTCGGTAATTTTCCATCAATGACTCACATGAACCCAAAGCCCCTGGATCTTCCCGTTTCATTGTTTTTCATCACCACACAGTCGATGACTTCTCCATAGCGGCTGAAGTAACGCTGCAAACTCTCAGACTGAGTGTCCCAGCTCAAGCCTAGAAAGAAAAGCCGGAAATAAGTAACGTGGACGAGTTAGCATTTTCGGAGGGAAAGCGGCGTAGGAAAAAAGATAAACAAAATGCTTCGGTGTCGCGATTATTGTTGGTTACATCTTCTTCATCATCATCATCGACTATTTGTTATCGGCCAATTCACCGCGGCGTCCTTCCTTTCGGCACAAAACCATTCCGGAGAGCTCGAAGGCGAATGGTTTTCCATCGGCAGCGTCGGTGTTATTGAAGATTCGCGATCGTCCACCATATTCAGAGCACGCCACAACGCGAGCTAAATTACAAGCCGAGAAAATGAATTAAACCGCTTCACTCACCGCCAACAAATAATTTCCCTTCTTCGTTATCCTTTTGAGAAATCATTTTATCAATAAAGTCTTAATTATAGCACTTAAATTTAGCTTAAAAAGAGAAAGTCCTTAAAAACTGTTTTGCAGCGAAGTAAAGTTACTGTTGTTGGTGTGAGTGACTCAGCGCGCACACTATCGAAGCAAAACATTACAACAGCAACTTAACGAAAGCTTATTTGAAATTTAAAAGTTCGTTAAAACTCGTTCATAAACTTAACGAAGAATTTTAAAAAGTTCTTTTCTGTTTGGATATTTTATTAGCTGCGGTACGATAATGGATTACAAAACTGCTCCTTTTCAATACAAAACATAAATAAAATTGCTCTAATCAATGAAATCCAATCGTCAATAGTTTCTGTCTCAAAAAGTTTCTTATAAAATTTCAAAATTTAGCGAAAAGCTGGTCGGCACACCTATTGAAGCACGATTAGTATTGCGGAATCTCTGAGCCTTAAGATCTAGAACATCTCTACTTTGCGTTGGATGCTTTACCATTAGTAAATTACCATAAACCCGATGAAGCTCCTCCAGGCGGAGCCCTAACACGAATTGAGCTTTTCTTTGGTCCGTTGTCGACTTCTCGCGATATGGAAAACGACGAAGCTTGTTGGTCTCTTACGCCTTCGGCTCTTGGAGCACGGGCAGTGAACTGCGTAACCTGAGTTGATGACGAGACGAGTGAATCTGCCTTGCCTGGGACATAATCGCGGTCCTCGAACTCCACTTGGAATTGATCTAACTGCACATGCTTCTCGAACCCGTCAGCGAGATCAGCATCGCCGTTCTTGGCTGCGTAGATCAATGAACAGCCAGTTGGGCTCTCAATAAACTGTCCATAGCCTTCAGCAACACGCACATTGCCGTCTTCGAGACACACTTTGCCCTTAACAATTACAAACTCGGGCGCGCCTGAGACTTTTGTACCTTCGAAAATGTTGTAGTCGGTCGCGTGATGATGTGACTTAGCTGAGATTGTTTCGTTTGCTTGGTGATTCCAAATCACAAGATCAGCATCGGCACCAACAGTTACAGAGCCTTTCCTCGGATACAAGTTGAATATCTTTGCTGCGTTGGTTGAAGTGAGGGCAACGAACTTTTGCACATCAATCAAGTTGGTCGCAACGCACTTTTCCCAAATAATTTTCATCCGATCTTCGGATCCGTTGACACCGTTTGGAACCTTCGTGAAATCATCTTTGTTGGCTTCTTTTTGGGCTCTCGTGAACGAGCAATTTCCCGACGCGACGGTCTGCAAATCATCCCTGCAAAATGCAACGTCGTTAGCCACTGAAAATCATTTACCGCCGCATGAACTTACAGTGCCAAATGCTTCAACAGCAACTTGGAATTCTCCGGATCTGCCAAACGCAAAGGCGGCGATGTCATTGTGTAGATCGATGGAGCGCACGGAGATTTAGCTCCAATCGACCCAACGATTGTCTCCCCGAAAACTTTCAGTCCGCGTCTCTTCGCGGCGGCAACTTGATCAGCTGCAAGCTTTGATGTCACTTTGGTGATGTAGACGGCCGACTCTGCTTGATTGGCAATGACGCAGGATCGGTTGACAGCCTCGGCTTCGACCTCCGCTGATCGCGAGAGATCGTGCCCCTCTGCACCTGTCACGCCTTTCGCCAGAAGCTTTTCCGCATTTTTCGCAATAATGTCGCCATTTTCAGCATGCACCTGAGGCAACGCTCCGAGCTCTTTGCAGTGTTCAAAGATTTCGTACATCTCGGAATCGTTCAGTTGGTAAAGATCTTTAAACGCCGTGAAAACCTGGAACGTGTTGATTCCGTTCTCTTCGCAAAGAAGCCGCATCTCATCGCTAACGGACTTGCTCCACCTAATAAAGAACGAGACAATGGAATGAAGAGCGGAAATTGGATGAATGATCTCGCATTGTTACCATGTAACACCACATCGAAGCGCATAGTCGCACACGGCTTTTCCGTCAGCTTTACTTCGCCATACATCGTAAGCTTCAATCAGCGATTCTCCCTTTTGCGGCACAATCAAGTCAATCACCGTTGTGGTGCCGCCAGCGACGGAAGCCTTAGTTCCAGCGTAGAAATCGTCGACAGGTGTAGCGCCGTTCGACGGTGCCACGAACTGAACTCCGGGATCAACGCCACCGGGAAAGACAAATTTTCCAGCAACGTCGATGACTTTAACTCCACCGGGCACAACCGAGTCAGCTGTCGACCCGATGAACTTGATGACTCCATCCTCGATGTAAATATCCACATTCGTTTGCACCGAGTCAGCGTTGACTACTCGCGCCCGCTTTATGTACAAGCGGTTCTGTGAGCTCTGAAATGAATATCGAGTTAATCATAAATATTCAAGCATGGCAAAGCGATGTTTTAATAAATTTCCGCTCGCTGCAGAAAGTAGCAAAGAAGCAAAATCGATGGCATAAAAATAGAACCGAAGTTTCCTATAATCCCAATATGGATTCAAAGCAAAAACATTTCACGGGTCTGCAATTCGACACGCAAGGAAGCAATGACAATAATTCAAGCGTCACCCTTTCTGGCTTATTGAAATGGAGCCGATGCGGAGGTCTAAGCAAAGCAGTTCAGTTGTGGTGGCTTGCTGGTCAGATTAGTGGATCAGATCCAGATGATCCAGGGTTCGAATCCCAAGATCACCAATAATATTAAATCCTTTATTATTTGTCTTTACTCACATGAACATGGATTGGAATCTTCTTCGCTGGCTTCGGGGCGTCTGCCATCTTTTTCTCCTCAACTGTGTCTCCTGATCACTGAACTAAGACTTCTCTGGTCTCGTCTCGGCTATGAGCGCGTTCCAGATAGACAGACAGATATGATTATCCAATTAGCAAACTAACTGCAACGCCGACAATTTTCAATTCTTTTCTTTTATTAGTTTTCTCAGTTTTTTGCCGACTTGAGGAAGCGCAACCGAAAGGATTCGATTTTCAAACAGAAGTGACTCATGCTCGCTCTCACCAAACATGAAAATGCGTTTCCACTTGCCTCACGCTTCTGCGCAAAAAAGCAACACCGCGTGAGAGACGACAAACGAAAATAAGAAGCGATTCCCCCTCGCTGCATATTTAAATGCCCGAAACACATGTTGGGTTGTACATAACAGCGGCGAATAAATAAGCATAACTTCCTCGGTGCAGTTCTCTCACTCTCTCAGTTCCCCCTTTAAGCTTCCACTAGATTTTAAAGTAGCGTGTGCTCACGTCTTTCGGGAAGATAAAAACGCAATCCAGTAAATGAATGCAGACTAACGTTCACAGATAATTTGTGATTTCACTTAGAACGCGAGATATCTCGTCACAGCCTTTATTTATAGTCTGATCGACAAACATGCTCTCGTCTCGCATTCACTGAAACTGAATGCAGTCAGAAGAATATGAAATTAAATTTATGTGAGGATGGAGCGATTCGTGTTTGGTCTTGACGAGACGGTTCGTTGAGCCAGCGATCGTTGTGGGTAAAGAAAGAGAACGATTGAAGAATTCAGCATAAAATATAATTAAAACGGGAACTTCCATTGCGAGTTGGATTGCGAAGCCTTATGGAAAATGTTTCGTTCCTGAGTTTGTCTCAAAAATTAGGAACACGCGAGACAGCTGGCCGTTGGCCATCGACGTTGGTTCAATGGAGCGCAAATATTTCGCAAGTAAACAACAATAAGATTCCCGAAAATCTCTTTCGACGCACACGCTTCAACTCTCTTTTCACCTCTTTCTACTCGTAATGCTTCTTGCTGTAATGAACTAGCCGCGTGGAAAGCCGCACCAAAACTAATTTCAAACTCAATGTGCGCCGCAAAAACAGCGGAAAGAGATTTGAAAAGAGAAAATGTGGTGATCGTGAGCAGCATAATCGCAATCCACATTACTCGCTCTTTGTCTCGAGAGCTTTTGCTGGCCGTGCTGAGTTATGTAGGCTTCAGCATAAACAGTCTTGTCGTTTGGAGTTTACCACGAAAGCTTCGGAATAATTTCCGAAAATGCGAAAAGATTTTGAAGAAAATAAACGAGAGTTTAAAAGATGAAAATTTTCTTTCGATTTAACATAATTTTCATATTGTTTTCCCAGGTTTTTCCAAGGAAAATTGTTGGTGATTTGATAAAAAGGTTTTCTGTTTCATCGAAAAAGATAATGCTGAAAAGTTGGCAAAATCTCGAATTGCGAAATTTTCTTTTAATTCCTTACTCGGCTAAGGCTTTTTTCGAAGATGTTTGCTCTGCCATTTCCCGCAAACATTTTCCTGAAAACATCTGAAACAAATTTCAAGCTTCAAACTTGAGAAGAAAAACAAATTATCACTTTAATTTTTCATACTTTTCTGTATATTTTTTCCGGTTTTACTTCATGAATTTGCATCAGTTAATGACACTTTCAGTTTATTTAGAGTTTCATCGACACTTTAAAAGTTAATTTACAATTTCAATTCTTTCATTTATAATCATTGTATTTCGATTTACGTTCTGCTGTCGTCGGCGCGCATTAAAAAAGATTTGATTCTATGTGAAATGATAGAAGTTTGCTCGCTCGCTCGATCGTTCTCCACACTCAGAAATCGAGGTGGACACTCGGCCAAGCTTTGTTTCTCTTTTGTGTGAAGCCTTATTGTAACTAAAAGTCGTCAGAGAATTTTTCCGCCGCCCGAAACACAAACCATGTCCAAATTCAATTGAATTCACTAAGGAAAAGCGATATCAGTTTCATTTTCAGCTTACAAATCAAGAAAACTTTCACATAAATTAATTAACAAAAAATTTACTTTTTACACGAATGTTATGCTAGAGTCGCTGTTTCCTTTCCCATCATTTCCCTTCTGATAGAAATGTTAAAGTTAGCAGTTAGAGAAAATGTTTCTCGGCCTATGTACAGTTCGGTGTTCTTCTTTTGGAGACGATTTGATTGAAAATATTTTCCACCTTTAAGTTTTTTCTCGTCGTCAAGTTTCTGGTTTTATTAAAAATAATGCATTTTACGATGCGCCTTCAATAGTTAATCTACGCTACTTCTTCTGATATAACAACAAACATTCTAAGGTATACATAATCATTTTCACCAATATTTTCTAGCAAGTTTACGCTTAAAAATCTATTATTCATCGGGCGCATAGTTGCTTCTCTCTTTCTTCTCATTTACTTACGATTAGGATTAAGAAAATTTTTGCTGAGAAAATTTCCTCAAAAGTCTTTCATTTTTGATCTTCACCGTTGCGGAAATCTTTGACCTACTTGTAACCCCTCAGTTGCAGGCGCGAATCACTCCGCAACAATAAAATCGGATTCAAATTGTTTTTGTTCATCTTTTTCTTCGTGCCGCAGCTTCTCAACCGCGCAGCACAAGCCGAAATCGTTCTCAGTCGCTTTAAGTAAATCGTATCCACATTGCTTCGACTGTCGTGAATCCCTTCAGAGATAATGCTAAGAATGCGCGGCTGCTGTCGGGGAGAGCGTCCACCACTGTCGCCCTCTCGGACAGCGCGCACGTTAACGGTCGCCAGCACGTGGCGGAGAGATTCTGGGTAAACTGATTTACATTTATTCTTTGTCTTATTCGCTACCTCAAATGTTGTGTCGTATAAAATTTACATGCTCTGCTTCATTTTCATATCTTCACTTTTTATATTTATAAAACTTAATTATCGATCCATCATTTACCGTCGTGTGATTTTAACTATAAGCAGCATTTAAGTATTCACCTTAGAATTCAAATCTTTCGAATCAAATTAAAAACTTGAATGCTCGTATGACATCAAACACAAAACTCTTTGCTTCATCGTCAATGCGCTAAATGTTGTCTCTATCATGGATTTTAAGTCTACGGATTCTATTCGTCGCGACGATCTTGTTCAATCGCATTCTTCATTTCATTTGTGTGATCTTTTAAATATAAATATACAAAAATTAATTTCTACACTTCTTCGTCTATGTCCTAGTTCTATTACATTATGCAAACAAAGTTCTCAGATCTCGTTTTCTTCCTACAAAAGCGTCAATCTAACGTCATCGCGAAAGCTTCTGCGATGTGTGTCGAGAACACTCGTTCATTTATTTTCGTCGTCTACGCTTACCAGTCTTGGCCAAAGTAGGTTGCTTGGGGCTCCCTGGCGTTGCTAAACACTAAGAAGACGCCGTGACCGTTTGAGGAATTGCAGGTGTTGATGATGGAGCGGTTGTCGTCGCAATGTTTGCGGCGCTCGGAAGTTGTTTGTTGATTGTGTTTAACATCGATTTCACGTTGTCTTCACTGCTGTTCAGGTGCTTAGATGGTGCTGGTGGAAAGGTCGATAGCGGCACTGCGGGCGATTTCATTTGAGCGTATTGAGGCGCTGGTAAATGCTGAAGATTGGGAGCGCTCATCGGTGCTGGTTGCGCCGGTTGAGGTGGAACTTGTGGCGGTAACAAATCTTTCGAGCCGTCTGTCGTCAACTTCGCAACACTCTTTTCACTGGACTGCTCGAGTTGTTGCGTCGTTGTCAGCGGTCCACTTCCTCTTGATGTTTGGTAAAGCACTCGCGAGATGATGAGCGCAACTTGCTGATCGAGAATGTGGCTCATGACGAGGCCCAAAAGTCGTTGCTCTTGCTGCATGAACAAAGGCCGATTGTCCGGGTGCTTTGAAAGATGAAGTAGAGTTCCTGCCGCTCGTCGAAGCATATCAAGACTAGTTCCCATCGAATCGGGGTTCTCGCGAAGAAAATTGATGCCATGCTGGTTGGCAACACCTAAGGCAGTTTGTTCAGCTTGTTCGATAAACGCTACCAAGTACGAAACGCAAGGGCTTTGCTTTGCAACTGTTCGTGCCATTGCGCTGTCGGAGCTGGCCAGGTAGTGGAGAAGGTTTACTGAGAATTCTCGAAGGACTTGATCCTCGTTCTTGCACAAATGCTTTGTCAGAACTGCGCAGAGCTTCTCAAGTCGTGAGAACGGTGGCGTTGCAATGACGAGATCAACGTTTCCATCAGTCACGCAGAGCTTGCACAATGCTTCCAGTGCGAGACGTTGGGGGCTTAGCAGTGAACTGTTGGCCATGGTAGTGAAGGGATCTTGTCCGTGAGCAGAGGGACAAACAGCCCAGTGAAGCAGTCCATCGAGAACGGGCCTCGAAACTGGTTCATCGTAGATTGAAAGATCCAGATAGCCGGAAATGTTAGCGATGGCGACCAACATGTTCTCTCGAATTTGTACCAAATAGTCCCACCACCACTCAGTCTCGCCCTGAAGACTGCTGCATGAGTCCGAGAAGTCAGCGTCCTCCTCGCGGTCGTAGTTTCGCTGTTTTTTCGTTCTGATCGGATGCTCGTGATTGATCAGAAGAAGCTTTCCGAGGACTGACAGGAAGGTCGTTGACCTTGCGAACTCGAGTTCATTGCCCGGGACGAAGGTGAGATTTCTGAGGATCGTTGACAGGCAAATGCATCGCCGCGCGAGGGAGTCTTGACTGTCGGTTATAAGGTACAAGCTAGCTTCGTCTCTTGTGTAGCACTCGTCCTCATAGTCGCTGATTCGTCGACGCTTCAAACTCTTTGCTGGGTCGCTCAACGTCTTTGTGACATCGAAACCAGTCTCGTCGACTTTCGTCTCGCAGTCGATATCACTCTCCATCTTAATCTCTTTCTCGACCACTCCATTTTCTGATGTTGGGCCGTTAGTAAGCTTCTCAAGCTCCATGTCGACTTGGCGACAGTCAGCGTCTGTGTTCAGTTCTTTTTTTACAATCATGTTGGCGTTTCCAACCGACTTTGTCTGCGTCTTATACAACTGCTTGGTCATCTCTTCAACCTCTCGCTCTTCTTCCGAAGACAAACGCATTCGCTTAATCGAGTTCGTTCGAGGCTCAGTAGACTTTCGCGCCTTCTCGATCCCATCACTGTTGCTTGAGGATTTGATGTAACGAGCAAATGGAATGTGTGCATACTCGGCTTTGAAGGTGTTCATGATATAATCAATGGAGTTTGGCTCTTGACCAACGTTGAACGGATCATCGCCGACGGTCGCTTTCAGGAAGCAATCATGGCTCGAAATCTTATCCCAGTCGCGATGATTGTCCATCACAAAAATATCATTGCTGGAGTCTTGCAACTTCACTGGAACACCTTTTCGTGATTGCATTGTGTAGTTGAATGTCGCTTTTAATACCACTAAGTGTTCGTTCGGATTAGGTATGTCGGTAACTGCACCCAAATCCACTGAAGCGATTTCATCTTCTGGATTCGCTGGCATTTGAATATCAGTTTTTTTACATCTAGTATCACCAGTATCACTATTACTAACTAAATTGCTACTTAATTTATTATTATCACCACCGTTTTTGTTACACTCATCATCGTCATCACCTCCACTTGCATATTTTATCGCGGCGACGGTTTTCTTTGTCTCGAACATGTCAGCTAAGCTCTTTTGGAAGTTTTCTAGTAGAAGTGTCAGCAAGCCGGGCAAGTGAACCAATCCAAAGTAGGCGATGGTTGAGTCGTCGAAGAGAAGCGCGTTGAGAACGTCAAGCGCCCAAGTACTTTCGCCGAGAAGGCCAGATCGGAGCGACATGAAAATCCGCCACGGGTCGACGGGACCGACGTCGTGCTTAGTTAAACGTTTGCGACGGTATAACATTGGCTGTGTTGCCTCCACTGTATCGACGGGGAAGATGAGGTCACGCTTCTGAGACATTCCCTGAGGACCTTGTTGGAACTGTGGGCCTTGCGGATGCCCTTGCATATGTTGACCTTGATGGGGGTGATGCGGATGTTGTTGCATGTGCGATGGACCATGCGGACCATATTGGTTTGGCATTTTGTTGATCGGTTGGGGTCCTTGCGGTGGCGGCATTGCAAATGGTTTTCCTCCGCGCTGTGGCGGTCGCATCATAGGCGATCCTCCTTGACCTGACCAAGGCTGATTCTAAAATAAAAAGAGTTGATGTGAAGAAATGTTCGAGAGCGAGTTTGAAGAGCTGAGCCTACCGGTCCGTATTGTTGGTTCACTGGATATCGATTCTGATCCCATTGATTAGGTGGTCCTTGCGGCTGCCCAGGACGAGGGCCTTGTGCCCACTGCTGTGGACCGCCTTGCTGAGGATATTGAGGCCGGAATTGTCCGCCTGCGCTCGCATTTGGTGGCCAACCGCCTAAAACGAAATAGCACAAATGAGCAAAGCTCCTACATCACGCGACAAGTGTTGATACATACCGTACATCTGAGGTCGCTGTCCAACGTAAGGACCAGGGTACTGCTGCTGGCTCGTATCCTTGGTGAAGTCAGGATGTCGTCTTGGCTGTGCATTCTACAAAGAATCAGAACTTAGTCACATTGAACGAGTTGGTGGGATCGACAGAGAGAAGACACCAAAACCATTTCCAAAGAAAACTTCCCAACTAAAAACTTTCTCCCAACTACAGAAAACATACATTCAATTGATTTTGGTGCCTTGGCGATGATCCGACGAGTTCGCGAGCTAACGCCGAATTCAGGTCGATAGTTGTGGGCTAAACTCACAAATGTTGAATTTTGATTTTTCGCTCTCATGGGAAAAGGATTTTCGTACTAACCTGATCTGGTCGGTAATACTCTTGAGCTGCTGGGCCCGACGGTGGATAGTTCTGGGGCACCGACGATGGCGGCATGCCTTGTGCTGGTGGAGGGTTCGATGGAGCATTGCTGTTTATCGACGCTGGTACTGCTGGATGTTGTGGAGCTGCGGTGTTAGCTGACGAAATCGGAGCACCAGCAGGCAGTGGGCCTGGCGCTTGATTGTGACTGTGAGGTGGAGTTCCAGCTGCGACTGGCTGTTGAGATTGTTGTTGAGGTGCAAAAGGAGGTCTCGGTCCGGGCTGCTGACTGCCAGGAGGTGCAGGGTAACCGTGGCCGGGATAGCCTCGATAGGCCTCGTTCGCGAGCGGGCCCGCATTTCTAAAATTACTAGAACATTAATTGATCAAGATCAGAAACATGTTAGCAATGTTTCGGGTGTAAAATCAACTCACGGTTCTCCTTCGGGGCCATACGGCGGATACATTTGCCGATTGTTCGGAAATTGGTTCTGCGCTGGCGGATATTGTCCGGCATAAGGCTGCTGCTGCTCAGGTCCGCCAAATGGCGGTGCGCCTTGGTACTGTCCTTGATAAGGACCTAAAAGTATAAAACAGCACTTCATTAGCTCAGCCACTTGTTGTCACCTACGCGACTTCAATTCAATAAAAAAACGTTTTCTTATCCATTCACATGCATCGTCGCTTAAAACATTGAGGGAATCATTTGTGTGATGGTGTGTGCTCGAGTTATTTACACAGCGATTGCAGAAGCAAACACTCTAAGGCTCCCTACGATCGCTGGGTGTTCGTGAAAGTTAAATTAAGATGGGAAAATATTTTTGATGAACGAAATCGTGTGCATATGGCACAGCAGTGCTATCAACAACCAGTGCTAACGCGGACATATGAGATGGACATAACATACTTAACAACAACCACGACATTTTGTACAAATAAATTAGAACATGATTCTCAGCATGGAAAGCAGGATCGCTCAAACTTAAATGTCTCTTGACCAAATTGGAAACGAATGAAGGAAGGAGTCGAAATCAAAAGACAAGAAACCAATAAAATCAAACATAAAAAATGAAACAGTTTATAATACCTTGAGGTCGAGATACAGGAGGATATTGGGCACCTGTATGTTGCTGATATGGACGTGGTGCAACTGGATCTTCGAAAGGGTTACTCACACTAATGTTATCGTTATTAGGTGGCGCATTACCTGGATTGATACATAGAGTTTTTGTTTTATGATCAACAAATTTTTTGACTTCTTTGATTCGAAAATTGTTTTAGGGGCGGGGGAGGAATGCGGAAATTTTCTTTTAAATTATAGATGAGAATTAACGAAAAGGTCAAACGAAAAAGTTTGTCGTTTTGAAGAGGTAAACTTTAAACTAGATAATTAGGAGTTTAATGATAACAGCAAAGCAAACTTATGATCTTCTCATCTAAATATTCATTTAGCAGAGTGTTGCAGATTGTCATATGATATGAGGAAGTTTGAAAATGATCGAGGGTGGTTTGGGGGGAGAGAAAGAGTTGGTTTGTCTAATAGTCCCGTTTAAAGATCAGCCGCTCTTTCTTTCAAGCAATGTACAGATTCATTATCTTATAAAAATTACAGCCTAATGATTTAGTTAGTTTAAATAATGAAGCAAAATTGTGTTAGTTTTCGTTTTTGCTATACAGAGACTTTTATATACAAGGCAAGATAAGAAAATGTTCAAGTTAGTATGCTAAATATTAAGGAACAAGGATCACCTACGTGATTAAGAGTGGAAGTGAATAAAGCTCATATTTACCTGTGGGGTGAGGGGTCTGTGCATTCGACTGCGAGGGAGGTCTTTGCATCGGGGTAACGTAGTCGGGCTGCACAGCTGGAACTTGAGGGTATGGCTGACCCGGATAGCCTCCGTAGCCATCCATACTTCCGCCTCCTGATCCTGGAGCTGGAAACGAGTCTTGCGAGTTGCTGGAGCCAGGTGATGGAACGGAAGTCGGTTTGGCTGCCTTCTTCTTTGCACCAGCCTCAATGGACTGAATTATTGGTGCCGGATCTATTCCTCCACGGTCGAACTGGCACTCGTAGGGCAAAATGCTCTTTATGTAATGCTTTCTCAGCGTGTAAGCTGCACTGCTGCTGGCTCCGATACCTAGGAGACCGGCGACATCTTTCCAAGTCTTGCTTTTTGTCACCTAAAATATGGGAAAGGAAGGGGAATTTTTGTGTGTGTGAGGAAGAAATTTTCGATTTAGAACTACCGATCTGAATGTTGAAATTTACCTTACAAACCTCCATAAAACCGCCACGCTCCTTAACATATAGGTAGAGCCGGTATAAGTCCAGAGGTTGCTTAGAAATGGTTGGACATGCTGTTACTGGCTTTCTTATTTCGTCCATGTAATTCAGGAGCTTGTCCAGGAACATTCGTCGCTCTGGGTTCTCATCCATTTCATAGAGTTTCGCTAAACTATCAGATTTCTAGAAAAAAAATTTGATTAGATTTTGTTCAGCAAATGATTAACGAGCTACTCACTTTCACCTTTGTTGCCCGGTATGTATCTGGTGGCGGAGCTCCAGGGTTTGATGGGTGGCTGTTGAAGATTGGACTTGCAGGTGTTCTTGGCCATGGCGGTGAACCCATTTCGAAATCTTCACCGGTGTGGAGATGACCGCTTGATCCGGGCGAGGCATTTGCTTGAGTCGGTGTTGATGGATGATTGAACATGTCGCCCTTTCTTGATTTTGGGGTCGAAAGCTGTTGATCTTCACCTGAAGCTTAGACACAACAATTAATGAAATTTCCATCATTCAAAATAAATTTCTTCATCTCACCTATTGACGTATTTGACAATGTACTTTGTTGACTTGCTTCGTCGAGAGCCGTACCATCTGGTCCGGTCGTTATTAGTGATGTGACTTGATGTGATGGTGGAGGGATGCCATTATCTTGAGGTGGCAGACCTTCTTGATGATGCGGTGGCATCTGCATCGACGGATTCTCCATATGACTTGGAGGAGTACCCGTAGATGCTGGTGGAGGGCCCATCGAAGACGCAGGACCTGTCGGCGGTCCCATATGGTGAGTCGGTGGGCCCATGGGAGGATGAATTCCGGGACCATTACCGTATCCTTGAGGAGGGGGCGTGGATCCTTGAGAGTAACCTCCTTTATGCTGAAGGTGTTGTTTCAAATAATTTAATTGACGTGGCGAGCCTGCTTGCTGAGGCTGCTGCTGATGTTGTTGTTGTGGATGCTGCTGTTGCTGTTGTTGCTGCTGTCCTTGAGGAGATTGTGGCGGTGCTGATGGGCCAACATTTTTACCTTGAATGTGATTAGCTACAGGACCAGGATTGTTCTGAGGCGGTCCAGTCCACACTTGCGGATATCCAGGATGCGGCTGATACTGAGGGTGCCCAGCGTGCGATCCTGGAGGACCTACATGATTATGTAAAGGTCTATACTGTCCGGGACTATTTGGTGGCCCTGGAGGTCCTTGTTGATTTGGGTAGCCTGGATATTGCGCCCTTGGCGAATAGTTTCCTTGTGAATACTGTGATTGAGGAGGGTAAGGACCCATTTTGTAAGCTCCGTGCTGCTGCATATGAGGTGATGGTTGTCCTGGATAGCCTTGCATTGGAGGTGGGCCTCCTTGAGGTCCAGGACTAGTCATCGGCCCTTCTAATGGTACGCCCTGACTTGAACCCTGCAGCATTTGTTGCTGTTGAGGTTGGCCTGGTACCGCTGCAGCCGCTTGCTGTGAATGACTACTTGAAGGCCTCGGCGGCATTGGCAAATTTTGTCCTAAAACAACAAGAATGTGATCAGAACGTTAGAATGTTTTCTGTTGACTAGTTCGCTCGTTTCATCAGCCCGACGTGTTCACGCGCGCAGTTGTTTAACTAGCTGTTTATTGTCGGTCTTTGATTAGGGAACTCCACGCTTGCACGTCAGTTTATATATTAATTAAAGTTGTACCGGCACATGGTGCTTAATGGAAAAATGTGATAGTGGGAATGCGGCTAAGAAGTAAAAAAATTGCCGGCTTATCCATTCATTCATTAATGAAAGGCGCGAGTGTGACTCGAATGAATGCGAATCGCAACGTGTGCACCCGCAGGTGGAAAGTTTCGAGCCATCGCTTTTGCAATTTATGTGGTTTCTAAAGCGCGTCGGCTTTTTATTTTCTCAAATATTTATGCGGAGCGCGCGCCAATAGAAAGAAGTTAATCAATATCACGATTCACGTTCGTGTATGACGTCGATCTCAAATATATAAAATTGTTTGTTTTTTTTCTGCTGCTATTTGAGCTGCCGAGGTTTATTCAACTCTCGGTTAGAGATGTTTTCAAAGCACTGCCACGCTAAACCAGAGTATCTAATATTTTTTGATTATGTACATACGGTGTTTTAGATGGCTTGCATGTATTTATTATTATGTGGCATGTACCAAGGATTTACATATATGTAAATAACACAATGTGCATGATGAATGCGAAGCGCTGAAGTTTTTTTATTCTAAAATTCAGGTCAATGTCAACGCATCTCTTTTTTGCCGTTGCTTTCGTAAACGATTGGGGAATTCTTGCATCAGTTTGATGACTTCCACACGTTTTGCGCCATCAAATTATTCCAGATTTTTCTTTTCAACTTCTTACAATGTTTAATTTGACAAAAGATCCATTGAGCTGGAAATCTAACGAGCCAATTTAAAGGTCTACGACGAAAAGCAGATTGCCATAGACACTCGCTAGACGATACACGACGATGACGTATAATTTGTACACCTTTTTACGATCCAGACAAACTTTGGTTTTTTTTAATACACGTTAGACGTGAAAAAGGAAGCTTGTGGGTTGAAGGGGTGGTTTGAAGTGAAAACATTGTTGAAAAGCTCCCAAACATTTCATTAAATTTTTCGTTTACAAGGTTAACTTCAGCCTTCCGTTAATGACTAGTAAACTCATTCGACTTACCGACAGCTGGAGACATGGATCGCGAACCAGACGAAGAACTATTCGGCGAAGAAATGGGCCTCATTGATTGTTGACTATTATTTAGAGGGGCTTGTTGAGGTCCGGCTCCGAGCTGGGCCGACACATTATTTGGTTGCTGCTGGGGTGGCGGTTGACTGTTTGCAACTGCATTCGATGCGGTTTCCAGAGCACTGTTCTGAGCGGCAGCTGCTGCCTCTTGCTGCAAATAAACATGATCGTAAGTTAAAAGACTCATCACCTATTAAAGATTCCAAACGACATTCATTCATTCCACTCATTCCGAACAAGTTCATTGATGTGATCGAGTGCACAAAAATAGTTTTTTTATTCTGTTGTGTGAAATGTTTACTTCACGGGAGCGGTGTGTTCGAAAGAAATGGAAGTTGCAACAAGTGGTTTGGATTTCAGACGGGTCGTATTGATGTATATAAAGAAAGAACATCACGTGAATTCACAATAAACAAATTAACATTTACTATTACTGCTTTAAATTTTAAATGTTTCATTTGCTTATTCTCTCGTTTTTGTCGTTGTCGTAACAGTGCTGATTGAACTTGCATTTTGCAAAGTTCGAGGAATTGAGCAGTTACCGATAAAGTTTTTTGAATCGGTTTAATCAAGGTTAGATCATCGGGAAAACGTCGACTGATTGGATTATGATTTACTTTAGAGAATTTCCTAAAAGTTTTCCAGAAAAACCGAACCAGCAAATCCCAAAATAATTCTTAGGATCATCGTGAAATTACTAATGACGAATCGAATTAGGAAGGAGAAAATATGACGAACGTGAACGAGCCAAAAGAGTGAAAAATTAAAATGTAATTGACGAGACGAATAAGAAGTTGAAATCCTGCCGCTAAACGAGAAGAGGAAAATGAATGAAACGTTATTACGAAGTCTCTCAGTTCCTTTGAATATAAACGAAAAATTGCGAGTTCCCGCTAAAATTACTCTTATGTGCCATCGCAAATTTTCATTATGAAACCGTTTGTTCTTTCCAGCGGAATACATAAACTGAGATGCATTCGGCGGAAAGCGAGTAGCAGACGCTTGAAAAGAGCAACCGGAATAGTTGGAAAATCCTAATTGACTCCTCGCTCGTCTCAATGTTTTCATGGTGAAAAATGATGAAAGGGGAAACATAAGAAATGTTCAAGTGAGTGAACAATATAATGAAATTACTTTGTTCTAAGAAATTCACTTCGATTTTAATAGAGAAAGAGATGTACGAAGTGATTATACGCTTTTTCTTCGCT
Organism: Smittia sp. YW1114-2; assembly: GCA_033064975.1. Classification (NCBI taxonomy): domain Eukaryota; kingdom Metazoa; phylum Arthropoda; class Insecta; order Diptera; family Chironomidae; genus Smittia; species Smittia sp. YW1114-2. The sequence goes on along the minus strand of CP093834.1, from coordinate 9,869,218 downwards.
CTGTTCGAGTTGGATTAGCAGAGCTGCGCAGTGCGACGTTCCGCGGTTAATTAGTGAAAAATGAATGATCTCATGAAAGCGCGATCGAAAAAATTTGCCCATCCTCACTCGCAACCGGCCCCAAATGAGATTGCTCGTTTAATTTTCTTTTTTCTGCTCTCTCATCAGCAGCAGCGCGGCTGTGTTGGTACGAAATGCTGTTTTTTCGATCGAAATATTTGCCATTGTGATTATGTAAATGCTGCTCTCAACCCAAAGCCCGAGACTATAGAGAATTGCTGTTCGACGGGGAGAAACTTTTGCTGTGCTGTTGTTCAACTCTGATATACGGCTGAGCGTTTGTCTGTAGTCGAATATATTTATCATTCTAAATGTTTTTTCGTTCCATTTGAGAAGAAGCAAAAAGGTACCAGAGACGTGATGAGGGTTCGGTAAACGAATTTCGTACGTAAAGAAGAAAATAACATGCAGCAATGAGTCAAGGGAGAGCGGATGAAGGAAAAAAACAACAAAAAGCAGCGGAGGAAAAAACTTAAATTCTCTGCTGCTGTTATGACGAACGAAGCACGTTGAGTTTATCTTACCAACACCAGCGAGCGCGCATATAATTTTAATTTCATAAGAGAACGAACGTTTTCTGCCTAACCTCTGTCGAGTGTTTCCTACAGCAGAAACGACGTTGGAGCGAATCGAAGGAAAAAATCGAACGGAAAGAAGAAACGAAACGCTGTGTGCTTTCAGTATAAATTTTCTAATATTATTGCTGCTATTATTTTGCCCTCTCTTCTCTTTCGAACCATTCCATTCCATGGCATTTTCTTCTTTTCGCCTTTCAAAGCTGAAATTTGCCATTTCCCTTCAGTTCTTTCCTTTCGCCTCTGATACGAAACAAAACTTTGTATGTTGGATAGAAAGTGTGTGTATAAAAAATAACACAATATAAAGCCCCTCGACGTCGTTCATGCCATCCCGTCCCGTTTCGCATCAGCACAAAAACCGATCGAAAACTCTCTGTGTATATGGCATGAAAATTGGTCGGTCGAACCCGGGGTCGGGGGTTCGTTCTTCCTCTGAAGGGGAGCACGAAACGAGAGCGGGAAAAGCAGAGATAAATTTCTGTTGGGTGGAATACAATGAGTAAGCTCTCGCTTGCCTGCTATAAATGTGTGCTGTTGTTGTGAAAAGACACAGAAATTGAAATAATGGTTTGAGGTTTTTTTCCCGTCCGACCGACGTTCGTTCATTTAGGTTGCTTGTGCGCCTCTATCTCTTCACGTCGCTCTCTCTCCCGACGCCTGATATTTTCTGATATTACACATCAGCCGCATATAAAGTAAGACGTATTCATTAAACGGATAAATGGATTCCAGCATAGTTCTTCGCCTCCCCAAGCAATGTTCGAGACACATTTCTCGCTTCACCCCTCGATGCGGCCCCTTTCGCCTCCTGAAGTCGGCACTGCTTACTGCTGATGTGAGCCACACAGCAAACTCTAATACTCGACTGATGTTGTTATACGAAACGAACGAACGAATGAACGAAAAATATAAATGTAGAAACATCTAGCTATATGGAATGAACACAAGAAAAAAATAAAATTTTCTGTGCTTCGGCTCTCGCTCTGGTGTGTTTTATGGGGCACAAGCTGCTTGCTTTTCGCTTACGTACGGCGCTTTTCGAAGCATTTTTACTCGATTATTTTCACTGAAGCGCTTGAAAATATTTCTACATGAAAAACTGAAATTTATATTTTATTTTTCATCATGAAAAATATTGCTGAATGGATTTTTATAAATACGCTTTTTGCTTTTGCGAGCTCTGGCGCTGTTTTCCTTAGATTGTTTTTACCCTACTCGTTCACATCAGAGGCTTTAAAGTTTTCTTTCGTACTTCTCGAGAGTTTTCATATGAAATGAAAGGAGGGAAATAATGCTTTCGACTTTTTTTGTTCTCCCTGCTATCTTTTTGCGCTCTAATGTGACTCTGGAAGCTCTAAAATTAATGTTTGGGTTTAATTTTCCAGTCAAGCCATGAGGCGATAGTTGGGATATAATCAGCAACTTGCTCGCTCGCACTCTTGCGATATTGTTTCGCTTCACCCTCAGCAATAATAGTCATAGCATTAGGCGACAAACAATATTTGCCAAAGAGGCGCAGAGCCAAACAACAATGCTTGACGTTGAGCATTATGCGTTCCAACGACTGGACTTCTTCTTTGACAATATTTTTGCTTGATTTACGAAAAAACTCTGCTGAAAGAAATTAGCCAAAACATTCGAAGGCACGCCTGATGAAGCTTTAGAAATTCGTCGGAGTTTCCAGACACGCGGGTTTCACCCTCGTGAGATTACTGGGTTAGCTTTTAGTGCACATCAGTCGCGGGAAAAAAGGGTTTTGAGGATCATTGGGAACAAGAACGTTGCTTTCATGTGTTCAGCGGTTCTTCGAAATATTTATTAACTGAACTTCATTGTGAAATGCGAGCATGTAATCTCAATCTCTTTGAAGCATAATGGGTTTTGATGCAAATGAGACGCAGATGGTTCAGTGCCTATTCAAACAGTTTAGCAATCTAGACAGTGACAGGACGAGATTGAATGTCAACTGACAAAGCTTCTTAGCCACTCATCTTCAATCAATCGAAGTTGCGTGAGTAAGATATTTCCGACGAAAGGAGTGATTCGATGTTTTGGTTTATTGCCAACGCACACATGATTATCATTTTTCAGAAATTGTTATCGAAGGTCAAGAAGCACGCTTTTTATTTGTCTCCCTTCCGAAACGATTGTTTACTCCATGTGGTTTAAGCACAAAAAAATTAGACTATGTCGTAAATCATGAGCCGGCTTTAAACGCCAAACAAAAACATTCCTGCACTGCGAATGCCTAAATTATTCTGAACATAACAACGTGCAAAGGATTCCCTCATGTCCTCTTCCCAATAGGGGAGGCCATTACGACTCTCGTCTCAAAACGCACGCCTTCGAACTCCATCAGCAGAATCATTTATTGTTTGACACATCTTTTTCGCACATGTACACAGACTTGCTTTTGTGAAAACACAGTTCAGTCATCGGAGAGTAAAGGAAGGTCATTGACATAGAAAATATGTAGTAAATAAAGTAGAAAAAAATTATTCAATAATCACGAAACACGTTGCGGCTATTTTCTTGTTTTTGAGTTCGAGAAATATATATTTAATAACCTTGACATTGTAAAAAGCAGAATTTTTATTTCCTCGTCTTCCTCGTCCATCGGAAAGTTTTCAGTTTAAAAGAATAAACATCTCTTCGATGTTCTCGATCGAATAAAAAAGTTGGGGAATTAGTGAGAGCAGGTTTGGTCCCATAATTTATTTAGCAACTTTTCCTCGCCGTGGAAAGCGCTCGCAATCGTGAAAGGCTTCAGGCTCCGACCTGAGCGGTTGTAGAACTTCGCAACTTTTAGTTTCCAGCTCTTCCACGTGATGTGCGAGCAGAAAGCGTGTTGTGAGAGAGAAACGATTCGAAAGAATTTCCATTCATAAAATTCGCCTAAATAACATTAGCCCCGAGTTTTTCCAAGGGAAACGGTAACGATTGCCGCCGCCACGAACGTGAAAGGCGGAAAAATCAGACGAGCTCATAAATACCAAAAGCTACAACGATATGTGAACTTCCACGGAAACAGGCTCAGCTGTTCAGTCATTCGTCCCTCAACTCTCGTTTTCCAATCGGAATCAAACCTTAAAGTAATTCATTACTCACCTTTTGCTGCTTTTTCGTCTTCTTCTTTGCAGTGGTGCTCTTCTTCTTCTGATTCACCTGAAAGATAATGAAACATAACATTAGTCATGAGCATTAAAGCATCACTCGCAGAATAATTCTGAACGTTCAATTAGTTTATGTAACCCGTCATTTGATTTTGAAACTTTGGTCGGATAGAAAATCATTAGATATCAGCTGATCAATAGATTTGCATTGGTCGATATTACACTCGTTGCCATATTTATGTTCACTGCTTAAAGCAACCGCTTTCTCTTTAGAAGTTCTGAATCATAACGAACAGCATGAAACGACCAACTGATTCACGTTATCGACACGAACAGGGAATATTTGCAGCTCCCGCTTCCTGTACCAAACCAAATCAAACGATGAGATGTTGTTCGGAACATAAACAAAACAAAATATTATAAATTTCCCCATCAGCGAAAAAGGAGGGAGAAAAAATGTTACGACACACGTGGTTTGAGATTTCTGAGTTGTTTTCTTTTTCGTTTCGTGCACGAAGTGATTGCTGAATCGATAACAACAAAGCATCAGCCATGCACATTTTCCTCCCAGTGAAGCGTGCTCGAAACGGGAGTCTGTCTGCAGAAAATGTGATGTGAGACGATGAGCCTTTTAAGAGATACATGGTAACGTCAGCTCAACAAGCCAGCAACAACAATTCCGAGGAGCAAAGACTACAACTTCATCGTCTCATTTTTCAGCACTGATTATATTTCACATGTGCCACATGTTCTTATCACATTTCTCAAATACACGTTCAGCTAGCAACATTGCACAGACGAAAGCTTTTCATTCACTTCAAGAAACTGAACCTTAAGCAGCAGGCAACGCTGAAGGGTCCTTGCTTCCAACAAACGCAATGGCAACTGATTAGGCCGCGTGATAGCAATGAGGGATACCTTTGGATATCAAATCAATTCCCTCCACCTCAAACCTTATTGATTATATCACTATACCATTTCTTGCATAATTCAATTCACAGTCTTAACAATTCCCGCATCAGCAACCTCGATCTGAGTCCCTCTCCCGTCTTTGGACTTTTTTTCTTAGGATTTTATAATAATTTTCAATATTTAACTCTGCTAAATTGAAACTACGAAGCAAACTGAATATTTTTTTGTACAGAAAATTGACATATAATTTTTTAAACCACTACAATTGTGAAACAAAACGAACATAAAGCAGTATAGGTGCATAATTCAATTTTCTCTTTTTTCGTTTCATATAACAGCCCGAGCAAGTATAAAATGAGTTTTATTTTTCTTCTTCTGATCAACTGGCTCTGAAAAAATATTATACACAAAGGCCGGCATTTCGACCAACACAAATGAGCGCAGCTCTCTACGCTGTTAAGCTAAATATGAATTATCAGAATGTGCTTCGACTCAACTTATCCTTTCGACTTACAAAGACTCGAAGTCGGTACACTGAGTAATTACAAACTCATCAAACGCTCGTAACAAGAATCAGCCGCCGTTAAATTATTTGACAACATCCGGACGGGAGCGCTGGTAACTCATTCTCGATTTTCATTTTTTGACATGAGCATAAAGTTTATGCCATTTTAACTAATATTCGAACGAGAAATTTATATGAAGTTTCAGTGAATGTTGCAAAAACGCACACAAACAAAATGCAGTTAAACATTTTCACACAGAAAAATTAATTAAAACTGTTATTGCAATTGTGGAAATCATTAATAGGTCTCTCGAATCGAGAGTCTCGATACAGTTTTATCTGTGTATTGAAAGCTGTTGATGGCATAGATAACTGAAATCTAGGTGTGCTTTTTAGTTCGTTATCTTCTCTGGCTGATCACAAATGCTTTTTAAAACGTTAAACGTGCGAATGCAATTCACAAACCCTCGTCGTGAATCCAGTTAACTCCAATGACTAGCATAAGTTTTCTGTTGATAACGACTCATAGCTCAATGCGCGATAAAAAAGTCTCTTCTTAACTGCACGAAGACATCGCGAAGCAACGAGCGAGAGAGAGCAAAAAATGGAAAAGCGTCAAAACATGACGTATATAAACCCGAGACGCTTTAAACAACCACAATAAACGTTTATGCTATTTTAGCGCCATCCGGAAATGAAATAAATTCGTTTCTGTACATAAGCGGCGAATCATGTATATAAAGTGCTCTTTTTCCATTTTCGTTTGAAAGATCATTGTTCTTCTGTATATGTAGCTTGCAAAATTGTAATGTGCTGTTATTTTTTGTGTCCCTTCTACCTGCCACACGTTCGAGCGGATCGTGTCCATTCACAGCATTTACTTTCAGCTTATAATTGTCATTAAACATTCTGTCTTCACATAGAGGCGTCTCAATAGCTTTGTTTCATTGAGATATTTACGGAAAAGACCTGTTGATGAAATGCTTTTCAGCATTCATTAAATATCCCATCAGAATTTTTATGTTCGAGGCCCATAAGTTACCATAACAAATCAACAGGTTTCTATTTATTATTTTGTCCTTACCCCAACTTCGGTATCGTTTGTGCTTGGCGTTGAGGGTTGACTCGGCCGATTTGGATACTAAAATTTAAATGGAAAAGTTGTGTAGAGATCAGCTTTCGAATTTTTGTGAATGAAAGGTTTTTCAAACGCTTCGAGGGTTTCCCTATGTACAAACATATTTTCCAATCGCCTATGCGTAAGCATGAGGCTTCGGCGAGAATATATGTTGGATTCATAACAACATGCAGAATCCACATTGGCATATCAAGCAGTAAATGGCTTTCTTCGTTAAACGATTAGGTAAAGGGGAAAAAGATTGGTCTGATTATTCGCTCTTCCTCTTTAAAGAAACATGTTTTAAGAACAACAACAACCGTTGGGAGCGCAAAAGATTTTTTCGTATCTTCAACCTTTTTTTATTTACTCGCTAAGCAATCAGCTGTTTACTGTACAGAATATTCCGTACATAAGTTTCATTCATTGATAATGTATCGTTGAAGGCAGACGCAATAAGAAATAACGAGCGAATGATTTACCTGGTGTGGTGACTGTGGCGGTTGAGGGGACGGACTGCATGGAGCATTGACGTGTTGAGCTCCGGGGCTTTGCGGAGGAGGCGCATGAGGAGACTGGGCTGGTGGAGGACCCAAATTTGAATGAGGCCCAGGACTAGCTGCTGGCGATGGCCACTGTGAAAAATTGAAGTTTATAAGTAACAAGTTTCATAAAATGTTCTTCAATCTTCTGAAAATAATTGCGAGTGTTCTTACTTGAGAGTAAGGTTGACGATGATTTTGAGGACCAATTGATTGCTGAGATGCTTGGTTCGCTGGTGGCGTTGGATATCTTTGAGGATATTGATACTGCTGAGGCGGCATAGGTGGGCCAGGCGGTTGATTTGATTGCTGCTGCTGCTGTGTCGGAATTTGCCCTGAATTTGGTGGAGGTCCAGGATAAGGTCCGGGGCTTTGACCTGATGATGGGTATGGTGATTGCCCTCGAGACGTACTCGCCTGAAAAATGTAATAATTTTAATTACAAGTTCGTTTTAATTGTAGAATAGCATTTAAAAGTCCCATTTATCGTTCGCTTGACAAATTCGCAGAGAATGCAAGAGTTACAAACATGTGAAACTATCAAAAATATATTCGTTTCAAGCATAAACATTCATTGATTAACTGCTTAAATATTTCATGGCAAATAGCGAAATCTCGTTTGTCTTTTTCCATCCGAGAGTGAAAACATTAGGGAAACTTTTTGTCTCCATGCCGCATGCATTCTCATTTCTCCCGTCTCGAAGAGGAAAATTCTCGAAAGCAAAAGCTACATCCTCCTTTTCTCCTTCTCAGCGAGCAATCTATCGCAATCTATTTTTGCTGCCATTCGCATTTTATCCTCCAGTCGTATAACGACGAGCACACAACTCACACTCTGTCGCCTGCCACCCCTTGACGCAAACAGCCACCATCCTCTCTTCACCCTCTGCTTTCAGAGTTTCGATTTTCCCCTCTCATTATTATAATACAAACACTCCATGTCATCAAACCACCCACTCTTATAATTTCCCTGTGCCGTTGTGTTGGTGTTGTGGAAAATTTTCCTTCACTCTCTTTCCATTTTCTCTCTCCATCGGTTAGCGCTCTGAACAACAAATTACTTTGAAATATGAATGCACAGCACTCTTCGGAAGCTAGACGGGGCACATCGCATGAAAATTACACACAGAAGTCAGGCTACATGATCGTAAAAGTGACGCAACGAATGCAACTCTGGCGAGCGCTCAGCGTCAACATTTCTCATTATCTTGCTCTGTGTGGGATATCTCGTGAAGCGTAATCAGCAATCGATTTTTCCTCGATTTGCTCTCTGCAGTTCTCATTTTTCACTCGGATATTCTCGGGACAGAAATGCGACAGAGAGTGAGAGGTAGAATTTGGGGGTGAATTTCAGCAAGTCGGATCTCACTTTTACAATAATCTCTACCCAGCTTCACTGCCAGAGCTGTTTCGTACTGACGTCTCCAGCTATGGAGCAGAACAGAAAATTGGGTAGAGGGCGTGGTTGTTGAATTTTTCATCCGCAAGACTCTCTTTTTCCCTTTTCCGATCGAGAGCTTCAGCCTGTGGGCCGTAAACCCTGTTACGAGAATCGAGAAATCAAAGTGCCTGAATTTCGGTCTATCGATCATTCAAAAGTATGATGAGTAGCACGTGGTGCTGATATCGAGGCGAAAGTCTTAGAGAAGCTTATTTGAAACACTGCAAAAATTTCATACATGGAAACTAAGCGGATTTCAGTTCAAATTCACTGTGCAACTGAACCGGAATATAAATTTTCAACTCGACTAGGACAGCGAGAAGAAGAGCCAAAATAAATGAAGATTAACGTGCTCTTGTCGACCGCTTAAAAATCAATAAATTTTGGCTGCTGTCACTTTGCTTATGACGGTTTATGTGTATTATAATTTTCTCATGCCGTTTATATAACAAACGCAAAAGCATGAGAGAAATATTTGCCGGGGGAATCCATATACATTTTTTCATTGTTGTTTATACAGTTTTGTTAAGCAAGGTCAGGTAGTTGAACATTTTTAAATTGATATATCAAAGATATGTAGTGTTTATCCATATTTTCGCCTCCTATGTACAGCGGCTTGTTTTGTGACCACGCGCGGAGAATCTTTTGAACTGTCGAAACGCATGCACGTTATCCTTTAGTGTCCTTTGATACCCTCAGCATACAACCTCAATTCACGTGATTACAAAGGTTCCCCCCAGTTTATTACTTTTTGTGAGATGCGGAAGGAACGAAAACATGGAGAAAAAGAGGAAATAAAAATTCTCAGAAAGGTCCCGAGCACGTGGTAAACCTTAGACTGGAAAAGTATTATTTCGTCTCTCCGTTTTACTGTACAAACGACATTGAAAATCCTCTGATTCTGAGCGAGGGCAATGATTTGAATATAACAAATACATGCGAATAAAGATGAAGCGAACATCCTTTACTAGTTTCGCTCGCTTTTTTGATAAATCATACGTTGCGCTCCATATGAACGGCTATGTACTCGCTTTGCTTATATACCGCAATAAAGTTTTCTGTTTCATTCGCCTTGTACTTGAAAATATATCTTCTTCTTGTTGCCACAACAAGTTGGAAAAATAACAAATAAAGAAGTAACCGACTCCGTCGTGAGATGGAAACTTTTATTTTAATTTTAAGATTTTTCTCGCTTTCTTCACTCGATCAAAGTACGCAACAAAGGCGAAGTTTTTAGGTGAAATATCAAGCTACAATTGGAAGCAGTGAATTGACAGATCCTATGTACAATTAGTACGTTATGAAGTCTAGCTTCATATGTCAGAATGTGTATAATGGATACGTTTCATTATGTACATCAGTGCAATGTTTCTCATTCTAGAATATTCACGTGGTTTATTTCATTTGATGCCGAAATTCTCTCGGAAGTTAAGCACACGTTCCTGACCTTTTAGATTTTCTCTCATGGTTATTAGCAATGCGCCATGGCTTTATATTGCATTATTGATTCCGAATTTTCAGCATGTCATTACGAGGTGAGAAGAGTGCATCGCCATTTGGATTTTGCGTAAATGATTATTCCGCCCTGGGCGACTAGTTCGAATAACGTTATCCCTTCAATTCCCGGAACTGATGGCAGTTACGATGATTAAAAGACTCTTTGTGGAAGTAAATGAAAAATCACGAACCGCAAGCAAAAACCACGAAGAGGAATAAGAATCGTCGCATTACTGACCTGTTTCAACAATAATTGCTTTATTCTTAATTTATATTTATATACGAATTTGTGATCAGCTCTTGTTGTTGTAAGCGGCCTTACACCCTTCTCTTCGTTCCTTTTCCCGTGACTTTTCGTCACTTGTAAACCTTTTTTCTCTTCAGATCAAGACAAGGGCTTTCCCAAAAAATAATCTCGAGTGAATCCAATAAAAGCAGCGAACGAAATAAAAATATTTGGGGCGAGCATAGATAAAAGTCGTAGTCTTAACGGCAGGCAAGGAAAAAGTCGAAATCAATAAAAATATTTGAGCCATGTACTCGCGGTTGGCTATATAAGCTGTGTTTACAAAAATATCTTCTCCTATGTATTTATTAGTCGGCTCTGATCAGAAGCACTGAAAACTTATCGTCTCGCTGACTGTATCTGACGAGCGCTTTTGAAATTTCAAGGCTCGCGACAGTTCAGCGTCTGGCATTCTTTTCTTTTAGCCGGTTTTCAGTATCAAAATAAACAAACTATAACGCAGATATATTAAAATAGAAGGGAAAATAACTTTATATTATGTGCAAAGTTTTATTTGCTGGCGCCGAAATGTCTTTCCGAGATCAACGAGATATAATTGCAATGGATTATGAGAGCGTCTGATTTGTCTTCTTTTAAACTTTTCAATGTAAATGTCAAAATCACACATAGTAAACAATTTAAAGCATTTGCTAGTCACACATCCATTCATTCATTCCATTGCTTTTAGCACCCGCACGATTTAATCAAGTTACTGAATTCAACTCACCGGTGGTGGACCGCGGTATTGTTGAGGGCTATAAGGTCTGGGTGGCGGAGCCCAGTTCTGTTGTTGTTGAGATTGGGATAGAGTTGGCATGGGCGATGACGGGCCAGAGTTTGGTGGAATCGGTGGTGGGCCGTTTCCACTAACAGGCGGACCGTACGGATCGTATGGGCCTTGATTTGGATATCTGTGCTGCGCTACCTGTTGTTGCGGACCTCCTTGTTGTGGAGATGATTGCGATTGCAAAAGCGAATTAAGTGTGGGGGTCGGTCCTTGCTGAGCACCAGGTGGTGGCTGTTGAGCACCGGATGGAACATTTTGTGTATTCTGAGGGGGTACAGGACCTTGCGGACCTTGGGGCGGCAATCCATATCTCTGAGGTGGCCTCGTCGGCATCATGCCTCTGTAATGTCCATAAGGATCCATTTGTTGCTGTTGATTCGGATCGTGCGGATGAATTGGATGTTGCATGCTATGAGGGGGACCGTGTGGGCCGACTTGATGAGAATGATATCTTTGCTGATGAGGGTGCATGGGCAAGTGATGTCCAGAAAGGTGTTGTTGTGGTGGAGGGGGCCCATGCATCGGATGGCCATGCATAGGCTGATGCCCATACATTGGATGGTGATGTTGTGGCTGTTGCAAAATATCGTCTTTTTCGCCAGGGCCCGAATGGTGCATAAGATGCTGTTGCCCTGGCTGCAGCGGCGGTCCTATGTTAGGATCATGATGATATCCTTGGCCTAAAATTTCGTTTGGTGGACCACCGCCACTGTTGCCATTGCTTGGCGGAGATTTAATTCCTTTTCCATGCTGCTCCGGCGGATTTATCTGACCACCGTTTTGTAATTTAGGCCCTGAATCTTGCAGTTGATAATCATTCGCTTTTAAACTTTGATTGCTATCACTAAGCAAATTATCTTGTGCCGCTGCTGATGGTGGTGCTTGTGATGCCATGATTCCAACGATTCAGATCTTAAATCCTTAAGAAATTTATTCTTCTCTCACAGACGGGGATTTAAGATTACTGACTTTTTACTTCACTATCATTAATTCACATGCTCGGCAACATTTTTCGAATTGTTGTTTTCTATTGGTTTTTACGAGCTTTTCAAATGCGCCCAGATTTATGTTGCGGAAAAATCACTGAAATTATGAACGTTAGCGATCTGGAGAACTTTCTACAGCAGCAATTAAGACGAGTTTGTTGTCACAAAATGTTTTTCGTGAAAAAATGTCTACGAGCCGCGCTTGGGCTGAACTTCGATGGATGAGAGGGAACGAAGAACGAAATCTTTGAGAAAGTTAAATAACTTAAGTCGAGTTTTGCTGTAAGCAAACGGGCTTAACCTCAATTTCATTTCTTTCTTCAAGTTTTGTCTTTCTTTGCTTCCTTCACACCATCCACGAAGCCAACAGCAATGATTGTTCATACATTTTCTCATATTTTGTTCGGCTCGCTACGGGAGAAAAACACGAGCGAACGAGCAAAGAAGAATGTCAGAGGCTTCTGACTTGAGAGCTAATCGCTTCCAGAGCCGTGGCTTGCAACTGGATAAACCCAGAGCCATGGCGAAGATTTGTGGCATTCCCAATACTATTCGAATAATTTCTTCTTTGCTCTAAACGCAGAGTTGGCAGAGCGAGTTGAAATTAACAACAGAAAACCAACACCCGACTCCGAGTCGCCTTTCCGCGTTTCGCATCAGAACTCGGCGGAATCTCGGGATTTTTCGGGGATGCGGAGGTTGGGCTGATGTTGCATAAAGTCAGCTCAGCATAAGATGGAACAAGGCGAATGCCTAAGCCATGGGAATCATCCGAAAGAAGCATATTTTTTCTCTCCGATATTTTCAACAAAATGGAACCCAACTCGTCAGTGTGTGTAGAGCGACTTGTAATTGTGTACACCGATTGCTCTTGTAAAATACTTCATCGGGCCCGCTAGAGACGTACGGGACTTCTGGCGGATGTCGCTCCACTCACTGTCGCCAGCATCCCATTCGAATTTAATTTAACTTTTGACTTTTGCATGAAATTTACTTTCGCCCCGGTCGCTGACGAACGCCGAATGTGTATGAGAGAAAAAATTGCCGTCGTTGGGTCGGAAAGTGGAAGAAGCAAATGAAAGAATGGCTGGCTTCGTGTATGTATGAAAAGTTCGTCCGATCAATTTTTGCATTCGCAAACTCGTCTTTTCGCGACAAATTGCCACTCGAAAGTCCTCGCAGATAAATCGACTCTGGCTCTACCATTTATTCCACGGCTTTTCTCGGCTCGCAAGTCGCAAATTGGCGATTTTATCCGACTTCGCTTCACTCGCGTCTCACCGATGGAAAACGCATTCACTGAGACGTTAATCACTCTCCGATCGGTTATCGAAGGACTTTATCCATTTCCTTTTTGACTTAGCATTAGTCCTCTATTTACAATGTATTACGAACGATCCGCTACAAACGTATTAGAGTTTTTTTCATCATCTCCATTTATAAATCCCGAGAGTTTTTCACTTTTCCGTTTTCGGTTTCGAACTTCGCTCTTTTCATCGACAATAAATACACTTACGACGCTAAATTCTACCAACTTTCATTCTTTGGGCATTCTCAAAGTTGTTTGTCGTGAATTTTCTCTTCAATTTAATCCTTTTCACATAGTAATCACATTCTTTTTCGTAAGAATTTTTGAGTCCGTAAAACTATATAAAATGACGCGAATTTCTGGCGATACTGAGCCAGTCAAGTTATCTGGCCCGTGATATGTAAGGGGGGTGTGCAGAGTTAGACGGCATCTGGCGGGATATTTGACGGATATCTCGGATATCTCAGCTCTGGACAATCCTGAATGATCTGAATGATGAAAATAATTTTGTAAATGCAAATATTTTTATTGAATATTTTGAAATCATACGCGAAAGAGATATTAATGAATTGCAATTGTTCTACATTAATATAATGATAATTTCGTTTTGCCGGCTGATTTTCGCGGAAAAAATACCAAATATCTGTGATTTCAGAAGCATCAACGATATTAAACAAAATATTTCGACTCAACTCTCTCGCTTAAGTTCTCGCAGTTTCATTCCAGCTACGGTTCGCGAAAGTAGTTGGCTGGAATCGCGGATCGTTTAGACCGTTGCTATCTTATCAGTGCCGTTCGTAAACTGCTGCGATGACTTCGTCACAAAGAAAGTTTTCCCGATAAATATATTTTGTTACCTCACCGTTTGATGAAGTGACATTGAAAATAAAAGATTTACGTGTTTACAAATCGAGAAGTTGGCGGATCTATAATAATTATCCAACGAGTTTCGTAAAACCAAATTTTATTACGTAAAAATAAGCTGCAACTGATCTCAGGCACTTTGATCATTGTTGACGTTCTCGAGGCGATTGAAATTTATTAACTCTGCGTTGCTATTGACTTGAATTAATTTGTGAGAACTCTTTAATTGGATGTTGGTATACATCGTGGAAAAAATATCCCACTCGATCAGTTGAGCGTGAAACATGGAGCAGAGCGAACAGAAGAGCTCTGTCAATCCAAGAGAAAATGCGAACACATTGTCGGTGCTGACGTTTTGGTACACTTTGGGTTTGTTCAAGAAAGGATACAGCAAAGTGCTTGAGATCGCTGATCTCTTCAAACCGCTCAAAGAAGATGAAAGCGGATCACTTGGCGACCGGCTGGAAAGGTGAGTTAGATCGACACAATGGCAGTGATAATGATAAAAAATAACAAAGGAAAACAATCAAAGTGATAGAGAATATTTCTCCAAACAGTCGCGATAAGACCAAAGTGTTTACTTGTTTACTTCAAATGATGATTTTAAAGACTAACAATATGACAATGATTTACTAGGCGCAATGATTAAGCATAAAATTTCAAGGTCAAACTTGATGATGCGAATGCGAACCGGCTTCGTGTTTAGCTTATTTTACTTCCATATATTTTATCTCAATTCGTAATACAACACTTTTGCGTTTTCAGTAACTGGACGAGACAAGTGAACGGAAAGAAGAAGCCGTCACTGATTAAAGCCATCGCGAGAACGTTTTGGCGAGAGTATGCTGTGCTTGGTTTCATCCAATTTTTTAATGACATTGTACTGAGATTAACTCAACCATTGTTTCTTGGATGGTTGCTCGACTACTTCAGCCCCACGACGCAAACTACACGAGATGCAGCATTTGGATACGCAGGTGCTTTAGTGGCTCTAAGTGGCGTCGGAGCAGTCACCATCAACCAATACATTCTTGGATCATTTGTCAATGGAATGAAAGTTCGAATCGCCACGTGCTCGCTGATTTATCGCAAATCGTTAAGACTATCAAGCACTGCACTTGGAAACACGAGTGTCGGGAAAGTTGTAAATTTGCTTTCAAACGACGTTTCACGGTTTGATATCGTCAGCGTGTTTATCCATTCTATGTGGCTGGCGCCACTTCTCACAATTATTGTCACGGTTCTTCTTTTCCAAGAAGCTGGAGTGCCGGGAATCCTCGGAATGGTTGTCATAGCTGTAGTGACACCTTTGCAATCGTACACAGGGAAATTGTCTTCAATCTTTCGTATGCAAACTGCCTTAAGAACAGATGAACGTGTGAGACTGATGGACGAAATCATTAATGGCATTCAAGTTATCAAATTGTACGCTTGGGAGAAGCCGTTTAAGAAGCTGATTTATTACGCACGCGACATGGAACTCAAAGTGATAAAGAAAAACTCATACGTACGCGCTCTATACATGACTTTCATATTATTCACGACGAGATCGGCGCTGTACATCACAATGTTGTCAATCATTGTTTTAGGAGATGAGCTGACTGCGTCAAAAGTTTTCGTCATCTCGTCTTACTTCGCGATAATGGCCAACGTTATGAGTCAAATGTTTGTGCGAGGGATTGCAGAAATCGCTGAGGCTCTCGTTGCTATGAAGCGATTGCAAACATTCTTAGAATATGACGAAAAAGCGGCAACTAATGAACTCACTGAGAAAGAGAAATTGATGAACGAATTCAAGCTGAATGGAGAAAAGATCGAGAAGGAAAGTCTGATTAGTTCCGATCCTAAGATTCCGAACAACATCGCGTTGTCTCTTCAGAACGTCAACTGTCGGTGGACCACCGTCGAAGAAAGCTTGAAAGCGGCAACCAAGAAACGAGGCAAGAAATCAAAGGGAATTCCAAAACTCTCGGAGAACGAAGACAAATTTGATAACGCCGATGCTAAGTTGACGCTGAACAACATTTCGTTGGAAGTGAAGCGCGGTATTCTCGTTGGCGTTGTTGGCCATGTTGGCGCTGGGAAAAGTAGTTTGCTGCAGGCGATCCTCCGTGAACTCCCGAGAGAATCTGGCTCGCTTGTGATCAAAGGTGATTTGTCATTCGCCACGCAAGAGCCTTGGGTGTTCTCAGGTTCTGTGCGACAGAACATTTTGTTCGGCCAAGAGATGGACAAGGAGCGATACGATGAAGTTGTTAACGCGTGCGCTTTAAGAAAAGACTTTGAAATGTTTCCGTTCGGTGATCAGACGTTGATAGGAGAACGCGGCAGTTCATTGTCTGGTGGTCAGAAAGCTCGAGTGAGCTTGGCGAGAGCTTTGTACAGGAAAGCCGACATTTATTTGCTCGACGATCCACTCTCGGCTGTCGACGCGCACGTTGGAAAACATCTGTTCGAGCAGTGCATTTCATCGCATGGATTTCTGGGAAAACAGCACGCGACTCGAATTCTGGTAACTCATCAAGTTCACTTTTTAAAGAAAGCAAACTGGATCGTTGTAATGAAAGATGGAATGATCGAGAAACAAGGACGTGCAGACGACCTTGCCAATTCTGGCGTCGACATAATCAAAATAGCAGAAGAAGCTGAGGTAGAGATTGAGCGATCGCGATCACTGTCGCGCGCTTCGTCTATGTCGAACTCTTCACTTAATTCTCAAGAAGAAGAAGTTCTTAACGAGCCGGAGGAAGAAGAGCACGAGAAGCAAACGAATGTAGAGGAAATGTCTAAAGGAAAAGTTAAAGGCAATGTCACGTTAAATTATCTCAGAACGGGCGGCAACATGTTCAAACTCGCGTTCGCAGTTCTTCTTTTCGTGCTTACGCAAACGATCGCGTCTGCATCTGATTACTGGGTCAGTTTTTGGACGCAACAAGAAACTCTTCGGGGCCTTCAGAATGAAGAGATTCGAATGGAAGACGACAACTCAACGTCAATTTTAGTGACGGCTGCCAGTACCTCATCAGATTTATTGTCGAGCTTTACTTTAATTCAGGTTGGAGCGTTTCTCATCGTGTCATTGTTTGTCTTTGCTATCGTTCGCTCAATCTTCTTCTACACAATCACTGTCGCTGCATCAAGAAATCTACATAAACTTGCGTTCAACGGAATAATCTCGACAAGCATGCGATTCTTCGACGTCAACCCGTCTGGACGAATCTTGAATCGATTCAGCAAAGACTTGGGCTCCATCGATGAATGGCTTCCGAAGTGCATGCTCGATGCAGTACAAGTCATTTTGATGGCTCTGGGCTCAGTGATCATCACAGCCGTCATCAATCCCTTCTTCTTGATACCAGTTGGCCTTCTCTTCATCGTTTTCATGTACATTCGTCGGTTTTATTTGAAAACGTCGAAGAATATTAAACGTCTCGAAGGAATCACCAAATCACCTGCGTTCGTTCATCTCGCTGCAACTATCAATGGCTTGAGTACCATTAGAGCTTTCAATGCTCAGGAAGTTCTCATCCAAGAATTCGATCAGCATCAGGTGAGAACAATTTTAACTTACTGTGATTTTTTTAAAAATTTCCTTGTCTTTTACTTAGAATAATCACACCGGCGCTTGGTATATGTACATTACTGTCTCGCAAGCCTTCGGTTTCGCTTTGGACTGCCTCTGCATGGTTTTCGTTTTGTGCGTCACATTCAGTTTTCTGCTATTCGAGATGAGGGAGTTCAGTGGAGCTTCAGTCGGTTTGGCTATCTCTCAAGCTATGAGTCTGACGGCGATGCTTCAATGGGGAATCCGACAAAGCGCTGAGGTTATGAATCAACTTATGTCTGTCGAGAGAGTTCTGGAATATCGTGATCTTGAATGCGAAGAGAAGGAAGTCAAAAAAGTTGCTTCGAAAACTTGGCCGGATGAAGGAAAGCTCAAGTTCAACAATGTTTTCTATCGCTACGCCAAGGAAATGGAGCCAGCGCTTCGAGGCGTCAACTTCGAAGTCAAACCTTGTGAGAAAGTTGGAATCGTTGGGCGAACTGGGGTAAAATTTATCGCATTAGATTTTCGAAAAAATTCAATTTTCTAATTCATGAATTCATTACTCAACAGGCCGGAAAATCTTCTCTGATCGGTTCGCTTTTCCGTATCGCAGAGATCGAAGGCGAAATCTTGATCGATGACATTGATACCTCAACGATTAGCCTGGAGCAGCTGCGGTCAAAAATTTCGATCATTCCACAAGATCCTGTTTTGTTCTCTGGATCGATGCGAAGAAACTTGGACCCGTTCGACGAATATTCCGACGATTTGTTGTGGAAAGCTTTGGAAGAAGTAAAATTGAAAAACATCGCAGCGCTTCAGGTTCAAGGGCTGCAGAGTTTAGTGGCCGCTGGAGGTAGCAATTTTTCTGTTGGACAACGACAACTGATTTGCTTGGCACGCGCTATCTTGAGGAACAACAAAGTTCTTGTGCTAGACGAAGCCACAGCCAACGTTGATCCTGAAACCGACGCACTGATCCAAGAAACCATTCGAGAGAAGTTCAAGAACTGCACGGTGATGACGATCGCTCACAGACTCCACACCGTCATGGACAGCGACAAGATTCTCGTGATGAACTTTGGTAAAGTCGAAGAGTTTGACACTCCGATGAATCTCCTGGCGATCGAGGGTGGAATCTTCGCTGACATGGTCAAAGCTACTGGACCAACTGAGTCTCAGAACTTGATTCAAATGGCCAAGAATAACAAATAGTTTTAGAAACTTCAACTTTAAAGGTGTGCGTGAAATATCATTTCAATAACTGCTCTTGCGGCTTTCCGAAGACTTTAAGGTTTACCCAATTAACAAACTTAAATTTATTAGAGTGTGATAGACATTTAGTACTTAGTTTTGTATTTTTCGAATTCCAATAATACAAAATGATTCCACATAATCTGGAAACAAATCAATTCAATAGATCAAACGATGTAACTTGAGGAAATTTGTAATTTAGTGTGATATTTTAGTACCTATCAAATAAAACTTAACTGAAAAAAAGCTCAGTCGTCATATGTACTAAGTGAATTTTCAGGTGATACAATATGCCGTTGTTTGCATAATAAACTACGTGATAAAATTTATCTTAATTTCAGAACTGTTTGCACGGTTCACTGCTGATAAATAAGAGTTTAGGGAACCGAATTCAGACGGCTTTCTTTGTTCTGTAGATGAGCATCTGTGAAAAATTCGCTCCTGTTGATTTGAATTGTAGTTTCTTGAAATATCAGCTTGATCGTCACTGTTCACTTGTCACACGATCAGCGTTTGGTCGAATGCAAATTGATTTGCATTTAGAAAAAGTTATCTAATTGAATGTTGCAAGTGGCGAGCGCTCGCATAAAATATTTACATAATCAGTCGCCTGAATCATGGAGCAAACCGAACGCCCAAGTACTGAGAATCCCAGAGAGAAAGCCAACGTTTTCTCAATCATCACTTTCTGGTACATGTTAGAGTTCTTCAAGAAAGGATACAGCAAAGTGCTTGAGATTAACGACCTGTACAAACCGTTGAAAGCAGACGACAGCGGATCGCTGGGGAATCGTTTGGAGACGTAAGTGTTTGTTCAAAGTTTAAATGACGACACGCTCTCGTGACGTTGTCACTGGAATTCAGAGACTGAAAAAATAAACTTGATAAGGCAAATTTGTGTTGTCATTTTTCAAAGTTTCTACCGTCACAACACAAACAGCGTTCTTCTCGTATAATTATTTTTATTATCTTTCTACTTAGAGAGTGGACAAAACAAACGATTGGCAAGTCGACGCCGTCATTGCTGAAAGCAATAGCAAAAGCTTTCTGGTGTGAATACACTGTCGTCGGTATTTTACAGTTTACGAATGAAATCGTCATTAGACTGCTGCAGCCGGTATTCCTCGGCTTGCTTCTAGAGTACTTTAATCCCACAACAGAGACGACTAGAGATGCGGCATTTGGATACGCGGGAGCTTTAGTGTTTCTCAGTTCCTTGGATGCACTGTTTTTGAATCAAGCTAAAAACAAAGCGTTAGAAACTGGAATGAAGGTTCGCATCGCAACGTGTTCGTTGATTTATCGCAAGTCATTGAGGCTATCAAGCACTGCACTCGGAAACACGAGTGTAGGGAAAGTTGTAAATTTGCTTTCCAACGATGTTTCACGGTTTGATATGGCCAGCTTCTACCTCCACTCACTCTGGATGGGACCACTGCTATCAATAATCGTTGGAGTTCTTCTATATCGCGAGGTTGGAATCGCTGGAATAATCGGGATGGCTATCATAGCTGTAGTGACACCTTCGCAGTCGTACGCTGGAAAACTGTCGGCGGCGTTCAGATTTCAAACTGCCTTGAGGACCGATACAAGAATCCGACTGATGGACGAGATAGTGAATGGAATTTTGGTGATAAAACTTTACGCGTGGGAAAAATCGTTCAAGAAATTGATTTATTTAGCTCGCGACCTAGAGCTTGAAGTCATTAGAAAAGCGTCATATGTTAGAGGAATCTTCACGATGTTCGCATTATTTACAACTAGATCGGCGCTGTTTTGCACAATGTTGGCGATCGTTCTGTTAGGAGGTCAACTGACTGCATCTAAAGTTTTCGTTATCTCGTCCTACTTCGCAATAATATCAAATGTTGTGAGCCAAATGTTTGTCCGCGGTATCACAGAGATCGCGGAAGTTCTCGTCTCATTGAAACGATTGCAAAAATTCTTAGAACACGACGAGAAGGAGCCAATCAATTCATCTTATTCGAATGAAAACTTGAAAGATTTCAAGATGAACGGAGAAAAGATCGAGAGGGAAAATCTGATTAGTTCTGATCCTAAGATCCCGAACAACATCGCGTTGTCTCTTCGGAACGTCAACTGTCGGTGGACCACCGTCGAAGAAAGCTTGAAAGCGGCAACCAAGAAACGAGGCAAGAAATCAAAGGGAATTCCAAAACTCTCGGAGAACGAAAACAAATTTGATAACGCCGATGCTAAGTTGACGCTGAACAACATTTCGTTGGAAGTGAAGCGCGGTATTCTCGTTGGCGTTGTTGGCCATGTTGGCGCTGGGAAAAGTAGTTTGCTGCAGGCGATCCTCCGTGAACTCCCGAGGGAATCTGGCTCGCTTGTGATCAAAGGTGATTTGTCATTCGCCACGCAAGAGCCTTGGGTGTTCTCAGGTTCTGTGCGACAGAACATTTTGTTCGGCCAAGAGATGGACAAGGAGCGATACGATGAAGTTGTTAACGCGTGCGCTTTAAGAAAAGACTTTGAAATGTTTCCGTTCGGCGATCAGACGTTGATAGGAGAACGCGGCAGTTCATTGTCTGGTGGTCAGAAAGCTCGAGTGAGCTTGGCGAGAGCTTTGTACAGGAAAGCCGACATTTATTTGCTCGACGATCCACTCTCGGCTGTCGACGCGCACGTTGGAAAACATCTGTTCGAGCAGTGCATTTCATCGCATGGATTTCTGGGAAAACAGCACGCGACTCGAATTCTGGTAACTCATCAAGTTCACTTTTTAAAGAAAGCAAACTGGATCGTTGTAATGAAAGATGGAATGGTCGAGAAACAAGGCCGAGTTGAAGATTTGAGTGAATTTTCCAACGAGTCTATGTCGATCGAAAAAAATCACAAAGTGACTCGGTCAATCTCGCGTATATCAACGAAATCATCCAGATCAAGCATTTCCTGTGAGAATTCCGATGATGACGAGACGGAGGCAGGTGAACACGAAAAGCAAACGAACGCTGAAGAAATGTCGAAAGGAAAAGTCCAAGGAAATGTTCTGGTCAATTACTTGGCAGCGGGCGGACACGTGCTAAGTGTGGTCTTCGCCATATTTCTATTCATTTTGACACAAGTTATTGCTTCTGTTTCTGACTATTGGGTCAGTTTTTGGACGCAACAAGAGCAAAATCGTGGCTATCACACACAACTGAACAACGGCCCAGATGATTTGACATGGACACGCGAGATTTTAGTTAACATCGGTGGATCTTTCATAGCCGCTCTGTTCCTAGTTGGCCTAATTCGGTCGATCTACTTTTACGTGATCACAGTTCGAGCCTCAAGAAACCTTCACAAATCCTCGTTCAACGGAATAATCTCGACAAGCATGCGGTTCTTCGACATTAATCCTTCAGGACGGATCTTGAATCGATTCAGCAAAGATATGGGAACGATCGACGAGTCCTTGCCTAAGACGTTAATGGACGCCGTGCAAGCTGTGCTGCTGGCTGTGGGCTCAATCATTATCACAGTTGTAGTTAACCCAATGTTCTTGCTGCCAATTGCTGTGCTTTCTATCGTTTTCATTTACATCCGACGGTTTTATTTGAAAACATCGAAGAACGTCAAACGACTTGAGGGAATCACCAAGTCACCAGCATTCGTTCATCTTGCTGCAACTCTCAATGGCTTAAGCACCGTTAGAGCTTTGAACGGCCAAGAAATTCTCATCCAGGAATTTGATCAGCATCAGGTGAGGTTGAGATGAAACTTATTTTTAACTAAAATAAATTTAAAATATATTTGTATGACCTTTCTTCAATTTTCTCAGAATCTACACACGAGCGTCTGGTTTATGCACATTTGTGCACTGCAAGCCTTTGGGTTCAGTTTAGATATCCTGGTAGTTGTTTTCATCTTCTGTGTCACGTTCAGTTTTCTTCTGCTTGACACAAAAATATTTAGTGGAGCTTCAGTCGGCTTGGCCATTTCACAAGCGATGGCTTTAACATCAAAATTACAACGGGGAGTTCGGAGGAGCGCAGAAGTCATGAACCAAATGATGGCAGTTGAAAGAGTTTTGGAATATCGCGACCTTGAATGCGAAGAAAAGGAAGTCATAGAAAATGCACCGAAAGCTTGGCCGAATGAAGGAAAGCTAAAGTTCAACAATGTTTTCTATCGCTATGGCAAGGAAATGGAACCAGCGCTTCGAGGCGTCAATTTCGAAGTCAAACCTTGTGAGAAGGTTGGAATCGTTGGGCGAACTGGGGTAAAATTTATCGCATTAGATTTTTCAAATATTCAATTTTCTAATTCATGAATTATTTCCCAACAGGCCGGAAAATCTTCTCTGATCGGTTCGCTTTTCCGTATCGCAGAGATCGAAGGCCAAATCTTGATCGATGACATTGATACCTCAACGATTAGCCTGGAGCAGCTGCGGTCAAAAATTTCGATCATTCCACAAGATCCTGTTTTGTTCTCTGGATCGATGCGAAGAAACTTGGACCCGTTCGACGAATATTCCGACGATTTGTTGTGGAAAGCTTTGGAAGAAGTAAAATTGAAAAATATCGCAGCGCTTCAGGTTCAAGGGCTGCAGAGTTTAGTGGCCGCTGGAGGTAGCAATTTTTCTGTTGGACAACGACAACTGATTTGCTTGGCACGCGCGATCTTGAGGAACAACAAAGTTCTTGTGCTAGACGAAGCCACAGCCAACGTTGATCCTGAAACCGACGCACTGATCCAAGAAACCATTCGAGAGAAGTTCAAGAACTGCACAGTGATGACGATCGCTCACAGACTCCACACCGTCATGGACAGCGACAAGATTCTCGTGATGAACTTTGGTAAAGTCGAAGAGTTTGACACTCCGATGAATCTCCTGGCGATCGAGGGTGGAATCTTCGCTGACATGGTCAAAGCTACTGGACCAACTGAGTCTCAGAACTTGATTCAAATGGCCAAGAATAACAAATAGTTTGGTTTGCGCGAAATATCATTTCAATTACTGCTCTTGCGGCTTACCGACGACTTTAGGGTTTACCCAACTAACCAACTTGAATTCACTAGATTAGATGTGACCATGCTTCAGGAAATTTGTAACTAAGTGTGACATCTAAGCACTAATCAGATAAAACTTAACTGAAAAAAAGCTCAACCGTCAAACGTGCAATGTAAATTATCAGGTGACTCAACGCGAAATTGTTTGTATTACAAACCTCATGATTAACTTTTATCTTAATTTATGAACTGTGTGCACGGTTTGCTTCTGATAAATAAGAGTTTAGAGAACCAAGTTCAGACTTTTCTTTGTTCTGTAGATGAGCATCTGCGAAAAATTCGCTCCTGTTGAATTTTCAGAACGTTGTGAAATATCAGCTTGATCGTCACTGATCACTTGTCACACGATCAGCGTTTAGTCGAATGTAAATTATTTTGCATTTAGAAAAAGTTATTTAATTAAATATCGCAAGTGGCGAGCGCTCGCAGAAATATTTTCACAATTAGTCGCGCGTGAATCATGGAGCAAACCGAACGCCCAAGTACTGAGAATCCCAGAGAGAAAGCCAACGTTTTCTCAATCATCACTTTCTGGTACATGTTGGAGTTCTTCAAGAAAGGATACAGCAAAGTGCTTGAGATTAACGACCTGTACAAACCGTTGAAAGCAGACGACAGCGGATCGCTGGGGAATCGTTTGGAGACGTAAGTTTTGTTCGAAGTTTAAATGACGACACGCTCTCGTGACGTTGTCACTGGAATTCAGAGACTGAAAAAATAAACGTGATAAGGCAAATTTGTGTTGTCATTTTTCAAGGCCTTTTTTCTTCCGTGATCCCCCGATAGCATTTCGTCACATTACGAACTCGTTTTTCTTGTGTTATTATTTTTAATATCTTTTTACTTAGAGAGTGGACGAAGCAAACGATTGGCAAGTCGACGCCGTCATTGTTGAAAGCAATAGCGAAAGCTTTCTGGTGTGAATACACTGTCGTCGGTATTTTACAGTTTACGAATGAAATCGTCATTAGACTGCTGCAGCCGGTATTCCTGGGCTTGCTTCTGGAGTATTTTAATCCCACAACGGAGACGACTAGAGATGCGGCATTTGGATACGCGGGAGCTTTAGTGTTTTTCAGTGCCTTGAACACGCTGTTTTTGAATCAAGCAAAAAACAAAGCATTGACAAGCGGAATGAAGGTTCGCATCGCAACGTGTTCGTTGATTTATCGCAAGTCATTGAGGCTATCAAGCACTGCACTCGGAAACACGAGTGTCGGGAAAGTTGTAAATTTGCTTTCCAACGATGTTTCACGGTTTGATATGGCCAGCATCTTCCTTCACTCACTCTGGATGGGACCACTGCTATCAATAATCGTTGGAGTTCTTCTATATCGCGAGGTTGGAATAGCTGGAATAATCGGGATGGCTATCATAGCTGTAGTCACGCCCTTGCAGTCGTACGCTGGAAAACTGTCTGCGGCGTTCAGATTTCAAACTGCCTTGAGGACCGATACAAGAATCCGACTGATGGACGAGATAGTGAATGGAATTTTGGTGATAAAACTTTACGCGTGGGAGAAATCGTTCAAGAAATTGATTTATTTAGCTCGCGACCTAGAGCTTGAAGTCATTAGAAAAGCGTCATATGTTAGAGGAATCTTCATGATGTTCGCATTATTTACAACTAGATCGGCGCTGTTTTGCACAATGTTGGCGATCGTTCTGTTAGGAGGTCAACTGACTGCATCTAAAGTTTTCGTTATCTCGTCCTATTTCGCAATAATATCAAATGTTGTGAGCCAAATGTTTGTCCGCGGTATCACAGAGATCGCGGAAGTTCTCGTCTCATTGAAACGATTGCAAACATTCTTAGAACACGACGAGAAGGAGCCAATCAATCCATCTTATGCGAATGAAAACTTGAAAGATTTCAAGATGAACGGAGAAAAGATCGAGAGGGAAAATCTGATTAGTTCCCATCCTAAGATCCCGAACAACATCGCGTTGTCTCTTCGGAACGTCAACTGTCGGTGGACCACCGTCGAAGAAAGCTTGAAAGCGGCAACCAAGAAACGAGGCAAGAAATCAAAGGGAATTCCAAAACTCTCGGAGAACGAAAACAAATTTGATAACGCCGATGCTAAGTTGACGCTGAACAACATTTCGTTGGAAGTGAAGCGCGGTATTCTCGTTGGCGTTGTTGGACATGTTGGCGCTGGGAAAAGTAGTTTGTTGCAGGCGATCCTCCGTGAACTCCCGAGGGAATCTGGCTCGCTTGTGATCAGAGGCGACTTGTCATTCGCCGCGCAAGAGCCTTGGGTGTTCTCAGGTTCTGTGCGACAGAACATTTTGTTCGGCCAAGAGATGGACAAGGAGCGATACGATGAAGTTGTTAACGCGTGCGCTTTAAGAAAAGACTTTGAAATGTTTCCGTTCGGCGATCAGACGTTGATAGGAGAACGCGGCAGTTCATTGTCTGGTGGTCAGAAAGCTCGAGTGAGCTTGGCGAGAGCTTTGTACAAGAAAGCCGACATTTATTTGCTCGACGATCCACTCTCGGCTGTCGACGCGCACGTTGGAAAACATCTGTTCGAGCAGTGCATTTCATCGCATGGATTTTTGGGAAAACAGCACGCGACTCGAATTCTGGTAACTCATCAAGTACACTTTTTAAAGAAAGCAAACTGGATCGTTGTAATGAAACATGGGATGATCGAGAAACAAGGCCGAGTTGAAGATTTGAGTGAATTTTCCAACGAGTCTATGTCGATCGAAAAAAATCACAAAGTGACTCGGTCAATCTCGCGTATATCAACGAAATCATCAAGATCAAGCATTTCCTGTGAGAATTCCGATGATGACGAGACGGAGGCAGGTGAACACGAAAAGCAAACGAACGCTGAAGAAATGTCGAAAGGAAAAGTCCAAGGAAATGTTCTGGTCAATTACTTGGCAGCGGGCGGACACGTGTTAAGTGTGGTCTTCGCCATATTTCTATTCATTTTGACACAAGTTATTGCTTCTGTTTCTGACTATTGGGTCAGTTTTTGGACGCAACAAGAGCAAAATCGTGGCTATCACACACAACTGAACGACGGCCCAGATGATTTGACATGGACACGCGAGATTCTAGTTTACATCGGTGGATCTTTCATAGCCGCTCTGTTCCTAGTTGGCCTAATTCGGTCGATCTACTTTTACGTGATCACAGTTCGAGCCTCAAGAAACCTTCACAAATCCTCGTTCAACGGAATAATCTCGACAAGCATACGGTTCTTCGACATTAATCCTTCAGGACGGATCTTGAATCGATTCAGCAAAGATATGGGAACGATCGACGAGTCCTTGCCTAAGACGTTAATGGACGCCGTGCAAGCTGTGCTGATGGCTGTGGGCTCAATCATTATCACAGTTGTAGTTAACCCAATGTTCTTGCTGCCAATTGCTGTGCTTTCTATCGTTTTCATTTACATCCGACGGTTTTATTTGAAAACATCGAAGAACGTCAAACGGCTTGAAGGAATTACCAAGTCGCTAGCATTCGTTCATCTCGCTGCAACTCTCAATGGCTTAAGCACCGTTAGAGCTTTCAATGCTCAGGAAATTCTCATCAAAGAATTCGATCAGCATCAGGTGAGGTTGAGATGAAATTGAATTTCTAACTTAATTATGCAATGAGTTTTTTTATAATTTTCTCAGAATCTACACACGAGCGTCTGGTTTATGCACATTTGTGCAATGCAAGCCTTCGGGTTTATACTGGATATCCTGGTAGTTGTTTTCATCTTCTGTGTCACGTTCAGTTTTCTTCTGCTTGACACCAAAATGTTTAGTGGAGCTTCAGTCGGCTTGGCCATTTCACAAGCGATAGCGTTAACAGCAAAACTCCAATGGGGAGTTCGGCAAAGCGCAGAAGTCATGAACCAAATGATGGCAGTTGAAAGGCTCTTGGAGTATCGCGATCTCGAAAGTGAAGAGGATGAAATCAAAAAAGTTGCTTCGAAAACTTGGCCGGATGAAGGAAAGCTAAAGTTCAACAATGTTTTCTATCGCTATGGCAAGGAAATGGAGCCAGCGCTTCGAGGCGTCAACTTCGAAGTCAAACCTTGTGAGAAGGTTGGAATCGTTGGGCGAACTGGGGTAAAATTTATCGCATTAGATTTTTCAAATATTTTCAATTTTCTAATTCATGAATTATTTCCCAACAGGCCGGAAAATCTTCTCTGATCGGTTCGCTTTTCCGTATCGCAGAGATCGAAGGCGAAATCTTGATCGATGATATTGATACCTCAACGATTAGCCTGGAGCAGCTGCGGTCAAAAATTTCGATCATTCCACAAGATCCTGTTTTGTTCTCTGGATCGATGCGAAGAAACTTGGACCCGTTCGACGAATATTCCGACGATTTGTTGTGGAAAGCTTTGGAAGAAGTAAAATTGAAAAATATCGCAGCGCTTCAGGTTCAAGGGCTGCAGAGTTTAGTGGCCGCTGGAGGTAGCAATTTTTCTGTTGGACAACGACAACTGATTTGCTTGGCACGCGCGATCTTGAGGAACAACAAAGTTCTTGTGCTAGACGAAGCCACAGCCAACGTTGATCCTGAAACCGACGCACTGATCCAAGAAACCATTCGAGAGAAGTTCAAGAACTGCACGGTGATGACGATCGCTCACAGACTCCACACCGTCATGGACAGCGACAAGATTCTCGTGATGAACTTTGGTAAAGTCGAAGAGTTTGACACTCCGATGAATCTCCTGGCGATCGAGGGTGGAATCTTCGCTGACATGGTCAAAGCTAATGGACCAACTGAGTCTCAGAACTTGATGCAAATGGCCATCAAGAGGTCTCAACACGTTGAACTGATGAAAGCAGACTAATTTACTTATTTTCTACATTTTTATTCATTGAAAATTTCTCTTCCAATAAACGTGACTTATATATTATCAAAACCTTCAGAAGTTTTACTCTAAATGCGACAAGTCGTCGACCTGCGGGTTACTTCCACTGACGTAAACTTTCGGCGACGATTGGATGAAAATCTTTTGGTTTTGTTGGATCTTTACGATGTTCGAAGAAGCGGCTGGCGAGTTCGTTTGCTTCGCGACGTAGAATTTCTGTTGGCTTTGCTGCTGAGGTTGCTGTGAAATTTGACGTTGGATCGGAGGATTCGTTCTACAAATAGCGAAATGGATGATAGAAAACGCATCTAGACAATCGTCTTTCGACTCAAAACTTACACCCGAGGAGTCACCGAAGGAACAGAAATTGATGACACCGAGGACGACGTTGAAGTGACTGTGGCACTCGGCGTCTGCCGAGCTTTAATCACACTTTGATGTAGCGCGGGGCCGAGGAAACCGAAATCACGTTTGTAGTCTTCGAGAACATCCGGCGTCGGTCGCATCGTTTTCAGAACAGGAGAGCAAATTTTGCAGAGCATCGCCCTGATATGCCCAGCAGCGTTTCTCTCGGTATTGCTGATGTCCGGTCCAGTCAGCGAACAAACTCGTTCGGAAATGAACTTTAGCCGCGGAATGATGAAAACTTTAATGACTTCGTGTCCCATCTCTGAAAGACCCTCGAGTGCTCCGTATAGAGAAGACAGCGGAACTCGATCGTTCTGCAATGCCGTGCTGAACAGTCTGGTCACTCTGGTCTGTAAATTGTTGGTTGATGTGTTGAAGTTTTTGCAGATTTGCGCCATCAGCTTCGCGGCAAAGTCTCTTAGCGCCCAATGGTTGTCGATTTCAGGCCTCTGGCACAGCTGCTTGGACACGATGCATGTGGAGACTGAAGGGATGAGCTCGTGGAGATATTTCTCAAGGTACAGTGCTGGGTTGTCCAACAGCGCGCGAACCATTCTCATGAGGTAGATGAGAATCGCCAAGTTGTTTTGCACAACGTTAACTTTGACTCCTTCAGCGATGAACGTGCACATTCGTGGAAGCATTTCATGAATTCCTGGATCACAGCCGAGTGACTGCAAAGCTTCCGCTCGCCTGGCTTCATCAGCTCCAACACAAGCCTGAAGTCATGATAAGGTAAATCGAAAGTTCTTATGAGATTGCCACGACTTACCTCAGTGATCTCTTTGTAGTAAAACTGCTGCTCAACCGAAAGTTCGTGTGTGGCCAGCTGCTTGACGTGAACCGTTTCGTGTGTCTTTAGTTTGTGAGCTTTGATCGCGGGTTTTCCGCTTGTATCCTTCAGATCAGCCTTCTCAAGTTTCTTCACAGGATTTACAGAGTCTTGAGCTTGCAGTTCCTTCGAAAGCGGCGGTGGATTCTCTGGTATCGTTGGCTACAAGAAAATCTGTTGTAGTTTAAGCAATCGCTAGACATTGGATAAATACCTGGATTCCATCAACACACAGCCAGTGAGTTCGTAGCGTAACTTCCAGTGGAGCTTTCGGTGCTGATGTCTGCAGGACGTCGTTCAAGTCCAGTTCCTTCTCCTCTTGGAAGTGAAGTTCTCGTCCACCGCCGCTAGCAAAGCGAAACGGAATGAAGTCCTTTGATACAAATCCATATTGCGGCTCGATGTTTCTGATCTTCATCGACTGATCAACGTCCGATAAACAAAGTCGAGTCCTTTTCGCGTGATGCATAAACTTCTGTCCATCCTGGACGATCTGCTTCAGCTTGTATGAAATGTCGTCAGCGAGTTCCTTCGCCGCCAAGTCCGATAGATTTGAAACTCCGATGCTTTCAGCAATCACTTTGATGCTTTCTTGCGATAAATGTGTGCCGTATGATTTGATTTCCAAACTCTTGATCAAATTCCTATCTTCCGACATCCTGGCTCGTCTCCTCCACAATCCCCGAGTGAACTTTTACACCAGCAACGCGATTCAAATGCTTACAGATCGTCAGATCGCGATGCGGCAGAGAAATCACAGCGAGATTGCAACTTTGTTTTTGAAGAGCTTGCTGACTACGCTGACTTGCCGAGGACCGAAACTACGAAACGCTGAACGCGAGAGACGTCAAACTAAGCCAAAGGCGACGCAGGTTCAGAGCCTTCTAAGCGCTTCTGTTTCGCGTTGTGTGATTCAGTATAAAAGTTTCTCTCAAGTTGCACATACCAAGTTTGACTTGTTGACATTAATTAGTGGAAAATCTACTGTAAAGCCGCATAAACTACAAAGCTGTGCTCTTTTAAGTACGTATTACATTTAGTTATCCAGCGAACCACCGTCGATTGAAAGTAAAGCGATCGCATTAACCTCGCACAAGAAATCGAGAAAAATGTGAAATAGAAACGTGAGCGGAAAGGAAGTGAAGATTTGGCAAGTTTCGGTAAGAGTCGGTCGCTGGCACGGTTGTCAGTCGTCGGATCCACCGCGCTCTCATGACACGACGAATAAAAATTTCCACTCGAGGAAAATCGATAATTATCCAGAAAAGTCTGCACCGAATTTTCTCGCTTTCCCTTGAAACGAAAACGCAGCAAATCGACGATGGTTTTCCTCCTAATCTCATTTTACACGAGCGGAATGCGCTTAATCATCTAAAAATAGTTGAGCAATGAAACGAAGAGCCCGACAATGCCGTGCCCGAGTCGACGTTCGCATAAATTCTCGTCAGTTTTGTTGTTGCTGCACATTCTACCGCGAAATGGAAGAGAGTCGAATTCACAAAATATCGCTGATGAACATAACAAACGCTCCATTTCACAACTGCGGTGTTGATAGCGGCGACTGGTGACTGACACTCAAAACTAAGAAAATGGCTTCGGCGAGATCGTTAGTCATTCGTTCAGAGAATTCGTTATTATGCCGTTTATAGAGCGCGTCCCAACACATGTGGCGTGCAAGCGAAATTCAATACTGACGAGGCTGCAGCAGCTTCGCCTTCGTCTCATTCCCCCGGAATCAAAGGTCTGGGGATTTCTGAAAAGTTTCTCTTTCCAATTATCTAATGTTTACTCAGGATTCTATCCGGAGTGAGTAATTAGGGCTGTGCTCGAGCCAATCCCTAAAACTGAGTGTGCCACCCTTCAATGTTTATTGCGATATTTGGCTTGAGCGGAAAGGACAACGTGACCTTGACCGAGGCGCACAGGAACGGAGAAATAACAAATCGTAGCAATGGCGTGAATTGCGAAGCACTGCAGACAGCTGTGGGGTGAGGCAGAGGGGTAAAGCTGTTGCCGAGGCAAATTCTGTTGCGCAACTGAATACGTAATAACTTTGACGAAAAATGATTTAATGAAAAATTGCGAGTAATTTTCCAGAGCCATGAAGAAAAGCAATTGAAGAAAATTTCCATTAATTGATTCGATGAATTGATGAATAGCCAGGCCCCGAGGCTCAATCAATTAAATTTCTCCCTTTCGCGATATTGTGAATATTTATCGCGCGAAAAACAGAAGCCAGAAACATTGAGTGTGCCAAAAGTTAGAAGAGGAAAGCTTTATGTTGTCATTAATTGTAGAAACGTGTCAGTTTGCTTCAATAAATTCAGACAAATTTCTTCTTTACTTTCGGTCGACAGAAAACGTTTCTGCACATGAGACTTTGATTCGAATAAATCAAATCAGTAAGCGTGCGATCAATTATCATGCAAGTGAACTCGTTACAAATACGTTAACCGTTATCACTAACAGGGTCTCATCTGTCATAAACTAGAACGACTCTGCCTTATCACCAAGCGAACAGATTTAAAAATGGGCTCGCTGTCATAACAACGTCACTCGAATCCGCCTTACGTCATTTTGCCTTTTGCTTTTCCAACGAAAAACCCGCACGAGTCGGGGAAAATCTGTTAATGCGAACACTTGATTATTGACCCAGCAGAGAAATGAACTTTATAGCGAAGTAGATCCGTTGGAACGTTCGATCATTGGAGCAGAAAAACATTTTACTTTTTTCTGCTGAAACATTAAAATTTTTGCCTTGAAAAAATTTATAAACGATGAGGAAAAAACATTTACTCATCCGAATTTCTAGCTAATAATTACAATTCGCTCGTTTTCGGTTCAAAGAGCTCCTCGGTATAGATTGTTGAACCTTGTGAGCTGAACTCTAGGCTTGTCTAAGTTCCTCACTGCCATGAATCTATTAATTGATGAACTACAATTCATTGACATTATCTGAGACATTCTTCAGCGCACGACCCAGACGGAAACTCACGCGACTCCTAATGGCCGAAATAACTCTTCGGCGGCGTTTTGCGCGCACTCATTCGTTAGCGACAAACTTTCAATCTCTCTGAACGCTGAGAAAAACTCGAACGTGGTTAGCACGTGATGGGATTTTAATCAAGCTCTATTTTTAAAATGAGTTTCACAATGATGTACGAGTGGTTGAGTCAGTCATTCATTTATTTTTCGCTGCCTCACATCCGATCGGACGCTCGCACAATCGATTCGCTATAATTATCACTTAAGCCGCTTCGCTTTTTCGCGTAAAGACGGCGAAGATTCTAATAAAGTTCAATCTGCGTAACAACACTCTTGAGCCTCATGAGAATGTAGAGTATCACATGCTTTCCACGATAGCTACAAAATCAACAGACACGGTTTGCGTAGACGCGACTTCGTAGTTTATTAACGAGGGCCAAGATTCCCTATGAACATCTTAGATGACAACAAGCGCGGCGTCTCGAATTATTTATTCAACTGTGAGCCTTATCAAGAACATGTGTCTCAGTTGGATATCCGCATGACTTCTGAATAATCGCTCACACGCATCACTGCACACGGAGCAAACTTATGAGTAATAACGCGGTAAAGCTGCAGAAATTTTTGTATCAAGTCACGTTCCGCTAAGTAAATCCCGAATTGTGATAAGACTTATCACGGCCGTTTATGGTAGAGCGCTAATTCTTGTCATTAGCAGCGACAAAGTCTAATGGAGATTTACCAACTCACAATCAATTTCGCCCATGATTTGGCGCTTTATTTTCCGAACAGATTGCAATTCGCGTGTTGGGAAATTCGACGCGTTATCGATCAATGCCAGCAGAAATTTGAAGCTCATTTATTGCCGATTATTTTGCCTTTTCAAAGTAAAATGTCAATGGAATCGAATCACTCGATAAGCACGTGAATTATCAATCAGTCAATGTGGAATAAGCGAAGAATTCCAGTCGATTGAGTTGGCAACAGACGAGCGAGAATTGTCTGATCTTAGTCATTGCATGGGAATCTTCCACTTCCAAAAATGTAGCTGCGCAAATGAATTGGCGCCAATTGAATCCAATTGTTCGCTGACTCGCTGTCTACTTAATTGAAATGCGACAGCCGCGAATTTCTTTCAATTCCCGCGAAGTCATAAAATATCTTTCGGATTCCTGGACAAGATTTCAATAAATTTGAATTTATTTCGGGGGACTAATGAACTTGAAATCTGGCTCGGGGACAGTTCTTCAGTTCGGGTGCCTTGAGTTACATAACAACAAACTTAAAGGAGCGGTTGTTATAACGAGCGCTGTAAAAATAAACGTTTACTGCATAAACTACAAATGACGTCATAGCTGAATGCCACGGTTCATCCTCGAACGAAAAGCCGGCTTGAAATGAACACAAGCGGTGAATTCCATATTCTGCTATCTCGTTCTCTCTCCATGCCTGAAAGCGTCGTGGTCTTGAGTCGTGTTATTTTTACCCGCGAAGTGAAATAAGAAGTCATGAGGTTGCGGAGCCCACACGAAATGCGACCGAGCTTTGCTGACTCAAAGTTCTACGAAAAAAATGCCAAGGCGTTATCGCTTCTCCAAAACACACAAGACGCGTCGAAGGTGAATTCAGGAAATGTTTTCTTCTTCCGAAAGTTTGAGTGGAAATCTTATCGAGGCAACGTGCGCGAAGAACACCGAAAATAGATTGGTGACAAGGCTTATTGCAACACTCCCCCTCGTTGAGAGCGCGAAACCGGCACTTAGACCGACCGCAGTGCGAAGAGCGTCGTTGAGCAACTTTTCTATTTCAAGTGATATGATGTTTGCTCAAATTTTGGCCTCAAGATCAACAACCGTAAACGCGGCAAACGTTAGGAACTAGAGAATGGAGATTGCGAACTCGAAAAATCGACAGCTCAATATCACGTGGCTGTGTTGTGGCTTCATGAAATGTTTATGCACTGCACAACGCAATATTTTTGCGAGAATTTGATGTTGCTCATTAAACGTTTCTGGTAATGAATACTTCAGCTTCAATGCGCAATATGCAGCGAGACATTTCCGCCAAAACAGTTTTGCTGCTAAAAGTCTCAAGTGCAAGCACTTAATTCGATACTTCAAGTGGCGCAGCTGATATCTTAAAAACTTGAGCTTATTTGCAAATCACAGCAGTTATCAAACGTCGCGTCGAGATATAAAACAATTACCTGACACTTATCGACCAATTAAAGCTGACGTTAGACAAATTTATGATCCGTCGCCGCTGTTGAGCCGATCGCATTGAAGTTGAAGTAATTATTTTGGCGACTGAAATAATAAAAATATTCATATTTAGCCTTTTTCTTGACCTCACCTTCCTATTAATAGCGCAGCTTGGAAGTGCGGGTCGAGCTCGAGAGAACATTGCGAAAAATAATCATTAGCGAAACTTGGACCCGAGCGAATCGAGTGAACATTTTTCCACCTTCGAGATGTCTTTGATCTTAAAGCAGAATCGACATCGCGAGAAAGTTTTTCTCCGAGGATTGTCAGCCAACAGTCTAGCTCGCCGCGGAAGATCTCGCGACATTCTCAGATCAAATGACGTCGATCCCAATGCCATAAAGACATTTCGGAAAATTCGCCCGACACAAATTTATTTCCCAGATTTCGAGGAAAATAAATCTTCGTCATAGACAAAAAGAAACTTCGGCTCGGCTCGCGATGGCTTGCCAATTTTTCTAGTGTTTGTTTCGTGAGCTATAGCAATCGCAAGACTTAAACGTGTCGTGTCGCTCGAGACGAGTTCACATAAATTCTTGCGCGGCTGCGGTGGAAATTTAAAGTATTTTGCTTGCTGAACCATAAAGATTGTCATAATATTTGGTGTCTTACATTGTTGCTTGTTTAAGCTACGGTTGATTGCATTGAGTAACGAAAACTTTCCGCTACTGTGGTGAGATCACAGTGATTGAGTTTGTAAACATCTCGAAGCGGCAAAATGTTGAGAGCTCCGATTATATTTAATGGAAGTGATACGAAGTCGCTCACGTAATTTGTCATTTGATCTGTTGATAATCAAGCTTGAGTGACTAGTCGAGTGGAACAACGGATTTGTTGTCGTCCAAATTGGATTATCCATTAACAAACGGAATGAATTGATCGACTGAACTTGATCATACAATAAAGCTAATCTGTGCACAATGGGAAATTATTCGCGATCGATCTAAACATTCAAGTTTAACTCAAGTTCTCGCTAACCTAAACAAATCCAATGCTGATATTAATTGCAACAAACTCTTCTTCTCTCTTTACAGAAATGAAAAAAATAGCCGAAAGTAACAACAAATCAAGTTATCTCGTACCGGAGGTACGACATTCAGTGCAGAAGCTTTGACGAATTAATCTCACGTTAATTACCGCATAAAGCAAACAACATAAAATCTTTCAAATTAATTCGCACCACCAACTACAACAACTAATCATCTTGCCCTGCCTTCTCTCACTCCGATAATCCAATCACCGTCACTTGAAAGAGAAAGAACCCCGCAGAATTAAATTGAAATCCTTCGCTCGCATCATCGCATTTACTGTCAGCAGCAAATTCACCAATCTACATTCTGTCAGTTCCTTTCAATCCCGCTTCTCCTACCTCATTCACACTTATTTGTATTGACAAGACAACAGAAAGTAAGAAGATTTAATCTCCTGCTCTCCTCATCTTCTCAACGTGATTCGTTAGAAAGCTAGTGCTCCTCTCATCAGGAATAGAATTTTTAAGCATTAAGTATAAATTAGCTGTCGTGGAGCTTAATTAGAGGAAAGGGAACTTTCCAGTAATCTCAGATCGCAATCCTTCCACAAATATTTTTCATACCATGTCGGCTTATCGAAGAAGAACTTGCGTTCCCGACATTGTCAAGTTAAAACGTTGATTGTCGATCCTAACATCTTAACTTGTAAGTTTTAAATAAGAATTATCTTTTGCGGCCAATCGTTTGGTTTTAATTTACTTAACGTTCATCAAGGTTTTCTTTTTTGCAATTAAAAATACATCCAACGTACATTACTCAATTAAGGTCTCTGAAAGCAAAGCATTCAATTTTTGATTTTTACCTTGTGCGAGATAAAATCATTTTTTACTTTGTTGTAAACTTGAGACTTTCTTGCAAATCTTATCGAAGCTCATATTTCTTGGCTTCTTGAGAAAACTTAAAGTCTTATCGCCGAGAAGCATCCAAGAGAGTGTCGTTATCATTACGGACTCAACCGAAGAAGGAATAACATCTTCGGCGGATCAAGAAAAAGTTCAACGTTATCACAAAATATCCTTAAAATCAAAAACACAAACCTTTGAAACAAAAGTCGTCACCTGCTAAAAGTGAAAGAAAAATGGACCCAACAACTCTCGCATTTGTGCTCGTGGTGATTGGCTTCGTCATCGCCTTCATCCTCGCATTTGGCATCGGAGCAAATGATGTTGCTAACTCGTTTGGAACGAGTGTGGGCTCAGGAGTTTTGACAATCCGGCAAGCTTGCTGGTTGGCAACGTTCTGTGAAGTCGCTGGCGCTGTACTAATTGGTGAGTTCATTCGACAGCTTTTTCTCTTGAATCGATTAAAACGAAGCGTTTCATCTTAGGCTACAAAGTGTCGGACACGATGAGAAAAGGAATCCTTGACGTAACTGTCTATGAAGGCCACGAACAGGAGCTGATGATCGGTTTGATTTCGGCTCTTGGAAGCAGCGCTTTGTGGCTGTTGGTCGCGACATTCCTCAAACTTCCGATCAGCGGAACGCACAGCATTGTTGGATCGACCATCGGATTCAGTTTGGTTGCGCGTGGAACGCAAGGACTGAACTGGGGGAAGTTAGGTGAGTTTCAATGTCAATCATTTAAAGAATTTTGTTCAATGATTCACTTCAATCACAGGAACAATCGTCGGATCTTGGTTCATCTCGCCAGTCCTAAGTGGAGGGATGAGCGTAGGCCTCTTCATGCTCATCGACCGATTCATTTTGAAGACCAAGAACCCTTTGAAAGCTGGCCTGTGGTCGCTGCCCGTGTTCTATGGCGTAACCTTGTTTGTCAATCTGTTCAGCATAATTCACGACGGACCGAAACGTAAGAAGATTATTAACGAGATCACACGTTGATGCTAATTGACATTTCACTTAGTCCTCCATATGGATAACATTCCAAGTTGGGTCGCGCTGTTGATCAGCTCGATCACCTCGCTCATCGTTGGAGTTCTCGTCCAAATCATCGTCGTGCCGTGGCAGCGCAAGAAAATTCTCGGAGAATCCAAGAATGGT
The DNA here is from genome assembly GCA_033064975.1 of Smittia sp. YW1114-2. Taxonomy (NCBI): domain Eukaryota; kingdom Metazoa; phylum Arthropoda; class Insecta; order Diptera; family Chironomidae; genus Smittia; species Smittia sp. YW1114-2. Next base: position 9,831,035 of record CP093834.1, on the reverse strand, counting down.
CAGCCGGTTAAATTCATGTTTGGCGATTCTGACGGTTAGTTTCACAAATTCATGTGTTCCAAATTGGCTTTCAATATTCAATCTTAATTAGATTCATCAGCAAACAGCAGTCCGAAGAGAACTAAGCGCCCCATTTCCCACGTTTATGACACCAACGTTTTGCCAGCCATCAAAGAATCGACCGAACTGCAATCACTTAACAATCAACCGATTGGTACGCCTAACAAGCCGCAACAAACCAATGGAAATGCTCCGTTTGATTATTACCGCGTCGCTCAGTGGAATGGTTCAGTGCCTAAGTCCGCAATGGAAGGAAATCCGTACAAATTCGATCCCAAGATGATTAAGAAAGCCGAGAATCTATTGCGGCCCAACAACATGCACACAACAAGTCTCGATAACACTGACTTGACCATCACCAGCCTCAACTACATTGACGAATATCAGAACACGATCCATGGGCGAAATCTCCAAAATCTATACGTGAAATCCGACACCGATAAGAAGTGAGTTGCTCAACTTCTTTCCAAGGTTCTTTGTGCTAATCCCATCGATTATTTCAGAGCCAGCAACTTGTCGCCGCCCAAGCTTGTCTCGTACACTCCCTCACCACCTGACTCGGAGCATAACGAAAGCGGCCTTGGGCATGACGCCAAAAACGATTCAGTCAGCGACCTGACCTTGCCACCCAACATCATTCTCAACGGCGGAACCACCGATCTTATCACGTCGACCGTCAACAACAAAATCACGACCACAACCGCAAAGAACTGTTTGGAGAACGTCGAGAGCGGTATCAGCCTTGACGGCATGAACCACCACAGCGCCAGCGCAAACATTTCCGCCACGTCAAGCAAAGTTCCTTTGATCAGTCACTCTGCATCGGCCACCAGAAATCAAGCCGTCGAAGATGAGAACGTCAGCAAACTCTTTTCGTTCCTGCAGATCTTGACAGCAACATTCGGATCGTTCGCTCATGGAGGCAACGACGTTAGGTGAGTTTTGGCTTGCTTGAGTGTGTGACTCGATAGCTAACTTTGTTCTCTTATCAGCAATGCAATTGGTCCGCTCATCGCCTTGTGGATGATCTACAACGATGGATCGGTTCTCCAGAAGTCTGAAACGCCTTTGTCGATTCTTCTTTTTGGCGGAGTCGGAATTTCGGTCGGTTTGTGGCTTTGGGGACGTCGAGTTATTGAAACGGTTGGAACGGACTTGACCAAGATCACGCCATCAACGTGAGTTCATTGACGCGGCTCATCAAACAACATTCTTATCTTTATGTTTTTGCAGTGGCTTCACAATTGAAATTGGTGCTGCGATGACTGTGCTTTTGGCAAGTAAAATTGGTCTGCCGATCTCAACGACTCACTGCAAAGTCGGCTCGGTGGTGTTCGTCGGCTACTCAAACGCCAAAATCGATCCGTTGACCGGCGTTAAGGAGAAAGCAGTCGATTGGAAGCTCTTCAGATCGATTGTGTACGCGTGGCTGGTGACTGTTCCTGTCGCCGCTTTGCTGTCTGCCGGATTCATGCTCATCTTATCGGCATTGCTGCTGTAACCTTAAACGAAGTTTCATCGCAATTATAGCAACATTTAACTGTAAAGGAAACACTTGCGAGACAATTTTGCAAGCAGAGAACCGTAATCAAATGTAATTCTTTCTAGATTTACGTAACAATTAAGGCTATCTGTAGTTTCTGGCGCGTTTAGCGGCGCTTACATGTCATGAAAAATCTCTGTTTAACTTCTAAGAGAATGCCACTTTACACTTTTCTTATATTTTTCCTCTTTTTTGGTACTTTGTCAGTTACTTATTAATTGTAAGATCAAAGATAATGCTGAATACCTGATAAATGGAACCACGATGATTAGAGATATTGATTAAGCGTTCATTTCGATATTCGTCCCTTCCCTTTTTTCAACGGCACACAACAAATGTTATAAGACCACTTAAGCAGCAAAACTTAACTTTCTGGAAAGATAAAAAGGTTCACTTGAATAGTTCTTAATTAGCTTAACTTTTACGAGGAAACAAAACAAATAAAAATGCTTAAGCGTCAGCGCTGGATTGCGTCAGTATGAATTGGTCTCGGAAAAAGGCTCGCACGAATTTCTGTTTTGGGATGTTAAGAAATATTTACAAAATCGTGGTTAGAACTATTGTTGGCTGATTAAAAATAAGTTTCGATGGGAATTAAAACTTTGAAATGTTTCGCAAGACTGTAATTGAAGGATGATTTAAGAATAAAAAAGAAAACCTTTTTAGGGCTCGAGTAAGAGAAAACTTTGATGGATTTATTACTTTTAAAATCTATTTCAGGATGTTCAGACCTTTTGCAACAGGATCACAAGTGTCTGTCGATAAACAATCGGCTCAGAGCTGCATCCAATAATCTGCCAAGCAAGTTTGAACAACAGTCTTCCAGAGCTCGATTATCACGAGTCTTTGAGAGGCAATAATGAAAGCTTTGCGCTATATGGAAGTTGTTGTGTCAGCACAATAAAGCTGGTGGTTATACAAACACTTGTCAGGTACGCAACATTGCTAGTTCCACACTAAAGTATCTAACAACTGTTCGGAAGAAATCGCAACATGTTCACGAGATCATTGAACTCAAAATTTCATTGAAGTCCTCCAGATACACCAGATCATTGATGTTAAGATCTGACAACTGCCGCTTAACATTTTCTCCTAATTATTTTAACCTTATACAAAAGACCAAAAAAACTTCTAATCCATTTCGATACTTTATTGTTCCTTCTATGAAAGTTCGTCGATACAAAAAGCTAATCTAACGTAAAAGTTCGACTCAAGATGCTAGTGACTAATGATGATGTCTGACTCAAACAGTTTGAGTGATTACTGGGCTAGTTACGTACGAGTGACGATTAAATAAACACGAAACATTGTAAGATGACACAATCGATGATGACTACACAAACATAATCGGCTTCAATAGTTGGATCCTAAATAACGCGGCTTATCCATCAATAGTTAATTTAAAAAATCCTTTCACGAGAGTTTTCGCCGTTGGATCGCTGATTTCTGGGCGGTGAGTTGCCGCCTTTTGTCTTGCGAGATCTTTTGTACTTCTCACTTCCTTGAAAGACGTCGCCTATTGAAAGTGAATACATTTCGTAACTCGAGGCAATTAACGGCTTTTAAGTTTCGCTTTCTCACCTGTCCGCAGAGTTTCTATCAAATCGTCGAACTCTCGAACGGTCTCCGCCTTCTGCTCGTCTTTTGGCTTCAACCCGAGATTCTTCGCCATCGAGTTCAAGAATCCATCCTTTGACTTCCGCTCGATCGTTCGCTTCTTCATCTGTTTGGAAATTAGAAATTGAGCTGTTGGTTCTTCCATGCTGTTCAAGCAAACCCACCTCAGCTTCCTGTTTCAACCGCTTCTCGTCCTCCTCCGCCCGTTTCCTAAAGTTTTCGTTGTCCTGTCGAGCCTCGGAGAACGCCATCAGGAAAGTGTCAAAAATGCCGAAAAATTCTTCCGGTTGAATGACCGAACCGTCTTCGCCAAATAGCCGAACAGCGCGATCGAATCTAAGCGGAAAACATAAATTACCATAACTGAATTGCTGATCAAATTTCACCGCAACGAACCTCGTTTTCATATCTTGGAATTTGTCTTCCAACTCGGCAAATCTTATCGAAGCCTGAGCGTGGAAGTCTCGCATAACGGGTAGAAAACGATCGCCCGGCAATGTTGCGCCGGCACTCCGATGGAACTCGATTTCGCGAGCGACTTCCGCCATTCCAGTTCGCAGAATGCCGATGTCTTTATCCATTTCTCCCAGGCTCACCTTCGACGCTTCCTTCACGTGAGGCATGTCATCTTCTAATCTCAAAATGTCTTTGAACTTCGACTCGATGATTTGGACGAGATAGTGCAACAACGTCGTGCCCTTGGCTTTAGCCGAACTCGCTTTGGTGTCAGCTAATCGGTTCAGGGACTGAAGTCTGAAACCGAAAGCGTTGCCACGAGCCCCGCGGTTCATGTAATTGCCGAGAGCGAGCACGAGTTCAAGAAGTTTACGTAATCTCCGGCTGCGAGCCACTTCACGCGAAGCTTCCATCACGCTCGCAATACGAGGAAGTAAATCATTCAGAGTGACGCTGAATCGCTTCTTGTAGTGCAAGCTCCTCAACCTCTGCTCGTAGTGATGGATCCTGGGAAAATAACAATTGAAATAAGTTGCACACCAAGCAGCAGTCGCCTCCGTCTTACTTTGAGATCTCGTACAAGAAGCGATCGGCTCTCGCAAGCGAATCAATGTCTTCCGAGTGCTCATCAAGCAGAACTCGCTCTTCAGCTGACGGCGTGAATTTCAGCAGCTGTTCCACCATGTCAATTGGAAGTTGATCTTTGCTGTCCATTGAGAGTATCGCCCTAGATTGGATTGAAAAGTTGCATAAAAAGTTTAAATAACAGTTAGCGATCTCACTTTGAAATCTCTTCGTCGCTCATTTTCAGTTTAGAAAGTAAAATCGTGCAGTTCTGAGCTCGACGACCATCAATCACTGAGAGAATCTTTGTCTTGACCTTCGCTCCAACCATTCGGAGATCTTCAACGCTCGATCCATCATTCTGTAAAATCATGATTAGTTGATAAGCGCTTCGAGGCAACTTAGTTGAACTCACTGCAACGCCATTCTTCTGGTACGCTGAGAAGAGTTTGTCAATTGACTCGAGATCCATGCTGTTGTACCATTTAGTTTCGTCGAGCTCGCTCCAAACTGTTCCTTGAACTTTCATGTCTGGCAGCTTGGACCAGTTGAACGACTTCAACGGCTGTGCTGATTGAGGAATGTTTTTCTTTGGTCCATCGAGCTTTGGCGGTGGAGGCGGGCCTGGAGCTCCAAGCATCGGTGGAGGTGGTGGACACACTATGGAGTAATTTATTGAATCAAATCAACTCCCAATTGCCACTCATTTTGAACTTACTAGGTGCCATCGGAGGAGCCATTGGAATCGGAGCTGGAGGTGGAGGAGGTGGTGAAGCTGGGGCATTCTTCATATTGCAGTTGCCTTGCAATCCCGCAGCTTTCTGGTCATCGGGGAAACTTCCTTCAGACATGAGCTTCTCCAATCTGCATCGCTCCTGCTGTTCGTTACCAAGCTTCAGCTGTAAATCCTCGACTCGCATCTCCGCATTGATGGCTCTTTGAACTGCCTGCGAATGGTTGCTGCTCTCTTTCTCCAACCGATCGCGCATTCTAGCGAGATTAGTTTCGAGATCTTCTTTCTCAGATATTTTCCTGTTAAAATAAAGTGGAACCTAGTTGATGGAACCATTCAAACGCTTTCAACTTACAGATCAAGCTCATGTTCTTTCTTCGTCAATTTTGCGACGATATCCAAGTTTTCCCGCTCGAGCTCTTCCGCTCTTTTGCGGGCAGCCGTCAGCTCTTCTTCACGAACGAGAAGATTGACAATTTTGTTGACGTCGATGTCCAATGGAGCCACATCGGGATCCACAAGCTTTGGTTTGCTCTCCGAGGGCATGTGCTTCTCGAAGAAGTTTTCAATGTCACTCGATGGTCGACCGCTCTCGCTTTGCTGGAGGACAATTTGTTGCAGCACTCGATCAAAAAGGATCCAGTGGTGTGTGTTGGCGCTGGTGAACGGAAGCAATAGCATGTGCTGAAGCAGTGACAGGAAGTGCGGATAAGCTGGTGAGTAGTTCAGTTTCCGCTTGAGTAAGTCAAACATTTCTATGGCACTTTCAGCATCGATCGACTCGTTGCTGAATTTTCTCGACAACTCTTTTTCATCTTCTGCTCGAACCATGTCGAAGAAGTCCAAGTGTCTGTCAAGAGTTTCGTTCTCGTATCTGCGAAGCTTTTCAATAATTTTGTCGATGCCCAACATGATGAACTCAAAGCGAAGGTGGAGTCTGAACTCGAGTTGGTCTTCACCTGCTCCGTAGTTCACCAGAGCGTTGATCAGCGACATGATGGCGAGCTTCAGATTCGTTTCGTCGCGATATGAACCAGTCGATCGGTCCAAGTCGTTCATAATTGTCTGGAAGCGCGCGCGTTCCGAAGCAAAGTCCTGGAAGTTGATGAAGGCATCGAGGACTTTTTTGTGTCCACCCTGCACCAAACAAACGGCGCCGAGAATCTCGAGAGCGGCAATTTTCGTCTTCACGTTGTCGCATGCAAGCGACCTTGCAATAATATCTATCGATGTCGGATGCTGAAGGACATTCGAGCGGCCAGTCTGCGAACGATTTGCGTTAATTAAATCCAGTTACCGTTAGCTGGTCACTTAACTCACCGAATTATTCATGAGGGCTTTAATGCAACCAATTAGACTCGTATGAAGTGAGCTGTTGGCGACGAACACATCCGCGATCGCCTCAAGCATGTTCAGCAGAGCTGGAAGTCCTTGGTACTCGATGAATTTGAGTACGAAGCTGTGCGCTGACGTGCGTAGTGCAGTTTTCAGTCCATCGCAAAGCGCGGTGTGCTGCTCGATTTTGGTTTGAATTTCGTTGTGGCGCGGCGAATCATCGCTGGAAATTTTCAATTGGACCGTGATTTCCCTCAGCTTATCCACGTAAAACGTTGGAGTCTTCTCGACGTTAGACTGGTAAGAAGAAGAGTTTCCGTCGACAGCATCAGTCGATTCAACGGGAATTTTTCGGCTGCAATAAATCTGCCATTTCTTGGCACTAGGCAAACTCATCATTTGAGACTTATTGGCTTCTGTCAAATCCAACTCTTCCACGAGTTCAGCGAACTTCTCTTCAAGCTCTTCCGTCGAGGGCATCGGCTGAGTAGGCGTGAGGTTCTCGAGCGAGAAGACGCCTTCGATAACACAAATTTCCGGCGGTTCATCGTTCTGCAAGCAGACAAAAGTGTTCCACTTCAGCCATGATTAACGGTTTCATTTTCTATTAACGTGAGAATGATTCGGCGCGCGCAACAGGTTGCAGGTGAACCCATAATAACATCAATGGAAGGAATTACGGCTGAGGCATGTGAAACTAATATTTACTGTCCGGACACACCTAGATAAAATTCACCTCGCAAAAACATTAGCACGGCATGTATGACCATAAATAGTGTGACAGGTTCTGTCTACGATCGCTTAGCAGATTAGATCCGTTAATTGCCATGCAGGCAATTATTGTTAAATGAATAAAGCGATTTGCGAGAAATCAAACTCATTAGAAACTTGTAACTGAAACTGTTGCTCAGTCTTATCAACATGTGAAAGGCTCTGCAATAATTATTTCTCCTAAATTCAAGCGGGCTCGCGTCCAAAAATAATTAAGATCAAGGATCATTAATTTTAATCAGCGCCTTTCAAGTTTCTTCCGCTCCAACGGCTAATTGAAGTTCTGTTACTTAATAATCAGGCAATCCCCGAAAATCTCAATTATCCAACAGTCCATTACTCAAAGTCTCGCGAGCTCACACAAATAGGTTTCCGCTGATAACCATTCGCCCAGCAATTTCTTCTTGTTGTGATGGCAAATAAAAGTTCACAGCGCTCATAAATCTGTGGTGCGACGTCAAGTACACGGTCGCGCCATAAAAAACTTTCTCTCTCTCCAATTGCGAATCGCCGAATGTGTGAGAGGCGAGGAAAATAACAATGTTCAACATGAGGTAAATCGAAGCAGAATAAATTTTGCACTCGAAAAGCAAGTGCCGAGCGGGCCTGTCGCGCGGCTACTTTCTCCTGTCCACTCGCATATCTCTCTCCTTCTGTTCGAATCATATTTTGCGCAAATGTTTTCGCAGTGAGCTTAATTGACGCACTGAGCACATTTCATAACTTCCTTCCAACCTTTTTCTTCGACCCGAAAGTTAAACGAAATCATTTTGCAATTCGATATGATAAGCGCCCGAAACAAGTTTCCGATTGGGCTCGTGAAAAAACTTCGTCGCTGATTAGACAACGCTCCTTTCTCACCTGAATGCACCCACACCAGTTGCGACGACGGAACGGCATTTTTCTGTGATGTCTCGGTAGCTTGGGCGGAACGCGGACCAAATTTATCGACGATTGCGACGTCGATTGATCACAGGTGGAATTAAAGTTGCCAGTTGTCGCTTCGCCTCCCTGCACTTCGTTCTCTTTGCACCAAAGACTCCACGTGGAGCAGATTTTCGGCAGCTTCTGGAACGACTGGATGTTGATTGAACACGATGGCAAATTCTGAAACAAATAAAATCGGTTAATTAGCACGGCTCGGTTTGCTCAAATTTCAAATTGTCTCGGCGTTTGCATCATCGAGAAAAGCATAAATTGATATTTCAAAAAGTTTGAAGTTTTCCCAACATCGAATGAATGGCGAAAATGTCACGGTGTGGCATTAACGGCAATTGCATTGGAAGAAAAGGTTCACTACAAGCTGTTGCGCAAAATTTCATTCTCGAGCTTCGTCAGCCGTTCCATCAACAGCTTTGAACCTAAAAGATTTCCGATGCGAGACGCTTAGACATTGCACAATCCAATGATTGTTTTAGGTTTCCAGCGGCTTGAGGGCTCCGAAAAAGCCTCCAACATACAATATTTTTATTAAGAAGTCATTAATAAGGCAATTTCCATTTACGGTCCTGCATTCCGATCGCATATTTTACGTAACTCACGAAAAAGTGGAAGAAAGAAAAACTATAATCAGGCAAATAATGAGATAAATGTTTGTTTTGTGGATCACATGGAGATGGAATGTGGTTTCGTGTCAGTAGTCAAGCAGATCAAAGATTGTAATGAAATTGCATCGGTGGACATTTAAACTTCAACTTCGATTTTGCTTTCGTTTGAGGCTGAGAGGCAGTAACGTCAGTTAAGTCGATCGCGCCGATGACATCGAAACCACTTGACACGATTTGTGTACACGCCCTCTTGTTAAAAATGCACCAAAACAAGGAAAGTGAATTAATTTCTCGATTCTCGAGTCGCGATTGAGTCGAGAGGCGAAGCTTAATTTTCGCTAGCGAGCTCGTTGATCGGGAAACCGGTCGTTTCTAATGCTTTACTCTCACTTTCCGAGCCGATGTCTTCGTGTCTACGATCGTCAGAGAATTTCGAAAAGAAGGTGTTTAATGTCGCACTAATTGAGTTTCCAATGGAGCATGAATGAAAATGCCTGCTTGGCTCGAGGCGAGGGTCAAGGGGTAATCGATGCAGCGGATGAAAAGGCCGTTTACGTTTATGTTGGCGTTGCCATGGCGCTGCAAGCCGAAGCGCCAAGAGAGTTTATCGATTGAGTGAAAAAATGTTTTTGTGGTTCAATCATCGTCTGATTTGAGGAGAATGCAGGAACGTCTCAGTTGGCTGTTAATTGAACAATTGAGAGGCTTTCTCAATTACGACACCCATTCGAGTGAATGAGTTCTTGATTTCTTTTCCAATTTCACTTTTCCATTCGATCGCTTTGTGGTCCGCATTTCAATTGACGAGCCATTGTGTCTGCACTTACGTGGGGATTGGTTAGAAAACAGTTGATTACAGAAGTCGCATCCACATAACGATCAGCTCTAATCCGCAAAGCGAGAATTACGAACTTTCGATTGTTGTTTGCCAATTTTAATTAGAAACATTTCGCGCTGATTTTATTGCCTCGTGAAAAGTGAAAACCGACTTCAACCTCACTGGGTCATGTGCATCATGCAACGGAATTCATAACAAGAACCTTGGCGTTTCCAATTCAAATTGCAATTCGCTTCGTTTCCAATGCACCTCGTATGGGAAGCTTAACTGAAGCATTTGTGCGATTCTTTTTGTTGTGAAAATCTCGAGGGCGGCAGTCGATGGAAAACGAGTTGAATGAATTTATGCAAATGAATGGCACAAAACAAACAGACGGCCCAATGCCCTAAATTTCCCTCTTTCGCGACGAGGGCTGATAAGAGTGAAGCGACGTTCGGTTTGAATAAATTTAAATTTCCAAACTCGCCGTGAATTTTAAGTTTTTCCGCGTCCATCGATGCATTTTGGCGATTCCCGAGACTCGATTCAACTTGAAATTCATAACGAATGGCCCAACCGAGCGGCCCATTCACATTTTCGCTTTCGACTTGTTTTCTCTCTTTTTGGGCTTGAGAAATCCATCAAAGCTTTTGGACTGGTCAATTCCCCATGCGTCTGGTGACATTAATTCAAAAAGAAAACAGGCAGCACGTTGGAAGCTTCAAGTCTGCAAGGGAAAAGTTGTAAACGGACTTGAACTTAAGCGATGAACGGAAGATGCCTAATGAATCACTCTATTTGTGGTTCACCTTATTTGGGCTCGCGATGTCCATTGATAGGTCAAGAAACAATGTGAAGATCTTTTGAAACGATTTGTTGGCCACTTAATGAACGCGTGAGTGTTGTGCAAACAAATTTGAATTGAATTAAACGCGATCTCCCAAGATGGAACGGCCCCGTTTGTCTGCTCAAACTTACGAGATGAAGTTTATCCATCAGGATGTTGAGGTGATGTTTGGTGTTCATGTTGCACATCTTTGCTCAGTTTTCTTTTAAGTATATTTTCAGATAATTCACTTGATCTTTTCACATCACGTTGAAAGTGATTTTCTGTTTATTCCGTTTCGTATCTCTCTCGACATTCAGGAACAGCATTGAGCGTAACTTTCGTGCACTATGCGCGACTGCAAGTTTCTTCCTTGTTCGATATACTATTTATAAATAGATTTTTATGCTTTAACTTATTAAAGTTGATTTACACGTTTCTTTATTCAGCAGTCTCGCGATCGCGAGCGCTAATGAATTTCACATGTTTCCGAATAGCGCGACGATGCGGGGCGCGAGTCTTTACAGTTCAAAGGCACTCGATTGAATGAGCGAAAAGACAGCGAATATCGTGAAGAAAATGAAATGTGAGCGGAGCGAGATCAGGTGGTTTAATAGGCTACGAGTTGAAAGCAAGACTGAGCCGAACGTTTCCAGCATTTTTGAAAGAGAGTTTCATTTCGACGAAAATCGAATTTAAAGGCTGAGAGGAAAGGGAAAACATCGAATCACCGTTTTCGATAAAATGCAAGTCGGAGGCAGAACTTGGGCAAGTGAATGTAAATTGTACGCTGCGAATTAAATCATCTCATTAAGCTACCCGAGAATGATCAACAAGCAGAGAACAAGCGAGAGAGCTGGAAATGGGATTGTCGACAGGTTTCAATTGAAAAACATTTTCCTACTCGTCGGGTTGCAGAGGTCGTCGCGTTTTTGAGCAATTTAGCTGTTCATCGTGCATTTCCTGACATGAAGAGATTTCACTAAGTCTTGTCGTCGACTTGCGTAAATGAAATTTAATGTTCGGCGGATTAAAACTTTCCCGCTGACTTGATCCACGACCCGAAAGACAATTGACGTATTAAAGCGCTCACGATGACACAATTCAATGTTTTAGTCTTTGTAATTCGCCCTAGCTTGCTTTATCACATGTTAGTGATCTATGTCACTGACAACGTCTTCATTCAAAGTGAAGAGTTTCTAGAAATCTGTTGTGGAAACAAACTATTTGAATGTCATTAGTATTCAGCGCGAAAATGAGTCTCTTAGTCAATTACTTTCTAACCATCATCGGACTCGAGGCTAATTGTGAGACAAGAGTAGTAAAATGTCCAAGCGAAGTTTACGCCCAGGTGAAGATGGATTTTAGAAATTGTGCCCAGAACGTGCCGGGAATTCAATAAAAATAAAGTTTCAGGTTTCGTTTCACCGCATCAACAACATGCTGCTGCTCCCGTTACTTTGTGAATCTTCTTGATGTTTGGATTGCATAAGGCAAAGTCAGAATGATCAATCAACACTTTCCGGTTTACACTTGAAAGGGGATTAGGAGAGAAACCTCATGGAATAGATCATCGTGCGTTAATGGTAAAAGCCTCGATGACAGTTGATGTCCCATAATCATAACGACGAGACAAAGATTCATCGACGCATGAAACTCCTCCAACGACAACTCAATTCGACTTTGATAAACGTGACAAATTTACTAAACAATTTCATCTCTTTTAAATCATTTCAAATTGTGTTGAATATGGAAACAGAACAAAGCGGAACGAAGGAAATTTATTTATTTTTTCGAGAAGCATTAAGTTGATCGCACATATCACTTCATCGTCACCCGCCAGCGCGCAACGCTCGCTTTCATCTCGTGATTCTTTCCTCTTCGGTTCTCGATTCGCGCCCGAACAAATTGAATCTTTGTGTCTTGTTTAGACCGTCGTCGCGTTTAAGCGCGAAGTATTAACATATTTTTTGTGTGCAACCGACGACATGAAATTTCTAGTTACGAGTGCTTTCACTCGCCGCAAACACGCCGCTAAATCTTGATTCGAGTTAGGCTGGTTTAAATTCCCCCTTGATGTCTTAATGACTCATCGCTCCTTCCTGGCCAGCAGCGAGATAAAATCATCTTCATCAGCTTTTCTGTTTGTGCCACAAAGCATAAAATTCGAAATCGCCGAAAGCAAACAATAAGCAAACGATCATGAGGGCCAAGAATCGCTCGCTGTTATGTAGCAACAGCTGTTCGCGTGCCATTCATACTCCGTTTCATGAGGTTGAAGATGTCAGATTAAAGATATTTTGTTCGCAATAAATAAAATTAAATTAAAACGTTTGCTTTATTTCTACGTAGCGGAGGAGAGTTTGGAGTTCTTACCCCACCCACTGTAACTTTTTGCCACATCCTCAAACTCCCTCAAGGCCTTCAAGGTTTGCCAACAAATAAAATAAATGAGATAAAAAGTTTTATCGCAAATTCTGTGACTCACCGGAGTTTTCCTCGTCTCCTTGTCGGATGGAAGTGCTGTCCTTTGTTGTGTTATCACTTGCCGCACTCGCGCTCTACTCTCGTGCAAGCCAACAATGAAGCAGACCGAAAAAATCGATACTTTTACAACTTTCGTTCAATGTCTGTGCTGCTATGTCTGGAAGCTATTTTTCGCGTTCCTCCAAATCACTTTACATTGTCGCTATGAGACAAGCACCTAGTGCATGTTTGTTGTTGGAATCCACCGACGATTTTGCCGGCTTCCGTCTGAGAATCGGAAGGAACAGAAAACGGAAAACATTTTTCGCTGACGAGGCTTTCTAAGTCTTTGCTAATCTTTTCGCGCGTCGCACTCGCTGCCGAACAATCATATCAATTTCCACTCATTCACTTCGAATGCTTTTCACTTCGAGCACGCTTTTGAGTTAAAAATAAGTTCACTCCATACGCGAGGAGCTGAAAAACGCCCGAGAAAAACGCTTCCTCGACTTTTCACTTCAGAATGTAAATTGTGTCTGGACGGAGAAGAAAGCGAACGGTTCTGAGATTCGTCAACTGACGCATGCGCCTCGAAACTACTCTCAATTCACGAACGTCACGTTACGATCTCTTTCGGATAAATGACTGCTTCACCCTTCTGCCCGACTCCGCAGTCAGAACTGACTAGAGTCATAAAACACATGTCGTGGGTCGCTGCTGGCTTCGGTGCATGAATTTAAATTCACGAAAATTTTCGGTCTCTCTCGAATTGACGTTTATTAAGAATAACGAGGGTTGTTTATGTTCTCAATTCTCCTCATATTGTTCGGGCCCGAATAAACAGAAAATAAACTGTTACACTTCTATGTGAGAGATGCACATTGCGAGCGAGTTCCGACGTTCCCTCGACGATGGATCGAACACACTCACAAAAACTATTCGACGCGGCCCTCAACTTGACACTGTCAGCCATAAAAATCTTTCTGAAGGGAACAGAAACCTCATGAGAACATTCAATGTGATCAATGTGGAAAAATACTCTGATTCGTCTCGAGAGTTTCAACCCGATGTCAATGACCTGAAAACTGTAAACTTTCCTTCGTCTTCTCTTCGACAAACAAATAAACCATAAACCTTTTCATTTAATTGAAAAAGCGCAATTAAACTGCAAGTCAGCCAGACGTCGTTACGATTAATTTAAAAACGTCTCAGCCGGCGTTTTGCGAAGCTTGAAAACATTCCAATCGAAAGCTTCGCGAGCTTTCGCAGTCGAGGTAGCCGAGAGACTCCCCCACCCTCTCGCCAGAGAAAAACTATGAGCTCGCTCAAAATATTCAGCAACGTTCCGCGAGTCACGATCAGTTGGAATCAGCCGATCAGCAAAGCGCCACACAAAACATGGTCAGTTTTTTTTTGGCGTTGAATTTAAATACTCAATGCGATTACTCAGGTTTATTGTTGAAGTTAAATAGTTTCCTTCATTTCAAAAGTAACGAAACGAAGTGCCATCGGAGAAAGTTGCAAGATGAGTCACTGTGATATATGCAACAAGTTCAGTGATTAAGAAGGTCGTTTGAAAGCAATACAAAGTAGTTGCATGTCAATCGAGTGCATTAATTCGCTTAAGCACTCCACCTTCAATTAGGGAATTTATCGGCCGCGACGGAACAATAAAATTGAGTCGTTGGTGATCACTGCTCATTTATTGTGCCTACACCAACACTCGGCCGTCTCGCATGCTCAAATAAAAGTGAAAGCCCCAGTCGGTGCCTATTACGTGCATATAAACAGCGAGTGGAAGAAGAAAAAAGTTATGAGAAACGCCAACACAAAGGCAGCGCCGAGATTCCGATGAATGAACTTTTTGTGTGATGACCACAAATCGAGATTTAATTTGTTTTAAGTAATAGAAATTTTACGACTTAACGATCAATCGGGATTGATTCGGGGAAGATCTGGTCAAGGTATCTTTGTCGACCCACAAAGAGATATCCATCGAGGTGGGAATCACATTACGATACAGCCGGTTGACCTCCAAAGCCAGTTAAAAAAATTAATTGCGCGTATGTGATCGTGTTAAGCGCTCAATGTCTCGAGAGGTTGAAACAACAGCGCTAATAAGCATGCTTAAGATGATTTTGCGGCGAGCTCTCGTTTGAATCGCGCAACAAATTGTTTTGAGATGCTGTCACAGCGATTGCGAGCAGATAAAACTTAGCATGACAAATGAGCTTCTTCACAGATGACTTAGAGATCCGACGCGGTTATGCAAACGTGCGACGTTGGGCACCAATCGGCATTTTGTGACTTATTGCGTAATTGGTCATTAAGCTTCACTAACGCCCATTTTCACCTTTTCACAGCTCAAACTTCACAAAAATGCTTTATAACAACTTATTCTTCACCTTCCTGACTATCATCACTGCAACGTCGAGCGATGCTTTGCCAGCACAGAAAACCCCGATCGCTTATAATCTGCATCAGAACCTGTCGCCTCGCGATGTTAATGAGCTGACGAGAGATCAGAAAGCTAAGGCTGCTTTAGATGTGCAAGCGACCATTGACGAGGTTCAAAAGCTACTGTCGCTGGACCCGACGTTGCCTCGATTGACAAAGTGAGAAAACAATTAAAGCTGTTAACCGTGTCATTTGAGCATGTTAATTGAGTTAATTAAATTTTAATGGTCTCGGTCTTTTCAGGGGCGAGATAAAAGATTTGTTCGAGAAGGCGACGAAAGATGAACTAGAAAAAAGTATTTTGAACGGCGATCGAGCGAAACAAGAACATATGCAATACCTCATTCGAGCGCTGCCGTTTCACTCTGACGAAATCGAAAGCCTTGAACAACTTGCAAGGAGAACAGCGACAACGAGAGCACCAAATACTCAACCAGAAATTCCTGACGACTTGAGGAAACTTCTTCAAAACTATGGACTGATGGACGACAAAGGAAAGCCGGTTGAGATCGCACCGCTTCCCTTGGCTTCACTGCTTCCTTACGATGAAGATGAAGACGAATCTTTAAGCCCCGAAGACGTTAAGAAGGCAACATTTGTGAATGCAAAGGACTACGAGGCTTTCAAACCAATAGAAGGAAACAAGCAGAACGTTTCGACCGATATGGAGTCGTACTTGAAAAAGTTTGGCTTGGTTGGCGGGTCCGAAGATTCGAGGAAACGCAAAACTACAGCAAATACAAAGGTTGCTTCGAACTCGAGCGCAGTTGCTATCGACTCCTCGTATTTGACGCCTGGCTTCTCAAACTTGCTTGGCAATATCGGCGTGTCAGTTACAAAGGATAAACGTGGTAAGAAGATTAACACAAAAACATCTTCAAATGTTGTGAAATCAAAGTCGAAGAGTACGGATGATTACCAGAAGCTCGAGCAGCTTCTCGAGACAATTAGAGATCTGGAAAAGCTCAACGCTTCACTGACCGAGAAAGAAATCGATCGGTTAAACTTGAACAACTACAACTTCAGCGAATCTCTGTTGGCGGAAGGTCCAGATCCTATAAAATATCACAAGCAGTTCAGCGAGTTGAAGAACGAAGTGAAAAGACAAAATCCTTCTGAGCCGACGAGAGTAAGTCTCGGTCTGACCGGCCCTTTGCTTGAGTCTTCGTTGGAAGCGACAGATGATTCGAAAGTTCCAGACACGACGAGTGAAAAGCCAGAGACGAAAACGAAAGCATCAACCGCGGATACTACGACAACAACCACAGAAGAATCGTCTTCAACAACAGAGGAAACATCGTCAGTGACAGAAGAAGAAAAGAAAAACTCCTTGGAGGATGAAATCGAACCGATAGAAGAACCAGAGGCCCTGCCGCCTCCTCGCCGCTCTGGCTTCTACATGCTCTTCGACTGGAACTCATTCCTCGAAGTTGGTGAAGACCCCGAGAAGACCGTCATTAGGTTCGGCCCGAAGATCGGTGATCCATCTCGATTCCTTCCTGTAAACGTTCCATAAAATAGTTTTCTCATAATTTAAAATAAATTTTTATTTTCCACTTCTAAATTTTAGACAATAATCTAAAGTCGATTGCAAAGCTTTTTACAAAAATATGTGAACTGTTAAGTTTAATGTCTTCATCGTTTTCTTTTCTCGCGATTGCATATTTCCTTATCCATAAAACTTCTTAATGGCGCTGGTCGGACGTGAAACGGATGTCGACTAACATTTCCTCAACAATTTGTTGGCTTTTAAGTCTAGTAGTGGCATTTCGATTCTCTCGCTAAGGTTGTAAGTTTTCTCATTAGCTTGGCAAGATTGCATCTGGAGATTTCACTAAACTATCTAAGTAGTTACGCAGGGAAATAAATTAAAACACAATCGTGACCATCGGCGATGGTGTTAATGACAAAATGAAAACCGCTTTTAATTCAATGTTTCGTGTTAAAGTCTTCAGGGGGGTTGGGTCACAGACCTTTTTAGGTCGATGAATTATTAGGGTGTTGAGAGGAGCAATTAATTGATTGTCAAATCTTCCTGAAACTTTCAGTTATCATTTTTGTTTTTCTCTCGGCTGCTTTGTCCTGGTCAAAATTGTTTCTCTTCATTTGCCACGTGGATGGTTAGTTCAATTAATTTATCTAGCCAAAGTCTAATCTTCCTATTTACAGTCTTCAACGAAATTTGCTTTGAGTGAAATCCAATGGATTTTATTGTCGGCGATTAATTCTAAAGTTCTATTCAGATTTCTAGTCGAGTCACATTGTGATCCAGCAGTTTTATTTTTCGAGAACGGGTTAAACAATGATTCTTGTTCATTATTTAGTGGACGGATTACTTGTACGCTTCTCTGTTAACTGCGCAGAGCGAATGTTGAGTAAAAGTCGGGGATTAACGTCACGGCGTCTTAATTACACGATCAATCTTGATTCGGCGATTCTTGCATTTTGATTGTTGACTCATAAGATTCGTTATGCATCGTCATCGTCATTAGGATTTAATTGTAATTAAGTTTCACGCACAAACTCATTTTAGTATCACAATTTTCTTCTCTAAGAATTCTCTAAGACGTCGAAGCTTTTTTAACTTAAGGAACTTTGTTGGAAAGAAACTTTGTTGGCATCCTCAAACTTCAATACTGTTGACACTATTGAGACTCGCCGTCGACTTCTCTAAGTCCTGCCTTCGTTTGGCCGCTCGGTTGGGCATGGGCGAGCGTTGATGGCGACCATGGCTTCGTACAATTCGAGGGCTGTTATTGATCGAGTTGTTTGAGCCGCGCAGTGGCTGTCGGCGGATCGAAGCTGTTCTTACGACTGGAATTCCCAATCCGCAATCGCCTAAAGAATTGAATTATTAATGAATTAAGATATCATGATCGTGCGGCTCAACTTTACCATCAATCATCATCTTAGATGATTCAATGCCATTAGGAATCGGTGGGTGTTGATTGTGATGGTTGTTTCGGATATTTCTCTCCAAAGTCTTCCGGTGTGGTCCGAGCGGTGGTAGTTGCTGGACGCTGATTGGTGCTTGGTGTGTGGGCACTACCGGAATGCCTATGTCGTTTTGATTCTGCGGCGATGAAAGACAATTATTATTGTTGAGAGAAGCCAGTTCCAATCGATTCTAAAAGACACAGTCAGGAGTTTTTGTTTTTCGTTTATGACTCAATTAGAGACAGAGAAGGGCAGAGGAATTGTGCAGACTTGCGTTAGCAAAATATCTCAAGTGACAAATAGGAGTGAAGGAGGATGAAAAAAGCGAAGAGACGTTACTGGCGCTACTGGCAGGAAAAGTTGGAAAATAATCTAATTAGGTGGTAATCGTCTTACTTTTTCATCGAGAGGATTTGGCGTGATGTTGATTCTGATCATTCCGTTGAGTCGGTTGCGGTGAATGGGCGAACTTAATACTCGGCCTCCATTGACAGTCGAGTCGTTCTGAATGTGATTCGGATTCGATTTGCTTTCTTGCTCTGAAAAATTATCGGTAAGTAATAATGGAAGGGAGTGGAGTTTGTGGTTTTACCTTCTCGTTGCGTGTTCACCATATCTCGCCGTCGTTTCAGAGCAATGAAAATCAGCAAAAAGATAAGGAATAGCAAAGCACAAGCGCCGATGGCGCCAACGATAAGTGGCAAGAACGACGACTGTCCCTTCGAATCATCAGTGACTGGTCGCAAGGTTGGATGAGTTGTCGATGGTGGTGAGGTTGGTTCTGATTTAAAAGAATATTCATGTAACTGGAATAAATGAAAAGCAGCTCAAACTCACTCAAAGTTCTTCCCATGACAATGGAACTGAATTCAGATGCTGTGAGCGATGTGAAGCTTTGAATTTTGAACTCGTAATTCATTCCTGGCTCGAGGTGTTTGATCAAAATGTGTCTTTTGTGTGGACCTTCAGCGGAGACGATTGAGTATTCGTCGGCTGAGGTTGTAGGACGATAGCTGATGTAGAAGCCACCGAAGTTGTGCTGGTAAGGCTCAGGGATTGACCATCTAACCGTGACTTCATTTTCTGACACTGGGGAGATTTGAATGTCGTTGGGCACCGGTAGTGCTGCTTTGTTGCTTGGCTTGACTCGTTTCAAGTGGAAGCGACGGATCGGGCTTTGTTTGTTGTCGTTGTTTGAGTAAACAGCCGAGATTCTGAACTTGTAATGATGGTCGAGCTTCAACTGATGAATCTCGTAGGAACGCAAGTGTGGTGGAATGTCTTCGTTCAGCGTAATCCAATCCTCGTTTGACTTTTGCTGTTTATGTTTCTGAGCATCGGACGGCACCATCATGTACTGAACCTTGAAGAACTGTATCGGAAGCGACCCGTCGGTAGACGATGGGACAACCGACCATTTTACCATGACAGACTCGTCGTTCAATCGAGTGATGTTTGGCTTCGATACACTCGGCATGTTTGCTGTTTAAAGAGAATAAACAGAGGAAACTTTGAATAAACTTTCGGACGACATGTCACGCAAGCCCATCGCAAAGCCAAAGAAGAAGTTTTTCTGTGACGAGAAGAACTTCGACGAGAACTTGAGCGTGGTCAAAATTGAGCGCTGTCTCGAGTGCCCGGTTTTCATTGAGAAATCAATGGAACTCTTCAAGTTCATCTCTGACAAATTTCCGAAGAACAAATTCAAACTCTTGCTCAACGAATCTGAAGTTGACGGATCAAAAATTGAGCCGCGATTTGGAGCGTTTGAAGTCAGCTTTGCCAAAAACTGTCAAATGACGTATCACCTCATCTGGAGCGGCATCAAACTCGGACCACCGCGGAGAGATAAATTCCCTCCAAATCTCGAAGAGCTTTCGCGAAAGGTTCAGAAACTTCTTGTGACTGGATGAGTAAAAGCATTTTAACACTCACGTCCTTTGTTCTTTCTGCGCTCGTTGGGCGGTCGATTGTTGTTACGCGATCTCGATTTCTGTGGGATTCCGAGTGGAATTGGTTTGCCTTCACCATCGATCTGCTTCGGATTGACTTGCAGCAAAGCTCCTTCGTTGACTTCCCCGACTTCGTTTCTGGCGAAACATTGAACGATGCCCGCGTGTTTCTTCTCGACTGATCGGATGATGAGGCGAGAACCCAGCGAGCTAATAACTGGATCGAATCTCGTGTTCTCGCCGTTAATCATCCAATAGATTTCAGGCTCAGGTGATCCAGAGGCGCGACAATGTAACTCCAACTGATCGCTTTCGTTCGTCAGTGAAATTCGAGGAGCTTCAACGATCTGCGGCATTTGAAGAACGTTCAGTCTAATTCTCAGAACTTTTACTGCGTTGTCGCCGTTATCCAATCGACATATGTAGTCTCCTTGGTCCTCAGATCGGATGTCGGTAATCAGAAGACCATAACCGAGAATCGTAAATCGCTTAGATTGCAGGTCAACGTTCGCGTCTGGTCTACTCCATGTCGCTTTCGGAATTGGGTTAGCAACTCCGGGACATTCGAGCAAAACTTTGTCGCCAGGTTTTGCTGAGAACACCATCGGCGGTTCCAAAAGAAAACTACAACGAAATTAAATCACTAAGTATGCTTAATACCAAAGAGAGACTGAGTGAATTACTTTGGTGGACTTCGTGGCATTGTGGCTACGGTGAGTGAATATCGCTGAGGCATTTTGATCTCAGCACCTGTCACCGTGTTTGTTGCCGAGCAACTGTAGATTCCTGAGTCTGCGGCAGAGATATTACTTAAAATATAACCGCCGAACTTGCTTTGGACTTGATCCGACGAAGGCAGAAGCACGTCGTCCCTAAATAATAAGGCAATGTTAACTGCTAATTTAAAGATAAAACGGTGAATCTTACTTGTAGTAGCTCCACACTGGGTCTGGAGCTGATATAACGTCGCCGCAGCGAATTATCAGACTGTTCTTGGGCGCAACCTTCCAATGTATCAGCTGCTTATTCGAGTCTTTGCTGTCTAACGACATCGTTGCCAGTCTTAGTTTCGCCGATATCGACGCATGTGCTGACGCTCCGAACCAAGCAACACATCGATAGTCGCCGACTGTCTTTTGATTTACGAACACGTGGAGCTTCGATAGCCGGTCCTTTGTTGAAATATTGTACCCAGACTAATGGACGACGATTTAAATAAAATAACTTTGTAATTCTAAAGACTTCTTACCATTTTGTGAATGTTTATCAGATGATCTCGCTCATCAGCGTTGCTGCCTTGCGGCCGAAATCTAAATTCTAATTTCTCTGGCGGGAGATTCAGCTCACACTGTAGTTGGACCTCATCGCCGGGAGGAGCATCTGTCGACTCTGGTGACTTGATCATATAAGTCCCTAAACTAGATTCGGGTTCGTGACTGAACGCATTAAGCTCGACAAGTAGCGAGCTTATCAGCAGCAGCAGAACGAGTGGCTTTTGATATGAATAAATAAGTTTCTCCATTGATTGAAGCATCGGCATTCTGTTGGCTCTGCAAGCAATAAGGGAAATAATAAAAATTAATTTTCAAATCCTGTTCTGATCGGGTTTAAGTGAAGTCTAAACGATTCTTGTTCGCATTAACATTCCGCTCAGGAAACTCGCTGCATTCGCAATTCTGCAGTTTAATCAACTCCATTCGTTCCCGCCATTTCCGTATCAGCGAGTGAAGTTAAAAATTGATTACAGTGAAGTGAAAATGTTCTGCAACCGATTTATCAAGTTCTTGTTATCAAGAGAATAAAACGATTTACCGCCGAGCGTGTATCGTTTATCAATCAGCGTTTTTTGCCCTCTCTAACTCGATTAGGTTGAAGTTTGTTTTACATTGCCGCTCGTAAACTTATCGCCGATGGCACGAATTATTTGTACGAGTTTGTTTTCGACTCCCGCGGTATCAAAAGGCTCTCGAGACGGCCGATCATGATCGGAGTAATTTGACAACCGTTAACATTTCGAAAGATAGCAACTTGGACCATCCGCGAAATCGTGTAAAGATTCATTCAGCCCGATATTTCCCATCGGAGGAAGATAATGAAGGGGGATAAGCTCGAAGCGGGCACACAAATGAGAATGAATCGGCTCGAAGTTGTGGATGACACACCTTTCTGTGTTTCGTTTTTCTTTTGTCGACCTTTTTCGGAGGTGAAGAAGAATTATTAATGCTCGGTGGAGTGCTGCATTCCTGTATCTCGAGAGATTTAGCCTCGCCGAGTCTTTTGTCATTCATAATCAGACATCGACAATCACGAAGCGTTGTCTGGATGAATTCAGGAAACCAAAAATTGCCCAATCTAATGCTCTGAAGCATGTTCTTCCTTTCGTTTCACCGCATGCTTGCGCTCTTTGGCGTGCCGTGGGATAGCGACAAAGTTTTTTCAGTCTTGAGGTTTCATCCAAAAATCATAATTAAACCCTTTCCGCCGTCGTGAACTCAATTGCTTCCTGATGTGTATCAATTTCAATTTTACCAGCGAGAAACGAGCAAGGTATCAATTTCCAACTGTGAGTGCAGCATGGCATAAGAAGCAACGACCCTTTAGTTATGCCTTTGTCATTCCACAGAAATAATTCGTGAGGAAGTCTTCCGATAATTGCCTCTCCAAATTTACCGAGTTCAAGTGGAGACGGAAGCAGACTCACTTAAAGAAGCTAACGTATTTTTAAAAGTGAATTAGGCTGGCACTGATTAAATATCGTCGTAAAACGATGCTGCACCTGCTACGCTCATGTTTCACAACAAACTTCCATAAAACTTGGGATGACACAATTTCCCCCAAACCTCGCTCCCGCGCTCTGGACGTTTTTCTTCAAGCATTTCTTTGAGGAAATCCGAGAATGATTTACGCAGGAAAAAAACAAACGTCGACGACGCGTGGTGGAAGCAAGCATACATTTTCATTCTCTCGCCAGCCTCTTCTTCATTATAATTATGAATTTACACGATCTTTTTTTGGCACACTGTCAACTGACACTTTTTGTTTGATGCTGAGCGCACCACATTCATGCGAAATCTTGAAACTCATCGTCGACATTTGAACGTTGAAAATCTTCAGGTATCGCGATACGTAAAGTGAAGTGTCGCGTCGTAGGCACAACAGGAAAGCATTTGAAGAAACAACTGCACGAGTGAATGAAAGTGTCGTTTGAAAGCAAATGGCTTAATTGTGTAAATTGAGATTGTGGAGGAACGATAGCGAGTCCTACGACGATCGAGGCAGGTCGTAGACAAGAGAGAGATTGAGGTGCATGTGGGCATTGCCATCGAACGCGAAGGTAATTTGTGGTGGGAGTTCACTCATAACGAGACTCTTGATGGCCGGAAACAGACGACAAGTTGGAAGAAAACGAAATCAAGTTGAGCAAACGATCGATAAGCATCGTCATAAGTCGTCGAGTCTTGTGACATCCCATCAATAAATCTTATTTTCCTCGCATTTTCCACCAAAGCTATTTCTGGCTAATGACATTTGTAGAAAGGGCGATCGTAAATTAGCCAACCATTCGATTGGGCTTCACGCATCTTCACCATAAATCTATGATAGCAAGTCTGATTTATGATCTGAGAGGCGGAAAATGAATTTAATTTTACGATGACGAGCGTATAACTCACATGGGCACCTCGAATGTTAATTGATAATCAAACTCGCCAGCTTCCCCAAATATTTTTCGGCAAATCTCGCCGGACTGGAAGCGATTTCGTGACTAATAAGATCTCGCCAACCCAGCGAACAGCGAGGCACTGACGATCGCATTAATAACCTCGTCCACCTGCCTCAAATCCGCCGCTTGTCGCCGTAAAACGATTAAACTTTCCCGAAAAAGTCAGCCTCGGCGGTGAGCGCGCGGTGTTTCGAGATGATGAAGAAGCGAATTCCTCCAGCACAAAACGCGAGAATAAAAATGAAAGACTTGTTCCCTCCAGAGACTTGATTATGTTTGTTATTAAGACAGAAGAGAATAAAAATACAAATAAAAAGTATTAAAATCATGGTTGTGTATTGTGACTTGAATACTAAATATTGAATTAACATTTTATTGGAACTCATTTGAATATTTTGGTTATTACTCGATGTGTTCTCCGTTTGGCTAATCAATTCAACCAGTCCTCAGCGATCTCTAGCGGCTCCGAACGACATAATCAAATTCCAGAGGAATATTTTCACATGGAACTTCTTCTTCGACCTGCGATCACTCGAGACGTTCGGAGCACGGAGAATGTCTTTCTCGCACACGGTGGTTAGACGGGGGCAATGGCAAGAAGAAGTCCTATTCATAATGCATTAGAATTTCAGATCACACGAGGCACTAAAAGGCTTCTCGTTTCGAGGGATTTTGTAGCTCTCTCCGTTCCGTGTCTTGTATATTTTCTTCGCCTCTTTTTGCTGCTTCGCTTGTAAAGACATTCTTTCCTGACCCGACGACGATGTTAACACAAATTACGAATAAAAGGAGGAACATTGGCAAAGTCATCGGATTTTGTTTGTTTATAAATCGAATTATCTCAGCGAGGGGGCTTTTCTGTGCACCATTGTGAAAGTTCTGCTCGTTAGATCATCAGTGATCATCAGAAACAGATAAGAACAAAGTCTTCAACGTCTCGACTTTTAGGAGAACCGACTAAATATTTCGAAAATCAACCAATTAGCTCATCAGTTTCCGAAGAAGTCTTGAGAAAATAATCTCAAAATGTCACTTGACTCTTATTTCGTTCGCTTGAAGATGCTCGACACTCGTGAAAATCCAATTAATCAGAGAGGAAATCTTCAGAGTTCTAAAATCAACTGATGTTTCCTAGAGACAATTTACATCGACAAAGGTTGGGCTAGCAGTCACAACTTTGTCGTGGTATCACTTAACATAGTAAGTAGCTAAGTCTCTACAAAATTTTGTATAATTTTTATCTGTGAGATTGTAAATATGTATCACTGAGATGAAACTTCGCATCCATGACATTTTAATTGAATAAACCCTAATCTGCTATCGCCCAGCCGTCGTCACATCGATCTCGTCGCAATAGTTTTATTGGAAAATCGTCTCCAGCTAGAAGAGTGCGATAGCCTCTAAGCTTAGTCTGAGAACCGGATATTAATCTCCAAGTGGCTGCTAAAATCTTAAGACAATCTTATTCAAATAATGCTCAAAAGTCGAGATTTCCAATTAGTTTGCCGATAATTTTTGGCGAGGTTTTCGTCTTCTCTGTTTAACCATTTTAACGCTTTGAAATTCCTAATGCTTGGGAACGTTTTCGAGAGTGGTTGTAGGCAGAAGCGCCGTTCGGGTCTTTGATCGTGATTGAGACGTTTCAATCGGTGGAAGAAAGGCCGGCGAACAACAAAAGAGAGAAAGAAATGTGAATTCCGCCGCAACTGCAGCAGTTCAGGATATTCACGATTAACATGTAATTTCCGCTCGTTACACCGAAATTCCGACAATCGATTCTCGTGAAAGATCATTTTGTCTTTGTGCTTCTGCCCAGGAATTTCCTTTGATATTTACGGTGAAAATAAAGCGAGCGAGAACAGACTTTCATGTTCAGATCGATTGTTTAACGATCCGCAGTTAGTTTTATTTTCCATCATTTCCCTCTCTCGATCGACTCAATTTTCGTTTTATTTCCAGCGCACAATCATTATAAATTTCTCATTAAAGTTAAATGGAATCGAAGGCGAAATGTTCGCTGCATCGGAAGCAGGGTTGTCGTGGGAGAGCCTAAGCAACTTTCGCTTGTCGTTTGCGAAATTGAATATTTTTAAAAGTAATTTCTCGAACCACCGAAAGCGAAGACGAAGATTGACGCGAGACCACGCAAGTGAAACTGCAATTTCTGTGAAATGGAAACGCGTCTCGCAACCCTGAAGTCGGAAGAATTCCAGTTTCTACATCCACATCTTGCTTCTTTGCCTTCTTTCGTAAATATTTTTTCCTTTTACGATTTTCGTCTCTTTTTTTATTTGGTTCACTTGTTCCATTCTTATACACATTCACAGGCCGATACTTGGAGTTACACATTCCAGTCTCTCGAGCCACCTTTTATTCTCGTTTTATTTCCTCAAGAATTTCATCATTGGTTCGCTTCGATTCTTTTCTGTCGGATCTTCACTGTGCAGGGCGATGTGTGCCACATCGCTTGCTCACCAGATTGCCGCTCGCTTCATTTCTTGTTCGCTTTTCCATTAACTTTTCCTTCTCCTCCGACTCTTCGAGGAACAGAACGAATGAAGCAGCCAACTATAACTCAATGTCGTATACGAAGAATCTTTATTGCCGTCTTCCTCCACGAGATTCTTTTTCCTCTCGAAAAGCGAATAACTCCTCTTCGGGTCGTCGGTGGCAATTTATTTTTCTACCTTTTGATATCTCGAAGGCAATAAAAGAAACGAAACATCATTACAGGTAGTGCCGCTACTTGTTGCCCGCTTGTTTTAGGCACAAAACTATTCGCTCCGAATGCTTTTATTTTATTTCGTCTCAACATCTTCTCGCTGATTCACTGGACGACGAACGTGGACCAACGTGATTTAACCTTTGCACATGAGCCAGAGAGAAGGCGATTATTATGCAAGGCACCGCACGACGACTGAAATATAAATGACAATTTTATTCGTCTGGCTTTTCGCGTGTAATTTTCTCCTTCATAAAGTGCATTTTATTGTCTTGTCGCGCGAAAAACAGGCTCGTTAACTCTAGTGAACGATCTTTGCTCCTTGAGACAGAAATGCTTTTCACAAGCGTACAATCGTTTCGGATTTTGTGGGATTCCTTGAAGAGAAATCAGTTTGCGGTGATCGCTTCGTGCTTCTGTAAGGCTTCGAAGATTGCAGATTGTTTCTGTGGTGCGTTCACGAAAACAAGCGGATTGGTTGATTGACGATAAACTTGGTCGTTTGGGGTTCCCGATGTTAAGTCTCTCGAATTTCTGAGGTTCCGCGCTCCTAATCCTCCGATCCGTTAATGACCTATCATTACTTCACTCAGTTTTCTGATCATCTTACGTCAATAGCAATTTAGAAATCCTCACATTTCTCGTGGAATCTCTAAATCTTGTAAATAATGATTTTTCGGTCTAGAGTGCCATTAGGCAGTTTCTCATATCGCTTCGCGTCGGCACTAAGTGTAATTGCGAAATCATTTTTTCCTCGCTTTAATTTCATAGAACAAACCATCAAATAAACTTGGAAATTATCTCCAGCGTTTAATGAGGTTTCCCGCTTCTAACATGCACGGATCTCTCTCGCACATGAAGGTCTATTAATATCGTCTCTCGGAACGCATCACTCATTAGACTCTTTCATAGTTCCTAATGCCTTCTTCTTGTTTTGGGTGATGTCAAAATGTTGATTCCTCCGCCTGCGAGGTGATGTGTGTTTGTAGGAAAATATTTTCACGAGGAAAATGCATTTCCACGTAGGTGTCGCGAGCTGACGAAAATTTCTTATTAGTCACATCTAAATGCCGGGGATTACGAGCCGTTTGGGCGGAAGAATTTTTATGTTTTCACAGGAATCTCAACGATCGCCGGACGCTTTGTATGGCATTCACATAACGAGGTAGTCAAAGGAAGAGCGAGAAAGAAACAGACCCATAAATCCCTAAGAAAGGCCTGCCCGTTGTCAAGATTGCCTGCGATGACAAAAGATCGCTTAGGAAGCCCTGTTGTAGCTAATGAAGTTGTCTAAGAAATTTTCTGAATGTCTCGAAAGCAAAAACAGAAAACATGCTGGCCGTCTTAGAAGAGAGACCCACTTGCATGTGCTTGCACCACACACTAAAATCGCTTTTTATCTACTGCCATTTACTTCTGCAACACGATCCCTTTCTACATGATCTGTAATGTGTTTTTTCTTTCGTTTCTTGCTGCCTCGTTCTCATCTGATGTTTATTTTTTATGAGAATATTCTTTTTGCTGCTCGCTGAGCGACGATAAGGCAACCGCC
Source organism: Smittia sp. YW1114-2 (assembly GCA_033064975.1). Classification (NCBI taxonomy): domain Eukaryota; kingdom Metazoa; phylum Arthropoda; class Insecta; order Diptera; family Chironomidae; genus Smittia; species Smittia sp. YW1114-2. Next base: position 9,802,959 of record CP093834.1, on the reverse strand, counting down.
AGCATCTTAAGTGGCGCGCTCATATTGTTGTTTGAATGCATAATTTCGTATTATGTCATGCATCGCAAGCCTACATCCTTTCCCAGCTTCTCCTTCTTCACTACTCACGTTAGCATCGCATTTAGACGAGCGAATTTATTCGAGCGATGGCACTTTTATCAAGATGCAGGGTTTATGAGTTGGTGGGTGATGATTTGCATGGAGATTTGGTCGCTCTTCACTTTCAATGATTGCAATTTGCAGTTGATTTATGAAGCCGATATAAATATTTCGAGCGACACCGCCTTCAATCCCTGCCAACGACGCTGCATCGTATCAAAATTCACGGTTAAATTAAAAGAATTTCGTTTCTTCATCTTGCGCTTTGTGAAAACAATTTTTTACGAGCAATTCGACGACGATTTTTTATTGAATAAATGTGACCCAAATGAGTGAGAGCTGCGCTAATTCGACGTGCTGTGCTCCACAACGATCCCAACCCTCGAGCGCGCTATTTAGTTTTTCAATTCCCATAAATAAGAACAGATTGTAAATAGACGACGACGACGACTTATCGACTCGCATCGAAAACAGAAAATCAAACACGAAAATTTTATTTCTCTTTGGCTGATAAGCGCAATCAAATATCGATGGAGAACCTTCGTGTTCGGATTAGTTTACTATTTATTTTCGTTTATCTTAAGTCAAGCGAACTCACCCAAAAAAATATTGTTTGACGTTCTCTAAGTGGAGTGCGATGCAAGATAAATCAAATCTGCTCCTCGGCCGTCGCGAGTCAATTTTCTTCTCTCCCTCTCGCTCGCCTTTTTGCGGTGATGCAATTTAATGCAACTGCGCTCGCCAATGTGATTATTGCAATTTAATATTCCTGATATGTTTTTCGTTCTCTTTCGACTCGATCTTTCTTTTCCTCAATGAATGTGTGTCTCAGAACAAGAATCATAATGATTTTCGCGCAAGTATTTTCAATCATTTTTTATGTTGCATGTTTCGTTTGGCTCTTTTCTCTTCCCATTTATGTGAGAAGGTAGAAAAATCTTTATTTCTTCTCGTATTCTCCTTTGATCGCAATTCACTAAAAACACCTACACATCAAGCGATGTACCAATACTCAGGCTCAGTCGATGAAACTTCTTCACTTTTTTCATTTTTCTCTTCTCGTCTTCGAGAATTCACTTTTGGATCGCGTCTTTTACATTCTTCGTTATCCGAGTGTGCGTGAATATCATAAGAAAATATTGGAAAAATCCACTGAATTTCGATTCTTTCCCTCAAATTTAGAACAGGGAAACTCGATCACACTTTGTCAACCGCTCAACATGTGCGCACTGTGAATGAGAATAGCAAAACCACGGCTCCGTTTTCCACTTAAAGATCAGTGAATATTTTCTTTCGAATACTTTGTCGAGCGCGAGTCACAACCTCATGCAACGACTGTCGATCTTATACTGAAAACAAATGATCGTCAGCACAATCTCTCTCTCGTCTCCGACCCAAGTTTCATTTTCCTAAATATCTTTTTCACCCGCTACGCTTTTGAAATCGGACTTTGTAGACTTCGGAGAAGGGAACATGCATAAATTACATTATGAAAACATATTCCACAACCCGTTGCGGAAGCTCTCGGTACTCCGTCACTTCTCCCATGTCAAAGCTCCCACGAATTTACCCAGCGCCTGCGCATGTCCTCGAAATCCACGTGTTTCTGAAAGCCAACGGTGAGAGTTTAACATCGCGGGAGTTTTCAATCGAGCGGTAACACATAAGAAAATAAGTTTTTAAATATTTTTAATAATTTCTCATGGTAGTTAGAAAGGCAAAGAAGGTTCAAAAGAAATAAAATAATCTAATTCGTGTGATTAAAAGTACCGATCGGGCCCTTAAATTTAGGTTTTCGCAGGAGTTTCCAAAACATTTGCTTCTTCCTGCTCATTCCCCAAGCCAACGGCTCACGAAGCTCCGCACACGAACTCTCCGAAGGCAAAAGTTCTCCGTTTCATCTCCTCGTTTCGCGTGACGCAATCTCGGGACAAGTCTCGCTTTTCAAGAGACGGAGAGAAGGCTGTTTTTGTTGAGCGCAGAAAGCTGTTCTGCTGTAGAGCATTAAAAAACTTCATTCGAATAAAAGTTTTCAAATGATTGAAGCGTGTGTCTGAGGGCATGAAAAATGCAAAGTTGTAAAAAGTGAGTTGGAGACGTGTGGCTTGTAATCCTCAGTGATAAACAAATCATCGAGTGTGAAATTGAACAAAATCGATAAATTTTCACTTCGCTGCTCGAAAAGCCCGAGCAGAAGCTCCATGAGAACTTATCGATTGACGTCTTTGACGAGTTTTTTGTTCTTTCTAGATATTTTTGGAAGTTGTTGACGGTTGCACGGGGTAAAGCTTGTTTCCGCTCGAGAGAACCGAAAATTGATTTTCAATCAGAGCCAGCAATCATGAAGTGTCGTGGGAATTTCGTCGATAAGCTCAATGTTGATTAAACTCGGAATGGGCAAACCGCGTCCTTAATATCAAATATTAGATTAATCAGAGTGCATCAGTAATGATCGTTAATTTGTCTCGGGACCTCGAGACTCAGATAATTCTCCTCGGGCATCAACGCAGCACAAAAAACACTCCGTCGATCCGTTGTTGTCTCTTGACATTGAACTTTTGTATAAGCCAACAGCGAAAAGATAATTTTTCGCTTCAAGCGTCTTTAGTTGTTCCGCGGGCCAGCTGGCCGTTTGTATTTTTTTTGAAGCTTCCAATCGCTACGCACGTGTGCGGTTTCTCACTTTTATCGCTTGTAAGCATTTCACAAGACCTTGCATGGGATTAGCGAGAGCAAAAGCTTTTGACATTTTTCTCATCGCCTTCAAGCACTCTGACAATTGCAGGGCGAGGAGATAAAGACGACTTAATTGACGTGAACAAACACATAAATAAGATTAAATCGCCAAATAAGGACCGTCTGAAGCGCTGAGCTTATTTACATTTCAAGCGAGCTTAAGATTCGCCGCTCTCTTATAAACAAAACATTGAAAAACAAATTTATTATCATTAGAATTATCAGCGCCTCATTTTAAAATACGAACGATTCAACGCAATGAACCCCGCAACTTGTTTTTAAACATTCAAAGTGGCTGTCGAAATCAGGGTTTCCGTGTTAATGACCAGATCAAGTCTGGATCAGGTCAGAGACGTTAAAAGACAAAAAGATTAGTCGCGTGCTTTCCTAGCCAAACCCAATCAAGACAACAACCCAGAACCCCTGATTAGAAGAATGTAGCTATTGAAACATATTAGCGAACGTTTTATATATTTATGATGATAACGATTGAATTGGAGTGAGTGATTGATTGCCATCGAGCCTACTCGCGATGGATTATCGTCACTCGTGTTTTAAATAAACAAAAACAACACTCACCGTCTAATCTCATAATAGCACGCTTTAATCCGAACGAAATTTAATTAGGCGCGCTCGCATTAAGCTAACGACATAGCCGAAACCGGATCTCGCTTATCACTAATCCAATGACTTTTGATTCCTTTCACTTCGTAGCAAATGCTTTGAGTGATAATCTTAGAGTAACACGCTCGACATAGAATGGATCCAGCGTCCGAAGCAAAGATTTTAGCCAGTCGCAAAGACTTTTTAACATTAGATAGCGCACCGTTAGCGAATAGAAAGCAAGAAATTAAGCTTGGCAATGGACGAGGTAATGAAATACTTTAGTGCAAGTTGAATGCTCCTGTTTGCTGACCTGCTATTTCACTCCTTCTCGCCCTCCTTCCTTTATGCATTTGTGCCCACCGCGTGCGCGTTCGTAGATTCAACAGCATCCTGTAATCGTTTCCAACTCAAGCACAATTATTGTAAATTCCTCCCGAAGACTCAGTCGTTGGACATTGTGGACGAGTCTGCAATTGCCAACATCGTGAGCGGTGAAAACTGCTTCGAGTCGATTAATGAAGAATTGATGCAAACAGCAACGCCGAACGATGAGACGTCACAGCCTATGATGCCAAAGCTCACATCTTTGGATAATAACACAAACTGTCAGGCTCGTCCGATCTTCCCGAATCTCTCATATTCGCCCTACGGAAGTCCACGAATCTCAAGGAAACCTGCACGTGAATCGCGGCGCGTCTCCATCGACAAGAATGGAAGCTTCCTGCAGCTGAATCAATATAAACTGATGGATCAAATTGGTGTTGTAAGTTGCGATTTCTTCTAAAGATTGCGAGTCAATGAACTTTCGAATATGCGATGTTAATGACCTTAACGAGGCTTGAATTGGCCAGAGCCACACGCGATTGATCAACTTTTCTCCCGATCAATCCAGTGTACATTTCTAATTGGCCTCTTAGCTGTTCAGGAAGTTTTGATTGCTGCTATGAGCGATAGAGTTTTTTACTCAAAGCCTCTTATTCCCTCATGTACTCATGTTCGTAAAATATTCACAGGGTAGTTACGGGTTAGTTAAGCTAGCTTATAACGAGGAAGACTCGCAGCACTACGCAATGAAGATTCTGTCGAAGAAGAAACTGCTGCGTAAGGCTGGAATCGGGTTGAATCGAGGTCATCCGAGGCGAGGGGTGAACGCGACGACGCCTTTGGATCGCGTTTATCGTGAGATTGCTGTGCTTAAGAAGCTCGACCATCCGAATGTTGTTAAACTAGTTGAAGTTCTTGGTGAGTTCGAGGCTTCTTGAAAAAGCTTGTAGTTAATCTCGACACACCCTCTAGATGATCCAATCGAAGACGCGCTTTACATGGTCTTCGAACTGGTCACAAAGGGCGAAATTCTAGAAATCCCCACGAGCAATCCGCTGACGGAAGAGCGTGCCTGGTTCATCTTTCGCCAAGTAATTTTAGGCGTCGAGTATCTCCATTACCAGAAGATTATTCATGGCGACTTGAAGCCGGAAAATCTTCTTCTTGCCGACGGCGATGTTATCAAAGTGGCCGATCTTGGAGTTTGTAATGAATTCTTAGGGGACGACGCGTCGATTGACCAGCGAACGGCCACGGGAACGCCCGCGTTTCGTGCACCCGAAACCCTCTCCGGTCAGAAAATCTACTTCGACGGTAAAAAAGCCGACATCTGGTCGCTTGGCATAACTCTTTACGCTTTCGTCTTCGGTGATGTTCCTTTCAAAAGTGTAGCGATTCCGGTGCTGTACGAGCAAGTCAAAAACGATGACATTTCATTCCCTGCCAAAGCTGTTAGCGACGACTTAAAGGATCTAATTGTACAGATGTTGAACAAGGATCCGGAGACTAGAATAAACATGCAGCAAATTAAGGTGAAAATGTTCAATCGATTCCCAGCGTGAAATTTAAACAAATTTCATTTTCACAGGAACACAAATGGATAACTCAAGACGGCCAACATCCCATGCCAACGGAAGAAGAACATTGCCAACGTTTAGTGCAAATAAGTGAAGAAGACATCTCGTCCGTCGTGAAGTCAATTCCGAAGCTCGACACTTTGATTCTCATCAAAAAGATGCTGAAGAATCACTCGTTCCAGAATCCATTCTTAACGGCGCTAGGCAACTCGTCCGTCGCGAAGACTCTCGCCTCACGGATATCGCGACTCGAGAGGTTCCAGAGCAGCCGCTCGAATTCGGCGCCTGGGAACTATCAGAACCTTGCGCCGTGCGGGTCATCCGCCGCCTCAACCGACTTCGACTCACCTGTTGATTGAGGAAACTTTCTTGGCCAACAATTTTATCGCAAACCTACTTTTTAAATCTTCGACTCTTTTATGAAAGCCTGTAGCTTCGAATCGTAATCGTTCGTTTTTATTGTCCAGTCGAAATTCCCTCGCATACTAAAGAGATTCATCTATCCATCGCTCTCTAGCACGTTTGACAAAGATTTTAGTTCGCGCTCGGAATGGAGGCTAAAGTTTTTATGTGGTTGTTTTAACTAGACTCGCTAAGGAAATTGATAAAAAATTGTTTTAATACAAGAAACTAAAAGCTTTAAAAGATAATTGAGGACAAGATTAAATCGATAAAATGTTTTTAAAAGGATAATTCACTTAACATACAACTGAGCTTTTAAAGTTTTCTTCATTGTAAAATAGAGAAAGTTCATTGCGTTAGACACTAACGGTTAAAGTAATGACTCGTTTGTTGAGGTACGATTGATTGTTGAGGTACAATTGTCGAAGCTTTGTGATGAGTGGTTACGCTATTCATTACTATTAGGCCAATAGCCGTAATTATACCAGTGATCCCTTTGGCCCCGGCAATTATTCATACCTCTACAGTTGAGCTATTTGCTTTATATAGACAGAAAGGAATTCGCCGATGCGAAAGTATTCTAGCCTCATCGATAACTGTGGGCTTGGTGACCTGGCATCTTAAATGTTAAGCTCGAAACTGCTGTTGAAGCTAAAAAGCTTTGAGAAGTGCAAAAGCTTTCAAAAGTGCTTTTTGAAAACATGTGATTCCGAGAAATTCCCTAACGAACCGAGCCCCGCTTGCTGATGGGACCATATGATTTCACCTCCCAGCTGTATCCTAGATATCCTTGTTAATTAATTGATAGTAAAAGTTTTACTGTTAAACATCCCTGATCACATACAACGAATCCGACGGAAGATAAGCGACTGCCTCGCGCAGTTCAACGGTGATACACAAAAGGATTTTCTATCGATAGCGCCGAGTCCACTATTTGCTCCCATATTTATTTTCGTGATGTCATTCACAGGCGCCACAAAGATAAGACGAGAGAAATGCATGAGCAAGATTAGGAAATATTTTTGTGAAATTCGAAAGCTTTAAAAACCAATTCGTTATTCAATTTTTATAATAAGAAAATATGCGATCGATTTGTCGTCGAATTGAAGTTAATTGACCAATCCAGTTGTTGAAGCCTCGTAGTTTTCTAGATCCTATAACGAACCAAGTGCATCCTCGTGCAAATCTCTTATCACCTCAACCAACCTTCTCTAACTCTTTCTGAAATCTCTAGCGCATATCACGTACAAGTAAGCAACGTTATCCTTGCATTCCTTCTGCTACCGTTCAACAACGATGTCGTCCACTTGGTGGTGGGTGGAGAGTGTCGAAACAAATATTCAAGACGACCTCTTGGCAGGTGATGTTCCAAATTCCCGTTGTTGAATGGCACCGTACTTAAATTTCTTTCCTTTAACTTTTCCTTTCACGACGAAATAAACAACTTCAACTTAAACTTATCACACTTAATTGAAAACATGTCTCTCGATGTTCATACGTACTTATATTTTCGACTTGGATGTTTTTACTAAGCGATTGTGTTAAAATTTATCAAAGCTGCAAACATTTTTAAGATTTTGAAGAATGAAGGAATAAAAGTTATTTCAAATCTCTTACAAACTAAGTGTCAGTCTGAAGGAATTCCACAGCTATGATACGCTGTGAAGGCTTGGGGATTGCATCGTACTCTGGAACGAGGGAATGAGCTATAAGTGCTCGCGCTGCAACTCCTTAAGTTTGTTTTTCTCTTACTTACATTGCCAACAACCAAGAGATGTTTCAGCAACTCACTTATGCATACCAACGTTAACACCCTGAAGAGTTTCCCAACACCCACAAAAACTTTTCACCACTATCAGTTGTCGAAGTTCTGGAAACTTTAAGCATTTGCTCTACCAAGTAATCTTCTCTCAACGGAAGTTTGTTTGAACAACTTTGAACCCTTCACCACAAAACACAGTTTTCATTTCTTTAGGAATTTATGCAATTTTATTACAAACGATCAGTTGTTTCTGTGTTGTCTGGAACACATTTTTCTTGCAAGGGAAATAAAAGTCACCAAGAATAAAAATCAACGGAGAACTTCATGGGGGGATAATCATAATTGCTAATTTCGAACATAACGTGTTCTCGTATTAAATATCAAAGAAAGGAATTTCCTTTCTATTTGAGCTCACAATTTGCGTAATTTCGTCAGATAAAATTGCTATTCACATAAATTTCACTGCTCGTGGTTTCATCGCTTCGGCTCTCGTCGATCGAGAAAGGAAATTATGGAAAGTGAAGTTTCACGCCTTTCCCACAAAAAAAATACAAAAAATATTAGACATTTAACCGAGCGTGGAATTTAAATAAATATATTGGCAAAAGCGATTACAAAGGCGTAAGGAATTGATCATGGAACAAGCGGGATGCAAGCCTGACTGAAGTCGAAATTCGGTAATGTGTAGAAAATAGATGAAGGAATTGTTTTCCACTTGCAAATTGTTTGAGAATTTCTTACTTCATTGTGTGTTTGTGTTGTTTTATGCCCTCGCAAGGGCAAGCGAATTTGTTGTCAAATGAGTAGCGAAATTGTGCTAGAAGAAATTGCACTTCGACAGCCAACCAAGGCCAGGCTTCCGGTTCTGCTCGTTCGCCTTTAGTTGATGGCCGCCGCCCTTCGGTGGGTTGTTTGCTTCCTAAAATTGAATCGAGGTTTTACCGATGGCCAATGGATTGAGCTCTGAGTCAGAGCATCCGACTGACTCACCATTCGTTTCTCCATTTTACTTTTAATATCTCGTGCAAGCGTAAAGAAGGCCTCTTCAACATTTATGCTGTTCTTGGCCGACGTCTCAAGGAACTTTATTCCGTACTCGATGGCCAGCTGCTCGCCGCGATCCTTTGTCACTTGACGCTTCTCGTTTAGCTCACATTTATTGCCTAACAACATTTTCTCGACGTCAGTCGATGCATTCTCTTCGATGTTCCTGATCCAGTTCTTTATGTTCTCGAATGATTTCTCTTGCGTAATGTCGTACACAAGCATAATGCCCATCGCTCCCCGATAATAAGCTGACGTAATTGTTCTGAATCGCTCTTGTCCGGCTGTTGAGAGAAATTGAAATCAGTAAAACAATCACAGCGAAAGAAACAAAGTCAGAAACTAATTTGCGTGAACGTTCACCTGTATCCCTGGAAGTAAAAAGAAAACAAGTGAAATTAATGACACGGAAACAAGGTTGACCAAAAAGGCGGCGACGAAATTACCATATTTGGAGCTTAATTTTTTTCCCATCTAGCTCTATTGTTCTGATTTTGAAGTCGATACCTGCGAAGACAGCCGAGAAATTGCAATTTGATTAGTCGCTTGATCGTTTGAAGTTTCGAGGAATATGGAAACATGCCAGAGCGGGCGACACGGCGGTTTATGGGAAAGCTCCGCTTTTGCTCGCTATCGATTTTCGATTGAAAGTCGGAAACTTATTATTCTCATTAGTCATTCTGGTTATCCGAACTTCCCTTCGCTGACTAAGACGAACATTCTTAATCAACTCGTACTCAAACTAAGCAACGCAGTGCGTTAAGGGAAAGAGGAAATGTGGATCCAATGATAACAGCAGAAATGTCATGGAAATCAAGCAACTTGTTACTGCACTTTGTCCATCATTCCATCGCGAGAGAAATTATCGTCGCTTTGCTTTGTTTCTGTCGTCGCTGAGGACAAAACTATAATTAACGTGAAGCTTTTTGTTTCTTTTTATAGTCACTCGTGTTACTCGAACAGATGAAAACAAGTTGGAAATTAACGACGATTTGAGTCAATAATCGAATTCACTTGAAAGGAGCGTCATCGGAGTCATCGCATCTGTTGCTTAGAATATTAACTGATTGATGCACTTTCCCACAATCCTATCTAGTTGAGTTTTAACTGATGAAACTAGCTGCTGAGTGGAGTCAAGAGAAGCTAAGCCTGTTTAGCAGATTATAAGAGCCCAAGGCTTCAAGCTGAAGTTCCAATGGCTTTCCGTTCGATTAATTAGTTTGACAATCTTTCATATTTCGCACTCTGAATCGATTCCGCGTCGTCTCCTAACTCGAGTGAACCCTGACCATCGATCTCAAGAAACGAGTCTTTGATCTACTTCGACGCTCTCTCTGACGTTAATCACACAATTAAACGATGGGACACTGAGTCACTCGAAGCAAGTTGAATCAATCATTGCGTTTAATTAATCTCTTGCTCCAGCTCTAGTTTTTCAATCAAACAAGCCACTTTGTGCTCGCATCTCCAAACTAAGCGATGACGTTTTACTAATCCATCGTCGTCAGAAAAGATTTTCTTTCTTTTGACCGTCGGTCTAAGACGCAAGGAAAGTCGCTGATGCGCTGCGGCTACTCACCGATGGTCGAGATGAATGTTGTATTGAAGTTGTTCTCTGAAAATCTGAACAGGATGCAAGTCTTTCCGACACCTGTAACGATCCAGAGAAGAAGACGAATCAAAATTCGCAAACCAGCCAAGGGATCGGCTTCGCGTGATATTTACCGCTGTCGCCGATGAGCAGCAGCTTAAACAAATAGTCATACGTCTTTGTAGACATGTTGAGGCGAAATATAGCTAGCGAGAGTCCGGTTTTCAATCAAAAACTATTTCCTGGCGATTTTGTTGTAAATTTAGCGCTGAATAAAACAAATCTTGCGCGGCCTTTTCAGCGGCCAACTTGGTCGTTGGCTTGCACGTCCCTGGCCGAGGGTAAACGCTACGCGAATCCAGCAGTCGAAGAGAGAGAATGAAAATTTGGTAGAACGGAGAAAATCGAAATAAAATGAAATCCGAGTTTGAAGAATAGTGAAAAGTGCAATAAAATGAACAATGGGCGGCAATAGCTCGAAGCCATCAATAATTTCATACGAGGAGGCTGCCAAACGAAGTAATTGCATGATATCCCGTGTTGTTGTTGCTGCAGTGCAATCAAAATACTGCCCGATCACTGGATTTCCCAATGAGCTCCAGTTCACTGTGCCAGTTCGTCTTTGTCCCGTCACCTCGAAGGCTTTTTATCCCGAATCCGATAAGATTCTCGCGTCCGTGTTGTTGATTGCTCGCGACTAGAAGCTCGAGCCACTCACACATCGACGTGTTTACGCGAAGAAATTAATTAACAATCGGCAGAGAGAGAAACAAGTGTCGGTAGAACCTACCAGCCTTGCATATATGTCGCTTATGAAACGTCCAGCAAGTCCAGTGGAATTTGCATAGCAATCGAAAACGCTGATCCAGTGAATTGTGAATCGATAAAAGCCGAGCAGTGAATGAATGAAGCGCCTTAATTAGTTTAACATTTTATTGATTTTGCTCGGGCAAGAACATCAGCTTCAATTAATTCTCTGCTATCTCGTTTTAGTATCTGAGGCGGAGTTGCGTCGCATTAGGGAAGCTTTCAAGCGATCCGCGGGTGCAAACGGAAGCCTCCTGAACAAGAATGCGTTTGTGCAAGAGGTTTTATGCGAGGGAACGCCAGCGAACATCGCCGACTGGCTGTTCCAAGCGTGCGGAGGAACCACCAAGGGCATCAGCTTCAAAGACTTAATTTCAGCGTTGGTGCTCATCACTCGAGGCTCGCAAGATGAGAAAATTCGGTGAGACTTTTTAAGCTTTAATCTCTAATCAAACGCTAAATCGTCTTGTGTCGCTTGTGATCACACCAAAGTAAAAACCTCGCCGAGATAAGCCGTGCAATAAATTAACTTCTCAACTTATTATTTTTGTGAGCTCGTGAAATTAAATAACATTGTTTACCGTTTATCAGACCCGAAGCTTTATATTGTGTTAACGTCGCGTTATCAAATCACGCAAAAGAGAGCAGACGATATCAACTCACTGCAGAACATTTCTCAATACTTTTTCCGATTATTCCACGATGAGTCAGAGAAGAACTTATCATGATTGTCATCCATACATTTCTCTAGCGTTTTATGAATGAACGTGACTCTAACATGTATTTCCGAGTCGTAGATTAGACAATCAGATGATTAAAAGATTACGCGAGAACCGTTGAGTTCCAGCTGAAACGATTCGTCGCGATTCGCCGCGAAGTAGCAAATTGTTTTACATTCAATCAAAAAAACACAAGTCGGCTCTCGACGTACGAGTTTTATCAGTTTGCGTTCGTCTTATCAGTTGCGAAAGAGAAGAATATGAAATTCATTATCAGATTCTCCACGCTTAAGCGCGTTTGGTCCAACGAACGGAAGAAAATTCTACGATTTTGTCGGCTGTTTACGGTTCAAGCTGCGAAAGCATAACTCGCGATTTGGTCTGCTGATTCAGATTATTTGATCTTCAAACAAGCGGCAGAACACACATTTGCGATTTGCGTCATCAACGAGAGTGAAGTGTGTAATTAATTGGGAAAAATTTCTATCTTTTTTAGGTTTTTATGGACGCTGTATTCGAATGACTCCAGCACTTTGATAATCAAGAATGATTTCTATAAAGCACTTCAAACCGAAGCAACATACCAGAGCAATACGGCAGAGCCCCCGCGCTCCAGCAACAATAATGTCAACTACAATTATCAATCGCTTTTCGGCACCTCGTCGTCTGTTTCATTCGACCAGTTCCGGTCGTGGATCCTCATACATAAAAGTGCCACTGTACTTTCTAAATGGCTTCTGGTCGACTCGTGTGTTAATATTAGCTCTGACCATGAAACGCCAACATTCTACCAAAGCCTAGCGGGTGTAACGCATCTCGAAGAGTCGCACATTTGTGATCTCGAAAAGGTTTTCTGGCAGCTGAAGAACACCGCGTTCACAGGCCAGTTAGACATCGAATCACTAACCCCGCTGCTTTGTCCGCCACTCCCGCGAGCTGCGCTCAGTGGATTCTTCGCTGCATTCGACGAAAACTGCGATGGTCATATCGACTTTAAAGAACTGTGCTGCGGCGTGAGTTGCTCTTGCCGTGGACCAGACGTCGAACGAACAAAGTTTTGCTTCAAAATATTCGACACAAATCGCGACGGAATTTTGGATAATGCGGAGGTGGAGCAGATGATCCGAATTATGCATTTGGTTGCTCAAGAGTGTTGCATCACGAACGCCTACAAGAACATTACGTACGAGCAAACGTTGAGTGATTTACATGAATTCGTGTTGAAGAATAAAACTTGGTGCACTAACAAAGAAGCGACGGCCAAAGAGTTTTCGCTTTCGCAAGAAGATTTTCTAATGTGGTGCGTGCAAAGTCATGTGAATGTGAGCCAACCTTTCTCGGACCTTCTATTCGAAGTTTGCCATATCGTTTTCGGACTTCGGCCGCAGTGCAAACATCTAGAGTTCCAAATCGTCAAAGGATGGCTGTCAAGAGAAGTCAGACGAGGCTATGAAGTCGGCCAGTTTTGGTATCTGGTGTCGTCTGATTGGTGGCAGCAGTGGCTTGTGTATACTCAGAGTAATAATCAAGCTTCGCCATGCACGTATTGCAAATCAATGACGCGAATCGTTGACAATGCCGATGAAGCTATCTGCGACGAAAGTTGCTTCTCCAGTAATATTACTGAGTCGAATCAAACAGAACCTGGAGATTCTTCAAGCTTGGGAAGCGGGAGCAGTGGAATATCAATGGGTCGGCTGTCAAGTGTTCCCGGCCCGATCGATAACTCTGGCTTGTTGGCTACGAATCCTTTCAAAACTGTTCCGATGCTAACAGGCGAAGGCGGAAAGTTGAAGCGTGAAATTCCGCTAACTCAACACAGAGACTTTGAGCTGGTGCCGGAAGCTTTGTGGAAGGCGCTCTCACAATGGTACGGAGGATCATTAGCATTGCCAAGACAAGTCGTCAAGCCTCCAAACACCGACGAGAAGGAGTTGGAACTTTATCCACTGAATCTTCGAATTCTGCGACATCAGCAAGCACAATCTAACACGATGCCAACGAGCAGCAGTCAGTCGCAGTCGTGGAACAGTATTTCCGGAGGATATGGAGCTCTAGCCAATGCCAGTTATTCATCAGCCAACACCGCGAATTCTCTTCAAACTCCGAAAAAGTATCTAGCTTACATCGCTGCATTCTCGCGACTCGCGACAGTGAAACAAGTCGGCGAATTTCTGTGTGCGCGTCTTAAGCTCAAACAAGACACGATTCGTCTCTGGCACATGGGACAAAACGGAGACGCGCCATACTTACTCGAAGACGAACCTCTGACGCTTGAAGAGCTCAACTTTCTCGACAACGATCAAATTCTGCTTGAGATTCGGAACAAAGATTTAACTTGGCCGGAAGAGCTCAGAGCGATTACCCAAAACCATGTTCAGGTTCATGATCGACGAGGAACGGTCGCATCGATATCAAGCCTTCATGCGCCTGGTGCTACGGGACTTCACAATCTCGGTAATACTTGTTTTCTTAATTCGGCGCTCCAAGTTATGTTTAACACTAAACCACTCACTGAATACTTTCGACAAAGTCTTCATTTGTTCGAACTAAACGTCAACAACAAAATGGGCACAAAGGGACAATTGGCAATAAGATACGCGGATCTTTTGAAGGAAATCTTAAATGCTCAGACTCGGTCAATTGCGCCTCTCAAATTCAGATTTTGCGTCAGTAAGTTTGCACCACAGTTCGCGGGCGGAGGACAACACGATTCGCAAGAACTTCTCGACTGGCTGTTGGACACGCTCCACGAAGATCTCAACCGAGTCACAGAGAAGCCATACATCGAGCTAAAGGATTCGAATGGAAGAAGCGACCAAGTGGTTGCAGCTGAGTCATGGGAGGCAACTTTGCAGCGGAACAAGAGCGTCATAGTCGATTTGTTTTACGGTCAGATGAAGTCGAAGGTTGCGTGTGAAACTTGCGGAACGGAAAGTGTGAGGTTTGATCCGTTCTCGCTGCTAAGTCTGCCACTCCCTGTTGAGAATTACACCTACTGCGAAGTGCTCGTAACGAAGCTAGACAGCAGTTGCCCCATAAAATACGGAATTCGATTAAACAGTGAATGCAAGTACTGGGACTTGAAGAATCATCTTGCGCCAATGAGCGGTATTGAACCGAAAAGTATTCTTGTTTGTCAACTCGAAGGATCGCAAATCAAATGCATTTTGGCTAACGGAATGAAGATCAACCCAAACACGTCGCACTCGCTTTACGCTTACGAGCTGCCTAAGAATGAGCAAGAGCGATCACGAGCGGGATCGGAAATAGCCAACATCGAGAAGGGACTTAAAGATATTCAACGGAATCAAGGTGAGTACAAGGAACATAATTGATAACTTCTCGCCTTGCGATTTCTTTGATTTCCGCTCTCCCATCAACTAATCACCTTTGTGTTCTTGTCCATCTTTCTGATCTTTGTTTTTATCTTCTCGCCGTCACAATAATTATCAATCAACCTTCCTTCTAACAAAAGCTTTCCTCAAATTATCAGACCAACAGCAGCTCACGACAACGTCGACCACGCCATCAAACTCATCAAACGAAGAAGCGGGATTAAATGTGAAAAAGAATCAAACTGATCAATCCGAGAAGGTAAGCCGGTGCTTTGGAAATTGCATGCCTTCGAATCTGTTGTGCTTCAAGGTATGGTTGAGATTTTGATTTTTATTAGTTTAGTTTCTGATTAGTTAGCTTAGGCTTAAGTATTTAAATATAATTTAAGTGGAAGCGAAATTGCTTTCAACACAATTAACTGCGCTGCTCAGTAGAACAATTTGGAGCTAAATACGTTCACAGTTTTAATTGATTTTCGGGTTGTTAGATACAATGTAGAACATAGTGAACCTCTTATAACTTAACGGTGGCAGCTTCAACAAGAATAAGCTAGAATAAGAAACAAAATGCCGGAAAACTTTACTCTACGTTCCATCTTCATTTTTGTCTTTACAGCATTCGATCGATATGTTGGGCACAAGTCCAATGGGAACCTTCATGGACGCGACGACCGGCGTCTACAATATGAAAACTGTCTCAACGACAAACTTGCTGTCATCATCGATAAGCGATTTGCCGGCGAGCGCTGCACCTGTCAACCACACGAAGCTCAACGGATGCACGAACTGCAACAACGCTGACTTCGACGAAGATGACATTTCAATCGCTTCATCGCGTGACAACAAACGTTGCATAAACTATGACGGCCAGTTTGACTATTTGATTGCGGTACATCGGAAATTCACCCGCCAAGACACTTATTTCCTATCGCATCACAAAACGAAGCCATCGCTCTTCGGAGTTCCCTTGTTAATTCCTCTTCACGAGGGCGTTCAGAACAAGGACTTGTACTGCAGCGTGTGGATGCAAGTGTCGAGACTGCTCAGCCCACTGCCGCCATCGTCCACACAAAACCACGCGGAGGATTGCGATGACAGCTTAGGATATGATTATCCTTTCACATTGCGAGCGGTCAAGGAGAACGGACAAGTCTGCGCACTTTGTCCTTGGGCTAGATTCTGTCGCGGTTGCCAAATTCCCTCCAATGAAGACATGTTTCTGCATGGGATCATCACATCATCTTGCAGCTCGTCGAGTGAGAACTTGTTCACGACCAAACCTGTTCAAATTTGATGAGCTCTAATTTACAGACTCTTCAACACCCAACTTGTCAGCGCGAGACGCCACGAGTCTAAGCACAGTCATCACGTCAAGCTCTGTCTACATAGCTATCGACTGGGGTGAGACAACCAGCGATTTATTCTCGATGAATCTTTTATAACATTATTTGACAGACACATCTGCGCTGCATTTACGCTACCAAAGCACTCGCGAGAAGATTTTCAAGGAGCACAGCTCGCTCGCCATTTGCCGTCAGCAGCAAACAGAACCGGTGGATCTCGATCATTGTCTGAGGTTAGTTCGACTCATCCAAGACGACTTAAAACATTAAAACTTCTTCATGAATCTTAGGGCTTTTACATCGGAGGAGAAGCTGGAGCAAACGTACTATTGTTCGCACTGTAAGTCAAAGCAGCCGGCAACCAAAAAACTTCAGCTATGGAAACTGCCGCCAATCTTGGTGAGATGAAGCAAAGCTACATAATTCAGTTGAAATTGACATTCCAACATTTCACAGATTGTGCATTTAAAGCGCTTCAACTTTATGAACAACAAGTGGGTGAAGTCTCAAAAGGTCGTCAACTTCCCGTTCGACAACTTCGATCCGACTCCTTATCTAGCGAGCGTTCCACAAGAAACAATTTTGCGCCACAAAGAACTGCTCGAGCAGAAGACGAAGAACATTCGAAATCATGACTGCAACGATGAGATCAGCGAGTTCGACATGGAGAATCAGATGGCGGCAGGTGAGAGCCGTGTTTGTGATATAATTCAGGAAAATGGTGAAGCACAAACGGACGAGACCGATGGGAAGTCTCCGACGCGCAGCCATCCTCATCACAGCATCAGACCAAGCAGACGGAAGCGATTGGTGTCGACGAGTCTGACGAAAACGCCGATCGTCGATGGCGAATTCATCGACTTCAACAACCACAAACTGAAACCTAATGCTGATCCTTTCGATCTTAAATACAAGCTTTACGCCGTCGTGGTAAGTTGAGCTGGTCAACAGTTGAGATTTGCAATTAATTGTTGAATTGTCACACAGTCACACTCGGGTATGCTCAACGGAGGACATTACATTGCGTACGCATCAAATGCAAACAACAAGTCCTGGTATTGTTTCAACGATTCGTCGTGCCGCGAGATTCCCCAGCAGCCCAGCATCGACCCAAGTTCCGCTTACCTTTTGTTTTACGAGCGTCAGAACCTCGACTATTTGCCATATCTGCCGAAGATCGAGAACAAGCAGCCGATGCTGAACAGCAGCGAGCTTCTCGAGGAGACCGACACCGAATTGAAGAAGATGTGCGTGTTATCGTGAACGTCGCAGCCACCGCTACTCAGTTATAATTTACGTATTTTATTCCGTAATCATCTATGTGTCAAATTTATAACCGCGCTTTGATCAAATATTTCATATTAAGTGGATCGATTCGAAAATGTAGTTGACGGCGCAAACGTTTCGGACTTATGATATTCCAAGCCTCCACCTCCACACCCGTTACCGAACTTTAAATTCTTTTGGTGTTACAAGTTAATGAAAGGAAATGTGCTGAGGAAACCAAATGATAATTAAATTTAGTTTGCTGTTGGGAGCGCGCTTTATGTTGTTAAGAAATTCAAGGTGCTTTTATGATGTTCTGTTATTGGCCGCTCGGTCAATCCATTCGGAATCGTAGCTAGAATTCAAAAGTTCCGCCCTTCACCAAAAGCTCAGTTTCTCCTACTTTATCTAGTTGTTAAGATATGCTAGTCAAGAACCTATCGAAAAGGAAAATCAATCTGCATGCGAGAAGCTTATTTTCTTAGAACCTTTCGAGCTGATAATCTTTGCAATCAATAGTTTCTCCTTCTTGTTATTCCCTCGTAATCGAAAAGTCTATGAAACAGTTGTAAACGCTGGAAAGGAGAGACGCTTATCGGCATTCCAGAATCCCAGAGAAAACTTTTTGTTATAAATCAGTTTGAGCGGATCAAAATGATTTGAGGCTAAGCGGAGCTTTGTGCATCAACTCAATTCATTATTGAACAACAGCTGAAGAAATAAAATGAAAATAAAGTCGTCAAAACGATGAAAGTCTTTGATAATCTTCTCAGTGTCCACGGCCAGTATGGCTAGTACATCATCTACATATTAAAACAAACGTCTAATGAATGTAAACTCTTTATTAATTCAAGAACTTGGAAAGCTATGGAGCTTAAGTTTCAACCGATGCTCAAAGTCAAAATTCTCGAAACTTTGAGCGTTTTGAATAAATATTTGCCACTCGGATTCACAACCCTTTGACAGAATAACGGCGAGCTCATAGTTCGCGTAGGCTGGGATATGGGTGAGATGAAGTCTGGATGGATTTGTATTGCAGAGGTTGATGCAGTTCTGGTAGGACTGAATTGCTTTGTCATAATCGTTTAAAACGGCGTATGACGCGCCCATAAGAAATTGAGCCAAGCCCAAAATTGGCTCCGACTCTTCGCTTGCTTCGCAATCCTCAATGATTTGTAGAAGTGTGGTCGAACTACAACTGCCCAGCAGGTTCCATAAATACATAATTTCGTAGCACAAAAGCTTCCAAAAAGTTGAATCACGCTCATCTTCCGGAATTGCAGCGTTGCAACGGTTTTGAAGAAATCTCTCAATTATTCCTTCTTTCTGCGACGAATTGCTGATGGCTTTGCGAAGAGTTTCCTTGAAATTGCTTAAGTTAGCGTCTAATCCATCCGTCGCACCGCGGCAAATGAAAGTCAGGTAAATGTAGTAGCTCTGGGAGAACTTGGAGACTCTGTGAGAAGAGTTTTAAAATTACTTATCGAGATTTTGTTGTTCATAGTTTCGGATCAATTTCTTGACAATGAACCGATCAATCCATTGATCCAAAACTCTGAGAATAATTGACAGAACATCTTAGTACTTAAGCTCGTTAAAATAATGCCGCGCATCGCTGAAGTTCAAGTCGATCAAAAGACACAAACCAAGTTCATGCATAACCAGCATCTTCAGTTCTCTAGGAAGGCTCGTCACTCTCAAGGCCGCATCGTAATGCATGATGGCGAATTTTATCTTCTTTTTCAAGCGCTGTCGACGACCGGAAAAAAACAAGAACAGCGCTGACTGGTCGAACCTTTCGTTTTCGTTAAGAATAATGGTTGCCAGGTCGATTTCATTACTAAGGTCGGAGTTTTCCATCGAGAAGAAAGGAACAATGACAAGATAATAGTAAAGCAACCCAATTATAGCCATGAGGCTTCTGAAGTCTTGAGAGTTCTTGGCTTCTTGAAGACATGCGAGACCTGTGTCACGATCGCCGCTGTAGCCGAGGAAGTTGATGACTTTGAGTTGCGGAGGAATAAAGGAGAAAGCAATTTGCAGCAGCCCGTAGCCAAAGTAGCTTGCACCACGCAAACGATTCAACTCTCTCCGAAACTCGCTGTCACTTATATCGCCGTCTGTTTTCACGGTGAAGTTCATTCTCGCCACGTGCTTGGAGAGCCTACTCTCTCGAGGCGTTCTTTGGATGGGGAAAAGTGTCGAGAACGATTTACTGATGACGGACGAATGATGTGGCACATTATGATTAATTAATGAAGGCACTGTCCAGTTAGAACATTCGGAATTTGCAGGGCTGGAAAGTTCATGAACGTTGTTGTTGTTGAAAGCGGGAAATTCGGTGGATCCTGAAATTTCCACTCAGCCTTTAAATGAGCACTTAAATTAATGCTACAGTTGTCCACTTACCGAGTTCCATTTCAGATCCCTCGCAGCTAAACTGTTGAGATAGGTCGTGAATCTCCTTGAAAACTTGAGTGTAAATCTTCCACGCCTTTCGAAGGACTAAAGCAGCTTTTATGTAACTTGACACGTCGCCTGAAATTCCAACGAGAATCGACGAGCATAGCAGCGTGTCCGCAAGGATGATTTCCCGCTCTAATCCATCGAGAATCGATTTTTTTGATGTATCGCTTCGCTGCTCGCCAAAAAGCCTCGTTCGTATCGATTTCAGCCAGCTCTGCTCGGGACTACACTTCTTTTCAAACTCTCGAAGGATAGCGGAAGCATTCGCAATTTTGTTGCGATCGAATGAGATGAGCGCGTTGAAAAAGTGCAGCAGCACTGCCGAATATTCTACACTAAGAACTTCCTTGCGCTTCTCCAGGAAATCGATGGCAGCCACTGGCTCATTGTTGATCCATTTACAAAAACCAAGCTTGACGTATTCACAGTCGTTCAGCGATTCTAAGTCCAGATCTTCGCAGCTTCCCATTTCGATTCACAGCGATTTTCACCTAACTGCGAACATGACCTTCTACCGCCGAGGACGAGCACAAACTGAACTGAGAGCGAGGGAAACTTTTATATGCGCCACTGACGAAAACACTGACATTGAACTTTTTTCTTTCCTGTTTTTCCAATGTAAATTATTCACACACAGAAACTTTTCCTTTGAAGCCTTTGAGTCGGAAAGCTTGGAGAGCTTTTGCCATGAAGAGCTTTGTGAAGCTTTTTAAACTAAAAGCTTTGAAGTCAAACTCGTTTGTTGTGCTGTGAACTGAGGGAAACTTGCGCAAAGCTCACAAAACAACTTGAGGCTTCGGGTGTTTTTATTTTCGCCAATTGGCTGCCACGTGACATCATCAACAATTGCAACAATCAGACTCAACGGCATGTCGCCATCGATTTTCGCTTTCCTTAGCATTTCGTTTACTTTCCGTTTCGCACGATCCAAACATGTTTCGTGATTGTTATCTAAGGTTTAGCGGTGCTCAATCTGAAAGTTCAAATTCGTAATGAAACGGATTCAGTTTGTTTGACGAGTTATATTTATTTATGAGCTGAGCAAGTGAATAATTTAATTGATTCACACTTCGTAATCGACTTGGGCAAACAAATTTGACATAATAGGGACTCTGACAACTTATCACTTGCTTATAACGACGAGATGGCTTAGCTTAATCTTTCAATGGTTTTTTGCCTGTTTCTGTGTCAGCCTAATAAAAATTTACATTGCGGTAATTCGCAGCAAAGCTGGGAACTGAATTTGATTAGTTTCTCCTAATTTTCTCTTGCAATAAAAGCCTCAGAATTAACTAAATGAACTCGAAGCCTTCGTACTTAAATTCCGTCTGCACCTTTTCGTCCTCTAAAAGCACAATGCCTTTTATATCGAAAACAGTCACGTAAGTCGACGTCGAGCCGTTTAGCTCCTCCGTTTTTAGAGCGACTATAATACTGTCGTGCGACGATGGAAGAAACTTGAAGCTCGAAAAGCCTCGCGTTGGCTTAAGGTCGCCGACTTTCGTCGTTTCTATGTTCGCAAACGACTCGTCAGCTGTGATTAGATAATTGCAGCCACGACTCTCGTCCAAGGTTTCGTTGTACTTCAGGGGTGAGCATCGTCTCGGCAAGAAAAACCATTTCTTGTGATATTCGCTCCAAGCAGCTGACTCGTGGATGAGGTAGCCTGGCCATTCTATGTTCAAAGCACTTCGCACTGCCTTGAAATTCTTTACCCAGTTCAAGGTCTTCACTTCTCCACTCACACTTATCACTTTCACCATCATTGGGTTGTTATTTTCGAAGTCACCGCCTGCGTTCGTCCACTCTTTACCCATCGAACCGACGAACAGCTGATTGTTCTTGACTGTCGCCCACTCGCACTTGAATCCTTTCGGAGAAATCGTTTCTCCGTCAGTGACAATCACCCACGGTGACACGTTATCGTTGTTCACTTCGAAAACGATCCCCGTCCGGTCGTCGAATGTCAGCAATTTTCCATTGAACGTCACCAGCTCGGACAGCTCCATGCCACGTCCTACAAAAGATATTTATCAAAGAAAGTGTATCGTAAACGGAGGATGGAACAGCTGGCAAAACGTCGTTGCAGCTGTCGTGTCGCCATCGAAACAACAACCATGGCAACAACTGCAGTGACGTCAAAACTGTTGATTGCGGACTCGTCTTACCTTTCAGTGCATAGCCGGAAACGATCTCTGTTGAGTCTTCCGGATCCCATTTTAACTCAAAGGTTGAGTGTGACGTCCCAACCGTCAGATAGCCGCGCTTATAAAAGCTCGAGTAACTGCTCTGGGCCTTGTTTCTCTTTGAGTTCGTATCTAGATCAGCAATTATACCAATCCGATAAATTGTGTGATGGTTGTGAGGGTTGACGATTGGTCTGGTGATTGGATATGTCGAGTTGTAGCTGATTGAGGGCGCGCATAACGACGGCGTTGTGTCCATGTAAGCCCCAGCGAAACTTTTCTTGGACGTCGGTAGACTCACGTAAATCACAAGGATTATCAGGATAATTGCCACCAGATAAATAAAATGAAATCTGAATTTGCTCTTCCGACGGATGAAACTCGTCCCATTCGTCTGTCTCCAGCGGCTCTGCAGTCCATCACCACTCAGCAAACTGTTAAATGATGACGACTTGTGCATTTTATTTGATTCTGCACTAACTACTCTGCATTTTCACCAGCAAAACTTTCTTCTCAATATTTCAGTGATAAAATTTTTGTTGAAGGTCCAAGCTCGCTTCAATTTTCGTACCAAACTCGAGCGAACAACTCGACACCTCAGCAACGCGGATTGAGTGCTCCGAAAACCAAATGTTCGTTAGATTCTTTCTGTAAAGCTAGGAAGCTTCGCATGTGTCATTAAATGTTCTTCGAACCTTCCATAGTTCTCGTAAGAAGTCAAACTTGTATCTTTTTTGAAAAAAAAAGGAATTTAAGCCATGTAAAAATTAAAAAAAAAATACAAATTTCAAATTTGATATTCACAAGTGTTAATCACCATGCGTTGACCAACCTTATCTATGAGGATTCAAACCTCTTTTGCCCTAGCATTCAGCAAGTTCAACATTTCATTAAATTCAGTTTCTTTTCAGCTTCGTTTTAGCTATGCAAATTCTCTTCTTCAATTAAACAGAGAAACACCTTTTGCAATCTAAGCTTTGCTGCCTTTCGCCAAGCATTATTGATCCTTTGAGGCATAAATGAGTGTCAATGAGATGAACATTAAAAATTCATGAAAAATTCTTCGTCGTGCCGAAAAATCATCATCTTAGCAGCCGAAGGAGGAGAGAGGATAAGTAGATATGACAATCCGGCATTAATGCATTATACAGGTTCCCCATGAATGTTTTAAGAATGTTTATTTTGCACATGATTATCGCTCTCGCTTTAAATCCTAAACTATTTGCCTTTGGAATTGGACAGCCGAAAATGAGACCGAGGAAGGTTGGAACGAGCAACTGAATGAGTGTTTGTGGTGACGGGAAGCTTTGATGAGAACTGCTTGGCTTCGCAAATCTTTCTGTTTGCTATCAAAAGCTAAATAGAATCTGTCATGAATAAACTTCGAGCGAACGAGTAGCGATAAATTAGCCTTGAAAATGGAAGCAAGATCACGAGAGATTCTCGCAACATGCGACAGCGAAGGCGGCAAAGTAGACAAATTGTAGGAGGAGACGAAATGAGGTCATTTATTTCAGGAATTTTAATTAGCTGTCATTTTTATCAAACAAACAAACAGAAGCCGTGAATTGGATTCCACAAATAAACATTTCACGAGTGAAAAAAAAACTGTAAACGAGGGAAACTTGAGCGAGGGAATGAGTTCTTGATGGAAAACCTTGTTTTCCGAGAATCTTCTGTCGAACATGTGCTGCGTTGTTACTTTTCATCTCTCGCAACCTTCGACTTTGACCTGAACCATCAAGAGCATGAAATATGTCCAACAGTTCCTTTTCATTTCAACGCTCCGGTGATTTCCATTTTAAGACTGTGGCGGGGCGGATTGTCACGCTCGTTGATAAGACGTGGAATTGGATTTCTTATGGAGCACATTAAGGAGCGCCTCTCCCACAGCATTTCCAGTAGAAGCACGAGATGTGTGACACATAAATCTAATGTGAATACGGAAGCCTCGTGCTTCTTGCGCGTCTGATTGTCAAGAGATTCACATGGCGGAGCTCGCAGTGACTTTATGACAGATGACTTTATTAAGAAATTGTCGCTTTGCACTAGAAATGCCACCGAATTGAATACTTTCAATTCCACATACTCGTACGCTTTGACGTGAACTTCTATGCTTTATGCTTAAACTGGCTGAGCATACACAGACCTCAGTTTAATTCGCCTCTGGTGATTCCAGTTGCATAAATAACTTTAATCTCAATTTAAAATCACATGAATGAGTAACAGCGATTTAAAAAATTGTCGAAAACATGGCAGCGGCAGCAGAAAAATGGTAGTCAAAGTCGACGAGGAAAGGAAAGAAGAATCCGCCACGTAATGTTTAACATTACATTTTTATCCAAGATGTATAATTTGCTTGATGTTCGCTGCTTGCCTCTCTTATTTTGCGCGCTCATCTAACATGAAGCAGCGGATGCGTTGATTCAACTCGCGTTTGATTAATTCCTTGCACAACATTTAAGACAAAAAAGACTGAGAAGAACAAAAATTCATTAATTTCATTCATAAACTTCACTGCGAAAGTTCTCGCTCGTTCGCCAGAAGAAAAACAATCTCGCCCCTCGTCGTCCTCCTCCTTTATGCTTCTTACATTATTCAATGCTTCTTTATGCCTTCGCATTGTATTCCTCGTTTCAAGAAGAGATTGTTATCAGACAATCGCGTATCTCATTGTTGGTCGGGGTCTCGTTTCCTCCTTCTAGAATAACTAACCTCATAATTTTTGCACGACTGTTGATCTATAGTTATGCGCAACTTCCCTTCGGGAGGATGGTACGAGCAATCTTATATCTCGATCTTTGTCGTCTCGCTGTACTCGCTCCAGCCGGGTTAGGGAAAGGAAAACATTTTCCTCGAAAGTTATGCTTTTAATTTTTCCTTCCTTCGCCGCATTTTCCCCGCTCTCATTAAATTTTTGTTTATCAACAATAACTTTAAGATCCGTTGGAGCCGACGATCTCTTCTCATCACGGTGCAAATCCCTTTAGAGCTACCCTCGTGATGTTGTGGCAACATCTTTCCAATACGGGAAAATTGTTATTTGCTTTTTTATGATGGAAAGTCATGCCAAGTTTTGGTATAATGAGATCGTAATTTCTGCTGCGCTGGAGAGTTATGAATCCTGGCTTTTGCACGTTGTCGAGCAATCCACAGTTTTCTCATTTACTCTCGTCCCTAAAGGATGCCTTCCTGATTATATTTCCAGCGCAACGACAAAGTTTTAGTGAGAAAGTTGCCGGAGGTGTCGACGCGTGGAAGGTGAAAAGTTTGAAAACTTTTTGATTCTTTATTTAATTTTAGCAAACTTGTTGTTGATTGTGATGCTTACTCACTCGAAGCAGCAACCACAAGCCCCATTGCAATTAATTGTTGTAATCTTTTGTGTCGCCATCAACAGGAACAAGATGATTCAAATGCAACATATGATTCATATGCAACCACAATTCTCTTTTCTGCTGCCATTGTGAATTCATTGCGAGCCTTGCACTTTGATGAGAAGCCGCTGCAGAGCTACCGAGCACTGATAATTCCAAAAGCCTTCAATTGTTTCTCGCTACCGATTTTCGATTTGACTTCAAATTAAAGTTGTGCAATTGCGAGATAATTTTCTCCCGGATTGAAGATTGAAGTCGCTATTTCATTTCCATTTATTATTGCACAAAATGGATCTGCTCGCCCCGACTTCGATTATCTTTTCTGCTTCAGCATGAAATTATTGCGCTGCAGCTAATAATACTTATTTTTCACCGCCACCCCGTTTTGCTTCGTTCCATCCTCAGCTTTGAAATCGAATTTGGCTCTAAAGTCGAAGAAAACATTTAATAAAGTTTACAAAGTTCAATTTTGCTCACGACGGAGGAAGAACGCTGTCCATTGCCTCCATAATTTTCAGTAGTTGCCTTTACTCCTTTTGTTTTGATATCGCGTCTGCAGCGTTCGTAAACTCGAGGAGGAAGCAGTCGAGGCTTACAAGACAGATAAGAGTAAAATTGTTGTTCCAACTTGGAGCCCAGAATGACTCAGTCATTTTCCATTCAAAGTTAAATTACCTTAACTCCCTGTTTGATCTCATTTTGTTTCTGTTTTTTCATGTTGTTTGTCGTGTTCACAAAACACCGACACAAGAAACTCTTTTTCTCGGGTCTCGAAAGAGCTCCCAGACAGGCTAAGATTCCAGCAGCAGCTGTGTTGGCCGCTAACATCGCAATGAAGCATGAGATTGCCTGGGCTGAAAGTTTCGAGCTTACAAGTTGCTATAAACTTCTGAAAGTCATGAATTGTTCACGTGAAGAAACGAAAAAGTGAACTGTCATGTTGGTAGGAAGGCAAGGTTGTTGCTTATGTTGAGGTTTTTCCCTCTCTCGTTTCGACGAATCACCTCGAAGTCGATCTTAATTTTTCGGACGCGTAAAAATTACAATGATAAGATGAATTTACATCTTTTTCCTCTTTCAAATTAGTTTCTTCTCCTCCATCTTTCTATGCGGCATGTTTCAACATTGTTTCTCTCGGGGGCCTCACCAAAGAGTCGCCGAGCCAGAGAAGGAAATTACGCAAACGTCATTCTCGTGTAATAAATAAAATTCACCGGATTCTTTAAGGTAGATAGAAAGGTAGAAAAGTCGAAGGGACCTGGGGTGGAAGAGAAAGATCAATCGGATGGAGCAGAGTTCAAATTACCATCGACGAATTTCTTCTTTCCTGGATCTCCCCATCTCAGATGTTATCTCGCCTAGCTTTTGCTGTCGAACAGTTTTTGTCGTCGTCGCTGTTACTTCCATTTATTCGGCATGCCATCAAAGAAAACCGCAAGCGAGCGGTGGAGAAAAAGCGTTCGCCACAAGAAGCACTCTACATCACCTCACAAAAACAAATATCTACGCGCTTCGACATCATCTCCAGATTACTGTTTTTCTCCTCCGTTTTCAATCTTCTTCAAATTTTCGTGATTAAAGCGAAGCTTTTGGCTGATGGCACGACGCGACTGCCAACAAAGGAAAACAACCGACGATGGCAATTACGGACCGCAGCGCAGTGTGGCGAGCTGCTGCTAGCAACGCAAATGAGATTTTTTCGTTTCGTGCTTTGAACGGTTTGAATTATTTGCAGAAGCTGATGGTATGTGAATGATGGATTGCTAAAGTGCTCGGTTTGGACAGTAAATTGATATAATTCTTGGACGTCATTGCTTTTCATCAATCCTGGCGCGGTTTCACGATGGAAAACAGTAGTTGAAAGTTTATTGAATTATTAATGTTATTGAAGACTCAGAGCTTCACGTTGGTAGCGGTGAATGACGACGATCAGAAATCAATTTCACCGCGATTTGATTGCAAAAAGTTGATGAAACGGTTGCAGCATTGACTCAAGAGCATCGCAAATTAATTGACTTTTTTCGATGTTGCAGATTGAATTGCGGACTTAACAGTTCTGCGGTGTAATGTGGACACTTAAACATTCGTTATGGTTTTAGCGCTCGCTTTTATTTGCATCATTCTGCACTCACAACGATCGTTTAAAATCAACATCTGAGGTATTAATAAAAATATTTTATGGAGCGTGTTTCTTTCCTCCTGCTCGCAGATTTATTATGCTTTCGCTGTTTATTCCACCCGACACTCGGCAACGTCTTTATGCTGCAAGAAAAGCTCTTTCTTCCCATTCTATCGACGGTCTACCACGCATGAGCCGACTCACAGACACACGCTTCACTTTTTAACAATAATACTTGGCAAAACTGCTGTGCACTTCAAACGATTTCCATGCTCGATGAGCGTCGCACCATTAAGCGTTAGCTGCCTGGAACGAGCGCCAGGCAGAAGGCAAAATGCGAATAAATAAAATTATTCATGTATGTTTGATGTCAACATCAAAATGTCATCACTTCATCGCTAAAATGCTCGTAAACAAGGATTAAAAAGCTTTTGCTCACGCTCAGCGTGACGAACTGTGGAAATGTTTAGTGACGGGTTGATGATGTTTGCTAAAAGCTTTCATAGAGATAAATTTGTTGAAGAGTCACAATCGAGCTGTCGCTGAAATGTCGCGATTTAAATCATTTTAGTTTTTCACTGTTGATTTGGTGTGAAAAACTTTGTTTAGTTTAAAGTCTACCACAGAAAAAACTCACCGAAGCAAAGTTTCGTTGGACAGTCTCAAGGCTTGACAAGCGTCAACATCTTTGAGAAGCAAAATTAACATTTAAATAATGTGTCGAGATCGGAAGGGAGAGTAAGGAAGGAATTTATAAGCAATCGCCTCGTTTGTGAGTGATGTAGAGCTCGGCAGAGCCTGACCTGGTTCATCCGCATCGCAAGGATTTAGATCATTTCCGATTCGCTCCCCTTCAAAAGATGTTGTTTCCACCTCAAAACATGGGTCGTGTCATGAAAGAAAACATCATCACGAGAAGGAAATCTATGCGATGTGATGATATTTTCTCATGCTTTTGAAAAGCGACGAAAAAGGAAAAGCGAGAAAAATCTCCGTCGTTTGAGGAAAATGATTTTTCCACTTTTTTGTTCGCTCTTCGCCTCCGAGAAAATTATTATGAAAAAGGGAAAAATCTTTTCATCTCAGAAACACACGCCAGCGGAGGGAATTTGATGTGACTCTCTCTTAACACCGGCTTCGCCTTTCTTCCTTCACCGCTGCTGTTGTTTATTGATGGGTGCATTTTTCTTTCTTTTTCATTTTATGATTCATTTAGATTTTCCACAATATTTCTCTCCACATTTTTCCTTTCTTCTTTTCTAGCGACGTCGATGTTTTCCACACCAGCGCACGACTGCGACTCATAAACACACCTTTGCCTTTGTATTTTTTCATACCTTCAGAGATATCCGCTTGCACAACCAACTTCGCTCGCCTGGCATAAGCTCAGTCATTGGTTGGATTTCCATCTGTATGTTGGTGCCAGCGAGGCGTTGCTACGCAACACGAAACACTCAGAGCATAATAAAACAAGAAAATTCTCCATTGCTCAGCTTATGCACGTTGAAGAGTCGAAAAAATATTTACACACAGCTCAGTCTTAAACCAGTATTCTTTCGAGTTGGACGCGGAGAGTCGTGGCTTCGAATAACGGGAGAAGAAAAATTCTTTTATCAAGAACGGTGTTCGGCTTTCGTTTGAAGGCGAGAAAATAAGAGAAAGATTTTGAAGAAAATATTTCATGAAATAGGAAAAATATCTATTCGAGCATAAACCCGATTTGAGTAAACAAAGTGGAAAGTCTTCGACAGACGGCTACGGACTATAAATCATTCTGGTGAAGTTTCCACTTCACTGATAACGTGTGAAGAAGTGTTGGAGAAGGTTGCCCTGTCGCTCTTATCAAGGCGCCCCAAACCGGATTTCAGACAAGACAAACAAAAGTTTTTTCGGCTTGGACCGACACAAAACCGCCTGTGGATTAAAACAAGAAAAAAGTTTACGAAAGTCACGTCTGTTGATTATCGATTTTACTTTCATCGGAAAACCATAATTCAGTCGATTCTCCTCGCCCTTCGTCGCTGATAACGTTCGGCTGAAGGAAGCCTTTCCCGGCTCTTCAACAAATACTTATCGCGTTAAATGGCATAGTGATTGGTTCAAGTCGCCCAGCATCGTGAACAGATTGTCGCAGAGAAATTGATAAAGTGAAGATAATTTTCAAAATAAATCGGAGAGCAAAGTGAATTCAAAATTTTAACCGAAAACAGCAAAACGCCCCTCTCGAGGGCTCTAGCGTTGGCGTCCTTCCTGGGGACGGAATATCCCCCAAACCTCGGTGCCCGCACAGCACCGCCAGCAAAGGATCTTATGGCCTTTGGTTCAGTGCTGGCTCACAACCAACACAACATAGGTAAGTGACGTGTTCAGCGCATTCGATGGCGCTTCAACGTTAGCGACGGCATACGAACCGATTGAATATTTCTTGATAAATTGTGTAATTTTGATGTACACCGGTGCCAAAAGAATTATTTGTGCCCGACGGGAAACTTGTGCTCGAAATTTATGTCTCGTGAGCTTGAAAAATCGACTCGTCTCTAATCTCGAAATCATCTCACCGCAAAA
Source organism: Smittia sp. YW1114-2 (assembly GCA_033064975.1). NCBI lineage: Eukaryota > Metazoa > Arthropoda > Insecta > Diptera > Chironomidae > Smittia > Smittia sp. YW1114-2. The sequence continues at coordinate 9,772,632 of CP093834.1, read as the reverse complement.
TTTATGGGACGGTTGAAGTTTCTGCAATTTTCGGCTGTGGCAGAAGAACAGCAGAGAGTGAGAAGAGCAAACACATCCTCGAGATATAAGATAATTGGTGCCTTCCTTTGCAACAAAAATGTTGGCTGCACCCGGACTACCGGATAATGATATCGTTGCTCATCATTTACATGTCTAATTCAATAATTCATCTGTGCCTCGGAGGCTCTGCTCTCTAAGCTGAGCGGATTGGTTTAAGAACTTTGCAGATTTGCTGATTTGTTGTTATGTTGCGTGTCGACTTATGGGTGAGAAATTTGTTGAAAGTTCAGTGAGAAGAGTTTCGGTCGAAGGAGACTTGTGTTGTGCATTGCTAAAACTGGCACAGATATTTTTAGATGAACAGATTGAAAGCTGTGAGACTTGCGTGAGTTTAAGATTCATGTCTCTAATGACACTTGGCGACTATTTTCTCGCCGCTGTTGCTGCACAGAAGCTAAAGCCTGAGGAGCTCTTGTGTCATTTTCCGTTGTCCATAAATTTTATCGTAATTAGTCTGCAGCTCGGATCGTGACTATTCAGATCATGTTCTTGTGCCGAAGAGATCGAATAATGAGGCAATTTTGTGTGTAGACAATTTTTATGAAACAACACGAATTTTGACGAAGATCGATCTACACAACAGAGCAGAACAGTCAAGAACAGAACGGTAACAGCAAGAACGAGCGGACTTGCCCGAGGCGCTTTCCAGCGACTCCTTTGTTGTTAGCATCAAGCAGCACTTGCGGTTTAAGACGTGGATTTCGACTACTCCCTCTTGCAACCCATTGCTTCAAGCTCAGGTCGTTGACAAAGCAGTTTGGGTTGCATCGACTTCGACAAATGAGTTTTTGCCTGTGCGATGGGCCAAAGTTACTTTTTGATTGATGAAGACTATTGACAGATATTTATTGCCTCTCGTTCGGCAACGACCTTTCATTTGTTTTCATCTGCCTCGACAGCCAGCAAGAGTAGATTTTTCCATCCTCCTCGTATCGTTCAGTTCTCGGCAGCTCTCACCATTCGTCCATATGGGGAAAAAGTCTTTTCTGTGGTTGAGGATAATTGATTAGCATTTGAGCCATTTCTCAGATCCGCAATTTTCTCTTCGGACACGAACACTGATGGCAAAATCATTGGATAAACTCTTGTGTAACGTAATCAATTTTCCATTTCATTTGAATCTTCGCTGTGGACGTTTAATGCGATCGAAATTCTAATTAAGCACGGCAAGAGAAAAAGTAATTTGATCGAAAATCTCGTCGAGAGTTCTTTCAGTCAACGGACGTCCATGTGAACAGATTCTAAAGCCCATAAAAGCGTTTAGGTTCCAGCGAGCGAACCCATCATCGTTTTATAAATAAATTTCGACTCCTCGAGTGGAGCCGGGACAGAAAAATTATGCTGCTCTTGCTTACTATGCGAAATAAAAATGAAACCAGACGTGACCAAAATTTAATATTTTGGCTCTTCTTGCTCCTCGCCTCGTCCGGCAATTTATATTTCCTCCGCCACGTAATTTTCAGACCCCAGATTTTCCATGTTTGCGGAAGTTTCGGATTTTTCTCGTCGAAGCATTTTAAACTTTTCACCCAATTTTTGTCACGAAAAATAATTAAGCTGCAAAGGATCATTGATGCTTAGTATTCATGAGCTGCAGTTCTCGTCAATCCTCATAAACTTCCAGAAACTCAAATCAAACTTTTTATAGCTGCAAACCTCAGCATAAATGAGAAGAAACATTCCGCTATTAAGCCGAGAGAAACAAATTAAGACAAGGTATATCATTAATAATCTGAGCGAACAAATCATTAGTTATAGTTTGTGTCAACGGGTAATTAATTAATGAAGACTTGCTCGAACTCACGTGAGAGAATGATCAAGGAGAATACATAGGAAAGTGTTTAAAGCAGAACAATAGTATGTGGAAGAGCAGCCGTAGAAATAGTTTCCAGTCAATTACGACATCATTAAACTCTTTGAGATTTTAATAAATCGACGCTGAGCCGTACAATATTTTGATCCGAGCCTAACCCTTTACTAATTCGGCGCTCCGATGTTTTTTGTGCTGTAGAAAAGGAGTCTATCGATTAATAAGAAAATGATAAATTATATTCGTCTCCCCTTCGAAGCTTCAGAAGCATATAGAAGCTTTAAAAGCCGAAAGTATGAAAACAATATTTCGAAGGAGAACGGAAGTATCAATTCTCGTAAAAATGCTTGAATGGAAATGTTTCCTTTATGTCAGTTAGGCAAACGAGCCAAGCCAATTCTCGTTGCTATCAAACTTCTAAACGGCAAAGGAATTTCTTCCACAAAGTTGCGATTGTTTCTTTCATAGAAAATTCATGTCCTGCCACAACATTTGAGCCTCGCACAGAGCAGACGTTGCCGAGTTGAACAAACCAAAGCAATTAATACTTTTTTATGGGACATTTTATGCGAGACCAAAGCAAGTGTAAAACTTTAATGTTCGCTCTTTTATTTTTGTTATTTTGTCACGGCTCTCAGATTAATCGACTTTGAGTCTCGCAATCGCGGGAACATTTTGCTGTTTGGAGCAAACGTTCGAGACGAATCATTTGTTGAAAACTCGCGTCTCATATCACTTTAGAACTTGTTTGACTTTGTGACTCGGTCATGGAGCTGGCACGAGTTTATTTGAGAGTTCGCAGACTGATCTATACATTTCCAAACTTGTAAAGTTTTCATGCTGTTCCGATGTAATTTATGCAAAACAACGCAGAGACGTTTACTCTGTTGTCAATCATTATCATAATCACGCTAATGTGATTATAGAATAATTGTTTCAGTATTTAAGCGACACGAAAAGCTTACTGCACGCAGACGTATCAACTCAATTAGCTTTACAACATCATAATCTATTCTGATGACTGCGAGGAAGAAACGTCTTAGGCTCGCTGGCTCCATGTTGCTTTCAATATGGCAAATCCAGTAAACCTTCTTCTACTCTATAATTATTTTAATTATGCAGTCGTCAACGCAATTACCTTCGTCAAGTCCATTGTGTTTTGTTTTGCTTCTCGCTCCATGTCTAAATAATCTGCGGCGATAATTGATATCAATTTGCGGTGTACACAATCAAAGAAGCCGAGGGATGAGAAAATTGTTTAAACTCTTTTGCCGTTTAGAAAATTATTCACATCGGCGCGGCCAGATGGAAGAAGCTCCAAAGGCTAACCGTCCGTGCATGAATTTGGAGAAATCTTTTTTCGCATAAATTTGAAAACTTATCGATTTTCTTCTTCTTCTTTCCTTTTCAGGTCGATCAGAGCCGAAAGGGGTCGGTGACCCGTGCGCGGGTTGCAACAAGCCCATCTTAGATAAATTCCTGTTAAATGTACTAGAAAGAGGCTGGCATGCCTCATGTGTTAGATGTTGTGAATGTCTAACACCCTTAACGGAGAAATGCTTCAGCCGCGATGCAAAACTTTATTGTAGAAATGATTTTTTTAGGTAAGTTAACATTGTTTAAAGCCAGCGAATCTTTAAACCAACGTGATGGAAATGTTTTAAAGATGCTTCTCTTGAAATTCGTACCCATTTCAATTGTTGGCACACAAAAGAATGTGCCTGAACCTTTTAGGTTCGTCTTGAGAGGAGGAAGAAGACTGATAACGCGCCGTGGAAAAAGTTTCTTCTCAAACCAGCTTCGTTGAGACTTTTGATGGTTTAAATTTTAATGTTCTCGCCTGCCTTTGGTTCGCTCCAGTTTTTGGGGGACGGGAGAGAGACATCTTCGTGACATATCTGCGCATAGTCACTTCGTCCACCCCAATTCTTGCTTGCCGATGTTTTTGCTCCCTTCATTCCTCCATTCCCATTCATCCTTTATTGGATCGTTTTCAACCCGACATGAACGAACGGTCGTTTGCTCGCAGCTACTCCGGGTGGAATCGCTTTAATAAAATTTAATGTCTTTCCTCAAAACATTTTCATTGCCACTTGGCGTATGAGAGTCAAACGAGAAAACGTTCGTCTCGTTAAAAACATTAAACACATAAAATACCTTGCGACTGATACCGAGAAGGTTTTCGCTCCAAATTTCATGAATAAACGTGACGTCCGACTTCAGACATTTAATCCTTCCAGAACTTATCCCTTCTCGCAAATCCAATATTTAAAACGTTTTACTGAGTCTGCGAGCAGTTCAATACCAAAGCAGCATTCGCAAATATTTTTGAAAGTAATTTCCAATTAAACAGAACAATGAGTCAAAGGGATGCTAAGCGAGCTTGGGCTCAGAATAACTGATAACGTCTTACAGTTCTACAGGTTGTTATAATCACTTTATTTTGTTCTTGTCCTTTTAAAGCCTTGGATCAGGTTAACGATAAGACTCTTAGCTCAGAAGCTCAGAAGACGATTCGTCTTCTCCCTTGTTTGCTTCGTTCTACCAAGGGAATGACACACTTTTGTAATTACTCACCTTCCCAAGCGACTCGTGAAACCTTCCGGCAATGTTCCAGCAAATACGAAAATTCAAGTGAAGGATCTTTAAGTGACGTTTTATGGCGAACGATTCATTTCGGCCATGCCCACCCTGCCGAAACGAATGCAGAAACAACTTCATTTAGCGATCAAGCTGGAAGAATCATTTGCAGCTTGCATAAACGAAAGACATTAAGTTTCCTTGTAATGCTTTTCCAGCACTTAAGGTTCACTTAATGATCCACCTGACACCTCTCTGGCTTGAAAAAGCTGTCTGAATGTTCAGCAATTGGTTTTAACGTTCGCTTCTCTCTTTTTCTTTCTAGACGTTACGGGACAAAATGCAGCGGATGCGGTCAGGGAATAGCGCCATCGGATCTTGTGCGAAAACCTCGGGATAAAGTGTTTCATTTAAATTGCTTTACGTGCTGTATATGTAGAAAACAATTGAGTACTGGTGAACAGTTGTATGTGTTGAACGATAATAAGTTTATTTGTAAAGACGATTATATGGCGGGTAAAGAGACACATCATCATCACATGACAGGTGAGTTACCGACTGAGTCGGAGATCCTCCTTAGCCCCCTTAAACCCTCTCAATCATAAAAATCTCGTTTTATGCTTTTCTCCTTCGAACGATGGAGAGACGGAATCCATGTTTCAAAATTCCGTATTCACGACGGAGGGAAACGAGCAAATAAATTTTATTCTATTATAAAATGATTTTACTCCGACGATAAAAATCCTTCCTTCCTCATCTTCAACGTCTCCCTTTCCTCTCACAACGTTTATCGTCGTAGTCCTTCAATAATTCATCGCATCACGTATTATCGTTCATGTCCTTCTCCTCTCGGCTGATTCACCATTTTGCAGCGTAAAACCGAAGAGAAGCTCACTTGGGTTTGATGTCAAGGCAAAATAAACAGAATAGACATAAAAAGAGACTTCCTTCATAAAAAAGTTTTCATTCCCTTTGCCGTCTTCACACTCCAAAGGTTTTTCGATTTCTTTACTTGACGATGCTTTGTGTGCACGATGGAAAAGTTTTCTCCGCCATGTCGCTCTGCGATTTTTCGACGACTCAACTCAACTGTGAACGCCTTCCAACGATAAGAGCAGCAGACGTGCGTTGCAAACTCAAAGCGGGTCTTGTTCGATGTTTATTGGGAAAATGTGCAACGACGATGAGATTCAGATTTCGTGATATCGGCACGAATCCTCATCTGCGATGGAACAAAGTCTCTTGGCCCGTCTCGAATTCCCAGGCCAACAAACTGACTTGTCATAAAAACTTCCCCCTGACTCTGCTTCCTTTTTCTCGCATCTACTCCTCTTATCATTGTGTCGTCGTTGCTGTCAGCCATCGAGAGGGAAAATTATATGCTTAATTCCAGATTAGTTTTCTTCTTGCTTTGCTCAGACCGAAATAAATACGAAACAACAAATGAAATCGAGACATTGTGAAGAGGAAAGAACGTTTCAAGACGATCTCGTTTTCCTCCTGCCATCACGTAGTGTAGATGAAAAAGAAGCGAGCACATTCGTCGCGCATAAGCCAGCGGCAAAATGGGAGAAAATATCTTTTTCTATTGAGCTTCGCAACGAGGAAAATGGAAAAATCTTTTTCCCTTGCGTAGTAACGTGGAGGGAGAGCGATGCGAACGATGGAAATTGAATAATTCTCGAGTAAACTTATTTTTTGGGGAGAAAAATCCAAAGGCTCGACAATGCGCATGATCCATTGATTAACATAATTTCATCTCGCCGGAGACTTTTGTCGATACAATTTAAAGTCGTTCCATCGTAACAAGACAAAGTTTCCTTGTTGTTGCTACAGCTTAAGGTATGAAGTCGTACGAGAGCGTTGAGAATAAATTAGAAGCGAACTTCAACAATCAATTTAAAATTCAGCTCATGATTTGCCATAAAATTAAAATTTTCACAGCTTGAAAAATTAAATTTTCCGCGCGACTTTAAAACTTAGCTGGATTTATTTTCGCGAATACGCAGCAAATCATTGTTTGATGGATTATTTGCTCGCTGCAATGGTGGCGAGTGCACACAAGCCGTCGCAGCAGCATCGACTGAATAATTGAAAATGGGGGGAGCTTTACCATTGCGTTTGGATCACGAGCAAAGAGGATTTGTAGCTGCGAAGCCATTGGGCACATGCAAATGCAATAAATCAAATTTTTAATTTCCTCCATAGTCGCAGCGCCGAAAAAAGTGAAACGAAGAGGAGAGAGCAATGTTGTGTTTTATGCACGTTTGAGTTATGCGATGGTTGAGCTGCATCTCTTCCCTAGTTTCATTAATCCTCGGATGCTTTCAACGATTTTTTGAGAAACGGTAAGCTTCCAGTTCTGGGGATCAGAGCAAATCAATTCTGGGTTTTGTGGATTCTGCTGCAGCTTTCCTAAAACTTTGGATTATGCTTCGTTCCTGATCCGAGTCCCTGTTCCAGTTTATTGATTCCTTTGGTCTCGTTCTCGTGCAATTTCTCACTGGGAAGTGCAGCAACAGCTCTGGAGAATATATGAGCCCGACGAAGAAACTGATTTCGCTTGATAAATTATTATGCTTGGAACAGCATATTTTAAAAAGAAAAAGGGAAGAAAAGTTTATGCGATTTGAAATATGAATAATTCTTTTTTTGCTCGAGCGAAATAAAGTAATTTGTTGAACTTCAGTGATTCTCGAGAGCGAGAGAGTGAGAGATTGTTATTCATTTGTGAATAAAGCAGAAATCATAAGTTTATTGTTTGCAACATAAATCTTCTTTCCATTCTTGCCCCACTCTAAGTTATAATGGCAATAACACACAGATTCATTTCATTCATGAAACTCGCAAAGTGGAATTTCGAGGAGATCGCTCGACGAACTTGGTTCGAACGTTAGCGTTCTAACGTCTGCAGATGACAAGTATTTTCACAAGAGCAGACAAATCAATAACCGAACGATCTTACGTTCGATTATGATGTCTGTGCTTCGATATTTCAGAATGTGGCGAAGGATTTTTATGGGCCATTTAGAAGCAATGAAAGCGGTCGGTACAGCTGACGGGACGTTTAAAGTTGATGGCTTCTATTTGATATCGGCCGACAGATCAAGTCCAGACTCGAAAAAATTACAACAACATAAGAATTAATGCAAATTTACGACCGAGACTCTTAAAGCGCTTCTTGTTGATCGTGAATAAATTCCGTTTCATAGTTTTTTCAATGGCTTGTTCTCACGATTTCGAGCGCTAGCTGATGCGTTCAAATCGGATTAATTCGTCTTCGCTCAGCGAAGAGCAGTCTCGACTCTGTTGTGCTTGTGATATGTATGTGTCGTGTTTATCATCCAAAGCATTTTATTTGCGGATTTCTGTTGTGTCAATCTAACTCGGGTGATATGATGCAAGATAATCCGCAGTTGTCACGTGCGGCTTGCTATTTTCTCCTTCGTAGCTAACCCTGATGATGTCATGCGCTCCCGCCACGACTGAATTTATCGACGATGAGATAAGAAGCCTTGGAACGTTGTGCAGCAGACATTGCGTCTGCAAATGATTTTTATCATGTCGTTGACGCAAAATCCTTGAAACTTAACCCTACGAGATGATGAACCCTAAGAAGCTGAGCTGGAAAATAATCAATAGACTGAACATTATGTGCTTTAACTCTTATCGTCTTCAGTCGACAGAATTTTATTATTCAATTAAACCGAAACCTTCTTGAGAGATGTAAATAGGAAGCATTGTGGGAGCAACTCGGAGTCGTCTTTGTCCCCTTAAGCTAAATGACCTTTTCTCCCAATCGCTTTTCTCGTATGCGGAGTGTCAATAACGTTTCATGTTCCGAGATAACTGCTGGCTGATAATATTTTATTGTTATTTCTTCATTTCAATTTTAAGACGACGCTTTGTGTCCATTACAGTATCGCAAATGACCTTGGGCACTCCGACTCGACTCGCCATAAATTTCCGCTTCTAGAGAAACTTTTGTTCCACATCTGAAAATTAAAATCGATTAAAAATGTCTCAGTGGAATTGACAATTGTTTTGATAACTGGCTGCGGGTCCTCCTCGCTTCAAGCAAATCTTCCGTTCATTTTAAAATCAGTTTTACTTGAAAAGTTTACCGCTAACTAGAAAGGTTTCTTGTGAATTAAAGCGGATGTACCAACATTTTCTTACACAATAATTTTCCGAGCCATTAAACAAAAGGAGCCTCAAACAAAACGAGGAAAACAAAGGTTCTTAAATTCCACAAATAGATCGTGTGCAACTTTTTTTTGTGAATCAAAACATTACGGTAGCAGGAAAAAACGAGAGAGCAAAGTTGCTTTCTGCTTTTGACAGAAAATCGTTATCGTGTACGACAACAGTCTAACATTTCTTGCATTTTATTCTCCGTCCTGGCAATTGGAGCGGAAGTTTCCGACTTAATGATTTTGATGGTTGGCAGGGCAGGAAGGGAAAAAGATTCGACTTTTCATTTTTTTTGTCCGGATTTAAGAATACTTTGGAAAAGTTTTGACATTTGTCAATAATACTTTGGACTGTTTTGGGTGGAAATTGAATATTTTCGGAAGTAGTGCGATGCCGGTTTTCATTGAACAAACGAAGTGCGTGAAAGTAAGTCTTCCCCTTGTTCGGATCAGTTGAAGTTTACTAAATATTACTTCAAAGTTCAGCAGAATTTTCATTCCGATTTTGACCGCGCTCACCATTGTCGTGTTGCTCTTTCTTTGTTATCTGAGCTTCAACGTTACAAGAGTTCCTCTGATGACCAATCAAACGAGGAGCGACGCACCAGCCAAGATCATTTCAAGCTCTGAAGTCGACTCAACAGCTCCTTGATAGCTCCCGCATCGAACAAATTTAATTTAAAACTTCCGATTAACACATCAAATGCTTTCACGCCAGGCCTGAAAAATTGTGGCAGCAAGCCGATGTTCACATGAAATTTGAATAAGCCTCAATCAATTAGATTCTATCAATTTCAAACACCTTGCTTTAGCACATTCTTCGCTTTCACCAGACTCAAATTTCCGAGGAGAATTTTATTGCGCAAACATACACATGACACTTGAGTGTCAAAATGAAAATTGACATTCCTTGAGCAACAACTTTTTTAAAACGCAAAGCTCTCAAAAATAATAATTCAATTTATTAAAAAAAATGTGAAAATCAAGCGTCGGGAGAAGCAACATATCATTATTTCATTTTATAACATGCCAGAAGAGAGTCTACCAAAAAAAAAGCTTTTCTACTTTGTTCGGCTCCATATATCATTTTCGTTCACGATAGGTGAACAGACAGCTCGTCTATCGCACTGCGAGAAGGCGTCAAACGTTGTTTGGGCTTGCTTCACTCTCCCCACAAGCAGAGTGTCGTTTTCAGGCTTTAAAATTGATGGCTTCGACGAGTGAAAAGAGGGAGAGAGAAGGCAATCCGGCTATAAATCATTTATTTATATGAGCCATCATTAGATTAATCGTCTATGCAAATTAATTGACTTCGATTAGTACGTTCAACCATAAAACTGGCGAGAAACGCGCAGCGACACAAGAAGAACGACTCAGGTGATCTCCCGTTACACGTGTTTTCTCTTATGCTCAACAAACAATCGATCAGGGTTTCAATTTCTCGGGGTCTTCACGCACCGGTGTGGCCGCTTTTTAAGTTGTTTACAATAAATATTTGTGTCGCATTGTTCGAAGGCGAAAGCCGAGACGACGAGAGAAGAGTGTGAGCTCAGCCCTAGATTAGGATAATACTTGGCTTATTCCTTAGGTAGAAACTGTTCCACTCGCCTTTGTCCTCGCCTTGCGGTAAATTAAGTATGATCGACGTTGCTCGAAGTTTGTAAGGGAAATATTATTCCAATTTGCCAATCCATTTGAAATCTCTTTCAGGACGAATTTGTGAAGTTGAAAAGTCTTTAAAGTTTGTCATTTCTCTACCTGCCGACCCATCTGTAGCAATGTGACTGTCGCTCTTGAGAAAACCTTTACGGTGATTGGCAGTGAAAACCGCAAACTGAAACGAATCTCGGTGAATAGACGGGTGTCGTCAACACGAGGTGCCCATTTCTCGGCTGAATAATTGCTCAATTTGCCGATCGATTCACACGTCTAGCTCTTCTCCATTTGAAACCAGTTCGCTGTTAATGATCGTGCTTTTCATAAGAAAGTCATTAACCGTCAGGGCGACGTGTGAATTTGTAATAATTGTTGTTCCTTTCGTTTCTTAATGGTAATGATAATTTCCTTCGGTCGCAGTCGGGATTTCTTTAGTCTTCTTTCAAGAAACTTTGCGAAAGCCAGTCTTCGGTTTTTGAGAACATATCTTGATAAAATCCACAGGCATTCGACAATCGACAATAGGGGGTCAAGTTTCTTTTCTTTTTCACGATTATTCATCCATTCGCTTAGGTTTTATACTCTCTGTCGAAAGCCGGCGCATTAATGGAGGCTAAGGGCGAAGCATAAGAACGTGAAAGAGTGAAGAACAATAACAGGAGAAACATGAAACAACATTCTTTTATGGCACATATAACAGCCATAGAGTTTAATACTCATTTAAATCGCCTCTTGCACAATGACATATGGCCGTTTCGACAATAAAAAGGAGTTTACATACAAAATGTGGTTGCAGCGAAAATAAAATCGAAACGTTTGCGCTGTTTGTCAGCCCGAATCATTAAAAAGCTTTCGCCAATCTCCTTGCCGAAGAAAACATTCGCAAATCCATAAAAATCACTTAAATATTTCGCGCGGGTTGTTAACACATTACCCTTTAATTCCAGCCATTGCTCTCTCTCGTCATCGCGCGAGTAAACATTTCAGAGACTTAATGACTCAACTTTGAATAATTGCTCGAAAAGTGTGAAACCATGTTTCTCGTCTCTCTCTTCTGAATGGCAATTGTCGTTTCAGGCATGAAATAAAAGCGTGGAATAGCTCGAAGGGAAAGTGATGAAACCCGAACAACTCGAAGGATACCTCAGACACGAGAGCAATCAAATCTTCCCCTCGGCCCCTCTGCGAATTTTCGATTCCATTCAAATGTAAATTTTACATGACGTCAGAGCTTATTCGTCCAATCGCACAGCATCACATCAGACACGAGAAACGTTAACAATATTGTTGTTGATGTACTTCAACGTGTAGCGAAGCTTAACGTTGATATCAGTTGAAATTTATACCATCGCTCGCATGAGCCGAGCCGTGCGCGACTACACATAAAACCAAGTTTTAATGGAAGGCATTCGCATAAATCACGTCTAGCAACTTCCTTGACAATTAATTTGCGTGGATGCTGCTTAGCTTGGCTCACAGCGGAAAAATGAAAATCGTTAAGTAGCAACAATTGTAAATGGCAAGTGTCTAAATAGTGTTGTACACGATAGCTTGTGTTGTCGTTTCCTTTCAATAAAAGAAGGTTTTCTCGTAAATATTTCGAACCGCTTGCTGCCTGCCATGATTCAACAACTTACAGAATAGAACGGCGAACGTTTACAAATCAGTTTCAAGTCGAAACTCCCAACAAAGGGAACAGCGCCGAAAAAATGATTAATATTCGAACGATCGCAGTGATTCGAACACAAACGTCTGGCGGGTAATCCTCTTGATTAATTGCGTTTGAATTTATGTAATGATTATCCAATTTTTATTGAAGTTAATTTACGTATGAATGGTTTCCTCGCTCTTACCACGCTTCGAGGAGGGAAAAGTGTGGAAAATTCGTTTGCAGCCCCTTTGCTAAGCTACGGGTTCGGTAAATGCGTGGAATTGAAGCCGACGCTATGCATATGTGTCGAAAATTCTTTTCTGATCGGAGAATGAAAAGATTTTCCGCTTCGACCAGAGTGCGCGCTCTTTATTAGAAAACCCTCGACTGAGTATCCCTACGCACTTGTTGTGTTCCTTTGTTTGACTGTTGTTATTCAGTTAAATGATTTCCTCGACAACGAAAACTGCTACAGCTTCCCCTGACAAAGAGCGACGAGCTGGGCGAGAATAAAATATTGCCGAACGCTAAGTAAATATTCTAACATGCAATGAATGTTTATTGTTATTCTTCTCCATTGATATCAGAGGCTGGAGAGACGACTGACATCGTCTTCCCTTCTGGAAAAGGAAAATCTTTATCTCAGCAGCGCTCGATCAAATTCAGAGTCCTCGAGTCCTCACAGCCTGAAGAATCTAAAAACAAGATTAAATGTTTTTTTAAACGTTTTTTGAGAGGGTGACTGACGAGGCAGGTTGTCGAGTGGGATCAGTTGTTGGAAAGAGGGCGATAAGGGGTTCTTTATCGCTTCGAGTCGGGCAGGCAGCGCGTTCTGTAGTGTTTGCGTTTGTTTGCTTTTCGTGAATTTGTTAGGGTGGAAAATGAAGAGGAAAGTCTGCATTGCCTGAGAAAATGAAATTATAAGGAACGACGGAACGAAGAGAGGAAGGGGCTGACAAAAACATAAAACATATTTATTGGAAAACAAAAGAAGTTGATAGCTGCTTTCCTGCATTATTAACCGATTCCTTTGAAATTCCTGCCCACTCCATGTCTAAGTTGCTCGCGTTCAAGTCAAACAGTGAAATGTAATCGATTTCTAAAAATTTATTTCACAGACTCGCTCATGGGTTCAGATTGCGAGGAGGAGGAAGAAGAAGATGATCCAATTAGACCACCAATTAGCTTGGCACATCTGGGATCGAATGGACCTGAGTCAGTTGGACATTTAGGCGCCTCAGACCTTTCCGTGCAGAGCATGAGCACAGACAGCAAAAATAACGACGATTCCGATCAGGTGAGACAGCCAGAATTTGCTGAAAGCAAACCAAGTGGCTAATCAACTGTTTCTTCCCACTTCAGGGTTCTCTTGACGGTGATCCCGATGCGCGAGGTGACTCACAGTCTGAAAACAAAAGTCCCGAGGATGGCGGTGGCTCGAAGCGACGAGGACCGCGCACTACAATCAAAGCCAAACAACTAGAGGTATTAAAGACAGCATTTAGCCAAACGCCCAAGCCCACGCGGCACATTAGAGAACAATTAGCGAAGGAAACTGGTTTGCCGATGAGAGTGATACAGGTAAGAAAAGTTCTCGCTTCTCCTTAACTCTTTACGCCAACGGAAGAAACTCGATTGAGCGAACAAAAGCGATCCACAATTGCGTTCGAGAGATGTCATGATCGATCAATAACAACACGAATGATTCTTATCTAGCACGTGTTAACAGATCCAAACCGAGAAACAACACACGAAGTGAAGGCTCACGAAGCGCACAATCGGTGCCTTATGGGATCATTGAAAATACTTCTGAAATATATGTAATTATTTAATGCGCAGCAACATTAAAATTTGTTCTTCAATTTTATGCTTCGACTTGATCGTTGATGGCTCACGGACGGCCTTTTGAAAAATGAGAGACAGATAAAATCTCCGCCGTAAACGTCAGTACACCTCGCCATGAAGCGAAGACGAGACGAGAAGTGATCCGAACCCTCCCGAAACCCAGAAATCCATAAATCATCGGCGAGAGAAGAAATAAAACTTTAACATTTTCTTTCTCGTGTTTTTGTTTATAAACACATAAAAATATGAGCAGAGAAGACTTTTACGACTGTTTCTATTCTTCGGCCGTGGAGATCCGCTGCTCGTTTTCGGATGGATCATCATTTTTCATTTTACGATATTGTTGCGCGCTCTCAAACCGCGCCAAAATCAAACTAAAATATTTAAATGTTCAATCGGCTCCACGAGGTGCTTCTGATGCTTCCCGGAAATTTTTCTGCCGAGCCTCACAGCGAGCGACCTGCTTTCCACGGAACGCTTGGATCAGTATGCAATTTTATGCTGTGATGATTAGCCAAAAGCCATCATAAGTTTCCATCTCACATCAGCGACTTTATGGATTTCTGTGGAAGTTTGCATCGCGATTTCTATTTCTCAGTATGAGGCTATGAATCTTCTCGAGAAATCAGGTGTTCAACCATTAGGTTTTCTCAACTGATGTTGAGACATTAAAACATGAGCTTCACGGTTTCCCATTAAGCTTTCTGCACGGCGAAATTGTCCATAAATGCATTTCTAACCCGACTCAACATTCAATTTTTTATGCCTCATTATACTCTGTGGCGAGCATCATTGCAAAAGGTCCGCGCGAGAAACCTCACAAGCGATTTTTTACGACCTGGCGAATGTGCAGATTTCTTCAAGGAAGGCTGCAAACGAATGGCAAATCGTTCACCTCATCATTTTCCTCCGGTCTCATGTCAAATGCGAAAATAAATTTTTATTACGTAGAAAATTGCTTAATGTTATGCGTGGAACCACCAATGACTCGTCATGGTTTCGATGCGTGGATAACTCTCACTGAACTAATCGACGATTTACTATGCAAATGAAAGGCTCTTTGAAAGAGAGATGCTTGTCGGGACGATAAAAGGAGTGACAAACATGTCCACATGGGCGATTCTTCTTTCATCTCAGACACAACGCCCTGGGGGAGAAATATCTTCGCCTTCAAACACGAGAATGATAATTTACATGTTTTTATGGATCTGGTGGCTGTCATTGTCTTTGACGTCGTAGATTTTTAGAGACGAAACCGATATTCATATTTTCTGGCCGATGATAGATTCACAGCGAGCCGCTAACTAAGCTTTCAAACCACGCAACGACGTCTCAAAGCCGTCAGTTGGGAAAGAGTTGGAAATGTCAAAGGCATGACGCCGATGTGCGGCCTCAAAAGAATTCCTTCACGCTCTCCTAACTTTTTGTGGGAGTTCGATTTCGCAGCGTGGTAAAAAATACACTAAATTTCCTTCGGCTCTCGTCGTTCTGGGTTCTGTTTTGGGCAACTGCAGAGACGCGACAAATTTCTAAGAAACGTACTAATCACCGTATCATCGCCAAGCTCGTATTTCAACCAGACCAGAGAAATGTCTTCGTCGCATGTTTGTTTGTCACCTGCTAACTGAAGCGATGACTCTAACACTGAACGGCAGTCGAAAAGCGAACACAGAAAATCACAAACGAAATAAATCAATTAAGGAATTTTTAATGGTACATCATAAATTTCGAGTCAGAAGCCGAATGCCTTTATTCTTGAGCGTATTTTTTGTTGTGCCGGTGGTTGGCATGTTAAATAGGTGTCACTTGTCTGGTTGGTGTTAGGATATCGCCTTCAGAAATCTCGCATTGAAATTTGATATTTTGTCCATCTGGCATCTACCGTCGGTAGCTGGGGATAAGGTTGTGTGAAATAATTGAGTTATGAGTTCTACTCCGGTCGTGTTTTTTGTCTGATTCGGAACCGAAGTCGATTATTTGCTGTTCCAACTGAGTGGAGCGTAAAGTAATGGAGTAAGAGATCCAGACACACAAATCGTTCTTAGGTTGACCTCGGAAGAGAATGAGCGATTCGACAGACAACTGGCAAGATTCACAACATTGCGGTGATTAATGAACTCGATATTAAGTACGGAAAAAGCTGAGGCGAACCAGCAGACAACAATTTGTTGTGTTCATGAGGAAGCCCATTGTTTGAGCTCAAAACCAACTCGGCTCCGGATGATTAAACATGGAGTTTCTGGTGCACTGATGCATTTCCATCATGGCTCTTTTTATGAAGAGCATTAACCGCTGGTTGGGGCTTCTTCTGACTTAGTTGCAAATGCTCGAGCCAAAATTCTTGAATCTCCAAGTAAACGCAACTTATCGTTGTCCCTGAAAAGTTTATGCAGATTAACATTTGGATGATTTTCGCAAACTGCAAACTCAGTTCCAGGAAGTTCATAAAATTAAAGAATATTTGGCAGTAGGAAAGAAATTAATGTTTTGCCTTTACGAGTGATTATGCATTCGTTGGAATATTTTTTGGAAGAATGCAGCGAAGAAATACCTCCGCCGTTGTCGCAGCAGTAAGGTTGAGTTCGTATAAAAATATGTCACGCTTCGATACAGATGGGTTGAGTCTAATGAACACTGAAATGAAGATGTCATCATGTGTCTCATTTCTTGAAACGCGATCAGAGGCTCTGAAATTGTGCAAGCGAACGCTCCAATTAATTCTCGCAATCTCAAATCTGGCAATTTTTCTTCGCAGCGCATAAATGCACTCGAATGCCGTTTTGACTTATGAAAGACGCTTGAGCTGGCGTGTTGGATCATTAAACATCGAAAGACAGTCTGACGGACTTGTGAGTCGCGATGCAGATTACGAGTTGTAGGCTGACGTAGATTTATGACAGACGCCCCGAACTAGGACGGAGCGATTTAGACTGCCACTTCGCAAATGAAGCAGTTTCACTTGTTGACTAAAAGCGACGGAATCTCAATTTCATTCAAATAATTGCGTCGAGAATTCTTCGATTTTTATTGCGATTTCGTGATTTTTCGTTGGTTTTCGTCGAAGCTTCAGCAAAACAATTTACTCTGGCCCATTAAGTTCATATTCCAAAATTATTTGTTACTTTCATAAATTTGTAATTGTCCATTTATCAATAACATATCGAAATTATTTACAAAACTTGCGAAAGTATTTTAAAAATCTCAACTTTACGACGCTCTGCGAGAAACGCTCCTCTGCATGAAATAAATTGCCTCGCTCGCATAAAAATTTGCCAATAATTCACCGAGCTATTTGGCCTCTTTGCTGCTCTTACTAAATTCACATGGAGTCATAAAATGCATTTCAGCTTGGAAATATGTGCACTGCAGTTGATTTGTTGAGAAGGACAAGGGGAGAGGTCTAAAGCGCACTTCGAAACGAATTTACGACTTCGTTTTCATGTTTTAATTTGTTCGTCTGCTCTCCAAATTTACTCTTTATGGTTCTCCAGCCAGTGCTTCATCGAAATAAAATGCTTGTTGTCAACGTAAGAAGTCGTAAAGTAGCCAACGGCTTAAGGCGAGAGATGAACGACGAAAGTTTATTCGAAAAGTTTTCATGTTACGACATTTTTTCGGGCTTAATCAATACAAACTGGCTTCCGAAAGACGAAACCGTTTCAAAAGTTTATGTGCTTGATAACAAAAGATGACGATTTTTTACGGTTTCCCTGGATAAAAGGTGGTCGAGGCGAGATTGAAATCGCGGAGCGTAGTCAACGCTAACTCCCATGGACCGTCGAGCCGAAAGACAAAGAGCAAAACGAAAAAATTGCGGTGGAATGAATTTGTGTAACGATCTATCATTGCAACCGCTAGAGAAATAAAGAAAGAGTAAGTTCGGGGCCCGAGACAAATGTGAAACTGTAATACATCATGTAGTCGAGGAGAATTGTGGAGGGCACCGGCGAACGAGCGAAAAGACCATTTAATGCTATTCAAATGGCTCCGTTCGCCTTTTCACACAGCAGAGCGGAGCAGGGGCATTATTAATCATATTATTTTCATACGAATAGCGCAACAATCGCACTGGAGGTGGTCGCTCTTTTTTGGTTCGTTCACTCTCGCTCCCTTTACAACACACTTGGCTACAATAGCAGCAATAAGTTCTTTTCTTCTCAGTTCTTTCTTCCCGTGTTCATAAAACAACAATTTCTTAGTGAGCAGAAGAAGCCCTTTCGCCTTTTGTTCGAGTCCGATATATCGCCCAGGGCGGAAACTGCTCTGGAGCTCGAGATTCACTTCATGTTTTTCCAACTGGTGATGAATTGTTCTCCGAAGCGAAACAGGAAAGATGATGTGCACTCTTTTGCTTTCTCTCGAATCGCCATCTGTAAGATGCTCGCCCTTCCACGCTTCGTTGTTGCCGAGCGAATTATGCACTGCTATTGTTTCTCCATGCCGTGGACTTTGCCTCAGAATCATGATTGGATAATTTCATGCATCTTATTCGCTGCTGCCACCATTTCGATATTACTGAAAGCCCGTAGGCGAGCTAGCGAGTTGTGGTCTGTCTTTGGTTTCAACATCGAGCTGTTCAAGTGGACTCAGGGTGTATGAAGTGGCGTCTCTCACCAAAGCTAATTATTGTCCGATGATATTGCAGAAACTCATGATTACTTCGAATAACAAAGCTCTCGACGCTCGGCCTATTTTATCTTGCATGATTGTTCACTTTTTCTCTTCTGGAAATCATCGCCATCGTTTCTTTCAAAGTTCGATGAAAAATAGTCGAAACTTCGGGCAGGTTTCCTTCGAAAAGGTTTGCCAGGCAACAAAAAGGCAAATTTCTTTGTTGTTGAAGCCAATTTGCTTTCTATTTATAAAATATCTTTGAGTCAGCTACGAGTATTCTTCAGCGCTACTGTTAAGTGTAACTGTCATGTCACAAATGTCATGCTGCGCTCTATAAAAATGACACATTGCCTTCACTTTTGTCAAGTTCTCACCATCACATTTCTAATTTAAAGAGACTTGTTACGAGTAAATTACTGACTAATCCTCAACAAGCTACTGAAACTCGCCCAATCAAAGTTTTGATGAGATTACGGTACAAACTTTCACACAATTAAGACAAGAGGGCTTACACAATTAATAAATATTTCAAAACAGTTTCTTTGTTGCCTTGTTATTTCCCATCTTTGCTCCTTCAAGTTATCTCAGAGAGTTCTTTTTATTATGTAATTAATACGACACGTGACCGTGCGACACTCACCGAGAAAATTGCTATGGATGGAATGAGGCGGACAAAATTATCATGCAACGACAGCAAAAAGGAAATTGTGAAAACATAAACTTGATAATATGTGATTAAAGCTAGAGAAAGTCGGTGCTTCAGCAGAACCAAAGTGGATTAAATGCCGAGGCAGATAACGAAAAGTTTCTGTAGCCCAGGGATTAACGGTGACTCATAAACCCTCGTGCTTCTCTCTCGTACCTAATCACGATACTATTCCGTTTTCTACGAGACAAGCAGAAAAAGTAATTTCAGCTAACCGAAAGTTATGAGATCACCTTTGACGGCGAAAAGAAATGAAAAGATCTGAGAGGCAGCACCGAACTCGATGGATCGTCAGAAAATATTCTTTTGATATTCAAATTTTTCATCGCTCTTTTAATGCTTTCAATTTGCATTTAAATACTTTTGTTTATTTCCTCGAACCTTCATCGAGCCAAAACGCGAAGACACGTTTGTTACTTCAATCAAGCGATTCGATAATTTTGCAATCCAAATTTTCAGTGAAAGTGAAGCGAAATTTCTGTGGAATATTTTGCGGTACAATTTGAATATTTCAATGCTTCATGTAGAGCTCAGCTTACCTCTAATCTAATGGTCGTGTTCCGCTGGGGATTAAACAGTCCGGGAAACAAAGAATTGTCGACGGGAGGTCCCCTCTTCTCACCGCTCTCACTCCACCAATCTCATCATCCTCTAAAACAGTTTTATTTTATTCACGAAAAACACATCGTCAAACACAAAAAGAGAATAACGTCAGTTGTCGACACCGCCTCCTCACCCATGGATGGCTTCATGTAGCGTTTTACACTCCGTAACATGATGTTTGCATGTTTTCAACTTCTGCCTTTGCTCTCCCCTTCGAAAAAGAGATCGTCTTGGCTGGTTACAAATTCATTTCATCTCCTGCGCCTGCACCGAAAGTCGCGAGAGACAATTCCATTAAGACTAATTTATTCTCATCCCTAGCGCGTTAATTATCGTGTGCCGATAATTTGTGCTCGCCTTCGTTCTCACATAAAACTTAATGCTTTAAAAGAGCAGTTAACGCTTAATGTCGCGAAAAGTATCCTCGGCAGAGGTAAAAATGTTAATGAGTCGATTTGCCTTCAATCATCATCGAAATTATCAATCGACGAGAAGTTGAATGAGTTCTTGCTTTGAGACGTTTACGAGCATTCATAAAATTATCATTCCAGTTTCTCGAGAAAATTCAAACGATCGCTTTCGGCTTTCGTCTCTCTCAGTATCCCGGGAATGTCTTTTGTTGAAAAGTTTCGAAATAAATTTATTATTTATTTGCTCGTTAGATGTCATTAGAAATATTCATTTGGCTATTTTATCGGGGATTCTTCTCGTGAACGAGGGATATAAGCAGACTTAATTATTTAAGCTTATCACCTGCACAGGTTTGTTTTTATTAACATGAAGGGGATTAGGCTTGAGAACATTTTTTATTGATTCGATGGTGCTGAGCGAAGGTCTAACGAGTCGTACGTAAACTCTCTTGACGCCGATCTTCTTAAAATCGATTCTCAATGCTCCTCTTCTTCGCCTTAGTTCAACCGAAAGCGCGGAACTCACAACATTTATGATGAACTATAAAACTGACTGTTAAGCATAAAAATACACTTATTAAAATATTTATGACAGTAAGAATGTCGAGGAGATATTTCTCTTAATTTACAGTTTCTCTCTCGTTCACATTCCCGGTCATTGTTTGCCAACGTGCATGAACGATTGGAGCTGTCACCGTTCGAGTGGCCAACTACAATAAAAAGTCTTGTTTTATCGACCGAGTATAAATTCGAATCTTTAAGACCTCAAACCAAATAATTTTCTCGGTAGTCAATATGATCTTCAAATAAAAATGGAACAGCAAAAACTCTCGAGAAAAATTCCTCACAATGTTTCCGTCCGAATCGAGCACAATGCTTGGATCAAGTCGGAAGAGAAAAGTTTAAAAACAATATTTTTTATAACAATAAACATCCTTTTTAATGGGCTCAAGCATTTATGGCTAAAACTTGCGCTCCGTCGTTGATAAAATACGATTCGTTTTACGACTGACAATCTCGTGAAGTAAAAAAAACGGTTAGACGAATCCGGAATTGTTGAATAAATGTTAAAATGTATTCTGGCTTTAATATTTTGCATGATTTATTGGAAAAGCTCATCTCTGGCTTTTTATGTTCCCGAAATATTTTATAGTAGAGAGCCAGTCGTAAAGCCGAGTCATATCAAAGCATATAACATTGTTACTAAAAAACGTTCTTGTGCAGCAGAAATTGTTGACCATAAATCCACTCGATGGTTCACGATTCATGTGGGACATGAAAAGTGGTTTATTGGTTTTGCTTACGCTGGTCTTTTTGTTAGCAGAAAAAAGTTTTTTCACACAAAACCGCATAACATTTTCATTTTTACTGCAGCGAAGCGTTCCCAGCGAGAGAGAAGCTGCTGCTCTTTCTTATTGATTCTTAAAATGTTGTTATTGATTCGGCTTAAATTAGCGTTTTTGCTCACATGAGGCGACTTTGTGGTTTGCTTTTTGTTTGCGAAAAGAAAAGTCTGACGGGCGAACGAATGCAAAGCGGAGAAAATTGAATTCTCATGAAAACGACACTAAATCTGCTTTTGTTGTCTTGTCGATTTCACAGGTCTGGTTCCAGAACAAAAGATCAAAGGAGCGCCGCCTGAAGCAGCTCACTAGCATGGGACGAGGACCGTTCTTCGGTGGATCAAGAAAAATGCGAGGATTTCCCATGAATCTGTCGCCGGGTGGACTAGACGAGCCCGGCTTTCCCTACTTTGCAAGTGATAAATTCGATTTCGGATACGGCGGACCGCCATTTCATCCTCACGACTCGCCCTTCTTCCCAGGGCACCCAGGAATGCCTTTCAATGCGCCAGGTAAACAATTGAGTGACTTTCTGTGACAACAAGATTATTCAGTCAGATTTCTTTGGTCAGGTGGGCCCATGGAACATCCAGGAGCAATGCCAGGCATGGTAAACGAGTTCGGAATGACGCCAGATGCCAGTTTTTTAAACCAACCCAACGGTCCGCCGATAACCGGCGGCAGTAATCCATCAGAGCGCAGCGGATCACCTGAGTTCATGTCGACCGCCGGCAATTTTTCCGAGTCGTCAAACATCAATGAAGGCCTGGTTTGGTAAAATTTAATGACATCACGTCTTCTTCAGTTCTACATTGGGATGAATTCGTGAAAAGTTCGTTGAAGAACTCTCGAGATCGTCTGAGCTTACGTTGTTCAACTAAAACGATGAAGAAAGCATCTCCACTCACTTAGCAAGTTATTTATGGTGATACGCGAATTTATGATTTATTTGTTGTAATAGCAATCGCGACTCTTTTGCAACGCCTCACAGAACAATTAAATGAAGGGAGAAAAACGAGAAATCACAGAACAAACACGCAAATTAATTGAATTAGCCGCGCATTAAGCGGCGCAGAAACTAAAACACAGAAATTATTTGAAGTGCGGCGTTTTATGATTTTCGCCCCAGAACTTAATTTGATTAACTTTCGTTGTGGGAAACTTTTTTCTTGTTTCTGTCGCTACTTAAGCTTTGAAACGTCCGAGACGAACTGAGTTAACTTTGGAAAGTCGTGAAAAAAACGTCAACAATAGAGAACTGTGCGGTTTTAAGTTCGTGACGGAGTTAATTTGCGTCAAGCGATTAATCAATTATTTGACTTTCTTTAGTTTTTCAAGCCGCGCTCTGAATTTCCACTGATTGATTTGCAGAAACATATGCGCAAGAACATTGTAAATATTTCAATATCCATCGTTAGCGATTTCGAGCACGGAAAGAACTCGTCTGAAAAAATATCAAAACTCAAAATTTCAATTAAGCTAGCAGGAAATTTCATGGGAAATATCAAATGTGTATAAACGATTGAGATAATTAGCTTTAAGATTGTAAAAAGCTTACTGAACAATGACACTTTCAGCTAAAGTTCTTCATCTAGAGGTCTTTGGTTAACTAACTCACACTTGATCTAGACCGAGCGAAAGAATTATTTGAAGATATCCATAGTGAAATGAGTTGAATATTTCTGATAAGGAAAGCTCAATAAAAATGAAAAATAAATTGAAATTAGTTTGCAATTGTTTATTTCAGCATGAAGAATGGTTAATAGACATTTGGTCAAATCTATTTATCAGATCCTAATTTTCAGATTGAAGCAAAAGCCTCAGGTTGTTTTGCTTGAGGTTTGTGACTCGTCCTCCAGTTCAGAATTCAAGCTTCTAGTAAGGAAGTTCCGAAAAGTCTTCCAGTTTTCCTAACAGATTTTCCAGTATTTTATTGCTACGATTGCCCTATGCTATCTTATTTTAGAATTGTTGAACGAACGGATTACAGGCCGCAAAGCTAATCCCGCTTGTTGTGAAATCATCAAAACCAAATTGAATCGGCGCTGACGTTTGATGATTTCGTGTATCATCTTCCCACTCAATTCTCCAATTTGCTATCCAGATGCTTGATTCGTTTTTGATACTTATTTGATGAAATTGACTTCAATTTGATATTTGCCCTCGGTCCCGAACGTCGTGCACATGGCGACATTTTTTCGCCCCTGCCATCATTGCCACCAGCAGTCAAACACAAATTTGTTACTGTTATGCTGTCGCAATTGGCTTTGCTAAATGTTTTCTGGCATTGTGATCAAATAACGAGCAAGTGCGGTGAAAGAATCCATAAATTGAGGGTTTTCTCGGGAGGATCATCCTTTTCTCAATGGGAAATTATGATTTCAGCAACACTGGAGGACGAAACATTTCGTTTTATTGTTATTGAGTTGACTAATTGAGAAATGATGATTTCTTTTATAAAAGCGAAGGAAAACCGTTCAGAATGAGGTGAGTAATGCGTTCCAAATGGTTATCGATATTGCACATGTTGCAATTTTAATATTTTCTTATCGCAGGTCTCAGATTAGTCTCACATTTCGCCTTTAAATATTTTTGTGACATTTCACCGCTACACGGAGAGCGAGCCATGAATTCAAATGTTGTGTGAGCGATATTTCATTTCGTTCGATTGATATTTCGCCGATAAATATTTACGACGAATGTTTTTATTAAAATTCAAAACTGCGAGAAACAGTCGAGAAGTTTTTATATTTTCTAGTGCTCGCCACAGGCTTTTCAAGCTGACCGCCTTGACTAAAGCGTAAGCTAGAAACACGACGCTCCAATAAATCATAAAGTTTTTGTTTTATGTTGCTTGCAATTGCAAATATTTGGATGTGACGTTCAATAATTCAATTCTGAAGCGCCATTGTTTGTTCAACTTTTAATTAATTTTTCTCTCGATGCTTCTAACACTTCGTGATATTCAGAAAAGCTACTCGCATGTTCTAAGCCTCAGATATTTGAGGCAAGCAAAATATTGGAATAAAATGCGATGGTTTATTGTGACTGAAAATTGTTTATTTGTCACTCAGCTCGTAAGCTCCAAGTGTATGTAACGGTCACGAAACTCGTTAAGTTAGTAATTAGTCGAGTGAGATGAGCAAGTTTAACACAAAACAGTTTAAGGTTCAGCTTACGCTCGTCCTTCTCTCCCCTCAACTGATTCCAATTATTCAATTAAGTCTAGCAATTGCAGCAATCGACGTGAAATTATAGTGAAGGAGCTAATTGGTGCTAGCACTCATCAGCGCCGGCTGTAATCAAAACCCTTCAAACACGAATACTCAATTTTCTGAGCCCCTTTCGGTAAACACTTGAGCCGCTTCGCGTCTACCTGTTTGAAGTGCCGCTCACCTCATGATGTTTCTTCATGTTCTGAAATTAACCTTTAATAGTGCGCCGGCAGTGATGTTTGTCCTCAAAGGATGGAAGAGTTTCTTGTGACAATTCGATTCAATGTTTGATGATTAAGTAAGGAAACTTCATTGCTAATTGATAAGGTTCATCGATGCGGTGCTCTGTGAAAAGTTTCTTTCAATTTTCATCGGATAACAGATAATTGAATTCACACACGCACTCAAGTCGCTCGTTTGACGTGTAAAGTTGCCAACATATTCCGACACGATATGTACATCGAGTGCAGAGCAAAGTGAGCAAATCAATAATTAAACTCGTTGAGTAAGGAGAAGGCAGTTTACGTTGAGCTTTTTATGCAGCTGAAGGGTCGGTAATGAAAGTTCAATCATTCTCTGCGGTTTGTGTGCTCGTCGTCTGAGCCTAAACGTTACCTCTTCTGGTACCTTCCGTGCTTTTGGCATTTATCATCACACCGAATGTTCAAGACTGAACATGGAATTACCAATCATTATCGAAATTTTGATGCTCGCTCGAAATTAATGATGAAAAGGATTGCGTGAACCTCGATCGCAGAAACTCCGTCCTCGTCGTTTCAACTTTAATCGGGAAAGAAATTTCTGAGGCAGCGATTAAGTCGCGCCGTGTTTGAGAGTCATAAATGCTGAAAAGTTGAATAAAAGAAAATATTTGAATTGCTATCTCCGGTCGCGTTCTCCGGTCGCTACCTGAGTCGTAAATCGTTGGCGCAAGACACAGGAAAAATAAACTTCAGTTGGAATAAAACATAAAACTTTAAAAGCCATCAGCCACGAAACAGTATTGAGGAACAGGTGTAGTTCTTCGAATCTTTCAATTCATTGCATGCGATGTCTAATCCCGAGAAACGAGACGGAAAGAAAATGTTGAGGAAAATTCTCGAACTGCTTTCTACCCTATTTAATGCTACGGAGCTCAGTGTTAGCAAAAGCCTTGTTAAATTACAGGAAAAAATCCACCAACTGGCGCTGACGAGTGAATCGGATGTTTAAATAGTTTTTCATGAAAAACGTAGAAAGCAGAACGCGACCAGACTGATAGATCACGTGCTGGTTCAACTTCGTATCGCGCCTCGCGGGCTTCGTCAATTATTGAACAAGGCACGACACGCTCGCAACCGACGGAGCTTTGAAGCAGCCGCACACACGTTACACAGCTCATGCACAACTCCTTCCTTTGCGTTGTGAAACTTTTGACATTTTTAAGCCTGTCTCGGATCTAAATATCAATATTATGCGTACGTCTATAAAACCATAACTCGCCGCTCTTCGTCAGACACATTCGTAAAACAAGGAGAACACGAAACGACTGTAAGTCTGTCAGAATAGAAGACAGAAACGAAACCCTTGTCTTGTCTGCGCCAACGAATCGTTCAAAAATTTAAAATGCCCAGTCGTTGTCGAAGGTGAACATGAAAGTTCACACACCAACAATTTCCATAAGACTGAATATTGCGTGTTGAAGTCTTTCTGATGCGGGGATTGTTTGAGCATGAACGAGGTGATCAGCATGAACTGATTTTCGCTGCAACTTCTGACTTTCCGCAATAGATATCACAGGGAATTGGGCCATATGAACGTTTCGTGAGATATTGCTTCGTCCCCAAAAACAAATTCGAACAATAAAGAAACAAAATTATGAAAGTAATGAGAACTGAAAATTGAATTTCGAAGGAACTTTCTCGTTTCGTTTAAAAGTTGAAACATAATTTTCCATCCATCTCGACTCCGAGTTTCTCGAACGATGGTTCAGGGAAAACATATCTTCGGGACAACATCATTTTTTATCGCAACTTTTTTGTTTGACACTTGCCTTCCCAGTTGCGGGGGCTTCTGAAAGTATCAAGATGAAATGTGATGTAATTTATTTCCATTTTTCACCTAATGAAACTTTCATCCGAGAACGAGCTGGCGAGAATAAATCAATCAACATCAACATTTTTCTTTCTTCTGCTTGTGCTCTTCATCGTAATGGTCTTTCCAAGATCCATGGTCAGCAATTATCATTAAACATAAGTTTTTATTGTTCACCAATGCCTCGCTCCGCTTGTTCCTGGTTCACACCATTTCAGAAGCGCGCAAAAATGATTGAAGAAATTTCTGTGCACCTGAGGTGATGGATTCGATCCGGTTGATCTCCGCAATGTCGATAATACGCGGCGTTTTCTAATCCTCCGAATCATGCAGGTTTTAACACTTGAGCGCTAGCGAAAGAGTTGATGATAGATTGTGAAAGTTAATGGTAACTCACAGAACGCTGTAGCTCATGCAGTAACTCGTCAGAGAGCGAGATGAAATATTGCGGACGGTTATAACAACTTGTTTTGATTGATTACCATCAAAACAAAAACAGACGAGAAAAAATGAATTTATTAACGTCAAGGGTAACAAGCATCGGTCATATTTAGACTTTGTCATGTGGGAATTTCTGTCTGTGGCTTGTTTCTTGTTAATTTCTTATACTAAAGTCTTGCTTAGCTGACAAACTTCATTGAGTCAATTACAATCAGACGACAACTCGCCCTTCGTACGAAATCAAATTCCGCTAATTTTTCCGCAATTTCTGGCTTATAATCGAATAACAATTCCTGATGCAGTGCTGCGGAAAAATTGTCGACTTCAAACCCCTCCAGGCCTCAAATTCCCTCTTCCACCCCGACCTGCTTCACATTGTTGTTTCGCTGTTATACAGACGCGATGCTTTCTAGAGAAAGAGGAATTAGGGTGAGCATGTGGCATTTAATTTATTTCAAATAAAAAGAAACATGTAACTATTATACTCGCTCTCTTTTGAACCAACAAACACTCGTCCTCCCCCAGTTTGCAGTCGAGGCGAAGAGCGTTTTCCCTCATGCAGAAATTTTTATGACTCTGGCATGATGATCGTGTTATCGTGTAAGGTACAACTGCAATAAAAATCCCTGCAGTTCTCTCTTCTCTATTTGCGAAGGGAAGACAGTCCTTCAAAGGCAAGCCGGGAAACTCCGCGTCGGAGGAGGAAAAACAAAATGTGACAGTAATAAAGAAAATTCGATTACTTTTGCTCGACATAAACGACAATTTATTTTGCATCTCGAAGATAGGCAGGGGGCGAAATGACTTCGAATTCTTGAAGGGTTCGAGTAAAGAAAACTTCTCATCTCGCCATAAACTTTAAATGTTGCTTGGAGTGCGTTTACGAGCTGCTCCCGACGTGTGAAGTTTCATAGTTTTCTCTTGTTTTACAACCCAGCACCTTTCGCATTCTTCTCCCTCACCCTCTTACTCTATTGTTTTACGTCTGTATCACTTACAGATGTTTAATTTTTCCCATAGAACTACAACAATGCCGAATTTTCAACAATGTTTGTTTGAAAAGTTACTTTTGTTGTGGAAGCAAACATTTGCTGATCCACTTGTGTAGTTTCCGATGTGAGAGAGCGGTGATGAATGATGGTGAAACCTTTGGAATATCGAACAGCTTTGAAAGTAACATGTGATCATGTTAGCGAGGCTTTCGCAAACACGCGTTCATCAACGAACTCCATGCGTGCTGTTCAGCAGTTTGAGGGCATTTTCCTATCCTTTGTTATTTTCCAACTTAAAATAATCATTTTCCATTTCAACACCTCTCGCGGGCAAATTACAGGCCAAACAACTTTGTTTTTCTATTAATTTCCCATCGATTCCGCAACATGGGATTTACATCGCTAATGAAGAGTTATGCGAAAAGAATAATTTGTTATCAAACTCGGAGCGTCAGGCGTTCCAAGGGTTGTCGATAAGAGTGGAAACAGTTTAAATCATAATTCATTTTGTGCGAGGCGAGTCCTCGATGTCCCGCAGGGCACTTTTGAGAAAAATATAAATAAATCTTTCGTTCCCCTCAAACAGTCTCGAGGGATGACGCTCTGTTGCTCTACAAATGATTATTTTACTCGTTGAACCCATCTGTTATCAAATTTCCATATTTACACTCTCGCCGTGAAACACATCGCTTTAAAGTTTCGACTGTAGCAGAAACTTGGAGCGCAGAAAGTTGTAATCAGCTGGTCGTAAATGCAGTCTTAAGAACGTCGGAATGAATGCAAGGAAAATTTATTCGTTTCCATTTCAAGCGTTTACATTTCAACGAGACTGTTTGCCAGGCTAACAGAGTGAAAGCAGAAAAAAGTTGTATTGACTTTCATAAATGTTTGCAAAACAACAGCCCGAGAACACTCGAGTATTTGCTTCAATAATTAAGTAGTATTTGATTTTTCACCCACTTGAGCCTTTTCCATCCAACAGTCGATGGCAGTGCGAGACTCGCTTGAAACGAGACTCACCCTCATTAAGAATTCAAAGTTTACAGAACGAATTACAGAGACGATTTGAATCTGGCTCGGCTGGGATTCAGTTTCGATTTGATATGTGAGATAACAACGAAGCACATCATTCATCTCGACACAATCGACACCTCTCGCTTTGCTTCTTTTGACCCATTCATCTGATAGATCAATCAAAACAATACACGAGCGACGACACGTCGTTGCCACTTCAGAAGGGTGATGGAAATCGAATTAAATAGCATTTGGGATTCATTTTATTCCGTTCTCGGTAATTCCTCTCGAGAGAAGCGCTGCGCCGGTTTTGATGCTTCTATTGCGATGATAAAAATGATCCAGGCGCAAGGATTTCTCTTGCGATACGGATCAGTAATCTGAGCGCCAGATTAGCATTTCCGAGCCTTTCCATGTTGTTTTACCCTCAAAAGAGTCGGGTGCACGAGAACCTTACGAGATAACGTTCGAGTGTGCAATGAACGAGAGAATTTAGGGGTTTGCTCACTGCTGCCGCTCGCCTTTTGTTTTCCTAATACGAGTTTTATTGTTGGTGAACGAAATTAAATGTTTAGATAACGATGGAACCGTTGAAGCTTCTCCTCCTTTCGTCATCGGTGCAGTATAAACCGGAGCTTACCGGCTTGTATACGATTTCCACCCCTCACTCGCTCCTCTCAATTCTCCTTCAAAGGTTTTGATCAATGTAGCATGTAAAATATAAGATTAGATGTAAAGAGATTTTGACTTTTTTGTGCTGCCTTTGCTGCTTGGGATTCGTTCTTTTTTTGACGTAGATAGAGGAGGGAGAGACTAGAGGGCACCTAACTTTATTCTTTCTAGCACCTAAAGATGACACATGAAGCTTCAATAGGGGTGGATCCGAAATTTTGCTACGTAGAAAAAGAACTGAGCCTCGCTCGAGATTTATCCTCCCTTTTATTTTACATCTCATCTCTTTTATTCGATACCAGCAGCATCTTAGCCAGCCGAGTGGAAAGGCAGAAAAGGAGACGCTATCGATGCTGAGCTCTCATTCGTGAAGATGGTAGTCGCATAATAATAAAAATGAATAATGTTATTAAAGAATTCAATTCCATTTTCGTTCTGAATTAATGACGAAGACGAGAACGATGAACACGAGAGAAAGAAAATTATTGTGTTCAAATGATGGCGCACTAAGGAGATTACTCTTGGAGCGAAAGCTTGCAACTGGAATGAATTGGGGAGAAGGAAACTTGACGATCAAGACTTTATGTCTAAAGTGTCAATGGCGCTTTGAGAAAACTCATTTGAGCGAGCTCGAAGCTTGCAAAACGGAAAAACTGTTTCAGAGTTTTCCATTCCGTTTTCTTCATTTCAATGATGCTCTTGCGTTCAATTGAAGATAATAATTGAATTTCGAATGGAATTTGTACGCTTGAATCTCTTGAATCTCGAATCAGCGTTGCTCGATCGAAAACTCATACATAAAAGTGTCAACATCTCGACACTTGCCAACATGTAGCGGAACAACAACAGAGAATGTCAAAATGTCGCCATGCATGCGCCACAGGATATCTTGTAAGTTCTCATCCCGCACACGTCAGGAGACTTCTCTTCCCATAATAAAATCAACAGGATCAAACAAATGGCAACAGACGTTCGAACAACAGAGTGGAAGTCAAATCTGGATCACGGCTGGTGATCTTTGAGACTCGGAGAGTTCCTATTGTCAACTTGTTACGTTGTTCCTCTGTGACGAATTATAATAATTTATTTGACAGTCTCTTGAGCTGCATCTGTTACTTTTATGATTACACGCAAATTTCCTAATCACAACCATAATCGCAAACTTGCTGGTTTCACCCTCGAAAGGGGTTCAACATTATCAGACAGAGCGAGTCTTCAAACGTTTTCATCAAAATTTACGACGTGTCTGGTCCCAGAAGAGTCTAAGCTCAGTAGTTTCCAAGCACATTCAAGCGAAATCGCTTTCGTGCTGTTTGCTTTCAATTATTCGTACGAGATTTTTCTTCAACTCTTCCAACTAATTCGGTTAAAACATCATCAGCCATCGCTTCACGAAACCTCACAATTAAAATCTTAATTAAAATTCAAATGCAGACTCTCGCAACACGAATCAAAAACCAATTTCAGGGAATTCGCAATCGATATCACAATTCCAAATTGCGCTGCATAAATTTTCTATTCAGTTGGCGAAAATCTAATTTTCTCCTGTGACCTGTTTCTATGCATATTTGTTGCTCTTTTCGCGGGTAAGCTTTCTACGAGTTTGCTGATGTCGTTTCTCAAAAATGTATTTGCATTTGCAAAAGGATAAGTGCGCGAGGTTTGACACCGATGAAATTTTCAGATGTTCTTGCATGAAACGTCCATCCAAAAGCTAGAGAGGTGAAGTGGAGAAAGTTCTTGAACTAGCGACTTTAGTAAGCAAATTTGTCAATGTGTCTTGGCGTCTAGTTCACCCCCAATTATTTCATAAGCATCTCTGATGTCTTTAACTACTAGAAATGTTTGGCGACACTGTGCTCTTTGCGTTCACATGAAAACTAGCTAACGATCTACTAGGTGTTGACATCTATGGAAATAGCGAATCCAATTTGAATTTAACAAACAAGAAATCCAATCACGGGAAAATCTTTTATTTCTCCCATATTTTCAATCTCGCAGCATAGAACTACGCGATTTGCATCGACAGCAGCATCGCGGATACTTTTTCTCATCGAGAAAATGTATTTATTTATTTCCTTCGCGTTGTGTCAGAGCATTTGAAGGAATTGCGATCTAAGCAGAGTATAGCGAAATGTTTCCATTTGCGGAATTCACTTCAACGTCGTCGCTTATTTATTCACTGGACAGTTACAGTGCAAAGCCGTAAAAAGCTGAGCCGAATCATGTGAATTGCCATGAATGTTTCACGGTAAATGCCAGCAATGAAAATGGATATCAGCCTGACGAGCAGAAAAAATCATAAATTCGTACCATGCATTTAAATTGCTTCATTAACAAGAATTTTCCTGTTTTCTCACTTTTCTGCTGATTTTTGACGATTGTTTTGTCACTTGCTATTGAACTTAGATGGAAGCCGCAATGACGCCCAAGCTCGTTGGAATTTCGATTGATCCAATAAAACTTGAGAGGTTCTCTAGGTAAATAAGCGGCCGCATGTTGTGAATTTTAAGGTCGAATTTGACGCTTTCGTTTTAAACTGATTGCGCGTCTCAGTGACGGAAAAACTTGACCTTTACCGAAGTTTCTGAATGGTTTCGCGGATGTTTCGTTTAGAGAGAAGGAAGGAGAACTGTAAATCAAAACTTCGTGAATCTGACATCATAATCTGTAGACAGAAAGAACTGATAGAACTGTTTGAACGACACGTGGCGGTAAGGAAAGCTGGAAAATTTTGGCACGTGGCGCGATGCGTGTTGCAAGTTACGACAGTGAAAAAAGTGTGCAATCGAATCAAATGATTGGGTTTGCTATGTTAACGAGGAATGTTCAAGCATGTTTGTAACAAATGAAGTCGCCTCTTGATTCTCATGATTTCATTAACGTTTGTAGTTGACAGATGAACCCACCCATTCTATTGATAAAACACATCAGCAGCAAGTTTAAATTTCGGCTGACGCTGCAGAAGGTTGCCGATAAAACAGACTAATAACTGGATCTTGAATTTTAGGGCTGTTAGGTTGCATGGGCGGTTAATATTATGATTGATTAAGTAGCTCTTAATCAGCAGATCAAGGCAAGTTTGCTTCACTTTATTACATAATTAGCTTAAAAGATGTTTTACAATTCAAATTTATGCGTTTTGCTAGTTGCGAAAATCTCAAAATGAGCGATTTATTCCGCCGAGCAATTCATTTTATGCAAAATGATTCAGAGAACGAGAGGAAGAGAAGTTGATCGCAAGGGTTCAGCCCATTTCCTTTTCTGGAATGCAGCATTTAGTGAATGGATCGTGAGAGATTGTGCGAGCAGTTCCAGGTTGAAGTCAGTCGATTTCACGCTTACTGCAACAAAAGCGTTGAGATAGTTCCATCGTGTCCACAAAAACGTGTAATTATCTCCCTGATAGTTTCATGCTCAGCCATCTGCCGAACGTTCTGGAAAGTCACGGTCGCCGTTTAGAAAAACCAATAAAATAGAAAATAGAAGGCAAAACGATTTCCAATTTCCGAGATCGATTCGTCGGGTAAAAGTTTCTCGTGAAAGGATGTGTCCAATTTCAGGGGATGATCTCAATGTTTTTAATTAGTGCTTGCTCAACAGCATTTTTCCCTCTCTGTCGAGCAAAATGTATCCGTGAAATGTTTTTTCGTGGAACGGAATTTCCGAAGCGCCAATTTAACGATCGCTTGTCCATCAAGAGTCAGAAATTTGCAATCGCCGGCAATAAATCAAGTCACATCTTGATCGAACCTCGTCATTTTTCCCGGTAGATGCAGAACGGGTTTGGAGCGGAGTCGACACAGTTTAACTTAATTATAGCTCGAGAGCGTTCGACGGGCGTCCCTTTCGTTTAGGCTTGATAACGAGTTCTCTATTTTGAGACAAAATTATAGATTTCTGATGCTGATTTATTGCTACTTGATTTGATTGCGGTGCATCAAACCCTTGAAACCTTTTCTCAGACTCGGTCCGAGCATCAGCCATGACTCATAAATCCGGGAACAGTTTTTATCTCCAGGAAACGTCAAAATGTTTGTCATTTTTCTACACCGTTGAAGATCAGATAAGTCAGCACTCTCGATGTGTTTTGTTCACATGCACACGATGACGGTTTGCTCTGACATCCGTACCGATAAGCTTCATTGTTTGCAAATGTCTCATTTCTTCGAGCGAGCTGCTCGTCGTTATAAGTCATGGAGTTGCGATGTAAATGCGAGATTCTTTTAAGGAGCGGCAGCTGACTTTATTCAAATTGAGTCGCTACCGAATTAACAAAACTTGGAACTAGAGATCGCTGACATCTGAATCCATGAATGGGGACTTGTCTCAGGCAATTTATCACCGAAAGACCTGCCGGTGGCATTTTGTTTCGGCGGAAAAGTTTCAATCAACGAAAGCAAATTTGAATCATTGCTACTTCATTCAAGCAGGTAAGGTAACTCGAAATGTTGTCTGAATGGAACCAAAGACTTTTGGTCCGAAGAAGAAGAGAACAACATCATTTGAATACAATAAAGACATTTTTCATAAGCGCGTGAAATTTAAATATTTGTTTCTGTGGCGCTGATGGTTCGAATAACTCTTCCAAATCCCTTGTTCTCTCCTCTTCCACTAATTTATGTGTGAATATATTTCTTGTCTACGCGAGACTTATTGGCCGCAATTTGTCAAAGCTCAACCTGCATGAGAAATCTCATTTGTTTTGATTTCTTGGCAACGCACACGAGGCTAACAAGTGTGAGTCACTCAGTGAACCTGTCGATTAATCATAGCTCTTGTCGTTGGATCGTATCGCTTACTTCTAGATTTACTTCTCTCGCTAAGCTAGACTTGATCTAACTGAAGGGAGTAAATTGAAACTTGCAAATATTTGTGGAAGTTGCTAATAGTTTTGTCGACCAACTCGCCCTTGAACGGTCTCGTTCCACCGAATATTCGTAAAGACTTGAATTTTCGGTTTCCTGTAATTTCCGTAAAAAAGGCAATCCAAGAAACGAGCCGAATGAGCACATGATCAAATTATCCCTTACCTCTTTTGACGTTCATCGGTTGTAGCGATTAATATCAACGTGATCAAAAATTTGAGTCGCGTTCATAGATAAAACTGAAGCTAGATAGAGTCGACAGATGTGAACAGAGAGTTTCAACGCGACTCTTTTGATTGTCAGCTTAGTAGCTTAGCTTCCAAGTAGCTTTAAATCTGAACAGTTCGAAACAACTGGCTCAAACTCTACTTGATTAGGATCGAGACAGGTGTTCGCCCTACGCTTTCTCTATGAATCTGATGGAAGTATCATTTCTGATCGATTCCTTCGCTTGCCGATGTGCTTGCGTTTTCAAACTTTTCTTCTTATGCATGCATCGGTTAGCCAGCAATTTGAACATTATGAAACCTGTAATTATGAATTTTAATGGTCGTTTATTCACTTTTCCTCTCCGCACTTTGTTCCGACATTTACGTTTATGTCGAGTTCGGGGTCGATCGGAGAGATCAGAATGGAGATATATCAATTTCATAAGCGCATCGAATATTTCAACAAATGTTTCGATTCTCCGAAGATGGTTTGTTGAAACAGTAAATACGTTGCCTAACGAAAAACTCGTGTTGCGATTGACGGTTCCCGTTGGGCTCTCGCCTATTATGTTTGAGAGGAGAGTTAAACTTTGATGCGTGATTGCAATCAGAAACATAAACGCTACACAATTTTCACCAACGATTTCTGAAGCTCAATCAAGGAAATTTTAAAAAATTGCTTGCGACATAAGCGGTGCGAGACAATTACACACAACAGCGGGGATCAACTTCTTCTTCTTCGCCGCTGGTCTCTCGTCTTGATCCCGAAATTATTCAGATAATTTATGATAATTTTCTACACACATTCGGAACGCCGGAGCGTAATCGGCGTAAATCGGTATCCGAAACGGAAAATCGTCGGCTTCTCCTCCCCACGAGAGCCCAGAAACTTAATGACTGGTTTCACTATAATTTTCAACGGAACAACATGTTGATATAAACTTGATGTTTAACTTGATGATTCTGTTTCTTTGTCTCTCAGTGAGACATAAAGGCTCGACGATAATATGACTTGGAAAAAGAATTTAAACGTTGGCTGATTGCAGCATAAATCTCAGGTGCTCTCTTGAAGATCAACCATGAGATGGTTGATAATATCAAAGGCTCAGTAAAGACCAAACAATCTCATACTTTGACTTCATAGCTCCTAAACGAGGCTTAAACTTTCGGCAAGCGCAGGTTCTCGTTAGCAAGAAACGCATTTAAATTGACAAATCACGCTTCACCTTTTTTAAAACTTCTGACAAATTGCTCAAGATGTAAAGATATTTCGAGTTTCATATGTGAAGTGGAGTCATTTGTGATGTTTCAATCATACAGCCAGAATCATCCATCTGCTCGCTTCAAAAATAACTTCATGCGTGCAACATGACTGAGTGAAGAGAAGAAGTTTCGAGTGCTGTGGGCGAGCGGAGCAGAACTTTTCGCATCTTGAAGTTGAAATTGTTTCTTAATCTATGCAAATCATCAATTCCTCAGAAAGTTTTGCATATAAATTCGTTCTTTTGCATTAATATTTTTCAGAAATTCATTAATGAGAAGTAAAATGCAGAAGAACTGCAGAACAAAAAGGGTCTGACGTCGCAGCAACACCCAACTCTGCTGTGAGAAGGAAATCATTAATCCATTTGCAGAAAACCGTCATAAATTTACTGCTTCGGCATCAAGATTCGATTCTTTTTGTCTCTCCTCTCCATCGCCTTTTCCGAAGGAGTCCAGAGGAAGCTGCTTGAGCACGTTGCTAATTTATTCCGCAACAGTTCATAGGCGTGTACGTGCACAAATCAAGATGACTTCCATGCAATGTTCTCTTGGATTAATTCAGTTTTATGACCACAGCGATCGGAAAAATATAAAATGCGAGCGATGTTATCCTCGATGCCTGGCAAACTCCTTAATGGTAAACATTTCTTTTACGCGCTACATCTCACGACTTTCTGATTGAGGCTTCAAAGCTTAAGAGCTCCTAAGTTTTGTCTCTATACGTTTCCCCAGTCGTCTTCCTGATGAAGAGTAATCAAAAGCGTAAAGAGAAGGCAGAAACTTTTTCCCTACAGTTTCAATGCCTGGAAGCTCTTTGATGATTTTTGATATTTTCTCATTCGTTTGATATCACAGCCAAATGAATTTTCAACTTTTTCCACTTCTTCCTTTCTCTCACTCTTGACTTGCAAAAATGAAATATCGTCGAATTAAATTTTACCATTTGCATGAGATCCAAAGCATCATCGAGCGAGAGTCTAAATGAAAAGCCGCGCAGCAAAACTCGAAACTCTTTTTGAATATATCAAACTCCAGATGGAAAGGGCTGTTTGGCTACAAGAATTTGCAATAATTTGAAGGTAGGAGTTGGGTGTCAGAAATGTTAGTTTGCTGCTACGTAAAAGAACCAAACTATGCAAACTCTCACCCTTCGAACTCCATTGATTTCCAAGTTATCTCTCATCTCCATCCTGCAACCTGCCGCTTCCTCTTTCACCATTTTAGAATCGATATTTTCAGAAAACGGCTGCAGGAGGAGAGGAAAACTTTTCCCTTTTCCGGCATATGTGATCGGAATCCGAACGTCGCAAAGTCACAACGAAAACCAGCAGATTTACCTAAATGGCAGTTCGGGGCTTATAAATCAATGTTCAATGCTACCTTTAACATGTCGGAGAAGGTTTAATCCCAATTCTGCTTCCATGTTCAATAGAATGAATATTGAAGTTACAATCAGGAGGTTAAAGAACGAGCTGATCGAGATCCTTTTGCTCGTGCGATCCGCAAGAATTAATTTTGCACGAAGACGATGTGGGGATAAATTAAATAATTCAAAGTTTGTGGCCTTTTTTGGGGTGGAAGACGAGGAGCATAATCTCAGTTTGAAATGTTGACGTGTTTGTTTGGGCTAGTGGAAAGCCGACATGAGAAACAAAGCGGGAGCGCTCTATTGAATATTTCAATGCTTGGTGATATTTTGTGTCGCTGAGTAATTAAAATGTTAACACCAGGTTAAAAAGCGATTAGTCGGCTTAGTGCAAAGTCCTTCTAATTCACTCCAAAACCCTCGAGCTTTTTCCTTTTCAACTCTTCCTTTTGTTAGCAGCGATTTGGTGAAAGCGCCAACCAGTTGAGGGGCGAGTGCGGGAGGGATTCAGCCTTCCATTTTTCATGGAGCTAAAAACTTCTTTTCCCACCCTCATCGTATCATTGTCGTAAATCTAAACTTCTCATCCTATAAGCAGACTTATGAGTTGCTTCGTA
This sequence comes from Smittia sp. YW1114-2, assembly GCA_033064975.1. Taxonomy (NCBI): domain Eukaryota; kingdom Metazoa; phylum Arthropoda; class Insecta; order Diptera; family Chironomidae; genus Smittia; species Smittia sp. YW1114-2. The sequence continues at coordinate 9,734,410 of CP093834.1, read as the reverse complement.
CACTTTTTCATCATCACGCCACACATATTCGTTTAGAGCTTGGAATCTCAAATCTTTGTCCCGTAAAATGTAAGCGCTTAAGTGAAAACTCGAGAAGGAAAATCTTAAAGCCACGTCGAAGGAGAGCGATATAAAACGAAAACGTGGCAATAAAGCACTTCTTTAAAGTGAAGTGATGGTTGAAGCCCTTCAAAGCAGGCGACGGTAGGTTGGGGTAGAGAGTGAAAAAATCGTGTGAAACGTTCTTAATGGGACACGTAAGTAGTCGATGTCACCCGAGAGCAATTTTCCCTCCGCAAAGATATTTCGCATCACTGGCAAGTCGTCCTATCGTCTCCTCATCCATCGTCATGTGCTTTACATCACCGACGTCCCGCACACAAAGTCTCGGGAAAGACTGTAGCGCGGAGCTTTGGAAAACCTCCGTCAGGTGGCCGCTGAGATGAAACGACTGGTAACAATGAAGTATAATATTTTCGTGATACGAACGAAGCCATAGAGGAAACTCGATTCATGATGTGGCGGCTTTTGGTTCTATCTGAATATAGATTGGAATATTACGGGGGCTTGTTATTGTTGTTGTTTTTACTACTCCACATCTCTATAAAATTATTTCTCTTTTTTCGTCTCTCTCCTGCTATTTGCTGCTGCTTTTTTCGCGACCAAGAATTGAACTGTTGTTGCGGATGAATTCGGCGGAGGGCGCGTAAACGCTGAGCGAAGCCGAAAAACAGAAGTGGAAAGAATATTTTCCATTTCATTCGCTTGGATATTTAGATTTTCGTTTTTACGAACCGTGTTTAAGCCTCGCATATTCTCGACATTGGGTGTTTGTTCCATCTCCATTCAGCTTCCCTCACCCCCGAAAAACCCTCGTGAGCTTTATTTTGAGCTTTCGTAAACATTTTTAGGGACGAATATATTATTCGCTGAATTCATGCCGGCTCGAGCTTCTACCGCTTGGACGGGCGACCCCCATCCGAAATAATCCTACTGGTAAAAGGTGAAACTTTTTTGTCAGCGACAACAGAAAAGTTACGATTGCGTTCAAACGAGAACAATGTAGAAAAAAAGGAAAAACCACTGACCAGTGAGGGAATCGGAGTTCATAAACCTCAACGAGCTGTGCAAGGCGAAAACAGGAAGTGGACTGAAGGCAGCTTTTTGAGAAAGCTTGGAGCGGATTTGCGGATTTTGTTCTGAGGTTTGAAGTCTACCTTTTACTTAAGATTAACCCAAACGACACAATGAAAGTGTTTGAAATATAAACTTATTAAAATAATTTTGATTCAAAGTACAATTTCAATAGATCAAATGACAATCCTTTTGTGCTTAGTAAGTTTATGTAAATCCACTAATATTTAGTTGCTGATCAAAGAACATTTTGCTTTGAACATTCAACTGCATGTTGCACTCTATAACACCTCAGGTTTGTTGAACAGTTCAACACATTGTAAAAGCTTTTCAATCGAACCACTCAAAGGACTTCACGAACAGAGAGCCTCAGTACCTAAATATTACCTGCAGCAACTTGCAAAACAGCTTTAAGTGAACAGAGAAGTTCGTGCGAGGAACTTTTGCGAATGTAAATTAAAGCATTTTTGTTATCTCGGAAACTTTCAGGTGATAACGTAACATGATTTATGAGCTAAATGTTTATATGCTCGCGTTTGCACTTCAAGTGCTCTTTCAAGTGGAACTTTGCCTGATTTGCATTTGCTCATAAAACATATTGCATGTTGCAATGGAATAAACATGCATCGGAGGAGAAAGGGCGAATCAAAGTATGATGGACGATTGTGCAACTAACAAGCAAACTAACCTGATAAGGATATTTTCAAGTGAAAGGAAACGAACGATAATTCTAACAAGAGCATGGCTGACGTTGAAGGGTAAACCCATGGCAGGGTGGTGGGTTGCTTATAATCTTCAAATCAAAATGGGCTTGAGATGTCAAGCCACCTTCAGGTTGAAGCCACTTCCCTTTAATATAACAACTCGAGTAAACTTTCCCAAGATGCATTTTTAATGAATGAAAGATCAGTTCTAAATCTGAGCCCGTTTTATGAATGGAGGAAGCTTTTACTATATAATTACTTAGTCGCAACTGCAGCGTAGACGCTCTGCAAAGGCAGGAAATCTCATATCGAAGACGAGAGCGAAAGGAAACGCGAAATATCAAGACAATGGAATCGCCTAAAAACGCCTCCATTTGCTTCACCTTCTTCATCGCAATATTGTTCATTTTACAGTATGCAACAACCAGACTGCAACCATAAAATTGCATAAAGCAGCGAAACTCGTTTTTCACCAAGCCCATCATCATTCCCCGCTTTCTCATGTGGCTCGCTACTCTTTTGTCTTGCTAATGAATCGAAGCTGCAGACTCAAATATCGACACAACAAAAACATAATTTTAATCTGAGAATTGCGGGGCATTTTGGGTCAAAAGGTTGAAGTGATTTGAAGCATTAGAGCGAATGGAGTTTTTACAGAAAACATTTTCGACATTGGCTCAATCAAGCAGAGACCGTTTCGAAGGTTCAAGGTTTTCCTCTCTCCGCTGCACGCTGAAAGCAACATTTTCATGCTCCGATGATATCCAGTTATGCTGAGGAAAGTTTCAATGTTGAAAACAAAACATCGCCGACCATGCCCATGCATTGAAATCGCTAGAACCAATTGGATTTTCTATGCTTTTGCCTGATACGTTGCCGTTCGTCTCCGGTCGAGGTTTTTCTTTTTCCACCGAGGCGAGAGTCGCAACTGGGGGAGAAGAATAAGAAAAAGAGGCCAACGATAACAACAACACTTGCACCATATCATCATGCAACCGAGTAAACACATGAACCTTGTCATGCCAACGTGTAGATGGAATTTGGGACGCTTTAATCAAACATTTTCCACCCTCGATAGAAATTCCTCTCTGGAATGCAAGCCATGCAATCCCGATTTTTGAATTCGTTCATTCACTACGTAGACTCTAAACGGGTTTTATATCCGAGCCACAGTAAAATAAAAGCTTCTTCCTCTCATAATTCATGTTACCATTCCACCCACCCCCAACGTGCTGCGTATCATTCGAACTGCAACTCATCGAAGAACTGAAAAGCGAATTCCTGGAATTCTAATGTTCTTAATAGGCGAGCACTCGGAGCGAATTGCAAGATAAAGTGCTGAAATCAAACTTAATGAAGTCGACGATCCCAGCTGTGATTGATTTGCAATCGACAACGAACACAAATCCCCTTTGAGGAACAACAAACTTTACATTCTTTTGTGAATGATCCTGGGTTATCCCTCAAGCTTTCTCACCTTTCCGTATCAATTGCAATCGCTTACACAGTTCTCTGTTATTTTAGCTGCTTCAATTGGATTTTTCAACGCCAGAAAATCGTTTCTCTATTTCTCATTCTCCCTTTGGACTCATCTCGCTACCTCCTGCGAAATGGTTGTTGAGTTTTTAATCCCGGACAAGGAATCAAACCTCAACCGTAACTCGATTGTTCCAAGTCAAAATATTGTTATTGGGGTTAGTCAGAAAATCCCTTCGCTCGCCCTTTCGCTCTCAAGGCTGCGCTGCTTTCATCAGGATTTAAACCTGAAATCGCATTCTGAAAAATGAGAAACGAATCACACATGCGGAAAGTTCTTGTCAAACGACGACGGAATGAAGAGGATATGCAAAGGCTATGAGCTTGTGTCTTGTTTTTATAAGAGACCATGAATAAGGAGACTGTGAATGTTATGAATAAAAGGTTTGGTTTGGAATCGGGAGGCCATCAAGGTCCTTAACTTTTGGCTTGACTGCTTAGGAGAGAGAAATGTGGGTCGGGTTGGTGATATTTCTTGAATTCCCTTTCAGTTAATAAGCTGTAAGAAGGAGCTAGTTCAATTTAAGCCTTATGCACACAGAGGAAGAACAACTTAGGTACTCGATGTCAATCAAATTCCTCCTAATTTGCTTCCTCCAATTTTGGATTTCTAACATCAAACAATCGTTAAAAGGAGCGGAAAATTTCAAATTTATTCAGGAAGCGAAAGCAAATTGAAGCGAACTCAATTTCGCTTCACGGTTTCGCTTCCGTTTTCCAATTTATCGTAATTTTTCAATTGCAAGTTAGAAAGCTCCGATTTTCGGTATGTTGCGAAGCCTAATTTACTTGGAATCGATTGCTTGTGGAATGCTTTTGAGTTTGATATTTGTTTGGCGAAAGTTCTTCACGGATTTGTGGCGTTTTCGCTTTCGCAAGTTGGTTTGTTTTGATGTTACCTAACTTTTTCTCTCTTGATTTTAGAAGCCATGGCTGCTGTTTTTCGAATCGGCGCTTCCGGCGTAATCAGCAGGACGTCGAGGCCTCTAGCGAAAGCTACAATTCCTGCCCTGATGCAGTCGTGTGGCATTTCAGGAAAAATCCTCCGAGCGACCCAAAACATTGTGAAGCCGAAACCTTATCCATACAAAGAAAAGGGCTATGGATTCACCGCCGCTCTTTTTGACAAGACCACGAAGAGATTCGACGAGAATACTAAAGTAAGCCGCTTAAACGACAATTGCAAGCTTCAGTTTTCACGATTCTTCTTCGTTTAGGTGATTTGCGTCGAGGGTCCAATCGCCTCTGGCAAATCAGCCTTTGGCAAGGAGCTGGCGGAGGATCTCGAAATGTTGTACGTGCCAGCACCAACTTTGGATGAGATCTACATCAATCCGTATGGTTTTGACTTGCGTACTCTCGACCCGCAACTGCCGAAGGACACAAGAAGCTTCGACGTCAAGAACTTCTGTCTGACACCGAATGGCAGAAACGCTGCACAATTCCAGATCCGTATGTTTATGCTGCGCTATAGCACGTACATCGATGCTCTCGCGCACCTTCTGTCGACCGGCCAGGGAGTCGTCACTAACCGCTGCCCGTACTCCGATTACGTCTTTGTCGAAGCGATGTACAAGCACGGCTACATGTCTAAAGGCGCTCGCTCAGTCTATTACGACCTTCGCGGCCAGACCATCACTGAGATCCTGCAGCCACATTTGGTGATTTATCTTGACGTCCCAGTCGCCAAAACGAAGGAGAACATCAAGAAACGCAACGTTGACTACGAAGTAAAATCGCCAGTCTTCACCGACGAATACCTGAAGGATATCGAAACGCTGTATAAGCAACGCTATCTGAAGGAGATCACCCAGCACGCAGAGCTGCTCGTGTACGATTGGACCAACGGCGGTGAAACAGAAGTTGTCGTCGAAGACATCGAGCGAATTGATTTCGATCGCTTCGACCACTACGACCCGAAGATGAAGGACTGGCGTTTGCCTCCAAACGAATGGGAATGGTGCGAAATGAGAATGCGATTCACAGACGAGAAGCCAGATTTGATGAACTATTTCAACGTTCCCCGCTTCGACGTTCCCGAGCTGACCACGCAACCAGAGGACGACAAGAAGTGGTACGACCTTTGGTTCAGCGCGCCAGGCATGAAGTATCGTGTTGGATACAATAAAGATATGGGAGACAGTGGAATTATCACAAAGACCTCAACGAAAACTGGATTCATCACCGATTAAACTTCGCGGTCGGTGCTAGAAAAAAATAAAATCTTAACCGTTGAACTTTGTCAGTGAAAATTCTGTTGTAAAATAAAACTTGAAAATTTATTGAAGCGTTCTAAGTGAATCAACCCGCTCGATTTCTTTCAGCTTTGCGTTCATAGTATCTCTGCAGTGCTTCGTCGTAAGCTTCTCCAACCGTTCGTTTCTTCCAGATGTCAATCTTAGGCTTCGGTGGTTCTACTGGAATGATTTCTTCTTCCTCGACAGGTTCAGACTTCTCGGCAGCTGGCAGAGCTTCTTCTGGCTTCGTCTCTTCCTCCTGCTTTATGACCTTTTCGTCAGGTTTCTTTGATTCGTCTTCAGAGTCACTTGAATCGATGCTAAAGTCGCTGTCAGCGTCAAGATTGGAAACGAGATGAGCCTTTTCAGAAGTTTGACGTTGAAGAATTTCACTTTCTTCCTTGTCACTCTCATCGTTTTGATCAGCTGAAGACTTTCGTTTCCTGTAGTTCTTCTTTTTGGTTTCAACTGACTTCGTCTCAAGTTTCTCTGTGCTCTTAGCTGTCTCGATGGTTTTAGCTTTTGTTGTCTCTTCTGTTGACATCTTTTGCTCGTACAAATGTCGATAGAAACCGTCCATGTTCTGCTGCTTCGTGACGTCACCGATACTCTCCAGATAGGCTTCACGTTTATCCGCTTCCTCTGCTTCCTTCATCTCTTCGAGCTTCTTTCGATAAGCAGAAGTCACGAAAGATTCTTTGTCTTTGAACTGCTCGCCCTCAGCTTCTCGTTCCTTCTGCACTTGTCTCTCGACACGGCGCTCGTGTTCCTTCTTGCGAGATTCTGCTGTTTCAAGGAGCTTTTTGATGTACTTTGGACCTTGTGCCGCTGACGACTTCTTAGCTTGTTTCTCCTCCTTCCGCTTGTTCTCGATCTGCTCGTAAACCTCATCATATTTGAAAATATTCGGATCCTCAGCGAGAGCTTCCTCCTGCATCCTCTGCGCCAGTTTCTTCTGAACTTGGCTCACGTCTGTCGTTCGCGGTTTCTTCTTCGGCGCTGCTTCATCTTCGCTGGAAGAATCGCCGAAGATATTTTTGATTTGCGGTTGCTTTTTCGACTTATCCGGTTTTATTAGCTGAAATATAGAGATGAATTAGACGGGTGTTTATCAATAAATGCTAGTTTGCTTACGCCATACTGCTTAGACATTTTTTAAGCTTTGATTTCGTATTGAAAACGTTGATAAAAGTTTTATGTACTCGATAATAAACAAACTTTGTAGTTGTCGAGCCCTTTAAAATGAATTTCAAAATATTATCGACCGTTGAAAATTGATAACATTTCAAATATCTTTGACCGTTGTAAATTTATATCAACCGCTTGAATGATTGATTTGATAAGCTAAGAATCAATTTACTGAGCTTTCCTTTCTTTCTTGTATGACACAACCGAGATCTACATTGTGTAATAAAAAAATCCACTAGAATAAGAAAAATGTTAAGTTTTGCCTCGTTAGAATTTTGTTGCATGAAGACAGCAATGCAAAATCTTTCCGTCACAACCGTGATAGTTTTCGCGAGACGCGTTTCCACGCTTTTCTCTAAATCTGTTGTGTGAGCAAGAAGAGGTAATAGAGATGATGAGGGAGCGTAGCCAGGAAAATCATCATTTTCTGAATGATCATAGTGTTGTAAGATCGTCACAATCTCAGTCTTCTCGCAGAAATGTGAGCGCGCAGTCCGGTCTCAATTCCTCGGTGTAATTTGTTCAATTGTGCGTCCAGGTCGTCTTAATCAAATCAGTCGTCGCGTGTCTCTTAGGGAAATTAGCGGTGAAGAAGAAAAATCTCAGTCATGTCTAGCTTCCGAGTGCCTGGACTTTGGAGATCCGCCGCTGCTTTATTAGGCAATTCGGTCGCTGCCTTGTCGAGCAATTCGTCTTCAATCTGTAGGCGAAACTTCTCATCAGCGCGACAACCGAAGATTCTCATAACGGGTCGGTAAATCATTTAATTGCCAGTGATCAATCAGGAAATTGGTTGATTGGAAAATCTTTGAGCTTAGCTCAAACGTTTTCCGATTTCCGCGTCTCAGACTTTTTCCTCCGTGACACGCAAAATTTTGCTAAAAATATAGCGCGTCAGGCTTTCAACCCACTGCTCCGCGATTGTCAAGCGGCACGAAAAGAAAATGTCAAAACGGTTTGCCGATGATATTTTCTCTACGTTCGTTTTGGCACGAGAGGCTCGCCTGACGATCATCATTCGACGATGTGCGTCGTCACTGACTAATAGGAAAATTGTAGACAAAACTCCAATTGAAAAGATGCCAAACTGACAATGAAAACGACCTTGACCGCGGATTAAGCCTCCTTCATCATTTTAGGTGGATTGGGACAGTTGGGAACAGCGTGCGCTCAATTGCTAAGGTCGAGATTCGGAAAGGAGAACGTGATACTCTCCGATATCATCAAGCCGTCGCAGAGCATCGTCGACTCGGGTCCTTATATCTTTGCCGATATTCTCGATTTCAAAGGACTGCAGAAGACCGTCGTGACCCATCGCATCGACTGGATCATTCATTTCTCAGCGCTTCTTAGTGCTATCGGTGAACAGAACGTGTCGCTTGCCGTCCGACTCAATATTGAAGGAATGCACAACATGATCGAGCTGGCCAAGCAATACAAACTGAGAATTTTCGTGCCCTCAACAATCGGAGCTTTCGGACCGGTAAAACTCTCAATCATTCAAAATATCTATGATCTGAACAATCTTCTATTAGGATTCCCCAAGAAATCCAACGCCAAACTTGACCATTCAACGACCTCGAACGATCTACGGCGTCTCAAAGGTCCACGCGGAGCTGATGGGTGAATATTATTTCCACAAGTTCGGGACGGACTTCAGGTGCTTGCGGTTCCCCGGAGTCATCTCCGCAGATCCACCAGGCGGTGGCACAACTGACTACGCAATCGCTGTGTTCTTCGACGCGTTGAGGAAGGGAAGCTATGAGTGTTACTTGAAGCCTGACACTCTGATGCCGATGATGCACATTAAGGACTGCTTGAGGTTTGTTTGCAAGAAGATTGTAGTGCCCGTGACACTGTTTCACCTCAGTTGACGCAATTTTCATTTCAAGATCGCTCTTGGAGTTCATGACAGTCCCCGAGGACAAGTTGAAGCAGAGGGTTTACAATGTGACCGCAATGAGCTTCACCCCTGAACAACTTTTCGACAAGATCGGAAATTATATGCCAGAGCTGCGAATAACTTACAAGCCCGACAGCCGACAGCACATCGCCGACTCGTGGCCGCAAGTATTTGACGACTCTGAAGCTCGCGCTGACTGGGGATGGAACCACGAGTACGATTTGGACAAGTTGGTCGAAGATATGATTCGACAGGTCTCGAAGCAATACGAGAACAACAAATGGTAGGAGAGCTCGCCTCGCTGAGCTTTCAAATGTATACGTAAACGTTGAAGCAACGTGTTTGGATCAATTTTTGAAAAACGAAATCGTAGATTAATGAGTCGACAAGCTTGAAACTTTTGTGATAGAATGTAGACGCGAACTTTTTGGAAAAATATATTTCGAGACAAATTGTCTCACACAACAAAAACATTCGGGCTTCACTGCTTTACTGAATTCGTTTTCATTGCGTAATCAACTGATAAATGTTGCGCTATCAAAGAAGTTGATAAGATAAGCTTTGCCAAACTTATTTCAGCAGTTAACAGACCAGTTTTAAAAAAGGGTTTGAGGCGAGTGCAGGTGAGAGAGAGAAGCTAAGCAAAAGATGACAAACCCGCACGCGAACGAGGAAATTGACGCGATCATGGCGGAGATGGAGGCGAAAACTCCTGCCAGTGGATCAACCTTCAGCTTTGATAAATTGAAGGTCGATGAAATTCACGTGGAAGTGAGGAATGAAGCTGACGCCACCGATGCAAAAGGATTTTTCTCTTCTATGTTTCCGAAAATGTCCCCGAAGCCTGGGATCCTGTATCCATCGAGACCCACCAGCGAGCGCTACTACGATTTCACAAATACGAACATGGGAGTCGCGCTGGTGTTCAACCAAGTGAGGTTCAAAGAAGAGTCAGAAAGAAACGGCTCTAACAAAGACGCTAACGATCTGAACGAAGTTCTTACGATGCTCGGATTCGAGGTCAAGATTTTCACTGATCTTTCGGTAGCCGGAATCAAGAAAGCATTGTACGCAGGTGAGTTCAGCGCTTCCACTCTTATCAGTCAATTCCAACGAATTTATTCTTTTTTAGTATCGATTCAAGATCATTCTGATAACGATTGTTTGTGTGTTATCATTCTGACTCACGGGAACAGCAACGGCAGAATTTTCGCTGCTGACAACGAGTTCAACGTGCAAGAACTGTGGGAGTTTTTCACTGGAAATAACTGCGAGACTTTGATTGGGAAACCGAAGCTTTTCTTCATCCAAGCGTGTCGAGGCAGCATGACAGATCCCGGGATTCTAATGAAGCCCAAGCCACTGAAACTTCTGCGCGCTTCAGACGCTGTGGACGCAAAGCCGGTTCGTGAGTTTTTCGTTATCCCAACACTCGCTGATCTCCTTGTGATGTACTCGACTGCCGAAGGCTTTTACTCATTCCGAAACCCCAAAGATGGTTCATGGTTTATCCAGGCACTCTGTGAAGAACTCAAGAAGAATCACCACGAAGATTTGATGATAATCCTGACTGGTGTCAACAGACGAGTGGCGTTTGCGAAGCAGTCCAATGTACCCGACCGATCAGACTGGGACGCAATGAAGCAGATGCCCAACATTGTTTCCATGCTAACCAAAACATTCTACTTCACGAAAAAGCTCAAAAATCTAAAGTTGGATGAAGCTTAAAGTTCACAATTAATCAGGAAAATAAAATTGAATAAAAGAATTTTTTCATAAAATAGATCATTGGATATTTACGGATTGGGAAACTCGACAAAGGAGTTAATAAAACGAGAAAGGTAACACTGTTTGTCTAAAAATATGCAAAGGGTTGGATTTACCATGCGGTCAAGCTGCTGGCGTCATCTATCGGTCGCATGTTTGTTTCTTAAGAAGTTCACGGTTGAATTGGGCTTACCGAGATCCTAATATCGAACTCATTTGACAATCCATAATACTTTTATTCAATAAATACAACTGAATTAGCTAATAAAACTTATCAACAAAACAAAGCTACAAACTAATGAACAACTCACAAAGACGCTCGCAGATGCTGAGTGCATCTCCGTCGCATCCGCTGTCAGCTCTTTCTGCAAACCACTTTGAAGCTTCTCTCGAAGACGTTGAATCCCGCCAGGTTTTCTCGTTACCACAATTTCTAGTTTTTCTTCAGCATCAGCCTCTTGCTTTCGACAACGTTCCTGATGATTGAACAAACACATCGCGAAAGCGATCGCGTGAGGGATGAAAGTTTGGTCGATCGATCCACTAAAGAGAACGTTAGCCAACGGACCAGTCGCGTACAGAGGCACATCGTCGCCGCCGTGATTGCCCCAGTTGCTGACGATCGTAGATTTGTGGAACGCATTGCGATGGTCACTTCTTGCCACGGTTTCATTGTAGTTGCGATGACCTAATCCGCTTGCATACGTTAGAAGCTGATAAGGCTTCTTGACACCTGAAACGTACGCGTCCAAGCCGAGGACCGAGTAATTCTTTGGTGTAGCGTAACCGGAATAAACGATGCCGGAAGCGTGATCGGCAGTTACAATCACGAGAGAATCTTTCGTATCTAAAACAGGTTTTAAATAATATACAGATAATATGATAAAAAAGAAGCTTGAAAATCTCACTGAGGCTTGACACTGCAACTTTTACTGCGTCATCGAGTGCTAGCGTGTCGTCTAGAGCACGAAAAGCTTGGTTCAAGTGATGTGCGAAATCAATCTTTCCACCCTCCACGACTAAAATAAAACCGTTTGTGTTGTTTCTTGAAAGAATCTTTATCGCTTGCTCTGTCATTTCTGCAAGAGATGGCTCCTGATGGGGGTCGCGGTCAGCATTGTAACTCAAGTGTGAAGGGCCGAAAATTCCTAGCACATTTTCAGTGTCTTCAGAAATGCTTAAAAGCTCCGGCAGATCAGTGACGAACTCGCCTCCTTCGTGAGCATCCAACCAATCTTGTGTCAAGTTTCTATCGTCTAATCGTCTTCCTGGCGTGTCGTAGTTGGGTAGAAAACCTCTTAGTCCACCTCCCATCACAACATTGATTTTATTTCCCGGTTCATCTTCGATGAGTTGCCGAGCAATGTCCTTGCAGTCGGTGTTAGACTTCGTGTCATATTCCGAATGACGATGAGCGTGTGCATAGAGAGCCGCTGAAAATAGCGAAGAGTTTTGGCACTCGATTCGATTTGTCTCGCTTCACTTTGTTCTTACCTGGAGTCGCGTGCGTTACTCTGGTTGTGGTGACGAAGCTGAAAGTGTTTCAAGGATAATCGTTGAACGTTTTAAGACGATGATTGATCTACTCTACCCAGTCTTAATGTTTTGACTTTGAGCCCACGAGAACAGTGATGGAGCATGCGAGTCGACATTACTGCAAGCGTCTTTCCCTGCAGTCTCATCGACTCCCAAGTTCTCGAATGTAGTTTTGACACCTGAGAACAAGGCTGTGGCGGCTGCTGCAGACTCTGATATCTGACTACCAACTATGTCAGTTTGAACCAGCGCCGTCGCCGTGAAATCATCAAAGGCTAACTTCGCATCGTCGTCGTCCAATCGATGTCTCTTCAAGACCCGACTAGCTGTCACAGTCGTTAATCCCATGCCATCTCCAATAAAAATCACAACATTTTTCACTCGCGCCAAGTTCTCCTCCTTCAGGTCGAATAGCTGAAGTTTTTGTCTTATCAGCTCATGATTCCGATTGTACCAGTACAGTTTGCTCCGCGAGGTCGCCGCTTGAGTGCTCGGACAACAGACGAATGCGAAAGCCAATAAAAATAACTCGTTATAAAATTTCATAACTGTTCACCGACAAAATTTCGCACCGAGTGCGTGAAATAAATTGCCGAAGCAACGGACGGGATGAGACTGACTCTCATTTCGTGAAAACTGCGAAAAAGTTTCTCATCTCGAAAAAATCTGAGCGTAGTAAATGCAAATATATTTTGGAAGTATTTATAGTTCGCTGAAAATGTCGGCGGAAATTTTCGTTTCTCCTCAAAGGCGCTCAACAACTCATCGGCCTATTTATGCTTCAACTGAAAGCCGTTTCATGTGGTTGCTGAGCTTGATTCATCAATTAGCCCGCGCCCACGCTTTCTTCCATTAAGAAAGTTGAGATAAAATGTATTGAGGTGGTCAGTGAGCGTCAAACAACTTCCGTCTGAACTATTTAGATCATCAGAAGCCCGCATGAATGCTATCTTAGAAACGTTAGAAGCTAAGTTGAATCAAATTCAAACAAACCACGTGCTTCATTTTAACTGGTTTTCGTTGACCACGTTGGAACATCAACCAACCCCATCCAACAAAAGTCTTGTCATCATATTGAAACAACAACTTTCAGTTTTAAAGATCTAAACGTTTATTTTCATTCAATTTCCGTCTCGTGAGTTGAGTTCCAAACGAACAACCAACACTTTGTGTGTTATCTTTGTGGCAATTGAAGGTGAACTAAATTAGGAAAATAAATCTGCAGCTTAAACTTAATTGTGTTTCGGATGTCATGAGTTTGGCAGCCACACGAGTCACGTGTTCAGTGTTATTTCGGCGCGATATTAATGAAACACTTCTCGTCTGAGTGGAGCGCTTATTGCGTAAGTCCAAGCTTCTTCTTGAGGCTCTCTGGCATTTCTGCAATAGGAAAACTAAACTGAAGACAAATTCTTTTAGTCAAGCTGAATGTAGCAAACCTGCTGGTGGTGGACGTGGCATTGCAAGGGCGACCTTGACACCATCATAGATGAACCATTGAGCAGCTGTGAGGGTACCAATCATGATGATTCTGGGTCCCAAACCTCCCCACAAGCCAGCGAATCCGAGTTTCTTGGCGACGTCCAAAGCCGAAGCTCCCTTGGCAGCCTGGTTCAACTTCGAGACAACAGTGTCAGCTGGATGTGACACGATGGCGCAGAAGACACCAGCAATGTAACCAGCGGCGAAAGTGACGATGAGCTGTTCACCCTTTGTGCAGTCGGCGCGTGGCTTAGGCACGACATAAGCGTACAACAATTCCAAAGTCTTTTCGAAGCAGGCGAACTTCATCATTGTGTATGGGATTTGACGCATCCACAATGGAACCAAGCCCTTGTAGAAAGCGTTGATGCCTTCCTGTCCCATCATCTTGGGGAAAGCTTCACGGAGGGTGTTGGCGAATCCGGGAGTAGTTTGGATCTTAACTTTAGCGGCTTCGAATGGTGACAGAGCAATGTCAGCGAAGAACTCAGCAGAAGCTGAAGCAGCCAAGTACAAGCCAGTACGCCACACATAAGCGTTCTCTTCTCCGATGGCATTAGCATACAACACTTTGAAGACTTCATAGAGACCGAACTTGCAGAGACCCTGAGCGGAGTATCCGAAGAATGTTGGAGCCCAGCCCTTGGCTAAGCCTTTGACACCTTCTTCGGCGAGAGAAACTCTGAATCCGTTGAAGACTGATTTGTATTTTGCTGGGTCGACTTGGATGCGGCACTTCACCAAATCCAATGGGACGACCTACGACGGATAAACGGTTGAGGAAACTACTCGATGCTGAACTCGATCATGTGCCTTACCATTGTGTGGGTGGTTCCGCAAGAGATGATACCTCCGAGACCGCAAAGGAGGAAATACTTGTTCGAGCCGAAGGCGCATGAATCTGGAAGTGAAAACCAACGGTCAAGTTCATGACTAAACAGTCACACGTTTGAGTCACAAACCTCCTGGCAAGATAACATCTGAGACAGCTGCAGCGGCGGCGATTTCACGTCCGGGAATGACAGTTGTCTCGAAGTTGCTGACTGCCTGGCTTTCGCACTGGACGGGCTTGGCGAATGGGTTGTTTTGGAATTTTTCGAACAGCATTTTGTGTGTCTACGGAAGAGCGAGAAAATGAGAAAACTTTCCCGACTCGGCCCAAGGCGTCGCGACTGAAATAAAACGTTGAGGCGATGCCAACAAGCGTCTCTTCATTATTCAATCGAGCACGATGAAAAGATGCGTCACAACATGTGACTTTGTGGCGGAGAAGGCGAGAGAAAGTCGAAGGATGAATTTCGCGGTCAAGAAGAGAAAAAGATAGAAAAGCGAGAGGGAACAGCGAGCGTGAAAATGCGACTTTCATCGGTTATCTAATTTCGATGAAAACAAAATAAGAAGAACTTCGATCACACTTTCGATCTTCATTGAATTCCTCGTCGCAATCGAATTTAACTATCGACAAACTGACTCTACATCGCGTAGAAAGAAACATTGGCATTGAAATTTCCTAAAGTCACTTTAAGGTGCTTGCGTTATGTAATGGAAAATTCATATTTCCCTTCGATTGCATAACTCTTGATCAGAGATCACGACTTATTGACACTAGGAAGAACTTTCGCCAAGGCTTTTCCTTGCTTTTCTCTTAACCTTCAACGCTTTAGCCTAATCAATCAAGAATCACTCAGAACTACTTTACGTCTCGGTCTCGATTTTCTATGTCGGGTTGGTTGTCGAGTTGAATTAGAACTGAACGAACTGGCTGAAAGATTTTCTCAATTTTCTTCTCGGAAAATGTTTTTCTTTCAGTTCTCGAAAATAAAACACACGATCGTTGCACGAAGATTTTGATTTTCACGGCAGCGTGTGACTGAAGCAGTCTGTTTGAGTAGGGCGAGTAGTCGCACGTGGTCACTGCGAGCAGTTATTCTATTTTGACTTCAAACTTCAATTTAGACTTTGCAACAAACCTGCACCTTGCATGATGATCCAGAGGTGAAGCAGGTCAACTCAAGCGAGTTGATTTTATTTATCTGGAAAATTGAAAACAAACTCCTGTGATTTTGTTTGAGAAAATATCTGGCCTTTTATTTCAAAACTTCTGTCGAGCTCTTTCACTCGACTTCGACCTCTAATCACAAATTTTCTTACAACTTACTTCCTTGATCTATTTCTCATCGAACGTTTCAGATTTTCTTTCTTATTTGAGCATGTTCTGTTCGATCTGCTGACGATCGACTGAAGAGGAGTCGGGCAACTCTGATAGGAGATGGCAGAGCGCAGCTCATGAAGTCTGTTAGATACTTCGCCCTATCAGAGATGTAAGACACCTGACATGGTAAAAGGAAAAGTCTTAAGTGCTTTCGAGCTTAACTTGTTTAAATAAAATCATCGCTTTACGATTCCGTGGGAGCAAAAATAAAGTCTACCAATCCTTGGGCGACGTTGAAAAATAAATTCTTTTAAATTATTAAAATTCGATTCACTGTCATAAGAAAGTGTCCACAAAAGTCGTAGTAAAGGTAAGCAAGTCAGGACTTATTTGAATCCCTCCCTTTAAAATAATAAAGTACAGATTAGTAACGCATTGGCTTACAACCATCCTGTCAACCCTTCCCGAACATATTTCGTGAACACTTCCTTAGCACGATGATAATTACTTCGACGCTTAAAGTTTAAGCCAAAAGTTCTGAGAGTTTTCTAAACATGTCTATCATAGAGTATTGTGAAGAGCTTTCGATTTATGACTGACGAAGAGAATCGTCGCAGAGCTGAATGGAGGAATTCGTCTTTCGATGAGAAGTAAAAAAGAATCAAATGGAAAAATAAAATGGAATTAAAGAAATCATAAAGTTATTCATTCAATACGAACACATACTGAATTTTCCACACGAAACTCTGGAACTTTTTAGCAAGGAAAAACGTTAACGGCAAACGAAAACGGGAAAGCCTTACATGCTAATTGATTCTGTCATTCACTAAGCTTTTCAAGCTTTCGCTATTCTATTAAAATCATCGTCGGTTGGTTTAATTTCAATGCAAGCTGAACTTGACTAAACAGCACAAAAGGATTTCACGATTATTCGCAGGTCGTGCGACATTCAGAAAGAAAAAGAAAAACCAAAAATATTAATTGAGGGAAACTTGGGAAATTTCCGAGTGATTTGGATGGATTGAAATTCAGGGAAGCGACTGGGTGCCATCTACAATAGCTCAACTTCTGGAGGTTTGGTTAGAGCAGCGTTTGCGAATCGAGAGAAACCCGAATCAATCTTTGGTTTTCGTTTTTGGTTAGCTAGCTAATTTAAATATTTTATTTTGTGTGGATGTTCTCGTTCGATCCGCAAAAACTGACTAAGAACATGACATGAAAGATAGCAAAATTCTTTTCTGATTGAGGTTTGTAGCTGGCTGACATCTCGTGCCGTTTGTTTGTGCCTCGGCCACGTGACGTCAGTTTGGGAAAATGATTTTTATCGAACATTTATTGCTTCATGTTCTGCTCTAATAATTTACGACTTTCCATGGCAGTATCTACACAAACTTAGCTTACATAAATTATAGTTAGTCATAGCATCGAACAACAAATAAACTTTTTACATGAAGAAATGTGATCCAGGTTTGATGTACGGATGAGTTATTAAAAGCAAATTCATTTCGCCTAGAGTTAATTTGACTAACTTTACTTAAGAGTTAACACATTTTTGATTCTTTCTTGGGTTTACTACGGAGCAAAGAGCGTTTTGTCTGGTTGGCTGTGCACTCTGGCGTCAAAGAAATGATTTGTGTTAGCAACGTTTTGCGCAGTGATTTCGTTCGTCTCATGAAATGGCTTTAGTGCGGTCGAAAGTTGGGATCGCTCGAATAGCTTTTGTTCTTACCTCGTGATCCGTTGATCGCGCCATTCAACGCGGGAGTCGTCGTGGGCGAGAGAGTCATAGCGTCGAGGCTCAATCTGTTGCTAAGGAAGTCGCGGATGTGCTGGACAATCAAATCAATTGCAACTGGAAGAGATCGAACAATATTTAAAATTCAAAGCGCTTGATGTTGTTTATGCTTCTGCTGTATTTCAAGTTTCATTCTTTTTTTCGAGGCTCTGTGATTATTTAAATGCAACTGATAAGAAGTGTAACAATTACAAATGTTTCTTAGAAAAATACGTAGAAAGTTCTCCGAGGAACTCTGAATTACGGTATAAAGTTTTCTTAACGCAGCGCGTCAGCTTTCTTTGGGCACAAACTCATCTTTGCTTAGGAATGTCACTGGCAAATGTTGGAAGGGAATGCAAAAATTATAAATCCGGAAAGAGGGCAAACGAGTGACGATCACCAAAGCGATGATTCACTTCAAAGTTATTTCGAGTGTATGGGAAGTTCATGATTATTTTGAAAGCAATGGCTTCGAGTCAATGACGTTGAGCAGTGTTGACGCGATCAAATCAAACAAGAGCCAAGCTTGCAGTCTTTGAGTCAATTCAGAGCTGAGCCAATCATGAGAACGCTAGTCCAAGTTCTGGGCCTTGCTAAAGCTAGACCATTAAATCCACGAGGCTCTTGAACTTGATTTGACACCGATAGGTTGTTGACTCGTCGCCCATTGCTTTTCTAAATGCAACTTTAATGCATTTGTGACATTTGACTTAGTTTCTTAACAGAAAAACTGTGAAAAGTTTCATGCTGAAACTTACAGTAGTGCAATCATATGCATTCATTCCATAAAGTAACATTTCTCATATCGAGGTGACTCTGTTTTTGGTTTCGTGTTAAGGCCCAATTCAGTCAGTTCAGTCAAGTTATAGAAACATCGCTCCATTGCCATTCGAGTGCCCGTTCGTGTGTCCATTGAGAGCGGCCGCCGGATGTAAAATGTCAGAAATGTGATGCACAATAAGATCGATTGCAACTAAAAAATGTCGAATGGAAAATCAGTCAAAAGTGTTTTCTTCTAATCGAAGATCAACGTCGCTTGATCTAAGTTACAAGTTTTAAATTCGAATGCCCCATGAAGTTAGTTTCGCAGGATATTGCTTAGTCATTGAACACTTAGGGTGGCAAGCCATGAAGGTTTAAATAGGTCACCATTACCCCGCGAACAAAAAACTCGAAATCCAGAGCCAGAAGAACTTTGAAACAGAAGAAACGACAAGGAATGTTGCACTTACCGATGTTGTCGGCTCCTCGTGGGATGATCACATCGGCAAACTTCTTCGTTGGGCTGCAGAACTCCTCGAACGCCGGTTTCACGTACAGCATGTATTGATTCAATACTTGATCCAGATCGCGTCCTCTCTCGTTGATGTCGCGTGGCACTCGGCGAGCCAATCTCGTGTCGGAATCAGTGTCAACAAAAAGCTTCATGTGGAAGAGCTCGCGAATAGCCGGGAAGTAGAAGACGAGGATTCCTTCGAACAAAACAACGTCGGCTGGGTAGATTGTGACTGTTTGCGTTGGACAAATTGAATTTGTGCGATAGTCGTAGGAGTTTATCACGACCTTCTTGCCCTCTAGGATGTCTTTCATTGTCGTGTACATCAGCTGCTCGTCGAATGCATCGGGATGGTCGAAGTTGAAGCGACCTTTCTGCGCTCGTGCCTTCTCTTCGTCCTTCAGTTCACGGTAGAAGCAATCCTGACTGATGGAGACGACCTGAAGATGAAGAACAAAGATCGTTACTTGAGGAACAGAGTTCATTGGAACTGTTTTGCAACATTCCGTTCACTTGAATGAGTTGTTTGCTTTATGTAAAATGATCCCGCGATTGTGGAGCAATCGATAAACATTTGAGCGGCCGAGCTCAGCAGCCTCAAATAACTGGAAGATATTTCTCACCTGACGTTGCTGGTCGTTGACCTCTGCTTGTCCAAGCTTCTCTATTATCCTTTTGCAAACTGTGCTCTTTCCTGAAGCTGTGCCGCCAGCGACGCCTGAAGCAAGCAAAAAGAAAATCAGAAACGACCCAAATTGATGTCGTCGCAGGCTGATAAAAATAATTTCGGAATATCTGGCTTGTTCCAGCTTAATTCACTCCATTTTCAACTCTCATCACTTCATCGATTCCACGTACCAATCAAGAAAGGTTTTTTAACCTCCGGATCCATCGCTATCTTCAATTTATTCCGATTAATTGCACACGAACTCGAGACAATTTGTTCAGGAAAATTTCACAAAACTCAACGAGACTTTATCCGGCCTCAAGTTCGCGGTATCCGAAGTCAAGTTGGCTTGGTATTGCGAGTCAAGTTCGTTTATCGCGGCGTGTGATTACTACCGAAACATTCGCCGAGGAAAGATGTTGTTCAAGGCAGGTTTGCCCCATTATTATCTAGATTAAAGTGTGATTAGTTTCGTAATCTATTACAGAAGTCTGTTGCCATCGTCACTGGCGGTTCGAGTGGATTAGGAAGAGCGACAGTCGAGCGATTGGTCGGCGCGGGGTCGAAGGTCGTTCTCGCTGATTTGGAATCGTCGCAGGGTAATCAGGTCGCAAAAGAACTTGGTGACAATGTCGTATTCGTGCCAGTGGATGTCAGATCGGAGAAGGATGTCACTCAAGCTCTGGAAGTAGCGAAGGAGAAGTTTGGCCGGCTGGATGTTGCTGTGAATTGCGCTGGGATCGGCGGAAAGGCTATGAAAGCTTACAACTTCAACAAGAACATTCCGTTTGATTACGAAGAATTTCAAAAGGTGATCAACGTCAACACAGTTGGATCATTCAATGTGATTCGACTTGCAGCGGGATTGATTGGACAAAACGAACCAAATAGTGACAATCAGCGAGGAGTTATCGTGAACACTGCGTCGATCGCTGGTTATGAAGGCCAAATCGGCCAGGCTGCTTACAGCGCGTCCAAAGCTGCCATCATTGGAATGACATTACCAATCGCTCGAGACTTTGCCAGTCACGGAATCCGAGTTGTAACGATAGCTCCAGGACTCTTCAACACACCGTTGCTCATAGGACTTCCTGATAAGGTTCGCAAGTTTCTTGCTCAAACGATTCCTTTCCCAGCTCGCCTTGGTGATCCCAAAGAGTTCGCTCAGCTTGTCGAATCAATTGTAGACAACCCGTTGCTCAACGGCGAGACGATTCGCCTGGACGGAGCATTGAGAATGCAGCCTTGAACAACTTTTAACTTTGAACAACTTTTAGCCCAGAACATTTGCATTTATAGCTTGATTTGCACATCATTAAATAAAACGTTAGATAAAACTGAATTAAGCATAACTTATCCAGCATTAGAGACAGTGGCGTCGAAGCTTTTGAATCTAAACTTGAAGCTTATCAGAAGAGACCTTAGCGATGCAGCTGCGATTTCTAAAAATTGCATTCCAGAAAATTCGATCGAATTCACCTAATCCTGATCGACAATTTTTGTTCGTCCCATTTTCGCATGATGGATTTCTCCCAGATTCTTGGAGATCTGATAACGCTACTCAGTGTGTGACGATTAAGAAACGTCTATAATGAATCAGTACGTTAAACTCAACAATACACCCGGGACCGAAGCTACAAGAGTCAGACACCATCGACGTCCAACTTTTTTTTCGGCTCGATTGAATTGGACAATTTTGGGGGAACCTTGCCGACATCGACAAATTCTGGTAAGCCAGCCGAGCCCGTTTCTTCGACCTCCGCACAAGCGACTGCTCGTGAAGTTCAGCAGCGAGCGGATTCCAGCCCGGTGTCTAGTTATTATCAAAAGTTTCGTCTCGTCATAAGCTCGCACAACAATCGGTGGATCTCAAGTTCGAGAGTCTAGACATACCCAATGTTGAATCTGTTCTGGCTGCGTTGAAGAAACGCTTTGTTGCTACCAATCACGCGGAAGAAAGTGCAGGTTTCATTGTGCTTTCACGACTCCATCCTGGTTGTTGCCTGGATGTTTTTAACAATCCTTCATATCCCAAGGAACATTTTTTCTGATTAGGTCGACCACAAATGTGACGATTCCAGAGCCATGAACAGGACGAATGAATTTGTGAAGATTTTGCAGCCTAAATTCTTATGTCTCAGATATATTTGAGAATTTTAACTGAATCATTTCGTTCGAATCGCAAGTTCGGCCTCATCGCGATTCCCTCGACTCGCTTCTAGTTCACCGTAATCTACACTCGTTTCAATATAATCGATTGATATTACACAGCAAGACGGAAACATGGATTTAGGCTCGCTTTCGTCCACGCAGAAGAGCGACCTGATGGATCAGGTGAAGCAGCAGATCGCCCTCGCCAACGCCCAGGAGCTGCTAACGAAGATGACCGAAAAGTGTTTCAAGAAATGTGTGAATCGACCGGGAACTGAGCTGGATTCCTCGGAACAGAAATGCGTGGCAATGTGTATGGACAGGTAAGAAGCTAAACGCCCACCTGGATCCTGTCGATTGACTCTCTTCTTGTAGATACATGGATTGCTTCAACACGGTCAGCCGGAGTTACGGTCGAAGACTTCAGAGAGAAAGCCAAATGAATTAGCCTAACCGGCTTGACGAGTACCAGCCGATAGATCATTTACAAATGCAACTTATGTAGAGTAACTAACTTCGAAATTAAAAAAAGGTTCGCAAGCCTCAGGATTTGAGTTGATTTTCTTGTTTCGAGGTTACAGGGTTGACTACCAACGAAGATCCTTAATTAGCGGTCACTGACGGCCCGTCAGACTTCAAATACAAACTCAAGGCTAAGGACAAACTCAAACTGATTTCAAAAATTTTATTTGCTGGTTCGATCGTCAACAAAGTTTAGCTTGAACTGCAATCGGTTAATCAAATCTATTTATCTAGTCGACTGGATCCACTAGAGCTGGCTGGTTGGATCCACTAGAACTAAGATCTCGGCGTGTGATGCTCTTAAGAGAACTGAGAAACCCATTTGAATTTACTGACGCTCGACGTTTCGAAGTGATAGAAGTTGCAGTCGTACTTGTTGACGCAGCCTTTTCCGAATTTACAGACTTTGGGATGAAGGAAAATGCAATTCGTGTTGGTACAATTGGGGAAGAACTTGCAAATTGACGTGTGGGGTGTGATACTGATCGACTTGTAGTTCTGAACTGGGACAACCGATGAAGCTACAAGAGAGAGAAATGTTAGCTTGTGTCGCTGGCCATGCATTGATCTTACCAATGGGAGGCGTGTGACCGACGATTGCTTGTGAATGACTAAAGTTGCAGTCGACGCGGTGACATGAACTGTCGAACTTGCAGAAAGGATGAACGTAGGCGCACGAATCGCCAAACTTACAGTTCGGGAACAGCTTGCAGGGGAGCTTCGGATGGTAGAAGGTGCAGTTGTTGTTCGAGCACGATGGATAAAATTTGCAGCGCTCTTTTGACTTGAGAATCGGCTTGGCTGTGTCGGCAACAGGGACAGCGATTGAGCTCAGCACTAGAAAGAAACCAATGAGATTTGATGTTCATTTCAAGGATCTTTGATTGACTTACATGCTGGAACATGGTCGAAGCTTCTACTTGGCTCCAATCTTATTTTCTTAGCGTGATCTTCGCCGTTCTGGTCGTCGTCTTTCAGCTCAACTGTTTTCCTTGGCGGTGTCACACTGAGCATCTCTCTTGAACTGTTTCTGTCCTCTTCTTCCTCGTCTGTCAAGTCAAACTTAATCGGCGACAGCCGAGCTCGTTTAGCTCTGTTGTACGCACGCTGTGATTCGCTTTCTTCCTCAACTTTACGCTTGATCGGCTGACGATCTTCGTAATTGCTTGCTGGCTCAGTTCTGATCGCAGCTGGTCGCAAGCCGATTCGCTCTTTCACCGACTTCCTTTTGATGACTGGAGGCGGCGTCGGCGTGTGCGATGACTTTGAGCGTTTGTCAAACTGGGTCACACCTTCGAGGGTGACTACAAACTGCGGACTCTTGCGCATCTCCTCGTCGTATCCCTCCAGATCGACGTCTTCGTTATTGTTTAAGTAAATGACATCTTCGTCGTCGCCATCATCAGCGTTCTTCGTATACGTTGGACGATATTCTGCTTCCGACTCGGATTGCGTTGATAAAGCCTCTGGCACGTACTCTTCGTCGGTTCTGACGTTCCTCCGATCTTTCCGGCCTGGCATTTGAACGACTATGTTATCGCGAGGCACTCGCATCCTCTTTTCGCTTGACGCAGTTGCTGTTGAACGCTGAGCCTCTGCGACTGCTCTCAGAAGAAGATTTTTCCCGGCTTGGGCAGTGATAGCGGAGCTCAAGACAGGTCTTTGTTTAACTTTAATGGGAATATTTCGTTCTGGTGAAGCGACAACTATTCGCGAGCCAATGCGCTGGTGAATGCTTGGACGAATATTCTTTGGGCTTCTCGATCGTCTGATTGGAGATCTGTCTCGACGATTCCTGTGACGTTCTCGGGATCTTGAACGCGATCTCGACCGTCGTGTTTGTCTTGTGATGACTCGGGATCGTCTTGAATCGTCGCCACGTCTTTCGTTTTCTTCCTTTTGCTTTTCTATGAGCTTGCGGAAACTTGGCGCCACGTAAATTTCCTTCTCAGTTCTTCGAATCGCTGATAAGCTGATGATGTTCGAGGGCTTCGAGTTCTCAGTCGGCTTAACGCCAAGTCGTGACAAAACTGATGAAATTTTTGGCATTTCCACGTCTGAGTCGCTGTCTAAGTCTCTAAGCTTTTTCTTGGTTTGATAAATTCTATTCTGGAGCTCCTGCAGTTGAGACAATTCCTTTTTGTGCAAGTTCTGTCCACCGGCTGAAGTCTTGATTTCACTTATTGTCGGGATGTTGAACTCGTCATCTTCCTTTTCAGAAGCCTCCGAAGGCGATGGTGGACTGATGCGGGGTTGAGCTGGTGGTTCGACTTCCCTCTGTGAGATCAAAGGAGCTGGCGGAGGCGACGGCGTTCCTTCCTTTTTCACTTTCGGTTCTATTTCTAGAGTTTTCTTGGCTTTCGCCATCAGTTCCACTGCAATCACGTCCGTGATCGATGTCTCCTTAGTCTTTTTCTTGTCCTTCTTCTTATCTTTCTTTGACGACGACTCTGGGACTTTTTTCTTGGATTTAGAAGCTGCTAAAATGAGTTTTGTGTCAGTGACAAGTACTTGCAATCATTTCTTAGATTGTGCTTACAAGCATTGGGCAGAGTGACCTCCTGGAGCTTCTGCAGCACTTGATGAAGCCATTCCACGAAAGTTTCTGTAAACAGAGAGATGATTTAGTCGAGTTGAGGCTGAAGATTGTTTTTCTTACCAGTGTTGGAGCCAAGGAAAAGTTTGAGATCAGAATTCATGTTCTCTTGCGAGCGTTTGTTGGCAACCATGATCATAACGTAATCCGGTAGCTCATCGTCGATGTAGCCTGTTTGGGTTCCAGTTCCTAACTCTAGAAGTTTCGCTTTGATGGCAGACTGGAAATAGAAAATCGATTGCAATAGTTGAAAACTGAAGAATTACTCGCAATCCTTAAACACTCTTCTTACCCGCATCTTCTTTCCTACTTCTCCAAGAGAATCCATGGTGAACAAAGTTTAATGGAAACGTATTTTCAAGTAAAAATTGTTTTTAAAGAAAAACTTTCGAGTTCTTTTAAGGATCAAAATGAAGTTCAAAGTTTGAACCTCAAATCGCGTAGTTGCAGACCGTCGACATTCAAAATTTTAACGGTCAATTTCAGTTTGAATTTAACGAAAACCTGAACGACAAAGTTTTGCTCTCTAATTTAAATGTAATTAAAATGTCACACATCCTGCCGAAGCGAATAAGTGAACTAGCCACGATCGACTCAGATCTGGATACACCTGACAAGCGATCGGAAGCATGCAACGCAAAGAAGTGAGAGAGAGAAAAGTTAGAATTTCTGATTTCATTTTAATTTTGTTTACATTTGCAGTTCGTATCGATTGCCCAAGCGAGTAGCCGACTTAGATCTGCAAGACACAGACACCGAGGATGAGAAGGATGATAAGTTAGTGAACACATAATGTAGAGCTCTTTGATTTAATTGTTTTCCGTGTTTTGCAGCTTGAACTGCGCTCGCCTTGATGATTCTTTCATTCTGACCCCATCAAAACGTCTCGACATGGGAGACAGTCCGAACGAAAAGGATCGAGACTCTCAAAGTGAGAACGATGGGAACCTGATGAACAGCGGAACAGGCGACAGTGGCTTGGACGTGAAGTTCCACAAAGCAATGCATACAAGTTCAGAGGAGGAATCGTCGGAGAATCAGTTGCAAGCTCGAATGGCTCAAGAAGATCATTTGAAAATGTCTTATCGCCCACTCACAAAGACAAGAACTCAACTATTCCCGTCAAGCTTATCAACTAAAGATCGATCAGAACGATCAGTTCCCTTAGTTTTCCGTAAGTCATCACAAAAGCCAGCGGAAGTTCCCGTGCTCAAACCGGATGTGGTTGATTACAACAGCCACGTTCATCCTCCACTGAAAGCAGCAGATGCTGATACTCCGTATAAAAAAGTCGAACAGCATCAGTTCATTACACCTTCCCTGCGACCAGCAATCACTAATTTCTCGTCCGCAGTAGCTTCCAAGAACCTCTCAAGCCTTCCACTGCAATCGCTGACAGAGCGGAAAGACAAACCACAAGCGAAGATTCTTTTCACAACACCGATCGCTCGACCGCCGCCCGGGAGTTTGCTAGAATCAAATTCGTTGCTAGCCATCCGCAAGCTTTCCCCGATCAAAGAGCCGTCAAGCGAGAAGGAGAAATCAGACGAGCGCTTGATCACGATCAACCACACGGACTACATCATCGGCAAGAAGATTGGATCCGGTGGATCGAGTTCAGTGTATTTGGGAAGGGGAAGACTGACGGGAAAGGAAGTCGCCATCAAGCTGGTGAACCTCGATGGCGACCAGCAAGTCGTTGACGGATATCTGAACGAGACAAAACTTCTCGCGAAGCTTCAAGGCAATAAGTCGGTGGTGAGGCTCTTTGATTACTGTCACATGCCGGATAGGAAGATACTTTACATGGTAATGGAGAAAGGCGACTCGGACTTGCACAAAATACTGGCGAATTACCAAACGCAGATTCCGCTCGACAAGCTGATTACTTTTTGGTATCAAATGCTCGAAGCTGTCAAGTACATCCATGGAAACGGAGTGATCCACTCAGATCTCAAGCCAGCGAACTTTTTAATGATTGAAGGAAGGCTGAAACTGATAGACTTTGGTATCGCAAGCAACATTGCGATTGATTCCACTTCAATCATCAAGTTTTCGCAAGCTGGAACGTTCAACTATATTTCACCCGAAGCCCTTATCGACACTTCAAACGGCGACAGCCCATCGACTCACCATCAGCCTCGCATTCGACTGTCAACTAAATCTGACGTGAGTTCTTGTTTGATTTGTTAATCAAGCTTTATTAACGTTCAACGAACATTCCAGGTTTGGTCGCTGGGCTGCATTTTCTACCTTTTCCTCTACAAGAAAACTCCGTTCTCTCACGTCAAAGCGGTCCACCAGAAGATCACGGTTCTTACAAGCCCACTCACAGTTATTGATTATCCGCCACTGCCGAACTTCTACCCGCCGATGCTAGTTGAAATGGTGCAAAAGTGTCTCATCTACAACCCGAAGGAACGATCGTCGGTTGCTGAACTCATGGAATTTCCATTTGAGATGATCATCTCGGAAAAGTAAAGAGACGAAATTGTGGAGATTGTTAAATGAGAAATAAATAATTTTAAATTGAACATAACGTTTCGATCGAATGGAAACAGATGGAGTTGGGAAGCGTCGTCCTGACAACCGTCGCCATAACAAGAAGCTAAAACATTTTCAGTTCTACTCGTTGTCGTCGTCTGAATCAGACATGAAAATTTCATCTCGCGGTTCTTTAATCTTCATGAATATTTTGTGAGCGACACGCGTGTCATTCTGCAATGGGAAACTGTTTTAGGCACAGCAAATGTTGCCGGACAAACGACAAAGAGTGAGTGCTTGGTGAAGCTCGTTGATTTGACGTTTTCTTACTTTCTATCTAGAGCGATCCCAATCTTGATCCTTGGATTGAAGAACTCGGGGAAAACTGACATCGCGTTCCGACTGCTGAATAAGAAGCGTGAAGATTTCCTTTCGACGAAAGGCTGTCGAACGTACAGCACGAAGATCAACCAACGAGTTATCAAGTTTACGGAGTTGGGCGGCGAGGAGTTTTACGACATTTGGAAGTATTACTTTCTTGATGTGAGTGTTGACAGAACTGATTGATGGCGCAGAGACTTAATAACATGACTAAAAACATGCCAAAATTAAACTCATTTGCATAAAACTCAGCGCAATTAAAAGAGCACGAACTGTTCGTTTGCAGGTGTTCGGAGTGATTTATGTCGTCGATTCATCGGACCACGCTCAGCTCGAGCGATCCAAGGTAATACTTTTGGTCTTCTACCTAATTGCTGACTTCTAACAGTCCTGAATGTTTTGCATCCAAGGAAATTCTCGGCTCAATCATGGCCAATGACTTGCTGATGGGAAAGCCAATGCTGATACTGTCAAACAAGCAAGACCTTCCAGGCTCGTTAGACTCTCTTGACATCTGTGATTACTTTGAAGTAAGACTTACAAACGAAAAGGTTTAACAACGACGTCGTGAACTAGAAAGTGGTCAACTCATTTCTTGACGACTTCGTTGTTGAATGAAACCAAACTGCCAGAACAATTCTCATTCACGCTTCCTTACCGTAGATCGAATATCTCGCTAATCTCTTCAGGACCCCATGCTTAGTCGAAGGAGTCGGGCGCCATGACCACCCAAGCTTTGACTCTCAAGTCGCCATCAACGCATGCTTGTGGCTCGTGAAAACTATTTGCCAGAACTACAAAAGTATACACAACAAAATACGATTTCTGCGAGTCGTCACGCAAAACGAGTCTCTCAGTAGTAACGACGAAATTCCTAGGCGGAATCGACGCCCGGCCACAGGAAAAAGAAAGGTCAGTGTCAAGAATAGCGAGGCTATTTGCGTGTGGCACAGTTACGAAATGGATTGCCATTGTGAGATTATTTTTGGCGGTTTCTTGATCCTTGACGTCACGAAGTGTTGACGAGGGCGATTTATGACGGTCGAGCAGTCGCTTTGTTCTATAAACTTTAATCATAACCATTTGATCTCCACAGAAGAAACTCAGGTTCTGCCAAAACCGTCCAAAGACAGCCCCCAACACGAAGGTGAGCTTCGCGGCCGACAGCAGAAGCTTCTTGACGTCATCGAATCTACCTCCATCACTACGCGCGAAGAAAAGCAACCAAATTTCGCCGTTGGGTGACAACTTATCGCTGCGATTTAATTACGATCTTGCGTGCGAACGGCACATTCGCCAAGGGTTGAAAGCGGGCTTAATCAATGGAATTATCACGGTGTCAGAAATGGCTGGTAAGAAACTGTTTGGAGTAATTTACATGAGAGAGTCACAAGGCGAAATCTTGTTCACAGAAAAGTCGCACGGCCTTGAGAGCGTTATTAAGGTTGAAGATTTGTCCCTGCCACCGGTGCTACAACACGAGGTTGCCGCGAGCTGAGAAGAGGATAAAGTTTAGTCGCTACATTAATAATGTGCCAACAGAGAAGCTGAAGACGAGTAGTTATCAATCAAGAAATTAAGCGTTGACAGAGTCTTTTGAACTCAAACGCCTACCGAAGACGTGATGAATAAAATAGAGCTTTGCCGGTTAGTCAATCAGTCGGTGAGATATTTCCTAAACTTGAGACATCGACTAATCAATCGATATTTCTGGAGACTTAGATGAATAATCAATAAATAAATCAATTACGAACAAACGAACAAATGTTTGAACTCGTAATTAATATTTTCAAATTATTCAGTGGGTCTCGAACTTGTCGAGTGCCTGGAACTTTTTGAAAAGCTTTCGACCGAGGAAGGAGAATTGAGAAATGCGTGACAACAAATTCGTCAGCTATAAAAAGTTTAACGTTTGCAATCACGCGATAAAAGCAACAGATTGTTTAACGCGTCAGGCGCTGGTTCGTATCGTGACATCAACTAATAAAGCTGAAATGTCGCAAGACGAAAAATAAAATTGTTAATGAGTTTAGTTACAATAATTTCTATTTTTCAAGATCAGAAATAATCGGCAAAGTTGAGCTTTTTCTTTGGTAGACCCAGTGGACTCTCTGAGCCGTTGGACCATGCTGGAATACTGGCCAACAACCAATTGATTTTCGGAAAAGCGAACACGATATTTGTTCGACATATTTCCGACAATTGGCTGGTAAAAGCCGAACCAAAATAGATTAGAACAGTGATTAATTTGCAAATTATTTATGACTTATGGCGACCGTTTATTTAAGCAAAGCTTAAATTATTCAAGCGGAATCCTTTGGCGGACACTTAGTCTTCAGTTGAGTCCTTAAAGCTTCGATTTCTCTTGCTCCTGCTGCTTCTGCGTTGATGCAAGTGTTGTTACGGAAGGACACGTAACCCAAAGACTCCAAATTAGACAGAAAGTCAAGACCAACGTGTTTGATCAGATTTCTATTAAATCCAGCGATCGACAGCTTAGGCAAATACTTTGGCAAATCCCCATCTAGTGACTCAAGTTTGCATCCTACGATGCCCAAACTGCGCAGCTTGGGCAAAGGTTTCAAGTCTTCGGCATTCATCGTTGTAATGGTCGCTCCTTCAATAATTAGATGCTCTAAGTTAGGAAAGAAATTCTCGATCCCGTTTGGGATTTTTTCAAGTAAATGCTGATTGCGAACATCGAGAAACACAACATCGTCGTTCGTTTTGTTTGCCATGTGCTCTCCAATGATTTCCTCAACAGTTTCCTTCTCAGATTTTGCAACGATGGCAAAGCAACGGTATTCGTAAGCTCTTTTCATTTCATATTTAAAAACTTTGGGACAGCTTGTTAAACATTTTGAAAAAATGTGTTTGACATTGACAAGAGTTTTTCTTTTCTTTTGAAATTATCCGTGTAATGCAAATTTGATGAAGCGTTTCTCGAATGAGATTCGATGAGCAATGTCGGTTGGCATTTAGATCGCCTCAAACTCGAGAGTTGATATCTTAAAATATTTATTGAGATATTCAAATCGTGGATCTTACGAACTATAGCTACGAGTAACAAACTTATAGCAAGCGACCGATCATGATCTACGAAGCTTTTCCTTGAACATTCTTGCGCAAAAGGACAAATAAATAAATGGCCGCTTTGTTTCCACTTCAATTTGTAATTTCTAATTGACTCGCGAGTCGCAACATTGAATATTCATGAGTGCAAACAAGAGTAATTTGTCATAATTGATACATTTCAAATCAAGTGAATTAGCAAACATGTAATTAGTAGTCCAATGATTTAAGCTTCAGTAATTCAAGTTCCTTTGTTCTTGCTGGATCGTTTCTTGGCAATATGAACCAACTTTTTGCATTTCTTCCCTCGTTCCGGATCTTACAAGGGTTGGGCATTTGTCCCCTCTCGCTAGATGAAACATACAATCCGCGATTTAGCAAAGGTTTCAAATTCTATTCGCGGCTTTGGATCGGCTTAGGTTTGATCGGCTTATACGGGCTCTACGCTAACCGTGAGGTGTATTTGAATGGGGAGAAGCAAGATGTAGGCACGACCGTGGATTATCTTCAGCTCATCGGAATGCGAGTGGCTCACGTCATCATTCTCATCGAAGCTCTTCGCAATCAAAAGTCGTTGACAAAGTTTTTCTCGACAATGCTGGAAATCGATTCGACGATGGAAACAATTGGAATCGACTTAAACTTCGGGAAGCAAAAGCGAGTTTGTTTTCTCCTGCTGGGATCAGCTTTGCTGTTTTATGTGGGCACCTCTGCAGCTCATCTATCAATGCTCATTCTCCGATCACAATTCGAGTTAATCTACTTTTACTGGTTGGCGTACTTCATTGCGTACATCGTCAGTTGCTTTCGCTACTTTCAAGTGTTCAACTGTATCTGGTTTATTAAAAAAAGGATTGAGTTGCTTAATGAAGAGCTGGCACAAATCGAGCTGAACGATGGAAAACGGAGATTGTTTGATCTATCGTCACAATACAAACTTTACACGACCGACAACAAGTTCAAGAGGCGCCCACAACCGATAAAAAGCTTTGAGCGATTGATTCTGTTTCGTGAGACCTACGATAAGCTTTACGTGCTATCAACGATCGTCAACTACTCGTTTGGGCTATCAGTTCTCGTGAACATAGCCAACGATTTTGTCACGCTTACCGCGAATACGTATTTTGTTTTCCTGAGATTGAGGCAACTGCATCATGACCGCGACGATATTCTGAGGTTTCTCGAGAGTCTTTTCTGGTGTTTGCCGCACTTAGTTAACGTCATCACGATCTCTGCAATTTGTCATTTCACAGTTCAATCGGTGAGCTAAGATTTTTATTGATTTCTTTTATTGAAGAAGTTATATATTCTAGTTCATGAAAACAGCTTTGATTATCCACAAAAGTGAACTCGACATCGACAACGAACAGCAAAACCTTTTCCTCGAACACTTCAGCTTACAGTTATTGCACCAGAAAATTCAATTCTCCGCATTTGGTTTCTTCAATCTAGATTTCACGCTTCTCTACACGTTTGTCGCTGCTATCACAACTTACCTCGTCATATTGATTCAGTTTTATATCAGCGAGCAAAGCAACTCTGGCTAAGCTCAACAATTCATAGAATTGAACGCAATATATCGCAGCCTAATTGAAGCAGGGATTCTGATCGGGGGGTTTAGTGATCATAAGATTGCACTGGTTCAAAGTGCCTTACTGAACTTCAGTAACTAAAGACTAGACAAGCGTATCAGTGTAGTGAGGTCATTGATCTTGACTTCTGTTTGAAAGTGTTACCGATTTCCTAATTAAAACACTTTCTTAGTAATTTACAGAAAATAATACGTAGCACTTTAATAAGGTCTTTTCTCTAAGTGTGGCATTCCTTCGTCAGAACTCATCGAGAAATTATTTTTACCGAGTGTTGAACAAAACAACTTCACTGCACATGCCCACGGCTCCAATAAATCTTTAATAAATCAGTTTATCGTTTAAAGTGGCAGATTGGCAATTGGTCTTTCCATCACTTGAAAGCTTATTTTCAGACGATAAGATTACCGCTGCCTTCGGCTGGTATATAAAGTTGTCAATTCTTCCGCTTTGCTTAGTTCAATTTTGTTTCTTCGCGACTCTTCATTGGACCTCGAACCATGAAGTTAATTTCTCTATCCTTGCTTTTCGCTCTGGTCGCCATTGCGGCGTCAGAGAAGGCTCGTTTCGACAACTATCGCGTTTACGAGATCGCGATCGCTAGTGAAGACCAACTTGAGTTGCTTAAGCAGATTGAAAGTTTTCCAGACGGCGTAAGAGATTAAATTTTATTAGATAAACTGTGGAACTAACTTGTGTGCTTTAAGTATCGCTTTTGGGAATTTCCTGCTCAAGTAGACAAGACTGCCGAGCTGATGGTTCCACCGCATAAATTCGGAGAATTCAGTGAACTCGTGGAGAAATTTGAGTTGAAGACAAGAGTCATGATCAGCAACGTTCAAGAGTAAGTTGAGTTTAGAGTGACTGGCAAACGGAGAAATTCATTTCCTCTAAAGGGTTATGGATAACGAGCAGCCTGAGAACGAGATGTTGGATGATGAAATGGGAGAAGGAATTTCGGCATTCAACTGGAATGCTTATTGGACATACGCTCAGTTCAATGAGTGGTTCAACTCGATGGTTTCCCAATATCCTGGAAAGGTCACGCATGTTACCGTTGGAAAATCTTATGAGGGCAGAGACATTCGTGGTATCAAAATCAACATCGGCGGAAGCGAGAAGAAAAGCGTGGTGTTTGAAGGTACAATCCATTCTAGAGAATGGGTTTCAGCAGCGACGATTTCATGGATGGCCAATGAGCTTTTGACATCGACGGATCCGGAAGTTCAGGCAATGGCTAGCGAATACGAATGGATCTTCCTTCCTGTCACCAATCCAGATGGCTATGCTTACACTCACGAGAGAGATCGTTCATGGAGAAAGACGAGACGACCATCGAGCGCACTTTGCTTCGGTGCCGATCCCAACAGAAACTGGGACAATCATTTCAACGAAGGAGGATCATCAACCAATCCCTGCAGTGACACTTACGCTGGAAGCGCTCCTTTCTCAGAGCCCGAGACTAAACAGCTCTCTGAGTATCTCAAGACCATTCCACGTTTAACTGGATATTTTGCGTTCCACGCCTATGGTCAAATGATGATGACACCATACGGTTGGACGACCCAGCTCCTTGGAAACTACCAACAGCTTTATGAAATTGGACAGAAAGGAGTCGCTGCTTTGACTGCTAAGTACAACACACAGTACAAGCTTGGCTCGATCGCCAATGTTATTTGTAAGCTTCAACATAATTTCTTCCATCACTTCATTTAAATATTTTTTCAACAGACATTGCTTCAGGATCGTCAATTGACTGGGTCAAAGACACCATCGGAGCACCTTTAACATACGCTTATGAATTCAGAGATCTCGGCAGACACGGCTTCAGCCTTCCAGCAGACCAAATTATCCCCAACTCGGTTGAAGTCTTCGCGTCGATTATCGCAATCATGAAGGAGGCAAAGGCCAGAGGAATCGCATAAACTGACAAATGATTTTTCATTGATAATTGTTGAATAAATATTTTGAAATATTCCAACAAATTCATTTTGATTCATGTTCAATACAGTTCGTTTGTTTTGAAAGTTCTGTTTTTCTGAACCAGCTGCTTAGCCAACGTCAAATAACTTATCGAATCTCGAGAGTGCTTGAGAATTCCATCAATCTTAGCTACTGCAGTCGATAAGCTTATCATTTTCTTCGGCAAGAGTATTTAAAGTCACGTTGGTTTGTGGTTTAGCCTCAGTTCAATTTGTAGCCTCATCGATCCAAAATGAAGTTGGGAATTTTCGTAGTAGCTTTCATTGCTCTAGTTTTGCATGCTGACGCTTTGGAAAAAGCTCGGTTTGACAACTATCGAGTGTACGAAGTTTCTATCGAGACGGACGATCAGTTGGAGTTGATGAAGCAAATTGAAAACTTTCCCGATGGCGTAAGTTGAGTGATTTCTTGCTGACGTGTTAACTTCAGATTTGCTGTTCCAGTATCGTTTCTGGGACTTTCCAGGTGAAATAGGAATGAAAGCGAAGCTCGTCGTGCCGCCTCATAAATTCGGAGAATTTGGTGAATTTATCGAGAAGTTCGAATTGAAAACTCGACTGTTCATTAAAAATCTTCAAGAGTAAGTTTTCTTATCCGTCGTGAGTCAGCAGACCTTCAATTACATTTTATCTCAGAGTCATGGATAACGAGCAGCCCAAAAAGCAGAGAAAAACTGGCGACTGGACGAGTTATTGGACGTTGGAAGAAATTCATGATTGGCTCGACACTCTTGTCGTGCAATACCCAAATGACGTCACTGCATTTAACTACGGAACATCATACGAAGGTCGCGCTCTGCGAGGAATCAAAATCAACATCGGTGGCGGTGAGAAGAAGAGCGTCGTGTTTGAAGGAACTATTCACGCCAGAGAGTGGATTTCTGCCGCGACCGTCACTTGGATGACGAACGAGCTTCTGACGTCAACCGAAGCACAAATTCAAACCTTAGCACGAACCTATGAGTGGTACATCATCCCAGTCACCAACCCAGACGGTTACTCTTACACTTGGACAAGAGATCGTTCATGGAGGAAAACCAGACGCCCTTCAAATCTTCTTTGCGTTGGTGCCGATCCAAATAGAAACTGGGACAATCATTTCAACGAAGGAGGATCATCGCCGAATCCTTGCAGCGACCTTTACGCTGGCACTGCGCCATTCTCTGAAGTCGAAACGAAACAGCTCTCAGACTACATCAGAACGATTCCACGACTTGCTGGCTATTACGCTTTCCATGCTTTCGGACAGATGATCATGCTGCCGTATGGATGGACTCACGATTTGCTTGGCAATTATCAGCAACTCTACGATATTGGCGACATCGGGAGAGCTGCTTTAACTGCAAAGCACGGCACGGAGTACTTGCTTGGTTCGATTGCCAATGTCATTTGTAAGTAGAAAGAGATTTACTCTATACAAAAAAATGAAACTTTGTTGAATTGCAACCACCAGACATTGCTTCAGGATCATCAATAGACTGGGTCAAGGACACCCTCGGAACACCAGTCACCTACGCCTACGAGTTCAGAGATCAAGGTCAGTACGGATTCACGCTCCCCGCTGACCAAATTATTCACAATGCTGAAGAAGTGTTTGCCTCAGTCGTGGCAATGCTCAACGAAGCACAAGTCCAAGGAATCGCATAAAATTATTTTATTGTCGGTAAAGAAGATGAAAAATATTTTGTCGCCGCTTAAAATTATGCAACGTGCAAATTCAACTAAACAATCGATTTGAAATAAATGCAAGACTATTGCGATGGCACGTAGGCTTGAATGAAGAGTTTATCATTGTTCTGGATGCCTCGCTTGATGACGTGCGGAATCTGCTTGGGGACCATCGAGATGCAGTCGATGATTGGGCAAACGCTCAAGCAGAGATTGCAGCCTAAGATGAAAAAGTTCAATAACTGGAAACTCAACTTGATTAATGTTTTACCTGTGCAATCGTCGGTGACATTCGGCAAGTGAGTTTTGGGATCGAAAGAGATCGCTTGGTATCCAGAATCGGCGCACGTCATGTAGCACTTTCCGCAGTTGATACATAAGTCCTAAGAAAGTTTGCTTAAGTCACTCGAATCAAAATCGATTCAATTTAAGAGCTTACATCATCGATGAGTGCGACGACTTGTTGAGTGTTGTTAAGCTTCTTGTACGGTCCAATTCTAGGCAAAGCGGTTCCAATAACTTCGTTGACTGTCACGCTAGGTTTGACGTCAGACACGGAACCGTTTTGTTTGATTGCTTTCAATTGTTCTACAAACGAAATAAATCAATTTTCTTGCGCGGTTGTAATTGTGAAATGCAAAAGTTCTCACCATCGCTTGGGTCGTAAAGTGAACCTTTCTCCTGTTGCAACTTCACAAGCTTTTCGTCTCTTTTCTTGGCATATTCTCCAAAGTGAACCAAAGTGTTTCCGTCGTCGTCGGTAAGATGGACAACTGCTTTTCCTTTTTGGAGCTTTTGAACAGGCGGTGATTGGCCGTCCCAGTGCAAGCTTTCAGGTGGTGGATTGCTTCTCAAATAAAGCAAAGCTTTTAACCCACTTATGTAGTCTTGAATGACGCTGAAGTCTTGATTTTGAACTGATGAACAAATTTGAAGAACTGATGCGCCGCATTGCAGGAACTGTAAAGCGACATCAGCTGAATCTATTCCACCTGTTCCCATGATTGGATAATTCGGCAATGCATTTCCGACTGACGAGATTCCTCGCAGTGCCACAGGGCGTGTGGCATTTCCTGACACTCCTCCATAAGTTGTTCGTTTGTCAGCACCAACATTCGGCCACGCGATGCCATCGGCGTTCACTGACATCAAACCAGAAATTGTGTTGATTGCAGTGACCCCATCAGCTCCGCCTTCTTTAGCGGCCTTTGCGATAGCAACGATGTCAGTGATGTTTGGTGTCAGCTTGATGAAGAACGGAACTTTGACAGCTGCTCGAACCCACTTGGCGATATCGCGAACTAAAATCGGATCTTGACCACAAGCCAAACCCATTCCGCTTTCACCCATTCCATGGGGGCAAGACAGGTTTAGTTCTAGGATTTGGGCGCCTGACGCTTCAGCGCGAGTTGCGAGCTCAGTCCAATCTTCTTCGTTGTAAGAACACATGATGCTAGCGATCACAACTTTAGTTGGGAAGTCTTCACGTAACTCTCTAACTCCTCTGAGCCAGTAGTCAGCGCATTTTTCAGAAATCAACTCGATGTTCAAGAAGCTGCCCTGACCTGGACCGTAAGTGTGGCCCGATGTGGAACCGCGAACGATTCTCGGCGACACATTTGTCACCAAGTCCTTGTCGAGTGAGAATGTTTTCGTCAGAGCAAAGCTCCAACCTTGCTCGAAAGCTCTTCGGATCATTGGAATACTCGTTGTCGGTGGAGCAGAAGCAAGGCCGAACGGATTCTCAAACTTAACTCCACACATATCAACAGTGAGGTCGACTAAATCGACTGCGGTATGGAAAAGCGGAAGATCAGGCTGCGTGTCGAACGGTAAACCTTGCAAATGGCAATGCATGTACCAAGCCGCGGTCTTTCCGTCGTTGACCGACTCAACGGTCGTTCCAGAATAACCGCCAAGATCGCCACCGGCAAAGACATTTTTAACTGAAGTCTGTTGCGTTTTCTCGTCAATATCGGGAAGACCCCAAGTGTTCAGTGGAACTGGAGTCAACGCCTTGATGATGTCTTGATCGATCAGCCCAGAGCCAAAGGCAGAAATTACATAGTTCGCCTTCAGTCTCACGATTTGGTCAAGGTCTTCGATCCACTTTCCATTTTCGTCCTTTTCAGTTCGGCAGAATTCCACGTGAGTGATTTTCTCGTTCTTTGTGATGACCTTGACCGGAGACATGAACGGAATGAATTCACATTTCTCTTCGCGTGCCAGTTCAACTTCTTCGGGAACTGCGTGAATGTTTGTTGTTCCTTTGCGGAAGACGCAAAACACTTTTGAAGCACCGCAACGAAGTGCAGACGTTGCACAATCAAAAGCAGTGTCGCCAGCACCAAGAACGATGACATTGCCGCTCAACGTTGGGAGCTTGGAAGATTTGCAGCCGCACATTCCTCTCTTGCTGCCATCAGCAACTCGAGGGAGAAAATCCTTCGATGTGAAGAATCCTTGAGCCTCAGTCAAGCCCTTAAAAACGGGCGCAATCTTTGCTTGAGGCAATCCGATGCCCAAGAACACAGCAGCCGTTCCCTTGTCAAACAAACTCTGGATCGTGATGTCCTTGACGGACAAGCTTCTTCCTGTCTCGAACTTCACGCCAAGATCTTTCACCAAGCCAATCTCGAAGTCAACCACGTCGAACGGAAGTCGATACTGGGGAATTTCAGATGAACTCAATCCTCCAAGATAGTTTTTCTTCTCGTAAACTGTTATGTCTTTGTATCCAAGTCTTGCCAAGAACGTTGCACATGAAAGTGAAGCTGGGCCGCCACCAAGCAGGGCAATAGGAGCGTCAGCGTTTCTAGCCAGCGGTTTTAAGTCCGGATTCAAAATTTGCTTCAATCCCATTCGTTTGAAAACTTCAGTTGCATATTGCTGGAGTCCACCAATGTTGATCGGGCCTTCTTCGACTGCAGCCAAGTTGCATCCACCAACGCAAAGATCGGATGTTGGGCAGACCATACCGCAAGTCAACCCGAGAGGATTGTCGGAGAAAATCGACTTGGCCGCTCCATAATAATTCTTTGTTGAAATGCTCGAGATGAAGGCCTTGATGTCCAGTTGGGTGGGACAAGACTTTTGGCAAGGTGCATCGGCACACTTTAAGCATCGCGCCGACTCTTTCAAAGCTGCACGTTCGGAGAGAGTCGTATGTTTAATGTCAGTAAAATCATTTTTCAACGAGCGACATCCCTAAAATATGTGATAACGTCAGATGAGGTTCAAGGTTCGTAATCGGTTACTGAGTAAACTCTACTCACGGCTTCGCTCTTATCGCCGTTGCGTTTCCAGTGTTTCTTGTTTTTCTGCGACTCAACAGTTGCCAGCACCGAGCAGCGAGTTTGGACGCGTGGATTTAGAGATAAAAGGTTCTACAAAAAATGAAAACAATTACATAACGACAAAACGAGCCCTCGACAATTGAAAATATCAGCTGAGCGCTGTTATCAAAGGTCACGAAGCGTCGATACGCAATGAAATATTATGAAAGAAAATAAACTCGGCGAGCACTGGCGCACTTCTCACTCGCGTCAATTATCAAGTCTGCGGCGCACATTCAATGAACTAAGTTGACTTAGATATGTCAATCCGCAAGCATCTTCTTTCCATTAGATTCACTGACACAGTTCGGGAGCGCCGAGAATATTCACCTCAATATCGGGAGTGTCGATCAGACGAGCTGCCATTTAGAAGTTTATGTCGATGCTATAACTTTTGAAGGCCGAATGCAAATTTGATACTTTCCGATCTTAAACAAGACTGGTTGAGAAGGTTTATTAATATTTTTTATCAGCAGCGCGGAGCTTGACGTCTTTCACTACAGATGATCTGTGAGCGAATGTGGGGAGCTCTTCAAACTAAACTTGCAATTTATAAAGCTTGAGACTCGCTCTCTGAGCGTAACTTACTCGAGTTTAGAACACAGTTTGATAAGAAAATGTTTGGTGGCACACGACGATAGTCGACCACATGAACATAAGCGAT
The DNA here is from genome assembly GCA_033064975.1 of Smittia sp. YW1114-2. Classification (NCBI taxonomy): domain Eukaryota; kingdom Metazoa; phylum Arthropoda; class Insecta; order Diptera; family Chironomidae; genus Smittia; species Smittia sp. YW1114-2. Next base: position 9,694,607 of record CP093834.1, on the reverse strand, counting down.
AGAAAAAGTGATCACACATTTCGGTCGCTCGTAATATAAATATTTGTATCCCTCATAGTTCAAGCTTTTAACTTTTTATTTTATTAAAAATGCAAAGCTCAGGTTGAAGTTCAATCGAGGTATTAAAAATATTTTCATGATAAATCAAACCATTTTCCGATTACCTTTTAAATTATAGTTTCGCTGATTGCTTTCACTAAACTTCTGACTTTGACATTTGAAACGTACGCGATAATTTATCAGTTGTTATTCTGATAACAGTTTGTAGAACCCCGAATCGTGCAACGAATGTACCTAGTGAATAAGATGAGCCATCAATCGATCTTTTTCACGATAAATATTCCATCAATTTCAATCAATTTCTCCATTTAGTTATGACTGCTGACAATTGTATCATTTGCATCGTTCATTTCTTTTCGCTCCATCGACTCATAGGAAGGCGCCCACGTGCATAATCGCGTAATGTTCGAGCAGCGAAAACAACATTTTGAAAGCCACACCGCTCGCTCGTGCTTAGAGATTTCATTCATAAAAAAGGCAAAGCGAAACATCAAGCCTGCCTGCCTCAAAGAGTTGTTTCTATTAATGAAATTAAAGCGATAACTGCGTGGGCCGGCGCCTCTAAATTCAAGAGAAGTTTGAAGGTGATTTGTTACTCTGATTTATTCAACAAAGCCTCGTCGACTTGATGAAACTGCATGTTAATTTAATGAACGATATCAATCTGTGGTCGGTCCTTGGCGAGCTTTCGATGACGATTGCCCTCTTGTTTGCTTTCAGACGCCGATATTTCCTCTCGCGCGGAGCACGGGTCGGCTGGCTTAATTTGGTCAAATACGATTACGGTAAAAAAGTGTTTGGCGATTCGGTAGCGAGATCTGTGGCTTGCGTTTAATTAATTAGCGGCAAACCGTTGGAGATGAAAATGACCCAAAGTCATCTCTTGATTTAATGGACATCATCAGCGAATGACATAAGAAATCAGTTTAATGTTCGTCGAGTGACTCGACTCGAGTCATTTCGAAAAGCCAGAAGCACTTTTCTCTCATTCCCGCTTCCCCCGTCCGCAATCAACATCATTTGCATTCTCAATCTGCATTCAAATTAGATCAAACAAGTTTCGAGAGCCTAATTAATTAACATGTAATCCACACACAGCGTTACGGTGATTTTTTCGCGCCGCACACAAGCACTTGATGTCTCATAACTTTTCATCAGAGCGTTTGCCAACTCGAAGACGCTTCAAAAATTGCACTCTGAGTTAGTCAGCAAAGTTCTGGGATTAAAAATGGTAACGGAAAGGTAATTATTCCAGGAGCGTAAGATTTCTAATCGCTACCAGTGCAAGTGATTAAGCAATGTTGATTAATTCGTCGACGTTTTTCATTCAAACTTGTTGTTGAATGAATTTTATGAATGGAAACGAGGTGGCCTCAGAGTGATTTTCTTAGCGTAACGCGATTACGACAAAGTGTGCCGAACAACCTAAAGGTTTTCCTCCATTCACTAAATCAATATGCACCATTCATTCATAAGTTACGAGCTGAGCGAGCTTCATGTGGGCGGGCGAGCAAATTATAGTCGAAGCGGCATTAATTCCACGTAGGATAAAGTCGATTGAAATTGCATTTAGTCGGAAATTCATCATTACAATTGCGCAAAGTAAATTAAAGAGCGATCCCTCGTAGCCGGTGCTTCAGTCGACCAAGAGAGACACACGAATCAATTGAAACAAGCGCATGAAAATTACAGTAATTGAACATGAAATTTGCGCGTTGCTCTGGCGCGCATGCAGCTCGCTGTTGGAACTGAATCGGCAAAGAGCGATAAAATTAACTCCAAGTGATCTTTTACATGACGGGGGCGGATGGAGCCATTAAAAATCACTTTGTGTTCGTGTTCTCCTTTGCAGTCTAACTGTGAGAACTTTTAAGAGAAAACTAAATCGACGTTCGAAAATGAAAGTTGGCCACTTCAGCTGGATATCTATCTTTACTTAGGAGACATCGACGAGACCTCGCTGACGTGGTGTCGCTGCCTACTTGCGTTCTGCTGACACACAAAAACTCTACACCAACGAACATGGCAATTCAATAAACGAGATCGAAATATTTTCATTGGAAATCGGTGGAATAAAATGTTGATCAGAGCTGACGAGGAGAGCGGTTGAGTAACGATTCTATATTCAGGTGGGTTAAGTCATCTCAGCGTTGGCAGGACGGAATTCTTTCTTCTCTCGCTCGAACGCTTCACTTCGTTCGCTTGATCCAGCTTCGAGACAAGGTCATCAGCGAGCGACTCCGACTTGATTTCATTAAGATAACGAGCACGGGATGATTGACCTCTCATCCACCCGCGTTATTACTTTGCATTGTTGACCGAGCTTCTATCTTCTTAACGAATCGATTCGGGACTTAATTTATTCCATTAGGTTCGTCGTGTGTCTGAGTGAGTGGCCGTAAAAAGTTATTTTTTCGTGAGATCTCAAATAAATAATGAAACTGTGAGCCCCCACTCGAGATTTCATTCATTAAAGTTGTTTTTCGCTCTCGCGCGAGGCTTCCCACGTGCTGAGAACGGTCCGTGACGTCACATCGACTTGAGCTGAGTGTCGAGTTTGGCTCGAACAAACGGCCAGCAGAAACTGAAAGCATTTCTTCACCTTTCCGTTCTTCATTCTTCTCCAATCACAAGTGAGTGTTATTGAAACTTCAGCTTGCGCGCGTAGGCTTTTCCTCTGTACCAAGAAAAGGTTTTAATAATGAAATGCAATTAGACACATTTCAACTTTTATCACACACGTGTGTGTCAGTGAGGGGGATAACAATGGACAACTGCAAAGAGCTACGAATTTGTTGACACTTTTACAACTTTATGAGTTGCTTTGGAGTCCATTCATGCTGTCGTGCTCCTAAATACTGTTATTAATGAACGAGCGGCTCGCTCGCGTGGCAACGAACCGCGTTAGACAATTCCTCCAGTCGTGATGAATGGTGTCATAATTTAAAATAACAGCCTTTTGCAGCCCATTCGTTGAAGTCTTTTGCATTGCAATGACACGTTCTGGACATGCGCAGCTTTGACACTCATCATCTCTCTCAATTTTTCACGCTCATTACTTGCTCTTGATCTCCTTAATAATTGACTGTTGCTTTCATTCAAGTGTCAAGACCTTCTTAGATCGTTTACGACTTCTTTAACGAGCCTCATAATGAGAGGAGCCATTTGAATTGCGAAGCGATTACTCAGCATTGTTGAGTGCAGAGAACTCTTCAAATAATACAATTTATTACTATTTTGTGTCTCTTTGCCCGCTTTGCACGGCCCACGCACGTCTAGTGGTGAAAAACGGCTCTCGGATGCCAAACGGAACGTTCATGACATTCGACCAAAATTTATGCAAGCGAGGGGCTTCGTGAAAACTATCATGAGACGCGAAAAGATTTACGCGGATGGCGTGTTTAACGAGCCGCGTATTAAATAATCTCTGCCTAAAAAGCCATCGTCGAAACCGTTTATGGTCGAATGGCAAAGAAGCAATCACAGGCGCATCGAAAACACTTCCGTCTTAAGCCAACACACAGAAATCAACGAGTGGTCGGATGCGAAATGCATTCCAGAGACAAGAGGAGTGAAGCTAATAACGGAAGAAGCTCAAGCTCTTCTAGATGTTTCGTTATCGCCCACGACACGAAATGTAACTAAGTTTACAATCTCTCACGAGAGAATCGATCGAGTCTTCTTCATTCGACTTAGTCATCGTCGAGAAAACTTCGTGAGAAATCTTCCAGTAAAGATGAGACGCAATGATTTCAATCAGATTTCTTCAGAGAGGCGATCAGTCCCCACTTCGCAATCGCTATTTCCTTTGCTCCCCACTCAACGCAATCTCTCTCGAGCTCCCCACTCTGCATACCGCAATCGAGAGAGGAAATATTGATCTTGAATAAAGTTCCATGTCTACGGTAAAACTGCAGTCGCGGGCGAAGCAAACACAAAGCAGAGAAAAGACGGGGAAAGAGAAACGAACATCGAACCACGCAGATTTCTTAAGTCGCTTTCTGCCTTTCAGATGGGAAACTGTTTTGTTTCGTTAGTCTAAGCGCGTTGGTCGAGATGAGAAGACGTATTTGGAAATAGTGACAGTGGAAAAAATCTGAAAAATATTCTCGTGTGACTTGACAATATTTTTTCCTGTGCTTGCCCAAAAGTCTCATTTTGGCGAAACATCTTTGGGACTCAGAAGTAAATTCTTAATTTTGTCTGACCTGACCATACTTGTGATTGTTTCGGCTTTAAGAAAAGCCTCAAGATAAAGAAGTGAAAGAGCCTAAGTTTGGACTCTTCAAGTGTTTTATGGAATATCGGAGTTGAACTTCCCATATTTGTGCAGCGATCAAGACGAAGCCGAAGAGTTCTGTGTGAGAAAAAAGGGAATTGTGGATTTCGCCGACTTGGATAAAGCTGAAGCTGACACAAGAACGTCGCGAGATTTGCTGTTTTTGCCGAAGAGTGAAGTTGACCGATTTGTCACTGGTTAGTTGAAGTTTATTTTTTCAACCTTGGGATAAAACCTAATCTGGAAGTTATCGAAGTTATTGACTTTCAAATTTCCATCTTCGCCGGAGAAGATGAATCTCTGAAACAGTTTTAAAGACGAGGGATTAGCGACATTCGACACGAGCAATAAATATTTGAATGTGAATGGGCAAACAAATCAAATCGCAAAGTGATTATTAAGATTAATCGCTTTCACTCGGCTAGTTTGGCGATTAAAAAATTAATGTGCCTCGACCTAGGCGAGCTAATGGAATAGGCGAAAAGATGCGAACTTATTGCTTCTCGCTTTCATGCGATTAGGCGAGAAAATAAATCATAATTCGGCGATCCGCGCATTAATAGGATTCGATACAAAACGTTCGGCCTGGCGAGTGTGTTCGAAGAAGTTATTAATTTTTATGAGTTTTTTATAAAGAGAAGTGGACGGACGCGTACATTCCTTAATTCATGTCAATAAATCAAGCCGCGGCCACGACTCTCGTCATCAATTTACATTTATTCGCATGTTTGCTTTTCGCTTAATTGTGCATCATTTTCGAAGTTATTAGCGAAAATTGCCACTTTCTTGCAACACCATAAAGTCGAAATGATGTCTGAGTGGATGAGTGACGATCCATTGTCTGTCATTAGGAGTTCTCGCGAAAATCCCAATGACCCAAGTCATCGCGAGTGCAGCCGCAAGTTTTTTAATTAAAATGCAAAGCGAGAAGAATCTCGAATTGACGCGAGAGCAATGGAAATTCATTAAGAGACGAAAGAAATTGCAAGGCCAAGAAGAAGAATTAATTCTCGGGAAGTTAGAAGCCGTCGTCCCTCTCGCTGCAGATGAGATCTCACATGGGATCGTAAAGAGGCATCGTAAAAAACCGAGTAAGAGCTGCAATTTAATTTATGACTTGTTTAAGTTGCCTTCGACTGTTGCGAGTGTGTTCGTATGCAAAAGAGTTTTGATTGAAGCGAAGCTTCTTGAGCCCAGTTTCGATTTTTCGCTTGATAGCTTCATCAGCACTCGATGGGTCTGTTCACTTAAAGTCATCGTCAATTATTGTCGCTTAATTTGCAAGAGTGCTTCACTTTCCATCAACTCGCATCGTCTTGATTTAAAATGCAGTTTACAGAAGCGACGAGAGAGCTGATGAATTCAGTTAGTTGATTGCATACATTTTGCACTTAATTAATCCCTTCGTCGTATTAATCAGATCAGAGATTGAAGTCTGAAAGTGCTGCGTCGTCGAAACAATTAAAAAGTGTTAACGTCGAAAGTGTCAGATATTTTATATTTATAAAAAACGAAGTAAATTAGTCAGCTTGAATCTCAATCCCAGGCTTCCGAATTCAGCGCAACTTCTCGACTCAGACTGCAACAAGTTGCTAGATTTTCGATTCTTTGGTTGTTCAATTTCAGACGAATGAATAAAAATTTCGGAACGATCTCAATTTCCAGTGAAAAAATTAAACTCGGTTAAAAAATATTCTCCATCAACCAAAAATCGCAAATTGTTCACACTGCGAAAGTGAAATGAAACAAAAAGCAATTTTTTTCTGTAGCAAAATTAATTTCTTTTTATGGCTAAATGTGAAAAATTCCCGACTTGAATTCCTGCACACTTTTGGCAAATTTTTGTTGAGCAATTTCTGTCTGGAAACATTTTAAAAGCAAAGTCAAGAATCTCATGCGAGTGGTTCTGAAATGGCCCTTCGTCAGCGAACGAGGCGAATTTATTGCCGGCCAAATCGATTTCGATTGCCTTTCCGCGCCAGGTCACTTAAATTAAGCCAGTCTGACTCCTCGCGATTCATTTGCGAAAGCGAATGATAAATTGTGTAAGCTTCGCCTCTCCCGTCTCTGGGAAGAGTCCAACGAAAGATGATTAGGCACAGGGGAGAGCGATAAGCAAAAGCGAATTAGAAGAAAAAATATTTGCGAAATGGCAAATTGCGACTGTTTTATCGTCGCAAAATGATCTTTTTTATACGAGCGCATCAAATTGAATGATCGTTTATCTTCCAATGGCTGCGACAGCGACCAGAGACTAATGCGGCAAACAAATTGAAGGCGTTTGTGGCCACGATAAGATTACGGATCTGAAGGTTTGCTCAAAACTTTTTGTTTACAAAATTATTCGGCTTGAACAATTCAATTCTCCCATGTCCGAGGGCACCTTAAAATGCTGAAAGCGTTTCTTCTCTTCTCGCATCTTGACGGCCTTCAAGCATCGTCGACACTTTGGACAGCGTCTTACCACGTACTACGATAACAATGTGCATAACCGTCATCGACACGCTGTAAAGTCATGTGTACACAAAACTCTCGCGAAGATATTTTTTACGAGGAGCCTCGAGACACTTTTTCCTGTGCTGGGCTGGCGAGAGAAAAAACAATTTAAAATAAGAAACGAATCAGATGAAATAAATCGAAATTGATCTCTGAGATTTGCGCTGGGATTTTATTCTATTTCTTCAACCCATCTTCGCTGCTTCGTTCTATTAATACGTACAAAATCTAGTAGAGGGGGGAGAGTGATTGACTTAAAGGGGGTCTCGCAAAATTTTGAAGTTTTATTCAAATATTTATAGGCTTAGAGTTTGCCAGTTTTATACGATAAATGTTCCAGGAGGCACCAGAGGTTACTTACCTAACAAAAGAACAAAACCTGTCGGTCTCAAGGATCGGTTTTCCTAAATTTCTTGAGAAGTTTGTTCGAGGTATTACCAAGAAAGAATCTCCGATCTCCTCTTCTCAAACAGCAAAAAAAATATTTGAGCCAAACGGAAAACATTCCGAAGCTCTTTTCGATCTGAATAAATCCCGAAGATTTCTTAGAAGCAAAACATTTCCTTGCACACCGATCCGCGTTTCCGATTGTTTCTCGTGTCCAAGCGCGGTGAAACTTCCATGTTGAAGCAATTTATTAAACAATTTTTTCATAACAAATGGCAAATTGAAAATAAAATGAACTGAAACCGTCCGTGACAAGAGAACTTAAGCCACAGCGAACAGACCACTCATAATAATTTATATTTACTCAAATTTCATTTCTGTTTCTCGCGTTGTGTTTCTTTTCTCCATTCCCGACGCGACTCTTGCGCGAAAGTGCTACAAAATGTTAAAACGAGCAATTAAAGCCGAGACAGAGAAGAAAAAATATGTTAAGTGGCGGCTAATGTGTAATCAGCAATGGGCTCGATGCTGCTTGTTTTAGAAAATGACTTTTCTCTCCTCCACGTACTCGAGTGATACTTGTTAGTTTCGACATGAGTCGCGGCGCTCAACGACGTTGTAGCGTTTTATTCGAGGACGTTGTTGAAATTTGCACAAAGAATAGCATAACAAATGGGATTTTCGGTGAAACAACTCATCCGTCGATGTCGCGACGGCATGAAACGATTTCAATTTCTTTGTGCTTCGTTTTTTCCGCGAGGCAACGACTTCGTCTGACTTTATTGACATTTCCTATTCCACAAAAGTATTTAAAAGCTTTTCATGCTGAATAATTATTCAACGACAGATACGAGCTTACGAAGCGCCTTGCGATATATCAAACACTTTCAATTGTTTTAAGAACGTCAACAGCAAACCACTCAAACTTATCACGAGCGTCACGCGTTTCATCAAATATTCGCTAACGCTGATACTTTCTCTCTCTTTGTCTATCAAAAGTCTTCAAGTTTTATGATCCCATTTAAACAAGCGGCTACTGTCTGTTTTGATTTCTCAAACCAACAAGTACTGGCCAACGATTGCATGAGGCGAAAAGAAACACAGAGAGCGACTCCACATTCGATGATTGAAAATGATTGCTCGCGCCAAAGCAAGAATCAGCGGGGCGAAAGTTTATTCGCTGAGTTTATTGAAACAAAAATTTTAATGTGTCTGGTTACAACAGCTGGGGCCGTTTGGTTTCTTCTTCTGCCTCGTTTCGAGTCGCGGCAAGTGGACCAATAGGAGGATTTGTCTAATATTTCCGTCTTAAGATAACATCGGTGAGCTTCGACGTTTGTTTTTGTCTCAATTTCACTTTGATTACTCCAATTTGCCAAACTGAAATCCGAGAAACTCCAGTTAATGCTCGATAATTTATGCCAAGGCTCGAAGCCGTTCGCGAGTCTTTTGATCAACACGAGTAGCCAGTTCGAGGGATTAAGGATTCATGAGTCACTAAACAATCATTGCGATGTCTTCAATCTCCGTCCGATTTCCCACGACACTAAACGGATCGAATGGTATTAGCCTAAAATAGCAATTATGAGCGATCAAAGCATTTTTATTATTTCAAATTAATAAAAAGAACTCTCTCGTCTCTCAGATATCTTTTATGACCGTTTGATTTGTTGAGAAACTATCGGTGAAAATAAGCCATTAATATCCAAACACATTAAAAAGACAAAAAGCTTTAAAATGCAGCACTTAATTGGTTTTTAACGATCGCGGCATGAGAGCCAAAGTTTGATAAAAGATTCGAGTGAAAACTTTGAAACTAAGTAAAAAGTTTAATGACTTCATCTTCTGCTGAGACTTCACTCGTGCCGTTTGACAGAAAATATTTTGGAACAATGTCAAAACTACCACCGCAGTCTCTTAATGCAATCAGCTAGTTTGGCATGATCTCTGATGACGAGGAGGGTGGACAAAATGTTTAGAGACGACTGACGATTTCATAAAACCAAAGGTGGTTGCTGTGTGTCAAAAACCGAATCGAGCATCAGACGATCTTATTAAAACGATTTGATCTTCTAACCTTGCAACTAAATACTTGCAAATCGACCCGAGATGATTGCGAAAAATCAATTATGGTCACACAAAAAAATGAAAACAAAAACTTTTTGTTATTGCCGTTAAATTATCAGTCCATTTGCGATGGAAGTGGATGCCTTTGCGGAGGAGAAAAAATGAGATTGCCAACGAGCTGATTGATTTGAAGGACGGACTCACTTTTTCAGCCTCTTACGAGCTTGGTTTCGGCTTTCGCTTTGGCGCCTTCTGCTAAGCAAATGAGACCCAACGGCGAGCGAAGAGAAAAATCGTTGAAGCACAATTTATTAATAGACATGGAGATAACATATTAATTTTATGTTTCTGTCTTACCAGTCACCGAGTAATCTGTTTGAAGGGATCACGGTTCGATGAGCTGATCTTTCATGCCATTTGCCTCTAGTTTGTCTACAGCAATCAAACTTTTCTCGTTCATTTTTTCTAGTAAAAATATTCAAATTGCGTCGGCAAAGGTTTTGTTTGCATGGAGACATGTCTGGGAAGATGAAAAGATCTCGATCAATGAAGAACGTCAAGGTGCACTGAGCTGCAAAATCCTTTTGAATTTAATTGTATTTTCAGGTTTTTAGTGTCATAATTTTCTTTTGCATTTAAATCCGCTTAGGGCTGAAAAGAATTCGAATTCCCAGACCGAAATTGTAAAGCATCGCGAAGCTATCAGTCATCTTAAGAAAGTTTTAACGACAAAAGAAGTTAAGGAATGGAAATTGGATATATTAGCAAGTTGCGGCTTTCGGGCAATATCGGAAGTTCTGACACTTCAGCCGTTACCGTTGAAGATTAAGACGAGAGAAAGCCATAAATCTTTGCACTTGACATTATTTTGAAAGCGCCAACTTAATCTGCGTGGACCACAGAAGCATTCGAGTGTCTCGACTCTTTGCAAACGCCGCTCTTTATCAATCAGGTCATGTCGTCTTGTAATTATTACTTTCCTTAACGTTTAATTAATGTTGCGTTGTGTGCGAAACCGCAGAAAGAGAAAAAGCACGGTGTCAGTTGACAAAAAGCAGCGAAACCATGTCGCATACAACGCAAAAAATCTTGTCAACCTTTGGCTGGCCTTTTTCGGGTAATTCACTTTGGCTAAATAAAGACACGAACAATAATTTTCTCGTGGAAATGCGGCGCGCTGTGATATATGGAACGTGAGACAAAACGAAACTTCACGTCGGCCAGATTGCATTTCTGTCGGTCGCAAACGCTTCGAGATTTGACTGCTTGAAGAATTCAGCACTGACGTTGTTTGATCAGTTACAGCAGAGTTCCGAGAAGCGAATAGGAAAACATTCAACGACATTAATCACCAATTAGCGGCGAACGAGAAAAATGTCCGACATGATCCAATTGTGCGCCACGACGATAAGTGTTTGATGGAAGCTACTGAGCCGATCTCAATACTCAGACATGGAAAGTTTAAAACATAAAGATGACAAAATATTTACACTCGTAAAAGTGCCAAAAGAAGCTGAGAGGTTTATCAACATTCGTAGCGTAGCTGACTTTGACATCAGATTAAATGAAGTTTCACAAAAAGCAAAAAAGTCCGTAAGCAGTTAATGACAAGCTGGCTATGTAAGACTCTTAAACTAAAGCGAGACGTTGGATGAAAAGCTGCAAGCAGAGCACGAAGGCACCGCTAAGTCGACTTTGAGAAGGACGCTCGATTGTTTAATAAAGCGCAAGCATAAATGTTTTTCAAGTACTGTAATTCAAGTGATTTATGGCTGAAAGTCGCGAGTAGTGAGAGAGCGTTGGCGATTGGCACAGTTGAGAGACCGAGATTTATTTGTTGGCGCACTTTAATTAATTACACAATGGGCTGACACATGCGACAAGAAGTTCGACAGTTGACTAAAATTAATCAATTTACATCGCGCCAATATTAAAAGCGACGTGCAACGATCGTTTCTCTTTTTGAGGATCTTGTTAAACTGCAGACACGAATGACGAAATCCAAACGAGGGAAGAAGAAACATTGCGCAGTCCGAGCAAATAAAAAAGACAATAAATTTAATTCCAATTAATTGTCCGGACTTTAATTTAATGCTTTTGTTATCGTCTGAGTTGAGGGGACGATCTCGAAATTGGTCGATTAAAGTTTAGATATTTTATGTTTAGCGTAATTTGCTCAGATAGAGATAAATGAGGGCAATCTTCCGCCCACGCACTGCGCATCAGAAACAATGAAGCAAGTTACAGGGCTTTGTCAGTTGCGCTTAGTGACTTCTCGACAGGTTCAGCTGATCGCGATTATGTCTATTATGTCGTCGTGACACACCCCTGCCTTTCAGCGGTCATCATTAACTTTAATTTGATCAAATAACGAAATGTTAAACAATCTCTTTTAGATAAAAAATATACTAAACGTCTCTTTCAACTCGCTTCGTTCCGTTCCTCTACCTGAGCGAGCCGAGTTATCTTCACTTCCAATCGACTAAATTATCGTCAACATCATCGTCGTGAAGAAACAAATTATCAGCGTGGACAGGGGAGGAGTGAAAGTGTCGCTTTCGTGGCCAGAACACTTTTTGAAAAGCGTGTCAAGGACGTAAAACCCCTGATTGATTGCTTTTAAGTCTTTACACTTCATTAAATTTTACGAGTTTCGCTTGAAGTTATCTTCAAAAATCTTTTCTCTCGCACTCCACTCCACCACTGCTGACGGAAACAAATAATTTCGTCTTATTGTTATTGTTATGAATCCTCATAAACAAATGTTTGAACAGAAAAAAAAGTTAACAACGAACCAATTTTCACGTTTGTCTTCGTTTTACCTCGCGACCAATTAGTCAAGCAAGCAAAACTAGACGAGATGCCTGTGAAATTTACGATAATTGTTTAGCTGAAGATGAAGCGATGAAGGAAACTAACTGACCCAACCCTCGATGTCTCTGAAGCGGCATCGGAACCTAACAAGTATCGTCAGCTGAAAGGTCATTCTAATCTTGAGTGGAACGGAAAAGGGCTCAGACTTCAGATCTGTTCCACATTAATCGATTTTCAAAACTTGAACCGTTCCCCATTACAAGCTCGCATATCATTAGCATAAGTTTAAGATCAGCTGAATCAACATCAAACTTGTGCAGCGATTTTTAGTAGAGGAAGTGAACGATTTTATTGTTCAACAAAAAAACTTAGAGCGATTTCAAAAAGACCGAAAAGAATTGCGCATTCAAAAATTAAAAGCCAGTGAGGAAGAAGAAGTCAAATATTTGAAGCATTAGGCTAATTTAAATTTCGTATCTCGTTATCATCACCGGTCGCTTAGTTTATTTGGGAGGCGATGACAATAGTGATCAATGGTTTGGCGACAAAACTTTCAAGGTTCCGATTAAGAACGAGGCTGGATGGGTGGGACACGAGGGTCTAAGCAAATACGACTGGTGGAACAGGTAGACAGCTTTGAGAATTTTCTACCATCCTGCAAAACATTCCAGTTTAGTTTAACGACAAAGTAGTTTCCTTGAAGCAAAATTTTATCTTTTAATTGGTTGGAAGTTCGATGATCGAACTTAATTAAGAAAGCAGAAGATTGAGAGCGAAACACTTAATTAGGGAATCGGACGCGATGTCGATATTTAATGATGTGCCGAAAACCTGCGCGAAATCAGCGACGAGACTTTTGTTTTCGAGCCGTATTTATGCATCTTAAGTGCATTCCAACACGGATTTGCGCTGATCGATTTCGAGGCTGCGGTTAAATAATATTAATGGCATTACCAGCGTGATAATTGAGACTGTGCAAAGCACTACAATGGATTTTCCATTATTTATATGTGCCTGAGCCGGCGTGAAATGAATTATGCATCGATTTGAAATACATTTATGCAAATGCGGCATCACGATCGGCGATCATATTTCCAGCCAGTTTGATGTCCGCTGCTCCGTGTAATCCGAGGCATCTCACAATTGTCACATTGCAGAAATGCAGAAGAAAATCGAAAGTTCGTTCGGATGAATAATTGCGACATTTTAACGGAACTGCAGTAGATTGCCGCGACAATTATTCACAAAGCATTTCGACCTCTTCTGCATAATGTTGAGATTTATCACGTTCGGAGAAGAATTGAAAATCTTAATTGATTATGCACATTTGCGCGAGCTGATAAATTGCATTATTTCTCCCATAAATCTATCAACTTGCTGCTGGAATAAGATTTTCTCGCTCGTCTAGCCACCAACGATTTAATAGATAACTTCCAGATTAAATTCATTTGAATAAAGAAATCTCCCGAGAGCAACAGCAATGCAACAAAATATTTATTTAATAATTTTCTTTTTTTCTTTCGCAGAAATTTGCATCGCAGCATCAGCGAACGAGATCGATAAATTGCACATTACTTAAAAGATGCACCATAAAAATAACGATATAATGCACTCAATTACGATGGATCAATCACCCGACGTAACAATGGAATCAGATCAGAACAACAACATCGAGAACAGCAGCAATAATAATCTGTCGATTAAGAAGAATGAAAAATATTCGCTTCGACAACGCGGCCAGCGTAAATCGATTACGAGTAAGCAGGCGAAAGCAGCATGCAGTAGCGGATCTAGCAAGTCCAGCAATAACAATTCTGCAAATGATGAGTTTGCAGCTTTAATGACGGTCAAGGAGAAGGTTACGAAGGAGAAGCCGAAGCAGAGAGCCGCGCCACTCTCGAAATATCGCAGAAAAACGGCAAATGCACGGGAGCGGACGAGAATGCGTGAAATCAATCATGCGTTCGAGACGTTGCGCCAGTCAGTTCCCGTTATCGTTGCAGGAGCACAAGCGCAAAGCACCAACGAGAAGCTCACCAAAATCACAACGCTTAGAATGGCAATGAAATACATCAAAATCCTCAGCGATATTCTCGACAACAAGACCGAAGTGAGCGAAAGTCTTCTCTCGTCTCTAATGGAATTCGAAAGCGCGAGCGATGATAAGCCGACAGAGCCATCACCGGTGATCGCAGCTAATGTGAATAGCAAAAAGAGCAAGGAAAAGTTATCAGCGCCTAGCGGTAACGTCTTAGCTCAAAATCACCACGATTACTGCAAAGAAGTCGTCCGAGAGTCAATTGTGAAGCCCGTGAAGCCAGCAAAAGTTACATCAAAGAAATCTGTGAAAGCGAGCAGCGCGAAAACGAAAAAGCTGCCGTCAAAAACACATTCCAAGACGCAGAAGGTTTCCATCAAGCAACATCAACCACTTGCGCCGCCAATCATCAGCAGAAATCCGACGCAAATCCATCAAAGCATGAACAATCACGAGACAAAGTTCATCAACCATCTGCTGGGTGGCAATTTCAATCAGACGATGCTCCACGGCAACGTGATCAATAACAATAGCATGCATTGCTTGAGCAAATACGATTTGAGTCCGTGTTTGACGCCGCCGAACGATGACAGCCCAGCCGACTTGGGACTCATCCTTGAGTCCGATGGCGAGTCTTTGCAGTTGTCCGAGCCATGCTTCAGTCCCTTGGAGCTTGGTCTCTTACTGGAATCCGATGGTGAATCACTGCATCTTTCCGAGCCGTGTCTGAGTCCCCTCAATCATCTCGATGCCCTCAATTCCTTCAACGATCTTCTCCATGCCGGATTCAGCGAACATAATTCGCTCGAAATGTATTTATCATGACGACGTGAAATCAGTTGTGAATAGTTTAAAGTGTAATGTCGTAGTCTCTAAGATGTAAAAAAACAATTGATATTTATTCTGATTGTGTCATATTAGTTAGGAGATCAGATGGAAATTAAATTTCTT
The DNA here is from genome assembly GCA_033064975.1 of Smittia sp. YW1114-2. Taxonomy (NCBI): domain Eukaryota; kingdom Metazoa; phylum Arthropoda; class Insecta; order Diptera; family Chironomidae; genus Smittia; species Smittia sp. YW1114-2. The sequence goes on along the minus strand of CP093834.1, from coordinate 9,679,515 downwards.
TCGAATTGTTTAGATAAATTCATTCTGCGTCGCCTTGTTAATTATTAAATGTGATTCGTTTTATTTTGATCAAAAAAGTTTTCTAAAAACTCTTGTAACTACTTCGTGTCATGTTCTCAAAGTTGCCATCTCGAAATTATTTATTTTCAAAGCAATGAATTTCCATCGAAACATTCCGTTAGGGTTTGTTCTTTTTCTAGATAAGTAGCAACCGTGAATAGTTTTGCTAACACTTCCATAGGTGATCCGAGTTATAACCGGGTTCTGAAATAATAGAATGTACAGGACACAACGTTAGACCTTCTACCCCCTTCGTTTTCGTTGCTACGTAGATAAGGAACAAAACCTCTTACTGTGCTCCGAAGAGGAGCCAACACATTTCAACTCGTTGTCTTGTTTTCTTTATTGCACGAGACAAATTGATACGAGGAACTTTAATTATTACTGCTGCTCGTTATAAACGCGAATGATTTCACAAAAATAATCTTTTATTTTTATTGCATATCTTTTGAAAATTTACGATCGTTTTTACTTTATTTATTATTTTAAAACTGTTTTCTTAACATTGCTCATTTTATTGATTGACGACTCGGTGTATCCTGAAAATCACTTTTCGTGTCGGAGATAAATTTTTTATGCGCCAATGACGCTGGAAGTTATGCAAAGAAAAAGTTTGAAAACTTGCATCGCTGAAGTTTAAATTTGAGTTTTCAGTGATTGTGCAGCGGCAATTAAACTTTGTAGCTCATCACATATTTAGATTTAATTAGAATACTCCACATCACTTTGTCATTCATCCTTCGCAATATGTTAAAATAAGTTGGAAAAATATTTTATAAAGAGCTCGAATGAAGCCAAAAGTTGTTTACATTAATAAACAAAAATCTTTCCCACAAATTGAAATCTTTGGAATCTCGGTTGAAGTTTTCCTCGCAAACTTGCAGCTGAGTTGATTGACAGTTGAATTTGAATGCTTGGAGAGCTTGTGCATGTAGCAATTGACACCTCGTTTTGCCGAGAAGTCATGCGATTGATTGGTTTGTTTTCCATCGATCGAAGAATTTTAATCCTGTGTAAGGTTTCGTTGTGTAAGTGTCGACACGTTGGCAGCGGCAGGTTGACTAGCTCAAAATTCCCGATGAGATTAAAGCAATACTGGATCGTTTCTAAATTTATTTCCTCAGTGGATTAGCAATCAAGTTCAATGCGACATTTTCACTACATTGAGTCGTAAGTTGTGTAAGTTTACTTAAGTTGTGTCTGATTGAGATTACCAGACTCCAGCTTTTTCAGTCAGAAACTTGTTTGTCTTACAGGAAATGTTTCGATAGGAGGCTGAGCTTTACGTTGAGTGTCTACAGAATTACGTATTATTTATCACAGGAAGGAAAAGACTTTGTTATAGATCGAGGGACAAGACTCGCAAGAGATTCGTTTAAATATTAAACAGATCGTCGACATCAGAGTCGTCACCGAATTTGGTGGAACTGCCTTTGTATTTGAACTCTGGTCGACTTTTATGCTCAAACTTGCTACTTTGCTCGAACTTAAAACTGGGACTGTGCTTGAAAGCATTAGTAGATGGTACGTAGCTATTAAACACATGACCAAAAGACTTCTCAACCTTGCAGTTGTACTTGTTATTAATTCGTCTAATGTCACCTTCACTGAGCCCTCCGCGTTGTCCAATGACACTTAGGTAGGCGTCGTTCTTAGGCACAATTGTGTAGCCTCCGTTTTTTGAAAAGCCTGAATGTCCGTAGTGCATTATCGAGTGGTAATCGTATGGTGTCCCAAGACTCGTGAAAATGTATGGATTGACTTTAGCGAATTCCCTGAAGAATTTCGGATCGATGTTCTTCCATAAGATGTTGACGTACTTGTCGCGATCGGGTCGATTATGCATGTGAATATAGCCAAGGGCATGAAGCAGCTCGTGCATGATGATTCCTTTCTCCATGCATTTCTTTTTGTTCAATGACATTTCCTGTCCTCCGCCAGTTCTTCCGAGGTTTGATTTGCAATATTTTCCCGAGAAGATGTTGATGAACTGTGAAGTCAAAGTTGAATGAACCAGTAGCGAATTTACTTAGTTCTACTTACGTCATATTCGTGCTTCCGTGGACGAAAACGAATGCAAGTTTCACTTTCTATGGCGTCCATCGAGTAGCGAATCAGACTGATGTCTTCCGAAGCTTCGAACGAAATCTTCTTCAGTATCACACGAATGTCCATCTAACATTCTACTTACAATAGTGAGACCCTCGTGCGATATAATAAGGAACGATGACGTGACCTTCTTTAGTCTTGGGCCAAGTATAAGAATCTAGTGACACGAGAACTTTTGGGCCATTTTCACTCGGGTACATCATCGCTTCTTGTTGAGCTTGCAGCACTAAATCGCACTCAAACGGCTTTTTCACTATTAACTTGCTCTTGGTTTTCAAAATACTTTTCTTGCTTTCTTCAGTTAGAAGCTCAGACTTGATCCGCTGAGACACAAACAAAATAAAAACCGCTAACAACTTAAGCTGAACCATCTTCGAGCACGAGCAGCGAGTTTGAACGGAGCCAGGCGACTGAAAGTGAATTGTGCTATTGGGTTTCAATTCAATGATTAAATTACGCAATAATTTTCCTCGCACTACATTTTCTTCAAGCATTTACTTCCTATTAATGCCGTGAAACCAGTTCAGTCACGGGTATTGGCTGCAGCATCGTATGCAAACATCTCTTACGAAGAAAGTAAACCGAAACAAGACTTCGGCATTGCCTCAGCATTGCGCTGAGCCGAAGAAAAGCCAAGCAGTTTTCAATAAAGATTTCGCACGACTGTGTCGAAGTTGCAGCAAAGCTGGCTTATGAGGTAATCGAACGAGATAGGCTGAGAGAGAAACAGAAACAGGAATCAAATCGGAAGTAGCGCACAGTGTCATATGTGCAGTCTGCAAATTGGTTACATAAAGCCATTGCACAACAAAACTTAATTGATTTGGTTTATTGTGTCACGAGAGCACCAGTGGCAACAGCGTGATCGACACTAATCAGACGGTTTTCGAATAAAACGAGATGCTGTCGACAGCTCGAAGTAACAAAATCATAAAGCAACAATGTTCGGCGGTGTAAATAAACAATAAAAGAAATATATTAACCTTTCATAAAGTGTTGGCATGCGCTGAGTGCTCGCCGAATCGATAAAATATTTAAATTGAATCTCTCAGTGATGTCAAGTCAGCTTGTTTGAGAATCCAGCAAACAAACGGCTCGCGATATCACTCCCGTTCACGCTCAAATATTCAATCAGGTTCACGATCTTATAATTAGAATGCGATTAAACTTTGTTTTATTGAGTGCTTTTTGAAGGAATTCCTCTCTAGCCAACCGAATCCACAAACGAACGCTGCCGACAAAGTGTTTTTTATGTCAGTTTTAATCCGAGACTATGTAAATTCTGCAATGTTGACGACATGTTTGATTAGCGATTATTAAATTAATTAAATCTTGACCTTCTCCAATCGCTAATATAAAGCTTACGATAATGTTCGAGGCAACAATCGTTGATATTCAGCCGCAAGCGAATTGAACTTTTCTGCATTGCGAGTAAGCGACAGAATAATTCAATGATCAGCAAACCAAGCGTCCAATGATTTTTCATGTTTTGTTAGCGAAAATATTTCCAGTGTGCTTGTAGAAATGTAATAGCAATTAAGCTCGCTTAGAGCTCTGTTCCGCTACTTAAACTTAGCCCATTTTGTGAAACATTATACGAGAAATTTCGAGCGCAAAATGCTGAAATTTGTCGGCAAATATTTTGTGTGAAACCTTAATTGAACGTAAGACCAGCGAGATGTAATTTTAATTGTTCAATTTGCATAAGATTAAGTAGACATTGACCGAGAATGCTGCTGATTGAGAATCTTCTGAAGGAGATCAGAAGCTGAACATGGAAACTCAGTTCTCAAACCACACAAAGCAATTAAGCGTCATTAAGTTTATGGTTTTATTCTACTGGGAGAAGCCTTTTGATTTATTTGACATTTAAGTCCACAAACATTGAGCGCAATTCCGATCTTTTGTTGATTGGATACCGCGTTGATTGTTCTGTCGACTTTGCGGCTTCGTGACATCCGGAAAACTGTGTTAAGAGGCTTAAGCCTGATAAGGCGTCGACTGAAACAGTTTCGCGTCGTTTCACCTGCGACGAGTTGCAATTATTCGCAATGCCAAACAAATGTCGACGGCGAGCAATTAGTCACCCTTTTACATGTTCCTTCGCTGAGCTTACCGTACTTAGTCAATTGTAATAAAATGAATCGGGCATTGTTGAACGATGTAAGAGTGATTTAATGAACGATTTTTATTGCACATTGATTAATCGTTAAACTCCTCTAAAAGGAGCGGGAGAATAATCATAATTCGAGCGCCATCCAAATCATTTGTCGACCGGAAAACTTTCCGATCGCTTTCGCGTAATTGCTTGTGTATGAATCGCTAATGCGCCTTCATTCATAATTCAATCAGAAAATTAAGGAAATCATTCAAATTGAAAAGGCGAAATAAACTTTTACTGTCAATTCAAGAGAAACTTCTAATCAAGAGTCGTTTCACTTATTGATCGGTGAGAATAATTTATTGCGCGCGCATTAAATGCAGTTTCCATGTCCGACCTTTAACTCAATTGTTGGCGACAGCATGCAAACTTGGCAATAATTGGATTAAATACTCACAAGTCTGTTCACGAATTAAGGAGTAATGAGCTGATTAAGGGAAGTCAGTGAAGCGATGAGATACAAAATCCAAATCAGCAATCTTTTGCCTTCAATTAAATTTGGTCGAGTTGTCTCCTGCCGCATAAACTTGTAACTATCGTTCTTTTCCACTCGACGATTGCTATCAGTCATCGATGTGTATCGGCCTTCGGCTCGCCTTCACAAAAATGGACACACGAGCCATCGCTCTCTGTCCCTCCGTCTCTCTCACAGTCTACCTGCTACTGTTTCGATTATTAAACTTTTCCATATTTGAAAAACATCGACGTCGATGTCAAAATGTGGCTTAAATATGTATTAAAGTCTCCGTAGACTTCTGCTGCTGCGGTGCGCGGTTTTAAATGGAAACTTTTTAATTATTTTTCAAACTGACGCAGTGACACAAACAACCTGTCCTCTCCATATCAACTCCAAAACTAGCGAAAAGTGGGGAAAAGATTGCGAGACGACGGTTACATTTACAACATACCTTTAAGACCCTCTCCGCCATCCCAAAATGGGAAAATGGAATTGATAAAAATATTTATCGATTTTATTTTTATCTCCTCAGACTTTTCTCGCACTCTTCTTTTACCAAGCGGAGGACAAGAAATTGCAAATGATGAAATCGAAGTGAAATTTCTCATTAAAACTTCGATCGAGACAGACGATACTTATTCATGTGTACTTAGAAATAAGTTTTCTTGAATTCCTCAGACACAGTGCCATGATTTTGTTTGAGATCCGTCGCTCCATTCAGTCTGCTCTGAAGTTCTCGTCAACAATTCAGTTGTGACAAAGAACCTTGCTTTGAACTTCTACGAACCATCGCAGCCACAACTTCGGCAAACGTCCGCAATTACGAAGAACTTTTTGTTACATTTCTCTCACACTTTTTGTCTGTAGGCATCGCATTGTGCAATATATGGACCGAGATCTTCAAAAACCAGAAAGCACTTGACGAGATGTCTCAGTCGATGAAGAATTTTCGTGTCTCGATGACTGTTTTTGTTTGTTGTTCTTTCTGTCAACCCATAGTGAGTGCCGTGTGTGTCCGCAAAGCCAGACAAACTCGTTCCTAACAACAGTTTGTCTCCCTCGTTCCTTTAACTTCACCAGCAGTCTGTCCCGGACTGTTATGGAATTCTGTGACTATATTGAGATCAAAATGTGCGTTTGGCAGGTACTTTGCGACGTTGAGCGCTGCAATGTTACGTGTTGACCACAACAGGAGCCGAGGAAGAAGAATGGAGCGAGATGATAAAACGTGTGTTCTCTTGCAAATAATTACACGACATTGAGAAAAATTCCCTCTGCGACGTTCACATATCGTCGATAACGAAACGAGCTTCACGAAAATGGCATTAAGCATTCCATATCAGCCGAAGATGATGACTGGCAAGCGATCAGTAATCTGCAATCTCCCTCTTCAATATCGATTATTATGTTGTTGTGAGTGGCATTTTTCAAATCGCAAAGGAGACGGCGAAGCGGGATTTAGAAATGAATAAAATGCAGCTCCCTAATGCGATCGTCTCGTTGCTATGAAGACAGATCGTGAAGTATCTCGTTTGATATGAAATCTCTTAGTTGGACATCGTGTGAATTTAATTTCCTAAGCAAGACGAGTTTGAGTCGAGCCGTTTTGCACTGGTCTTGAAGATTACTGCAGGAAAATCGAACGGACATTAATCATTCGCCGAGTTCAAACTCTCGAATCCTTCACTGTCCAAGGAATTAATTGCAGTTTTGTTAACAATTACTAAGCGACAGTTTGTTGTGATTTCTCACAACCCGTTCGACTTCGTTTGTCCCATGGAATGTTCAGCGACAAGTTTTTCTGTCTTTCTTTCCTCTCGCAACGAGAACAATTGCATTGAGATGTGATATATTGCCATTATTATTTGTGTACAACCGCAATTTGCTAGAATGGATGACCCAGAGAAACGGGAAACGTTCGTCACTCGTTGGATGCGAGATAACACGAGGCAAGAGCTGCTCGACTAGCTGGGAAACTGACAAACATGAGGACAAGCAAAAAGAGCTCAAAGAATAGAAGAAAATCCCGCAACGACTAAAAATTAATTACACTACAAATGAAAGAAAGTCTTCAATCTTCGGTTTACCACAGCGCGATGACAACAAGTCAACGAAACAACAAAATTTAATGATGTAAGATTTCGTGAATCTTTTTCTCTGCCTTCGCAATCAATTTCCCTCGGTGCCTTATCAAAAATTCAGCTCACAAGAAACGGCATTCGCAGTTTGCTGATTGACGATTGTTCTTGTTTCACTGTTTCGTCATCGCAGACCAGAAAACGACCGTGAGAATTTTCTTTCGTCGGGCAGCGAGTCCGATTATATATCAGCCGGATTGATAACAACGATTGGCTCAAAACATGTTTCGCTAGCTATCAGTCACGTGAAGTATACCTCCATCGAATGCATCGATGTTCTAATTTAATATTTCAACGCTGCTTTGTCACTTGCGCCGCTGACGATTGCTAGTTCAAACAAACAAGATCAGGTAAAAGTTGCGTACGTGAACTTATCGATTCAACTGCGGCGATGGGGGAACAGAAAAACGCGATCGTTTACCAATAATTCCCTGCAGAATACTAAAAGCCTGCATTATTTAATCTTTTCTCCTCTCTCGCTGTGAAACGAAGGAAAAAATCGACATGAAATTCCTTTATTAAAACAATTGCAACGAGAAGCGCTTTTTTCGATGATAAGAGCGCATAAAAACGATGCTTGACATTCCTCAGCTTCGTATTTTCCCATCATTACAATAGATAGGCATCGAGCAATCGATGGGAAATTGTGCAAGTGCCATCCTTGCTGCTGCTAATTTATGCGCCGCGACTTCTCTCTGGCGCGTTTAGATCATCAGCAGTCAGATAGGAGGCGAACGTTAAATTTCCGCGGCTGAGCATGGCATTCTCGAATTCCCGAAAATTATTTCGTCTCTTTGATTGTCACATATTTTAATCAGCAATCATTATCGCATCTCGAATCTTGTTGAGCGTTTATCGATCGAACCGAAATTCTTTCATCATCGACGGCTCGGCTCTTGACTTCATCAACATTTCACGACTTTTTCAGCTCGTCTTCGCTGCTCTTTGTATCTTCTGTTATCTCGAAATTCGGTCCCGTGGTCAATCGATAATTAAATCAATGAGACATCAGCAGAACATCAAAACTAAAACACCACGGAACATGATCGTGAAGATTCGAGCAGGGCACTAATGTCATTTCACAGGAAGATATTTGTTACAGTTTCTGGTTTGATTTACCCAGCCAACAGACAGAAACTTGAATCTTCTCTTCCAAGCATTGAAGTCTCTTCGAGTAGACTCGACGACTGGAGAGCATTTTGTTTGATTTGCTCGGGATTCCCAGTAGAATGGCAAAGAGCTTTACATCAGCGCATTTCGATGGAAAAATTTTAATTGTTTTTCAGTCTTCTTGATCGTCGAATGCGCGTTTGTGTCTTGTTCTGTTGTTTGTTTATGCCTTTTAATGATTTCTTTATGGTAATACTTCGAATTCCCAACGTTCATTTTTCTCCCCGAATTTATCGATGACGATTTTTCTCCACTCGTTGATTTTCAATTTCTTTCTTGATTACTTTTTCACTTTTTATTTTCAGATCGTTAAATTGATGATTCAACATAACGACGAGGGGAATAAATTTAAATGGGAGCGCTTGCGTGTGCATTTTCTCGGACGATGAAAGTTTGTGAGATTTTATCATAAGCCACACATCAGGAATTCCGAGATCATTGTCAACGCAATGTGATGGAATCATTCCTAGAAATGCGACAACATTAAACTGCTGTTGGTCTTCTCTCTCATCAGCGACGTCGTCCGTGTCTCCTCGAGAATGACGAGTACCTAAGCAAATACTCTTGTTGACGAGGTCCATTGTGTGTGCATCTAGCCAACAGACAGTGAATTCTTTTGCATCTTGTCGCGAGTGCAATGGCTCGTTCGTTACGCAAACAAGGCAGCGAGTCGACGCGCAAGAGGGAGAAGCAGATAATTCAAGTTGACAATAAAACAAGTGGCTACCTCGTGTTTAACTCAACTTTTTTCCTCTCTCTTTAAACTGTTTGATTAGATATTCAAGATAACAGTTTAACAGTCGCCAGCAGTATTGAACACGAAATCAGATGAAAGAGCGCCATCGGCGTTGACTTTGCTGTTAATTACCCCAGAGACTTTCGAATAAATTATCAATCCAATGAAGACGATATTGGTGATCGCGATAGTGATAAACTTGAAGTTAATGTCTCCGCTAGTTAATATCAAACAGACGAGATGCGACTGCCGTGATAAGCACTGGAGACACGCTGTGAGCCGCAGACTCTTTGAAGTCCCTCGAGCTAGTTTCTTTAAATTCGGTACCGATCGTTATCACAAAGAAAGAAACACGAATGGAGGCGGAAACGATGCGAGATTTTGTTTAATTTTTCATAATCAACCTGTTGGAACTCACAAGTATTTCGTTAAACTAGTTTTTGCATTCGCCGAATATTTGGGACCTCGCGGCAGTTACGCAAAGTGTTTCACTGCGATTTTTTCACCATAACATCATGAAAAAGGATCAGCTAGGCCATTGACCACCAACGAGTCCACTTTTTAATTAAAACTTTTTTCTCCTCCGCTCTTTCACTTCAAAAGGTTTTCGAAAACACGCAATAAATTATCGAAGGAGAACTGACAAAACAAACGAAAATTTGACGATTAAAAATCAGTTCGTTCGCAATAAATTGAGTTCATTTGAGCGGCGCTGAAGTCTTGTCGCAAAAACACAAACAGTCACCGTGAAATCTGTTTCACAATTAACAGAATCTTTATGAGCCTCTGAACTGTCAAACAAGCCGTAGCTATTTAAAAAGCGATTCAAGCGGCTTTGCAAACAAAATCGCAACAGCGCTAATTTCTTTTTAAAGAGGTCCACTGAATATTCATGGTGCTTCATTAAGCCGCTCTCGACTGTGACGGTGCCAGTTTTGGTGGTGATCTATTGCTGGTCAACTCCGACATTTCGCCAACGTTTTGTGGTTCTAATACTATGTACAGTACTCTGTAGCTTGAGGCTAATTGAGATTCCCATTGCTTGTGCTTAAGAGCGTTGCGCACACTTGATGCACTCTTGGGAAGTTAACTGACCGAGACAGAAGACAGAATAATAAATAAAGAATGTAAAATAAATCGAGCAAATCTCGTTTAAATAAATTAACGTTAATCAACATTCTCAAGACGAAGGCGCATAGTGAAAACATTAAAATATTGCTTTCGAGTCCATTCTGTTAATTTCTTTTCTACTAAAGACCCATAATTATGCGTTTCTCAGCTTCTTCATTAAATTCCGAGAAACTTTATCGGTGATTTCAGTGGAACTAACGACGATAAACAAACAACAAGACGTAAATTGATTTTGTTCTCACTAAATGTTGTGTCGAATGAGATTCCGCTGAATCAAGGAGACGTCTTTGAGGTGCTAAACGGTGGCTTTTTTGTTGGTTTTCAAATTCTTTTTCGCTCAAATTACTCGAAAGTGATTATCATGTCGCGGGCAAAAAGCAATGCAATCGTTTTTGCCCTTGCAATGCACCGCCAACGATGGTCGTTAAGTGGCGACTGCAGCATCTACTTAACGGTGAACAGAGACAAAAAGATTGATGCTGAGGAAACAACTTTTTACGCGAGCTGTCGATTGAGATATTGAACACTTTTTCTCGCCAAACCGAAAGCTTTTTATCTACATTGTGAATCATGGGCACTCGATGGGATTTGACCTCAAGTGTTTGCAAGATAAAAAGATCTTCAGCGTGACCTCGAGGTTGACTAGAAACCTACGATGCAATTTATGACGCTAATTTGACGTTCTTTAACAACCGGAGATATTTCAAAATTGTCCTGCATCGACAATCTGCAACTTTTCTCTAACAACATTGTAGATAACTTCTTCCCATAGATGTTCCGCTCCCCTCCCAACAGGTTCGCGATTGCAATCGAGTCTCGTTGCTCATTTTCAATTACTTTACTTTTTATGCGCACAAATTGATTGAAAGTTTTAGATAAAACGAACAATGGTCGAGAGAAGCAGGCATTAAAATAGATCATTAATTTTGACAGCGAATTTATTTCTTAATGCGGACTCGATTTCACTTGCTCCGATCGATTCCGGAGATATTCTTGGATCAACTCTCTGAACTACTTAGCGAACAACTTCATTTGTCTGGAAGTGGTTGAAGTTCATCAAAACATCGTAAATTCTGTCATGTCGCATAAAAAAATTCATCGAAAAAGCGATTTTAAATAAATGTCAACATTATGCAAATAGCAATCAATTGATGCTAGTTTAGTGCCGTTGGTAATATAATTTTAATGGCTAGTTGAAAATAAATATTTAGTGCAATATTGCGATGCAACCGAATGAGTTCGATGCAAGTTGATTTGCATGGTTGAGGAGTATGAAGCAATATTTTGCTGGGTACAAGGATGTGTTCAAGACACGAGAGTTTCATAATGAGACATAGCAAACTGAAATCTATTAAAAATTTCAATAAAATAGTTTCATATGCAGTTTAATTTTCAGTACTTGAAATCATAGCAACTTCAACGTAGCCCATAAGCAATTCAACAATTTCCTTCCGAGTTCCAGGCATGAGCGAACACGCAAACTTTGCCAATCGAATGTAGCAATCGGACTCCTGGCACTGCCTGCTAAGCAATTGCGAAATTGCTATCTTGCTTTAACCCAATTCGTGCAACTCAGGCGACAGTTGTTCATTGTCTCATTAGCTGGTGTCGGCAACGTTTAATGTCACGAAGTGCAGGCGCCAAAAATTTGATTTATGACGGAAATTTGATATCGTTCGTTGAGTGGAGAAAAATTGGTTTTAATTAGCAAGACAGCGCTGCATCTCGATTGAAAACGGAATTGTTTTGATTTACCGCTCAATTACCTGATTACCATCATTTGCTCATAACAACTCGCAATTGAAATAACAACAAGAATCAATTAACAAGGCAAAAATGACGCATAATTTCGAGCTAATGGATATTTCAATCAATGCCATAAACTTTTCCTCATTCGATTCATTCTCAATGCGCTAGTTGCAATTGCGCAACGAAAGTGGAATTTCTCTTTCTAACAATGCCATGTCTCGAGCTTTAATTCGTGCCAACATTAATAATATTTTTATCCAGAGATTGCAACAATTTAATTTTCTGCAGATTTAGTTAGCAACGCTCGCCAAAATATTAGAGCAGTCGTCCCACTCAGTCCTGATGTGTCTTTAAGATTAGCCTAATCGGGTTTCCTGCAAATTTGTAGTTCAGCGCGCACTGCCAATTGCCATGCAAATTTATGCAAGATGTTTTCACATTCAAATGGCATGAAGCTAAACGCTAGCATAATTCAATTAAGCAAGCACATAAATTGTATTTCGCTCCGCTCCGCGATTGAATTGATAAATGATAAAATGCAGCCATTGCCTGAGATTTATTTAATTTAATTGAGAATTCACAATTGATTTCCATCGCCTTTTGATCTTTATCGATCGCATTTATGAATCTACATTTGTAGCAGCCGAGAAAGTCCCGACCGAGAGGGAAACGAGGAAAACCAATTAATTTCTCGTCGATCGCCATGCGATGGGGCGCCACATTCCACCTGAAATGCTTCCAGTGCTTTCAATTTCACAGAACCAACTGATTTATCGAGAAGCTATTTCGAGGAATGTTCCCCTCAGCCACCAAGGCATCCAGACAATACTCCAGCCCATTCTCATGCTGCCGGTTTTTCTGGTAATCTCGAGAAATCCTTTTAAGTCTCCACGCTTCATGAGCCGAGTGAAAGAAATTGTTTTATAATTATATTGTTGGCCGAATGATTCATAATTCATTCCGCTTTAAATCGCTGGCGAGCGCTGCGTTCCGGGGAGAGATAAGTTAGCTCAAAGAGCAATCGACGGCAGTAGCAGAAAAAACTGCTTGCACCTGAAACCCAGAAGATGAGGAAGAAACTGATATTCACACATAAAATTTATGTGGTAGAAGCGAGCGCCAAAGCGATTCCTTTCGGAGGCGATTATCAGACGTTACACTGAACAAACAACAGAGCTTTTTTCAGCTCTTTGTTCGATGAGGAGAAAGAACAAACTTTTTATTATTTGCTTATTATCATCTTGAGCTAATCTCCATCCCATTTAATTTTACGTTGTTCTGCGAGAGCAAAAAAGCCGCGAACAAAAAGCCGCAGGAACACGACTACGCATTTGGCACAGGTAGATTATTGGCCGTTACTGGGAGAATAAGAATAGAATTCTGTGATACAGAGCTTCTAGGAAATTAGCGAAAACCTAAGTGAGGCAAGCCATGCGTTTACATGTAAAACCTCAAACCCTTCATTAATATTCGGCTGAGCACTACACGAAGATCATCCAAGCAACATCAACCGATGGACTTCACAATGCAGCCGATTTTCATGTTGCAACGCTATCAAAACGCATACAATACAAAGTCATTGGCTGTGAGCACAATTGAATGAAACAAAAAACAGTAGCTGACCTCTTGAAACCCAAGCGATATTTTCTTTAGCGAGAAGAGAATAAATGCATTGCTGTTGTGATCGCGAGACGATTGAGACGGGGCTAGATTAAAGGCCGCTTGAGGAAGGCTTTGGTAAGAGGAGAAGAGAGTCACGGACACGCTGATCATTTGATCATTTGACTTCTGCTTGCTTGCTGCCGATTGCTAGAACGATTTGTGATCGTGTAAGGTAATGAAAGAAAAAGTCACGCAGAAAAGCTGAGAGATTCGATTGCTTATTCATAGATTTTTATGGGGATCTCGCAAAAACGGCTTGTTCAGTTAGTAAAAAATGTTATTAAAATCTTTATTAGGATGCGAGCAAGCCAGAGGCGCATCTAATCAACGTCTGAGAGAAATATTATAAATGTTGTCGTCGCTATTTAAAGTTGATTATGATATTTTTATTGCACAATAATCGACTGCATAATCTGACTTTGCGATCGGCTGAAGCTTCTGACCGCAGATTTGAGATTGCCCAATGGAGAACGAATTGAAGTTTTGCAATTAAACGTGGGGATTATAACTCGAACTGACAGCGTGGATTCGAAGGCGAGAAAAGCCGAGCACTTGTGAGCTAATAAACGTTTAATTCCAGTTTTGTTAATTTCCAATAAATAATAAAAGTTATTTTCCTTCTCTAGCTGCTGTTATTTCGAGTCAAAATATTTCAAATAAAATAACTTTATCGTTCTAATTCATGTTCATTGAGTTTGCCTCATATGAATAGTCAAACGATTTGATGCGACAAAACCAAGTCGATGGTGATTTTTGTCTGAATTTGGATTCGTGGAGATCACCACGAGTGTCGAGTGCCACGATCAACATTCATAAAACAAATATTTCTTTTTTCCTTTCATTTAAACACTGTACGCGGCTTACTCCATCTCAGGTTGTTACATTTCATGACCGATAAATCACTCCCGGTTCACGAGTTACAATCTCTTGCTGAGAATTTATTCACCTCAGAAGTTGAATTCCAATAATTCATCTTTCTCTCCATGCGACCGATTTCAAACATTTTAGCACACATTCTCTCGTTCCTGCGATCACTTGAGAATTCTAAAGCTAGCTAAATCAGACAAGGAAAAGTCGCCAACAGCTATTTTATCACGGAATGGTTTCTTGACTTAAAGACATTCCGAAATTCGCTAATTTCGATAGAAAGAAATTCCTGCTCAGGATCAACGTTCCACAAGCTACATCAGCGCCAAGTTCGTGCCATTGCCGACATTCCAATTTGCTAACAATGAAGTTTACCGTTTGATTCGCCAATATTTCACCGATGTCGCGCTTTTGTTAATCACAGCTAGTGCGATAACTTTCATTAAATCTGCGCCACGCTGGAGAAAATTGAATAGAATGAGAATCGTGATTGTCGGATTTCTAATAATCTAATTTAAGATCAGTTTGAGTCAATTTGTCTCCCGATTGCTTTGCTACCCAGACCCGCACACTAGTCAACATCTCATTCATAGAAACTTCGATTGAACGGCGAATAAAGTTCGCAATCTATCCCAGCTACACTCGACCCAGCATGGCCTTTCTGACGCAAAGCTTGCGATCTTGTGCGCGATCATTTCCCGTCGCTCCCCAGTTCAAAAAGTTTATTGATGTCTTTCTGAGGCAACCGGCTTCGCACATTAAGCCAAACCTCTGCCGTGCAACTCATTTTTCAAATCAGCCAGGGAAACGTTGACTTTTATTGATTGCTGATGAGCTATTAATACGGCTGAGATAAGGAGAGAGCAAAAACGGTCGCCAGTTCATTGCTTTCTCAGACTAGCGGTCGTTAGCGAGCTTTGAGAAATTCCAGCGAACGATATCAATTAAAATCCATTTGAATAATTGAAAGTTGATATCTCAAGATAAGAAACTCTGACAAATAAAATCGGCATAAAGTTTTCATCGTCGATATCGGGAACGATTCTGCATTCCCAATTAAGCGATTGGGCACGAGGACAACAAACACTGAGTTGCATAATTTGTCAATTAAACGCTCATGTAGCCAGCAGCTCGGGAAGAGTAATTGGGAAGCATGATCATGACTGGCTTAAATTTACGAGCCAATAAAATCCAAATTTGGTTTGAGTTTAATGAGAAAAAGAGAAAAGTTATTGGAGCAGATTAATGATTTGATTGCAATTAATTAGTGCCTCACTTCAATTAAATTTCATATGAGGTGAACCCCAAACTGTTGTCAATTGAAATAAAAAGTTCAGAAATTTAGTATGGAAATTCATTGTAAGATTTCCATCGGTTGAGTTTATTGAGCTTCAAATTTAAGCCTTAAATCTTTTAGTTGTTCAACTTAGTCGTAAATAAATTATCTTAATAATTAGGC
The DNA here is from genome assembly GCA_033064975.1 of Smittia sp. YW1114-2. Lineage (NCBI taxonomy): Eukaryota > Metazoa > Arthropoda > Insecta > Diptera > Chironomidae > Smittia > Smittia sp. YW1114-2. The sequence goes on along the minus strand of CP093834.1, from coordinate 9,663,816 downwards.
GAGAGATTGTATCAATAGAGGTATGAGAAGATCCACATGAAAAGTGCCGACATTCCTCCTGCTGCAGGAAGCGTGATCATCCAGGCAAAAGCGATGTTACGGAACAGCGACCAGTCCACCGATTTTTGGGTCTTGTCAGTCGATGCAAACCGTCCGTACGCCCATCCAACACACACTATGCTACCAACTTTGCAGTGAGTTGTAGAGATTGGAATTCCAATCTTGCTCGCCATCAGCACTGTGGCTGCTGCTCCATTCTCAATCACAAAACCAGTCGCTGGGGTGATTTTTTTAGTCAAATCTTTTCCAACTGTGGCGATAACTCGGTCACCGAAGCACCAAAGACCAATGACGATACCGACACCTCCGTAAAGCAAGATCCAAATAGGTGATTCGGTTTCTTGCAACACTGAGCCTTCCGTGTAGATCAGCCAAATTGCAATCAAAGGACCAATTGCGTTACTGAAGAGAAAGGAAAAATTGAAACCTTTTTTGAAGTAGACATTTTCTTAAACTCACCTCACGTCGTTACCACCATGAGCAAAACTGCTGAAGATAGCGGCAAGAATTTGTAGGAAGTTGAACAATTGATTTACATTTTCTTCTGAATTTTCAAACTCTTCGTCGCCTTGCTTAATAACTGGAGCGTTCGTTGAAGTGGTTGAAACCGAATTGACTGTTGTGACACTCGAAGCGAATCCACTCTCCAATGCTGATGGCTTCTCAGTGATGTACTGCGGAGTGGAACTCTTCCCAAGGATCTTCTTGCGTTGCCAGGGACGAATAAATACATGAGCAACAATGGCAACGACAATAGCTAAAACGAGTGGAATAACGAAGACGGACCAGAGAGGAAGGTTGTCCATCTTGAGAACTGTTGTAATAAAGATTATTAGTAACCAGGGATTGATCATAAATTGTTTTATCTTACGCTTAGATCCGTCAAATGTGATGCTCAGAACGTTGATAAAGACTGTGAGTGCGTAGATTATTGGAAGCGAGTTCAATCCGGCTTGGAAGGGCTTCTTCGCGTTCAGAATAAACCGATTTATAAGCAGAAAAATTGCCACGCTGACAAGACCACTGAGGACTGGAGAAACGACCCAAGAGCTTATGATGGTAATTAAAGTTTTCACTTTTAATCCCTTCGCGCCATTAGCAACAAGGCCGAATCCAACGGTGGCACCAACGATTGAGTGAGTTGTTGAGACGGGAAGTTTAAAATAGGTCGCTAATAACAGCCAGATTGCGCAACCCGCCAAAGCAGCCAGCATGCCCAGCATGAGTTGTTTCTCGTTATCTTCGTACGCAGTGACTTCTAAGATTCCTTTCCTCATCGTGTCCGACACTTTATAACCGAGCAAAACAGCACCAAGGACTTCAAAGATCGAAGCCAAGTAACAAGCTTGACGGAAGGTTAACACTCCAGATCCGATACTCGTGGCGAAGGAATTTGAAACATCGTTCGCTCCAACACCAAAGGCCAAGATGAAGGCTAAGATGAAGCCAAGGATGACAATCCACAAAACTTCTGACAGATATGGATCCATTTCAGTTTGGTTTTAAATTGAATTTCCTGTGGAATAAAAAAAGAAAATGTGTATCAGTTAATGAGAATTCCCATGACGAAGTTTTGAGCTTGGCCAAAATGTTATCAAGCACTTGAGAAGCCCATGCCGCCGACAATGCCATTAAGTGATAATGAAGAGAGACGAGGCCAACAAAGTATTCATAGCAACAGACTTTGTATCTGAGGCTAAGATCACTTCACTATGGTTCAGAACTATTTATAATTAGCTCAGTGGAACAGCGTGGTCTCAGGTGCGTGTAATTTCCCCGATTCAAAAACACACTGAAGTATGTATTTGTATTTACCTTTTTTCTTCGAAAACACGTGAACACGTTTTGTAGCTGAAGATCTGTTGAACTCGATATCTTCTTTCTTTAAACTTTGGATGACAAATTCATAATTTGTAGAAATTATAAATTTTTGGTAACACTTGTTCGATGGTTCTTCAGAGCAAGCTTGATAAGAACTGAGGAGTTGCTCGCTTGTGCTTCCTTAAATATGTCTCAAAAATTGGTCGAATCTTATCGCTGCGATGATTTTACAACTGTGGTGATTAAAGCTCTCACATGCGGCGCAGGCTGTTCGACACGTGAACCGGCTAATGCGCCTTTGTATCAGGCTTATCAGCTGATTTACTCTAACACGCTTATCTTATCTTGGAGGCACGCCAATGAGCAATTGGCGACAATTCAGCGGGCAATTCAAGATATCCACTAAAGGCGACGCTAAAAACGATCACGAGTCCGGCAGACAGTATCAAAGCACTAAATCATTGAAGTGTGAAACTCCAAAGCTCAAATCATCGGAGTTAATTCAGTTTGCACTGGTTCGCTCGAGGTTCAGGTTGAACTTTCTCAGTTTTGTCATAAATTTTATCCGAACAATAAAATGGTTTTATTGAAAATTAATTGCGGTCTTGACAACTTTCATAACAAATGGAGAGTGGTGAATAGAAAGCTTGCGTGAATAGGTTAACTGAAGAAGGACAGGATCCACATGAAGAGCGCCGACATTCCTCCGGCTGCGGGAAGTGTGACCACCCAGGATACCGCGATACTTCGAAATACTGACCAATCTACTGGCTTTTGTGTTCTGTCAGTCGATGTGAATCGTCCATAAGCCCATCCGACGCTAATGATACTTCCAACTTTGCAGTGAGTTGTGGAAATGGGGATGCCGGCTTTACTAGCTATGAGCACTGTGGCTGCTGCTCCGTTCTCAATCACGAAACCAGTCGCTGGCGTGATTTTCGTCAAATTTTTTCCGATTGTTGTAATCACGCGATTTCCAAAGCACCAGAGACCAAGGACGATCCCCACACCTCCGTAGAGCAGAAGCCAAATAGGCGTTTCCGATTTTTGCAAAACGGAACCTTCCATATAAATCAGCCACATAGCAACCAAGGGACCAACCGCGTTACTAAAGTTTGTCTTGGTGATTACAAATCGGTTCAAAAATTCGCTTGACTCACCTTACGTCGTTGCCGCCATGTGCGAAGCTACTAAAGATTGCAGCAAGAATTTGTAAGAAATTAAATAGTTGATTCACATTTTCCTCTGTTTCAACGTTCGTGAGCATAGGAGCATTGGCTGAAGTCGTTGGAATTAAGTTAACTGTTGTGACACTCGAAGCAAATCCGCTCTCTGTAGCTGATGACGCTTTGCCGCACTTGGCGAGAATCGTTTTGCGTTGCCAAGGACGAATTAACAATTGAGAAACGATAGCAAAGGCAACAGCGGCAGATAAGGAAATCGTGAAAACTAGCCAGATTGGGAGATTGTCCATCTTGAGAACTGTTGGATTTGAAATTAATACGAGCTCGATCAATTAAATTTAATCTTACGCTTGGATCCTTCAAAAGTTATGCTGAGAACGTTGATAAAGATTGTGAGTGCGTAGATAAACGGCAGCGAGTTCAATCCGGTTTTGAATGGCTGCTTGGCTTTTAAAATAAATTGATGTATGAACATGAAAAGTGCGACGCTGATAACGCCACTTAAGACTGGTGAAGCAACCCAAGAAACTGCTATCGTGATAATTGTAGTAGCATTGAGCCCTTGCGTCCCTTGAGCGACAAATCCGAAGCCAACTGTTGCGCCAACGATAGAGTGAGTTGTTGAGACAGGAAGTTTGAAATAAGTTGCGACTAGCAACCAGACTGCTGCGCCCGCCAAAGTCGCAAGCATTCCCATCATCAATTGCTTCTCGTTTCCCTCGTAAATCGAAACATCGAGTATGCCTCTTCTCATTGTGTCTGCCACTTTGTAGCCAAGCAAAACTGCACCAAGAATTTCGAAGACCGATGCCAAGTAACAAGCTTGGCGGAAGGTTAACACTCCAGATCCGATACTCGTGGCAAACGAATTAGCGACATCGTTCGCTCCAACGCCAAAGGCCAAGATGAAGGCTAAGACGAAGCCGAGAATCAGGATCCACAGAACTTCGGATTGGAATGAAATAATTTCTGCGTTCATGTTTGATTTACTTTTGCACAAGTTCTCTTTTTTATGGAATAATTTATCCAATTACTTCATGTATAAGATTAACCACTCATTTGAGTGATTACTTTGAAAAATTTGGAAGATTTCTTTGTCGATAACTGAAAAAAGTTGCATGGGTTGCTTCAATAGATTTCGCTGAAATAATATTCGGGATTGAGCTAGTTCTGGTAAGATATCAGCGGTGCAGTTCAGGGTGACCAAGTAACAATTGCGACCTTATGAGAAAGCTAAAGGCTGTGGAACGACTCAAATTACTCCTGGTCCAAGATTGACAAAACTCATCTGGTTGGCCTCCGCGATTCACGAATTAAGCTGATAACTGCAAAGCACTTCCCCACTAAAAACCAGCTGATTCACAATCTCTCAGTGGAAAGGAGAATTTCAAAATTAGCGACGATGAATCGAAGAACACTCGTGATTAAGTTGGTTTCACGCTGTGCTCTGATGAGATGGCGAATCTTTTTGAGTAATTAAATTTCGAGGATAAAATTACATGTAATTTAACATTCGCTTTTCTCTGTCTTCTTCGCAGTGTTCCACAATTAGCGCTTGAAATAATAAAAGAAAGAATTTAAAAACGAAATCAATTAAAACCATAAATTTTGTTTATTTCGCTCGCTTGCGGTCAACATCGGACTTTAATCAATGACGCTGTTGGCGGACGCCAGAAGTGATTCAGCAAGTGCAGCGACTCGCTTCGCTCCAAAATCAATAAAACCGTCGAGAGAGTCTTGGTACAATTAATTGGCACTTTTGCGAAATTAACTTTCTTGTTTCGAGCAGAGATAAAACTCATTGATTTGGTCTCGAGTGACTGTGGAATTTTAACATTCCGCCTAACACATCAAGATTAAGTTTGCCTCTCGTTAAGCGCTTAGGAATTCCTTTTACGAGCAATAAATTTTTAACGAAAATTCGCAATCACAATTGACCCCACGGCTTAGCCGACACTTGAAAGAGCGCCTCAAACAATTGCAAATGCTCAAAAATTTAATTAGCAATTAGTCGTGTTTTGAAGTGACGCTTTCATAACGCGTTATGAATAGCGGACGAGAGGCTTCTCCTTTGCACAGCGGAACGGTGGGCTTGACGAGCGAAAAAGGGAAAGTGAGTCGGGGGGTCATGGAGGAGACTCGCCTTTGAATAAGCGGCTTGATGACAAATCATTCTTGCACAACATCTGCAAACAAGACAAAACTGCTTTCCTCCGCAAAATTTAACAAATTCTCATGTAATTTAAATAAATTATTCACGCATGAAATTCGAGCTCGCCAAGCTTGACTTCAATTGTTTAAGAAAATCTCTCAAACTTTTTTGTGTGTTCGCATCATTAAGCCTCACATATGAGTGAGTATCAATGCCCTCTCAAATTCTATGCTCGATTGTTGTTCACAAATTCTTCTTTTTCTCGTTTATTAATCAACGGAGAATCATAAATTTGAGAGGTGTGCCCCAACTTCTATCTAACTTCTTCTTCCTCTCGTCGGATTGTCATTGTCGGGTATAGTTTTCTCCTCTACGTCTACTTCGTGGCACAATTTAGCGACGATTGTAAAATGCTATGATGTGTCAATACGCTAGACACTTTGTTGTCTGTGCTGTTAAGTGTCGCGCGCTTTATTGCTGGACAGAGGTGCGAAGAACGCCATCAGTCCAACATCACGAGATTGTCATGCAAGCTTATTCACCAGCACGAGCGGCTCTTATCAGTTGACTCGTGAACAAAGACTGCTTGAGCTCTCGCAGCTGTAAACTTCCCCGATGGAGCTGTCGAGCGAGCTAACTAGTTTCGTATCACAGATTTATGATTTGTTTTGTCGACTTTATTGAAATTAACTGTTCAATTGTTCCGTTCATTGATGAATTGTGCGATTTCTGCCGTGTACGAACAAATTGCCGACAATAGTATTGCGAGTTACTGCGTCTAATTGAAACGAAAAAAAATTATCATTCGATTCGTAATAGAATGACAAAGGCCTTAGCTCTCGATCAGATACTTTCCTACGATTGATTGCTAAGAAGGAAAATTGAATGTGTGCTGCGATATTTTCAGTTTCGTTGCGGTGGAACTGGCGAAAAATGCGAGCAGAGAAGGTCAACATTCTTTCGCTTTTGAAGAGAACGCCAGAGAAAGATTTTGTGTTGCTGATATCGATTCGCGGGCAGACAATATCTCGCATATTTGATCGCATTTTGATCGCGAAATGATTTATCGGACGCAGCGCGGACTTATCAATTCCGATCTGCGAGACGAAGACAATGAGAACGCCGGTCATGCGCTTAAATGCCGAAGAGCTTTTTGTCGTCGTCGTCGTCCTCCTCACGGCCTGACGATGTCCAGTATTTAACTGGTTGATGAGCTTTATTAACGTTCAAAAATATCATTTTAAAAGGCCATTGTATTCAGAAATCAATTTATGAGTTGATTTCATAATATAACATTAATGACGTCTTGTCTCTGCTCCTCGTTTCGCAGAGCGTGATGCGAGCGTTCTTCGTGATTTTTTCCTTTTAACGAATCATCAGATTCTCGCTTGGCCCGCTTGCGAATAGTTTCTTTCTCTCTCGGTACCGTCCCATTAGCATGCGAGCCATCGCGGCTCCGGCTCGTTAAATGCCATTTCAAATAGTCGTTTTAATATCGAAAACTGCTTTTGTTATAAATTGACTCGCTCATTATGCTGACGTTAGAAATTGATTGTCTAACCAATTCTTCTTCCATCAAATTTCTCGAGGAGATGAAATAGCACAAACAATGACTCGCAGAAAGTGGATGAAATATTTCTCGATTCTTTAACTTTTTGCGAATGAATGGAGCGAGTAAAAGTGGAATTTATTCACCTGGACCGTCGCCACAAAGTGAATGACGAATCGACCTTACATTTTTTTAAGAAAATTGCAATAAATCTTTTGAAATAAAAGTTCCCAGATTATTTTCGGCTATCTTAATAGCTAATTACAACTCAATTTTGATAAGAATGACTAAGTCAAGTCACGAGCCTTTTTAGAGTAAGTTGCTTCGAGCTGCGGCGAGATAAGATAAAGTTTAATAACCAGCAATTCATCTATCACGTTTGAGCTCGCATTTACTTCACGTGAAGGTTCTGTGGATTTTTTTTCCCGTAAAGCACAAGTCAAACACGTTGAGATTTCTCATCAGCTAGGAGCTACACTTGAACCTGTCAGATAATACTTATTAGCACTTATAATCAAGCACTACAAAGCTGAGGTTTTAGGAGAGTCTGATTTATCTTGATCGCATTGTCGAAATTGCCAAAGTTTCAAGCAAAGGTGTGATTTAGCGGAACAAACTTGCGAATGATGGTTTATTGAGCACACAAACTGATCGAGCGCATTGTCATGTCGCATTGGCGTGTGTCGTTAAAGAGCCGAATAATTTGGAACTGATGGCAATATCTTATCATAAACCTGCGTCAGTTGGCGATAACTAAGTGAACAAAAAACGAGAAATGGAAACGTTTCCTCGTCCGAACGATTCGAGTGCTAATTATCAAAGTGGATTGATAACAAATTCTTCGACGGTCTAAAGATTGCTGTCCGAAATCCACGCTGCTTAGTTGCAAGGTAAGTTTATCAAAATCAGCTTGAGTTTCTGTCACGTTGCATGGCTCACGTAGTTTTGAATTTGCACTGAGAGTTCATTCGAACTTCTGACCGTTTGATCAAACAAGTCAATCAATGTAACTAGCCAACGTAAATATGAGGGATAAAGCGACTATTTATCTTGAGTATTTTATTCAACATTTTAATAACATTTCCCTACATTCTCCATTGGTTTTGTGCTATAATTTTCTTAAACTGTGGACAGCGATTGATGAAACCGACTTGTGATAGGTTAGTTCCAAATAGGCACACCCTCTCGCTCGCTTATGAATAAAAGCTCATTCTGATGCGAGCGTAATTAAGTGATAAAAAGTGGAACGAAATGTGCGTGCGGGCTTGACAAGGCCGCACGTTGTCTGCGAAATGGGAAAATCCTAATATCCGTTTCGGACAATCGCCTCATCGCCTTTAATCTCAATCGAGGCTATCGTGGTACTATCATCGCTAAGGCTGAGCTTTGGCGTATCTGGGTGAACAGATTCGGGCTCGTATTCCGTGTTGTCGTCCACCTTTCGGAAAGCCATGAAATAAATGATTTCTACAATCGATAACAGTGAAACTCCTAGGAAAAGTCCAAGGATACCGCCAGAGTTAGCGATGAAATTTGTCACACTGTAAAGCTCTGAACGCTTCGAGTAAAGGAAGTCGTCATCTTTAAAAAGGATTGTGACAGAGGAGCGGAAAGCACTGCGGGAAATAAGTTAGTACACAACTGTGCGATAAATAATTGGAAGTGGACTCACTTATAATTTTTGTACTTTCCAAAATAACGAATGTCATCGTGGCTAATCTCGCCTTCGAATGATAAACTTGTGCACGCAGGAAGACATCCACATGCCATCTCACCTCGGTCCTTGTAGCTTTTGCTGGTTCTGAGTCCGTCCTTCATACTCTTCTCCATCAAATCTCTTTTAGCTCTTACGTAGCAATTCAAAGACTTTCCAGTGTCACAAACGCGGTCACCTTTTAACCGAGGCATCGAGTAATGTATGCAGTTGCAACGTGATCGTGTGAAATTTGCTAAGCACTCAAGCTGGCAGTTCGTCCTCGTGTATTTCTTAAACAATTGCAATTTCTTTTCTTCTTCAAAGTAGCATTGTCGTGTTTTGGAATCGTAGTTCTTCAGTTCCTCGGTGACGAGACTTGAAGGACGAATAACTAAAGTTGCAGATTTCTCAAGCGGAAATCTATAATACTGCTTGTCGAATTGCGGGATCTCACACGGAAGATGCACAACTAGCTTGAAGCCTTTGTTGAAGTCAGAGCTTTTCTTAACTTCTGAGATGTTTCTCCAAATTTGAAACTTTACTCCGCCGTTCTCACCCGAACCTGCTGCTCGAAAAGGATAAACGTCAGGATTCCTCGAATTGTAGCCTTCCTGAAGATCCCACTGCGTCTTAGGAACTCTTTTGTTGTCTTTCAAGTTTTTGAACGCTTCAAAAAGTCTGAAATGAAACTTTATAGCTCAAGCTAGGCATTCTCAGTAACTGAAGCTCACACGTCATCTTCCAACAAATCCTGGAAGCGTAGCATGTTGAAAGTGTAACAAAATCCTTCCTCGGTCGCGATTTCGGTAAACAAATCCGTTGACCTGATATCGTAGTTTCTCCACTTAACGTTCGTTATCCTTGTCTCGATGGAGCCATTAAAATCTTTCAATGGACTAACGTCGGGGGAACTTCCAAGCTTACCATCGAACGAATAATTTGCGTTAAGTGGAAATTCACCCGCAATCGGACAAATCGTCACTGCAGGAAACGGAATTTCCCAGATATTCATGAACTTCTCAGAGAAACTGACGATGACTGGGGCCATCTGCCATTTGCGGAAAGTGTCGTAGATTAAATAAGTGCAAGCGAATAAAGAGAGCGACAATGCGATGAACCAGAAAAGCTTCTCGCTCCAAGGAAGCTTCTTATCGGTCAAATACTTGATTCCTGGTGGGGTGGAAATTATGCAATCGGGCAAGAAAAAAATGAAATGTAAACTCGAACCATGAATTGATGTGTCAGCACAAAACTCCTTAAAAAGCTTCCACGATGTTTTCAAGAAATCACAAAATCCCCAGCAACGATTGCAATTTTCACACTTTGCTTTCTGACGCTTTTTCTTTGGTTTCGGAACGTCTTTCTTCTCCTTCTCAACATCTTCAATCAGCGAGTTCGGATCTCGTTTCTTTTTGAACATCGCGTCCAATCGCTTTACCAACGTTTCCACTTCGACGTCTACGCCAAAACTGAGTCCGTTTACGATGGTTTGATAGTCCTGGCTGCCCATTAGGAAAATTCTGGGTGTGGAGTTCTCTGAATTAATTTTCCATTATATGGATTGCGCCCTTTTAAGGAAAAACCTTCGCGATGAAAAATTCGCACGTGGAGCGCTGCGCGAGAACTGTGAGAGAACGGAGCGTGTTAATCCATGACAATTAACTTATTATGATTGTCGAATTAGAATATCATCGAGAGAACTCGTTAACCCTTTTGTGTCATAATTTATCATCAGAACTTCGCTCGCTGTTTGGCCGAATCGATGCTAACGACCTCTGCAGTGACATAGAAGTTTTGTGTTCTCTGATGATGCAAGTTGATCGCTGTTGATCTTGTCGATGAGTAGAGATTAACCTTCTTGCTGGCAGTGTCTCGAGCCTTCATTTAGGAGCTCCATGTTTGACAGGAACTGGAATTCATTCAACTCTTAAAACAAAACCTTTACGTCTGCCTACAGAACTCATCCTTCGACTCCTAAATCTTCAACGATATATTTTGGTCCCAGGTCCCACGCGAACGCCTCGCTCTTGTCTTTAATTGGAACCGGCAGGCATGAAGTAACAAGCGCGTTCCCGAAGAAATCAAAACCGATTTCTCACATTTATTACCAATTTGTCATGTTACAAGCGCAACAGCAAATAAAACTCTTACTTTGCGACGCTTTTTATTGTTCAGTGAAAAGTGATTTTTATGGCTTTAAAGTCCCGGGTGATTTACATAAACAAATGGTCATTTGTGTGAGCCCTGCGCTTATTTGTCGAGAGCCAAACGCAATTGACTCTCTTGATCGATTTTGTATGCTAAACAACGCCGAAGATAATTCCCTTTAATGCTGCACATTTAAATGGCCAGCCGCGTTTATCATGAGCTGAATTTGTAAACGGTCCATACCCGATAGCTTGTCGCAAAGCCTTTCCGCCCTTATTTGGATTGATTCGGCAAACTTGAAATCTGTGAATTCCATTTTGCGGCGAGGCGGACTCTCTCTTTCGTTGCCATCCGGTAGTTCCACGTCGCGGTGATTCTTGTGAAAATTAATTATGGTTTCGGAGCATTTCCATAAGTCTTTCTCTCTCCAGGTCTCCAGTGCGCTGAGCCAACGATACAATGCAATTCGATTCCACTTACATGCAGTTCCGTTAGAAAATCCTGATCTCGTTCGATTGCGCGACACAATATTGTAAAAATTCGCCGCGCTTTTAATTGAATTAAAAGCTGAGGTTCCAGTAACTCTTTTCATGCCGACCGCAATGCAGACAGTGCACTTAGACTTCGAGGCGGCCTGGGAGGATCTCACGAGAAACGATACTCGCTTTTAAATTGCTTTTTAATGAATTATTGAACGTTGGTGCTTGATTTTTGCGGTTTCTCTGCTGCTGCACTCCGCTGTGTTAAACTAGCCGTATGGGAAAGCATGTGGGTAAGCGATTGTTCGCGTTGTGTTTACACTAGAGACATCCGCAGAAATGGAGCTAATGAAAGAAAAGAAATCTTTGGGGACATGAGAGAGCTGCTTTTGCTTTCTTTAAGGCAAACGGAAATTGAACGAGATTCTTTCGCTTTTGGCTCGTTCAAGGTCTCGCTGATACGAATATGTTTAGATGTTTGGAGATGGAAAGGCGAGGATTAACATTCATATTCGATTATTGCTGGCTCCAGCGCACCAGTCCTGTCATCGCAGCTACCACAATATTTTATGATGAAACTGCCTTCCATTGCCTTCCACTATCGGTTTCGGCGAATCTCGAAATGCGATCGTGTTGCTTTTGAGAAAAGAAATAAATGCTTTTGCTGAAAGAAATTAATTAAATATTTAGCACACAATTCGGTTTCCAGTGGATTGTTAATGATTTTGAATTAATCAACGTGAAGGCTCTTAAACGGCATATCAGTCAGGAGTCGATTTAAGAGCCTCGCGTTTCGACGGCGCCTCCATTTATTGATTTACTTTATGTTGTGTCCAGGCAATTTGTAGCCACCAGTGACACTCTGCTGCTTATCATGAAATCTCTGAGACCGTAAAATTTCTTAAATTTGGAGAGATAAAGATTGAACACAATTAAAATTGACGCTCATTCAAACCAGTTTCAATTAATTATTAAACAAATTTCCCTTCTCCTGCAATCAGACTCGGCTTCTTAACAGAATTTTTATGGGCAACATCGTCATCTCGCCATAAATATTTTTAAGGTTTCAATGGCGCATTTTGTGGTTCCGTTTATGGTCGCGCGATCTCTCAATCAGATTAATGATAACGCTGTGATATTTATGGTCATTTTGTTTCATGTGTCAAGTGCCTTCTTGAAACAACTAGAAGCCGAGCAGGTATTTCACACGCTCTGTCAGGCGCAATGCAGTAGTCAAATCTGGCTCCAGGGCAAATATGGTTTATCAAAATTGTGCCATCGCCGTGTATTTACATCTCTGTTGCATTTACTTTTGTTCCGATTCTAATCATGAGCCGCGCAATTTGCATTAAGATTTGGTCGCTGCGCGAGTTGCCTCTCACAATCTTTGTTAGCTCGCTGCAGTGCTGATCATTTTTGATGCTTATGCGTTTTAATTGACAGGAATCAAATGTAGCGAGATTGGGAAGCGATTGCTTTTGTATTCATCGAGCTAAAGCCTCGAGGCTGGATTAGCTAATGCAGAGTTTTGAAGAAAATTGCTCAAACCATTTCTCACGATTTTTCCTTTAAAAGTCTCATTTCTTATGAATGAGTCGAAGAAAGTCTGGCATGAGTAACATTCCTAATTGACAGGTCAATGACGAAAATGTGTTGTTATGCTCTCTGATATATCTCGTTTCTGAATACAATCGTCATCTGATTAAAATCTCACTGTCCTATAAAGACTATTTATCCGAAATGTGACTGAGTGAGATCGAATCTTCACGTCTCGGCAGTCGTAAATGGCCAAGAAAGAAGCGTGCAAAATCATTTGAAATGTTTATGAAATCGCTTGAGCTATCGAGCAGCGCAATAAATTCACGCGGCGGCTCAAGAAAACTGTTTTCCTGCAGATTCATCGGCCTTTCAAATCAACGAAACTTATTCGACGCTAATGATTATGTTTTTATGATTTTCACTCGCTGTTTTCTCGATTGGATTGAGATACTGCCAACTGCGGGTCTGAAGCGTTATTTGCATATTTCTCGGTCGTGGTTCTCTGCTTCGAAACGAAGACGAACAAGACAATTCATAATTTATGCGCGCAAATGGATGTTGCTTCTTATCTAAGTATTCAACCTTTCAATAAATAAGCTCGGCGAAAGCCGACGATCAGCATCAGATAGCGTCGCGTTCAATTTAAAACAATATTTTGCATGCATTCAATTTCATTTTTTATTTTCGCACATCGCCGCGATTGTTCAAACTTCTCGTTGCATAAAAATGTCATTTGAACATAAATCTTAGGGGTCCGGCTGCTGATAATGTTATGCATTATCTGGCTATGTTCTGGTCAGCACCGAGTCGCCGTCCTACAAAGCAATACGAAAATTGACACTGCAGCGGAAACCTAAAATCACTTATTGGCAAACCTAAATAAATATTTATGTCATCTCCTCGTTTTAATGATACTAACGAGAGCTTTCTGCTTAAAGATTCAAGGTGAACCAGGAGTCTCGACAAAAAGAACCGCGCGCTGTATCATCGAGATTTCTGACACAACAAAACATTGTTAGCAATTCGTAAAACATAAAAAACACAAATTCAATTGTTTGTCGCGAACAACGGAACATCTCGCTCGCACCCAGATTTAATTCTGCTTACATTATCGTCTCGGTTCATTCAATTTTCACCTGGAATTCCAAAATTCAGAAGGCGAAGAGAGAGTGAACAATTTATTTAAGACGAAAATCTCCTGTCGGCATTACGATGTCTAATAAGAGATCGCGATAACACAAAAGATATTCGCGCTCCGCTAAAATAATTCACGAAATATACTTTGAACAATCGAATTCGGCGAGGCTAACAAATCGAAACACCTGTAATATTTTGCTCAGCAATGAAAACCAGAAATTCCCGAAGTCAATGAGGCGAGCGAGATAAGCCGATTCTTATCTACCCAATCGCCTCTCTCACCTTTTAAATTCCATTGCATTTGCAGTGCTGCAAGCGAAATGGAATTTCTCCAGATGCCATCAAGCAGGCCGAGGTTCGACTTGAAACATTTCTCACCGGGCGAGATTTCAAACAAACATTTTCGTCTCGTTTTCTTGCGAGAGTTTTAACACCATAAATTTTATTTTGAGCATATTTTTACACATTTTTATTCCGCAAAGCAATTTGCTCGCTCGCTGATATCTGCGAGGTGAATTTTTGCAATTCGTACGAGCAGTAATTGATTGGAATCGAGCTGGGTTGATTCGGAAAGGGCATTAAAATTCATTCTGAGCCATTTGTTGCACCCAATAAATAAAAAAAGTCTTTTTGAATTTGCGTTGAGTCGCTCTTTGTTTCCAGTGCGCGCGCGGGTTTTCGGGTCGCGGTTTTGATTGACACTTGAAAATTACGCAGACTTTCCTTCTCATTCTTCTTTCAGCGGGACTGGGCACCTTTCATATGCGATCGTATGCATAATGTATTTTTGCTTCTTGTTCGCTTGGAAACGTTTTGTCGTCGTGGAACTTTCCCATGGATTTTCATCGCCTTTAGCTTTGCTTCTCTCTCGAATGCAAACTTTTTGATTCCTATCAAAATCTAAGAGAAAACTCAACAATGACTTGAAGTCTTAGAATGGAATCGTTCGTGAGTTCGATCGTAGCAATGGAATAGTTTTCCTCTTCATTCAGTAATTACAACGAGTTCAATATCATTTCACCTTCTTGAATTGCTGGTCATGTCCGAGAGCAGCATCAAATCGCGCGTCTGCTTCTCTTTCCATCGCTCAATCGCTTGCTGATAACGATCATTTCACATGTCAATTAACTCTTCGTCTTTCAAACTCTTCAAGTCGTTCTTGTAAGCGCAGACATAGCACATAAAACACGAAGAGACTGTCGAAACTAACTAAGGCGATTGAGAAGACTGTGAACGTGATTTGTTGCAATTTGTAACTTTTTGATGAAAGTTTTGATTTGAACTTTGAAAGGTACAATGAGTTTGTAAGGTTCAGAGACATCTGAAGATCACGAGATATCAAGTCGAGATGCTAGAATTCTTTTACATATTGAGGGCTACAAAGTTCTACCAAACTAACTCAATTAGGAGATCATAGACTGAAATTTGCATAGCTTCCCAATTTGCATAATTACCTTTTAAACTCACATGTTCTGGCCTCGTGAAGTTTCGTGACGATACAATTTCATTATGCAATCTCTCAGTGCAGAAAGTAAATGAAGACGATGAAGAAGTTACATGATACTTGACCGTGAACGAAAGGTTGATAATTAGGGAAATTAGGGGACTGACTTGTGTTTGATCCAATAGAAAATTGAGTAAACATAACTAGTTTAACAAGACGTGGAAGGAATTCTTTTTCGTATCTATTGTTGATTCCATGAGAACCAATTAGGTAGCGATCGATGCTTGCCAACTTGAGCGAAATTCCCTAGTGGTCGCATTAGAGAAGCGGATTCACTCGAATCAAACTCACATAAAGCACTGAGCTATGGACGTTTTATATGCAAAGCTAATCTTATTTTCAAATAATCACATTCAATAGCTCCTTGTTCAATTTTATCGACAAGCATCTTCGATTGGACCGAGCTGTAAGAAAGCTGAAAAGCAAATTATGCAAAATCAAATTTCATGTGAAGTTGCTTACGATAAGCTGAATGAAATTAGAAAGCAGTTGTGCAAAACGAAGCTGAAGATTTTATTGGGAGAGATAATTCAGCATGGAATTGATTAATTTGTAAACAATTTTGCGTGCCTGATCGTTGATTCATAGATTCAAATCAGATTTTAATAAAACGAACATAGCTTGTACGCTTTTAATTACAGCAAGAGAATCGTAAGATTCACGGCCCGCGGCTGAATTAACTGTTTTTCTCCGGCCCTTTGCTCAGATTGTGGATCAAGTATTTACAATCCTTGATAAAAAATATTTCTTGGGTCAAGATGAACAGTCAAACATATGAAACGACCATCAGACGTGTGAAAAATTGAGAGAGAAAATCGAGGAGCTCGAAGTTGCCGTGATTCTTATGTTACTTTTTCCAATAACTCCAAAAATTATTTCAAATTGAACCATAAAGCTCGAAAATTTGATTTAAGAAGTTATCTAAACCTTTCTTCCGACTTAGATCAGCCGAAAGATGCGACAGATAACAAGTTACACATTACAACTCCGCGTCCAGAATTTTGGGAAAGTTGAGTCACAAATACCGTAAACTCAACAGTTCGATTGTCTCTATTCTGACAGTGTTTGAATCCACCAGTTCTATCAAGACTTTCCTTTCAACGCAAAGAACTGGACCAGCTGTGGCTGCAATGTTCAAATTGAAAGTTCGACAATGTTCGTACGTGTTGAGAAATTCGCGTCACAAAATTCTATCTGCGATTTTTCATCGCAATCGTTATGAATTCCTCGACCAGTGTCACAAATGTCTTGCACTATAAATTCATAAATTATGAGATTCCGTATAAGACAACAATATCTATTGTTATTTATGATCACGAAATGTATGCACATGACTCTAGCTAGATAAACTGTTTAAGTCACACTTGGAACGACTCGACAGTTTATCGCCTTGTTTCATTTGACTAGGTCAAAGACATTTGTGATCCCGAAGCATTTGAATCTTGCCAAACTTAAGCCCAGCTAGGCGCGTGTCAGACCAAAAGATTTCAGATTGCTGCCACTGAAAGATAATTTCTTCATAACGATCGAACAAAAATTCATTAACGGCAAGAGATTTGACGAGTGCACAAGACTTGTTTAGCCACAATCTCACTCGTTGTACCATCGGCTTAAATAAAGAAAACTTCGAAGCGCAGATTTGACATTATCGATATGTCAGATTTATTGCAAGAAGCAAAATTGAGTTTCGCCAGCTTTTTCTTTTCAAGAGAACGAGTGTTAATTGTGAGTAAAGAAGGCGGTCGAGGGAAGGGAGATTTTTGCGTAATTTCAGATTAATGACCTCGTCGATTGGCCATTCCCGATCCTTCTTTGAATGAGTAAAAATGATAAATTAATTTATTGATTGTTTAAAATTGCTCTTGTCTCGCGAAATTGTAATTAAAAATGTCTGAATAATTGCATTCATTTTCGGGCAGCAATTTATCATCTTTAATTGGCCTGTTTTCCATTTGAAATTCACCTCTGGGACTGCGTACAACACAAATTTACGCGACTTTGTAATTCGATATGATTGTTATGAGACCAGGCAAATCGATGCAGTCATAAAAGCCAAAGAGCAACTAATCACATTTCCATTTTCCATCACGCAGCTCCAAGTATTGTTGATCATAATCAATTATTGAGTTATTATTAACCCAGAAAAGGCTTCTAATGAGATTGATTTGTTTCCTAAAGGATTGATTGAGCGTTTGAAGCCTTTTAGGCGTCACTTTAGATTGCTAAGCGAGCCAAATCAAAAACGCAAATCTTGTTCAACTTAACGCTACAATGAGTCACTGTTGATCGCAAGCTTGAAAAACAGGGCGAAGATAAACCAGAAGATAACGAGTGACGAGATGCAGAAGATCATCCTCTAACGTCTTAATTCCCGTATCGTTTTATTCGTCCACGACGCCGTAATTACAATCACGTAAAGTCTAAACGTGATCTCGAATGCGAAGACGAGGAGAGACAGAGCTTGCTTACGGTCGCGTATTGACAGAATTTGAAAATTCTCTGAACAATTTATCGATAAGTAACGAGATATCAATCGCTAAATGACGATTGTTAGTACCATTCTCACAGTTAATTCGTTTGACCTTTGTGCTTCTTCGATTATTCCACGATCGCTCCACTTGACCGCATATCAATTAACCAATTGAACAAGCAGCTAATGGGCTGCATGACTCTCTATTGATCGCTACAAAGCCTTTGCTGTGTTAATTGACTGATCAATTGGAAGTGAAATTTATGAAGCCATCAAGCAATCTTGAGAAATATTTCCAAGCTATCAACTTAAACTTTCGTTTCCTGATGCGGCTGAGCGATTTAAGGGGAAGAGCGACGCAAGTTGCGTGTGCTGGTTGGATGAATCTCTCGGGATTAATAAATTGTTTATTGATAGTGAGACCTCAATTTCAGCTGGCGAAAATTATTTATGAGCCACATCTACAGGAATTCCAATTTTCTTCTCGCTTTTGGTGCAATATTGCGGTGAGATCTTTATTAATGTTGGATCATTAGCAGCACGGAATTGAAATTGGCACTTAAAGCGTTGTTTTGCAGTCGAGCGACGACATCTCAATGCAAACACTTAACAGATACCTTGCATCAATTTCATTATCCCTGAAAATATAATCTCAGCTTTCACACCTCACTCGAGATGAGAAATTTAATTTCACAAACTTAATCAAAAATAATTGAGACTCTTTTTGGGCTCAAGAACGCGGCAAGCCTGCAGTTTCTGCTTTTACTTATCGATAATGACGTCGTTGATTAGACTGAAACTCGTGGGATCATAAATTACAGCCACTCCGTGATCGGCTTGGAGTTTCAAGCTCAAGGATCTCAGCTCAACAAAGCCCCAAAATTAAGATCGCCTTAATCGCTAGATTACAATCGCCTTTTGCGTACTTCTGCTGAGCCCATGTTATGATTTACGCTCGAATTATGGCAGTTATTTATGATTTAAGTATTACCTGCTTATTAGTCGGTCGCTCGTCGTCGGTGTTCAATTGAACCAGCAATAATTATAATTCAAACTTCTCCTTCACTCTCCCCAATCTTGTTTCTTGTCGATTCTTAAATATTCTCCTGCGCCAATGATAAATATTCAAAGCGAATATGACATCCGATGTGAGGCCAAAAGTTGAGATAGCGAAGGGAAGAAAGTCATGAGACGAAATTATAAATTTAAAGCTTGTAATGATATTTTATTTTCGATCGATTCATGATAAATAATCTCGAAGGCGCCAACCCCTTGAAGCCTCCCGGCATTTAAAAATAAGAAACAAAGTGATTTAGTGTAAAATAGTAATCACTTGTTGCTTGGAGCTCCTCGGCCAATTCATTGAGTTATGATAAAAGGAATTCATGCGAGCTGCAGCATAGAATCGTAACTCAAGCTCGTGTTACCTACTCGCTGTGGTTGCAGCAGAAGTGATTTCATGCTTTCGATTCAATCGACGTTGATAGAAATATATTGTGAGTTCTGAAATAAATCATCAACGCGAGGCAGATCTGCAATTTTAATTACGAGGCACTTCGCAGAACTCATCACTCATCCGATAATTAATGATGTGATGAATTTCACGTTGAATTAATTTCTTCGAATGCGTTTTGCAAGCTCAGCGGAAAGAGACGAAGAAAGTTTTTTAATGAATGATGATTGTTTATGCGAGATCTCGATGTATTTCTCGCACTGCCACCCAAGCACCATATCGACCAGTTTCCAAGAAACCAAATGAGAACACTTCAAGAGTTGAAGATTTCAACTGACGACGAAGAACAACTGTCTGCGACTGATAAATCAATGAGGGAACGTCTTCCCATTTTAAACTCATAAGACGACACGTTATTAGTTTCCCTTCAATTTCTAGCTTAATCATCATTCTTCAATGATTAGTTTTGTTGGCTGAAGCAAGCGACGACGACGAGAAGAACGAAGCATGAAACAGAATCGATGTTTATCTTATTCGTCACACCTCGTCGCATGACAATTTTTCCCGTCTCGTTTGATTATCGAATCTCCAGACGCAGAAGTAGAAGAATTGAGGTGTAACGCTATTTCGCCCTTTTCGACTGGCTTAAGGCTGCATGGCCTCGGTTCTTGTCTTTCATTCTTTGTGTTTTGTTGCTGCAAAAGCTTCGAAATTCAAACAGCAATGAAATTGTCTTGTTACATTTATAAAAATTGAAGCCATTCGAAATGTCTTAGAACCTTTTTGAATAAAAAACTCAAAATCGATTTGGTTTGAAATCAATTCAATCTGAATTAAAAAAAGCGTCAACAAAGAACTTAATGCAGGAGGTTTCATTTATCTTAGCTGGATTTGCTCGACCATTGCTCAGCCATGCTCGACCGTTGCTCTAATTTTTAACAGCCGCGCTACCAACTGAGCTATCGAAGGATTTTATTTGCTTCTCTAATTGGAACTAATCCTTTACAAGAGCTGCAGGAAATCAGAGTTGACCACTTGCTTGATCTATATCAAATATCAAATTGTATCACTAAGATTCCTAATTTGAAATTAGTAATTTCGTTTTCGATACCATTAAACTTTTTTCAAAACTAAATTTATCACCAGAGCAATTAATAATCGATTATAGCGATGACGCGATCATATTCGGCGTGGGAATAATTTATGGTCCCTTAGCTGAACGTTTGATAACTAATTATCCCATTAATCGTCGGTCGCAACATATTTTATATTTCATCAAGCGACTTAACTTCCAATGCTTACATAAAGAACGGCGTCGTTCCGCTGAGCATAATTCATGTTGTAAGTTCGTAAATGTTTCATCTCGACCCTTCATAATTCTATTGGACCCAAAGGGGAAAATGAAGACGCTAAGAAACTGCGAGCGGACTAATTGACGTACGGCAGATCCCAAATCAAAGCTCGAGATTGGACGCTGAATAATTTTACACAAATATCACCACTCAACGACCTTCTTGTAGCCAACAACCACAGTGCAAGCATAGAGTAAAATACTTGAGCTTTAGCATTCATTTGAGCGAGTCAAACCTGTTCGATTGTGTTTCTCATTTAATTCAAGAGACAATTTCCAGCTAATTAGTCGCGATTGGCTTCACGAAGTGCATTCACCACGATTCCCATGTTCCTCTCGGCTCGACGAAGGCTTGAGCGCTCGCTAATTTCAAAGCCAAACATTATACTTTTTCGATCAATTATGCAACAGTGTTGAATACGCTTTGAATTGGCGAATTTGGCTTGATAAATAGATGTGACTGAATGCGAGTATTTTGCTCTTCGAGCTATTATTCAATATTTTTTTCTCTGCGCGCGGATTTCATCATCCTAAAACGGCAATAAGCGTCGATGGTGATTCGAGCGTCGTGTGATCTATGTGATGCTATTTATTAATTAGGCGCAACAAAAGGGAGACAAACTCTTCAGCAGTCAAGCGAGATGTGTAAGAAGTCAACAGATCGACTTCAGTGTTGATTCACGAACGAAATGAAACCAGATAATTTAATCAAAGAGAAATCAAAAGCCCATTAATCATTCCAAGTGAAGTTACACTGGCTCCGATTTCGCAGATCATTGACTTTGATTTGGAATTAAAATAATTGTAAGCGAGATGTGTAATTTTTGATTAAATTTTTGTCCGGCGCACGCGGGCCATTGAGAAGCGAGAGATCAATTAGGAATGAAAGGCAGGCGAATGAATATTCTGGAACTTTCATATAATATTTTGATGTCCCGAGACGGTAAAAATTGAATATCGACGAATAGGAAAAGTTTCAATTTAACTCACGTCGTCACGCGTTAATTTATTTTTATGGACGAAATTCTATTTTACGACATTCCAAGTTGTCAAAATGTGTATCAACCTGAAGTTTACGGTGCTGAGTCTTATCGTTAAAGTTGGAACTATAAACTAGTCGATTTTACAATCTCACCTAAGAGAAAAGCAAAGTTTACTGGCCAAGCTGCAAGCTTCTGCCCGGTAACAGTATTAAAATCTATTTCGATCGCGCTGTTTGATGTCGATGGAGATTGTATCGGCGTCGATGTTTGTCGCTCAATTACAGCAGGTGAACAGAGTTTCACAAATAAACATCTCAAAGGCAATCGGATAAAGTCGGACATGAAAACAGCGATCAAATTGATTTTCATCAGATATAAATCTATCTGATTTAAGAGGCTGGCCGCTACCTTTGATGAGCGTGCAAATCACGATTTTTGCACTAAATTATCTAATTTGTTGGTTTTCCCATCTCTTGTGTGATCGCCGACAAGCGCTAAACAAGTTTTATTGTCGCATGTCTCTCGAAAACGTTGCATGGCTGATTGGATATTTATCACGTCCCGAAGATCGTCACGGCTTCGAAAGACTTTCATCTGTTAATGTGCGCACGTCGTTCTTTCTGCTGGTGTCAAACTATTATTTATGAAAATTAAAACAATAAATTTTCACTCACTTATTTATGATTTCTCAAGAACGAGAAATAAACGCGCGCGGAGTGTGCATAATGAAGCATAAAAAATGCACTTAAGAAATTCCACATCGGAGTCAATAAATACCGAAAACAACGGTCGAGAGATTCCGAAGAGGAATCCGCCCGGGAGCCAATCTGCAACAATTGCTTTAATGGATAATCACTGCGCTAACAGTACTGGAATGTCGATTCATAAATTTATCTCTCGGTTTCCCAGCTTTTCGCGGTGTTTTCAACTCCCTCGCTCCTTCGACTCGGCTTGAGAAATATTCTCACGGGAGATAACAATCTCTAACTCGATGTCTGATGTGTCAATGGATCTAAGTTGTTAAAACTGTCACTTTTAATTTCTTTCTGTGACTCTCTTAATTTTAGAGGCAGTGGAAAGATTTGTGATACAATAAAGAAATCAGAATCGAGAGATTGATCGTAGGATTGGCCAGTGGAGGCTTTGGCTTTTACTGAGACCTCGGCGCCAATGGTGGAAGTCAAGGTGAACTCTCAAATTAAAAGCGAGAAGAAAACAATAAAATTAGTTTTTATTGAAGCTAATAATTCTTTAACTTCAGTCTCATCTCTCGTGTCGAATGCTGATCAAGTCGCCTGATTATGTTCAAGATATTGTTTCAAATCTATTCAGCGACAGCGCTCGTCGGATGCAAAATGTGAACGAAATTCGATCTTCACAAGTTTGAGGCCATCAATCTGCTGGAATATGGATTTGTTTGCTTAACAACAAATTTCTCATCTCTCCGTTGTTGGTTTTCTTCCATCGAGTCAGAGCGATTTTACGGGTTATTTCTTGCGATTTGTCATGGGAAGAAGTGTCTTGAGTCGAACGGGGATGCCGCGTTGAAACGATGATGAGATTCATTACAGAGAGATTGCGATCGCTCGTTAGTCTTTCTCCGTCATCAGCTCAGCTTACATCACACACGAATCATCCGACAGATAAAAATCAATTTCACCGAAACGCCAAACAAAAAATCGCATTGAGCAGACGAAGAAATATTATAATTAACGGTAATTTCGCTTCGCGAACATTTTGCGCGGGATTAGACATTCGACGGTTTCGCGATTCGCGAGTTTGCTCGGTCACACGATTTAATTACACACAAAAGGTCCATTTCTTAAATCTCAAAAGCGTGAGCAAACAATTATTATTAAATGATCTGATGTGGAAGAAGAGTTTCTTCGCATGTGCGCCTCCTTCGTCTCTCGCAACAAGTGAAATGAAATGGCCTTCACATAATTTAAAGCAAGCAAGAGAAGAGTGAAAAATAATTTCAAATATTTGTTTGGCTCTCGAAGACCGAACGAGCTGAAGTTATGTTCGTGTGTTCTACTCGATTAGTTTCGCTGATTGTAAGTCAAGAGCTTTAACGACTAAATCCAGTGCCCTAAGAGTATCGTTCTCTTGAACGTTGACCTTAAATTCAGATGATTGAGTCCAACGTCGAGTCCAGCCATCTGAGTCTCGTCTGCTTCGCCTCATCTGAGTTCGACTACCTAATTTGCAATCAAATCTGAGCCTCTCCCAAAAAACTAATTTCTCCACAATAATTGTTAATCTTCTCCGCCTCTTTGAGATTAACGCAATTTACAGACAATCCAGAGTTGCTTGCGAATCCATTGTTAGCAAAATGACAACGGCCGTAGAAGAAAGTCGTAATCACCTTCGAATCCTAACTGAGTACAAAACAATCTCATTACACAAACTGAAAAGATTCCCTGGAAATCATTAAATTCAATAATTTGTCTAGCCAGACCTGACGATCGGAGAAAAATGAAAGCAATTTGCGAGAGCTTTTGTGAGTCGCGTCTCCTCCGCGTGGATAAGAAACGTCCATTGTATCGATATTTTTAATGAGTTTGAAACGCGCGAATATTTCACGAGGAATCTGACGCTTTGGTCCCCTCGAGCAATTACATAAATAAGTTTTTGAATTACTAGTTTGCTTGTTGAGAAACTTTCGCCAAATCTTTTCTGTCGCTTCACTGACAGAAATCTAATTAAAAGCGACCGTTCGATCAGGTGCCAGCGTCGATAAACTCCTTTGATGTTGACCAATCCACCTGATCCGACTTTTACACGCTTCATTGAGTAAATTGATTGCTGACCTTGACCACTGCGAGTGAGGTAGAAGAGATCAAAAAGGGAAAAGTGAAATTGATGGTGAAAAGGCTATGATTCTGCTAGTTTGAACTCGCGAAAGAGATTTGTTAGCAACCCAATACTTAACACGCCCTCGATATCCTCAGGCGATATTGCCAATTTATCAATCATTTGACTGTTTTTAAAGAAGAAAAGTTTCGCAAGTCTCGCGCTACTTAACGACGCTATCAAGTGAGTGAGAAACTTTTGGTAAATGATCTTTGAAAAGTTTTGCGAAGGCGCTTCATCATTAACAAATCTTGCGTCGGCCGCCTGAACTTTTTAATTGCGCTGTTTTAAACACTTTTCGGAAATCTTAAGCCGCGCAGATAAATCCATCTTGTGCAATAAAGTTACCTTTAATCTTAATATTTTCTGCACCTTCTGCCGGCATTGTGACATTAAAGACGGTCGAGGGATAAAATATCATCGTCTGGTCGGTGCTTGACGGTCTCAATAACAACAGTTTCCAGGATTAAGATATTCATTCTTGCCTCGCTTTCGATCACTGTGTTTTAATTTAAAACTTCGTTCTCAGATTTTCGTAATTGATTCAACCGTAATCCTCCCGCGATTGCTGAAATAACATTAAATCACTGCTTGAAGTTTCCCCTCAACTTTTTTCTTGTTTCCCCTCAAGTTATTCGAGCTGTTTTCTCGTGAGAGTGGAGAGCGACGATCAGGGGAAATCACCCGCTCACCAACTGCTCCACAACGGTGGGGAAATCGAAGAGAGATCTAATCTTCTCGAGTTGTAAAATCTTTTTTCTTCGACTATGACCGAAAATTTGTTACCGAGAATTTCACGTCGTTTTCCAAAAACTCCAATGAATCAGCAAAAAGTTGTCTATTCTCATCTGAACTTGTTTACGCTCTTGTTCGAGGTGTTAAAGTCGTTGAAGTTTTTCTCGGAAGCTCGTCGATTCAACGGTTGCTGGGGGTTTCTCGAGAACTCCAATGACATACAGCAGTCATTCGAGCATTAAAAATGATCTACGATTGTTGCTTATTACAATTGCATAACTCCAAAAATATTGCAAGGATTTGTTACGTTTATGGAAGCAGAAAACTTTTCATTTGTGCGATCTGTATTTGGTATTGTTAACTCTGAAGTGAGAAAATCTTCATGGGAAACGCGACAAACATTCGCAACAATTTTCCTTAACATTTTCAATAAAAACATGAGATACTAAATTTACTTTTTTTATCACTTCCAACTGTTTGTTTCCTAGCTTATCTCTAAAAGAAACTCCAAAATGTTGTCGTCTCCACTTCGCCTAAAATTGTGTCTGTCGCAAAGGAAGTCATCTAGAATTACGTCCGCCTAATTGTATTGTAGCATAAACATTCCATTTTACTAGTTCCCCATTTCAATTATTTTTTATTATTTACATTTGTGATAAAAACTGTTTCTTGTTTGTTAAGAGATCGAATTGAGAACACAAAAAAGCAATCGGGGAGCAGCGAATGCAGGTACGCGATTCGCTTTGTGCGCGGCAGTCGCGGATCGAGAAACAATAATTTACATACAATAATACGCGGTGCAATCCTTTCAAATCTGTTCGTATTCTTCTTTCAGTATTTTAAGCTCGTTTTCGACTTCTTCGCTTTTGCGAGAGATCGCAATTGGATTTGCGGGCGTAGCGAGATTTGCGCTCTGAGGTCGACGATGCCGAGATCGCTACTTGGCTCCTTAACTTACCATAATTCACCTCAATGAGAAGAATAATCGAAACAATACGGGATCATCAAGCGATCTTTGAACGCGTTTAATCGTCTTTTAAGCTTGCACATTATCGTCATCCTCTAATTGAACAAAAGCAGTGCATCCGCTGGCTTCAGCAAACAAAAGACAAAGGATGCGCGTCGAGCAAAAAATTCTATTGTTCGTCGGCGGCGGATGACGAAGGAAAATTAATTAATTGGAGGCTGAAAGTCATTAAAATCTTTTCGATACGATATCAAACAAAGGATAAGCGGACCCACAATTTTAATGATTTGTCCGTTAGCATTTTAATTCGAAGGAACTTTTGGTAATCTCATCTCTTGGTGCACTCTCTTCAGTCTATGGTGAGCCAATAATCGATTGACGACAATGCTCGGCTTGACTCGCGCTTGACCCCACTTGAGCGAGCAATAGAAAGTGAGTAATTGCCCGTCATTAACAAATTGATTGTCGCAACCCAAGGAGAGAAATAGAAGCCCGAACTAGAAGCCTAATCCGACCGGGGAGAAAGAAGAAGACGAAAATCTTATGTAATCGCTTGACGGCGAATGAATTGCCATTAATCTTTGGTCACGAAAAAAGTTGTCTCAACAATATTCATGAAAAATCGTCGTCATCGAGCGTCTGATGCATCGAGAAGCATCAGTGCGAAGACATGTAAACGAAGTTTCTGATGCCTTCTTATTGTTATTAAATGACGACGATAATTCGCTTAAATTGATTAAGCACATTTAAATTTATTAAAATATTTCTTAATTTTTCTCGATAACTTTTACTGAGAAGACTTTTCTTTCGAGTTTAATCCGCGCATACCACAAAGGCTTATGAGTAGACTGATTGGGTGCGCTTTTATCAATCAGACGAAATCTTCTTTCACGAGGGAATTAAAAATGCGCCTTGCTTCCTGATCATGAATTTATTTGCCTGGGCTGAGTTGAGCGATGACTCATGAGATTTATTGAAAAAACGATTTCTCTTGCCAACGCAGCTTCACTGACATCAATAACAGAGCCAATGAAACCGATATTGCGCACAGCTTAAGCTAATTAATAAAGTGCAAATTGCGAGCTAAATGCGCAACGTTTTAAGCTCCTCGCCTAATTAGCGGCAATCAATATTGCAAATAAAGACAAACGCGTTTCAACGACGTGACGTTACATTGTAAAGACACTTATGCAGATGGATGCGGCCGTAATTCACTCTTGAAAGCTTTCTTATGATATTACAAAATTACTTGGCAACAGTCAGTTCAGTCTGCATGAGTTTCCTCGATGCTCCATCAACTCAATCATGAAATAAGTTTTAACAGTTTTGACATAAATTAACACAGCAATTAATTAAACTATAATGGCTAAGTGAATTGACAGTGCATTTTTAATTAAAACGCGTAGCGAAGTTGCTAAAAGCAGGCGAGGCATCTTCATGTATCGTTCCATAACTTGTCGCGAGCCTTCGCTCGTCTCATGCTCTCGCTCCGAAGAAATACAAAATCATCCGAAGATAAAGTCGTGATTGAGAAAGATGCTGTGAAATATAATCGCTAGAGAGAATCATCAGATCGAAAGGGAAGATGTGTCTTGTTAATCGTGTACATAAAGTGTGGAACAGAGAACTACAGAGCCGAGCCCACGCCACGCGACCAAGAAATTGAAACTTTGATAAATGTTGGATTGGAAAAAGGCAGACGAAGCCTCGACCGGGAAAGGGTTTAGCGTATTTTAGGCTGAAACTTTAATGACCGTGATCAGCTTATTTCTGTCTGGTCTGTTTTAATTAAAGCAAGAAGAGTTTTCATAAAACCAACATTCATGAGTCTGGCTTTGACATGAAAGAACTGAGGCACTCTGCAATGAATAAATGTACTCGATTGAATAGCGTCATAATTCACATCTCTGCCTTCATTCGAAGAAACAAAACTTTCATGATTTTTCATGCCTCGCAAGTAAGGCACACGAGCGAGAAGAAAGACATTGTGATGCGGGGGCTGAGACGTTGATATTCGGAAAGTCACAGCTTTTGCGCACCTAACATATAAAACTCCTCACAAGCGTCATTGTCTCAGCACAACATTCAATTTCTCCGCTGCACAATGAATCAAGCTGCAGAGTCTCGTGAAATCAATTGAGATGTTAAAACGTTTTCTTAAAGCGTCAAAGCGCCTTTTGCTTTTAACCGAGAGCAAAAAGGTCAAAAGAATATAATTCGGCGCGCGATATTTCGTAGGTGGAGGCTTCGCTTGGAGGCTGGCTTTGTATCAAATGTTATTCTTCGGTCTGCGCTGTGGTTGAATAACATGTCAATAAGTTTCTTTACGGAAAATTTGGCCAGTCGTCGATCTTTGAGCTTCATTTTATTCACCGATCCGGAGCTCGACTTTCCTTTTAGGAATTGTCAAAAACTCAAAACAAACTTCACTGCCGAATTTAGTAATCCGCGAGAAGAATATTTTTTCAAATAATTCTCTCGAATAGCTGAGGAATCCGTAGGCTTAAATCGAGTTGTTAGCTTATACCCGAGCTCGAGTATTTCAACCAGTTGCACGCGGATACATCGCCGTTTTCTCCTTCATCGACTTGATTGCTACTTCTGCACAAACAGAGTTATGGGCTCTATTTTATCGAATATCTCGCTTTGCTTGCTGGAATCAATAAATAAATTGTCCGCAGTAAAACCAATTATCAACAAGCACAATCAAATAAAGTGTAATAAAATGTTTATGCTCCAAGCCTCGTTTAAGGAGATGCGGGATCGGATTTCACACATTAGAGCAATACTAAAATCACTCTTTCATTTCGGACGACTAAGTCGGTTGTAAATGAACTGAGTGCCCATTAACTTGTGGCCGATCAATTTGTTTGCACCCGAGAGTTATTGGCGATCAAAGCTTTGTGGAATGTCATGGCATCATTTCTAACTAGTTCTCTGTGGGTTACTGTGAACTTATTGTTGGTAATGTAACCTGCAGTATGTAGCTTAAAGCTTACAACAACTTGGTATCTTTTGAAAACCATAAAGTTTAATTTTAATGTCCTAAATCTGCTTAACTCTCGTCATCTCTCTAAATTGCTTTATACCAAAATCTTTAAATATCTTCATCGAAAAGTGGAAAAGTTATGACGCGTGCCAGCCAATGTCATAAAAATATTTTCTGTCGTTTGTTACCACGGTCCGAGCTTCACACAAAGCGAGAGAGGGAAAAATCAAACACATTTATGTATTTGTTAACAAGGCGAACAATGAAAGGAGAAAAAGCGACTGAAAAATTTGTATAATGTGCAACCAGCCTACGCTAAGCGATATATTTTGGAGTATTTCTCAGCTCGGCAGTGAGTTCGGCGTGTGTTCTCAGAGATTTGAAAGCACTAACGAGATATGAAGTTCTACTTCGCAGTGAATTAATTGTGCAGAGATGCAGAATGTGCGAGCAGAGAAATCGAGACAAGATTGATACGGCGGTTGTTTATGAGACAATTTACAATTAACTCACTCAAGATTTCGCAATGCCTGTGATCTAAGAAATATTTTATGCTCAGGGTGAGAAAGAATTGAACAATGGAGCAAAGACAGTGGCTCATAAATAAAGCCGCACATTTCTAGTCGTGTAGTGACCGGATTAAGCGTTGATTGATCGGACAAAAATCAATCGCTTCGATCGCAATTCATTACAAGTTCAGTCTCAATTGTCAGATATCGCGGCCAATCCTACGATTCCTACTGCATTCAAGGATACGCGGGTCAGCTTCACTTGCGCTACTCTATTATTTTCCCGTAATAAATCTTCGACCAATTTAGCAATAAATCTCATGAGTAGACAGCGCTCGAGATCAATCGAGATTGAAGCATCGAGTCATTCATGAGCGAAATTTCTATGCAAATTTGCGGACTTTGAATCCATCGAGCAAAAAATTTCAATAACAGCAACTAAAGTCATCAATCCAAACTAATTGATCAGTCGTCACCCACTCCCGCTTTCAACTGCGAAGCGTTCAGATTTTATCAGCGACAAACCAATCGCTGTTTATTCGCAAAACAATTGCCGCAAACAGAAAATGCAATTGCCACACAATCGGCTTCATCCAATTCTCGATTGAGCCCCAACTTATTGCCCGTTTATGGCAGGCGAAACGTCAAAAGAGCGCTTGGCAGGCGATTGAAAATGATTTAAATGTTAATTGGATTGGAGTTTTAAATAAGCTTTGCTTCATCTTGACTCGAATTGGGGTCAATGTAATGTAAAGGCAACTACTGTAGGTTAATATCACGCGCTCCACGGACAGTCAAGTGGCTACACCTCTCCACTGCCCTGAACAAATCGACATCTCTTCGTTCCCTCTCTCGCTTGATTCGATCGGTGTTGATAAATTGTGACTTCAAACGTGTTATTTCCAACTCTCTTGTTGCGGATGGAAATTTCATTCTGCCTGTTTCTTACTCGGCTGCCCACGTGCCCATCCGCTGTGCGGAGTGACATGTCAGGTTGTGAAGAAAAATTGAATCGCCAGCGAGTGAATGTGGTTCACTTAATGGGCTTAAATTCGACAACGAGCCCTCGAAAAGTTATTGACACGGATTTATCTGAAACCAGCGAGCAATTAAAATTTATTTACTCTGCTCATTTGCTGTCCTCGGCTACCGTTTAACTCCACTGTTATTGAGAGCACCGAATGAGCTACACCGATAATCAAGTGACGCGAAAATTGTGTTAAAAGCACTGCTTTCTCGTGACTTTATTTCAATTAAACTGGTTCGTTAAGTTGAGTGAAGATTAATTGATCCCGGAGTCTCCTCCGATCGCCAAACTCGAAGAATTCTCAAAAGTTATCTTTAAGGGCATTCCAAACCGCGAGTTAATTTTCTCTCGTTTAACAAATTCATTATCATTAATTTAATTTACCTTGAGCGTCTCGAAAGAATTCGTTCGAAAACGCTCTCGAAAACTGATGATTAACTATAGTTTATTTGTTTAATCTTAATTTAGTCGTAACACGGGTGGAGATAATGCTTGCATTCGGACTGCACTCGCTTAAAAAGCGACGGGGGGAAGGAAAATGCTAATACGAGAAGCTGATCAGGTTCAGGTTAATTGAGCAATATTAATTAAAATGAATCGACCGTCATAAATTCATCCCCAGAGACCAGCCGGACATTCTAAGAAAGGCTATAACTTTACATTCAATTCCAGATAACGCACACCTCTTAATCGCTCTTTCTACTTTTGCGGTCGACAAGCCAGCGAGTTCTCACAATTCTTTTTAGTTTTCTTATCCGACCGCCGATGCCTAAGACACTCAGAATCTTTCTTCGTCGCGAGCGACATTCCATTCCCGTGTGATTCAATCAGTGACAAATATTCACGTTCCGTGGTAGTTCAGCTGCTCCGCGCAATCGAGAAAGTTATGAGACTCGTGTTTATCAATTTTTAAAGGCAATTAATTCGAATAATCAGTTAATGAGGCCTGAGCCGAGAGCAGAACTGATTCTCATTAAACGAATTGGGCCGTCAGTTTCAATCACAGCTTCATAAATTTTGTTGATAAACCTGCGTTGGCTTTCAAGTCGCGGTGGAAAGGCTACAATTCTCCTTTTCTTGCTAAAGATCCGAGTTAATTAAAGCTAGATTTGAAGCTGTGCAAGCCGAACCAGTGAGAAAGGAATTTAAAAGTCGTAAATTTTCATTTAAAGAGAAAGGACCTTCCTTGCAGCAAATTGAGGCAATCACTTAAGAGTTCCGCGGTTGTTTATTGAGGAAACTTTTAAATTTTCACAAAGTGACATTATGCAAATTTTCGACAACACTTGAGGCAGTTACTTCGAGCTCAATTAAGTTCGATGTTTATTTACAAGAGCTTTATTGATATTGTCATTTGCATCGACAATTTGTAGAGCATTTTACCTTGAATGGGCATCGATACTTTGTATGTTTACGATAGAAAAAGTCACAAAACTTATGCGTTACATTGCGTACTTCGTTAACCCAGCAGGGAGCTCCGTGCTCGTTTACTTCAATCGTTTCCGGTGATTTAAAGTTGCAGTACTGAAACAATTTAGATTCGCTTGAACTCAGTGACTCGCTTTCATTTTCCTTGAAACTCGCCCAGCTTCTCTTTTAATCAGTTTCACTCGTTATTTTCCACCCACGCACATTTTGTCGACATAATGAAGACAAAAAGACAAACAGAGGTTTCGGTGCGGTTAACGATAGCTTGCTTTTCCGAGAGATAATTCCGTGAGCAAATTCAATTGAGACCCCAACCGGTGACGGTTTCTTATTGCTTCTTACGATTATCGGCAGTCTGACTGACAAATTATTGGTTTCCGATCGATGGAAGGAGTGCTGTGGCTTCTCTCCAGACAATGAAGTCTCATCTGAACGCTCTCGAGTTTCGAAATCTTTTACTGCCAAATTTCACGCTTTGGTATCACGAACATCATCCGAACGTCATTGTTCCACTTCTTCGGTTGCGATAAAAATTAATTGAGAGCGTTCCGGGGAACAAAAGGCGTCGATTACTTCGAATGAAACTCATTTCCAATCATCGTCAGAGCCACGCAACAAACAAACTATTGAAACATCAAAATTCATTAGCGGAAAAACATGTTCGAGATGTCCTACGCAACTTCTACGAGCCAAGGAGAAA
This sequence comes from Smittia sp. YW1114-2, assembly GCA_033064975.1. Taxonomy (NCBI): domain Eukaryota; kingdom Metazoa; phylum Arthropoda; class Insecta; order Diptera; family Chironomidae; genus Smittia; species Smittia sp. YW1114-2. The sequence goes on along the minus strand of CP093834.1, from coordinate 9,631,079 downwards.
AATATCGAGACGATAGTATTGACAACTCAAGCAGCAAATCGAATCTGACATTAAGACACACTCGTCGCTGAGACAAATGATTAGCCAAGTTCATTTCGAAGATACAAGAGTGCGAGATTATCTCCTCTATAATCCGTCAAATGGGACGCCCACGCTGGCAACAGCCAAACAGTTGAGACAACAACATTGAAAATATGATTAATGACAAGCGTTCGAGGCACGAGGAGTGATTCATTTCATTCATGAGTGGCTGGAGATGGAAGATCGTAGTACCGTCGATACTCGCGAGCGCTTCAAGATGTTGTGAGAACGACTGAAGTGAGACGCGTCTGTAGCTCCATTTACAAATCACAAATCATTGCAACATCATATTTCTATCGTACCGGAAATTGTTTTCTTATTCAATTTAATCAGCCAACTTCATTAGCATTTTGATGATTTCTGATGAAGGCATTAAGGTTTCACTCGATCTGTCTTGCGTAAGATGAGACATCGACGGGCGAGCGTGTCGAACGGAACGTCAGCAATTGATTCGGTTGCGGATTCGAGCCAATCAAAGCTATTCGTGCCATTAAAGTTACGGCCATAATGTTTACAGCAATAAAATCAGCGTTGACACTTCCCGCCGCCACTCACTGACGCTGATGCCACCAAAAACCAGTCGCGTCAGGTTTTCGTGCCAGCTTTATTTTCGTTTTCTCCTTCGCTCGAATTCTTTCGGCGCCCACACTCGACTTGAATTATTTTAAATTAAATTAAGACAATAAAAATGTGAAAAATGTTTCACTGGGGATCGTAAAAATTGCTTAACATTGGCGAGGGACACGCATCGTGGCTGACTGGTCCCATGAACTTGTTTAACTCGCGAAGCTTATATTTGTTCAACATTTAAGTCATCGTCTTGAGATCCATTAGCATCCAGCATCTCCCTGTGTGAGTGGTTTTGTCATCGCGAGTGGCGCCAAACAAAGACATCGCGTAAGTTCGCTAAAAATAAACGCTTAACCACCGTATCGATTCCGCTGCTGAGTGTGTCTAGTGAGTGGTGTGTGGCACCTGGTTTCTCGCGAGTCGTGCGTGGGCCGACACACCGCCGATTTTGAAGAAAAAATATTAATTTATGATTGTGGAAACGAGTGAGAGCTCGCTCTTGGTTTCATTCATGAGTTCCACCTCGAGCCGCTGCATGATGTTGAAACTTAAATTTGCATATTTGTGAATGGAATTGAAATCCACTTGATCGCGACATTTATCGATTGCTGAAACGTTCATCGAATGTTTGTTTAATTGAGTCGTTTTGTGTTATTTATTAGAACATCCGTTTATTCGCTTTTAATCAGCGGTTTATTTTGGGTTCATGACAGAGTAATTCGGCGAAAGATGTTTTAACCATTAACGTCTTGCTCTTGATTAGGGACAAATAAAGTTTGAGAGAAAACCGTCAAATTAAGAGTTTCAATTAGTGTTAGTCGGAATTCTAATTAATAATTCCACTACGCCGAAGGGATGATGATCAACATAACCTGGAACATCAAGCTCGCTTTTGGAGAGTTTCACCCTGCGCATGCTTTCGTTGGAAAATTCCACTGGAAAATTCTCTCAGATTGTGAAAAGCTGAAAAGTTTCGCTGCACAAAAAGTTTTTCTGATTAGAAATTTTAAGTCTGCCCTAAGGTTTTAGTGAAATTAGGCTAGATTTAGTGATAACTTGCTAACTAGGTCAGTTGGATTGATCTAAAAGACGAGTTTTCTTGTTAAATTCACGAAAAGTTTGGAAAAGTTGTGCGAAAAATTTGGGAAATAATAAAAATGGAAAAGCTTGGCGTTCAGCTTTTTCATCCACAAAATCTGCAGATTAGATCTTTATGTGCAGGAAATTGAACATTTCCCTTGAAAATTCATCTCTCGTCTGCCAACATGTTCGCGAACGTGCTTTAATCCTCTGCAGTGAGATTGTTCCATTATTTTTTGGAGCAGAACTCCAGTAAATTTACAATGTGCTCGTTAAACTAACAACAAGAATGTGTTATCGTGTGCCCAACAGACAAAAGCGTTGGAGCAGCTACGAGCGCATAATGAAAAATCAATAGATTAAAGTGCTATTCGTCGAGCTATATTGTGTAACGTGTACCGAAAATAATTTGCATATTTAGCTTTTCTTTCACTCGTTCGGCTCCCCAAACCTCCTCGCGTCCTTTCATTTGCATTACCGTGTCTTTAGCGACTCTCGTTGAGCCGCTGCTGTGTGTATGCGCCTTCTCGCCCCCAACTTTTAATTTATGCGTGGCTAAAAAGTCAAAATGGAACATTTAATGAATTTCACTCGAGGGGAGCGAAGCGCGGCAAGAATAAAAGGAAAACAATTTTTCACCGCAAGCTAAAGAAAAGAGAGGAACGAGCACTATAATAAATTGCATTTGCGCTGACACATTGTAAAAGTTCTCTGGCTTGCTTTCATACTTGTGCATGGGATTTTAACGCAATTGTTATCATCTCAGCTCTCGAGAGGTCACCGCAAAGCTTTGACTGTGAGTCAAAAGTCTTTGAATTAGACTTGTCAACCCTCGCTTTCCACTTCATAACGTAGGGTTGTCAATGAAAGAATCTTTTGCTGACGTTTAAGTAAGAGGAAAGTAAACTTTTTTTGAAACCATAAACATGAGCGGCAACAAACCGAAAGAAACGTTCGTTAGATAAATTTTATTTTCCGGAAGATTAAACAGCAATCAATTTTAATCCCGCGTCAACATCCCTCAGTGATGAAATAAGACGCGGCGCAGCCTACATCACTCTTCAGTCATCTCTTTGGAGATTTGAATTTCAAACCCAAACGACGACAGGACCCGAAAAAAGCTCGTTGACGAACGATTTCTTGTTGATTCCCCATGCAGAGCGGAAGAAAAAAGCTCGCTGAGGAACATAATTGATAGCATTAAATTGTGTATTTTACCGAGCGTTGTTAATTAAATAACGAGAGAGATAATTTTATTAAGTGTTGATGAGTGCGGATGGATAAAGCGGATGAAAAATATTACTTAACATGAAAGAATTGTTGAACATGAAGATTTGTTGTAGGGAAACGTGATTTGCGTTGTGAGCGAGAGATAAGGCAGAAGGATTTTTATCACTGGCGTGTCAGACATCGTTGCGAAAGCGGCACACGCTCGAGACACACGAGAACAGGAAAAAACTTTCAGCATACGCTTTTAATCTGCAAGAGTCCGCAACATGGCAATGACGGTATGCACTCGGATGTCCGACAATTACGACATCAAGGAAGAGTTGGGAAAGTAAGTTTTCGTTTTCATTTGTTTGCCAACATTTTATTCAGTAACGACTTTGATTACTCGCAGGGGAGCATTTTCCATTGTCAAGCGATGCGTTCAGAAGTCGACGGGCCTCGAGTTTGCTGCGAAAATCATCAACACCAAAAAGTTAACGTCACGTGACTTCCAGAAGTTGGAACGAGAAGCGCGTGTTTGTCGTAAGCTTCAGCATCCGAACATCGTCCGGTTGCACGATAGCATACAAGAAGAGAACTTCCACTATCTCATATTTGATCTGTGAGTGTCACGTCGTCGAACCCTTTTCGAGTTTCTCTAATTGAAATTTCCTTCCCTTCGACAGCGTGACTGGAGGTGAACTGTTCGAGGACATTGTGGCTCGCGAGTTCTACTCTGAAGCTGATGCTTCGCAGTGCATCCAACAAATCCTCGAGTCGGTCCATCACTGTCATCAATATGGCATCGTGCACAGAGATTTGAAGCCCGAAAATCTTCTATTAGCTAGTAAAATTGAAAGGTGCTGCTGTGAAATTGGCTGATTTCGGGTTGGCGATCGAGTTGCAGAATGAGCAGCAAGCGTGGTTTGGATTCGCTGGCACGCCGGGCTATCTGTCACCCGAAGTACTGAAGAAGGAGCCGTATGGCAAGCCCGTCGACATCTGGGCTTGCGGTGTCATCCTCTACATTCTACTCGTTGGCTACCCGCCGTTCTGGGACGAGGACCAACACAAATTATACGCACAAATCAAGGCAGGAACTTATGACGTAAGGAATCTCTACGGACGACTAAGCCACTCGAGTCTAACTGCCTCATTTACTCTTCTCGACAGTATCCATAGCCCGAGTGGGACACAGTCACATCTGAGGCCAAAAACCTTATCAATCAAATGTTGACTGTGAACCCACACAAACGCATCACCGCAACTGAAGCTCTAAAGCACCCATGGATCTCGGTGAGTCTCCCCTTCGTCTCACTCGTGAAATTAAAATGAAACTCGATTCCTTCCAGCAACGTGAACGTGTCGCATCCGCAATTCATCGTCAAGAGACTGTCGATTGCCTGAAGAAATTCAACGCAAGGCGGAAATTGAAGGGCGCCATTCTTACCACAATGCTAGCGACGCGGAACTTTTCGAGTAAGCCTTCAACCCCTCTGTCCCAAACCCTATTTTCATAGAACTTTTGTATCAAATAAACATTTCGGACAGGCAAAAGCGTCATCGCGAAAGCGAAGGACTCTTCAGATGAGAAGGTTAAAGAGTCATCAGAGACTTCGAACCACATCGATGAAGATGACGGCGTCAGAGTGAGAAGACAAGAAATCATTAGAGTGACGGAGCAGCTGATTGAGACCATCAACAGTGGCGATTTTAGCGGCTACACGTGAGTAGATTCTATCAGACTGGCAAGAGCAAACTCGAGTGAACTGATTCGCAGGAAGATTTGTGATCCGCACTTGACGGCATTCGAGCCCGAGTCGATGGGAAACTTAGTCGAGGGAATGGATTTCCATAAATTTTATTTCGAAAACGGTAAGTGCCACAATCGTCAACTGAACTCAATTAACTTGGAAGATTCCTCGTCGACAGTTTTGGGTAAAAATTATCGGGCCATCAACACCACGATATTGAACCCGCATGTCCATCTGCTCAGCGATGAAACGGCGTGCATCGCTTACGTCCGATTGACACAGTTTGTTGACAAGTGAGACTTCTGCTTACAAATTGCCTGAGCGACCTTTCATGACACTTCCGCTTCCTGATTTCAGACAAGGAATTGCTCACTCGCACCAATCAGAAGAGACTCGAGTCTGGCAAAAGCGCGACGGTAAATGGCAAAACATTCACATCCATCGAAGCTTTCCCGTGAATCAAGTCGGAAATGGCCAGTTTGACCCCAGCAAATAAACAGATACGCTCAGTGCGACAGTACGAAACCTTTTTGATGCCACTTCAGGCAACAACTCAAAGCTTTGAAAACATTTAAAAGTTGAAACGAAAAGTTTACCCAGAAGTTTTTGAGACTCTCCGGTCTCGCTCGAAATTGTGAACATTTTAGATTGAAAGTCTATGAAAGGATAAGAAGCTGTTTTGTTGTTCAGAGACTTAAAATAGACTGCAGGATTTTGTGAATTGTGTGAAGCGCGTAATACAGTGCGTCTTCAATGCGAAAATCAATTTTTCTCAGAATCCAGTCTTGATCAAATATATTTAAAGTTATAGTCGATAAGCAGTGACTCTATCAGAATATTTACTAAGATGATTTCCAGGTACTGCCATGAGACAAAAAGTAATTCAATCGTTGAGAAATTTGAAAGAACGATTAAAGAATTTTTAGCTAGGAAGCTTTTTCTTTATTAAAAAATGAAATTGTAACGTTAAAAGTGAACAACGTTGGATCATCAAAGCATCGCTTCAAAGTCAAAAATCTCATAAAGTCTCTGTCATCTTTAAATTATTCTTGAAGATTCCGCCGCGCTGTTTTTCTTTCTCCTTAATTGAGGAACAAACAAAAATTTCTACTAGCAAAGAATGAACCAAAAAGGCAATGAGAATATTCATGAGTTGTGTGACAAAGAAGCGTCTTCAAAGCGTAATTAATGAACGTGCCACAAAAACAAATCTTAACAAAAAAATCAGCAAATTATCAATCTCAATCCACTTAAACTAAAATGAGCTTAAATATTTGAATCTTGAGGCTATAACGACGCTCTAAAGTAAGAAAATATATTTAGCATTAATTGTTGATTATCTGTTTGTTCCTTCCCCTATTTCATATTCCTTTAAGAAACTAATTCTCCATTGGCGTCGGAAGTTCTCTGACAAAGAAAGTCTTATCGGGCCTAAAATGATCGTTGTTGGTATTTCCTCCTCTCATTGCAGCCTAGAGAAGAAAGTTTATTCTTTATTTAAAAAAATCTTCGAAATGATAAATTGTCAACCAGAAATCGTCTTTGAAATCCCTCTAAAAAATAAAAGAATCTTAAGCATAAAATGCATTTAATCTTCACCTAATCTCCTCAACAAAGCATTTCAGCCAAGGCTGACCTCGATCCAAGCTTTGACACCTACGACATCATCAACTTATTCATGCTTTTCTTAATAAATCTTCAGCCGAAAAGAGAACCAGACAAGTGACATAATCAACTTCCGACATCCGGATCAACGTTAAAGCAACACCAATTAATATTCATACGACTCCGCTGTGTTGGGCGTCATAGGAAAGCAGCAACCCATTCGTTTTTGGCCACTGATTAATCATTTACGTGACAAATGTGTGTAGGCTGCTTCTCGACTTGGGCTTTAATGGGATTTACGCTTAAAGATCTATTTCCAGAAGCAGCTCCGAAATGAATTATCGCTGACAATAATTTTTTCATTATTCGTTTGGCAATATTCGTGCCATAAAAGATGCAAGCAGAAGAAACATTAACTTCCCGAGCAATTTATTATCAGCTTCTGTCTGACGATTGTTTCGCTAATTGCTGGAATCGGTTCTCTCCGAGACTAATTGACTTCTTGTCTCGAACTGAGGCTGCGAGGCATGAACATCGTTGCACGTGCTCGAAACTTGTAGATCGAGCTTTTAATCAAAACTCTGCCCACTCGCAGTAAATTTCGAAGATACTTATCTAGACTGGTGGTCGTTGCTTTGCCTTTCTCCTGTTGTAATTTATTATCTGTTGAGTTGTTATTAGCACAATACGATTGCAATAACCGTCCATCACTAGCTGACGGATTCATTCGGAAAAGTTTGACAATCTTATCACTTTTATAGGCAGCATCGTTAAGGAATGGAATGCGGTAACGATGGAACAAGATGAAAATTGATTTAGATTAGCCGAGAGAAGAATTCACATATTTTATGGAACTTTAAATCTCTTTAGGAAATGTTTATCAGGAAACATGTTCGACACATTAAGACTATACTCGAGTTTGGTATCAGAGCTAATGCTTAGAGAGTTTCAGCGAGATAACGCTGAAGTTTAGTTCATCAATGATGTTGTAACATGAGGATTCGTGAGCAGTTTGTGTTATTCATTCAATAATCTTATTCGATTTGGACTTCTCTTCTTGACCATTGGCGACGTGACTATTGAACGAGCCCTAATCGAAAATTTGGAACGTTGTCAATCCCATGTTCGCTAGCCTTCAGACAAAGCTTGAAATCATCACAACATTCTTCGGTTTAAAATACTTTTTCCTTCAAACTTATCAGACTTTGAGAGACAGCATTTGGATAAATGACCTCACAAGAACGCGTGCCCGCTTAAGATAATCCCGAAGACTTAAAGCCGCGAGAGACATATTTTAATTATTATTTTTATAATTTATTTGTTGAGAGGAGAATTCAAAAGAGGTGCGCGCCAAAGAAAACATACAAATAACTGACAATATCACAACAAAAGCGTCTCGGGTGGTCTCCCTCTGATCGTGAATGTCATTAAAGTCCCCGTGCGGTGTGCCATCATCATCATTTCATAATTGCATGAGAAATGCTTGTTGTGGGTGGACCGTGCGCTATAAACATGCACACGCCGCGGTCGAGACGGGAATGAACAAATTTGGAATTAATTTACGATCTTCACTATGAGATCACGGCGAGAAATCAATTTCTGTTGCAATCATAATTCACGGCTTAAAACAAACTTATTGGCAAAGAGCACAAAAGAAAGAAAAATACTTTAAACGATTCCGGCGACGAAAGTCTGATGAATTAGTGTAGAAGGAATAGAAGTTTCTCGATGAATAATGGTCAGTAGCCACCAGCGTTTCACGCTCATCGCTGATAGTTTCAACGGCCGAGTCATTTAAAACTCTTCAAATCCGTTCAGGAGATTTATTTGCTTTTCATCGTCATCGATACCTTCTTAAAATAATAAATAAAGACTCGGCGACTTCGAGAGCTTCGAGTTATTATCGTAGTTTGCTCGTGAAAGTGATTTTAATATTTCCTCCCTCGCTTGAGACGTGAGCGAGTCATCTTCAAGGTATCGCGCTTAGAGCAATAGCCAATTGCAATTTGCACTCGATAAACGTGATTGATCTTAATGGACTCTTTGAGCCATTGGAATTTATATTTGCAACTAATCTTTTCATGTCAGGACGTAGCTAGAATAACTTAGTAGAAAGTTATTGCAAAACAAATGAATCGAAAGCAATTGACAGATCGTAGAAACTTTCGTTTTGCATCATTTGTCAATCGTTCCTTGCTGTCGTCAGCGAATATTTAAATGATTGTCGAACGATATAAATAGGTTTGCGAGTCGCGAATAGCGACAAGGCGAGTCGAATGACGAAAGTGTAGAAATATTGATGTTAATCCTCTTAGAAGGAACTCCCCAATTCCCTTTAAAGTTCACGATAACATCGCTCGCATTTAGCAGTTCGTCCTACATCGTTCAACACCAAATGTTCTTTGGGCCGTTTCCATGTCGCAAAATTGGTTATGAATAACATTTTAATTCATCTGCCGACGCCTGCTCCGCTTTATTGTTACAGGAAAAAGCCATAACGCGATAGGAGGTTCCGTTTCGTATACGATTTCGAATGGAGCGTGACATGGTCGACATGAGACACAATAGACACACACGAGGCTCCGAGCAATAAAGATGTAAAGTCGTTGTTCGGAGGAGAACGAACTTCACCTTCAAATAAATTAGAATGAAGTTCCCGATAAATTTCTTTCTTCGCGCGGTAAATCTTCTTCGTTTTATTTCCTCGAAAGCATTTCTGCTCGAGCGAGAGTCGTGACGGAATATAAAACTACTAAAAATGTTGATGATAAATAAAACGTAAAATAATCAAGGAAATGTCTTTGTAATAAACCAATAAACCTCCAAAGTTGCTACAAAACGAGGAAGACGTTGAGAAACTCTCCTCGCTCCAGAGGAGCTACACGTCTAAGTCGATCATCAAACGCGGTGTGGCTCGCGCATCATTGAATCATAATCTAATTTTCGTGAATGTTCGAGCGCTAGCCAATAAAACAACGTTGGGGCAATAAATTAAAGACTTTTTCCAGTTCCCCCGATTGCTCACACCGAGCCCATCGTCCGATAGAGCACGAAGACGATCTATTTGTTCGAGCGATCCATTATTTAGACCAAAAGAGCTTAAGCCAATAAAAATTTATTTGAATCAATACCATAAAATATGGATTTTTAACAATTTGCTCTTTTCAAAGAGGATTAAGGTTCATTTCTTTACGTCTCTTTCCCCAGCTCTATGAATTATTTTCTTGATTTTTTTATGGGAAATTTCTCATCAGCGATGGGCTTGCTTGAACAAACTAGCCACTAAGGTTTACTAAGGCAAATGCTCGTCGATTGAGTGGTTTGTTGATATTCTGAAAAGTTTCATCGCGAGGTTTTTTATATGACGAGACCGCAACTCATTGATAGGATTATGCTCAGTGTTCGATTATTGATTTGTATTTCGTATTTTCTCCTTCTCGCTCTCTTTTATTATTGAAGTCAATTTCTTTTCTAGGCCATTTACCAAGAGATTTCGATAAATTTTTGAAGCCGAAATACAAATAAACAACAGAAATCCGATAAGTTCAGGTCAGGTGAGTCGTGAAAGCCTCGGAGAGGCACAATGACGATGAGATCGACACGCGGAACTTATTAAAAGCGAGATTAAAGCGTCGTAACGTGGTTAGGATTACCGCCGTCGGTGACTAAAAATGCAATAAAAGACAACAGCCGGTTTCGGTTTTTAAGCGGTGCTTTATGGCTTCGCAGCTCGCCCGCAATTTCAGCAAAGTCGTCTCGACTCTCACGACGAGTTTAGAAGACAAACGCTCTTCGGAACAAAGCAAATTTCTTCAAATTTGTTTTGACGTTAACATGACCATTAAGTTATAAACTATTCAGCTGTCGATCGTGAGTCCTTATTGGTTTAGTCTCCATTTTCATCGTTTAATTATTTATCGCTCGCTCCTCAAAGCAAAAAACCTTGTCATGGAGGAATTCAAATCACTCGTCGATGTGGGTGAACGATAAAGTTTGGTTGTCCAATTAACACTTTTCAAATGGCAGCGAGGTGGATCTAATGATAGATTGACTCCAAACAAGGCTTTATCGAATTTAATTTTCTGAGCTTTCAATCAGAAAGTTCAAAGCGCGGACTTTGTGGCCCGAGGCGCTTTTTACCTCCCGCGAGAACTTGCCTGCGAAGCAAAGCCATGAATATTAAATTAAATTTGCATGACTTGAAACTTTGTTAATGAAAATATCACCGCGAAAGCAGCCGCTGTTGAGAGATAAAGAAGAAATCAAATCAAAGTGATCATTTCTCACAAAGTTTCTTTCTCTCTGTGATGAAAACGTTATGCTCCCAATGACTTTATTTTGTTTGCTTTCGTCTGATTGCGAATTTGTCCGTAGGGTGATTTTTTGTTGCGACTCGAGCCTGAGTTTTCCGTTTCGATCTTGATGTTTTTGTAATTTATCAACGCTCTTGGTGGTACCTTTGAGTAAGTCAGAGTATCTTGACTTCTGATTAAATATTGCAAGAAGAAGAAGGAACAAACATTATTTTTGCTCAATGCAGAGATGAATGGATGAAGATTTGTTTACTTCATTGGGTTTGAGTGAGAAATATTTGGAAACAATGTGCAAAATTTTAGGTGCTTCCAATCAACAATTCGTTTGCTTTGTGTTATCGTTGCTAGCTTGAAGTCTTGAGATGAGGATCAGTTCAACAGATCCTTTCTCACTCGATTAGCTTGGACGTTGATCTCTTCAGAACAAAGCAGCCCCCTACAAATTGTATTTGTCTATGAAAAAAGCAACCATAGCTCACGTAACTCAATCATATTCTTGAGGGCAAACGAGGCTTAGTACAACTTAATAAAGAATCACGACTTACTAATTTCAATTCGGTCTGTTTTCTTTCTCAATTAAGCAATCTTTTGACTGAAATGAATCCTAATGAGCCCATCGTGTGACTAAAAATTCATGCGAATAGATTTTGACAAGACAGCCATTAGCGAATTGCGTTACACGACTGTCGTTATAATTCATTCAACAGGCAAGCATAAAATACAAAGTAGCAGTAATATCCAAGTGACTCATAAATTATTCGCAGCATGATCAACACGAGAAGATAAAACGAATAAAATGTCTCAAATTACGTTAATGCAGTGCTCTGATATATTTAAAACATATAAATACTTCCTGATAAAGCTTAATGAACTGAAATCAGTTACAGTGACAGTGTAGCTAGCCGCATTTCATTTCAAATTTCTCATTCGTCTTCAAAGTGTAAACATCCTAATTACAAAACTTTGTCATGTCTCACGTTTCTGGCTTCACGTAATTCATGCAAACAGCATCTCTCGTCGTGTGTCGACTCGCGAAAAGCAGCGAGTAGACTTTTCTCTTTCGAACCTTAAATAATATCACATGTTGAACAGCGAAACATCAGAATCGTGCCGCGTCAAAACCTGACAATTGTGATGAAAAAGAGAGACAACGTCTCAACAGCGACTTATAGAGAGCTCATCAAAGTCTTTTATTTGGATCTAATGAGATGCAGGCTTAGAGATTATAGTGAAAACTGGGCATTGTGAAACATTTCTTTTATGTGAATTTCGTGGAATTCGACGCTCTTTACGAGGTGTTTGCGTGAACTGATTGTGTAAGTTATTTGAAGCGGAGTGAATTATGTTGACAAAAGACCATAAGCTTGCCTTGTAAATGCTCATTGGCTGAGCTGATCGAGTAATAAAAGTCAGTCAATGCGATTCGGAGAAGTGAATAGATTTTGGACATTTAAGAACATTTACAGGCAAAGTGGGAGCAGCCCGAACTGAAACTGTGTTGAATGCATTCGAGTTCACGACTTGGAGTGATTTTATTTCTCACCCGAACATGAATCGCATTTTACCGCCAATCGCGATAAAACCATCAAACGTCCGTGATTATGATTCATCAGCAGGCTGCCGCCAGCGAAAAGCTCGCCTGGGAAACCTTGTTTTCACACCATTTAATTGACCGCTTATTGGAGTTCTCGCCGCGGCAATATGAGCCGTCTAACGCACTTCCACGGCTTTCAAAAATGCTTCATTAATATTTATTTGACGAGCGCAAAATAGAAGACAAAAAGGCGTTCAACTTCTTTGGGAATCTAATCACGTTTAGCTGGCGCAACCACGTTTTCAAATTTAACGGCTTGCTCATGAAAGCGTTTAGAGTTGATCATAAAAAGCACTCAGTGCCACAACAATTACTGCAACGAACATAAGTTGCAAGCAATAGAAATACATTTGGATTTTCGTAGCGTAATAAAATGAAATTTAAACATCGTCAATGGTGGCGATATTGCAAATTAAAATCACCCTAATTGAACGATCCACCGACGCTTTAATATTTCACGAGAAAAACGTCAGATCGCACGTACATAAAAACGAATGAATATCGATGGCAAATTGCGAATCGATGTTTTATTTTGAGATACTTGCGAAAATAAACGCACGGAGACAATAAAATCGAGGTCGGCACGAGAAAACAAATCGATAGATTTGGCGAGAGTTGGAAACCTGATTTTCAATCGGTCTTTGATTAATGATAATCTCAACAGATTTACTCCTTCATCTGAACATTTCGGCAGCGACAGAAAGAAGCCGCAGAAAATGGGCAATTTGTCAAAGAGAAGTTTTTGCTCAACCAAAAACAACACGAGCCGCAAAACCTTACGTAGTTGGAAAGGCGTCGATCGAAATTCCAAATCATCTCGTCGATTGAATCGCTGATTAAATCTCTTCCCTCCCAAGCCGTCACTGGGCTAAGCAGGTTCATGCAAATACACAAGGCGAATTTGAGCGAAAACACTCCGGAATCAGGTTAAACCCGCGTTATGACAAATTGAAACTGAGAAGCAGTAATTAATTTGAAGTTAGATATTGATAAGTTGCCGCAGGGAGAAACAGATCCAGCTCGGAAAACGCTTTCATTCCGCCGATCTTGTTTATTAATGGACTTTTTAATTGACAAACTCGAGCTACTCTCGCTCTTTCCATTCCACTCGGTGCCAATTATTTAATAGAACTGGTTGATCTATTAGTGAAAACGAAATTTGACGATGTCACTATGATGAAACATCACCTAATCATGTCAAACTATGACAAACGGGTCTAGAGTTGGAGGGCCCGTCATCAACCGTTTTGTTCATCTGGCATGTTCAGTTATACATTTTGTTTCAACTTTCGCTCTCCTTGCTGAATCGACAATGCTGACTACATTGGAACAGTAACTACATTTGATATTGATAAGTTAAGATAAAATATTATGTATAGTGTCATTATAAGTAATTGATATCAACCTTGACACCGAAATTCGATACGTTGAGTATCGGAACACGCATGGCTTAGACAATGAGAAATTTCTGTTTTATCGATTATGATTTTCGTTTTGATAGAAATGCGAGGAAGCACTCAGCGTAGCGGTAGAAGAGCTGACGCTGCGTCAATATTATGTATCATAATCACAATGATTGAACTGAAATCAACTTCCCTTCCTGCACTGCAAACATTAAAACCACATAAAACCTGATTAAACTGCGCTTTTCGCGCTGTATAATTTATTCCTAAATGAAGTATAATGGTAACACTTGATCGGCGAATCAGCGAGAGCGGGTACGATACGATCAAATTGTTCTGAGATAAACGAGCGAAGGTAGGTAATGATGGCTAATCATAGCACCTCCGCGCGATCATTTACTCGCGTTCATATTGAACAACGTATTACAGTAGATCAGGGAAATCGTTTTCACTTTTAAGACATTCTTGCAAAGTGGTGCATGAAATTCGTAATGGAGGAAAAGCTGTTTACTGTTTAGTCGATTATGGTTTAGCTCGCATCTTAAATTAAGTCAATCGACCGACCGTTGGTAGTGAAACACTTGAGAGCCTTTCGCAGTTTCTTATTTTGTTGCACAATGACCATAGACGGCCAACGGCTGGAGGCAGCGCTGGGTGGAATCGTCTTCGATAAAATTAAATGTCAATCAGACAAGAACATGATGATGAATTGATGGAACTGTCGACTGTTTATTCAATATTTCACCGATCAAAGTAGAAATCGATGAATAATAGACTGCAGTCGAGTTTCCTACGATTGCATTCATCAGAGACGTCAATGGATTCGAATTTATTTGCTGCCATCGGTGAAATAAACACAAAAGAGAATATAAATTAAATTTTTGTGATTTGCAATGATGTGATAAATGCAATGTGGAACTGACTGACTGACTGAACGCCACACAGACGCACTCGCTGGGGGGAATGGCGACTCCAAATGAAATGAGTTTAACTGTGCATCCTACGCAGCAAAAACTTTTCAGGACTTCTCCTCCGCTCAATCAGAACTGCAAGTAAATCAAAGTCTCGAGACTCTTTTTTGTTTTGTAGAAATTTTCGTGAGACATTCATTTGATTACCACCCAGAAATCACAGCAGGGCGACAGGGCATTAAGTCGAAGCGAGTTAAAACTTTGGTTTTTGTGCTCTCGCGATCAAAACAGCGGTGATTTATAGTGTCTGCAAAATAAGGAAAGCGACGGCTGGATGGCGCGTTAGTCTCGAAAAAATTGTCATGCAAACTCACTTACATTAGTAGCGCTCCAAATTCAGACCAGCTAACAACGAAGCTGCCCCGGTAATTTTCCAAGCCTTCGGCAATCAGCTGCTAATGACACGGCTTAAAATTGCAGTCAAGTGTCGCTTAATTTTCACGTCAATTACTGCCACTAAATTGTTCACGAGTCAAGTGTTAATTGGCTGTTAAAATGGAATGGGATTTAATTGATTAATAATTTCAACGCGTCAACTCCGATCGGCAGAAACAATTTCGTGGCGATCCATTGATATGTCAACAGCGTGCAACGTGCTTGACTTCCCGATCAGCATCTTGCGTTACCGAACAGCGTTGAAAGCTTAATTAATTGAATTACCATTTTTCTACTGAAACAAATGCACGAACGTTTTTCCTTAGCATAATTTAATCTTTTATTACCCTGTTGATATATGAACAACGATCGATTTCGATCTAAACACATTATTTACGTAATCGCGAAATAGAGTTAATAAGGAACATTAGATGAGAAACATAATTTATGGCATTACAAATTTCTCAGTGCAGGTTTTTGCATAAAATTTCTTCGCTATCGAGCAGAACAACAAATGATCATGCAAATTAACCTAAATTCTCTTGTCTGCTTTAAGATTTTATCCTTTCGCTATCTGATACGCCGCTTTGCACAATTGACTTGCATGTTGATTTATGAACTCTTAGAACTTGGCTACTTCAAGCCTATGCGATCAGGTTACACAATTCTACTGGTTTCCACAGCATAACTCTGTGAATAATAAATCATCGATAACTACAGTAGAAAAATCACAAATAGGAGGATTTCATCGGCGTCCAGATAGTTCGTTTGCCTTAAAAGTAAAACTAACATTTAACCTATAGTCTCGTTTCCATTCGATGCTTAATTGAAATATTGTCTCGCTTTGAAATACCAAATGACTTCTTCGTACTCTTCACTGGCTTTATGACCATAAACAGCATTTATTTTAATGTTTTTCCCTCCACTAAAATCATCGCTTTTAATTGAAGAGCTTATTGCGTTGGCCATTCTCACATGACGTGCTCCATTGTCGTTTGGATGGTTGCGGTGGATCTGTGCAAGTTATCAGACGGGTAGTAAAATCGTTGCTGCGTAGTGTAAGTCTTCACGAATCTTACAATCTGTACGACCATGAAAAACATCATGATGAAAAATATTAAGCAGAGGATCACTCGGATCGAGCTGACTTCGGATTGCACAACAATCTCGTGGCTGTCGCTGAGTGGCTGCTCAGCCTTCAATTCTTGCTGCACTGCCATTTTCGTCATCGAGAGCTGGTGCTCCCTTAAATCTTCATTCATCCTCGACATAGAAACTTGAAGCGTCGCTAGGACGTCCCAGACTCTCGTGAGATTCGCTTTGAAAATTGAAACTGGATTCGTCGGCAACTCGTCTGTGATATCCGACTCTGGCCGAACAAAATCGTTATCGTCGGGATGCTCTACCGCTTTGTTCCAGTAAACATGCTGAGTTTTGTTGTTGTGGCAGCGAATACCATCGACGTTCATTTCGTCATAAACTCGCAGCTTCAGAAAAACGTAAACGATCACGTTCACGTCCCTCAATTGTTTGATCATGTTCGACAAGTACGTGCAATTCCAATCGTTGTCGACCAAACTGATAAGCGACATTTTCGGAAAGTTGACTTTAATCGTCTCGAACGGAATTTCGGTTAAATTATTGCCGTCGATTTTGAGATGCGTTAGCTGGTTGAGCGACGTGAAGATGCCGAAATCGAGCCGTTTTAGTTGATTGTAGCTGATGTCGAGATGCGTCAAATTCGAGTTGTGAGCGAACGTGCCGAAGGTCAACGATTGTGATGAAATGTTGGTGTTCTCGAGGTTGAGCTTGACCAGATCATTCATCCGCGAGAAGCTGGAAATCTTCAATTCACCTATCGGATTGAACGACAGATCAAGAACTTCGAGCTTGTTGAGCGAGGAGAAATTTGAAATGTTTGAGATGAAGTTTTGTCTGAGTTTCAACTCCATCATCTCTGTATTTCCGGCAAAGTTTATCGCTTCCAGTTCATTGTACGGCGCATTGAGCAGCTTCAAGTTTTTGTTAACTTCAAGAGTCTTCAGACGATTGTAAGGAATCCACAGTCGCTCTAGATTGGTGTTCAAGATGTCGAGTTTGTGAAGACGATTCGACGCTAAATTCAATAGCTTGAGCTTTTTAAGTTTCCCGAAGGCATCGCCGTTGATGATCGCAATCTCATTTGTGTCTAATCGAATCTCCGAAAGGTTCAAGTTGTTGGCGAAAAGGTTTTCTTCGATGATCTGAAGCTTGTTCGAGTCGAGACGGACGCTGAAGAGTGAGGTGAGTTCTTGGAAGATGTTTTCGTCGAGGGAGATCAACTTGTTGTTCGTCAGTGTTAAGTACTCAAGACTGACGAGGCTCGTAAATGCACTTTTCTCGATCTCGTTGATCTCGTTCGCGGTCAAGTCGAGAGTTTGCAGGGTTTTGATTGATGAGAAAACACTGTTTGGCAACTTTTTAATCTTGTTTGAGCGCAGTCGGAGCTCCTGCAGCGCGGTGGCATAATTAAAATTATATTTGTTCAAGTCTTCCAGCCCGCAGGCATTCGCCTGAACCTTTTTCAGCAGCTGAAAGGTCCCGAAAATCTCACGCGGCACATCGTAAAGTTTCGATTTAACAAACTCGATGTCTTGAATGATTTTGCCGTAGTCGAAATTATTGGTCGATCGCATGATGAAAGTCGAACTGCTGTCAGCGGAAACGTCACTTATCGTGCACTTTAAGCCTCCGTATCTTTCATAGTAGCTAATGGCTTTGATTTCGTCGCACTTCATTTCAATCATCTCACTAAAAGCCATGTAAGGGAGCAACAAATTCACCAACAATCCGACCAGCCACTTCATTCTTCTCTTCTTGCCACTTTCTTGTTTACACGTCGAAATCAGCAAGCAAACTGGCAAGGGAGACAGAGAACACTTGTCATTACAACCAGCTTGGAATTCTTTCTTATCACTCCGGCCAGAATGTTTTTATGCAAAACTGAGTGTAAAGCAGATACAAACGGATTGAGATTAACTGAGAAAGCAAAACTATCGTGCAGCTTGCGATAATTTGTCAACGAGTTAATTTTACTGAAGCTCCAGTTATTGCTTGTCATGAAGGTCTTGCGGTTTTAACGAAGTGCACTCAATTTGCTTTGCTCGGACGAATTTAATTTTACATAACTTCACGTCGCTCGTGCAGACGCCACAAAGGAGAGAAGTGGCATAAAAACTCATTATCGTGCGTTCTAAAAATAAAGTCGCGCGCTCGAACAATGGCGTTTCATTACTGAAGTGAAAATGATTGCGTTCATCAGGCATTCAGCTCCCGGTTTTCAACTTGCGTCAACTCTCGTTGCGTCTCACATTTTCCAGCGCGATCGATTGTTGCATTTTGCCGTCGACTAGTGCGTAGTCAGACAATAATTTATGAGCCTTCCGATCGATATCAATAAAACTCAAGCAGCGAGAGAGTGGAGTTATGAGAAACTTGCAAGGCGAACGGAGGAAAGCATCATCCAATTATTTTCATTTAATGCGACGGCAGCGATTACACGCAGCGCAAATGTGTCTTAATCTTGATGTAAAGGAGGAGGAGGCAAAAAGAGGCCTAGGCATGACAACGACGACATGAAACAAATTATTTTTATGTCGTTAATGATGTGTAACGAGAGAATGCTTCTTGTTTCCGATTTAATTAAGGAATCGATCGATGTTCGATATGTGTTGCTTCGATTAGTAAGTGAACTTGAAAGTGCAGCGAAGATGCTTGACAACAGCGTGAGAAAATGCTTTGTTTCAGTGCCTTGTGCCCTATGAGAGCTGCACGACATTCTAACTGTCTTTCAGCGAGTGCAACGACATTTTTATCAGCCATGCTCGAACTGTGTCACATAATCGCGTTACAAATTTAATTTCAATGTTCCATAAACAAAGAGATTCCTCTCCGACAGCTTGAAAGCATAAACTGTCTTCATCACCGACACGAAACTTTTATCTCAAAATTTGTTTTCGTTCCCTCGCATTTGAAAAATCGATTGAGACATTCAAAGTCAATAAATTACAGGAGCACACCGCTTCGCCATCAAAGAGATCACGAAATTAATTGAAATATTAATTGATTTCGAAGCGATCGATCGATGACGATGAAAGGAAGAAACGCGCTCGGCCTAATCGCTACCGCCGTTTAAATATTCAAATTTCCAGATTCCGAGGCAATCATTTATCAATCGATTGTGAATCGAGATTGCGCGGGCTTTTCACTAATTTCTTTCGGCGTCTTCCGAACTTTTTCCTTATCAGCTATTTTATTGACTTCGGAATGGAAAGATTTCTCAATGTGATGCCAAATGAAAGAGTGAAGCTCTTTATTAACACGAATTTCGAATTATCCACACCCGATAAGCGCGACGCTGAAAGCCGAAGCCCGTCAGCATAATTTCAGGCGATATCTGGCGAGAGAGTGAAATCCCGCGGGAGGGAAGGCGTGTGACAGTGAAGTTTTTTCGCGGGATCGTCGTCGATAAAATATGCTTCGCACATACAAAAAGTTCTTAATTTGATAAAGCGAAGAAACATAAAGCGAGACATAAATTATTTGGCGCTGAGTCGGTGGGCGAGACGCGAGATACCAGCGGACTTCAAAAACTATTTAACACAAAATTATTCGTCGCGATTTGGAGCGCAATAAAATTTCTTTAATGAAATTTAACAATCACACACGAAAACGCAATAAATTAAAAAGTGCTGAGATATGTCGAGCTACCAAAACGCGAAAAAGTCCGACAGCGAGAACTCTAAATTATATTTGGACGTGGTAAATTAAAATTGCCTTTCGTTTAGATTCGTGCTCCTCATTCCGGTCGTAAATTATTTAATCTAATTACGATATTCTGCAGCGCGTTTGATTGAATTTTAAGTACTTCATGTGGCGAATAAATTGTTTTTCAGTTCAACGATCTTCCTTTTCGACTCGAAGCTGATTCCAGTTGAATGCCTGCAGGATGCGGACAAGCTTTAATTATTCACATCACTCAAAAACCAACAGACCTCTGAGCTGGAGAAAAGAAGTCAAAACATTTAAATCGAGCGACTAGCGCCTAGAAACAAATTCCTTGCTTCCTCTCGCTTTCACATTTAGCAATTTTGTTGCACAGCTTATTGCGTCTTTTATTAATCGAGTGAATGTCAAAATTAGCACACAACAAGCGTTTTGCTTCACGCTTGTTTGCCGAGATTTTAGCGTCCAATTACAGGTTTTACTCTACGTCAATCTATGAAATAAAATGCTTACTTAATTAAATAATTGATGCAATATATTCTGATCTCTGCTAATTGAGGAACAAAGCGACGATGTCTTCATCGTGACCACCGGGCAGCGCCTCAATCTAAGCGATTAGGTTCAAAGCCAATTGCCTAATAAACAGGCACTTAGCCGAGCATGTGAATTGCTTTATTAACTTATCTCCTCAAACGCCTTGCACAGGTCGACTTTACAAAGTCACAGCGATGGAACTGATCTCTCGTAAGTGTTAAACTCGACCGCGACAGAAGAAGACATTCACATAAATCGCGATAAATTCCTTTCGCTGAAAGAAACCTTTGATGTCTGTGCTTCGCGGACCCCCTTGGAATGTTCGCAAGTCATTCCGTTGAAGAAAGTCGACTTGCTCATTCAAGAAATGTAACAGCCGATCAAAGCAAAATGGATCACTGTCCATAACTCTTTTCGTCTCACTCACAAAATATGATTGGAGCCTTCGGGCGAGCGGTAGAAGTCTACAACTGGCACAGACGTTTTAAACTGTGAAGTAGCGTGGAGCTGGAGAGCAACAGCGATCTGTAATTAACCTTAAATGCTATAATTTATGAAATAGCAAATCATAAATCTTAATTAATAACTCAGTTTGTTGCGAAGATTGTAGGTTCACCTGTTTCCATTCTGAATTCAATTTTGCTCTTAAACGAGCCGACTCGACGACCAAGAGTATTTATTTCCAAGAAGTAAAATCCTTATCAGAACCAACGAAGAAATGTCATCTTAACGACTCTTCATTTGCATATTTATGAAGCGTCTAACATATCTGCGCCAAAAGCATTGCGAGGCATTCGCATAATTAAGTGACTGATTGATTGATGATCATTGAACTTTGAATCCGTTACGTTTGCGACTTCAGGTCATAAATCATCGCGAAAAAAGTGGCGATAAGTCACCTGAGTGATCAAAATATTTTGTTTGCGTCCCGAGCAAAAAACATCAAAAGAGATTTAAAGAGCTGCAGAGTCGTGAAGTTAGCAAAAAGTAAAGTTTTGTTTTCGTTTTCATCAGCGCGATTTCCATAAAAGGCATCAAACCTTACCTACTTATGGAAGATTTACTGGTTTTTAGTTGTTCCCTCCTTGCGTCTCGCCTCATCATCTCAGAATCTGTTACACTCACCTTCAGGTTAAGAAGCGATACGCGTCTCAGCCCCGACGTACGCTGGAGAAAGAAGTTATTAAATTTCATCCGTCCGCGATGCGGAATTTCAAGACGAGAGATGAAATAAAAATCATTTCAAAATATTTTGAGGATGGAGCGGCAAAGAACGATGTGAGAACGACGTGAAGATAAAGAGAACTTGTTCTTGTTTCTTAACTTCTTACCATTTCGTCTCCCGGTTATTGACTTGGTGCCTTCGAACATTCAGCTACATTCTCGAATCGATGGTCAGTTTAGCGCTTTTACTTTCCGTTTCGTGTGTTCCTCCTTTAGTTGTTCTTGAAGGGAGAACGATCGCTGATCAGTGCAAGCATTCCGCGTAGATAAATCGATACATGAGTCCGAACAATATCATTTACTTGGCAAGTAGCAATCTTTGAACTCTCGCACGCTCGTTCATCATCATTAATCACAACTATACGAAACTTCGAGCCTGCTTAGCGCATCTAAACACAATTACGAAGTTAACAGCCTCTAGCGCCACTGGTGCAAAAATTAATTCAAAATTTACATTTGCATTTGCCGCGCCGCATGACACGAATGAACTCTCAACCTCCGAGTGATATCGAATCAGCGTGAAATCACTTTCGAAACATCTTAATATTTATTGTTCGGTTCGGCTGTTTGCACAAGCCATCAAATATTAAATAGGAAAATGAATTGTGTTTGGAAAAGCATGAAACGGCGCGGGAAATTTCTCACGAACGCTGCTTGTTATTGTTTGACTCGCGGGGACAGAACAATTTTTCCTCGTGCCAGAAGAATTCCGTTTCAGTTGGAAGATAAAGTTCTAGCGAATATTTCATAGCCTAATGAGATGGGACTGTTCGATAGACGGCTCGGAACTAGGCTTATGAAGTATCATATCGTTCTCGTTCCAGTGCCGCTCAGCTGATGTTATCTTCACTTTGCAGCTTTGGAATCTTCGAGTGAAAACGTTGAGATTGGTAATTGAAAAAGTCCGAGCCAAGTAAAACTGAAATGAGCCCGAGGAGCTTTCGAGTTTATCTCGCTTAACAAGAAATTATTAAGAATCAAAAAGCTTGAACTCTCTCTCGTTACCGCGCCTGATATGTGTCTTCAATTGCGCGAGGTGAAAATTGCAGAGTGAATCAGACGATGCTTCTTCCACGTTAATCAGAGATTTGGTGTATAATTATTATTAGCATTGTGGTGCTTTATGCAGCTCAAACTCGGACCCAAAGTTGCCTCCAGACATTCTTTCGATTTGCTTGAAATTTATGCCTCGCTTACCACCTCTTAAAGTGCTTGTTACCTCTCCCGAGTACAATTCGTGTACTCACAATTAAAAGAGAATATAAATTTAATTAAATATGAAGTCCACGATGAAAGCTTACACAGACATCGCGAGATCTGTGCAGAAATTACAATTTTCCGTTCGCCTTTTGCCTTTTCCGATGGCCGAAGAAAAAACATCCGCCGATTGGCAGAGTCGCGTGCAATGTTTTCAATTAGCGGGGCATCTCGCACGGCACATTAAATTGTTGTGGCGAGCAAAAAATGTTTTGCATTATTATGAATCACATTCATTAAAGCGAAAAGTAAACAGTCCATTATTTATGAGTTATGATGTTGACTTAGGCTTGTGCATCAGCTTTCGGAACCGCTGCACAAAGATCGCTAAAGTTCAATGCTAAGCGACTCACCCTACCTCAATTTGCCAATAATACTTCATCGTTTTCTTTTTCTCGCAGCTCTAACAATGCCTACGAAGTTTAATTTTCCATTTCTATTCGATTACATTTGCAGCAAAGCGAAAAGTGTTGCAGTCTTGTTTCAAGCGAGATCTCTCCATCTCACGCGAAATAATTGTACTGATTACAATTTCGTGTAGAAGAAGAAACAGATTCCGTGTTTGCATTCGTGTTGCTTTGCTGGGAAGACCGGCGAGTACGAAGCCATAGATTCATCTCCGTCGCTAGCCAAAGAATTTACAAAGAATTCCTAAAAGAATGGAACTGCCTAACAAGCCTCCGTTGACAGTCAAACATTCCACGCTGACAAAACTCGTGGCGCTTGTCGTCGAGTGACCGCAGATTGCAATTCATTAAGTCAACGACGAATGAAATTGGAAATCAATGAAAAGAGCACAGAAATCAAAATGTTAATAGCAAGTCGAGAGGGAGATTTGCGAATTGCAAAACAAACAATCATTAAAACCACCAGCCAGGCAAACGAAATATTTTCCGTCGAAAATAAAAATTAAGTTAAATAATCGTGTAATATTAAATTCAATAGTCAATTGTCTCTCTGATTTAAATGTAAGTAAAAATATCCATCGTTATCGACTACAATTTCATTTTGAATTCTCCGTTCGGGAAAGGTCAATTGAAGTCTCGGCTCGCCTCACGGCTGGAAACTCAACAAACACGAGAGGGAAATTCGCAAACTTATTGGAATTAAATTATTTAATGAGATTATGTGTTTTAGGCGGATTACATTTAAAAATGTCACCGCTTTGCGTAAGAAAAGACTTTCGAGACTGGCTTCGGTGCCTTTGAGCTTTCCCTCCTCCGTTCAATCGGTCGCGCCGAATTGAATGAGAAATGTGTAATATTATCGCTCTGGAATGTAATGAGAGAGTTGGCCAGTCGACGTTGAAAGGAATAATAAGCTACTTAGCGTCTGTGAGCTTTCATTATTCAGCGCGACTGACTTCCTTTTTCGCCAGGTTGTCGACGCTTAATCGCCCAGTGCATGTCTCGCTCATGCAAGATGAGATCTCAGTCGTGCATTAAAATCGCCATTAGAATAAATAATTTACGCTCGATCTCTTCACATAAATCAGTCCATCACTTGCAACTGTAACAATTTATGTAAATTACGTGTAGCTTCGACCATAAGAGTTTCGCCAGCGAGTCGTGTAGCTCATTCGGCTTGTTCTGAAATTAGTATTGCTATCAGTTCACTCTTTCCTATTTAAGAGCTTGCAAACGCGTTGCATTCTTATGCAAAACGCGAATGATTTTCGTGTTGAAGTTGCGTTCGGTAAATTTCGCTATCGCGACTTACTTAAAGAATGTTTATGTCTGTTTTCTGCTCGCGGTTCGTGTTCGCCGGCTTTTCGAAAACGATAAGTGAGAGTCACGCGGAGGTCTTTGATTATTCGCTGATTATCATGCTAGAGGTTTCCTTTGCCTGCCGACGACCAGATTTTGCGCAACTTTAACCTCCTCGTCGTTCATTAATCTTTCTCAAAAGCGAGCAAACATTCCCCATAGATCACTGGATCGACAATGGAAACATTCTGCTCTACTCATACAACGTCTTCATTAGATAAACTTTGAATATTTTAATAAATGGTTGGCAATCAAGTTACTTCGCTTATTTCCCCTTCGGTGATTGATATATTTTTGTGCGCTTTGTGGATCGACGGACGAAGAAAAAGATTTATGGAATGGGAACTTTTCTCTTCTTCATCCTCGTGAGCTCTCTGAAATATTTTTGTGCTCGCTTCGAAAATGTAGTATAAATTGTGAGAACAAAAATATTTCGATGGGTGACCAACTCGATTGGATCATATGAGCGATACTTAATGATTGGTGATTCGATCTCGTAGGTTTGGCTAGCTCTTGCGTTAGCTGTAAGGATTGCTTGTCACCCTCTGGGCTTCGGAATTGCTCATCTTCTACTCAGGCAGTCTAATTCACTTGAAAAATGTCTTTTACTTCTCAATCTAACGTAATGTTATAGAATTAAACGGAACACCGCTTAAATATTACTTTCTCGGAGGTTTATTTTTGGGCATTGATCAACTAGCAATTGTTGGTTTCGGGCTCATTGGGCTGTGGGAAAAAGCTTTCAAAACTGTTTGTGGTTTTCTGGGTGAAGAAGGTGTAACACTGAAGCATGAATCAGTATCCTTTACTAATCAAAACTTAGCTAGTAGACATTCTTTACAGGCGACATCAAAATCTGATCAAAATTTTTCAAAAGCGTCGCTAATGCCGAGCAAAATTCCGTCTTAAGTCACTTAATAAACCGAAGATTTTTGGGCTACAATTTAATTAAAAGTCAGGGAATGTGGAATTAATTGTTACAGTTTGCATAATCAGGTTTGCGGTGCTAATTTAATTTGCCGAATCGCGAACCGTAATCTGTTTAATCTTTCGAAATCATCATAATTTAGAGATTATCGTAATAACCGCACAGGCGACTTTGAACTGATTTCTTCTTTTGATAATCGAAAACAACATTTCAAACTCGACAAATGACTTAATTTCTTTGATGTTGAAACTCAATTTGAGCATTTTCAGAGTCAGGCTGAGTCAGTGAGGCGAGCCGACAACCCTACAATTATGGGATGAGATAAGTCGCTGAAAGGCACTTGATTGAAGTTGATAAAAGTTTGAGGCTGGATAGACGAGAATCGAGACATTTGAAGCGATAATTATAGGTGGTTGTGATGTCAAGTTCACATTTACAACCTTTCCTTTCATCGCACGTTGGTTTCTTTGATCAAAATTCTAAGCACAGCTTTCATTACATCTTTAACATTGTTTCAATCAAACTCTCTCGAAGATAAAGCGTCGGATGTCAAAATACCGAGCCCCGAAAAAACATAACCGAGGCGAAGGGAAAATTGAGAGCGAAGGCAAAGAGTGAAACATTTCTCAACATCGCGCTATTTTAAATATTTTTGACACATTTTCATATTAAATTTCTGTACCTTCGATGGACTGAACATTCAAGACGCTCGCTTTCAAGACGCCGATAAAATGTTTTCTTTTGAGAAGCGGGAAAGATTCCGACGCAGCGAAAAGCTGTAACCTGCTGACAGCGAGAGGCGAGCTCAATGCGCACGTTTACTTTGTTAGCTTCGCGGCTCATCGACGGTAACTCGTTGCATCGCGAGACAGAGCGAGAGAAAGGGCAGGACATTGTTATGTCATTAAGTTATGACTTTCAACAAGTTTGTTTCATATTTTCCTCCTTCAAGATATGACATCAAGCTAAAGAAAGATCGATGAGAGCAGTTGAACGAGTAATGGAATTTAGATTATAATCGTTTGATAACTGGACAAGAAATTCTAGTTAAAAGCTTTTGATGGATGTTATTAGAGTCACTTTGACAATAGTAATGCGATCTCTTACATAGCAGACGGAGCGATATTAATGATGATCTGATTATTAATGTTAAAATGACATGACTTATACGAGTTTAAGAGCGCTTCGAAAGGAAATAAGCAGCCATAAGTCGAGTCTTTTCGCGGCTCCAATTGCAGCAACTTTAACGACACCAGTTCCCGTCTCATACAAAGCAGAACATCTAAATTATAAGCAAAGCGCTGCCATTTCAGTCATCGCCGCTTTCTTCGATTAATGATTGTGCTTATTTATTGGACATATAACGAGTAAGTGAACCATTTGCATCAATAAACATTAACATTTGCTAATCGCGGCGTGTCGAAAGCGCTTCGCAAGATAAGAGAATTTACTCCTTCGTTTGAATTGAATTTATGTTAGAGTCGAGACGGTTAATGATTTCATCGGAATCGCAGACAGTGATTTGTCAACATATTGTCGTCTAAATAATTAATGTTTAGTCCAATAAATATCGTGAGAGAAGATCTTTAATGAATTCAAAAGTTTGTTCAGTTACCTCGAGGCTGAACTCGAGCTAGAACTTGTCATTGCTTGTTAAAAGTGGGCGCTGTTGAAAGTGCTCAGGTCGGCAACGAAGACGGTAATAAGGTTGATCTTTAAAGTTCAACTGAGGTCTGCAGCTGTTGTCTGTGTTATTCAAATCACCGAAGGTAAGGGTGACTAAGGTGGCGACGGTAAAGCGTTAAGCAAAAATATGAAGCTAAAAAGCTGGCGGAGCTAGAAGCGAGGCTTCCAATTTATCATAATTTATTGATCTCACAGCAGTTTTAAGATCACAAATTGGGTACAAATCATCGTGGAGCGAGTCGCGCTTTCAAAATTCGTATAAATTAAATTCAAACCTCGTAAGATTTTTCAATCATCAAATATTCGCAGCATGATCCTTTGTCGCTGGTGAATAAAAGCAACTAATTATCGGCCAAATTAATGCTTCGTCGAATCTTTTTATGACTTTTTAATGGCCTTAGCGAAGCTGATAAAATGTTTTCTCGCCCGAGAAGTCGCGCTCGTATTTTATTAGAAATTTGAATTCCTTCGCTTTTGATTGTTTCTCTTGAATTTCTTCGATGAAATTCTGGTTTGTGCCTTCTGATTCCCGAGTCCGATCAAGTAAATCAAAGAAACATTAATAACTTGGCGCACTCGCCGAGAAACACGGTCGAGTGATTAATTAACGCGCGCCGCAATCAGGTGTAATTTAACAAAATGAAATATTGTGTACAATTGTTTATTGTCTCCGTTCCTCTCCACCTCGGATCGAATCGCGAGTTCTGTCGCGAGGCTTCATGTTCAACATCAGTTCGGTTTTTTACGCAATGCAAAATGCAAACATGCTCGAAAATTAACTTTAATTAATTACAATGTCGACCGAGTTCGTAGCGATGCAGTTGGGAGGCTAGTGAAGCGTGAAGCGGAACGTGATTAATGGATTGTGGCTCGCGTCTAACGAGTAAGCTCGATGATGCCGCGGTAGGTCGCGATGGCGATCAGGTGCATAAGTCAGCGAGCTTTCGCATTCATTTTAATTATTTCCAGCGACATGGCAAGACTAGCCCAGCGAGAGACAGCGCCGATGATTTATCAATTTTCTCTCTCTTTATTTGCGCAACTCATGAATAGCGACGCCGTAAAGTTGCAATAAACATTTTATGCCTCTTGATCGCGGTGAGATGTTTTCTGCAGACAGTGAAGAAAACAAATTTTATCTGTCATCATTTATTCAATCTGATGATGGCTCTTGAATTGTCCCAGCAAGAATCCAACTGTAGGCAACAGACTGCAGCCATTATGATGCACATCTCATTCGCAACGGATTCACTGAATTATCCAATCTGTCTTCGCATCTCGACGAAGCGGCCGCTGCACAAAATTCAATTAAAATCGTTTTAATCTCCAGTGCTGATGGAATAATGAGGATAAATTGATTTGAATGGTGTGGACGAGCTAGACAACAATAAAGTTGCAATCGTGCTTCTTGGCGGCCGGTAGCCAACCGCACGACAAATTGATTTTGAAATTTACATTGAAATCTCTCTTGTCTTCAACCTGATAGCTCTCATTAGCCTTTCAACGGACGAGAAAAATGATTCAAAGTCTTTCCCGGCGAGCGATTATCTCGCAGTCACGAACGCAGTTCACCTGATTGAGTCCACAGCGCGAGGAGAAGTAACACGAGATAAACTCTTAAGAGATCTCATTAGAAGATTTAATTGGTCATTTGAGACGCACGAAGCTGTTGGAGCAAGGCAGCCGAAAACCTCACAGCATCGAGGCATGAAAATGTTTGGACAGCGAGTTGGAAACTAAATATCGCATTTAAAATGCCACGCGAGCGAGCCGACGCGGTAAGATTGATGAGTAGGTTCGAAGAAAGCCTTCAGGGGGCTTAAATTCTTAAAATTCTCGTCAGACGATCAACTCAAAATTAGTGTCTCGATCAGAGGCTTCAATTGGGTGAGAAAGTGGAGACGTTTGGGTATCTCGAGTGAACCCACTTCGACGTCGTTGTCAAATGAAACCCAACGGTTATCAATTTTCCCACATTTCCGACACTCGTTGCCCTTCCGCGTTATTGCCAGCCAATTTGCTTGTTACTGTGTGCAAAGAATTGCACATTTTATTGCAGAAAAAATCATAAAACACATTCGAAGCCGGAGCTGATAAGACGAATGTAAAGCGTTCCTTCGCTTCTCGCTCGCTCTTTGCCGGGGTCTAATGAATGCTATCATTTTTATATTCAATTGTGTGGAACTTTTTTTCTGTCGGCGAACGCTTTTTGTGCTAAAGCAAAAGACTTTATCAGGCGAACGAGAGGCTGTGAGATCGACCGTGTTTCTTGTGGAGCGACGGAGGTAATTTTGTTGGTTATTTATGTGCTTTGTGCGGTGCTGGAAATAAACAAAGCCTCAGTTTCTTGCTAGTCCAATTCCTATCTGATGGTTATTGTCTTTAATGTTCTTTATGCAGTCGAAGCGAAGCGAAAGACCGAGCAGTTTATAAATTCAGGTTGTACGCTTGATCTTGACTGATGGTTCAGAAACAGTGCAATAATGAGCAATGCGAGAACATGACAATCAGCTGGAGGAATCAATTTCGAATGGAATTTGAAGTTATGGAGCTAATGGTGGATGCGGTCAATGCTTCAAGATGGTTAGAGAATAACAAGAGCCCAACTCGTTACTGAGAAGGTCACGTGCTTCTCGCACTACCCCCAGACACATCTTGATTTCCCAAATGCCAACGAAACTCGACTCTTCAAAGTGTTTAAAGAAACTTAATGCATTCTCCTTTATTTGACAAAGGAAGGTGATAAGAAAAATGTCGTTCGCAAAAAGAATATTCGGCAACGAATTGGAAACGTGTTAAGAAATATTCGCTGGCGCAATCGGTGATAAGGAAGCGTCAACAAAAGATTCATAAAATTCAATAAACCGCCGAAGCAAAAACAAAATTTCATAACTGGCTGCGGGAGAAATCATAATGGAATTCCACACCGAATCACTATCGACGTGATGTCATCGGATCGTTTGTTCCATTCCTTCGAAACGCCTTAAAATTCACATTAAATTTGCACAATAAAACTGCAAGACTGTCCTTCAACCGATCCCCTGCGCATCCGATGGATCACACAGCCTGACGCGACGAGGTCGAAGTAAATCAATCTCACAATTTCTCTTCAATTACCCAACGACGATCAGTGCGCGACACCGAGCCGCAGCCAGAAATTATACAATTTTCTCCAGTCTTCTTCCTTCTCGTCGGAGAACCGTAAAAAATGTTTTATTCATTCAAATTTTTATTGTTTCGCCTTTCCGAAAATGAAAACATTTAAAAGACTTTTTTTATTCATTATTCGATTCTTTTGTCAATAACTCAACGATAAGGCGATTCGCGAAGTGCACGTAATCGCCGTGGAATGAATAGCCATCAACATGTTGGACAAATTTTATGCCCTTCCACGACCGCGTGTGTACGTTGAGTTGTCTGTTTTCTCGGCTGTCGCTTAAGCTCTCTTATAATTGACGATTAAGCAAATAAATATTCACATAGCCGAGCAGCTGAACATGCATAGCGAGCACTGCTGCGGTGAGGAGCTTTATGCAAATCATACTCGATTCAACGTCCAACCTGTGAAGCTGCTTTCAACAACTTTCGTTCGCAGTTTTTTTCGTATTCGAAACTGGAGAAGGAGTCAAAGCGATTGTCCATGAGTCGCCATACTTCTTGCGAATTTAACGACCCGTTGAAATTTTCAACTTAAAACGGTGAACCTTTCGGCCTTAAGTGAGTGAAAAGTTTTTGACAAATCATTTTGGGATGTAACTCGAGACGAGAGCAAACATAAATTGGGTGGTCGCAGCTCATTCGCGGGCTCATCGACGTTCGACACCTAGACAAAGTTTACGATTTGTATTTCGAATCAAATTAGGGAAAACTCAAGATTTGGAGCGAATCAAAGCCTTGGTAACTCTATAACATTTACGACAAAAACTCAAAATGTCAAAGCATGTTTTCAATTACTAAAGCTCGGTTTCGACCAACTGATTTATGCATGAAACTTCTTCATTACAAATGCGAGCGCAACAGCACGACTGCATTCTCCACAGCTTAATTGCACCGAAGCTCATAATTCTCAATTTGTGACTTATTGCTCACGGGATAAAGATCAAGTCCGTTCGGCAAGTGTTTCATCTTCTCGCGCAGAGACTTTATTCGAAAATTATTGCATTTGAAATCTGATCTGCTTCGCTCGCTCGTTTATCTCCTCCAAGTTGCATTTCAATTCTGCTGGCGTTACCCACAAGATGCTCAACAATATGGCAATAACTTACGGTTGTGATCTTACTTAACGAGCTATTTAGCGGGGCTTACTTTGGGTTTCAAGTTTCGAAATGCTCCGAGCTGGAGCATTAATCTTAAATGTTTAAATTTACAGCTAATTTTTGTCGCTTGGAATTAAGATCTGACTATAAGATTTTCTAAGACTGAGTTGGGTCGCCTGCGGTTCTGTGTCAATATCTCGTTACTTGAACTGCATGAGTAAGGAGAAATGCTAGAATCTATCGGATGTAGATAAAGCTCATTCAAGCCGAACCCCGTTTGAATTTTAATTATGCTTCTCTTGTGGCAACATCTCAATTAAACAGCGAGAGCAAATGAAGACATGAATAAATCCCGAAGCGAAGAAGCTCGTTAAAGAATCAGAGCGAAATGTGTGCTCGCAATGTTTAATAATTTCCTGGGACACGTTCAGCAATCACGTCCAGGGAAAGCTTCCAGAGAATTCTTACTCGTCCCTCGGATGCTTTACACGACTTATAGTAGAAGCATGTGGTATAAATAATGGCATCGATCGATAAGTTTGAAGTTTTAATTAAAAATGTTTCCATTTTCTCGGGCGCCAAAGCTGGCGAGGCCCTAACGTATTTATTACAATGTGGAGCAATATCGGCAAGTAGGTAGCCAAGCGAAATTAATGAGGCAAATTGGAGGGAATTTTAAAATGTCGCAGAATTTTTACGCGACTGCAACGACAAAATTCCGCGAAGCGAGTCCAATGCCGGTGCGGAACCTTTTGGCTTTAATTTATCTTGTGGATAAAGTCAAATTTAAATGTTAAAACCGCGGGCATAACTCGAAAAGAATGATCAAGTTGTTTGCTTTGCCAAAGCAAGCTTGTGCAACTCAACGTGGAACACGTGCTTATTATTTTAATTTTCGCAATAATTGTCAATTAATCATGCTGCTTAAGCAATTGTTAAGCAACAGTCTCTCACATTTCTTTGAATCGAGAAGCCGGAGAGGAAAATTTTCGATCACAAGTTTAGAATTCTGACAACAGAGAGAACGAGCCCACGCGGCTTCTCGCATAAATTTGTCCAAACAAATGCTCAGCGACCACCATATAAGGTCGGCAAAATATCTGTAGATTAGCGCTTGTTCTCGCCGGACAAGAGAAGCGTTTGACGAAGCGAACTATCGGAAGTAGACGAAGATATTCCGTGTGGGCGCTCTAAGTTATTTTCGAAGCAAGCAAATGAGCGTCATCGATTTTTATATGTTCGCGGTTCTTTTGAACGCGATTTGAACACTTCAATTAGATCGAATTAGACAATCCGTCGAGGCGTATTCATTGAATAATCTGGAGCATGTGGAAAGCGACTGAGTGATTTCACAAGCTTTCGTCAAGTAGCTAAAGAGTCTATCATGATATCGATGCCTAAATCGAGTTTGCTCAATCGAATTCAGAACTTTGCAGTCTCCTCTAATGCACTCGAGACTTCTCAGATTGATTTCAGATCAACTCTACCTGCAATTGGTTTCTTCACTCGACTTCGAGTTGCGATATTTGCATGAACCACTCGGCGCCTCGTCACGAGTTTGTTTTGTTTGTCGCTGTCCAAAAATGGCCATACGCTCCAATAATAATTTCGTAAACAACTTTTGCGCTTTTCGCACTTGAGAATTACCTGCGACAAACTCCTGGCAGACTAATGAGAAAGCCTTGACTTAAATTGTTTGTTATTTACGCTGTCGAGTGTTATGGTTATTCGATGATACTTTTCCATTTTTTTTCTCGTTATTCTACCGTGCGCTTCGAAGTTAATATTTCATATACCAGATTGATAAACCGAAAGGAACAATTTTCCCGGAAAAACCTTTGGAGACACGAGAGCTGAAAAGTGAGGGTTGATAAGATTGAACATGATTCATTTATGCGATATTATTCTTTATTTCTCTTGAGACTTTCTTTTCATTTTCGGAACAAAACCTTTTTTCATTTTCATATCGAAGACTTACAAGAAACTTGATTTCAAAAGACGTAATTCCTCGACTCTTCAAAGACTTGAAAACTTTAAAAGAGTCTGAAACAATCGAGGGCAATTTGTAAAGTGGAAAGTAATTCTTTCATCGTTTTTCCGTAGATTTTCCACGAGAATTCCAAAACAAAGAGAAACTTTTTAAACGTCAAATTTGTAACAAATCAATTGATCGATCCGTCTCGCCCTCTTAGGCCATCCATAGCATCTCTATCATTTTATTTTGACTCGAAACTAAAAGGACCCTTAATGGAATACTTTTTTAATCGAGAATTTTCATCTTTTCTCTCGTCAAAGCTTTTCGCGGAATTCTCAAAATAATTTTCTTGATTCTAAACGATTTATTGTTAACACATAAAAGGGAAAAGTGTGGCAAACCATGCGCACTTGTCAGCCGAACGCCGGCACTAGCCCAGTGGTCAGAGCTTGTTCAAAACTGTTCGGGTGACGGATGTGGTCACTCTGGCTGCCATAGAAAACTTCTCGATTCTCTAACCAATGAGTCGAATCAGAAAATGCTCAAAGAAGGAAACGAAGCAAACAACTTTAATGGAAAAGCTAAGTACAACTCGGTTGTTCTCCGTGTAAATGCGAAAAATTTGTAAATTGTGAAATGGAACTTGTTTTATATTCTAGCTAATTCACTTTCTTTAGTTTTTTAAACTCTTTGAAATGTAATCGATTTAAAAACCAAGCGCTCTCTTATGCTTTAAGTTGATGCTCCAAAATCGTCTTCCTCGCTCGCTATAACAACTTCTTCGTCATTAGCAATAAATAACTTCAAATCTTCTCATCGGTTTTCAATTAGCAGTTTAAGTCTTAATTACAATAGTTCTTGTTAACATGGAGTTCATTCTTTAATCTTAAATTGTGAGACTTTATTTCATCTTGAAGGTCTGTCGTGTGGAATTTCTTTGGATTCTTTGGAACTGTAAGTTTTAAGATTGAGAAAAATCTGAGAACTACTAGGGGGAGAAGGAGGAGGCGGGACGAAGCCTTATAGCTCAGGATCAGTTTGTGCGTCAACAAATGCACTACAAACTAATTTCTCTCGAAACTTTGCGGTCTCTTCAGCTTCGGCAAGAGCTGACGCTTCAGTCGCCTCGTCATGGTAATTAGGATTTTCTTGTTCGCTTTATTTTCTTATTGAGGAATTATTTTTAAAAATGTTGAGGACTAAGACCTTACGATGAAAATGCTACAAATTTATTCAAAGACTCGACTGATTTTTCGCAATAAATATGAATTTCTCTTTCATCTCCTTCTCTAGACTTCAAAGGAGTAAATACTTTTGCTTTGTTCTGTTCAAGGAAATTTTTAAAACTGTTAAACTTTGTTCTTCTTTACCCGCTTTACTTGTTGATGGAGCTAAAGCCGAGCGTCCGAGGACCGCTTCTGTGAACGTGAATGTTCTGCCACTTACCGTCGCGTTTCTGCCAGACTCGAGTCTCTTCTGACTGATGCGAGTGAGCCATTCCAGTTTGTCTGTGAGTGGAAAGCAAACAGTTCGGTTAACGATCGTTCAGGCAATTTGTAAGCAGAAGTCTCACTTGTCAACAAACTGTGTCAATCTAACGTAAGCGATGCACGCTGTTTCATCGCTGAGCAGATGGACATGCGGGTTCAATATCGTGGTGTTGATGGCCCGATAATTTTTACCCAAAACTGTCGACGAGGAATCTTTCAAGTTAATTGAGTTCAGTTGACGATTGTGGCACTTACCGTTTTCGAAATAAAATTTATGGAAATCCATTCCCTCGACTAAGTTTCCCATCGACTCGGGCTCGAATGCCGTCAAGTGCGGATCACAAATCTTCCTGCGAATCAGTTCACTCGAGTTTGCTCTTGACAGTCTGATAGAATCTACTCACGTGTAGCCGCTGAAATCGCCACTGTTGATGGTCTCGATCAGCTGCTCCGTCACTCTAATGATTTCTTGTCTTCTCACTCTGACGCCGTCGTCTTCATCGATGTGGTTCGAAGTCTCTGGCGACTCTTTAACCTTCTCATCTGAAGAGTCCTTCGCTTTCGCGATGACGCTTTTGCCTGTCCGAAATGTTTATTTGATACAAAAGTTCTATGAAAATAGGGTTTGGGACAGAGGGGTTGAAGGCTTACTCGAAAAGTTCCGCGTCGCTAGCATTGTGGTAAGAATGGCGCCCTTCAATTTCCGCCTTGCGTTGAATTTCTTCAGGCAATCGACAGTCTCTTGACGATGAATTGCGGATGCGACACGTTCACGTTGCTGGAAGGAATCGAGTTTCATTTTAATTTCACGAGTGAGACGAAGGGGAGACTCACCGAGATCCATGGGTGCTTTAGAGCTTCAGTTGCGGTGATGCGTTTGTGTGGGTTCACAGTCAACATTTGATTGATCAGGTTTTTGGCCTCAGATGTGACTGTGTCCCACTCGGGCTATGGATACTGTCGAGAAGAGTAAATGAGGCAGTTAGACTCGAGTGGCTTAGTCGTCCCTAGAGATTCCTTACGTCATAAGTTCCTGCCTTGATTTGTGCGTATAATTTGTGTTGGTCCTCGTCCCAGAACGGCGGGTAGCCGACGAGTAGAATGTAGAGGATGACACCGCAAGCCCAGATGTCGACGGGCTTGCCATACGGCTCCTTCTTCAGTACTTCGGGTGACAGATAGCCCGGCGTGCCAGCGAATCCAAACCACGCTTGCTGCTCATTCTGCAACTCGATCGCCAACCCGAAATCAGCCAATTTCACAGCAGCACCTTTCATTTTACTAGCTAATAGAAGATTCTCGGGCTTCAAATCTCTGTGCACGATGCCATATTGATGACAGTGATGGACCGACTCGAGGATTTGTTGGATGCACTGCGAAGCATCAGCTTCAGAGTAGAACTCGCGAGCCACAATGTCCTCGAACAGTTCACCTCCAGTCACGCTGTCGAAGGGAAGGAAATTTCAATTAGAGAAACTCGAAAAGGGTTCGACGACGTGACACTCACAGATCAAATATGAGATAGTGGAAGTTCTCTTCTTGTATGCTATCGTGCAACCGGACGATGTTCGGATGCTGAAGCTTACGACAAACACGCGCTTCTCGTTCCAACTTCTGGAAGTCACGTGACGTTAACTTTTTGGTGTTGATGATTTTCGCAGCAAACTCGAGGCCCGTCGACTTCTGAACGCATCGCTTGACAATGGAAAATGCTCCCCTGCGAGTAATCAAAGTCGTTACTGAATAAAATGTTGGCGAACAAATGAAAACGAAAACTTACTTTCCCAACTCTTCCTTGATGTCGTAATTGTCGGACATCCGAGTGCAAACTGGCATCGACATCTTGTCGGACTTTTGGAGCAATTTACCAAGCGGAATAAAGCTTAAGAATTCGACCTTAATCTTCACGAAGTTGTCAGAACACTAGTCACAATAAACGGAGGTTCTTCCTTATCTACGGCGCACCAAAGCTCCTGCTTTCTTTATGGGATTTAATTATTCAGCAACAGCTTGTCTGTAAGCTGGATTCACTGCCTTCCCTTCTGTCGTCCTTATGGCAGTCGCCTCTCTAATTTGATTTACAAGGATAAAGTTAATTATCTTTCAAAATCTTTATCCTTTTGCCGCTCTTAGCCCACAAAGCCTTCTTGTTGACTTAACAGCATAATGGGAATTGAGATTTTCCCTGGAGCAAACTCATTTGCAGCTCTCGTGTTTGTAACGAGAAAATTGCAGAGACGCTTCAGACTCGCTGGAGAGCTGACGAAGAAGTATTTTGTCGGCGAAGCATTTTCAAATGAAAAAGATTTCTCTGACGAGATTATTCAATTATTTAATAAAAATCGATCGATTCATCAGGCTGATCTAATCGGAAGCTCGCTCGGCACACTAACGAGGAAATTTCTGTCCGTCAAATTGAGATTTTTCTCGTTAGTTGAATCGAGGCTGGCTCTTGAAACGTTCTGAATCCCTAACGGACTTTTATCGACCACGTGCTCATTTTGGCGAGCTCAATTTGAACACGAGTCCGATTTCAATTGGCAGCGAGATCGTCTCTCAAACCTTCACATCTTACGGACCTCGATAAAATAAAAAGTGTCTCGTAAAAGCAAAGTTTAATAATGCAAAGTCGTAAAGCTTTCTTTCTCCCCCCTCTACCTCCGCCTTCCCTTCGAGCGGTAGTTGTGCCAGTTGGATGTGTACTTGGACCTAAAGAATTTATGCGGCAGCGAGGAAATCATCGCCAGAATGCATGAGACGAAAGTAACTTCCTCCGACTTACACTGACGAGTGTAGGTGAACCGAAGCTTTGGCCTACATAAATTATTCATGCAGGATACGAAGATACATTCTTGCAGCTGAAGTCATAATAAATGAAATTTTCCACATTGCAAAGTGATACGAAAGTTGGGGGAGCGCTTACACCTCCCAGGCTGGCCTGAAGGGGACGACGAGAGAGTTCAGCATTTTTCCAGCGAGGATTCACACTACACACTACTTGTGGTTAATTTTTTATGGTAACGTCTCCTTGCTTTTCCACATACTGCGCTTGGCTGTGTTAGTGGAAAAGTCAGGAAAATTATCGCAGAATGTGATGTGGCAATCGACGAGGAACTTTCTTCTTATCGTCGTCAAACGATTGCTCGAGCCAGCGAGAGCTCAGCGTATAAGAAGTTGATCGCTTCGAATGATAATCCGCAATCATGCTCTCTTCCCGCTGACTAAGTAGTTTAATCTATTGATTTTTCATTAAAAATTTTCCTCTGAACTTCGCTGGCGAGAATTTTTTCGGGGCTTTCGGAAGTATTGATAAAAGTTCTACCCAATCGCTGTCTCATGTTTAATGGAAAAGCTGCTCGTGAATTAATGAGTCGAGCTAAAGCTACGAGGCCAATTTGAGCGACGTTGTTGTTGTGAGCGGAGATAATTAATGTTTTCCCTTCGCTTCGAAAATTGAGACTTTCGCGTGCTTTTTTCTGAAAACTTTTGTGCTCTTCACCTTCAGCAAACAGCCACGGCAATTGCCCAACGGATTTCACTAACTTTCAGTTACTTTCAATCACAATTTTCACAGTTTGAAACTTTCACCTCCCGACCGCGCTAGGATTGGGGAGAATTTTTATGAAAACTGAAAAAAGGGAAGAAAATGTGTGTCAAATCCACGACAAATATTTCCAGTTCCAGTCGCGCGAGTGAAAGCTCGCATGCGTTGCTGGAAAGTCTCCGAAGGAACTTTGTGATGGAATGTAAACAAAATCGAGGAACGAACGTGCTAAATTACTTGTTGAATTAATAGAACTTTTATGGGAAATTTTAATGAAAAATATATCCGACGGAGGAAGTTTAGGAATTTCATGCTGCTTTTGGTGTACAGAGGAAATTGGTTGTCAGCGTGGGTGGCACTGCTAGTTCAGCAGTTTTTCAAGCTGCTCATTACATGAAGTAGAGAAAAGAAGTTTGAAGGAAAAGACTTTAAACTTTGACAAATTAACTTGACAATTTCACAAGTGGAATTTCTGATCTCTGAGAGTTAAATTCGACATTTGCTCGAAAGAAAATATTTTGAGCTTGGTTAGCTTTAGAAAAAGCTTTCAACTCAAAAGCTCTGTTAAGCTTAGCATTTGCTCAGTAAAAGCTCTCAAGTGTCTGAGCTAGCGAAGCTTCCAATTTGAACTTTGATTTTCCGCGCCATCTTTCGACGAATTCAGTTCGTTTTGAAATAAAATTTTACGTTAAATTTTGTAGAAATTATCAAGTTCAGACCAGAACAACGAAGTGAATTTTAGTTTTTATTAACAAGAACTTGAAGCTCTACACAGTGCTGGATGACTGCCCTGCTTTCTCGGTCGCAGCTGCAGACATTTTCTCGTGGTGTTCCTTCACTGCCAGCTGCCCTTTGGATAAAGTTTGACCTGTGCTGATAGCTCTGGATCTCATCTCGTCCTCGTTTCGCTTGTTCACTGACTTCGTGATGGCCTCTTGGAGCTTCAACTTGCCGACCATCTTCTTCTGAACTGGAACACCTGGAAGAAACAATTTCGTGAGCAAGCAGAACCCAAATATTTCTTCAATTTTACTCTTTCGCTTCTGGAACGCAGAATTTTTCTTGTTGGTTTTGTTGGCCTTGGTCTTCGCGTTTGCCGGCAGCTTCGCCTTGATCTTGGTCTTTCCTTGGGCCATTTTAAATCACAGATTCCAAAATAAACACAAGGCGCACTTGTGGTGTCCGAACTACAATTCGTTCTGAGGGTTTGCAGCGCCAAAGCGACGAATTCCACGCGCCCACCAAAACAACCAAATCGTGCTTGGGAGATAAATTGAATTCACAGACCGCTGCAACCTTTCAACGATGACAGAACCAACTACAAGCACCAGCACGAAGGAGTCAGCCACGAAGACGTCGATGGTTTACGTCTGCTCAGGTTTGTGAAGCTTCAATCCAATTTCTCCGGCAAATTAATCGAAATCGCGTTTTGCTTTCTAGAATGTCACAACGAGAACGAAATGAAGCCTCGAGATCCGATTCGTTGCCGTGAGTGCGGTCATCGCATTATGTACAAGAAGAGAACAAAACGTTTGATCGTCTTCGACGCTCGCTGAAAACTTTAAAATAAAACCTAAACTAAGTTGATCATTCGAAAGCCATCGACTCATTTTATTCGCTCGACTTTACAGCTTCAGCTCAGCGTGAAAAGCCATCGAAGGATTTAGTTAAAAGGCTTAAACCAAGGTCCGCTTTTCGGTCCAGGCTTGTTTCGACCGCGCTTCTCTCTTTCTCTGATCGGAGGAGCTTTGTCGATGCCACTGGCCATTGAAGATGTTCCGCTCGTGGACATCATGAACTCGCCGTCTTGCTCCTCGAAGTTCTGGGGCTGCGACGATGATTGCTTCTTGATTTTAGCGCGAACTTCGACCAGCTGAAATTGACATTATGAGTGGAATGAAACGACAGCAGTAAGTGGGCAATTACCTGTTCCTCCAAGCTCTCTTTGTGCTTCAAACGTTTGACCTTCTCAGCATTTGCGTTCTCGATCTGTTCCTGCAAGCAGCTCGAACAGTTCTCGCACGACTTAAGCCATTCTGAGAGAATGTTGACGATGTCTTGGATGTTCTCTGTCTGGATGTCGCGGGCTACTGCGTAGTCGATCTCTAGCTGGCGGTTCTTCTGGTCGAGCTTCCCGTTGATCAGTTCAGCGTAGATCGCTTCAATGATTATATCTTCAAGATGCCGAACATTTTTCAGATCGAGTTCGACCATCAGCTCATCGTACGATAGCGTCTTTCTTTGAGTAGCTAGCGTGAGGATTGTGAGATGCTTCAGCTTCTTATCCATCACAGCAGACAGCGGAATAATCTTGTCTCTCTTCTCCATGAACTGTCGATAAGTCCCGAAGGCGAACAAGTTCATTGTGTTGTAGAATTTCTCAAACTCGCCAGATTTTAACTGGAATGGTAACGGGATTGTGACGAATTCGTGACGGTTGTACCTGGTATTCGTTGGCTTACCTCGTCAATCTCCTTGAGGTGCAGAAATTCAGAGAAAGTGTTGAAAGCTGGATTCTCAATAATCTCGACGACAGTTTTCGCGACTTCAGCCTTACTCATCGCTCGCTCCTTGAGCGTCTTGTGGAACTGATCGTAGGTTGTCTGTTGGATGCTTTGTGCGACCTCCATTGCGCTCATGATTTGATATTTTTGTTATTTAAAGTAATTTTCCGATTTTTTGTTGTTGTGGGTGCGAAACTAAATAAACTTTTGAATTTTTCCGTTAAATTCTGTGCTCAAATTCAAATTTACAGTTAAATTTTTTGCTATCGCTTCAGAGGGCGAAAACTACGCGAAAGCAAATGAAAAAAATAAACAAACGAGAAACTGAAATAAAAATTAAAAATGTCGATGGATCGCGTAGTTAAAATAATGGATACTGTGTTGAAGATGGACTTCGAGCTGTCCTTCTCAGATATATCGGTTTACCGGCCTGATTTGGAGGATCTGAAAGTGAAAAAGTTTCAAGCCGAAGTTGAAACTTTCTTCGGCTCATTGACGACCGAATCGAAGGAAGCCGCGCTCCTAATGTACATTTCCAAGTGCAACAAGTGTAACATGAGCCAGCTGAAGATGTTTCTTGATACTTTGGATCTGTTGGTTCGAAATAATGTGTTGGGAGCTCGCGCTGTATGTGAGCAAATAATCAGCAGCGAGAAATTGGATTTCACGAACGAACTCTTCTTCGTCGAGTGCTTCAAGTTGATTAAAAAGCTCATCGGTGGCGTAGATTACAAAGGAGTCAGAGAAATAATGAAAGGATGTCGAGAGAAGGCCAACAGTTTCCCCAGCGAATTGTCAACAAATTGCATTCCTCAGCTTATGAGCGTTTGCGATGTTTTGAAGTACATTTTTGATCGGAACGCCTGTCTCCTACCTGCATACTTCATTATCACTGAGCTTCAGAAGCAAGAGAATTCACACGTACATTGGGTGAGTAGATATTTTCATTCAATCCAGTCGAAACTTATTCATTACCATTCAGAAAATCTCAAATTTGACTGCGAGTTTCATCGAAGAGTTCATCAATCTCGCTCAAATGCTAACAATCATTGGCCACTCTTCAATGTATCCTATACTCGAACCCGCCTCTGCCGCCGGCTATGGAGAAACAACCAACCCATGGCGGCTCGATCCCAACACGTTGAAGTTTACAACACTTAAGGGCAACTTGCCGTATGATTCCGATCTGACTCAACCGCAAATTGGCCTCTTGCGATATGTTTTGCAACAACTCTACAGCAAGGAAATGGTCTGCTCTATGCTTAATCTCCAAAAGCAACGTTCTGCTGTTTTGGAAGAACAGATTGTTTGGCTGATTATCCTTGCAATGGAACGAAGCGAGCAAGAGTCAGCAATGAGCTTCAAATCAGACCCAAATGACTCCA
Source organism: Smittia sp. YW1114-2 (assembly GCA_033064975.1). Classification (NCBI taxonomy): domain Eukaryota; kingdom Metazoa; phylum Arthropoda; class Insecta; order Diptera; family Chironomidae; genus Smittia; species Smittia sp. YW1114-2. The sequence goes on along the minus strand of CP093834.1, from coordinate 9,588,811 downwards.
CTCCCACTCACAATCAATGGCTGTGGCTTCATCTCTCCTCTCAGCTTATCTACTTTGTGCTTTTTCAATGCGCTGCATTTCCAAACATTGTTAACGCTCTACACGAAAAGCTAGCAACAATGAATCTCCGAAAGGGAAGAGATGATCTGATGTGGTCTCTGTTACAATACATCAGTGGAAGCATTCAACGAAATGCACTCTCCAATTTTCTGCCTGTCCTGAAGCTCTACGATATCCTGTACAACGAAAAGGAACCGTTGCCCGTTCCCGACGTCAAACTGCCTTCAAGCACGAAGAAGATTGCAGCGACTTGCATCTATATTCATCTGCTTAAAAAAGCTCAGCTCGAGAACCTAACAATGAGACCGATTCCTATCGCTCTTAGAAAGCATTACGAGTTTTTGCAACACTTGTCATCGTCACAAAATCAAAACCTGAGCATTGGCGAGGATTACATGGTGACGTTACTATGCAACGCTTACTCAACGAACCAAGAACATTTCTCTCGACCCATGAGCGCACTTATTGACACGATTCTAATGCAGAACAAAGCCCCAACGCAAGTTGTCCAGCAACCACCTCAACCTGCCCAAGCTCCGATTTCAATGGTTGTCTTGGATTCGTTAACAGTCCACAGCAAAATGTCTGTAATCCACTGCATCGTTAACAACATGATGAAGCAGGCGGAGACCAAAAGCACGATGCCGAATCTATCGCCGAGCATTTCGCCAGCGCTTGTCGAAACGTATTCGAGACTGTTGGTTTACACCGAGATCGAATCGCTTGGGATCAAAGGATTCTTGAGTCGTTTGCTGCCAACGGTATGCAAATCTAACGCCTGGAGTATTCTCTACACGCTGCTTGAGATGTTTTCGTATCGACTGTTTCACATACAGGTGAGATTGATTGCTCTTATTTGGAGCGAACTGATTCTAAATGAAATCTCCACAGGCACACTACCGAGCTCAACTTCTGACGCAGCTTCATACTCTATCACAAAACTCACACGTCAATCAAACTCAACTTCATCTCTGCTTCGAGTCGACTGCGTTGCGTTTGCTGACCGGACTTGGATCGGCCGAGTTTCAATTTCAACTCTCGCGTTTCCTCACCGAGCCGAAAAATTTGGCATCAATCGTTTCAGCAGACAACGAGGAGCTCAATCGAGTTCTCATTCTGACACTTTCACGATCGATTATCATCACTGGAATGGAGAACGAGACGACTAATGGAAACCTTTCCTATCTGATGGATCTGCTTCAAGTCGTTCAGAAGAACACTCCGCACAACTGGTCGGCGCACACTAAGCAAAGCTTCCCGAAGGTCCTCGTCGAGTTCTATGCCAATCACAGTGTTTTGTTTGAAGACAAGCAGCAGATGAAGAAGACTGTCGACGAAGAATATCGAAACTGGCAGTCGATGGCGAGTGAGAACGACATCGTTTGTCACTTCAGTCAAACGTCGACATTCCTCTGCGTTTTATTCAAAATGATTTTGGAAACGGGAGAGCCAAACCCGATCGCTTTTAAAATCCTCGAGAGATTGAACGCGAGAATGTTTTCGAGCAATTTGAGGAAGTTGTGCGACTTCTTGTTGTTCGAAGTGACGAACAACAAACAAATCCCGAAAATCATTGACTGCGTTAACGACATGATTTGGAAGTATAATGTTGTCACAATAGATCGTCTCATCTTATGCTTGGCACTGCGAACGCCAGAGCCCAACCAACAAATGTTAGTCTTGGTGATTCAGCTGTTGCTCATCAAACCATCGCAATTCCGCGATCGCGTCGTCAAGTTCGTCGAGCGAAACTCGCCTGAATATTGGAAGCAGTCTAACTACAACGAGAAGCATCTGGCGTTCCAGAAAGAATTCCCCGAAAAGTTTGTCCCATCCGACGAGTATTATTCAACCTTTTTCGGCAACGTCTGCTTGAGGTTTTTGCCAGTTCTCGACATTGTCATCCATCGCTTCCTTGAAATGTCACTCGATGCAGTTTGGCAGTCACTGGAGTCGGTTGTCAAAACCCTCGCATCGCTCTACAAGTTCCACGATCGGCCGATTACTTATCTCTACAATACGCTGTTCTACTATGAGCAGAAGCTCCGCTCGCGTTTTCCTTTGAAGCGTCTGTTGGTTGGCTCGATTATCAGTTCTTTAAAGGACATCAGAGAGAAGAATTGGGCGCTGACCGAACAGTATCAAATTTACATCACGAACGATGACTCCTCCGGCCCCATGAGTCAAAGCCCCTCGTGGATTCCCGACTTGAATTACTACATGGGCCTTGTAAAGAGATTAATCGAAAGTAAGTTAGACTGCTGAACCTTTGATCTAACAATCTAATTTTGATTTTTCGCACAGCAATCGAAGGCAAAAACATTTTCCCGAACGTCGACTGGCGCTTCAATGAGTTTCCCAATCCCCCTACGCATGCTCTCTACGTGACATGTGTGGAGCTTCTCGGCCTCCCAGCTGATCCACAAGTTGTTGCTAATCAAATTATCGATGTTGGACTAAAGGGACTGGTGGTTATCACTCACCAAAACATACACAAATGGACTAATGCGATTGGGCTCATCATAGACAGTAAGGAACTCCTAATAATTGTTGAATTGTTTAGTTAATTTTGCTTTCTCGCAACAGCTTTGCCCGAGCCGTATTGGAACGTGATATTCGATCGCTTGGAGGAAATAATCAAGCACCCTCAAATGACCGAATGGACTTATCGTCAATCCCCGTTCGACATGTTCAGTTATCATACTGTACAACAAGCTTTCCTCGAGCCGAAATTCGTGATGGTTCTCTCCATCGCCCATTCGATATTCCATCACTTCAACATCGGCCAAACAGCGAAAATGGTCAACTACATAAAAGAGAAGTTGATCCCACACATTAAGACCGAGTACCAGTTGATTTACTTGCATCACGTTTTGGGGCCTTTCCTACAACGCCTCGATGCCAAGGACGTCATTGAAATCACCAAGATATTTTACGAGCTTTTGGAATTAGTGGACAAGAATAATCTGCAGAGGAACGAGCCATTGAAATTCATGGATACGATTTGCGATCTGCTTTATCACATAAAATATATGTTCGTCGGAGACTCTATGAAGGCTGATCTCGAGCCCATAATTCGTAGACTATCAAGTCCCTTAAGGCTTCGCTTGCGTTTCATTACGAGGCTAACTGTAGAAGATGTGAAGGCGGAAAAGAACAGCGAACTGGGCGCATTGAAAGCTCAAAATCAGCCAATTCCGCAGCAGAAAATTAATAGGATCTAGGTTTATTATTCATTCTGTTCGATAACTTACACCTTTAAGGATTAATATTTAATAAAACTCTCTTTCAACTTTTTAACTATCACGAAGTTTGAAACTTTTCCTTGCTCACAAATTTTATATTTTAATAAAATCGCTCGCTAACTTTATTGCTTCAGTTTTATCGAGCGAGATCGCTCCGAAGTTTTATTCCACCGTCAGGACATATAATTCTGATTTAAAAGTTCGTCGATTAATGGGATTGAATTTAATTTGCGGATTATTCAAATTATTTAATGAGATGTGAATCGCGAGAGCGGAAAAAGCGAACATGAAGAGCTGCCGGATCTTGAATCATTTGGATATCTGTAGGAAAATTCAACGGTACTGAAGCGCGAACCCCCAATGACTAATATATTCGCATACTGCTTCGTAAGGGTGAATTATGACAAATTTATGCTGATTTTTATTACGCATTATGGTCCTAAAGAGAGTGGTTTTAAACAACATTTTACGAGTTCCGGCCGAGGTTGAGTTATTAAAAAATTCCACAGGTGCTCGCGTTTAATTAAAGCTCACTTTGACTTCTTGGGAAACAGTCAATGGCTCATCAAACTTTGCAAATCAAATTGGATTTAATGTCCATTTCAGCTTTTCTCGGACCCAACGGTCTCGCTCCAATCTGCCAGCATCGTAAAGGAAAGAGCACTTCAAGCATTTTGCGCCCTTTTGTTTGTTCGCTCGAAATAATTTATTTTTCATTAAAATATTCTCTCTGCTCAACCCTTCATAAAGCTCATTGAACGCTATGGAAAGATTACGAATCCTTTCATTAATATTGAACAACGTGAATAAGTTTCGCATCGGAGCAAAAAGACCATTCATCATAGAAGCTCAACAGAACGATTGATATCCGTTCCATTCGCCACATCGAGCAGGGTACGCAATCAACAACTGTCATTGGAGTTGAAGCAATTTACAGATTGAAATATGATTGACTGGTCAAGAGACGACGCACTATGATGTTCTATAATTAATGCTGTGGGTTGTGAATTTCAATCAGAATTGTTATCGATAGTTTGATGCTCAGTTATGACATTTGTGTAGCGATTGAAGCCAAACAAAGCGCACTAGAGGAGAAGAGAAATTCAATCTGCATCAGTTAATGCACACACAAAAAGCTTTAGTGTCCATTGTTTCGCCGGAACTAGATCGGCAGCGAAATGTTCTGGTAATGTTCGCGCGCTATGGCTGCTAATGCGATTCCGTTCATGAATAAAATTAATTATGGCTTAGCCCTAATTGTGAGTCATCGTTGTTTTCAGTTTCGTCGCTTAAAGTGAATGAAACTGTGTGAAACTCGAAAGCTGCAACCTTCCAGCGGTTTTTCCGTTGTGCGAAGCATTTCCTGGAAACTAATCCAGCGATTCATTAAGCAGCCTGTCTCAGCCGTCAAAACGAGTAAATTGAATTAGAAACTTTTGCTAGATGAAAAATAAACTTTTCGCTTTTCCAGAACAAAAATTATGAAAATGAAACTTCATCTTCTAATTTCCGTCGAACCATCAATCAATTATTTCAATTTTTGGAAATCTGAGAACTTTAATCAATGCTGCGAAAAAGCAAAGCGTCAGATTTGAAGTTGAAGCGCCAGACTTGAAGTTGAAAGCTTTCGAGAACTTGGAAAATTTATCAAAAGCTTTTGAGAGCTTTCGATGAGTTTTTACACAGCAATTACATAACGATAAAGCGTAAGTTTTAATGTTGGAGATCAACTAAACTCAGATGAATCTTGCCATTACAGGAAAATCAGAGAAAACTTAAGTAGTGAAAACCTTAAATCCTGAACTCAACAAACTAGAAAAACTTTGACCAAAACTCTCACCGAATAATTCGAAAGTTTTGAATTGATCTACGAGATTGAGTGACGAAAAGTTGTTAGAAGTGCAATGGAAAAGTTTTCCCATAGGAAAACACGTAAAGATTTTATTCTTTTTCTACAAAGAAAGGAAGATCAATTCAACAGAAACTTGCAACATAGGAAACCCTTAAACTTTAAAGCGTTTAGTTGCATGAGAAAATAAATCGAAAGCTAAGAAGTTTAGGGTGGCTCTAAAAGCTGCATTTGCCTCGAATCAACCTGACGGTTGAATGAAACACTGCTAGCATTGAGACCAATTTTGCAGAAAAGCTTCCGGTCCCCGATACACCGTCATTGTCGTCCCTTTCTTCAACCTTTTTGCACACTTTCTGCACCGCTCAATCAGCGTGAAAATTTCCAATTTACATAAAACATCTCTGGAAAGTATTGAATGGAAGCTCGCTGGGATCTTTGTTCAATCAATTTACGGGGAAGGGAATTCACTTTGTTTTTATTACTGCTGCTGTTATTGTTTCGATGTTGTTTATTGCGTCTGCCTGAGCTCACGCTTGTGTGCTGCTTCAATTCACTTTTTACGGCCGCCTCCATTTAATATCAAATCATGTAGAAATTTTGATGAATTCTCGCTGTCAGTATTCATGAATTCAAACTTTTTACGCTCGTCAAAGTTGGCGTAAATGTTTTTGCCGCAATTTGGGATTTCAAATGTAAACGGATTGACGGATGTCGATCGAAATCTCTGCGGGTAGTAAAATGATCTTCCGAGATATGTAACACCATGAAGCTTTTCCACCCGTCAAGGAAATTTGCAGGAAAGAGATGAACTCATTAAAAGGTTTCCGAGAAAAAAATTTACTGAATTTAATCTCAGCGTCGCTTGCTGCGCTAGTTTCGCTCAGGTCGATGCAAAGCGACGAGAGCTGGAATTTTTCCATTATTTGCATCCCTAAAATATCTTCGAAGCGTTTGCTCGAGAAAGTTAATGAAAATATTCAATCAAGCAGCTGGAGATGGAGGTCACTCAGTCAGTGATGTCCTGATCTCCAATCATTTGAGCCAGAGATGTTGCTAGACTCCGAAACCTTGCCAGGTGAATCCCGATACGAGCAAACTCTTCGGTTGCATTTGCATAATTTAATGGAACATAAAGTTGCCCCTGGAGTTCATAAAATTCCAAAATGCTTCCTTAGACGTTTCCAGCATACGAGTGAGAAATTGAATTGATATTCGCTTGAGCTCATAATTCAAAATTTATGAATCATGAAATGTCAGAGAGAAGAAATGAGCTTTCAATAAGAAAACATCTTGCCCTAGAGTCCAGGGCCAAGGAGACAGAGAAACCATAAATTTCTTCTTCGAAATTTGAAAGTAGGAAAATTTTATCATCTGTTAAGAAGAATGACTGTCCGCTTAAACGATAGTAATCAGCACACCGAGGGATTCAGAAACTTTTTTTTGGGTTTCCATAGAGAGACAAAGTTTATTGCTGGATGAAGTTGATGAATTAGTTTCCATGTAGCAGCTCACCGCAATTCTCCCATTTTTCTCTTCTAGTTTTAATTGCTTTCAAGACATTCTCCACTAATTGTTTGAAGGAGACGACTGCATCCAAAGCTCCATTCTGGCGAGGATTTAGCGCTCGTCCTTTGCTAGTTTACAGCAAAAGCATTTACCGAGCTGTCGGGTTTGCTTCTCATGTTCTATCTAGTCTGTACGATAAATGAATTAAATATCCGCTGGGATTTTCTTCCACGTCTTCCATCCTCTCGACTCAAGAAAAAATCTACTTATTTAAACTCATTATTTTCAAGCTATTTGTGTACAAGTTTAATGAGCTTTCCAAGCTCTGAGCTGGTAATCTGCTGTGTTTGGTCTGCGTCAAACCATCATGGATCACCAAGAAAAGCTTTTAATTAGCCTTCATGTTTCAGTAATTTCCTCCTCTGAAATGTTAATTCCACGGAATGCACTTCGTCTGGCACGAGCTTAATAGAGTGAGTGATGGCGACAGGAGTGAATCTTGATGGGGTTTTAAAGCGAGCGTTGAGCGAACCGCGAGAGATCGTTGAAAATTATTATGCGAGCTGCCAGCTCGGAGAAGATTGAGCTTTTCAAATGGAAAGAAAACAAGCTAAGAACTCTAATAAAATGCATTTTCCGTGGTTTTCAATTAACGCAACCGGCTAGGGTTGTGTTTTGGTGAGGGTAATTTGTAATGTAAATCAGCAAGTTCAGAGTATACTTCCCAAACAATTTTTAGCATAATCCGTTATCACATAGCCTAATTGAGACTTCCAGTGCCGTTTTGATGGCACGTGTGCATCAACTAGCTTCACACGACTTCTTTTAAAGTTAATGGCTGACACTGGTGGGAGACGATAAAGTCAAACTCTGGAAAGGAACATTTTAAACACTGAAATGTTTCATGAAAATGTTCATTGCTGTCGGGAGGAGTTGCGATTCTGCTCGAAGGCGTTGCATAAAGTGGGATCATCTCTTCATTCAACGCCAGTGCACGCTCCAAAAACGTCAAACAAGTAATTTATGAAAATGTTTTTACTGCACAAGAAAGAATGAGAAATATGTCATCCCGAGATAAAGAAGTTGGAAGATTGAAGTTTTATGTTTTTAGCTATCAAACTCAAGGTCGTCAGCAAAATTGGAATTAATCGAACAATTTTATTGTCGACAGCATCACTCGTTGCGAGACCTTGGCTGGAGCTTCGCTTCTTCGACGACCTAGAGAGACAATCTTGATGCCGCTCACTCAAGCGCATTAAGTCACTGCCTTACTTGTGCCACTAGAAATTCTCAACGGACTGAATTACCGTTTGTCGCTAATGGAAGTTCACTCAACGGTGGAATGCAAAATAATTGAAATTGGATCGCCAGTGTCTCTCGCAGCTTGTTCTGGAATGTTTTTGAACAGAATATTAATGAAAAACATGCAACATTTAATTTGATTTAGAAAGTTCTCAAAGAGACAAAAGCAGTTTTACAATTCCAGCATTCTGGATATCATTGTGGGTACATTGGTCAAAGTTTAATCTGATTTTTCTGAGAATTTCCGGACAAACATCACGTTCGAGTGTTGCATCAACAGAGCTGGTTCAATAATTATTTATTTATTTATCCCCGTGTTCAGTCCATGGTTGGACAAGGGTTCAATAATTGAATTGAAGCTTTAATTAAGAGCCAATGATTCAATAACGAGGAACATTGTCGTTCATGCAACATTCTCCTTAAATTTTATTCTCGGGTTCCTGCAAGTGTTTTTATAAAACCAGTCCTTGATGCTATCGTAGGTTTGCTTTTTTGCTGTAAAGTTGGGCTCGTTAAGTTTAAGACAGAGAGCGCAAAACTCCATTTCGTATTTCACTTCGATCTTGTAGTGCCTTCTCCACCAAAAGTATTTGATGTATTCCTTCGGGTTATCGCTGAGGAATTTCAAATATTTTGCGAGTTGCTCAGCTGTTTCGAAACTTTCAACATCGATGTATGACTTCGGTGGAAGAAACCGAGATATTTCTGCGCCTGAATAAATCACTGGGATCACGTAGCTGTTGATGGCGTTGTAAAGCTTCTCCGTGAGGTAATCGATGCAGAGAGTGTTTTCGAAAGCAAAATAAAATCTGTAAGTCGTGTTGAGCATCTCGTCGCATTTCGACGACTCTCTGCTGCAAGATAAATTTCCACACTTTCCGTAAACATCAACATCGATAAATTCCTTGAGCTCTTTAACCAGCTCGTCTCGATGCGAGAACACGTTGCAATGCGATACAAACCATGCGGCTGTGCTTGTCTTGTGTTCGGCAATCTTCAGCATTTCGTTATCTGTTGCAATGGATTTTTATTGTACAATGAAATTTCCATCAACAGTTGTCACTTCGCTCACCAAAAAAATCTTCCTCTGGTTGTTTCCAGCGCACGTTGAGAGCCGGAGCGATTTCTCTTCCACTGGAGAGATCAACTGTTGAGCCATAGGGCCAAAATATGTCGGAATCCAGACGGTAAGTCATCGTTAGGTTATAGAAATTGTAATCTACATCCAGGTCATGTTTGATTTCTCCTGGCGATCTGCAAGGAAAAAAAATTTAGTCTAACGTGTAACAGTCGCCTATGTGATATGTTTCAGTGGTAAACTCACTCCATCGATGCCATGATGTAGACTTGATTCGGTCTCCTTGTTTTCGGAAGTTCTAATTTAAACCAAGTTTCTGCCGCATGGAAAACAATCGCATCATAGTCGTGGGAACTCTCCAAAAGGTTTTTGTTCGTTGTGAACACGCAGTTAGTCTTCGGACACTTTGCAGCTTTCAGGTAATCTTCGTTGTACGTTTCAGACTTCATGCCCCAGAGACGATCGTTAAAAAACTTTGTCCAAAATAAAATGTGTTTCTTGTCGTCAACTTTCCCCTCGTGTTCCAAGTATTCTCCTAACATTTTGTATCTGAGAGTTGACGATTGAAGCCATAATTTGCGGAGTGAATTTGCCAAAAAGATGAGCGAGATTACTGCTAAGACTAGAAGAATAAACTTCAACTCAATTCGCGGTCTTTTCATGTTTAATGAAAAATCAAGACTGTTACAAATTTTCAGTTCGTTTGAAGCGAGATGTGAGCAGTGCAATAAAACTATGTATAAGCGTTCGATTGCTTATCACCGTAACCTACAATAGATAAACTTTAATCAGCTGAAATACCGTAGACTGCCAAATGTTTTTACGAGGTTCGTTAGATCCACGCCGTTTTCATAAAAAGGTGAACGATGTTGGCGTTGAACGACACATCAAGTTGGAGTTTATTTCTTTTTAAGAAGTACTCCATTGAATCAAAATAAAAATAAATTGCAGCTCTTACTCTATCGTTTTCGCAGTAACTGTTCGAAGAACTCACCTTGCATTGGACCTTTCTGGCCAAAGCTCAATATGTGGGAAAATAAATGAGTCGCATTTCGGACATGGATTGGAAGTGATATTTTTTCGTTCGGGCAGTTTTCACTTTGCTCTCTTTGTGATTTCAGTCACGTCCCAAACGCACAACGCTGATCGGCCGTACAAAGTGGTTTAGTTCATTCCTGGAAAAGTTTACGCACATTTTTTTCACCGGAACGTTCAGTTATGCAAAACAATTGCCACAGTTTCAGTTTTAATGAAAGGAGCAATCAATTTCTGAATCGTCATTGATTTTTATGGAACCAAGAATCACATGCGATACTGAAACAGAGAAGATGACTGGCGATTTATTTTTCATCACCGGATTTACCTGGTTTGTGATTTGATTCATGGGCTCTGCTTTGTGACCATCGGTCGTCCATAAAACAACAGGACATGAATCAGCTGATTAGATTCTCCGATAGTTTCTCCATCGGTTGAAAATGTTTAAACGGCAGACGATTAATTTTATTGCTTCTTCTGCTCCACTGCTCCAATCTTCTCTGTCGATTGTTCCCTGGAAGATCTTTAAAAGCATCTTAGAAATTGAATAAAATGATAATAAAACACACCGTGCTTGTCGTTAGACTCCTCATTGGGTTTGGGAGGGATGACAACAACGCAGAGGTAGTTCTTGCCTTAGTAAAAGCATCGGAATTGGGAGCTGAAGGACGATACGTGAATCAATTCGATATTGGATTTTTAACGACCATTAAACTTTCCCAGAATAAAATTGATTGCGGTACTATGGAGTACGGGCTTAGATGGGGTTTTATTGCACAATTCTGATGATAAGGGGATTGTCGCTCGTAATTCCTACTCGAGTGAGAAATTCAATGGCATTTTGTTGCTTTGTTTCACGATTGCTCTCGGATTTGAATCTTGGAACAAGTATGATTACCTCTGGAGAGACTAATTGCCCCACAGTTGATGCAATAGATTTATTAAAAGACTTAAATCTCTATATCAAATAAGTGTAGTAGCAGAAGTTTCATAGTGATTGCAACACAAGTTCTGAGTCTTAGAAAGACACTGGAAATCAAATAAAGCAAAACTGACAAAAGACTAAGCTTCAGAAATCAAAACTAACTGAGCGTCTTTCACTTTTACACATCTCAACCAAACTTAATTACATATATTTTAAAAATAAACCCTTAAGACGGATGAAACAATTTCCTAAGTTTCCACAGTAGTTCATTTACCCCGAACAAAAGAACACTTTGCAAATACATTACTAAGTTAGGCAAAGTTAGTCATAGGAACAATTGAGAGTGTTCAAGTTGTTGGAAGAAGAATCAAGTTTCTTGGCTACGGAAATAAATTATTGATTTAGTGTATTCGAACACGGATCCGATCTGCTCTGATTGTGACGACTTACTCACTTCCTGAAAGTTGGGTAACAATTACAACGCTCGTCAAATAGAACCCAAGAAAACTAATAGCAGTTAAAGTCAAGAAAATTTGAAACCGAAAGTTGCGGAATTAATTGAATCTTCTACATTGTCAAAGGAGATTCTTTCTGCACAGCTGTAATGGAATCAACCAACAAACATAACTTAGAAGCGAATTACAGCTCGTTGAAGGAAAACTACTGGAAATCTCGATGCCAAAGGAGCAAAGATTTACATAGAGCTGACAAGCGCTTGCGTTCAGTCGAGATTAATTAACAGCAATGAAAAACTTTTGTACGAAAATATTTACAGCGAATAAATATTTATCTTGACAGTTTCAGCTGAAGTATTTTTGAAATTTACATAAATACTGAGATATCCGTTCACCAAGCAAATCAAAATAAATGGAGGGAAGGAGTTGGGCATCGTTACGATTTTAAGCTCCGAGCGAAGCGCTAGAAATGAAATTCCGAACCCAAAGTCGAAGAAATCGAGCGAAAAGACAACATTGCAGAGACACGCAGCGGCAAAGCACATAAAGAACCATCAATTTCGCAATCAACTGAATTTGAGTATAAACTCCAATTTAGCCGATGTGTTTTATGTTCCAACATCGACGGAAGAGAATGCTCCGATCGCAGAAGAGCAAATGCAAGGCGACGAGCCAGCTGGCAAAGCCGACGATGGAATCCAGAAATCCTTAATGGAAAATTCTAATCGAAACGATCCCGAGTTAAAGAAGTCGAGCGTAACGACATCGACTGTTGCTCCGATCGCTAATCAATCTTCGCCGAAATTGAACCAAAGTTCAGTAGCACAACGAGATGCGGCGGAGACAAGAGGCCGCGACGTGCCCAACGAAAAGGAAGAAATTCACTTCCACTCGCATTCCGACACGCCGCACGAATTAACATCTCCGACTCAAGAAAGCGGTAAAAATAGAAACGAGCGGCTGAAAAGCAATCAGGCAAACAATGAGATCAATAACGACGAGGAAAATGAGGAATTCATTAATGCGATTGGCATCCAGAACGACCAAGGCAGCAACGATAACAACTTGGACTTTGACGGAGAGTTTGAGGAGAACCCAAACCTCAACGGCATTTACCATGTCAGTGACTTGGATTTGAGTGACTACGACGAAACGAGCCGCATTAACCGCAAAAATTTGATGCGTGGTCGAGATGTCGTGACCCGGTTTCTTCAGATTGTGGAGAGTCAGCACGTGCTGGGTGGCAACTGCACCGCTGGCACGGCTCTCAATCTGGGCGAAGGCGTGGTGGATCGATATGCCCAAGATCGATTTCGCATTGAGGCGGAGGTGGCAGTGAACCGAGCGAACATGCTTACGCGGTAAGTTCATTAGCAAAATTCCGTTTTGATGTTTTTTGACGACAGCTTTGACGTAATCCTTCGAATGAGCACTGAGACTAAACGGTCGGGATTAAGCGAAAAGCGTTTTTCCTTCTTGTTTCGCTCGTGCTTGTGAGAAGTTCGTAGACATTCAAAGTATTTCATTCTGTCCGAAGTTTCGTCTTCTTCGTACTGCTCAACTTACGAAAAACCAATTGACCCAACGCATCAAACGGCTATAAAACTTTTGCCATCAAATTTGAGCCCCAGCAATCGGAAACTAATTCATTTCTTCTTAACTTCCTAAATCATTTACGGAAAATTAGAAACTTGAACAGACGACCGATCAACAAGTTTGCGTGGCATGAAACGACTGAAATAATGAGTTCGAGTAGTTTGTAACAACTCTAAAATTAGTTTGGAAACTTCATTGACAGTTGATCGAACGATTTAGCATTTCCGTATAGATGCAATTAAAGATTAAAAATGTTTGTGGTCCAATTTTCCCTTCTAGACTTGTCACTCAAACAACAAAACTCTTATTATAACATTCGACGCAACCTTCATCATATTTTTGACTTCTCTTCTTACAGTATTTTCAAGTTGACGCCACTCTCAGTCCAAGAGAACATAAATCTTCTTCATGCGTCGATTCTGTCGATGGTCGAATTCGACGACGACATCTTTGCAGCTGGTCACTGTTTCGACTGGAATCAATACTCGGCGAAAAAAGGTCTCTACTGCCCGTTCGCACATCGACTGCCTCCACCTGAGGTCGCCAGCTTAGCCAAGGACTTGGCGAGCGAATATCACTATTTGGGAAACACTTCCGAATGGTTTTTCCTCGCGCGTAAGAATGCGGAGAGAGTCATTGCGAAGAACGAGCAGTACATAAAAGGTAATTAAACCCGCCTGTGCCTTTCCTTCCGGAATCAAGTCCGAGCGAGTAAGTTGAGTCAAATGCAAATCTTTACTGCTAGCATAAATTTCTCTGGACTTTTGCTTGTCTTGCAGTGAAAATAATTGTAGGAAAACACTAAAGAGATTCGTTGAGTCATTAACATCCTTAAGCAAATCTCCTGAACTCGTCAATCATTCAACTAATCGTTTCATTGAAGTTTTTACGATGCTCGCTTCAAAGTCTTGTTGAGAGCTTCGTGCTCGAGGCTCGTAAAAGTTCTATTCGCTTTGCTTTGTCTAAAACTTTATCGTTATGGCAAAACAATTTCGGCAACTATTTTCCCACTTGGAGTTGTTTGAAGAGCTAAACACGGAATCATTTATTCAGAACTACACAAGAACCGCTTTAATCGCTGTTTGCTAGAGATTATTATATGAAATTGACTTGCAGCTTTCATATTTTCACAGCAGTTTGATGCGAACTCCTAGCTGAGTTGCAAATACAGAAAACAACACTTTAATCCCCGAAAAGCTCTTTACCTTTGCCCCAGTTCATGCCGAAAAAGTTTCCGTTCTAACCAAATCACTTCCTAGCTTTACGCCTCTCAAAGGCTTCAAGTTTACTAAACTCTTTGGCAGCATTTCAACAACTCGGAAAAATCCTTTTCTTTCCTTTTTCTTGTAAAAGTTTAGGGATTTTTTTGAAGTTTATGCCTCAAGAGATTCAATTGATTTTCATTTTGAATTTTCCTTTAAGTTTTGTAATATCATTTTTATGACTTTTGTTTCAAGTAGTTAAGAAAGTGCACTTCAGCAAATAAAGAAATTGTGAATAGACTCACTCCTAATCACTCTGAGTAGCATCATTGTGTCTTTAGGTTAAGTGGTTTTTTCTGATTTCGACTAGCTGATTATAAGGCAACTTCAAACTCAATTTGCATTTAAATAGGGTTTGTAAAATTTCTACCAGAATCAGTGCAAATGAGCGAGGAAATAAAAATTTCTTCGAGAAAAGATGACATGGATGGAAACAATTTTTCCCTCGATATTTTCTATTTTATTTTTATTTATTTATGAGTCGACTTTATTTTGATATTTTTCACTTTTCAATCTTTTAATTGATTATCAAAACTAAATAGAATTGAACCGAGCGATCTAAATTGAATAGAATTGAATTAATGTGGAATATTAATAAACATTGATTGAACTGTAAATATGCAAATGACAATTGTTCCAATGTTTGTATTGATCATTGCAATATAAATAATACTGAGTTAGAGCTCTGTACCAAGTGCATCTAATATATGAGTGACACGTGGATGTAGAGACATCTATGATGGCTTCTCCTCTGGCATGCTCTCCTTTGATCTATTCCCGCTGCTTCAGAATCTTACAGCAGCAAAAAATATTTGCTGCCTTATCTTGAATAATTCTTCGCTCTTTAATATTTTATGGGCTGCTTAATATTTCCAGCATGCCGAGATCTTTTGAAGAATTTCGCTCAGATATGCTCGTTCGACCCGTTTGAAAGCCCCATCAAGATTAACAAAAGCCTTTCCCTCATGAAAAGCTATCAGATGGCTGCACATCGTTTCCACCAATTTTCATTTTATGAAGTCATCGTGACGTGTTTGAATTTTTTAAAAAATTTACGTTTCGTTCAACCTGAGCATTCATGGTTACCGTTTTAACCTAAAACGAATATTTTTACTGTTTCGTGTCATGAAAAAGCTCGCTTTATTGTGAAGATGAATGTGCGGAGGTTGCGAAATCAATGCGGCTCTCTAAGCACGAGCGTGTATGAAAATTTATTGAGATGCAAGACAGCCATGAAAATTTAATATTCATGCTTTGATTAACGCGCGATTCCCACGTATTTTGCATAAATTTTCCACTTTGAAAGTCTCAAAGATCTTCTTTGTCCGAAATTCAAACATTTCCACCAAATTGCTGCTTGAAATCGAGCACGTAAGCGGTAAGCAACATTCACTTCTCTGCTAAGTGTCACGTCGCTTCCTTACCTTGTCTCAAGAACTTTCAACTTTCGAAGTGCTTATAACACCTTATGCGATAACACCACTTCGTTTCCTCAAAACTTCTACGTTATGCGATAACGTCTTGCTTCAGTTGAGAGCTTTTGATTCCCATAAGATTGACTCCGTGATAATTAAAGAGCGCTCACCTTGATTAAGAATTCCCTGAATGATGCGAAACATAAATTCTATCGCATTCCTTGTCACTCATAAATTATTTCCAGCCAAAACAAAAACAGAACAAAGAAACTTTACGGGTTTTCAATTAGTAAATGGCTTTGCTTCCGGTCGTGTTTGCAAAAGGAATTATTACGACGAGACGGCGGAATGAAATGAAGAGCAGAACATTCTTTATTTTCATCTCTGGAATCGTAATGATTTTCTCCATTAATGCTTCGCATCTTCCTTCGCCATCATTATTAATTGAAGGAGAAGGGGAAATTGGCATCAACAATTTTCTTGGGCGACTAATCGGAAAAAGAATTGTAGTCAAAGCAAGCAAGATAAGGAAGCGATTGATGATAATTTCTTCCATGGGAGCAGTCGCGATTCTTCTATTTAGGTTTCGTTCAATTTTCAGGCTTTTCATCAGAAAAAGGGAAAACCGCTGAATATAGATTAACTTCAATTTACCAACTGTTTACAACCATCGAAGCGCGATTGGAAATTCAATTTCGCCGTCGACCGTTCATGACGTGAAAGCGATTGATTCATATCCAAATTAACTTTGAATCTTCATTTTACTTTTCATCGATTTTCCTCGGGGAAAAAACTCGAAGCTTAAAGTTTCTTGCAAGCTTGAATTCTTGCAAGCTTAAAGTGTCAAAATTGCGAGCGAGAAATTTGCGCTTCGAGAATAATATTAAACATTCAGACGTAACTTGTCACTGTTATGTTTCAGCATTAATCGTTGATAATTAATTGCTACCATTAACTTCATTCTACATGACTTGAACAGGAAATTGTGCCTCTAATGTTTAAGGCGAGGGCGAATAGATATGGAACAAGTTGGGCCATTCTGAAATTTCTGCAAAAAGTTGGACACTCGTATAACGAGAAGCTTTGAAACTTTGTTGCAAAATCATTTAGCAAATAGTTAGCCTGAAAATTTAATGGCTCATTGTACATTTCGTGTAATGCCAATGTTGGAAGCAAACAGGTTAAAGGTAAAGTTTGCTAGAAAAGAAGGAAAGAGTCTTCCTTGTATTTCAAACAAGAAGTTTTACTTCAAACCCAAACGCTGTAAGTTTTATTTGTTCTCTGCAAGAAGTTTGAGCTTTCCTCGTATTATTACTCTCGAGTATAACTTGTCTAATCTTTGAACCAAGAGTTACTAGTTGAACCAAGAGAAGGTTGCTAGTTCTAACACAGGCTGCTTGTGAAAATCAAGAGAAGTTCACGTCTCAAAATAGCAAATCCAACTTCGACCACGAATGAAAAGTTTTTGCTAGGAAAGTTTCTGTTAGAAGAACGTACCAAGGTTTTCTGGAAATAATCTTGAAAATTTGTTCATGCACTTCAATCAACTGGCTGCTACAGAACATCATATCAAGACTATTAAGAATATCAGTTGAGAAAATATATCGCTCAACGTATATGACGGTAAGTTATCCAGAGAACCTGCAGGGCATGAAAAGATAAGGCAGCAATGGGAGAAGAAATAGTTTCAGGGCTTTTAAGATATGTTTTTAACTTCACTGAACATAAGGAATTAAAATAATCGAGTAAAATTTGGATCTCGAAAAGCGAAGCCATCCAATTATTCTCGAGAGTCTTGCGATAGAACAAGTTTAATGCAAGGGAATGTTGGGAAAGTTTCAATTGAGGAAGATTTATTACGTTTTGCAAGCAGATCAAATCTTCGCTCTCTCAATAGGATTAAATCAAAATCATGTATCCATCTCAGTGAAGCATGCCGGAGGCGGGATGACAACAACGAAGTAAAATTATTGGATTACAATTCAAATATATGTGAAACAACTTTTCAGATTCATTTCTCACAACTTTGACATAAAACGTAACTTTTCTCGTTTGGATTTTGTTTCATCTCCTCAAACAATTTCAGCAAATATTTTTCCATTTTATTGAATTAAATTTCATGAAATGTTGACAAATTAAACAGAAATTTTAATTTCTTTTTTCTGTGTGCTCTCCACTTATTGATGTTTCTGACGACAGTTATTGAATAAACAACTCGAGGGTCCATGAAATGTAGCAGATAGAACCGTCGTCGAAAAGTCAAACTCCTATCTCGTCCCAATTAATTTGATTAATTTGTCCCATCACGGTCACCGGTTCACGCTTCTGTTGATCCAAATTTCTAATTAAATGGTTCGCGATTCTTTCTTTCGCCTTCGTTTTCTTCATGAAAAGTTTAAAGGAAAGGAAAAGAATTTTTCATGATTAACTGTCTAATTATCTTTAGTGGTGCGAAGATTACGAACTTTCTTCCACTCTCTTTTGCTACGGAAGGTCTCAAAGCCTTAAAGCCTTGAAAACAGAGAGCTTGAACAGACGTTGAATTACCGAAAACTCTTCTTTTTTTCCGTTTTCCTTAACGAACCTGACTTTCCCTTTCAAGAGGAAAATGCCTGCGCACCTGATACGCTCGGAATTGAAGTCACGTCAACGAAGATTAGGTTCGTTGAAAGAGGCACTCGGGATGTTATGTCTGAGAAGATGATCTTTGCTAGCGAAAATAGTAAATATTCCATGGACTGTTTAACAGCTTCCATTACCAAAATTAACGGAAGCTCTGTTCGCGTTTTATTTCCTGCTACTGAGGAGAGCATGATTGAAAGCATAAGGTTACAAAACTTTCTCAGCACGTTGCTCTGCTAAACAATGGAAAATAAGCTTCTGCAGTGTCGGTTGCATCGACAAAAGCCCCAACTTTTTGAGTACTGATTTACATTTTAAGTTTATACACAACAAAGTGAATTTCGTGCAAACTTTACAACTTATAATTAAAATTTTAAAATCAACAAAGTTTAAGTGAAACGTCCCAGATACAAGAAGTTAAAATTAATATGAAACTTCTTATTAAAACAAACGTCGACTTTTTGGAGTAATTTAATCTTTTCTTAAAGAGAATTTTGATGAGTTGTTGTTTCATGAAGCTTACACATTTGCGCACGAGCCAACATCCGTTGGAAAGGAGAATGTGTTAAAGATAGTTGATCCTAGACCCTAATAATATCTGGGGGAAACTTATGCCGAACGTTCCGCTTTAACGTCCCAAACGAAGAACATCCAGCAGTAAAGCAAATGCAGCGGAATGGACGCTTTATTGAAAAATAAGCTCGTCAGAGCTTCCACAACAATTAGTTTCAATAAGTCACCATTAGCACCATTAGTTTTTATGACCCGGCAACATTGTGTTTATGACCAATAAAACGAGTTGTATTCTTGGATGAGTTGAAAGCTATTTGACAAGATGCTTCCAATCTCTAGACAACACAATCTTCTCACATTTCAGTTTAAGGAAAAATGCTGCACGTTCGAGTCGCCAGATGCAAAAGCTACATTGAAATTCTACACTGAACATAGTTGAAAGCTATTGGAGGCTTTTAAAAGGAACGAGGTTGTTAACTTTTTACTTTAGAGCGATCAGAAAGGTCTTGTTAGGGCTATTGACTGTTCGAAAGTTGAAAGCCTGGTGGTTCGTTCAGTAAACAACTTTTCCACATTTATCGCTCAGTTACTTTGTGGGATTGGTTGCGGCTTCTGTTCTTGGGCTCTAAACAAATGAAAGGAGAAAGCTAGAAGTTAATTTCAAAACACAAGAGCCTGTCATGATCCGCCATTTGTTTAGCAAACCACCGTCTAGAGATTGTTGTTGTGCACATTAATTCGTTAAGTTAGTTTCTGGTAGTAGCTGGTGAAAAAAGGGAAGAATCTCACCAGAACCTTTTATTGAAATTGGAAAACTCGATCGTCTTTGCATCTGTTACGCTCTGAAAAATTGTTTTGGAAAGGTTGTAATTTGATAAACTAGTCATATTTGTTTGCGTCTGAATTTTGCTTTAGAATTAGGAGATTAATATCATTAAAGAGACAACTCTGGACTCGTTTCAAATAACAAGAAAATATCAAATATTTACGAAAGATTTACAGTAATTTCCGTGCAATTAACTTGTAGCTTATGGGACCTGTTTAAATTTTTATCTTGGGGACGCCGTACCTTTTTCAAAACCTTTCAGTTCATTTACGCTACTCGTTTCAAACGATGTCAATATTTTATTAACAAGTTTATGGATGCCGCATTATTTTGTTAATTATGCATTCCGCCTCATCTTCATTCAGCTTCAGTTAGCAATTATAATTCTTTTATGATGCGACATGAATCGACCTAGGCATTTTATTACATTCCTCATCCCTGTTAGCATAATGAGAGAATTGGTAATTCAATTAGAATAGCTACAAGCTTTGTGAAAGCAGCAAAATGTGTTTGTTATCACACTAGATATACTTACCGAAACTACCAGGATGAAAATATATGTAGCATCAAGTGCGAGAAGCGCTGGCTGATTATTGTGTTCCGTACAGAAAATGTCATTTGCAGAAATTTATTTTCTCCAGAAAGATAATTCAATTAAGTCTCGAGGATGCAAGCAGATAAATATGTTGATTACCATCCTCTGTAACACAAGGAGCAGAACTTGATTGTCAGCGTTGTAAGAGAAGACAATGAGCCTTCAGCGCAGCAGATCAGCAGTGAGAATGATTTGTTTCTCGTAGATATTGTTTATCAAATCATCAAGGCAGAAATCATATTTCATCATCGTCAAGTGAATATTTCTCAAGTCAATTTTCGCCTGAACCCTTCAGGCAACTATCACCGACCGATTAGATCCACTCTGTAATTGAGAGCTCGCTCAACACAGAACTTGCCTACCAAGAGTGGTTGTCAAATATCGACATTGAATTCTTCATGTTCTAGACGGAGTAATGGATCGAACATACGATAGCTGACGTCGTTGTTGAAGGAATCTTTAGCTGAAAATTGCTGAACATAACGAGTGCTGAGTCAAGAAATTTCAACGAGTTTATTCATTCAGAAACATAAGTTTAGGCTTTGCTTTACATTGAGTTCTCTTTATTTACATTTATTTACACCAACTAGTGAAGGTTGAGATTGAGCCTCTCCATGTGGATGGAGCCAAACAGTTTTCATCTAAAATTTCAAAAAAACGAGTTTTAAAAAACATTTATTAGATTTAAAGCTTCTTAGTCGAGCTTTCTTTTCGACCATCTTAACTACACTTAAACTCTTGTCTATCGTCAGAAAAAATGTAACAATTTCGTAACAAAACTAACTATTTAAAGAAAACGGTAACGACGTGCTCATGTAAAATCGAAGATGTTTTAGAGGTCTTAATGACTGACGCGACTCAAGCGATATGTATCGTTCCTCGACCTTCGTGCTCCACGGTTAAAATCGATCGGCTGTCGTCGAGAGTTGAGAATATTAGGGCCCTAGTAATTCACTGAGTCGAAGCAAACGCAAATTGAGTTTGAACGACAAACGACAGCCGATGATTTTGTTTACTCTCCGAGTTCATTACCGAAATATTTTAAGAGAAAGTGCAGCTTAAACGTCCTAAGACTTGCGTCAATATTGAATGCGAGCGTAATGTAATGGAATTATTTGAGCCTGAAAAGGAAGTTAATTACGGGGAGAAGACTTCGCTGATTCGTTTGTTGATTCAGCTAATTAAATATTTTCTTCTACGGGAAACCTTTTCCTTTCGCACTGCGAGCAAATTAGAAATGAAATTTTTTTGCTGACTCATCTCCTATTGATTTGAACACATTTTACGATGCCACGTTCGACGAGGAAATTTTATGCGCAATCAGGCACAAATAATATTTCACCTTTATTACCTAATTTACAATTATTTAATCACCCACACTGATTTTATTTTGTGCTTTGCTTTGTATTCTCACTTTCCGGCTTCCGTGCTCAACCAACCTTGAAATTACACAATTGTGTGATAGATACAACAAGGAGACGACCGTGAAGAGATTCTTAATTCCTCAACCGCTGCGCTGTCGTGACGAGAAAAGCTTTCTCATGCGAGTTCGGGCGGAAAGCCACAAATTGTTGTTGAAGGAAGAAGGTGATAAAACATCTGCTGCTTCCACCCCGCACAATTTACTTCAGCTATGAGGATGTGTTTAGTCACACTGACACCTCTTCGGTTCTTCGATCGTTGAGGTCTATCGTCAGTTTACCTTCCGGCGTTTTACGCTTCTTCGCGTTACCGTTATTGCCGTTGTTTACGCCAATATTATTCACATTTGACACCGGCGTAGGACTTTTATTATCGCCAGTCTGTTGCGAGTTCGCTGTAACTGTTTCGCTCTCGTCCGCTTTATGATCATCGTCCAGATTATTAATGGTCTCAATTTCCCGTTGTTTATTGTTTTCATCTGTCATCGTGGCAACATCAGCGTTGGTCAAATTATTATTATTTGGTTGGATCTGTGGCTTTTTCATCGCGCCTAGCTGAGCTTCAGAGGTGGAAGATGTTGACAATGAGAAAGAGATTCTGTCCACCTTTGAGGAGGTAGAAGATGACGACGTAAGCGACTGTGATTGCTGAGTAACGATTTGTGAACTTTTCAAATTGCCTATTGCTTGGCACTTATCGACCGTGCTGTTGTTGCTGTTGTTTGCAGAAGGAAGAGTTGATGACAAAGCAATTTTCAGCTCTCGAAGATTTCTATCTTCTGATTGCGATAATTTCATGGTCGGCCGCTCAAGGAAGCTGTAGGGTATTTGAGTTCTATGATCTGACTCGGTAGACAAAGATTGGTTGCTTTCTTTCTTGTGCCTCTCTGTCAAGGTCGTTGACGGCGCCATGGCAGCAGTTTCATTGGCAAATATGTCATCACACGAAATTCGATAACTCTTCGAAGCGCCACTTGGAATACTCTCGAAGTTTGTTCCCAACACGAGCTCGGAGTTTCGTTTCCTTAAATAATTGCCATGTATCTCATCTTGCCTCATGTTCGCGCTCGTGAAGTTGAGTAACCTCTCGCGAAAGCTGTTGGACTGAATCGTCGCCTCTGGTGGACCCAACTCTTCGTTGCTCGGGGAACAATTATCACAATTTTCCATCTGATACTCGTTGAGACTGTTGTTTTCACTGCTACACATACATTGAAGCTGCAGATTATCAAAATTTATGCTATTCGAGCTACATGTTATCGTCGTCGTCTTATTATTGGCCTCACAACATTTAAGCTTATTGCTACCTTTGACCTTAACGTTTAAATGATTAACTTTATCACATTTATCTGATATCATGAAGCGACAACTCGCATCGTTGAGTTGCTGCCACACTAAGTTGTCGAAGCTCGTGTTCGTCTCTTTATCTTCCAATGCTCCAGTGCTCCCATTGCATATGCTAAGCTTTTTGGCGTGTTCGTGTGGTTGTTGAGGCGGCTTCAATGAAAGAGCGCCATTGGTGTTTTGTGCTTGTGCTGTTCGACAAATGTCCAATAATGTTAATATAACATTTGTAGCAGAACCACGTTGCGGTATTCTATCATATAAACTCTGCAGTTGTTTCGCCAACTGTTTTATCTCTTCAACAGCCTCGTTTTCACTTAATCTATTGTCGGAACCTGTAGGGAAGGTTTTAATTTAACTGACAAGGCTTTTAAGCTGCGGAAGTCGAACTCACCGTTTGGAGGATGAAGTTGTCCAGTGGAGGCATTAACACTGCTCGCACTAGCATAAGTTCTGGGCTGAGACCGGCTGACGAACTTAGCAGCCGTTGATTTATGATGCATCGCATCTTCCAAGGACTTTCCACCATTGCGAAACACGAGATAAACCTGGCAAAGGAAGAAGAAGCAATTTATGACTCTTGATTCAATTTGAGCCGGTAGAGCAGTTATAGGAAAGTGAGAATCATTTGTTCCACAAGCGGAACCGTAGAGTAAAATTGAAAAAGCATAAGGAAACTTCTCGAGATTACTTTCTTGCCGACACAGCATGACTACGATTTTTCTCCACGAAGGCTCTTGTAAGCGAATCACTCTCGTACAAAGGCGAGGTGTTCGAGATGCCGTGAGGTATTTTTCGTGTTCTTTATTATTCGTCGCTCGTTTAAGCTTTAAGTACGTGATTCAAATATGTTCGAAAATACTTGAAAGATTTTGTTGTTAATGTCTTTCGTATACCTGAAACTTAAATCCGCAAAAGTTCAGAGGAATTATGAAAAGATTTCACGTTTTATCGCTGAACAGCGTTCTCTCGATTTGGATAATGTCTCAATATCCAAGACGTTGCTTCGAGCTAGAGCTCGACAGACTTTAAATCCTTCTTGCTCGTTGTTTTGAGAGAAAAAAAAAACTCGTTTGAAGTTCTGTTTTCGGCAAGAAGTTCTCGCGAAATATCGTCGCTGTTGGTGCTGCCTCGAAATTGAAGTTTCCTTAAATATGTGAATTGCCATGACTTCCTTTAGTCGATGTTTTTACATGTAGGGAAACGACACGAAGCGTGTGAGAATGCCTTATCAAATGATTCTAATGTGACAGCACAATTATTCGAGGATTCTGCACACGAGATTCACCGACATACAAAGGCGATGGAAATCTCTGAGGAAACGATGGGGAAGTCTGGAAGCAATAAAAGCTTCACATTCTTCCGTTAACTGATATTTACCTTGCTTCCGAATATCAGCGCGAGCAGGAGCGTAACAGTCAACTGGGTGTGGCAGAAAAAAATGATGTACAGTAAATCTGGATTAGCTGGCGATTGAAGGAACAACCTGGGGGCGAAAGAAGAATCGCGAGAATTATCATTCGAGCAGTCAGAAATTAAGACAATTTTCTTTCAAAAAGTAGGAGAAATCGGAAAGCAAACGGAAGCATGAGGCGAATAAGTTATCATGTCGTATAAATTTGATAACCGCATTATATTCTCTACGATAGAGATTCTTTCCCTTATTTCTCGGTTAGCTGTGCTATTGCTCAATCTCATGTTGCCCTAGAGGGAGCTTCTGGCATACGAGAATGTCAAGATGTCACATGTTACACCGAATGTGAGTCTTGTGTTTGCACTTTCGAGAGAACGAGCGTTTGAAGAAACATTTTATGACATTTGGTAGCTCGAGAGTTGTCGCCCTGTCTCTGTGAAAATCCGCTGAAAAGACTCTGAGGAAATTTTAGAGAATTGCTTGCTCATAACAAAACGCAAATGTCTTTAGAATTATCGGGAGAATTCCGGATTCTCATGACGACAATATGTGTTTCTGAAGATTTAACGCTTGGCTGCCACTTTGCTTCTTCAACAAAAGAGTGAATGACGCAGCTCAGAGTTCATAAGATGGGTATGAACTTCGGAAGATTTTTCGTACTCCCAAGAATGAAAGTTTCAGGTTCCTAAGCGACAAACAGTTTGGTGATGAGAGTTTAGTCATCCGTAAGTTGTTCGGAGACAAGCTGGGCTTAGTTCAATCATTCGTACAAATTGAAATATTTTTCTTATCAACGAACAATTCGAATGAGAAATCAGGAAGGAAAGAAAGTTTCAAATTTTCCAATGGAAATCTTAGAAAAATCAAATTTTCTTCGTGATTGTTTCCGTTGATTCAAGAAGTATTTAAATAATTCTCAGTACACCCGTCGTGAATGTGATGAGTAATACCCATATAAACTTCAGAAATCTTCTTCGAACTTTACAGAATTTAAATTGTAAAACAAGTTAAAATTATTTCATGGTGTTGTGCTTAAACGAGCTCAAGCTTGAGTGTGTGCTCAAATTCGGAAAATGGAAAATTTCAACACAAAACACAAAGCATTCTTTTCACGTTTAATCAGGAAATTAAACACTCGAATATCAAAGCAATCGACTTTTTGTTAGCAAACGAGGTACAAAAAACGTGAAAGCATTTTCACATCGCTTGATTTTATCATATTTGTTCATCATTTGACGAGAACGAGCTACAAGTAGTAAGCTCATTACGTTACAAATATAGTTAAAGGGTTTTTTATCCCGCATTATTAGGGTTTTTTCGATGAAGTTCTTCAAAAGGCGGCTTGAACCGTGAAGATTTAAAGCTGGATATATTTCATAGTTTTCTTCTAGCATCAGAGTTCTGTTTAGAAGTTAAAGATTTAAAGGAATATAAAAACTGTGCGGCTCAAATTGTTCCGCACGCCTAGCAATAGGCTAGAGAAAAAGCTTTGATTAGCAGTAAAAATCTAAACAGAATTACTTAAAAGAAAAGATGAACAAAAACTGTTGCAAGATATTCGTGGCTTTTATACAGAGAATTATTAGCCCTGCCTTGCGCTAAGCTGAATGTTTTCAATCTTCATAACCGTCTTCATTGTTTATCCGAAGCGTGTTGCATCTCCGACTTCGTTGCTTTTACTTTTTAATTAAGTCAAAAACCGGCTTTCTTTTTTTCGTCGTTTGGACCGCGATTCACACACATTTGACAAATATCTAATATCACCAAAAATTATGTGAACACACAAATGGATTTTATGGTTGAACTTGCAAACAGAAATCATTTGAAACTCCAATAAAAATGTTTCATGTTGCACAATGAAATTTACCCTAAGATCACAATAGTTTTGAATTTTAGTAGCGATTCCAGAATTGATCATCAACATTTGTGGTTAAACATCAAATGCTGCAAGCTTTCAATGTGTGTCGAATTAAGTTTGGTTTTATGCAAATTTTTGTCGAAAACTGAACGTTTTCTTCAAATCAACAGTCGAAGATTAGACACTGAAAAGAGCGAATCGTCGTCTTTATTCGAAGACCATTAAATTATTTACATCGTCAGTGAAAGTGGAATTTCGATGGAGTTTGATTGGGCTGAGCATTGGTGGATCGCGCTAATTATCGGTGCTTTGCTATTTGGATTATTTCTTCATATTACTATCGAGCTTGTCTACTTCATTCGCATGTTTCTTTACTTTTTCTTCGCGAGATTTGTCAAGAAGAAAATTCATGTTTTGGAGAAATGTTCGATCAAAGGTAAGAATGTCACGTACATGAATAAACTGATTGCAACATACATTTTCAAACTTCAGGGATTTGCACAACGCGCGATGTTGACATGATCTTAACTCACATGAACAATGCGCGGTATCTCCGCGAGGTCGATTTTGCAAGAATTGACTTTTACGTCAGAACCCGTTTGTACGATGTGGTCAGGAGTCAAAGAGGACAAATTTTGTTGGGCGCGACCAACGTTCGTTTCAGAAAATTTATTGGCCTGTTTCAAAGATACAAGTTGACGACTAAAATAGTCTACTGGAACGAAGACAGCATATTTATTAAGCATAAGGTAAGTGGGACTAATTTTATAATGCCGAGTGATTATTCGAAACTTTTGGTAGTTTGTCGGTCGCGATGGCTTCGTCCATGCCACACTGCTCTGCCAACAAAGAGTGACAAACTGTTCGGCTGAAGCTGTCATGGATATTCTATTCAAGCACGGAACGAACATTCCGGCGAAGCCCGACATACCTTTGGAGGTAAACGATGAATAAGCTCTCAAATAATGAAATCATTCGAAATGTTTTTCTTTAGGTTGCCAAATTCTTGGAGCTTCAAGACATTTCGAAGAAAAGTCTGAACAACAACAATATTGTTTAATATTGCGACGCATGCACAAGGCTTTGCGTCAAGAATGTGAACACTGTAACAGCTGATTAAATTTCTAAACTCTCTATAATTGTAGGTAATTTCGATTGGTTGTGTTGCGAGTTTAGCTGGTAAAATAAAGTAAATCTTGGATAAACATTAAAAAGTTATTAAAATAAGTTGGTGAAAAGGTTTCTGTTTTTGAGATAAAACCTCAGATAGATCCACAATGTTTGAACTGAAACAAACAGTAAAAGTGGTCAAGCTCAGCACTGAGTTTATGTAGAAAAAAACTAAGCCCAAAGTTTTTTTCTAGCGTGGAAATGACAACCCTCTGTGGACTTCATATGCCGAGAAAAATAAAATTATTGCGTAAATCTTCATTTCCATTTGATACGCCATCAAATGTTAATGTGGGCTTGAACTTCAAGCCTTGAACACAGACAAAACGCCAGAACGTTTTTCCTAAGCTTTTTGCTATAATTTAACTTGAAGAAGAGCGATGAGCTACCCGGACTATGTTTGCTGATAAAGATTAAACAGCACGTTTTTTCTCGAAGCAGTTTGCTGTATCTCGTAGATTGGGCGTGAACGTAAAAGCTCAGCTCGAACAAAAGGTTTGTTTGCTTCAAATCACTCTTAAATCAAGATAATGAGAAATATTAACAGAGATGTTGCCGTTTACTTTGACGAGACGATAAGCGACAAAAGCTTCGGTAAAAGCATTTGTTCAGTCGCGCGGAGACTTAAAAGTTTCCCGCCCAGCGATTATCAAAATCATGAACATTTTGTTGAGTTCATGGAGCTTTCAAGGTTGTCGAACTTCACTTCCTGAACAACGTTTGAACGTTCTATCGCATCGCGAAGCATCAACCACGCCACTGCACAATAATTCAGAACGTAATAGCTGTAATTTTTATGGATCTCCATTGTGCAGCAGAGTAAAAAGGAATGAAATATTTTCCGGCGAAAAAGGAAAGTGTAAATAAAAGATAAGAGACGACTTACATTGAAACATTGAGGAAGCAAGTAAGAAGAAACTCGTTGTAAATTGCCATCGAAATGAAGCGGCTCTCGTTGAATTCCGAAGGAGCTTTTCGCACCACGATACACAAACGGACGCCCCACGCTAGAAACAGCACTTCCACTGTAACAAAAAGGTAATGATTAATGTTGCTTTTGTACTGCTAGTGTGTAGCCGGACAAAGCGTTTTCACTTACGCGAGGTGAACGTATGATCCCACCAATCTGTTTTGCAAAGGAATGCCTTCAAGTTGTCGGCAGTACGGCCGACAATGACATCAGGAGGCGACACAAGGGTTCGTATAAGGAGAGCGACACTTACAAAGCCACACAGTAAACCTAACTTTTTTATCAGTGAGGCATCCGTAATTTTAACGGCTTTTGCTGAGCGCACACGAAATATCACAGAAATTCTGTAAAAAGGGAAAACGTTATGAAAATGTTATGTTCCATCATCATATATGTCAGATTCGGGAAATATGTGAAAGCAAAGATAAATTTTCCGCTCAGTTATCGTTGTTTCAAGCGTCCCCGTTCACAAAATTTTACATAAACTAAAACTTTATAGCTGCAACTAACAATAAAAGTAAATTTAGCAAACACAGAAAACTTTATCCTTAACTACATCACAGATAGAATTAGAAATATGTGGTGGGGGAGAATGAGGCACCGAAAATAATTAATTGAAATAGTAAAGGCTTACCTCCAGGTTTTCAACATCAAAGCACCATAAGTGAGAGAAAATCCAATTTCTCGTAGCCAAATCTTCGCGACGCAAGTGTACAGCGATGGCGGCGGATACATGACAATTGTCTGCATGTAGGAGGAAGACATTTATAAAATTTACATGAAAAACTTTACGTTGCCTGTAAACTCACCGTGCAATAAATAAGAAAAGCTCCCATTGCTATAACACGGAGCAGAGCTGGGCTTGCAGCTTTCACAACCTGTTTTGGAAAACAAGAAAGAAGCGAGGGATAAAACTTTTTATCTTGAACGTCAAGTTTTTTTGCGGGGATCGAGGAAAAACTTAGTAACAACATTAATAACAATGTTCAACCCAATTTCGTCTTAGAGATTTTTCAAATTGCGTTGTCTCCACCGTCTTTCTCCGCTCTGTTAGATATTTTACAACCTTCAACCATTTAAATAATTGAAATTTCCCAAGAGTATTAGACGCTGCGGGGCAACACAGAGAGAATCTCCACGTTTAAAATTGAATTTTATTGAGGCGTGTATTGTTACGGCTGAGTCTTGGAACTTCTTCATCATCGTTAGGCCATGACAACAATCCCAAAGTAAG
This sequence comes from Smittia sp. YW1114-2, assembly GCA_033064975.1. Lineage (NCBI taxonomy): Eukaryota > Metazoa > Arthropoda > Insecta > Diptera > Chironomidae > Smittia > Smittia sp. YW1114-2. Next base: position 9,559,113 of record CP093834.1, on the reverse strand, counting down.
AGATAAGACGGGGAGATGAAAAAGATTCTTCTGTACCTTAACATGTTGATAGCGGAAGGTGAATAAAGCAGCTGGCGGTAGAAATCTAGAAGAAACGAGAAGAGAAAAGTTAAATTAGACTCGACGCCTCGCTTTCTTAGTATCCAAGGATCGGGATCTGTTCTTCATGTCAACAGCTCTGAAACAGAATCAGTTCTAAAATTGCTAAGTACCCGATGATGGCACAAGCTAAAATTAAAATCCCCATTCGCATCGGCCAATTGAGCTCAGCAACGCAAGGCGAAGCATCGTCGCAGCTGTCACAACCCTCAGCGCATGGTAGACACTCGAATTCGTTCGTATCATTGTACGAGGAAGCTTCATTCTGTCAAGAAACGAAAGAGAGAGAAATTAAATTAAATAAACTTCTTGTAATTGAGTTGTCATCGAATTAACTTCAAATGTCACCGCAACAATGAGAAAGAATCTTCATCCGACGTAACGCTATTTCGAGATGGGAAGTTACGAGTGGATGGGGAAAAGAAGAGTCTTTTAATAGGATTTTCCGGCAATGCTATAGAGACAATAAGCTGTTGACAGAAATACTTCGAAATAAATATTAATTGCGGAAGGGAAAATTCTCCGATTGAGCAATTTATCCCAGAAACTTCTTCATTCAAGGTGATCTTTAAGCTGATACTGATGTCTCCATTCTACTCAATTTTTCATGTGAAAACCTTACACGCTTGAACGAGAGATTTTCCGAATTTTTCCCGCATCGTTCTACTTCGAAGGCGCTTTGACAAGGATATGCAATAAAGTTGCTTGGGTAGGCAGGTTTAAGCTGCCGAAACCCGATAGCGTTTTATATTTCTATCCTGTGTTCGAAGAATTCGATTCAATTTGAAGCGAATCAACGTGCGGAAAAGGTTTCGCTTTGCCTTTCTTACTGACCTGCATCAACTTGGCGTATTCTTCCTCCAACGTGCTTCCATTGAAATGTTTGAACTTCGACATGGTGTCGGGGTAATAGAAGCCTCTCCGACAGAGGCATTTGTATGAGCCTCGGCGGAACCCGAGGCCAGGTATTGGCAAGCACTGTTTGGAAATGAAGAAGAAATTTGGAATGTCAAGAAAATGTATGTCGGAGGTGTCGAGAAAGATGAAAATTGGATAGGGCACAACCCAGATTACTCACCTCAGTCGTTCTTTGTTTGCATTTGTCGGTGCCTGCGAAAATGTTCAATGGAAGAGCGACTCCCGTTGCGCTCGCAGTGTTTTTTTGCGGACATTGATCAATGTCAACTCTCCTCAGATCGATATCGATGCCAGAGGTTCCCCTGATGAACGCAAGAGAAGAGAAAAAGTTTAAATTAAATTTTGAAATGACCACCTCGTGCGGCTGGCTCGCTGAAAATTTGATCCTAGGCGAGCGCCGAAATGAGAGCCTGAATAAATTGTTTTTGTTGCCGGAGAATTGATAAAATGACATTCGAAATTCAAGTGGAGGAGGAAATGAATTTAAACTTTAACAGAATCGTCAAAAGAGAAAAGAATTCCAAATCCAATTTCGAGGCAATCAAATCAACTTTTCTTAGGGTGGTAATGGAAATGAAGAAGCTTATGTTTGATGATCAAAAGAGAACGCCTTAGGCCGTGCCCAGGATGTGTACGTCGCAAAGTTCTTACTTGAAGAAGTACGTTCCATTTTCGTAGCCAAAAAACGGAACCGTGTACGTCAGCATCCAAATATTTCCACCGCCGCAATCGTAGTACGGCTTTGACCATCTCCCGTCTTCGTATCTAACGGACAGAATTTCCTCGGCATGGCGTTCGCTTTCATTTGAATACGAATGATAAGCTGAAAGTTTGAGAAGGGAAAACGTTAGTCAGATCTGTTGACCGAATTTAGGCGACAAGACATTTCTGTAGACACGGAGAATTTTATCTCTGAATGTCTCTCGGCGTTATTTGAAGTCGACAATCAAACTTTTGTTGTTAAAGGGTTACGTAAAATGTTGGGAGTTTCCTTTGTGATTAAAGCTAGAGGTGATTTGGTTAGAACGGAAACTTTTTCGGCATGAACTGGGGCAAAGGTAAAGAGCTTTTCGGGGATTAAAGTGTTGTTTTCTGTATTTGCAACTCAGCTAGGAGTTCGCATCAAACTGCTGTGCAAATATGAAGGAAAGCTGCAAGGCAATTTCATATAATAATCTCTAGCAAACAGCGATTAAAGCGGTTCTTGTTAAGTTCTGAATAAATGATTCCGTGTTTAGCTCTTCAAACAACTCCAAGTGGGAAAATAGTTGCCGAAATTGTTTTGCCATAACGATAAAGTTTTAGACAAAGCAAAGCGAATAGAACTTTTACGAGCCTCGAGCACGAAGCTCTCAACAAGACTTTGAAGCGAGCATCGTAAAAACTTCAATGAAACGATTAGTTGAATGATTGACGAGTTCAGGAGGTTTGCTTAAGGATGTTAATGACTCAACGAATCTCTTTAGTGTTTTCCTACAATTATTTTCACTGCAAGTCAAGCAAGAGTCTCGAGAGAAATTTATGCTGGCAGTAAAGATTAGCATTTGACTCAACTTACTCGCTCGGACTTGATTCCGGAAGGAAAGGCACAGGCGGGTTTAATTACCTTTTATGTACTGCTCGTTCTTTGCAATGACTCTCTCCGCATTCTTACGCGCGAGGAAAAACCATTCGGAAGTGTTTCCCAAATAGTGATATTCGCTCGCCAAGTCCTTGGCTAAGCTGGCGACCTCAGGTGGTGGCAGTCGATGTGCGAACGGGCAGTAGAGACCTTTTTTCGCCGAGTATTGATTCCAGTCGAAACAGTGACCAGCTGCAAAGATGTCGTCGTCAAATTCGACCATCGACAGAACCGACGCATGAAGAAGATTTATGTTCTCTTGGACTGAGAGTGGCGTCAACTTGAAAATACTGTAAGAATAGAAGTCAAAAATATGATGAAGGTTGCGTCGAATGTTATAATAAGAGTTTTGTTGTTTGAGTGACAAGTCTAGAAGGGAAAATTGGACCACAAACATTTTTAATCTTTAATTGCATCCATACGGAAATGCTAAATCGTTCGATCAACTGTCAATGAAATTTCTAGTTTTAGAGTTGTTCAAACAAACTACTCGAACTCATTATTTCAGTCGTTTCATGCCACGCAAACTTGTTGATCGGTCGTCTGTTCAAGTTTCTAATTTTCCGTAAATGATTTAGGAAGTTAAGTAGAAATGAATTAGTTTCCGATTGCTGGGGCTCAAATTTGATGGCAAAAGTTTTATAGCCGTTTGATGCGTTGGGTCAATTGGTTTTTCGTAAGTTGAGCAGTACGAAGAAGACGAAACTTCGGACAGAATGAAATACTTTGAATGTCTACGAACTTCTCACAAGCACGAGCGAAACAAGAAGGAAAAACGCTTTTCGCTTAATCCCGACCGTTTAGTCTCAGTGCTCATTCGAAGGATTACGTCAAAGCTGTCGTCAAAAAACATCAAAACGGAATTTTGCTAATGAACTTACCGCGTAAGCATGTTCGCTCGGTTCACTGCCACCTCCGCCTCAATGCGAAATCGATCTTGGGCATATCGATCCACCACGCCTTCGCCCAGATTGAGAGCCGTGCCAGCGGTGCAGTTGCCACCCAGCACGTGCTGACTCTCCACAATCTGAAGAAACCGGGTCACGACATCTCGACCACGCATCAAATTTTTGCGGTTAATGCGGCTCGTTTCGTCGTAGTCACTCAAATCCAAGTCACTGACATGGTAAATGCCGTTGAGGTTTGGGTTCTCCTCAAACTCTCCGTCAAAGTCCAAGTTGTTATCGTTGCTGCCTTGGTCGTTCTGGATGCCAATCGCATTAATGAATTCCTCATTTTCCTCGTCGTTATTGATCTCATCGTTTGCCTGATTGCTTTCCAGCCGCTCGTTTCTATTTTTACCGCTTTCTCGAGTCGGAGATGTTAATTCGTGCGGCGTGTCGGAATGCGAGTGGAAGTGAATTTCTTCCTTTTCGTTGGGCACGTCGCGGCCTCTTGTCTCCGCCGCATCTCGTTGTGCTACTGAACTTTGGTTCAATTTCGGCGAAGATTGATTAGCGATCGGAGCAACAGTCGATGTCGTTACGCTCGACTTCTTTAACTCGGGATCGTTTCGATTAGAATTTTCCATTAAGGATTTCTGGATTCCATCGTCGGCTTTGCCAGCTGGCTCGTCGCCTTGCATTTGCTCTTCTGCGATCGGAGCATTCTCTTCCGTCGATGTTGGAACATAAAACACATCGGCTAAATTGGAGTTTATACTCAAATCCAGTTGATTACGAAATTGATGGTTCTTTATGTGCTTTGCCGCTGCGTGTCTCTGCAATGTTGTCTTTTCGCTCGGTTTCTTCGACTTTGGGTTCGGAATTTCATTTCTAGCGCTTCGCTCGGAGCTTAAAATCGTAACGATGCCCAACTCCTTCCCTCCATTTATTTTGATTTGCTTCGGCAAACGGGGTTTGTGTTGCTGCTTGGAAAACGTCGGTAATGGCATCGATAATTCGTCTTGATCCGACAACGATTCGGATTTGATTTTATTACTTATCGCAGTTCGCTTTGCATGAAAGTCTTTGATTTCAATTTTGATTTCGTCCAAGCTTTCATGCGATCGCAGATATTGGATTCCTTTATTGACAGTGTTCTTTATGTTGGTCATAATTTCCTTCTTTTTTCCGTTCCGTCGCTTGTTAGAAATCGATACGGGCGGCGATAGAGATGTAGAAACCGATTTCGGAATTTCCGTCGTCGGAGGGATTTGTCGGTGATGCCATTCGCGGTGATGCTTCTTGCCGCCCTTGTCATCGCCTACGCTCTTCGATGGGCCGTGGGTAAAGTTGATTTCAAAGCTGCCTAACGTGCTATTGAATTCGCTTGACTGACTCAGAGTTCCATTGTTCTCATAGAGACTGAGGACGTTTAATTCACCGTTTGTCTCGTTCTCGTCGCTCTCTAAAAACTCGTCGTGATTTTCAACAATGGTTAGATTGTCGAGTGCTTTTAATCCCCATCGTACATGGTCTTTTTCTACCGAATGACGCGAGCGGGAACGTCCATGGCGTATAATGAGGATTTCAGACTGTAACGTGACTTCAATAGCTAGCGTGGAGAGCCCAATGATTATCAGTAAGGTCTCCGAGAAGCATTGCATGATTTCTAGCTTGCACTTCGCCGACAATCCTGCAGCAGTTCCTCACTTAGCACAAATTAAAGGACACTCAAAGATCTTGAGAGCGCCACTTGAAAATCAATTTGCTTGTTGAGAGAAACTTTCTTGCGATTTCAAAGCTTCTCATCGCTCACGAAAACAATTTTCATCGTTCATTAGAGAGACTTTCCCTCCAAACAAAAGAACTTTTTCTTTCACATTATCACGAGCTTCATTGTGTCGTCACATTTTTAATTAACGTCTTTCATCACTTTTTCGCCTCGCCCTCCTTTAAGTTTAGAAGGAGCTTGAACCGAAGCGACACATTTTCTTTATGGGCGAGCTTTAAAAAGCTTTCAAAATGTTTTATTTCCAATTTATTTTGTTGTTTTCACTTTCTTTCTTCCTCTCCTTCAGCATAATTCGCTATCAAGGCAAGACGGAACTTTTTCTGCTGTGGTTTCGCTTTCGTTTTGTTTTCGTTTCAGCATTTCTTGTTGCTCATTTGTGCGGTCACCTCTTCGGAAATTATATAAACTTTGGATGGGAGAAAAATGAGAAGGATGAAAAATGAAATTAAAAAACTTTTTCAACTTTCTCATTATCATGGTCAACTTTTGTTCATTTGCTAATTTGCCAAAAAGATTAAAAGTCAATGGAGAGTGGAAGCAGATAAAATATCATTTCTGTAGCACATGTCTCGGTCACTTGGACGCACATTACGGTATTAATCATCGGACTCTTCATAAAAACGTCTTGGAGTTAACATCGAACATCAATCATAATAAAATGGAGAGCGTTCATATCACGTTGCACAACATGGTGTTGGTTACGCTGATTTATAAGAAAAGTTTTTTGTTGAGATTCTCCTAATGAAATATTCAACATGCGGCAAACATTTATTAATCACTCTTCAGGCACTTTTCCAACAAATTTCATCCACAATTCATTCTCAGATTTTCTTTAATTTATTACTTGGATTTGTTAAAAGGAATTCGGTTGGTGATAGCAATCGATTCGAGTGAATTTCCGAGGAGAATACGTAAGAGGAAATGTTCGGCTTCCATATTATTCTTCTCGCTTTTATCTTCACTCCGATTTTTCTTTAAATTGAAACACTAACGAAGAATCTCTGATTTCGTTTCTTCGTTTCTGCTAATGCCTGATGATCAGCAAGCGGCACGTTCTCTCATCATCAATGCTCCTTCGAGTCTTTTCCAATTTTCGCAAAAGCTTTTAACTCTTTTGCCGAGTTTCAGCAATTAAATGAATCATACATTTTTCTCCACAAATGAATTAAATATTTTTACGCTCAAAATTTCCAAGAGTTCACATATTAAATTCAATTTCCTTCTTCTGTTATTGTTAGAAGTACGTGCTGGGCTTCATAGCATTGAAATCGTTCTGCGGTATTCCTCGGAAGCTTTAAATTTTCGTTTCGCAGTAAAGTGAATGAACCCATTTCATGATCGACTCTTGAAAATAAAATGATTTAAACTTTGGGGTTGGAGTTTTTTTTTCAGCCACATTTGACTTATTTGGATTGAGAAAACCATAAAATATTCATATCCACAAACTGCACTAACGATAATTTCTATCTTCTTTTCTTATGTCGAAGTTTTCAGAGCGGAAAAGTTTCGTATCGAGACGCTTTCCACTTCCACAATAACACGTCTTGTAATTTTCTCTGATTTATGCACGAAAGTTTTTCAATTTTTTTGAATCTCGGTGCGGAGTCATAAAATAAAATTTATTAAGTGATCCTTATAAAAAATATCGGAAGCAGAGCAATCAATGTCATTTTGGATGAAGTCTATGGCCACGAAAGTTGTTCGACTTCGAAATAAAATCAACATAAATTGAGTGCCGAAATGATGGAGTGGCTCGTTAAGAAAGCGATTTGTTCGTCGCAGACAATCGACGAACACAAAACGATCCGGTCTCTATTTAAATAAAACTTCTGCAAGCACAGAAAGAACTGCCTGCTAATGAATGTCATTAAGTAATCACTTCCACTCTCTGCTAGTTACTTGGCAGATTTTCCGCAATTTTCTTTGGAAATCACAAAATAATTTCTCAATCATTTTCTGCCTATGTTATTAAGCCTTCAGACCGCGGAATTTTCAGTTCATTCCGCATGCCACGGAATTTGTGAGATTGCTTTCCTGCCAGAATGTAGATCGAGCTTAGACTTGCGGTTCTGCCGGTTTAGCTTTGCGAAAAATCGGCTTTCAAGGACTTGAACTTTGATAAGGATTTGACGAGGCAAAACTGAAATCGATGCTAAGCAGATTGTTAGCTCATAACTCTCCATCTAATTCCTAATCTTCGAGTCGCTAGAGAAGGGAAAATATGTACCTCGAGTGCTATCATAAAAACGAATCCTTAGAGAAATTATTCCAATCAATAAGACAAGCAACGACTCTGCAAATTTATCTGGAATTACCGGGGGATTGCGAGAGCTTCTGCGAAACGAGACAGAAAAAGGCTCATTCAGAAATTTAACGAGCAACTAGCTTCCTTTGCCATGTTATTATTCTCGACACAAGAGAATTCCCACTTCGGAGCGATTGTTTGAATAGTGAACAGAGATTCCGCTGAAACTGCAAGCGCTTTCATTGTTTCTTTGAGATTGCTTCATTTTCGTCTGACTGCTGCTCTTGTCGTCTCAAGCCCCCGAGACTTTTCTGACATTAAGGCAAGCCAACCCTCCCCACTCTAAGGGGCAATATCTGAATTTAAACGCTCTTTATGAAGCACTTTATGTCGATCCAGTTCAGTCGTGCAGACTTTGAATCATTTGATCCTTCCAAGAATGCACTTTAAAGCTTCATCGTCTTCGCGCTGTCGAGCGACACGAGATTCCGTAATAATCCAGAAATGATCGTTCTATGCTGTTATCCACTTTACGACGTAAGTAATCCTCGCGAGTTGGCGAAAATGATTAATCACCTTATCACCTGCAGTAAACTTAAAGTCTCTATGGTTCTTTTTCTCTGACTATTTATTCATCACTGCATTTCGAAACGCGTCTGAACGAGCTGAAGATCCGTAAAAAACTAAATCAGACTCGAGACGACGAGGAACTCAACTCTGGCACGGCGATTCCTTCTTTGCCGTGGTGAATTTCAACTTAACTTTCGCCACCGTTGAGAGCCTGGAAAGAATGTTTCTGTTTATCTGACAGCATTTCATTGCGCAGCTGCGAGAAACCTCACGCCGTAGAAGAGAGCGCCGCTTGCCTCCACCGTCTACGAATTCATTCATAAAATCACAAGCTCATTCATCGCACATCTATGCGATAATAACAATTGTTTGCACAGCACTGACTAAAGATTAATAACACACAATGCCTTTTCGTAAAAGGGATTCGTTGCGCTCTTTGAGCAGTGACTGAAACATTGCGATGCGTGTGCGGATAACAATTGGCTTAGTGAAAGGCGAAACGCTGGATTTCCCGCAGCAATTAATCAATCTCAGTCGATGGTTGCGGAATCGTCATAGCTGAATGCTTATAAACGAATTAACATTTTCTGTCGATCATTGTGATAAGAATAAATCCTGCGAGCTTATGCTTACAAAGCTTTATGTCTTTGAACTTCAGGGTCAATAAATAGGGAACGTCTGAGTGTTAAATAATTTTAAAATGATAGGAAATTTCTTTGAGGTTCAATAGAAAATATTTCAGCCTCCGCTTTTGTAAGAGATCAATTTGAAATGTCTCGGGATGGAAAAAAAGGGCAGTCGAGTCGAATAGATAGCAAGGCGGAATATTTGAGGATCCGTTGATTTTTCTTTGAAGAAATGTCTTTCGTTTCATTTATTTTTTGGTAATTATGAGGGCCTAAGCAAAAGTGCCCGAATAAGCAAGAAATCTTTTCTGACGACCGAAACCTTGAGTAAGATCGGATAGCGCTAAGAGCCAGAGAGGGAGTGAAAGAATTCAAAGGAGAGATCTCCCATCATCCTCTTAAGGTAGAGATGTAATCAACTGGAAATTCATTATGAATAATTTCAGGAGCTTCCTTTGCGTTTGTTTCTCTTCTACAAGGAAATGTTTTCCACAGCTTTTTTCTCCTTCGTCAGACGACTGTTATCAGGAGCGATTCATCTATGCCGAACGAGATTGGAAACAGAGAATGACATTTAACTTTGCAGAAACCTTTTTGGCATCTATGTGATATATCACGGGATCCGGGATTAATCGATCGGTCTGCAGAGAATTTCGGATTTCCAAACAACAATTCAGAGAATCATTTAAGGTTCTGAAGCTTTGAGGGTTGAAGTATTTTTCTAGGCTCTTTTGCACCTACGCAAAACTCCAGAACATCGCGTTCAGGCATTTGAAGCTGTGCAAAATTTCTCTGAGGAGGCGTGCACGGTAAGCGCATTAAAACAACATTCTCTTCCGCTTCAGTTCCTTCCTTCCTTTGTTCTGCTAGTAAATCTTTTGATATGTTTCCACAAGTGCCATTAAAATAAAGCATGGAAACTTTTACGATTTCCGCATAAAGCAAACTTGCAATTATTCATTTCAGCCGCGGAAAGCGAAAACGGAATCTCTGGGAAAGTTTGCAGCACGAATGGCTCGAGGGACATTAAAATTAATTGCCGCTCATCATTTTCATTGCCTAATTAAGATATGAACGAAGCTAAGACGCGGCGAGCCTGCAAAGTATAAACAGCAAAACATCAAGCTCAAGGACACGCTCAAACCGCCTATCTCGAACTCAATAAATTCTCCAGAGCTATTCATCTTGAGAGATAGTCTGGTGAAACGCACTCTCACTCCCAACAGATTTCCAACTACGGAACTGGACGAAATAATGAGCCATCGTCAATTTCCATTCCAATACATAACCAAGGATCGGACGAATACTTATCTCAACAATCTTACGATGACATAAAGAAAACAAACATTATGTCGTCTTCAGATAAGATTTCGTTTCGAGGAGCAGGGTTTTATTGCGTAAACATCACTTGAAAAGGTTCCGAGAACACTTCACCCAATTCATGAATTTTTTATCCTCGGATGAGTTTTATCGGCAAAGAATAGCAAATGATAAATATTAGACTCACGTATCACCGTTGACAGCCTCGTTATTCACCCGACAAACTCTCAAGCTATTGACGAAACTACCTTCGTGCTATCATCCGTCTTTAATCTCACTTGAAATGTTTTCTAACGAGGAGGGGAGATGTGCTTTATGTTTATTTTATTCAATATTCCAGCCAGCCTCTTGTCACACGACGAAGACAGGACAAGTTCAACAAATGATGGAAAAACAAATCAAGCATAATCTGAGTAAACTATCTCTTAGTTGTAGAGACTTTAACAGAGACCACAGTCTTTGTATTTTAAGCAGATAATTATCAAAGATGTTTAAGAAGTGAAGGAGCTTGCTGACTGCAAACAAAGTCGCGGTTTAATGAGAGCTAACGGTCATACTTTGTAGCAGATTGAGTGTTGTTGTTGCTGGGAACGGAGATGTTTCGATGGTTGTTTCTCAACAACCCACAAAACAAATCCGGATCAACGATATAACAACAAATCGTGTTTCTACTTCAAACAAAATTCATTACTTTTTAGCAAAAACATCGATATTCAGTGCATCGACAACTTATGAATGCTTAATGAGCTTCGCCTTGACAACGAACTGTCTCATAACATATGAATCAGTTGTGAAGGTTTGTCAGTTGAAGTGCAGTTCTTTAAGGTTGTAGATCAAGGAAAATGAAGCACGAACAAGTTGTACCAGATTATGTTGTGATGCTCGAGTCTTCAATCACAGTTCTGGCTCTCGTCGGTTGTGGGTGGCTCTTGTTTAAGTTTGTCACCACGATTATTACCATAACATTTGAAATACTATATCGTCCTTTTCAGACTGGTGTCAGCATGCATCTGGTTCCCTCAGTACATGAAGAACCTTGAGCTTGAAGCTGAAAAGGCAAATCAGCACTTGGAAAATAAGTTATTGCCTAAAAAAGCAATCTACGATGACGACACTGCCGATTCTAAGGTTGATTCTACAAGTGATGTTGAAGCTGAAGCCAGCAAAGACGAAGATGCCCTGACTTCAAAGATCAAACAGAGGAACAAATCAAAGCCTGAGATCACTGCGGAACCTGAAACTGCAACCCGTGACGAAGACAAGAAGGAAAAATGATTTTTCTTTGAATATCTATCTTTCGGTTATTATTTTATTAGTTTTGGCTAATTTTACTCAACGAATTCATTAAATATTGTTTATTCAATAAAGATCTATCCCATCAAGATTTTTCACGTGATGTTTGAAAGGTGTATCATTAGATTGTATTAAAATTATGTTAAATAGCCAAGTTGTCGATATTTCAAACCGAAATGAGTGATTTTTTCAAATTGACTAAATTTGGAGCAATTAGAAGCTAAAGCTGAATTCACTAAATAATTCATAAACCTGCGAAGAATTCTTGTTGTCATTTTGACGATCCATAATTAGCCGTTTAAACAACTGCTCACGCGAGGCACGAGTTTTATTCTCTTGCAGACATTGCATGACGGTCAGTCCACGTTTTGCTTTGCGGATTTCTCCTTTGACTCTTTTGATTGCGTTGTAGAGCCTTTACTGGGTAGAGCTTGACGGAGACTTCTCGCCATCTTCCTCACCTCACTTATTTCAGGCCGTAAATGTTAAGCAATGTTTCAAATTAGTTGCTTTCTCTCTCTCGATTTCTGTTCATGCTAAATTTTGACAAGAAACAACTTAAAAGCAGAACATTTGCCGAGCATTAAGGGAAAATGTTCAGCTTAGTTTTCCATTCAGCGAGGATTTGCCAAAACAGCCAACGTAATCGCTGAAAAGTTATCCAATCTTCACGTTGGAGTGAACGTTTTGGCTTTGAAAGTTTTCAAGGATTCAAATTCAATTTTCGCAGTCCTACCCAACCCACGCAGAACATAACGAATAGTCTTCAATAAATCATCGAGGCCTGAAAATAACAAAGCGTCTCTTTTGTGCATATTCATTTGTTACAACATCACGAGCAGCCGAGGCCTCTTCTCATAAATATCAACAACGATGATTTGTACAACAAATTGAACATTTTGTTTTTCTCTACTAAATCTTCGAACAGCAAGGAAACGTGAAGAAAACAACTGACGAATGAATAAAAGAAAGCAGTTTGAATGCTTACAAGTATCGCTACGAAAAAACGTTTTACAGGTTCGCCGTGTCGTGAACTCGAAACGTGACACAACTCATAAATTCAAGTAACAACTGCCCAAGCCTCATGTTTAGAAAACAGGCAAAAGGATTGCTTTACTTCTCATGTTACGCCAGAAAAGGTTCGGAAACATGCAAATTTTATTTAATTCTCGCTAGGCTCTTGATCAACAACAGATCCCTTTTATTTGCAGTTGATTTAGCACAGTCGATGCCCTCGACTCGAAACTTGTAATGCGGAAATTCTCGGAACTTTCCTCAACCAGAGTTCAAATTTTCACTGAGAATTTACTTAGTTTCAAATTGAATTCAATTATATTATGCGGCAGCTCTCGAAACCTCAAAGCTTTAAGCTTAAGTACAGCTTTCATACCACACGATACTAGATTTGAACCCACCGGAATAATTAAAAATTGTAACAGCATTTCTAATTAAGAATCATCACCTGAGAGAATTCTCGGTCTGCTCATCAGCGGTGGTTTCTTCTTAGAAGCAAACATGAAATTCAAATTTCTATCGTAGACAGTCAAGAAGAAGCCTGCAATGCGAAATATCCACACGTCAACCTATCTCATATGATAACAGTTTTATTTGCTTGGAGGTTCAAGGTTGGTAGTTTGCAGCAAGAAATTTTCTCGATTATGTTCTTTGCTTTGTGGCTGTTGAAACAATAGACACAATTGATATCAATTAATATAATTTGACTAACCTACGTCATTTGAGGTATCCGTTTTCAGTTTGCAATTGCTTAACTCTCAAACTCAATCGCCTACATTTTAAGCTTTTGTTCTTCAAACTGAGATACAAAGCATTATACAAAACGTTGAGATTTGACCGAGTGGTTCTTATGGTTGTGCTGAGCTGTTTCAAAGTAATTATCTTAAGAGGATATGAAAAGCCAAATAGATCTTCCAAGGTCGTCCTTTAAATTTCCCAACACTATTAAAGCTCATGAAACCTTCTCACGTGGAAAAGCTTGAGCGATAAAATTAAAGAATAATACGCCACGTTAACGAGCTGCGGGTTCAACAAAGTAGAAGTTTTATGATTGGATTTAAAACTTTTCTAGTGTGCATATGTGCAAGCAAAGCGGTCAAATGGCTGAAAACAAGTGTTGCATTTCACGGAACGGTTTCAAATGAAAAACTTTTCATTCGCGTTCGAAGTTGCGAATAAACTTTTGTCATGCATGACGTGTTTGCTTTCAGTTCCCACTGCAAACACAGCGCAGTCAATTGATTTTATTACTGCATACGAATGCGCTGCTAACGTTTTCACAAAAAGTTATTGTAATAAATTTGAAATTCAATTGAACTTTTTTTAAAATATTTTAACTTAGAACTCATATGCTTGGATTGAGTTGGATTACTGATAACAAAATCAAGCTCGTTCATCTTCGTTTGGTCGCCAGCTGTGCCTTTCAAGATGTCTCGGAACAGGGCGTTTGGGCCCACCCGTCGTTGTCGCCTGCAAATTTCCCGCAATGCCCTGTACCAAGTTATTAACAGCCTGGAGAGTTTGAATTGGAATCTGAAAGAATTTAATTTCGTTCAGCCCTTCATCTTGAAGCTGTGTGACAGGGTAACTCCTCTTACATTGAAGATAGAATCCAGGAACGGTGAACGTGTCGGAGCAGTTCCCTGTCTGCCTTGCGTTGCTGATGACATTATTCCTATCTTGTCAGTGACGCCTGTTGGCTGTGGTTTATGATTAATTTATTTACTTAACTGCGCTTCTGTGATCATTTTCAACCTCACCGTTTGTCTTTTCACTTGCGCAGCATCGGCAAGCACGAGAGCGAGCACTAAGAATCCACGTATGCACCAAAACATTTTTGGTCCTATCGATATTTGCAGCGAGCGAAAACCAGATTGGTAGAAAAAATAGAGAGCGATCTAAACGGGTTACCACGAGATGTGAATCACTCTCAAGCGCAGAAAGCAGACTAACAACTTTCCGAAACCAGCACGAAGAAGCGACGAGAAAGAAATAACTTCTGATTTCGCATGAAAGAAAACTTGGAAAAGTTGTGAAAGACTGCACTGGGGGAGTTCAACGATTTTACGGCGAAGCGTGCAGCGAAGATCAACGACCGTCTTTATTAAATTGGCGAATGCGTTCATACCAGCAAAGTCGTTACCAGCTTACCTTCTGCAACTTTTAATAAGTAAATTGGCATTTCACGAACACAGAGCAAATAAAAGCTTCCCAGAAATTTGAATTATTCATGCCGACAAAACTGTTGACATATTCGTTACGCCAGCGTTGAGAAAACAGAAATCATAAAAAAGCACGCACGTGAACTCACAAAAGTTTTCGTTACTCGCATCGCCTCTCGATGGAAAAACTTTTTTCGCTTAATAAATTTCACATTCAGTTGGGTTTTCATGTGGAAAAGTTTTCTCTCGAAACGCTCGTCGTCAGCAAGCCGGAATTGAATTTGGTTTATGATTAAAATATATTTCATGCCGTGCGTGTGGAAAACGGGAAATTTGTGGATTTATTATTTTTGCAATTTTCTCTCTTAGATTCCAATTTCGGCTATAATGAATTTGTTGAGAGGAAATTGTTAGTTAAAGTGGAGGCGTGAAGAAATTACTTGTTCTTTATCAAGCTGTACACGCAATCCCCAAGCGCTTTCCTAATTGTTTTAGTATTATGCTAGCTGGAAGTTAAACAAGTTTGGTTAGTCTATAAGCTTTTACACTTGTTTGAATGGAAAAGCAAATCTTGCTCATCGCTTTGAAAGGAACGTGCGAAATAATGAGCTTAAAACAAGTCTGGAATTTCAAGCGAATAATTATCCCGCAAATTAAACAATGAGAATTCATCACAGCCTATTCGTTGACGCCTGAATGGGAAAGACAGCTAGAGTGAGAGTACTGAGTGCTTCGAAGGAGTCACGTAGTTCTGATCTCAAATATTCGCAGCAGCGTTGAACATTTGTACAGCTGAAACATCCTCGAATATTCTCGGGAAAATTTCACCTGAGCCTTAAACGAGAGACGAAATTCACTCGAGTTGTCGAGATTTAATCAACAGCCCAGACAGATTGAGCAAACTATCAAGATAAAATCAGAAGTAAGTAATTTTAAGGCTTTATGTCTCATTCTGTTCGTTTAACTGAAAGCTTGCGGAAGCTTTCACGCTCCTCTGCCTCGCAATAAAAAATTAATCTTGCGTGTTCAATTAAGATAAGCCCTCTGTTGTTCCAACGTAAACAGTTTAGAACCCCACAACTCGTGTTGGTTTAATTGCCATCTGTAAGCAAAGTTTTCAGTCAGCTCCAGCGTTCAAGCTAAGCTTTCATATCAAAACAACAACACTTCGGAAGTGTAGATGAATTTAATTACCGTGACATGATTATTGAATAGGAAACCTCGGAAACGATCGTAATTCACTTCCACTTAAAACTAATCACTTGCTAACCTATTTATCAAGAAGCTTAATTAATTTAAACTCTGCTTACGACTATCAAAACCACAAAGCAAATTCATCCTTCGCTCTCTGATCTCATGCTGTTCAAAAGCTCGTACACCTCCTGCTCAAGCTGTTCAGTACTTTTTTCTAGCAACTGCAGAGAAAAATGTTATTGACAGAGTTTCCTATGAAGTCGAAGTGCTTCCTACCTTCATTCTGTCTTTGTAAACGTTTCCATTCATCTTGCTGCCAATCGACTGCAAGTAGTCGGTCTGAATGACATCGAACATTTTCTCGAAAGCTTCTACGTTTGGATGACGGTCTACGTTATCTCGATGAAAAGAAATGTTGTCTTCGCTTACACATGAAACAGAATTTGTCTCTGCGGGGCAGCGGTCAAGCTGTGACGAAGAAAATTAAGTAGGATCGATTTCTTAATTATTGCCAGCGAGGAAGTTTAATTAATGTTTTTCCGCGAGCGAAGCCAAAACATTTTTTCAAGGATCTCGAATTAATTAATGGCATCAAAGACATCGCTTAATGTCAACAGTAGAGTGAACATGCAGAGTTACATGATCAAGCGCACCGTTTGCTGCTTCAAAACTAATTAAATTCTTCACTGCAATCCGGGAAAAAACTCAAGCAGCTTTCACCTTTTGCAGTTGATCCATGAATTTTTGTTTCTGACAGTCAATTTCATCGATGTTCCAACGAAAGCGCTGCTCCAGTGGAACTACTTTTTCGCCAGTATTCGCTTCGAGACTTCTCAACCTCAACGTCATTTCTCGAAGCTTCATATTCTCGCTCGTCAATTGCAGTTCAATTTCCTCTCGTGTTCGCTGCAGAAATTCAGGAATTTATTTGCATCGATTATCTATTCCAATTTCCATGAGAAAACAAATGACTCGTGAAAGAACTCTCACCTGTTTTTCCAAGTTGCGAAGCATCGATTGCAATTCATTTTCACTGGCAGCCGCACGTTTAATCAGGAGACTGTTTTTCGCTTGGATTAACATTTCGTTTTCACGTTCGCGAGCTCTCTTGATGCTCAACAGAAGCATTTTCCTCTGATACGTAATTCGCTCCTCTTCCTCTTCTAAAGCTTTCTCGTATGTTGACTCAACTTCTGTTCACGAGAAATAAGAAAAACAAATTTCGCAAAGCTTGTTAGAGCTTCTGTGCTGAACCTAGTCTACTCGAGATTTAGTTATCAGCCACGTCTCATGTGGCACAGTTTTCGTTTCTGGATTGGAATGTTTATTAAAATACAATTTTCCGAAAAGTTTCGCTACACGCAGAACAAATTGAACAAGACGTCAGCTTTTTCTCAGTGACGTGATACAATAATTAAGCTTCAATCTCTCATGCATTACTTCCGCTTGCACGATTTGGATGTTCGGCTTCTGCAAATCTCTTGTAATTTTCTAATAAGGAAATTCTTTGAGGAAATTTGTTTTTCTTTGCCGAGTTCGGAAAATTTTCGCGGGCGTAATTTATTGCGAAATTTTTGCTTCTGAGCTTCAGTGAAGTTCAGTAATAAACTTTTTCACAGCAACAAATCATTACAACGCGCTGTGAGTCTCGAGGGTGGGAACGGAATCTTTAAGTCTTTAAGCTCGAAACAATATTTTTACAGGCAGCCAAAGGCTGAGGGAGAAAAAGAAATTGATGAGGTTCATACATCAACAGAAACATCACGAGCCGTGATTAAAGATAATAACAGTTTATCGTCACCCGAGGTTTATCTCGCCATATAAATCTCGTTTCAAGACGAACAGCCTTCAATTGGGGAGGCGGAAGTTTCTTTAAATTGTTCGACACGCCGCGTGTATGAAATTACCGCAACGTCAACTGATTCCAGATGTTTCAAGTGGGTCATCAAGGGATCGTTAATCATTCTAGTCAAACGTATCAAAGCAATGAGTACGCACCTCTCATCCGCTTTTCGTACTCCTCGTCCATCAGATATTCGTCCATGCGGGAGCTGATTGTTTTCTCGAAACTCTCCATTTCTGCCAATTTGGCATCGAGAACTTTTTGTTCTTCCCGCAGCGCGTCGATTTCATTAACTTTCACGTCATTCACGTTCTTCGGATAATTTTCAAACTTTTGATACTCGCCGCAAGCGAGAGGAACAAAAGGCTTCATGTAGCGCTCCGGATGAATGCTCGAGGGGCATTTTTCCATAAAACTGTAAGCCTTCGTTATAAGCTTTTTGAAATTCACGTAGTTCTGCTCATGGAATATTTTTGCGATGCTCTCGACTTTCTCGTATCTCATGATTGTCAAACTCATCATTGAGTTATAAGCAACGATGATAAATAGCATGAAGTGAGGCTTGTTAGACACGATATGATCCCAGAGCTGCAGCCATTGTCCTTCGTCGAACACTTCCGAGAAGGCCGTCTCCATCATTGGCATCGCATAGACCTTTGCTGTAATGCCTTTTGATTTATAGAATTCGAACAATTTCCGATCATTCTCCATTAAAATTTGTTCCACCAGGCACAGATAATTGAAGGGCAATTGTACCGGTGCGAACTCGAACCACAATTGACAGTGGTTATTTAATATCGTCGCAATCACCTCGAAACATAGCAATAAATCTCCTTTGCACACTTTCAGGAAAGGAAACACAAACTTTGGCAAATAGTTGACATATCCGAAAATAGGAGTCCAATGTGCCAAACATGAGATTATCTTACTTAATACCTTGAGTGCTTTCTGGTCCACTAGCGAATATCTTTTGTCGAAGTTTGCCACGCTCGAGTGCGGAGTCCGTTTGAGCAAACGAGCAAATGAGTTGAAATTCTGGGGCAATTTGAGTATTGCTTTCCAAATCAATGGTCGATACTTATCGGGATATTCTCCGAACTCTTGCAGGATCGGAAGCAGCCTTCCGATTGGCATCGTCTTGCTCAGCTGTAAAAGGGAGTGAGAAGGAATTAAATCGTTTGATTGAATCGCTTTACAGTTTCTGTTCGGCAAAAGTGTCCTGCAGTTTCTGGTTTCAAATGGACGGAAGGAAGAAGGAGCGAGGGGGCAAGACTTTGATAGACATCGACCGAGTTTTCTTTGAGACCAAATGAAACTTGAAGCTAATGAACCATGAAATTTAATTAAATTTATTTCTCTTCCACTTATTTCCCGGAACTTTCGTCGACCCCAGATGCTTATCGGGAAATTGATTTTTTAACGTCCCTTAACCCTCTTCCGCTACAATGAAATTGAATTGCTGCTTTTAAATTACCTTCATTTGGATTTTATCAAGCTCCGCACTCCACTCGCTTCCGCCTGCTCGCTTTGTGCATTTTATATCGCACTCTGTCACTGTCCCGTCGCATCTGTCAAACACGTTTGCTAGTGCGTTTAAACAGTGCTCGACGTTGTAAACGAGAATCTCTCCCGTTTGCTGGATAGTCAATAATAGCTTCAAGTTCGTCGACATTTGGAATTCGAGCGACTCGTTCATGTCAATGAGAATTTTTGAGTTCATCTCGTTCAAGTCGATAAGCATTAGATCGTTGTTTGAGGTCAGAGTCAGTAACAAACTCGGCTTGAAATCGTGGCTGGACATAATGAATTCACATTGTTTGACATAGAAATCCGGAAATTTGATTACTCGCTTTACATCCCACATCGTTGTCGAGCAGAACATCAGAGAATTGTCGATGAAGCTCATACAAAAGCTGCTACCGTTGGGGACAAATGAAACGTCCACGACAATCCCATTCAGATAGTTTCGAGTTACTGACTTGATTAGCGTATCCACATCCGCATCGTCATCTTCACGAGAATTGTTAATGTAATTGAGTTTCTCCATTTTCTGATTAGATTTCTGCAGGAACTTCTGCCGGGCTTTCAATGGCTCGAAGTGCCGGATGAGCTTCAGTGCATTCGTGAGGATGCAGACGACGTTGTTGTTCAACACAACAAACAGTCTGTCATCGTGTGGGATTATTTTCAGGCTCACTATCGTCGCATCGTCCTTCGGACGGAACTCACATTTTTTTACGAAACTCGCTGTGTCGTACATCTTGATTTGATTACTCGATGATGCCACGAATGTTTTAGCTCCAGGAAGAGGAAACATGAGCTGATTTACGGGGTCGGAGAATGCTTTGATGCAACGAAGCGTAGCTCCACTATCTGCAATAACGTCACATAATAAAAATTGGATAAATTGCTTTTCTACAACAGCGTCGCGCATTCGCAAGCACAACAGAAGCATAAAATTTATGAACCCGAAAATCGTTTACAGAGAAATAAAATTCTATTGGCAAGAGCACTTGCTGCTGATGTCACTCAGAAGCGATTGGACAGTAGAGGAATCTAAATATTGAAATAAAATAAACCCCATAAATACATCAATTGGAGATTGAACGTCGTAGGAATGATAGAACGATGTCGTTGAAAGGAAAACAACTCAAGAGTTTATTGGGAAAGTTACCATGGAGAGATTTATCACTTGTGAGCTTCTTTTGTGTCTGAACGACGACAACGGACGGAAACTTCTCGCAATGCTCCCCTCAAGCTCTACAAAGCTCTTAAAAATTAATAAAACTCCCATAAAAGCTCGAGTGGATCCGACGTTCGATAAATTGTCGTTGAATGTTCAACTTAAGCCCCCATGAATAAATTGAATGGAGCAACGTTTGTCAACCCTCTCCGGCTCCAACAATGACTCGAAATATGTACTCACCAATTGAAATTTCGTAAATAAATCCAGATTTATTGCCAATGAGCAGATTATTGCTTTGTTGCGGCACGAACTTCATCGACGAACTGTTCACCTTAACCTCGGGTAGTTTCCAAAAGCACCTCTCGATTAAGTGGAAAATGAAAATGTTATCGCTGCAGGGAGTGATCGAAAAAATATTAATCGAAGAGAGTTGTTGACTGGAATCCTCGACTTACTCCTCGTCGATTGCCGAAAATATTTCATTGTTTTTTGTCACGTCGCATCTGGCAAAGTGGATTCGCTTCTCACCTGAGTCTGCTTTCGTTGTATGGTGGACGTTAAGAAAAAGGCTGGAGACAAAACAGTTGTGATTAATTAGGAGCCAAAGGAACGTGACTACGAAACTTACCCATTTTTCTCACGTTTGAAGCTCAAGCTGTTCTTTATCACTCCCAGCATTTGTTTAGTTAACAGAAATTACTTTCCTGTAATTGCGAAATGTTTTCAAATTAGTTTAATTGACAAAATTGCTGGTTTGTTTGTTTGGCGACATTGTTTCCACGGTTGTTAAGTGTCTGCATTACGTTGCCTGGTGACGAATTGTCCGACTCAATCAGCCGAGCTCGCTTGAATTGAGATTAATCAAATAAAAATGTCATTGACATCGACGATGCGAAATTGAATTAACATAAAAAATGTTGTGAATGTTTGGAAAGGCTGTGGGCGGATAAATAATAAAGGTCCCTAACAATAACAACAAACTTGAATCGCTTGCGAGAGATTGGAAGCAAACATTGCGTAACAAAACATTTACAGTAGCAACGAGACTTTTAGAAAAGTTTACCGTCGATTGCCGAATAATCTTGCGCCTTTTAACTTGCAAAAACTTTTTATGTCTCTCGAAAAATTTCAAAGTCGTGCCAATGGATGACAGTGAAAATGTTGTTCATTTAAACAAAACTTGAAACGTCGTTGTAATCAAAAGATTACATAAAATCTTCCGAAAAGAATGTCTTTCAGAGCAAGCTCGTCTCCTTTTTCCTTGCGTCATCTCGTCTTTGAAGTTCTGTTGTGCATTATGAGAAATCGCTTTTCACTTTCTCTTTCGACGCCCGTCTATCATCTTGTTGACGTGAGAACTACAACAACGCTATGGAAACGGTTGAAATATCTCCTGGGAAAATGTTCTCCGATGCTTAAGCAAACAACGTAGATTCATCAGCATCCCTTCAACGCAATTCACGTGAAACGTATAAGGAGAATGCCAACATGAGATGCTTGCGTTGGCGTCTCGAACGTCCCACATACTCAACATGAAGCTTCCAAGACGAAAGTGACGACAATATTTTAAATTCCAGTCACCTTTGGACGAGTCGAGTCGACAAGAAACATTTGCAAACATTTCATTTCGAAGAGACGACGAAATTCTCGTAAATCTAAATTTGCATAATTCAGTTCTGGCAACCGAAAATGCCACCGACGAAATGTAAGCT
Source organism: Smittia sp. YW1114-2 (assembly GCA_033064975.1). Classification (NCBI taxonomy): domain Eukaryota; kingdom Metazoa; phylum Arthropoda; class Insecta; order Diptera; family Chironomidae; genus Smittia; species Smittia sp. YW1114-2. The sequence goes on along the minus strand of CP093834.1, from coordinate 9,537,134 downwards.
CCGCTGAAATATTCACGAGAATCCATTAAAGATTTTTACATTCTCAATCTGCAGCGCCTGGACCCGCAAACTTCAGCCTCAAATCCCTCATCGGGTATGACAACCATGACTTCAACAGCATGAAGAAGCGAGGACCGAATTGGTCGATGGGCCGGCGGCCTAAGACGATGCCTGAAAATAGCTCTCCTGGACCTGCGGCTTACGGTCTCGAACATTTGACGCGGAATGGTAGAGACTGTTGCAAGTCGGCTTCGATGGCTAAAAAAACCAAAGATTTGAGTAGGCAAAGTATTTTTGACTTTTCGCAACCTCTAAAGCACAATTTGAACTTTCAGGACCGGATCCAAGGCCAGGCTTTCACAATCCGGTTGAGCTGAATAGATACAAGACATCGTCTCAACCAAAATTCACTTTTGGCATGCCTGGAGTTGACTTGCGAAGGGATCCAGGCCCTGGACCCAACAACGATCTGACACCAATCGACGCTTACAAGACTCGAGCGCCAAAGTTCCCAATGTTCGGCAGATTGAAAGAAAACAATGACAGCGAGTCGCCAGCAGCCAACAAATACGACATAACCAAAGCAAAGGTGTTGGTACAAGCGCCATCCTTCACGATGTACGGACGCGCCAAAGACTTCAGAAAAGATGCCAACCCTGGACCAGCTAAGTACGACTTGAAGAGCTACAAGCCATTCGACCGAGATCCAGCTTACTCTTTCGGACGATCAAACTCTGAATTCGCTTATGTTCCTATTCTTCCAATGGACAATTGCTAGCAACCACCGTGAAAGGAAAACTAAATGAAATGCAAACAAACGAAGAGATGTTCATTTTGAGTAAGAGCTCGAGGAAATTACAGAACAGACTTTTGCACAACGTTTCAGTTTGTTTGCCACTCCAAAGCTCGAGAACACTGAAAAGCGTTTTGTTCATTTTAATTACTGTAGAAAATTGCATCAAAGCAGATAAAACTTTGCCTGATGACTAAGCAGCACAGTTGTGTATTGTTTGCTGTGCTTTTAGTTTGAGTTTTCAACGACTTGGATTAAGCACCGTAGAGACAAGCCACGCTTAGACGTTCTGTTGATTAAATTCCGCGTTTCATGCTGCAAATTCTCCGCTGCCTCTTTGCTCCGTCAGACAGGAATTCTCGACTTCAAAGAGATCGTTTGTGGACTCTACTCTCTTTCAGTTCATGTTTCTCGGAAACTTTTGGAAGCGAAATAACTTGAAAGATTTTTCACCTGAGCGACTTTTAATTCTTTGTGACAACTAAATTCGTTTGAGATTTAATTTCCAAGATAATCTTCAAGCCGCTGGACTGGAGTGAAATCGAAGCCGGCAGTGAATTGAGTTTGGTCTCATATCAAAGCTTTGAGAAGATGACACATCGCTGTGGACGGAATTTCGGGTTTGGCTTTTTTTCGGGCCGTATCAAGTCTGAACTTTGACCTCACACGTCGAATATTTTTGGGAAAACATGAGCTTCTAGATTCGTCTGTCCCTTCAGGCTTAACCAGTCGTGAATTTAGAGCCCATCGTTCGGTAGCACCTACATCTGTAAGTAAACTTGTAGACGTTCCATCTCAATTATTCATTCAACACTGCTTACAATTCCAATTGACGTCTGGAATAAGAAGTCGAAAATATTTTCGTGATAAAAATACTGTCGGATTATTTATGTAATTTCATCGCATTGAAATTCATTTCGCGCGCTGGACAAGGATCAGAATCTTCGAGTCAGCTCCGTTGTTTTGCATTTTTTATTTATTAATAAAATAATTTCTTGAAAAATGCTGGAAAATCTTTTGCAATCGACAATTCGAAGTAATTTTGTCGCAAATTTCTTGCTCGAATGACTGTTATGAATTACCTAGAGTAGCAAGAAGGATCAAGAGTGTTGACAAAGATCCGTGGAATATTTGAAGTAATAAGCTAGGGAGAGCGAGGCAGCAGAAACTAAGATGTGCTGCAGAGATTCTTTGTCTGTTCCAAAGCTTCTTCAGAAGGATTAAATAGAATTAATAATTAATTTTAAAACAAAATCTACAAAAAAAGGAGCAAACAGAATTAATAGTTAGCTTCCTTTGCTTTTCTTTCACAGCAGTCAGCGTCTTGCACTCTTAACAAATTCCCTCAAAGTTTCATCCCATTAATTAAAGCAAACTTAGCGAGACACACCCAACAACATGTCTACATTTAATCTTCCCATGCGATCCCTCCACACGAAGCAGGAAAGCTGCTTCATCAAAGTTGTCTCGGAAAAACTCTTCGAATTAGCAAAGTGATTAATTATTTCTGCTTTCAACTCGACGGGGAGAGACATCAACGTAATTGAAAATCCTTTTAGATATTTCGTCGACTCATTTTTCAAGGTTTACGAAAGAAAGATCGATTGAACTTCAGTCTGCTGAAGGCTTAGTAAAAAAATTTACTTTGAGCCTCAATTAAGAGATTCTCGTGGGGCAGATGGGCAGGAAATTGAAGAACTTTGCTGAACGGTCGTTGATCTCATTATTTTTGATTGCCGCTCCGTCATCGAATAACTTTCTGGATAACTTTCTTCAAAGGGTGTTTTTTTTTCTACAAAAAACCGTTGACCTCTTCTCGGCCTCTTACACAAGCTGCGTGCAAGAACGCTTGCTGGAACTCGAAGTGAACCCCAATTTAATTTACTCGCTTCTGACTTCGATTATCGTTGAAAGGGAAATCCGGCCTGAACGCAATCTCAACCCCTCGTTATCTCCCTTCACGTGTCTTCAGAAAGGTCCAAGAACTTCATTCATTGAAAGCAAACATTGGAGATCCTTGTTGACAAATTGTTGTCCTCACAGCTGTGCTTTAAAGCCAAACGAGCGTAGCGATCGCACCCAATTATGTGAGACACGCGCTGACTATGAAATTTGCGCTCAATCGTGGTCATTTTTCAGAGTTATCTGCTTTAGCGACATGCAGCAGTCAGCGGAAAAATTGAAATTTACTTCCTCGACGCGCTGATGAACGGCTGCTATTATTCAACGATCCCGGCTCAATTTAGGCGTGCGGCTCGATGCTGAAGGTCGACAGAGTCTGCTCCACTCGGATATTAATTACGTGGCTGCAGCCTTTCCGCTCGGAGGCGCCAATTTCGGCCTTTTCTGTCGTTCACGTCGTGCAAAGGCAAAAGGCATCAATCAAAAGTGAGTTATTACTCTAGAAATACAAATTATCTTCCGGTTTCGATTTTCCCCTGTATAAGAAAATCAATTTCCTTCGAAAAAAGTCTTTTCAATTTACTGCCGCCGAACAGCAAAGGGTGCGAGTCGCAAAACTCGACTAGAGTGAATGTAAAATCGAAGATGAAAGCGGCTTTGAGCACACGAAAATCAGAAGTCAAAGCTACCAATCATCGAACACGGGCGCTGCCGGAAACATCTCGAGATTCGCCTAATTATAATTGCAAAATCAAACAACTGACAAACGCATGATTCTGAGATTTACTCGCAAGCGTTGTCGGCAAAATATTCTAAACAGAGAGCGCAGAGCTTCGAGGAATCTTTCTAATTAAAACGCAATTCACATCCGTCAAAATATCATTCGCTTTTTATTTCCATGAATTATTCTTTCCTTATACTGTAATTCTCTTAATTAGCCAGATAAGAAGCATCGTTCTGCGCGATCCAACCTGAACAGGATTTAATTATATCACAAACACCTCAAAGCCTTGACAGCGAGGCTGAGCGCTGAGCCCTCGACAAAATTAATTATTTTAAATCAATTATATTCTTTATGCCTCTTAGCGAAAGCTTCGACAGCGAATTAGGAAAATCGATACTTGCCAACTAATTTACGCCATTGCTGGGCTTCCTTGTCAATCGTCAACCTTCGTATCGAATAGCAAGTGGAACGGAAAGATTTGCTTGCGAGCTCTCGAAATAAGTTGGGAGAGATTAATTGAAATGAAAGCTCTTTGCCGAGCAATTAGGCTCATCAAATCGATTTCACTTCAAACTCGTGTCGCTTCTTTTGAATTGGATCAGACAGCAGTTGCTTGGGTACACACATTGCTTCTCTTAAACTTCGTCAATATCAACGTTGAAACTTTGACTTTCATTGCTTCAACTTCGAGCAGATTCAGTCGGATGATAGCAACAAAACTTTTAATTATCTTTTCTCTTGCTGCAGTCAGGAACTTAAAAATATCAATTTATTTCTTATCCAACACAACAAAGTTGAACATAATCTCTATCTTAGCAGAGTGCAATCAAGTCGGGATAATTCGGCAAGTTTCAAAGTTCCACAGCTTAAGGTCTTTGCAAAGTTAAATTGAACCGAATCGTCGTTTCTTGAGTAAAAAAAATGGATGAAGAAGATGGAATGAATAATACTTAACAGGATGAAAAGTCTGGTGGATAAATAAATTCGTTGGTGGACGCATTGGTCGTTAATGTAGCGAGTTGACTTGAGCTGAATCAATTAATATAAAAAATCTCCGCGGTTCAGCTTGAGCTACAACTTGCGAATATCCCAAAGTTCCTTTTCTTTGTCAAAGTGAAAGCTCTTATGATAAGCTTTGTCGTTGAAATAAAACATCACGTAACGACGTCGTTAACAACACCAGCCGCTTCTCTGAGGATCTGCGTGAGCTATTGCGTCTCGCGACCACGGAGCTAGCTCAACGCGACCTTCGTCGTTAGCCTCAAGGTTTGGATGCGACGAAATATCGATTGCCATGTGTACACCGTCGAGACCACTGAGATTTGTCATCGACGAATGGTTTGACGAGTAAAGTGAGTCTTTTGATTCGTAGCGCTTCATCGAGGAGCAACTCGACTCGGCTGATAAATTGATGAGTCCGAGTCCGATGCTGATAAATACTTGCTCGATACCCTGCGTAGACAATGAATCAGAACTGTTCGATACAACGAGCAATTAGCTTCTCACCTGGTCTCTCACCACGGACGTCTCGAGGAACTTGGCTCCGATAGACTGAGAGTAAATGAAAGCTTCCTCGCGGCTCACAGCACGTTGCTCGTCGAGATCAATCTTGTTTCCAACAAGGAGAAGAAACATTGGCTCTTGAACGTTCTTCTGCAGCTCGTGTATCCACGTTTTGACTTCTTCGAAGCTTTTATGGTTCGTCACGTCGAACACCAGAAGAGCAGCGTTGGCGTTTCGATAGTAAAGTGGAGCCATCGCTTTGAATCGCTCTTGACCGGCTGTGTCCCACAGTTGCATTTTGACTTTCGTGTTATTCAAGTTGAGCTTGCAGGTGAAGAAAGAGGCGCCAATGGTCGGACCGATTTCCTTTGAGCCAATGTTTACGATGTACTTCGCTACGATGCTCGTTTTCCCAACAGCTGTAAAGTAAGAAACGCCAGCTTTAATGTTTACTCTCCGTCTCTGACTGAAGCTACGTAGGATGAATTTTCACGCTCGAAGTGTCATCCAACTCGTCTGCTATCGCAAGGCAGCGCAAGGTTATCAATCAATCTCGAAAATAATTCCTCTCCGTCAATCGAAGATCAATAAAGCATTAAAGCCGATAAAACTCTCAAAACTTTTACGAACTCAACTCACGACTTTCTCATCTTTTGCGTATTTCGATAATGTCAGTCCTCAATCATTCAACCGTCTTATCGGCAACGAGCGAAGAAAAATGCTGCATTGATATCATCGCAATTTACCAAGAAGTTTTGACATTTTATTCGCTTTAAGCTTATCGAATCATCAACAGGAATGTAATTTATCGAATTAGTTCGGCAAACAGTTAAGCGAGAGGGATGATTGGGAAGCCAACAGACTCGTTGTTGACTTGGATGGATTGGAATCTGATGCCGTTAACCTTTGGGATTGTTGTTGTCATCGTATTACACGTGAATGTTGATTCACGAGATTGAATCAGCCAAGCTTTAACTTCCAGCGGCTGTGAATGAAATCAGCCAGATAATTGTTTCGCAAGAGCCCAGATGTTGTTGACAGACGTGTAAACTATCACATGTCACGTCGTCTTAGCTTGATAAAGATTGAGCGGTGCGGCGGGAGTCTTTGACAGGATCTATTCTGTCTTATCGTGCGCTTGATTGATGGGGGAATTCGACGATCTTCTGGCTATCAGCACGTGCTGATAGCTTCTGCAATACGCAAAAAATCGCCGCAAGGTAGCTTAAAGTATTCTCATGGCTATAAACAGGAAATTTGTTTTGATGAAAGTCGAGATCGGCGGCGTAATGAATGACTTTCTTCATGCGCTGTTTCCCATAAATTTGTTTTTCACTTTTTCATCATCTTTTATGTCTTATCGAGTTTGCATTCGAAGGTAGCGCAAAAACCGAAATTGCCCTTTCCTCTCATCATAAATCCTAAGCCGCATGAAGTGAAGAAGAGTTTCTGTTTATAGCCCTGTTTACATTTGAGAGATAAGATTAGACGGAAGATATTCTGTTGTCAAGTGAATGGAAGCCGGAGTTGACAAGGTGGGGGATAAAAATCTGGTATGAGGTTTGCGGCACGCTGTAAGACTCAACACGCGCGATGTGCTTGAAAGCGAAAGTTTCTTCCAGGTATCAAACCGGTGAATCCAATTTATCAGACTCAATTAGCGAGCATTCACGTGATTTATCGGCTTACGTGCGACAAAGTTCGAGAGATATTTCTGTTCAAATCCTCCGCAGAGGAATTCGACCTTGGTGACAGCTGATGGGACCTTGATCAAGTGAGAGTTTTATATTCAAACTGGTTAGAATGCGTGAATAAGCTCTGCTGTGACGCAATCTCACTGTAAGTGAATCCCCAAGAATGAGAAGAAAAAAACAAAACAAAGAAAATGCGAATTTCGATATCGCGGCGTCTGACTCACCTTGGGCACCAAGAACAACTATTTTTGCTTCGATGCACTTCATTTCCACGGATTTATCACGGTACGTTAGTTGAAACGATGGTAATCACGAATATCAGAAAGTGTTTTCTCTTTTACGATTTCCAGCGATGATTCGACTAATTCACTACGATCACTTATAATATTCTACTTTAATATGTTTGTCTGATTGCTTTGCGTTGCATTTCACATTGAAACTGTTAACGAATCACTGCATTCTCGAGAATTTAATTTTTGAATGTTTGTCAATATTACATTTTTTTCGCTGTGTAGTTGAAAACCCCGCGAAATCATTTTTAACGGTAAAATTCGAAAATTTAACGAAAAGTTTGCGACTTTGAGTTTTCGTTAATTTTCGTTTGTCTTCGTCAAAACTTTTTAAAGAATTTGCAAAGGAAATCAGTGATAACTCCGGAAGTACAGGAAACAAAGCAGTAAAAATCACAGGATCATGGCTTCAGCATTAGAGCAATATGTCAACAATGTTCGTACACTCACAGCAGCAGGTGAAATGGAGTTTTGATCGAATATCTGACTTTGTTTTTGTTGCGATTTCTTATTTTTCTCTCAAAATTTTCAGGGAACTTCAGAGAACTCACAGACTTCCTCAACGACTCAACAGAGCTGCTGACAAAGAACTCTAATATCCTAGACAATGTTCTCGAGACTTTGGATGTGCAGCAGCATTCGCTCGGCGTGATGTACATTTTGGTGGCTAAGATAGCGGAAATCCAGGTAACGAGATCAGAACTAGCTCATTGAGGGCCACCGAAATCCTAACAATTGTTTCCTGTTACAGACCGAAGATCCAGAAGCTATTTTCATGCTGGTGAAGAGATTCGTTAATGTCTGCAACGGAGAGCAAGTCCGAAATGCAACTCAAGCTTGTAAGTTTCTCGTTTCCTATTAAACTTCTCAACCTAATCTCCTTATTTTTCAAGACTTTGACTTGTTCCATCACTACACAAATCTGTTGGTCAAACGCAAGCAACATGTGACACAGGGAATTCAAGTTCTGACAGTTGCAATCGAGAAGATCCAGTTGATGGAATCGCAGCTAACGCCGCTTCATGCTGACTTGTGTCAGCTCTGCTTGTGCTCAAAGATCTTCAACCCAGCTCTGCGCTTTCTCGACGTCGACATAACTACAATCGCTTCGTCGGAGGACCACCAGGATTCAACCACGAAATACTTCTTGCTTTACTATTACTACGGCGGCATGATCTACACGGCAGTAAAAAACTACGATCGAGCATTGTACTACTTCGAGGTCGCAATCTCAACGCCCGCGATGGCGATGTCGCACATCATGCTGGAGTCATACAAGAAGTACATCCTCGTCTCGTTGATCCTCCGTGGAAAACAAATCACGGTCCCAAAATACTCGTCACAGGTCATCGGTCGCTTCATGAAACCTTTGTCGCAACATTATCATGAACTGTCGAACGTCTACATCAACAACGGAACACCTGACGCTGTCCGAGCTGTTATCACGAAGTATCGTGAGACATTTAATCGGGACAACAATCTTGGATTAGTGAAACAAGTTCTGGCAACTTTATACAAAAAGAAAATCCAGAGACTCACCAAAACCTTCCTCACCCTGTCGCTCTCTGACGTCGCAAGTCGCGCTTGCCTTTCAGGACCAGCCGAGGCAGAGAAATACATTCTTAACATGGTAAGGATTATCGGAACGATTCATAATTCATGAAACTCAACAAGAAATTTCTCTCCAGATCAAATCAGGCGAGATATTCGCTACAATCAATCAAAAAGATGGCATGGTTGTGTTCAAGGACGATCCCGAGAAATATAACTCGCACGAGATGTATCTGAAGGTTCAGGAGGATATGAACAACGTCATTGAGTTGAACAAGAAAATCAGCGCCATGGAAGAGGAAATCATGTTGACGCCAATGTTCGTTAAAAAGTCGATCGTCCCGGATGGAACCGACGACAAAATCTACGGCACCGATGCTTGCGAGTAAAGAGATGCGTCGATGTTTCGCTGTAAAACAATTTGAAGTCGTAGAAATAAAAGAGAAGTTCACCACAATCCTGAAATGCGTTGTTATAAACCAAGCTTAGCTTCCACTTCTAATTCTTTACATAATCCTTTCTTTATTCTTCCAGTTTAGTGTTCGTATTTACAATCGGCAATTACGATTTATATAAATTTACAAAGAGAAGAATGCTGCTGATCCCCATTCGAACACCGAGAAGCGGGTGGGCGACACAATAATCTTAAAGAGCGACGGAAAGATTTCACTCGAAGCGATCTTTAAATTGCATTCTCATCTTCAAGATTATAATTTCAACAATGAAGGAAAATGTATCTCGACAGCCCACGCATCTTGAAAGCTTCTCGGTGCTTATCTTTCAATCTCGAGCCGTGAATTCTTTCGAGTGGAAGTCGGAAAGGGTAAACAGCGATATGAGTCGGGAAAGGTTGAAGCTTCAAGGGCTGAACTTATTAGCGCTTCAGTAAAACTTTTCTCCGTTGAGCTTTTCCTCCTTTGCGCTTACTTTCTTCTCACTATAGACCGGCTACACTTACTTAGGATGCAATGAATATTTTTGCTTGCTCATCGTTAATCTTAACTTAGAAAATCAATCAATCTTCCGGCATCCGACGGGGGAGTTGTCGATGAGCTGCGTCTTAGGGGATTTCTAATAAATTATTGAAGTACAAATTGAGACGCCACCGGCGCTCAACGACTCGTCTCACCAGGACAATCAAATCAGGTTGAAGGTGTTGCGATGGAAGTCGAATTGAAAAATAATGGATCCAGCCCATAAATCAAAGCTAAACTGTAAGTGACGAAGCAGAACTTCCACACGCGCACTTGATCGAGATAGAAAAGTTTGCAAAGTGAAAACTGTTCAGCGTAGAAAAGAGTTTTAAATTCTCCAAAAAAGTTGGATTTCTCCTGCATTGTTCCTCAATTTTCACAGTGCTGCTTGGTTCAACTTTCTCGCATCTACAATAAACGCATTCGAAATCAATTCAACATCATCCTTCGTTCCTTTTTATGTTAAACAGAAAATTCATCGTGACTGTTTTCGTCTCGCGCCTCGCCAACGAGATGAATTTACAACGAGATTTATGCCATTAAGAGCTTCCGGGAGCCGTCAGTTGGACTCGTCCGAGGTTCTTGTAAATTCGCTGTTTCTTAAAAGAAATGTTTGCTGCTGACGAACGGCCCCCGGTTTGAGTTAAAACATCGATTTCCACCGCTTTGCTGGCGCTTTTGTTTTACAACTAGATTTTGATTTGTGACATTACACTTTTCCATTCATAAGTTTCCGTTGTCGGATTTTATTTCGCGGAACGCGTTGCTCTTTAAAAAAGGAAAGCAAGCGACGGGCGCCCGAGGGCGTTTTCTTTCAATTACAGAAATTTCTTCGACGAGAAAGAGAACTTTTTCGCGAGCTTCTGTCAATAGACATTTTCATCCTCGTCAAGGGAAAACTCTTTGACAAAACATCTCCTCCGACTTGAGCAATTGAAAGCACTTTTTCGTCGTGAAAGCATTCGCCGAGATGAAATTATTGCAAGCAGCAGCTTCTAATGTAATCAAGCCAGGAATTCAAGTCGTTCAACTAACATTCCTGATTGAAGTCAGAGCACTTTGAATCCCAACGGAGCATTCAAGTTAGAGCCTTCAAATCAGAGCAATTAACAGTTCAGAAAAGGTTGATCAATCGAAAACTTCTGTGTCAAGAAATGTAATCAGCTCATTGACTTGAAAAGATCTCCGACTCCGGCTGAATAGTTGACATCGATAAGACCTTACGCCATTGATTCAACACAGAAGAGAGTTTTCATTTGAAACTTGTTGCTGCTCTAGCGACGAAGCCTCTCGGAACTCAAATTAAATTTATTATGCGAATGAAGACAACACAAAATTTTCGCATCTAGCATCTGCATGAATGATAATTATAAAGAATTTTCTTGTTATTCAAGGTTTCCGTTCCAGCGACGACATTGACAAAATAAAATAAGTTAAAGTAATGTTATAGTTTACGAAAGTTGACCGTTGAAGGTTCGAAGTTGGCGACGATTTCTTAGACAGATAACGAGACAAAGCTGTTGTATTGAGTGATGTTGCGCTTAAGAATATCGGCGCAAAGACCGAGCACTCGCTCGAACCTGGCACGATCTAGTTTGACACATTTGAGAGGCGAACGTGCGATGACTGTAGCAGCACGCGGGCGATCCAAAAGTAAAGCAATCTCCCCAAAGTAGTCTGATGGTCCCAAGCGTCCAACTTCCGACGCTTCTTCATTCTAAGAAAACATGAGAGTGAAAGTTTACATCTGGTACGTGTAGAGTATCCCTTACCTCTCCTCTCTGCTGTAAGACTGTTGCACAACCTTCAACGATGATAAAGAAGTCATTTCCTGGCTCGCCCTGCTTCACGATGGTCTCGCCGTCTTCGAAGCTCACGGTCTCCAAAGCGTCAGCAACAGTCAATCGCTCCCATTTGTCTAAACTTTCTAATATTGAAACACGCGACAGGAACTCGTCATACATTTTCCGTTTGCGGATCGTTGAGCCCATCAATATTCTACGATATGAGTCGCGGTCGATTCCCCAAAGCTTCACATCGGTCTTTGCACGCACCTGTAACAAGATAAAATTAAAGTCGAACTCCGTTGAAACGAACGAAATCAACTTACTGTTGCGGCACGTGGTGTTCCGTAAATAAGAGCCAGTTCGCCGAAGCTTCCGCCCTCGCCAATTGTCGTCACCAACTCCGCATTTACGAAGACCTAAACAAGAAGTTCACCGATTATTCCCGTTGAGATTTCGAAACTTTTTGTTTTCTTTTAACGACAAAATGCCGAATCATCAAGCAATTTTATTATTAGATAAGTCTTATCGGGCATGCTCGCCTAACTCCGCCTGAGACAATAAAAGTTTCTCGAGCATTCGTTCTGATTTCCTTCAACTTTTCCTGAAGATTAAATTAGAGGGAACAGAGAACCAACCTCAACTTCGCCTTGATCAATGACGTAGAAGTTGTCGCCCTCGTCTCCTTGCTGAATGATAGCTTCACCTGAAAGGGACAACAGAAAGTTATGCTCGATGTTGCGGTAACAACCTAATTGGTGGAAATTACCAGGCAGGCAGTTGAATGGGAACATTGCGTCGAAGATATCAGAACGTTCGTTTTCATCTAAATGCGAGAAGAGCACGTTTTTGCCGATAGCTTTTGAAAGCGCAGCCATGGTTTTGTAATCTTTCGGGACAACCTGAAGGGGTCGAAATTGTTATCGAATGTCTGCGCAATCTATTTCAGACAGTTTTACCTTTTTAACATAACTAGTTGCATCTTCTTCGGTTACGGGTTCGGCAGAGAACGCACCTCGTCTCCGCACCGGTGGGGCTGATGATGGCGGCATGGGACTCAAGTCTTCACAGTCGTCCGGACTTGTTGCCTGTTTGTTTGCGTCTAATTTGGCTTGCTCCTGTAATGAGATTAAATAGAAAAAGTCGTTTAAATATTTGATCACTTCGCATTAGCTTTTCATTACTCTGAGTACAATCATTCGTTTCTCTTCTTCACTTAAGTGACTTTAGAGTGTTTCGCCACTTTATTTCGATCAGATTTTCAATTCTCGAGCGACATCATCGATCAGACCTTCGCATTGAATATTTATAAATTCTTGATTGGGAGTTAAATGGTGCAATCAAGGAGGGTTGATTAATTGGAAGACGAAACTTGATTCAATTAATTTGTCCGCAGTTTTCTTAATTTCTACTTCGCCGCTCATAAATCAATTAGGAGGAAAAAGTTCCAATTTTAAATTAGACCGAAGAATGGAGCGGACAATGGACAAAGCAGACAATAAAGGAAGCGAACACAGATTTCAACAAGTGATAAGCAGATCTCAAGGTTGATGTGTACGGTAGGTCAGGCCCATCAGGTTAATTCAGAGTGCTGATCAATCTGCCTCGTTGTTATCTATGCTAAGCGACCTTCAACTTATTTACATTTATTAAATTGCCGACCCCTCAGCCTCATTAGAGCCTTCACCGAAGAAGCGATGAGAAGATAATGGATGTCACAAAGACAGCAATGGAGACAATTGGACCTTTCTATTAATTAAGCTCTTTTTGTCAGCACCCTAATGGGTTCGCCAAAACAAGAAGCAAATAATTAATTAATTCGATTGAAAGCTATACGTCTGTTAGCCTCTGGTCAGAGTCGGAAGCGTCTCGATTTTTGTGCGTCAAATATTAAACGAGCACGCAGAAGGCGAATTGCTTTTCGAGCTTTCGCTATAAGGAGAAGAGCTTTTAATCTTCTTCATAAGCTCCCTTCGTTCTGACTAAGAAGGATTTGCTAGTCTCATTGAACGACTAGGAATCCTCGCTTTTTCTCCGATTGGATATCAACGTGATATATGAACTCAGAGTAATGAATGCTTTCGAGTTTTCACAGAACTTCAAGCGACTAAAGTCTCGTTCGTTCTGAGCTTTCCATGCCACTCTGAATAAATCAGCATGTCAATGACGTCAGCCCACGCACGGAAACTCCTCGAGTTAAATTTCAAACCATGGAATATTCATATGCCAATTAAGACGAAGAAGTAATTAAAAGTTTACTGGGGGTTTGGATTTCACGAGCGTCAGTCTTAATCACTGTAAATCTCCTTTGTAAATCTTGTTTCAAAGTGACGCTGATAAATTCTCGTAAATTTCTTTATGAAACACTCAAACTCGTCCAATTTATGAAAGCTCTGAAGAAGCCTTAATCATATTAGTCAAATTGACTTTACGAATTTCCATCGAAATTGTTTATGAAAAATTCATCGTGAGCGACGACGCTTCGCACACATGAACCGTAAACAGCGATGTGAACAAAACGAACCCGCTCGATCTCCCTGTCGGGACTTGTTGCTGCTGAAAATACGTTTAATAGCCTTATCGATTAAATATCGCCCTCTATCACATGGTAAGGTTCGTAGCTAACAGCCAACTCGATGGAAAAAGGAATTCGCTTTAGCTTTTATTTCACACCTCGAAATATTCCCCATCGTTGCCAACCGCAGATTAAATATTTATGAGAGTCGTGGGAGCGCCTTAAGGAGCTTCAGTGCAGACATTCAACTTTGACTTTGGCTGGCAATACTTTCCATTTAGATTGTTTTTCATCCCTCATGTCAGTCCGAAACGATTTGACGTTGCTCATTTATCGCTCCACTGGATTCTCTTAAGTTAAACTCAAAGCTTATTCCATTCGAAACTCAGCATGCTGGCTTTTCCACTTTGGTTTCTTCACAGAGAACTCACCAAGCACTCAGTGTGAGTTTGAACAAAGCTCTTCTTCCTCCTCTGCTTTTAAGTTTCTGCAATTTAATTCCTGAACTTAACCATTAGAAGGAGCAAGGCCTGGAGTGCTTTCGAAAGTAGTTTTCCCGGTGGAAAAACTTTCATTCGCAGCGTGAAAGTTACGACATGGTAACTTCGTTAGGAGTAAAAGTTTAGTTTTTAAGTTTTCATAACAATTGCTGGGATGTGTTGGGTCAATTGACGCTTAATGAGAAATCAATGGCATTGATTTGGCATCGCAGCTGTCGTAAACATGAAAACAACAGCGATTTTTCATTATCGGTTTACTTGGAAAGTTGATAACAGAACGGCACGAATATTTTCGTGGACTCCACTGAAGTCAAAAAGGCGCCGATTGTTTTCTGATGACGCAAGCAAAGCTTTTTATTCAAAAGAACCGGCACGCTCCAGAGTCGTCAATTTTCTTTTCATTGTCGTTGGGAATATAAAAATGAAAATTATGAAAATGCTTTTCCTACGAGAAGATTTCCATTAACCCAGATCGTCGATGCAATGGAAATATTTTCAAACATGAAATGCAATCGGATCAATCGAGGACGTTCTATAAACACAAAATGATTGAATTCAATCTATCGCAGTGCTTACTTTAAATTGAGTCGAGTTGAGCGAAGCAATTTCCACGCAACGGAGAACAATAAAAAACTTTTTCCTCTTGGAAAACGTGTTGAATAAAAATCATTTCATTATTCCATTATTTGCAACACGAAGCAAAGTTTTCAAACAAAATCAGTCAGCGAGTTTCGCACGCATTGTTAGTCACTGGAATTGTCAATAGAGAAATCGTTAATCAACTTTACTATCAGAGGCAAAGATGAACAATTAAATTGTTTCAACCTCATTGTGACACACGCAGCACAGCTCGCGACTGTTCCATGAATATCAGAGGTCGAAAAATTGATTGCATTTGCTTCATGGAACATGAGATGAAGCCACCAATGCAACAGGAGGCGGGCAGGATAAAACGATACCGCGTCTGATGCAACGGTTCTCATCTGCCGCAGCATAAATTGCATTATCGCAATGATCAGTTTATCGTGTCTCGCTTCAGCGGTAAGTGAATTGTATGACCGAACATCATCGCAGTCTTCAGCTGTGCCATCATAAATTTAAATTAGATGACAACGCTTGCTAGAAACTTAGTTTTTACTTCACGTTTCAGTTAGATTGTCAGATCGTTAGGAAAGATTGTTTCTGTCTTCAAGTTACCAAGAGTTTTTCATGGAACCTTGCACCATGTTTTCGACCTTTCAAACAACCATTAGGCTTCCTGTTTATCTATATCGTCTTTCGCAAAAGGTTTCATGACGAACGCCACATGCGACATATTGAAAGTGCCAAACTTTGAAGACAGCCACTAACGCTTCCGTCGTAAAGTCAGGGAACAGCCGTAAAAGGTTTCCACGAATTTCCATCCCTCGCATTCGGGGAAGAGTCTTTTAGTGAAACAGCTCGTAAAGGAAAATCTCGGAAATCTGTTTCATCTGAATCAATTCGAGTGAATAATCATGAGGAATTCACGCGACCAAGCGCTCCCATTACGTCTGAGAAATTGAATTAGCTGGCAATTGCCATACAAAACGGACGGGCGGACATTAAAGTCGTTTTATCCATTTACGATCCAGAAGCACCGAAGTAGTAAATTCTCGTCAAATGTGCCGTATGAATCAGGCGCGTCATGCGAGAAAATTTTATTATCAGCTCAAGTTTCATTATGTCACAGGCGCTTTTCCGCAAGCAAAAGGAAACTTATCCATAGCACGCGCGAAATTCGATTAAACTTTTATTGTTTCGTGACGAATCTTTCGCCTTTCGGACAACTATTTTTAGCGGAGGGCCGATCTTTATGTGCGAAGCCATTCACCGCGTATTTTGAATTCATTGTGGAATGTTCGCCACGAGCAGAATAGAAGTGTGCGATGTTGACTTGTTTTCATTATTTTTTGGCATTGTGCATTATAATGTCAATGGAAATTTTCATGTATGTTAACGACATCTGAAATGGCCGATACTTGTTGTCGCCCTCACGTCGCTCACGACTGTTTGAAATGTTTCAGTCAAACATGAGCAATTTACAAATGTTTTGTTGACTGCGCGAGAAACAACCTGCGGCTTAATAAATCAACTCTCAATTGTCGAATCCTTTTTTGCGACCGCAAACCGTAGAAAGTTTGGAGGTCGGCGAAAGCCTCCTGAACAACCCAAAAGATTTCTTGCGGCGAAATTATTTTTAGAGGGGAAAAGTTATAAAGTTTTATTAATAATTTTTCCACTGCTTTACCTCACTCATTTTCCACGATAAATTTTTCACTTCTGACGGTGTCGGCAAGTCGATGTTTTCTTTCTATTTTTAATTTGTAAAGAAGTCAAATGACAATTTTTTTCTGATAATTTCCTACAGAATTCCGAGTGGTTTGTCACGTAAACTTTTGTTTTATTTTTCCGAAATTCCTCGAAATTTCTTCACTTTTCTGAGTCGATGAACTTTGGCCTTTTCGACTAATTTGTCATCAAAAGTTACTAAAAAGAGCACAGAGAACAACTTTGAAACTTTGACATTTGGCACATTTCGCTCGAATCGAGACAACTTCCCACGAGTCTGTTGAGCGAATCGTTCGACCGACAATTGACTTCAGATGTTGTCTGAATAACTCAGCCACATGAGAATATTCACTGGTCGATTGCCGGTCAATCGCTCGCTCACGTGCTCTTATCAAATTCAGTTCTAACTGCTCTAAGGTAAATAAAAGTCAGCTCACTTCAAACTGTTCACGTCCGACCGTTACGAGAATGAGCGCGAAACTGAAAGCGGTATTGTGAATGGAGAAAAATATGAAATCTTTGTCCCGAGAATGGCGCAGCTCGCTCGAGATACACAAAAACAAAGTTTAAAATTTATTTCAGTTCTTTTTTCCCACACGAAGCTCTGAGAGCTCGCGACACGAAGCATTATTTTTTCCTTCACTCGTGTGCTCCAACTCGAACACCATCACAGCGATGGGTACATTGTTGCTGAGTGTGAAGCGGCTGTCATAGACAGGATAACTTTGGCATTAAGTGAGCATCAACATCGGCGAGGCGGCAAGCAAGCAAGCGTTGCGCAAAAAGCACGAGAGTTAATGAGAAAACTTTGTGAAACGTGAACGAAATGAAAACTCAAGAATAAAATAATTTATTCATCGTAGATATGAATATTCTAGCGAAATTATGAATCAAGGGAGAAATGTGATTTCAATTGCTGTGATTTTTACTTCGAGTTTATCAATATTTTTTTGCCGAAATTATTCCATCAAGTGCTTTCTTAAGAGTTCTCAAATTAATCTTTAATGGATTTCATTTCTACGAAAATTGTGCGAATATTTCGCTACGATTACGACATTTCCTCCTGAGTCCTGCGTTGAGCAAGACGACGACAACGTTTATCGTATTTTTTCATTCGTCGTAAGAGAACAGGAAATAAGGAAAGTCTGGCAAATGTTGAGTTTCTTGCTTTGCTCTGTATTCTCTCGTCGCTCCTCTCAGCAGGCACTCGCATCATGAAATTATTTTATCATCTCGCGCTTCTTCAGCCATAATTCAAACGACGAAAAATCTTCTACCCTCTGTTACCCACGGTCTCAAGCTCATTGCATATTCAAAAGCTTCCATCAAAATTCCATTCACGACAAATAATGAAGACACGACAGGAAGGAATCGAGTGGAAATGAGATTGTTTTACATGACAGCTCGCGTGTTATCTCATTTGCACATCACCGCCGGTATTTGCCCCGAAATTTGATCCATCCACTTCATCAACTCACCGAAAAGCTTTCGGATCAATTTCATCGCATTCGATTATATTTGGAACCGATTTCGAACAGTAAGCAATGGTTAGAGGGTGTACAGAATACTTAATCGTGAAGATGTGGGTGGTTATGACGTAAAGTTTATGTGGTACGTTGAACTGAAGTCTCAGCATTTCTTCAAGCGTGCGTAAAAGCTCGTAAGCACTTTCAGCACATTCGAAGCTCAAACACTCGAGATGCTCTCACGAATCGTTTCATTAAAATCCAGAATTCGTAATGAAATAGACGTCATTAGACGATTAAAGAGGTGCTTAACAGTAAACATGATCAATTTATCATCGATGTTTAAGGATGAAACGATGGCAATAAAAGCAGGTTTATGAGCGCGGGGTAAGCACATTAAGGACACACGTTGTCGAGCGAATCCTTATATTAACTTTTTTTCATACCAAACATGTCGAGCGTCAATCTATCTTCATGAACATTTTGGTTTCAAATCTAAATTAAGCTCGAACTTCGTTGCTCGTAAAAATGATTGATTTCTTGTCGCTGCTTCCTTCGCTTCACCTTGACGCTCAATCGATCAATGTCAGCGAGAGTCCGTAGGCAACTTTGATTTGCGATAAATGATCAATTAACAAGAAGAAGGAAAAGCTTTTCCGCCTTTCGACAGTTTCCGAACTGATTTGAGTGCGCAACAAGAAGCAACATGGTAAACACGAAAATAACTTCCTTCCACTTGCCAGTAAAAGTATTGAAAACAAAACACGGCGTCATAAATTTGACAAAGAGCTAATTAAATCCACCGCATTGTTCCTTCACTGAGTCAACAGCGGAGCTTTCGAGGAAAATTGTATTGTTTGTTTACCAAGCTCATTACCTGAGGGCGGGCTTAGGAGCAAAATCCTCAACTAACAAGAATAAACCTCCCGGTGTCATCTTCGTCCCAGTGACCGACATCATTTGCCGCCCTCTGGCAAGATGACACCGGAGAAATCGTCGCCCCGAAATGTCGCCCCATCATCACAACTGTGTCAGAGTATCATAATAAAACGTTTATTTATAAGACAAACAAGCGTCAAACTCACCAGCGGTAGCGTCAGCATCGTTTGTTTTTAAAACACCTTCTCCTCAACAACTTCTCAAGTTTTCACGAGGCTTGAACTTCTCGAGTTTGTAGCTTCAAGTGTTGCCAACGGCTCGCACAACTAACATTAACCGAACCCAATAAGTGTAATTACATTTCCGATATCAAACACAATAATTTTCCCGTCTTGCGGAAAACGTAACGAAAATCATCAGCGAAGAAAATTGGCTTCTGTCTGTAGACACTTTCACGACTCCTTACCCACAAAGGCGTTTGACGTGTGAACAGAATTGGAAAATGCGATCAAATCAGCAACAAGATAAAGTGAATGTCTCGCGACATTCCTTTTAGCGGCTTTCGGCGAAATGCCTGCGGAGAGACATAAAAGAAAAGCTCACGCACGCCGCTTCTCCCTTAACGACGGCGACCGCACCGAAAGTCATGTCAAGCCTAACGAAAATCGTAATCAGCAAACGAGTATACGCCCTTGAGACAAATTCAAGTGAGCGAACGCTGCAGCAAAAAAGTTCTCGTGCCGAAACCGAGACAGTCTTTCCGCCAGGCACCCGATAACCCGCACGCAGCCGGAATGGAAACTGTCGATTATTTTTCAATCTTCACACAATGAAACTGACTTTATTCGTGAAGGATTTTGGTGGAACGTCATAAATAGAAGAAAAACTTCCTTCGACCGCTCGTCTAATCACGACAACCGCGACTCTTTTCAGCAAAGTTTGCGCTGACGTCAATGGAACGAGAGCACGAACGATTATGCTACGTTTGGAGGGAATTTTTTTCTTCTGTTGCTCCTAGGCTAGTTAGTTTTCGCATGAAAGGCTTCGCGAGTCTTGAATCGCGACCCCGATAAGCTCTGCTTTTAATGCTGAACTTTAAACATGGCTTCAATACCCAGCGTAAGCCTTGAAAGTTTACTTCACCTTTACACAAAGGCTTCCTATTCATAATGATTGCAAGGCTCATAAATCCCCGGTATTCAACCAGACGAAAAGGAAGAAAAACAAACCAGAGTTCGTGGTTGAACTTAAAGAAGGAAAAAATCATTGAAGCAGACGACATCAATCTTCATCACGTCTTAGATTCTCTTGCAAGCATCGAAATTCCTTCAGTGACTCAAGCGGAAGAAAGGCTCAGAAATCTTTTAGGTGAGCTTAGCGTTGTTTAATTGATAAACTCTAGAAATCTCCTGAAAGTATTAGCCCATACTGACATAGCTTCCATCAATGGAAATCTTTTTCAAGGAATCTTTTCCTTCCTTTCTCATGAGCGGAAAAATCTAGAAGCAAACATATTTTTCTTATCCTTCATAAACATTTTACGCCCTCGAGCTATTGCGTTCGCAGCCACCGGATCTAAGTGAGTCATGAGCTAAAAAGCTTGTTTATCATCAAGATTTAGCCGAGGGAAATTTATTATCGCAAGTGTTTGCAGGTCTGAATAGACGAATTAATTTTCGTTGAATGAGAACAAAATTCTCTTTAATCATGTCCATTGTTGGGTTCCCGCTTATTTGCTTCAAGTGTGGATAGAATGGCTTAAGGCGAAGTGTTTACGAAAACCCAATTAAAAGTTCACTGTATTTAAATAACATTTTCTGGTAAACAAGTTGTGAAAGCTCCGTACGAGGGCTAAAGCTCAACCGTTTAATGACATCCCAGGGAGACAGTGACAAGTTTCTCCGTTTCTATTATTCATCCTGGGCTCGGGCAATGCCTTCAACGCCATTCGGACCGGCTTTGGGTTGTGCAAATATACTCGTCTCATTCGACAGTTGTTGGATAAACACGCGAGGAAATAGAACATGCACCGTAGGGACATCGATACTTTTCGGCCTTTTTGTTCCAGCTAATGCCCCTTAAACCCCTATTAGCTTTCATTTATTGTCTCCGGATTTCAATTATGACTATCTCGTTGACTCCAGCATACGGACGAGCTTTCGTGGAAACGAGTTCTCATTCGCTCCTGATCCACGTCATAAATTCCCCTCTCTTATTTCTCGAGAGCTCGCTTGAACCTTCTCCCATTATCCGGTGAAAGGAAAAGCAGAAGAAAACTATGGAGGCACAGACAGAGCAAAGATTCAGGAGAACGGGAAATGTCCCCACTTGCAATGTTTCAGATGGTAGAAAAACTATGGGAAAAGGTCAAGGTGAGAGGCAGTCGAACGAGCGGAGGGAAAATAAATCAATTTCTCCTGCGTTTTTTATACGCCGTCTCGCAATGTCGTCAATTTATTTTCCGTTCCATTCTTGTTGCTCTAGCAATTGCTTTTCATTGCGCTATCGTAGCCGCTAGTGATATTTTCAAATGAAGGCGTTTCGCGTGCCGTTGTTGCGTGGGATTTTTTAGAAGTTCCCACGGGCCGTCCCTCACGCATATTCCAACCTGTCGAGGATTTACTTTCATAACAGGCAATTCTGGTAAATAAAACCATTTGTTACTTTCGTATTCGTCTGGCGAAATCTCTTAACATGCAATTAACTTACAATACATTCCAAGTATTTACTTATGAAACGATCACATTGAATCGGTTTCATAAGGATTCTATTGCCAGAGATTTCTCAAGCGCTTTCAAAACGTAGCAACGGAAAGTTTCAATTATGAGACTTGAGAATAAACAGTAATAAATAATCAATTTCTTTCCAAGGCTGCGCAACCGATTTTCCAACCCTCGTAAGATTTCCCGAGAGCATCGGAGATGAGATGAGTTCAACTGGTTTAGCGAGATTGCACGGCTTGAATGGAAAATCAATTCGTATCAGAAGCACTTGGTTCTAAATTACGTTGAGCGCGTGTGGAATGTCAGATATTTGAATATTGAAAGTCAAGGAATTCTCATGTAATGAATGAGGAACTGAAATGCCGGTCAAATTGAATTTTCGGGTCTCGTGCTGTTCCTACACAAATTGAAGAGCGATTTGCACACTCCCGGGGATTGGTGACCTTCACTATCAGCTGAATTACGATGCGTCCCACACACGCACAAAGGGATAGGAAACGTTTTTCCGACAGGCAATCTACTTACGTAACAGCAGAAAGCTTCGAGCGGGTCAGGCAAAAAGTCGCTGGAATATGTTAATAATCGCGATAACTGAAAGTTTTCCTTCGTCTTTGGACATAATCATAATGACTTGCCCTATCAATGTCCTTCTCGCTCCCTCTGCTTCGATTTATGAGTGCAAATAAGGAAAGTACTTAATGGACATTCGATGTATATGAAGCAATTATGGCGAGGCGATTTCGTTGACTCTCGGAGCGCTTTCCTCATTTTCTTTAACGTGTCAAGGCTTAGATCATAATTGATTGAAGTGTTACGATCGTCACAGTCTCCTTCTGCTTTTAGTTTCGATTTTATGTCAGGCAATTTTTTGAAGTATTACCGTCAATAAATTTGCTTTGCTCCCAAGCACAAGCGACGGAAATATTTTCAGACGACAATTTTCAGTCCATTAAGCATTTAATAAAAAATTGTCTCTGGCTGTCGTCGCTCCATGTGCAAACTTAAAGAGCACTGACGACATTAATTGCTGGAAACTTTCATTCCGAACATCTGAGTAAAACTGTCTGTTCCACGCGACAAGTTTATAAGTTTCAGCTGGATGCTTCAAGCTATAAAAACTTTTTAATGAACTTTCCGATCACAAGCAATTAAGACGAACGGAATGTGTCACATCGGGAAAATCGATAAAATGGTAAGACCGCCAACAACTTAATCTGATTATAAAACTACTACGAAGCTTTTCAACTGCTGTGCAGATGTGTGCGGCT
Source organism: Smittia sp. YW1114-2 (assembly GCA_033064975.1). Classification (NCBI taxonomy): domain Eukaryota; kingdom Metazoa; phylum Arthropoda; class Insecta; order Diptera; family Chironomidae; genus Smittia; species Smittia sp. YW1114-2. Next base: position 9,514,258 of record CP093834.1, on the reverse strand, counting down.
GACAGTGCCAGATATCGAGATGCTGCTGGCAAAGGACAAATATTTTCATTTATCAAAAACCGATTGTTTGTATTGCTCGAACAAAATTTTCTCGTATCTCTGTCGACAACAGAGAGCTTCTTTTTCACGCAATCGATCCGACGACTTTTCTTTCACCCAAATCGCTGCGATTAGAGTTTGAATGTTAGTTTCGCAACCCTCAATCGGACCAACGAGATCATTTTTGGCGCCACTTTCCTACATCGAAGCTATTTCTTCCTCGCTGATGACCCGCATCCGCTTTCATTTTCCGCCGCTATTTGATTTATCGGACGATTTAATTCAGTTAATCCCGTAAAAGTTTCATCGGATTTGCATTTTTCCAGCCTGCCACGACGGATGTTTATCTTACCCCACGTCAAATTGAATAATTATAGCGATAAATCAAACGTTCAGCAGGGAAAACACTTTGAGACTCTGTTTTCCTCTTTGGCACACTTAATTTCCACTCGTCTTAAACGATTCGCGTTCACAAACAGAGTTTTCAGACTAAATAATAAAATCTTAATTGGATTGAGATTCACGAGGCAACTCAATTAACTCTTCGCTTCCAAACGCGCACTTCAAACGCGATGCCTTAATCAATCACCAGAAAATGTTTCTCAAGGCTCTACCAAGTTCACCAGAAGCTGAATTCACTTTGATATCGAAGAAAACAGCGAGGAAAATGTAAGTTTCAGCTCTACGGCGTCACCGAATCGAGTCTAATGAAAAATGGTTTTGTTGAGAAAAAAGAGAAGGAAAATATTTTCCCATCGAAGCTTTTTCATGCTGCTCGACATTGAATTTTCCTAATGTTTTGCTTTCTGTCCTCTCGCTCTTAAGCGGAACAGGGAAAACCGTGAAAGCCCGAGTGAGACGAGAGAGCATTGCTCAATGTTTGTTATTGTTTTGCAACCCTTGGCACTCTCAACATATGAAAAAGCCGAACAATGCCGAGCATAAACATCTGCTGAGCTTTCAAGAGAAAGTTCCTCCCGTAAGATTCGCCACTCTTGAGCTTCTTTCGCCCACAGAGCGAGCTTTTCTTTCAGTGAAACACGAAGCTTAAGTGTGTGGGTGAAAGCTTTCGTTTCTCAGGGCTTTGGCAAAGATTTTCCTCTGCCGTTAACGACCAATAAACAACTGAGAGGAACCCGTAACCATCGCAACATTATTTTACATCGCCATTTGATATTCATTTACCTAATGCTTAACGATTTTTTCTCCTGAAGCAAATTAAGGAAACGAGATGAAAAGATTAATTCGTAAACGTGTGCACGACGAATGCAAACAGAATGTTTTTCGCCTGAAGAGTTTTGTTTTACTAGCTTGTTGGCAGATCGCGAGGCGGAAAATGATGAAAACTTAATGCGATTTTATGAGAAAATCGCTTTGAGACGGAATTTCTTTGTGGCATTGAACGATTCGGAAACGATATTCGATGTTTGATTGGCTTGAGCTCTCGATTGCTATTTACAAATCTCATAAGGCTTCGAAATCCCTGGTGCTTTTGCGTGAGGCGTTTAGCGAAGGGTGGCAAAGGTAAACACAGCCGTTACACAAGCGATTCGTCGCCGGAGGAAAAATAAGCAAATTTTGTAATTGGAACCAGCGAGGTCTGGGAAAATCTGTTGTTTTTCATGAATATTTTATTCGAATGGCGAGGAAGGAGGAGAGGATATCAAGTTATGCAAACATATCTGCTGTTTATCCATCAAGACGTCATTTCCATAATGAAATTTAATGATTTGTGCTTTCGGCTGTCTGCCGCTGAAGTGGAACCGAGCAACATATTTCAGCTCAAGCATGTCAACGATTGATTGAACTTTTTATCAGTCCTTCGTGCACAAGGTTTACAGACCAGCTCGAGCTCTTTGCGCCTTGTGAAGTGCCCTATAAATCACGCTTCCTCTCTCAACTGGGTGATGCCCATCATCAATTCTATGTCAATTTCTTTTATTCTGCTGAAACGAAATTGCGTGTGTTCTCTTTTCTTAAAACGCCGGCCGAGCCTCAGATGTACAATGCCACTGTCCGCCCACACATCGCATGTTATTTTTTAAACTGGTTCAGATGGAGAGGGAAATAAACAAAGATCTCAAGTGAAAACGAGATGAGAGTGAAAATAAAGCGAAATTATCATCTTCCACTCGGTTGCTACAAAGCAGTCGAGCGCTCCTCGAAATTAGCATGAACGTGAATTATTCATTAATTGATGGAGCGCGTCGCTAAACATTCTTGTCATTTGTTACAGTCTCATCAGTCGCGACATGTGTCAGCCCGAAAAAAGCGAGCCGCGGGTCGGAGATTTTTTGGTCGTCGTGGCGTCGTTCATCCCGAATGGGGATGAAGTTAATTGAAGAAGAATAAAAGCTTGGAAAATGGCTCTTCATAATTAAAATTTATTGGCACGAACGCTTGGCGCTTGCTGTAGATTGAAAACCATAAAGAGTCGAATGCAAACAACGTGAGGGAATTAGCAACGTTCCAAGTAAGAACGTTATTGTTTTGTAATGCGTGGGGTACTTCTGGAACTACATAAAAGCGTGGGATACTTCTGGAGCAAAATGCGTGGGTTTGCCTGGAGCCAATCGCGAAAGAACCGCGCTGTAAGTCTCGTCAATTTGTTGCTAGTTTTATTAAAAAGTAAGCAACCAATAATCAACATCAAGGCGTAAGGTGAATCAGTGGCAAAGATATGACCGTTGTGATGAGGACGTTAGCAACTTGTCAAATGGATTAACAAGCAAAATAGAATGCTTTGTTATTGCGAACGTTTTTGATTAATTAAAGCTGACTTTCGACGTCGGATTCAATTAGCTGAGTTCACGTAAGTCTCGTTAGCTTTCGAGAACAATCGGCAAAGTTCAGTGTCAACACAATAATTGAGCCCTGTTGTTTGCAGAGGATTCAGTGAGCCGATTGATGTCACTCGCTACGAATCAACGCAGATTCGAATTAATAGTTTTTTGACAATGTCCACAAGGAGCTCTCGTCGCTTGCAAACACGTCGACACAAAACTCTCTTGACGGCCTTCAAAGTCTACTCACTCGCTCTAGCTTCTGAAAATATTGTCGTAGAAATGTGACGGGATTGTCAGGTCTGAAGACGCACAGCTGCACGATGGCATCCTTCAGCGTCCGCTGAATGCCTGAAAAAGATACAAAAACGTTCAATTAGGTTCACGATTTAAGCCAAAGGTAAAAGCAAACAAATTAGTCATCATCTTCTTGATTGACAACACAAATAGTAAAAGAGTTGGACGTACTGTGAGTCGAGATGTATTGCTCGCAGTCCCTCAAACAGTCTTCGTCCGAAACGTTCATTGTAGCTTCTGTTTATGCTCCGATTTCGCGTAAAATTAGATAAATTATCCTTTGTTTTTCACACTTTCCGAACACTCTTTGACCCACAAAGCAATAAAATCGTTTCGCACTCTTCCGACGGTCGCCTTAGTTTCACACAACTTCACCGCTCGAGTTCACAATGCAAAGAACTCTGCGAAATATATTTCGGGCTGTTAAACCTTGGCAATCATCTAGAACAGATAAGAAAAACTTTCGTCTGGATCTCGTCGTCGAGAATTCGTTTTGAACTGAGTCGGAAAAATCCAGCGTAGCTCATGCGACAGCAAGTTATATCAAGGGGGTGTAGCGAGATATTTCGATATGCTTGATGAATGCTCAACTGAAAATATTATAGTTCAGTTTTTTCTGGAATCTACCAAGCAGAGCTTTTTGATCCGCCTTGTTTCGTTCGCTTTCTACGCACCAGATTATTCAGGGTGTTTATGACAGATTCGCAGGGTGAAAATATTTCAGGGTGAAGAATAGGTAAATCCATCAACCAGTTTGGGATAGTAAAACTCTGTTGAACTTCGCACAAATCGCTCATGCGACTTTTCTAGGCCCCTCCCACCACCCACCGCCCATCAGATATTGAGTAGTTGTTGATCGGCTCGAATTTGTCTTGGCTGAAAGCTTCTTTCAAATTTGAATATCCGTTAGAAGTTGATAGACATCTCCAACTTATTTCAAGCGCAAGTTATCTCTATCACTTATCTCGCAAAGATCTTCGAAAACGAATTTTCAAAGTCACTCTGACCTTTATTCATGTTCAACCAACTATCAGCGACTAAGAATCTTCAGTCGCATTCTCAGACAGAAAAACCGCAGCATTCGCAAGTAGCAAACACAAAAAGCTCTAAAATTAGTGCCTTTACAAAATTTACATGGTCCGACGACTTCCTTGAGTGGCGAACAATGAAAAATCATGACATAAAAATTAAATTTTAGATTTTTCTAGCTTAGCAAATCAAATATGTGAACACCTGCACAAGATTCTAAGGAAGCGTTGAGCTTGACGTGAACATCTGTGGAACTTCGCTTTAACAAATCAGCATAGTGAGCTTGCAAATGAGTTAATGACTCTCTGTGAGTGCAATGAACAAAGTTCGATGTCGACGGTAAAAGACGATCGGACGTCGTCGGAGTTCAAGTTCAAATGAACAGCGAAACAGACTCGAACTGCTGGCTAAGTCATTGCGATTGTTAGTCTCACGACTTAAGCACTCTTTCTGATAATACAGCACCTAATGCTCACTGTCAACATGATAACAATCCTTAACTAAATATGTACAAGACATTCCAAGTCTCTTATTTTCAGTTCACATTCATGACTCGTTTTAAGTTTCTTTCCGGGACGATACGAAGTTCTCCTCGCCCGTTCATTCTCGTCTGAAATGCTTTTTGTTTACTCGATAAATTCCTCAGGTGTTTCACTCGTCGCTGTGTTCGTGCGATGATCTTTTCTTCATTTTTTTCTGCCGAGATTTAACGGTCAGCGAATGGCGAAACTCTGATAATTTGTTAATGACCAGGCAATTTTCATGGATGAAGCGATGGCGACAGCAAATTTAATTAGGCTCACGAGTCAATCAGCTTCGCGATTCGCGTTGTTAGAGGCAAATGAACTTGAGTGAAATTTTGAGAAAATTTAAAATTCAAATTAGTGGAACGACCTTCAATCAATATTCTCGCAAACCTGTTAAGATCGGTCTAATCACTTCTAGACGCTGATTTATCTGTGTCGCCGATTTTTATCGACTCGAAACTGATTCGATGACGCCATTCCATGTTGTTGTGTCTTCAGCTCCAAACCGTTTTCAATTTGCAATTCAAATTAGACCCGAATCGAGTCGTGAACCTTTAATTGCCGACGCTCTGACGCTGCAAAATTTCCAACTTCTCATAAATAATTTACTTATTTAAATCGCGTTATGCGCCAAAAAGAATATCGGCAAGCGGATGAATTCCTCTCATTGTTCACGTCAGTAATTTTGTTCTCGCAGTCACGTCCGCTGGCTCTACGAAGCTTCAAACGAAGGCGCCATCCAACATTCTAACAACCTAAATAAATCTCGTCGCTTGGTGTTTGAGCTTCGCATTCTTCATGCTGATGAATTTCTCAGCATTCGACGTAAAACCTTCCGAGTTCTAATGAGCTCTGCTACGGCCTCATGACTTCCATCACCCGAACGACGCGCGAGAGAAGAGAAATCTGAAGAATGCCGACACGTCTTGAAGTCAATTGGAAACGAGCATGGGATGGAAAAACCACGAAAGGAAAAAAATCGCTGATGATGCTTCTTCTCTCCACTCATCTGATGACGGGAAGCCTTTTTTTGCGGCTTGCTCGCAATATTTCTGAAATGATTCACGGCGAAGCGACTTAAGACGAAGCAGCGAATAAAGCAAAGAGACTCTTCGACCCACCATCGTCCAATTTCCTGCCGCGACTGTGTAAACCTTTCTTGCGCAATGGGCACTCTAATTCCCCTCACCATAACGAAGCTCCGATCCCAAAATCTCAGAGCCAAGATGAAGGAGGAAAAAATCTCAAGACATTTTTCTTCTTCGACTCTTCTTTCGTGCCCAGCTTCGTGGCCTTGTTTATTGTTCGGTGTATCGAAATTCTCAGGTGCAAGACTCATTCAAGATTTTTTTATGATTTTCGCTTTGTCTCGTTCGCCTCGAAGTTTTCTTTCTTTCGTTCTCGGTTTCTTTCGGTAAAATACTGTTTAATGTTCATGAGAAAGCTATGCGAGAGGCTCCGAAAATTTATCCGCGCGGTCTGCAGAAACTAAACCTCCATCCCGACGACTTTGGCCAGAACACAAAAGTGGCTTAACTTTATTTGAATGAGAACTTTAAGAGGCTTAAGTCGCTTCTCTCATCTCGGCCGATGCTGTTGTGTTAATGATGAAAAATTCAATCCTTTCCCTTACTATCCAGACACTCAATAAATTACAATGAGCCCACAAGAATTTCTATTAATTTTCTGTCTGACCATCGTTGGAATGCGTTCGCCTCCATTTCCCCAGAGCATTCAAATCGATGATGCAAAGCGAGATGGTTTCGTTTCAACCACCACGCTCGATGAGCATTGGAAATTGATTCGATTCAACCGATTAAGTCGAACAATAATCCCGAGCTTAATAGCATCAACATTCCGTTGGCGTTCAGCTCATCTCAGCCCTCACAAATGGGCCATTGTGAGTCTGCTTACGTGGGTGCAAGAGCATAACGTAGTTTCCTCTCCGCCGATTGCCCGATGGCCGATTCCAATTAAATTCCATTGTAATTTCGAATCGTTGCGGTCTCGTTCATTTGAGTTGATGACCACCCAGAGCTACATCGCGCTCAGCATCTCTCATTTTTTCGCCGGAAAATGTTCATTTATTTCTTATAAGAACGAACGGACCCCAACCGGAGAAAATTATTGAAATTACACACATTCTGGAACATGTTTCTCTTCCTATTCACGGCTCGACGGACCACACGGCAGGATTTCTCATCTCATTTCATATTTATGAGTTCAAAAGTGGAGCTCAAATTTATGATTCGAAGCAGTGACTCAGTCACTGTCTCTCGCAGGTAGCACCGGAATTCTCAGGTGTGCCTTCGATTTATGAGTGGGCCTCAAAGTCGATCACAATCCTTCTCCCCCGCTGCATAACGATTTCATATTCATTAAGTCATTTTCAATGGCCCCAGAACACAAATCACTCAATTCATATGTAAACAGTCATTAACGATTCGAAGGCTCAGTCGACGGAGGCGAGCCGAGAAAAAGGACGAGAACGAGATTTGGGAAATTGTTTAATGTTTGTTCCCATCAAGCAAGCATCCAGTTGAAAGGAATTGTTTGTTGTTCTTGTGTAAGAGTTGCCTTCATAGAAAAATTATCTTAGTCTTCCTCCACTTCTCACCGTCATACCCAACCTACCTGTTATCCAAAAAGCAACACGGAGAAGATCTAGTGCTTTAAAAAATTGTTTAAATGGATCGGAAGAGACTCAAAAGAATCAATTCCAAGAATTTTTATGAATGAAACGTGAAAGGAGAGACGAAGACGGTTGAGCAATGGAATTCTGATGCTTGTTTGGTGTTAGTTTGAGGAATAGAAGAACGAAAATTACAAGCTAACATGGAGCTTGAGATAATCATAGACTTGAGGATGGAAAGAATGAAAGATTTGAATGCTGCGCAAGAGAGATAAGACACTCGAAAATTAACGACAGATAGCTAGCCGGAGCTCTGGTGTTGAGACGATATTTAAACGAGATTTTAATTGGAAGTTAAGGAGTTGGGCCCGATGAAGGCTTGTATGTAAGTCAAGTGATCGATTGAGGTTTTGAAGCTTTGAGAAAACTTTTGAAGTTTGATCCTCGAGCGAACGCTAGCTGAGAAGGAGAAGAATTTTTCTAACTTTATCCCACAGCAATAAAAGACGATCAGGACAGTGCTCCCAGTCTAAAAGCATCTAAACCTGAGGCGCTCACAAAGGACAATGGCTTTCTTACACCGTTGACTAGTAATTAGAGACGCTGAACAAGCTCGGAATCCGCTAAAACCGTGATCTGCTATTAACTCTTGTTCAATCGTGTCTAGCGTTTCATTGTTGGTCGATTGTAAAACTATTTTCCATCAGACTCCCAGCATTTCTTCACAAGAAGTGATTCAATCGACATAACATCGTTTTCTTTCCCATAAGATCAAGTTCTCTCTTTGTGATCGTGTTCATTTTATTATGTTTCATGCTCATTGGGGGCTTTTAATTTAATTTCGTTGGCTTTTCATTTCCCTAGAAATTTGAGATTCATGATCTTTGATTGCGAGGCTCGGACGAGAGGAGTGATGGCCAGAGGTTTCATTCACGAGACATTTAAATGGAAGTCGTCGAGGTTCTTAATGAATCAACGATGCTGCGATGGCTGATAAGAGTTATGAGATCAAACAACAAACTTTATGTTTCCCAAGTCAACAAAGATGCAAAGCGATAAGCTTCATCCATGTTTTCGTTGCATTGCGACATGAATTACGACCTTAAAAATAGTTCTTGAGACTCTCAAGTCGAGATAAGCTGTTTCTGAGAAGCAAGTTACTTAACTCACAACTCGCCAATTCCATTTCTGTAAACTCATTAATTTCAACGAAACTTTACACGGTTTTCTGTCGCTCGAGTTGCTGAGAAATTGCAAATCGCGAGTGCTGCACTGCATGAAGATAAGCACGTAAAATGCAAGACTTCGATGATGAATGCTAACTCAGTTCTATTTAACGCTCGCGGATTAATCTCTCGTCTTAAGTATCTGGAAATATCTGGTTCCTGTGACGATGGTACACCTGGTCGTGATCCACCAAAATATCTAAAGCCACTTAGCAAAATCTCCAGGTCTCTTCTTCTTACTAGTTTACCATCCTCTCCATGGCTCAATTGGGTTGTCAGCTTTCCTAAAACCATCGCAATCAATTAAACAACAAGTCATATCCCTCTCGCGAACCCATCGCCAATCATTCTTTGCTAGTCTTGAAATCTTAATGGAAATGACAGACAACCCAAGCCGTTTTTTGCGATCGCTTTTAAGCGAAATCTTTTTCCACTCCGCTGAGGCTTGTTTTTGGTTCACACAGGTGTTCATTCTCCCATCGTCATTCTTCGCCGCTCATAACTTCGTTTTATTGTGAACATATTTTTCACCGTTTCGCTAAGAAAACGAGCGATTAAGAAACAGTTGGTAACCGACGAGCAACTCCCACGTGCAAAATGTTCAACTGCATTAAAGGAGCGTTTGTGTCGCTACAGCTAACGTTCGATAGTCAATTGACCTTCATGATCATGTTGTGCAAAAAGGCGAAAGAGATTCTGATCCGTCGAGAAAAAAAGAGATAATCTCTCAGGCCACCATCATTGACGAATCACTTGGCTTCTCGATCGCATGAGCAATGAATTTAATTTCTTGCTTCCTCAACTCTGAAGAATTCTTCTATCTCGAGGCTTAGAATTTTAGTCTCAAAACTCGATACTTTGTTGAGGTGAAGTGTGGGAAGATTTTTGAAGCAAAGAAAGCCCAAAATGTTTGATGAAGACAATAAATATCTCACATGAAAAGGTTCCTCGCTATCATCGCTGCCTTATTTGAAAGTTGTTTCTTTATTAACCGCCGACTCCAAAATTAAAGATCAATTGTTTCATCTCATAAACAGTCGTTGTTGATGATTATAATAAAAAAATGTTTATGGCGAGTGCGGCTTGGCTCGACGGTCGTAAACATGGTTCTTACATCAACTCGAGAAGAATTTATTTATGTTGAGATTGTTCGAGTTTAATGATATCCACTAAAGGTCAAGTCGCGAAAGAAACATGGAAATGGCTTGGACGTAGAACAGAGTCCAGATAATTTGAAGTAATTTGACTATTGTTGGTTGCTGAATTATTGCGACTATTGTCTCCTCATGTAATCGACAATCTTTTTCGTTCTCTCTTCGCCAGCGTCGCAAATTCATCAAACGAGAGAAGCTGTCAAACGATCACTTGATGTTTAGCTTGGATAATAAGAAGGCGGCAGACAAAAGGAAGGGCAACCAATTGAAAGTGATTTTCAGGCTCTTCACCTCGCTGCTGATGTCAACGGAACAACAAAAGCCGATGCAACACTTCGTCCCGAAAAGCACTTGGCTCGGTCTTTAATTGCTAGCTCAAAGATTCTTCTATGTACTCAAGCATATCCAAATATAGACAACAGCCTCACCTTACATCTCATAACGCTTTTTCTCCTTTGAGGTCGGAATTTCTGTTTCGTCTCCTCTGTCTAGATTCGAGTTTCTTTCAGCGCTTTCTCACTTCTCCTTTACGGCTTGTTCTCGTTTAATTCTTCTATCACTTATTAAAAAGGCAAGCATAATGAACTAACAACTGCGGGCGACTAAGGAGGTTGAAGCCTTGTTCGTTTCGAGGCTAGAATCGTTAGGCATATGTAAATGTGATCTCGTGAAGATGGAAACTACGTATTGCGACTGATTAGCGCCTTCGCATTTAAACCGTTGGCTCTGTAACAGAAGTTCATCTTTGCCTTTTATCAAGAACCCGCCAACTCATTCGAAAGACAACAGTTTGCAGAAAGTCTGCATGTGCGTCCAAGGCTTGCAAATAAAAATCTCTGATCTTTTATGGCCGTAGTCGCCGTTTTTTTCCGCCGAGTATTGTTGGTTCATCTCGTTTGCTATCCGCTGTTTTGTTTTGTGGTTTTCTGTTTTCGATTTTATTCCGATGCAGGTGTTACAAAGACTGAGCGGCGCTCTCTCGCATTCCATTGTTTCGTTAGTCCGTGTGTGTATCGAGCGATGTTGCATTCACAATTTGATTGCGGGTATTAAATGGCTCGAATGCGAGCAAGAAATCGCGGAGCCTTCTTTCGCGATCGATCTTCTTGTGTTTTCGTTTGCGCTTCGGACTTCTCACAAGTCTCGCTTTATCATATTCTGCTGAATTTCTTAATGTTCATTTTTTGCGTTGTTTATAGTCCGCTCGTTTATCGCCGTTCGTTATTCCAATGCCGCTACGCTTGATGCATGAGAAAAAGGATTTTAAATTTTTCCACGACTATCTCGCCGCTTGTTGCCGTTCCATGAACATGGGACAGAGATTTACTTTTGCATGTGGACAGTCTGCATGTGTTCTTTGTCGTGTTTGGAACATGCAAAACGAACTGAGGACTGCGAATGAGCATCAAGGGCTTTCATGCGGGTGTAGGCCATGAAAGGATTTGAAGATACTGTCAAGTCGAGCCACAGACACGCTTAGTGATCTAAACCGCAATCAATTCAAGCCACGCTCCCTCTTCGTCTTGAGAAATTATTCAAATGAAGTTTAAAAATATCCCCGCCAATTTCTTCATTATTTTTAGACATCGAAGACGCGCCAGCTCGATTCCGGTTCTTTACCGCGTCCGTTGGCAGTAAATGAATTTAAATGAATCCATGATTCCCACAAATTGACACCTCGCGAATATTTTATGCAAATCGCAGAAACTTTGGCCGTTAGAGATGACAAAGCTGCTGCTATATCGCAAAGATTACCCGCGGGATACGAATAGATTATCGATCAATGCTATCTCATCGCGACGCGCCATGTGGCAGTATTAAACTGACATCGTTAATCGTCGACCGTCGAATCAAACGAACTTCATAAATTCACGTTGTTGCTGATTGACGCTCGAAACATTTCGTGATGGCTAGCGAGATTGAACACGTGTTATTCAAGTTGACCGCTCTCAAGCTTTTTTCGCGTACTCGATCAAGCCAAAAGATACAAGGATCCCGATTACCACAAAAGGCTATGACTAATCTTCGAGTATCTACTTTTGATCGGCTATTGACGTGTGAAAAGAGCCTTCGCTCGATCACGCTCATAACTCTCCTTATTTCGCTAAACACAAGGCAACCAACAAGCCTACAGTTATCTCGCTTTCTTGAAAAGAGCGATTAATTTTTCGTTGTTTTCGGTCTCCGTTTGAGTCGATCGACAAAAGAAAGATGATCGGTCTTGTAATGCTCTATTATCGCCCAAACTCGAAACCATTGAATTAAACACTTCGATTCAATCATTCTGAGCTAAGCAGGCCTTAACAAACGAGTGACTTCCATAAAGCATGAATCCCACTGATGAATTACAAACTGAATATCTTCGAGTAAAAGCGCAGAATTCACAAAGGGGAACAAGAAATCTTACCGATGGCAATGCACACGTGCAGCTTCAGAGAGCTAAAAGCTTGGAACGAGAACGTTAAAAGATTTTTCCTTATCATTATTCAATTATTTCTTCGGAGCATTCGACGAAGGAACAAGAAGGTAGAAATGCTTTTGCTTGAATTCATTATTCATGGCCTGATTTCGTTCAGAGCGCTCTTCACTCTTCACGGTTCGAAACGACGCCTTAAGCTCATTCTTCTTCTTAAGACGATGATCATAAAACTCATCGACAATTGCCCAAAAGAAAGAAGAAGCCTCGCACCAACTTCCAGGTATTCGTCGTCACAACTCATTAAAAATGATAATTTTGCATGTTGGACCGAAAGCCATCGTAAAATAGACTCAAGATGATTCCCTCATTCCACATTCCAATGTTTAAACATCGCTAAGAAAACTTCTTCGAGCTCAAGTCAAGCAGCAAATAAACAAGAATCTTCAGCGTTCCATTACTCACTCAAGCGAGCTACCTAGATCAGTTCCACTCCAGCCTCCAGAAAACACCTCAAAGCACCTCTCCACTAATAAAATTCGGCGCCAGCGTGGTGAGAATCGTCTGGAAATGGAATTAATTTTCGGTAAAATCTCTTTTCACATTTCTTTCGTCTCATTTTTTTCCCTTTTCTTCCAACACCCAAAAACGGATAACGAATTCCATCGATAATTTTGCATTTCTCACAATGTTTCTCGTCATAATTTCTATTCTGTTTTACTGCTGTTCAAACAATGATCGAGCGCTTTCAGCTTCAACAAACTTTTATGAAATCAGGTACATTGCTAAGACGAAGATGCAGCCCTTTTATGGACCTGTTGGTATTTATATTCTTAATAGCAGGTCCATTGTTCGCCTTGCAGACAAAGTGCAGGTGACTAAGGGTGCAATAAAACAATAGACTCTTCATCCTTAAGCACGTTTTAATCCTCTTTGCATTTCTGTATTATTTCAAAGATTAAAAATTATCTTGCAGGTTCTACCATAAAATCGGCGTTGCTCCTCCCGCCCCTCGTTCTTTGTGCAGTAAAATCCTCGAGAAAGCAATAAATCTCAAAATGAAAAGATCAATGTCGAGTGAACAGAAAGAAAATTAAGAAAATAATTGGAGAGATTAATTTTCGTTTCTTGCTTCGATGGCCTTTGCGATTCTCAAGATCATTGCTGTTGGCCTTTTATGGTGATCTCGAGGTAACAACGCGTTCGTTCAATGGCTCCTAATGGCTTTGCGATCATAAACATTTTTTTGCGATTATTCTTGCGGAAATATCACGCAAACGCTGAATGAATTTTAAGCGGAGCCGTCGAAGAAATCAACGAAAAGTTCATTCGATGTAGCAATTAACGAAACATGTCGAGCCGGAGATTCTTGATTGCATTGAGCAAGAGCTTGAGATGAAATTCTTCGCCGTGTTGAACATGACGTTGACGGGAATACAAATTGGGATTGAAAGACGTTTTTCTTTCACTATTATGCTGCAGCATCATTTGCATTCTTTTCGGTTGAAGCTTTCTCGTGTCAAAGAAAATATTTTCCTTTTGCGGCTTCCGTGTAAACACGCTTTCGTATCACCAATTAGGAAGAGTAACGGAGCCTTTGTCATGGAACTAACTGAAAGCGTCGACGGAATTATTACAAACAGACACGACAAGAATGTTCGATAACAGCAATTGGAGTTGGTTATTAGAGTAATGACAACGGTCGAGATACGTTTCATCCTCCACACTGGACAATGTCCTAATTTAGCAGACAAGAGACTGTCAACTGTTGGCCAGCGATGAGATAGAATGAACATTTGCTTGGCTCGAGTGGGAAGACTGAAAATCATTTTTCACCTCCGGTGCATTGAACTCGATCGACATTTTTCTTCCTCCGCTCGACGATGACAAAGTGTCGGAGGAAAGAGCAAATTTCTAATAGAAAACCAGCTCAGCTGGATGTGTCTTGCACCTGTGCAGCTAAACCTGCCCCGAAGTTGCATAACTGAGTGAAATTACTTGAATAAATTGGCTTTCTCATGCGTTGAAGCGAGAGAGTTTCATTCGTCTATTCGCCGATCCACAAAGCCGTAAAATTTACATTTCCACGTGGAATCGATCCATGTCGGCTGACCTTTACTTGTGGGGTACATTTTTAATTTCACCGGCGCAGGTTTGTGATTTCAGGTGGAACCTAATGCGATGGATTCGGTGGGAATCGATAACTTGGATTTCCTACGCAGTCTGCGATATGTGAAGCCACACGACGAGGCCTAGCCTTTGTCTCTCATCCATTTCCCACACAAAAGACACGTAGTGGAAACTCGATATTTACTTCCGAACCTGTTTCCACGGCTGGAGAATGTGATTTGAGGATGTTTCATTAGACGGAAGTGCAAGGAAACGGAACCAGAGCGACACTGCTTCCCATCAGTACAAAAGGCTGTTGAACAACTGCCGCGTGATTCATGGCAGCTCACAAAGGGGGAATCTTCGTCTCGGGCATATGGTGCCAACTGCCCAAGCACACCTTTTCCTCAAACTCATTATTCGTAGAACAATGAAAGTATCTCATTACGCAACGAATCGCGACGAGCATTTCTTCTTCAAGGTGGAAATTAAATTTTTGACTTTCCCATGATCGTCTTGCTTCTGAAACGTCTTTTTTAAGGGTTCAATGATTTGAATGTGTTCTTCAGGAATTCCTACTTCCTTTACATCCGTTGAAGATCCATTGAGCGAGAGAAATATTCCAGGTGTAAGAACGACCGCGGGAACTGCTGCAAGCCTCACCGACGTTTTGAGCAACGTCTTGGAAGGAAAAAAGTCTCATGAGGCTGTTGAATAATCTCAAATCTCAGGGGAGTCACCACTGCGGTCAACTATTTCGATTAGAAATGTCAAGGGTAAGAAATGCTTTCGGCATCTGGAGATTGTCGACGCTCACAGTTTTCTCTTTTTCGCTTCTCTTCCATATGAATAAATCTATTTAACAAACACAAATAATTTCTTTATTGCTTGCAGCGCATTCCCGGGTCCTAAAAATTTAAATTCATCACGTTCGAGGTCGTAAAATTGTTCTTAAGTTCTTAAGTCAACGAAACGCTTTCGCTGAACTTTCTTTAATGTCTGATCGTTGTTTAACGATATTTTAAATTTCTGATAACAAACATTCAGTTCGGAGGACTTTAATGGGCCTTAACCGACATGATTACACAATAAGCGACGATAAATGTTTTATTGGTGTTCTTAGTTGATAATAACTCCATCTCAGCTTGAGGCATTTCAAGTTCCAAGAACGTCAGCAAGAAAGCGAACTGCATGTGTGAAACCGATGTTTAGAAAGGAAATTATCGTCACATGTTTTCCCAACAATTTTCGGCGATCGTCGGCTAGAACTCCTCGCAATGGCACATGTTGTAACCAGTTTATGCATGTCTGGCGTGTATCAGCAGCAAACTGAAACGTCAACAGCTCTTGGTTCGTTTCTACAATTTCTCTGGCGTCTCTGGTGAAACTCAAAACCTCCGAAGCATTTTGATGAGAAAATTTTAATTTTCCCAAACTCACCGACCTAATCTGGTCCACATATGTGTAAAGCCTTCGTGTTTTCAAACCCTCTGCTCTCGGACGCTTCATAGGATGCAATATGTAGCCCAAATGTTCCACTTTTAGGAGCTGAATCCGCCACTTTCATAGACAAATTCGATCTAAAAGGGACGAGCGATTCCAAATGAACTGATAATTTCCTTAGTGTTGCACCATCTGACATTTCCCAGGTACTTTATTGATAAAAGGACGCATCAGTCTTTATCAAATTTATCTATGCTTTAGCACTCAAACACGAATTTTCACATGGCACAATATGTGGTAATGGATACCAGCCAATTTTTGGTAATTTGAACTAATAAAAAGCGGGACCAAATTTTTAAACTGAAACTTATCGAAGCGCAATTCGAAGTTACTCGCCACATGTCCGCATGATGTTTGTTATGACGATCTCTTGTGACTTTGAGATTTCAGTCTCGTCTCGGCGCATTTTACGGTGCTCGAAACAATGAAACTTGGAGTGAGGGAAAGGCACGAACGAGAAAACAAACACCAATTATTGCACTGAGCGACTCAGACTCGCAGCTGATGTGAATTAAGACGATTGAAGATGATGAAGATGGAAGTGGAAGCGGGAAAGCGACAATTAATCAATTTATCAAGACGCGCAGCTGAGACGCTACTACAATTGATCGCGCGGACCGAGACGGAACACTTAATTGACGACAGAGTAATTTCGATCTCTCGCTTATGCAATGGAACGGAAGTGGACAACGGAATTCTTGAGGAAGTCACAAGTAGCCTCAGATGGAGTGATTGGCGTGAACAAATCTCTTCTCAGTCTTCGCCTTACAAACCAAGTAGCTTTTTTCTGAGTCCATTTATTTGTTTCCACTCATTCGAGGTGTTTATTTTGAGTGCATCTGTCACACAGTAGAAATGATTTGAGCATAAAAACTAATTCATTTGCATAAATTCTTTCAGCGGGGTTGTAAACTTAATTAAATCATTTTTTTATCGCCGCGAGTTTTGTTGTGTTGACAGTTGGAAACTAACGAACGTCGAGCGAATCAAGACAGAAGTTTAATGACACTGCTGTTTGTAAATGTCCCAATAAAGTATATCGATTGTTCAAATATTTGCCACTTCATCGGGCTCGGAAAACGAAAATCAACGGATAAAAAACACGGCGCGACCATAGCAAATGTCTAAAATCAAAATTGCAGCATATGCAGCCGGCAAACAGCGAACAAATCTGTTTAATGGATAAATTGATATTGTTTAGATCGTAACTACATTCAGAGAGCAAAGCGAGACCTTGCAATTGAACTGAAAGGTATTTGCCAGGAGGGCAAAAGCACATCGATTTGCAGCGTGATTATTCTCTCTCCTGGATTTTAAACACATCTGCGCGACTAGTTGGCATCATCAGCTGCGCCGAGTCTATTATCGTCCGGTCAATCTCACTCTTAAGCTGTTTCAGCGACTCTGCAAAATCTGGTTTGGCTGGCAGCAGCAGCAGATCGTACACCAACTCTTAATTGTGCAGTCGCTTTTCCACTTTTCTTCTTCTTTTATTCACATCGCCAACTGCAGCTTGTCTACCAATTAAGCCTCGTAAATAGCGAAGAGGAATTAATTGGTAGTAAATTTTGATGTTTGCTTCTGTCGCTGCCAACAGATGACAAATGTGTAAATGGTGATAACCCTCTCGTTTTCAAGGTTTATTAAATGGGATTGTGCGACCCGCCAAGCCCGACAAAAGTCGACAGTTGAAGATGCAATATGCACCAACAGCTGATAGAGAGAGAAAGAAGTCAAGTCCCTTTGCACAGGGAAATCCCTCAATAGAATCGAAGGGAACGACCCGGGCCGCAGTTGTTTTCGAGCATTTGGCGGCTGATCCCAGTCGTTGAGAAGGAAAAATATTTTTCCCAGTTGCGTTTTCGCGCCGAAAACTACGTTCCCGAGTGGCGTTCTCTCCCTCCTTAAGAAGCCATGCAAATGTTTGACGCGTCCATCTGTCTCGTCTGTGCATTTTTCCCAAAACAATCGACCGAATGAAAAACAAACATGCTGGATCGTCAATAAAAACATGTTCCATTAGCTGCGATATTAATCTCTCATTGGGATCATCTGCTAACATAGTCGATGCCCTCATATGTAGGTGCGCGGTCTCATTGACATAATTGATGACAGAATGCCATTTGTCAGAGAGATGCTGTTGACTTTAATTGGCTGCCGAGAATAACAAACAGAATTTCTCGTACACGTCGCGCTCTCGTGCTTTCCGCTTATTCGATTATGAATCCTTTTTCCGAGGATTGTTTTCCTTTATGTCCCATTCACCTTTGTTAGAACTCAAACACTTTCATCGCATTAGAGCATAAATTACATGTTACGAAAACAATTTAAATGATATTAGGGAATTTCTCATGCGATGATTGATTGCAGGACTTAGAGCATTCGTAGTTGTATGAGAATCAATGCTAATGATCGAGTTGAGAAGCTGAAATCCGATTTTTCTTTGATAGTTCGAGAGTCAAATGATATGCAAATATCCGTGAATTTTTCAAGTCGATTTAAATACTTTCCTCGTGATTTAAATGTCAATCCAACTTTTGACGTTTGACTGACAAATTAGGACTTCAAGGGGAGAGAACGCAACTCACTTCTAGCATTAATCTACCTCTTGTAATCGCATTCAGCCGAGAAGTTTTGCCAAAAATGACTCTTTTCATCCTTTCTTCTATCGAAAGACCCACGGGACGCAGCGTATTTTAGCAAGGCGAAGAAGTTCCTGGGAAAGAAGGTAACACGATTGTTTGTTTGCTTGTTACTTCGACTGCATAAAATGCAACAAACTAGAATTCTCTTGGTACAAAGGACTTCTCAATGAGTACCCGAAAACAATAATGTGGAAAGGAAGTTGTGATGTAATAGGTAAGAAGGGTTTACGTTGATTGTTTGGCGATGGGAATCCACGCGGGTTGTCTGATTGTCCTCGCCGAAGTTCTCAAAAACTTCTCAATGAACTCGGAGCCATCTGCAACCCTAAAAAGCCGCGAGATTTCTTTCACGGAGGGTAAACGATTCTTTTCGCCGGGAATCTCTTACGTTTGTCAAAGAATCTTTGCAGGTGCGATCATTTACATAGATTGCCGAAAAAAAGCTAAATTAATAAGAGTTTTTTTGTCAGTTGAAAGAGAAGAAAAACTCGTCTTTATTTACACGAAGGGAACGCATCGCGAAGTACCATTTACCGGCTGATCAGCGGTGAGAACGCGTGAGATTCCCCTAGCCGCGGAATAAGATTCATTGCTTGATAGCTTCGCTTTTTTTTCGGGTGAGAACGGTGGTCCTGTTTTCAGTTTTTACGACCGAAAAGAAAATTCTCATTTTACAACTTGGATGTTTTTTGTTCATTAATTCAAGTTTTCCTTTCTTTTCACAGCCGTGCGATTAAATCTTTTGTTCTCCGGCTCGGCCAAACCTCAATCGTCGAAACATCTTCCGATTTCCAAGCAAACGATTTTTATTGCACTAAGAGATTTTTTTCCATCGCCAAGTTCGGAATACAAAACATAAATTATTGTATTTGTGAAACTCTTGTTAACGGGAAGGGTGTGAAAGCATGAAGCCGGAGTTCATCTGGTTACAGTCATTTAAGAAGGTTCGGAACATTTGTAGGCGTGTGAACGAGACTGTCGTCGAATTAAACTTGTTTCCAATGATCGACGTCTCACTAATTGCTTGAGTGGTGCCACAGCTTTGGGACTAATGAACTTGGCGAGGTTACTTACATATATGGAACTGCTAGAAGCATTAGAAGCGGAAGTTACCGTTTGCATGATGACTGAACTTCGATGATTATTTAGCCAGGTAATCGCATAGAAATCTGACCACATCAGAGTAGATCAATTCGGGTTCTTTTAGCGGTTTGGAAACTTATGCTGAATTATCATACACAACCTCAAACAATTCCAAAGGCATCAGCTACAAAGTCTGAGAATCTGTCAAAACAATTTTGTCTTCGACGAAGATCAGCCGAATCTAATTTATTCTTGTTACCTCAAGAAGTCAAGCAAAAGAAATTCTCAATTTATTCCGTTCTCAAAACCAAAGGACCGTGTTGAAATGAGTTGAAATTAAAACGCATTTTTTCATCGCAATTGAGCGCAATAAAAAAGACTTTCGCTTCTGATTCTCAAGAAGGGTTGCGATCTTTTCCAAATTGCCGAAACAACATGGAAACACATTAAAATCATCCCTTCGAAATCGAGCAAGGAAACGAAATAAATTTTTAAAATTCAATAATCGCAAGAAACTACTTTTTTATTACAAAGAAGTTTAATAGCAGTGCTAGCAGAATAAGTTGCGCAATGACAGCAGGGAGATCCTCAAACAGGATATTAAGAGTTCAGCGCAATTCCTTCCTCGCTTTTTTACGCGCGGCGCAATATGAAATCATCTCGCAATAGGGGAAAGACCTCGACAAAGAGTGGCGTCAAGAGATGATGCAAAGAAAGTTGATTTCCAAGTTTACGCGAACAAGTTTTTTTATGCATGAAGCTCCGATTGCGGGACAACGATGACATCTGCGTGAGACTCACTCATTTTTCTGATTGAACATCGCCATAAAAAAAGTTTTATCGCGAATAGTTTGTTAGATTTAATGGCGAGAAAGAAATCATTTAATCTCACGGGAATCGCTGAACTCGCATGATCTTTCTGGGAGTTTTATTGCTCGAATCGCAAAGTATCTGATTTAGCAGTAATCTTGCCAAAGGGCATGGAAAACAACGCTCAACTGCTATCATCAAGAGTTGATCGTTCAATTTAGAGTTCAATGGGAAGAAATCAAAATCCCGGAACGAACAACGAGACCGATGAGGGCGCGTGAGAACGAACATTTACTTCCACTTCCACCCTTCAATTGGCAATTATTTGCGCTCGGTTAGTGGGAAGTTTAGTGTGTGAAAAATGATGATAATCTGAAACAATGAAGCCCTTCAGATCTGCATCGATCAAGGGTTGAACGTCTATATCAAAAACCGGAAACGAACATTTGACGATTTCATCGTTTGCTCAATTTCGGTCGAGAAGAAGCCAAAGCCGCCGTGACTATCGACTCACACGTGTTACGATTCTCAACGCAAAGAGAGGATGAAGAATGCGATCGTCTCATTCGAGGCCGTTCACAAGTGTTTGACTGATTAGAAACCGTCTGCATGAGAAATAAATTTCAAAGTCGAAATCAGATTCAAAGCGACGCGTCCTCAGCTGTACAAATTCATAATGATCTCGCATTTATGCGACGAAAACATACGAGAAACCACGATAGAGAAAAATTGTTCCCATCGAACTTATCACAGCTGCAGAAAAAAAGCCCCGAATCGAAAAATTTGTGCACAGCCAAAGCAGTTGTGTGTTTCTCGTGTCGAAATCGTTACTAATCATCGATCGCATGAATTTAATTCACATCGGGCGACTCTTTCGCTTCGGCAAATGTTATTAAACATGCGTTGCAGAATGAGCTGACGAGACTCTCCCATGGAACTTTTATTAAGCCAGGAAAACATTTTACAATCCATTGTTATCGCATATGCACAAACACGTGACCCCTCGACGATCACACACGCTTTAGTTTGAGTTGTAGACTCTGAATGTTTAATGATTTCGAGACTATTGATTCCCATTGTAACGCTCACGACAACAAATAATCTACTATCAGCTCGGCTGTGTGAATCAATTGATCTTTTCCCATCCGAACTAACCCCGAACGTCGAGTAAGTATTTTGATTAAAAAAGCGATGCAGTTGGTCGGGATTAGAGAGACGAACGGCGGCAATGGGTGCTGGAGATTAGACGCATTCATTACAAATCATTCTTCAGTAATTGACTCGAGCTCACAATGCCGCCATGCTCACATGCACGCAAGGAAATGCTTTAATTAAATTTCTATTAATTGAACTTAATGCGATGCTGGACCAGCGTGAACAAATCCGATAAACTTCTTTCTCATGGTTTCTCAATGCCAAGGTCGTATAGGGGCAAAGATAACTTTAATCGTAAGCCTTCGGGGCAGAACTCACTGGGTTTGCTCTTGCAACGAATTGAGACTTTTGAAGATATTTGAGACCTCACAGAGTAAAAGATTTTTGTCAATTCATTTATGGGTGAAAACCCTGAGGCTATTTGAAGAATTAAACCTTGTTGTTCAACAACCACGAATCGTTAATGCTCGCTCTTTGAACGAAACAGTTGTGTGCTCGTTCATGACGATGCGAGGCAGTAAAGAAACGAAAATCAACATCTGCAATGAGTTCTGTGTGAACGGAAGGAGCATTTGTACTGAATTAGATTGTGAGTCGGTCGAGGGGGGACAATTGAATCTTGTGTGATTCTCAACGTTTGTCAATCTGGGATGATGAATCATTAAATGTTTAGCATTCGAAACAAATAAACAGCCGAGAACGTCGGTCAGCTTCAGCTGTTTTTGTTTACGCCG
Organism: Smittia sp. YW1114-2; assembly: GCA_033064975.1. NCBI lineage: Eukaryota > Metazoa > Arthropoda > Insecta > Diptera > Chironomidae > Smittia > Smittia sp. YW1114-2. The sequence goes on along the minus strand of CP093834.1, from coordinate 9,492,116 downwards.
AGACGTGTGAGAAATATTCAGAAATCGTAATTTGCGACGAGATAAAATCGAGTCTTGGCAACAAAGTCTCGCTTGTATTCCAGCAGCAATAACAAGCTCCAACATGTCGGAGACTTAACAACGCTAATTTCAAAGTCATTCACCATGTGTTTGATAATTTGTTAATTTGTTCGTACAGCGAGATAAGAGAAGAAGAAACCACCATTGAGCAGCCCGCGAGTGAAAACAATTAAACGAAGATTTTTCCTCTCACTCGCTGCCGTCTGACGAGTTGTTAACATGAATGGATGAAACTCATTTAATTTGTTTAATGGCTTTTTAAACACTCTACTCATTTCATCGTCTCATATTGGAGCATCTTCAAGTAGCACGAGAGAACAATAAAGCGAATCTGTTGATGGATTCAATTGGTTTCTAGTTTTAGACTTCAAACATATGGCTTCAATTGGTAAAAGGAGAACGCGTTTGCTTATGTGCTAGTCAGATAACTAGCTTCTTTATCAAGTTAACTAATTAATAGGATGTATGAACAGCTGCTGTCTTCGCAGATTGTGCAATTCTTATGTACATTCGATAAGCACGAAGGTGGCGAGCGAGCTTTCCAAGCAACAAAGTTTCATGTTAACTAGATTTCAGCGTAAACGACCACCGTGTGTTTACTGAAAATTACAAATGCAACACAAATTGAGCAAATAAAATCTCCGGTGGCAAATCTGATATCGAAATTATGATTAATCTAAGAGTTCGTACGAAAAGATTGCTGACGTTGGCGCCTTCAAAGCTGTTAACATGATCTACAGCGTTAAGTTCACACATCAAGTGGATTGATATTTCGCTGTGATTTGATACCGTGAAGCAGCAGAAATGTGAAATCGGGTTTCTCGAAACGTCATCCGCTCCAAAAATCTACGAGGCAAATTATTTATTCATTCGTGGATCTTCATTATTATTCAAGCCTCGGATAATCAAAACGAATTTGCGGATAAGCAGACGAATTCCTTAAAATGTGAGTCGTTGCTTATTTTCTGTTGGCTATTTTTAAACCACTCGCTTCTCAAGATATTTTTATGGCACTCCAAATGAAGAGACAGAAAGGCAAAGACTCCGCTAAGGAAATTGTCGCTGTTCGAGCTCTGTGATTTTTTCTCAGAAAAACTCGTCGAGAAATGCAGGTGTTTGCCTGATTTTCGTTCGCCTCGACTTTGGGGACAGGAAGGCACGGAGAAATCTCAGTTGAAACTATCAATTGACAGGGCCTTGCAAGCTTTTAGGCTCGGCAGAAAGTCGTAAAATGTTGCTTTTCGCATATTAAACAACTTTAACGAGCAGGTCGAAGTAAAGGGAGAGAAGGTAAATTTCTTAATTTGCATATTTTATTTTACATAAATTGTCTTCAAGAATCTCGTGAGTTTTTTGTGGGATCACATAGCGTAAACTAATCTAGAGTACGCAAGCTTTAGAAATAATCAACAAAGTTGAATCAACTGTAAATTACAGTCTGTAATTATTGATAACTAAAGGTAGAGATTTACTAAAAAGCATGAAACTTCGACAGTCTACATTTGTTTATCTATGGAGCCCTAAACGAGCAGGTCCTTTCTTAAAAGAGAAGAGCAATTTACGTTTGATTTTGGTGCGGCGATCGATGCACAGGTTTTATGATCGCTTGAATTCGACGCATCGAGACTCGTTCCAGACATTGTAAATTGCACTCATTTTCAGTTCACAATATTCAATCACGTCGAATGTGCGAGAACATCTTATGCAAATCATTGACTAGTTATGCGAAGAATTTTTAATTACCAGAACTGAGCAGTTTATCTTTCAAATTCAAATGAGTTTTCTGTATTTTCCAAAAAAAAATAGTTTTCCATCTTCCTAATTTGACTCAATGGCATCGAATTGCAGGTAAAACTCGACGAAAAGTTTTCATGTTTTTCTTCTCTTCTACACAACCTTGAGAAACAATTGAAATTCTTTTCTCGAGAAAGAAGAATCCGAGACACAGAAATATTCTCACGCATCGCATTTTCTTTGCACCTGATTCATTTGCCTAAGTCGGAGCCTAAGTGGATTGCTGCTTAGATAACCGGTCTCTGGTCTCGTAGAATGCGTCCGAGAAATGCATTTCAAGTACAATGGAACCTCGACGGAGTGTAAACCGTAATTAAAGACTCATGCCGATGAATAAATTACCTCCACGTAGACTCGTCTTCTCCGGTCAGAAATTCATCAGTCATCATGGAATTTTCGGTCGATAGTTTAAAGGAATGTCAAGAAGTCGAAAGAAGAGACAGCGATGACTCAACTTTCTTCGAAGCAACGAGCCTCATGGACTCAAGGAATGGAACGATTTAAATAACAGCATCCAACCACTTCCAGCAACGTGATCCATTTGAATGTTTGTCCAACTAAACGATCGCATTTCAGACATCATACTGTTGCATCAACTTTTCTCTCGATTTCTCACGTTCGTTTACCCACGTTACTGAAAGAAATCACCCACTGAATGGCAGCCTTGCTGTTTGATGCGACCGGCAAAATAAAACCCTCTTACCTGCCGAGTTCCTGTAACGCATTCAGGCCTTCTCGAGAAATCTTTTCTTCTCATGAAGGTGAAACACAAAGCGGTCAAATTAAGGGATGAAGTTGAAAATTGCTTTATAATTTGATTACAGAGCATCGAATGCGTCAGAGCTCCAATTAAAAACTTATGAGTCAGTTTGCGGCTTCCAACCTCGTCACACATATCACATCAAAAATTAAAACATCCCGTTCTCTCTCGAACTGATAGCGCGGAATTCGTTTCAGCCAAGTGTTCAAATAAACCTCATAAGCTTGCAAGTGAGTTCCGTTCACAGTGCACCTAAAGTCGTTCAATTATGCTTTGACTGATAACGATGTCGATTGCCTGGAATATTTGTTCTTGTCGTTTCTTGTAATCAGTTAATGACTCCGATGATCCCAAGTTCGACATGATTCACATCGTCGGCTTTCCTCGACAACTCCGAAGCGACCAGACTTCCCCTAGCTGATATTTTTACTCTCTCGTGCTCTTCATGTTCGGCTCACGAAGTATCAAAGAAGGCGTGTTTAATGCTTTTCGTATATAAGCTCTTTCGCCCCCCAGAAAATATTTCATTTTCGCTCAAGCAGTCGAATCGTTCGCCTCGTATCCCGTGAATTGAAAAAGTTTTGCTTAATTAAATCAAGAAGATTCCCCAACTCAAAGTCTAAACAACAGAACCTCGCGACTTAAATCAAGTGGATTACGCATCAAATCTCTAAGAATATCACCGCAGATATTTTGTGAACAAAAGAGAAATATTTTTCGTGAAAGAAAAATTAATTATCGGTAACAAGTGGTTTTCATCAACAACACGAAAACAAAATAGAGAAAGTTAATCGACAGACACAGAAAAAAGAATCGGTGGCAAAAAATCATTTGCCACGAGAGGAGAAGATAAATCAAATCTTCGGAGATTAAAGTGAATCGCCCGAATTGGGATTAAGTTGGATTAAAATCTTTCGTTGTCCACGCAAGTGAGAAACAGCCGTCAAAATTCATCAGAAAAAAATGAAAGCCATCACAGCCGTCTGCTCAACTGGCGCTTCGGTTCCGTCGATCGCCAACGGACGTGTCTCGCGTCATCGAGACGGTGAGAATGCAGAAATCCAAATGTACATCAGCAAACTCAAGGACCTCGTGCCGTTCATGCCAAAGAATCGGAAACTCTCAAAGCTCGAGGTCATTACGAATGTCATTCAATACATTTGTGATTTACAAACGGCACTTGACTCCGACCCTGCCGTCAGCGAATTCGACGCAGCCGCCGTCCTCGCCAGTCAAAATCACCTTATGGAGCAAGTCAGCAACCCGCGACAACCGCTCCACGTGCGACCTAGTCCAAACACTATTCTACCGTCATCAAACATCACCTCACCTACATTAGCTCCAACCTCACAGCACCATGAATATTCATCGCTAAATCTCAATGTAAGTTACCTTTAAGATGATGAATCAATAGTTCACACCACCGAAAACCAGCCTTGGCGTTGATGACTCGCTTAGCTGGATATTCGACGCAATTCAAGCCTCGTTCAAGCATTTAGTCTTTGGTTCATTTCACTATTCGCGAGTCATTTCCATATCGGAATCATCTCTGCCGACCCAACAAACACACAAAGTTCCCATAAAACGAACTCACGTAGCAATTTGTAAATTAAATTTTCCGCTGTGTGTGTTTTTTCGCCCCGTTCGGTGAACACCTGCATTTCATTTTCGAAAGAGCCGTGATTTTGTAATGCTCAACAACAGAAAACGAAAACTATTTTTTTTCGTCGAGTCGTGTCGCGCTTTACTGAAAGAGCTCGTCAAGGCTCCGAAAGTTGAAGCGTGTAATTGCTGAAGCTGAAACGAAAATCGGTCCGATGACAATGAAGAAATTGATCATTGTCTAGTTGTTCGGCCAATGACAGGGAAGAGAAAGATTTTTTTAATTAATTGAAAGGAAGTTAAGTGGCGCTCACGAGTGAAAATTGTATGCTTAATCGATGATATGGGCAATCGCGGTAGCCGGTTCCGAGCAGTTTTCGTTTCAATCGCCACTCAGTTATAAATTATTCATTCAAAAGTTTTCGTTTTACGTTTCGCTTTGCTTCGTTTTACGATTTACATTTTAATCTTACGCGGTCTAAGATCGAAGAATGTTTCGATTTAATTTGCTCATCAATCAGCGCATGCACATCGCAACTCTCGAGGCCGGCGCAGCATAAATGTATCAACATCTTCGGCATTCGCTCTCGTTTCTCTCATCGCATAAGAAATCCAAAATGGATAATTTACCTTTGTGAGAAGAAAACTTTCTACTTTTCGACCCTCAATCACGACTTTTCTCTCTCTCCAGTGTCGTAAAACTGAAAATTAAGTCAAACTGTTGATGCATAAATTGGCTGCAATGGGAGATAAGCAGGCAGCTTTTGTTTAAAGTCAACGTCCATTCCGCACGGCCAATTTATATAACTTTTGATGAATGACTTCCACCGCCGAAATAAAAAAAAGTTGACTTTACGACCAGAGAGTCGAGTCGCTGAGCTGTTGACACACAAATTAAGCTTTGAGGTCTGCGCTCGCGAGAAAATGAGAAACGAGCGACGATTGAAAATCGTCAACAAAAGTTTATCGTCATCGAAGTGACTTCAATATTTAGATTTCGAGATGCGAAAGACGGAGAAATCGTCTCAATATTGCGCTGTTTATTAATAAACACTCTTTCGACTCAACGAGATGTTTATTTTTCATCTCCTCTCGCTTCCCCACGCTTCGAATATCATCCGAGAAAGAGCCGAGAGAGAAAATCCATGTTTATTGTATAAGCTGCTTTGAACACTTGCACAGGCGGTTAATTAAATTCCATATTGAACTTTTGCACGTGTTCAATTGAGAGAAGCGAAGCGGAGGCTACGAGGAGTGGACGTCGATGTCTGACTCGATTGCATATTTTTGTAATGGAAATTTGTGTGCGTCGATTTACTTTTTGAAATTTGTCAAGCTGGGCGTGGGGCGACTCTTTAAACATTTGCTTGATTAATGCAAGCAATGGGAATAATTTAACGCTTCACAATTTATAGACTCGCTCGACCCTTCAGTTCATGCGTGAGATTTTCGCTTGAGAAATCTCTTGATTGTCTCGCGCTCTAGTTGAGATTAATTGAGTTTAAGGAGTCGCAAGCCGCTTCGAACATTTTAACGTGGAAACCCGAACTCAAAACAACACGTGGCCAACAGATTAAGTTCCGTCGCCCATCAGACCTACTTAGTACGTGAATGTCAACAAGCGGCTGCTGGGCCTTGTTGTTGTGTCACTTTTCGGGCAAAACAATGCGCGACTTTAAATGGCAAAAATTTTTCATCGGCGTTCTCGTTTCCGTCTTCTCGCGTTTCGTTGGGAATCAAGAAACTCGTCAGGGAAAGGAAAAAACTAAACACGTGTTCGAGAGTCAGAGGAATATGAAAAAGCGCTGAACTTACAACGTTCGATAATGACTCGGAGACCTCTGATTTGAAAAATTGCTTGCCGCTGAACAGTCACTTAGAGCCAAATGTTTATTCATAAGATTCAGGGAGATAATAATTTGATATGATGAAATGAACTTGAATTGGATGAATGCGTCGACTTTGTGAGCGCGTTCTCGTATCAATCTAAAGCGAGAGACAGAAGGAAACGTAATAAAAGAGACAAGAAACTCAACGAGCGTGAAACGGCGAGGAGTCTTTTATTGAGAGTCTTTCGACTTTATGCTTGAGTCGCGTTTTGGTGAAAGCGAATCAAATCGTCATCATCCGGCTGTGAACCATAATTACACACTGCTCCGCTTTTCGCTGCCGCTACCAAACGTTACGAAACGTGATGAATTAATGCAATTTTCTCTTTTTGATCTCTTTACAGACAGACGAAAAGTCATCGTGTTAAAGTCACTTTGACGCGATTTTGATCTCAGAGAAGTCCACAAATTGTTTTGTTAATGAAGAAGTTTTAACGGGATGCAGTTAAGAAACAAGAAATCTGTCGATGCAATTGAGAACGTGAATTCGTTCTTTCTTAAAAATAGATAGAAGCAAGGACTAAGTAGTAGCGCATTAGATTTTCATGAAAGACTTAGACGGTTGATGATCTGCACATGTGTGTAGTTCCAGGCGACGCAGCGCGATAGAAATTCATCTGCGGTTTGTTTAAGGAAGTAAAATTACACAAACTCACAACATTTTCAAAAACCATTTCCCCCTTAAATCAGCCGACATCAAGAAACTTATAATGAGACAAGAAAACCTTTTAATTAATTTAACAATTGAAATTCTGTGATCTATAGATTATTATTTTATTTTTTAAATAAACGCGAATGAATCGTTTTGTCAAATGAGAAATGTACAAAGGAAGATAAATTTGTTCTTTGCTCATCCGTCGAGGATCGTTCAAGTTGACTTTCGCTCGACGATCGCAAGACATCCTGGAAAATTCACGCAGAAAATTCAGCTTTTCTTTAACATAAATTACTTTCAAATCATCAACATTGCTTTTCATCTGAAAAAATGCTAAAAGTCATAAGAAGAATTACAAAACCTCTTTTCTTATCAAATTGTTTATGTTTTTTCTAATTATTAAAATAAAATGAACAAAAGCCTAGGCGTAAAAAATTAATTACCTCGCTAAAAGTTGTTTCCATTTCGAAAACCCTCGCGTGTTTTTTGCGCAATCGCAAATTTTCAGGTGTTCATTTCAGAGAGCATAAAGTCATCGACGCTGTAATGCGATACAAGGCGAGGTGAAGCGACGATTGTCATGCAATGCTTCACGTCTGCTCGTCTTGCGAGCTGTGACATTTCATAAACTTTCCTCCTCCATTGACTTTATCGATTTTTGATTCCGTATCGAGTTACACGAGACTTAATTGTAGGATTGCGTGTCCAAGTGCTCGAGTCGAGTCTTCTTCTCCTCCACGAAACCACTCGAAGCAAGAAGAAATAAAAACTTTCGCAAGAGAAAATGCCTTATTGTCTTCAATAAAATGAGGTATAACGGGGTTAAACGAAGATTAATTTTGAATGGAATAAAATCTCGACGCTTTCGTGGCTTGTCTTGAGTGCTTGCTCGTCTTCGTCCCACTCGACTCTTATGTTTGAAATGTCACGCGCAAAAAATTGACGATGTCACACGATCCTCCATGCTGCGCTCTTGAATAAACTGAAGTGACGGTTCATCGATCCCTTGGAATTTGCTGTGTTCTCATCGTCGCTTGCATGCGGAATCATGTGGTCAATTGATGAAGGTTGGGCGAATTTATTTTTAATTAACATGATGTGTCATGTCTATCGATGCATGGAGAGGAACGCAAAGGCAAGGCGAATGAAATCACCCCGAGCTGTCGCCGTTTTTTGCCTTCAACCTCTTTGTTTTTTGCCGTTTTCGAGTGCAAACATGATATTTTCACTTTGCAAACCAGACCCTCTTTCTTCAAGCGCTGCAAGCAAGGTGCGGCTTCTAATTACTTCAAGCCATTCCAGGAGAGCTTGTTTATGAGCTTCAGGTAGTTTTATTTAAATTTCATTTCATGGCAAAGCAGCTCAGCAAAATGCCTTCTGAAATTACCTGGAAAAACTAACAAACCGTCAGGTGGATCAAGCTTGAATCTTGATGGGGCGAGAAGACGAGAAGTAGAGAACAAATTAGCATAGAGTTGTTATTTCTCTGCCTTCTAATCCGCTTTGCACAACAGCAAACACTGAAGCGTAGCTAAATTTTTGCAGATTCCAAACGTCAGCTAAAGTTTTCTTTTCAAACCTCGGGACAATTATCCGCTCAACCTGCTGGCTACCAGCTAAGTAGAGTCTCTAATTATCGACGGAATTACGATAACCATATTGATCCAAGCAATTTAAAAATCTCATAATGAATCATGCAATGGAATTTTCATGCCTTTTCGCAACAGACAGTGAAACATTTCAGAAAGAAAACAGATCTGAACGCTCAATAAATCTCGCCGACTTGATATTAACAGGTGTTTCCACTTAAATCAGAGCTTCTTCTCTTTTAGTTTTGTTGCTAATATTTGCCAGAACAGAGCGAGTCAGGTTTTCAACGTCCCAGCCAGGAACAATCTGATGGAAGCGTTGCGATGTCTCGATGCGGTCGAGAGGCGCTTGCAATTGCTGGGATGAAGATCACAAGAGCAGCCAACATGGCAATTAGAAAATATGAAAAATTATTAAATTAATTATGAAGCATGTGCTCGAGCGCTAGCCGCTTCCAAGCCACATCATTCAATCGCATGATTTCCTTAATCGAAACCAGAACTGCGACGACGGGTTTCCGTGCCGAGATTCAAACCAAACGCCTTTCACGTAAGTGGAGCAAATTGGCGAAAGAGGTGTTTCATGTTCCGCACCAACTTAATCGCCTCCAGATGATTCCAAACTGGAATGATTTTAGCTGAAAAATTACCTCGATCGCACCATGTGTAGCAATTAAGAGCCATTAATTCCGAGGTAAACACTTCGCTCATTCGCCTCATTCAGAATCTCTTCCACTTGATTACCCGACGCAAGTCCGCCAAGTGAACTTCATTCATCACTCCGACATGGAAGATTATTATTCACTCGCTTAACTTGGCTAGAAAAATTCCCTCCGACAACTGACGATGTGTTTGCCTATGCTAAGTGAACGGCCGATTTGCGTAGCATCAAAACCCGATCGTTAGCTTGATTCAAACATCGTCGAAGAGGCAATCATCCGATCACGAAAGTGCACTTGTCTACTAATTAATATATCGTTGCTGGTCTGTGGTGCATGTTGAGATGAGCGATCGCAAATGATTGCGATCATTAACATTTACCCAACGTCGAGATGTTCGCTGACAGGCTTCGGTGGATCGCACAGCATGTTGTGATTTTAATTATCGCGTAGACCGGATATTTCAGCACCAACGCGGTTCATTAGCAATTCGATGATGTTTGTAACGGCTTTGCACAGTTCTACCGCTAATTATGCAGTCTCAGGTTTCATACAAAAACTCCAAGAAGGAAACGCGAAGAAAGTGAAGTTGCAATTTGAAAAATTTACGACTTTTCAAGTTGAGAATTAAGACATTTCAATCACGAGTGGCGACTCACGCACAGCCACGACACGAAGATGATTTATTTTTATGTACTTTCAACATGTGAATGGCTCACGGAATGCCACAACAGATGCCAAATTAATTTGATGATAAATTTGAAATAATTACAAAATCAGTATTTCACTTCAACGTTTTTCATAGTCTGAGACTTGCCAAGTAATAACTTTTGCTCGTGAAAATAACTTGAAGTTGCACTCGACGACCCCATCGCAACTTGTCAGCCTATCAGGCGAAGGCTGCTTTCTGACAGTCTGGTCGACAACACTTTGAGGTGGGAACGATCAATGCTGCAAATTGAATTTGCAATGCTATGGAAGGACTTAAGTGGCTGAAATCTTGCCTCGTTACGACCATTAAGCCGTTTATTCAGATCGGCTGCTGGACTTGCGGGCCCAAAGTTAAAAGATCGACGATAAAAAGATCAAGCGCCTTTCCTCTATTCAAGCGTTTGAAACGAATTAAGAGAGATTGAGTGAGATTGTTATCGCGTCGCTTGTTTCATAAAGGTGTGACTTTGATCAAATATTTGAATGAAGGAGAAAACGAACAATCAGAAATTCCACCGCAGCAGCGGTTGATTGGAGCGACGCCACCGAGACATTTCCATTCACTTCTAATTGCCTCACATGCTGCGTAATTTTTCATCATTTATGAGACATTCATTCTCACTTAACACACGGCAACCTCGCACAATTCGTCACAATACGCTTTTATTCTTTCGTGTTTTCAATTCGGAAACCGCTTGGAAAATAAACAACATGAAGCAGAAAAAACATTTTCAACATCCACCGCGGTGATTAAAGTCAAACAGGTGCGATTAAATCATATTTTAAGGTTGAGCTGATTGTTTTCGAATCTGATTTCTTCGCCGAGCTGGTTGCCTCAACTCAGCTGCGATGATAATTTGTGCGACTGATTCCCAATTTGCAACTTGAACTCGCTGACACTCCGACGTCGAGACTCAAGTTCATTTCAATGAAAATAAATTTCAGTTTTACATTTCTGTCGCTTTCGTCTCTCGACAATCATTCATTGCGAGCGCAGCTATTGGAAAATCTGCTTTAAGCGCATTGCGAGGTGCTGGACAATCGATGAAAGCGCTCAACACGTTGTGCCAATGATCTCGCTGTCGGTTTTTCTCGCTCGCGGGTGGAACTGCCATCTATTGATCTCCAACCAACGCCGAGCGATTGTCTCACCTCGTTTGCTTTTAAGGTGTCGTGGCAGTAAATTACTTCATAAACAGACGGCGTTCGTCGTAGCGAGACAATTGAACGCCATGCGAATGCAACTTTTTCTTTAATTCTCGAATTCGGAATTGTATTCAAATCATCTCATTGTCGCTAATAAACCACAATTGTGTAGGACTGTTGAGGACTTATTAGATCTGAATGACTTGGCTATAAATTATCATACAACTCCCTGTGACGACGCCAATGAGTCACGATGACACCTGAAGCTGCATCTTGAAAACAAATCTATTTAAATGCAAATCAAAACGTGTCGAAGTTCTGCGAAATAAAATTTTCTAGCTCGGAGTGAACTGGGAAAAATTTGAAACAATAAAATTTCCAATACGTTGCAGCGAGCGACAACAAATTAAAATTCCAACCAACTTAAATTGGTCCTGCTGGTGACGATTGACAGGAGCGCTCTCGAACGAGCTAGTTGTTTACTAGCATTTAACTAAAATAATAAATTATGGCGCTAATTGCTTTGAACTGAACGGCTCATTGTTTCTTGAGCTTCGAATATTCCGATTCGGAATGTCTCACGTGTCAAGCGGAGCTGAGCTTGTTCGTAGCTGCAGAGACTTATGAACGGCTTAATTTCACGAGATAGGTTGAAAAATTGCACACGAGAGAATTGATAGCGAAACAGGCGCAACATAAAATCGCTGTTTCGTGAGAGGTCAAAATGCCTTTATGAAATCAGAACGATTGAACTTAACGTTTAAAGCCATTGGCAAACACATAACTCGTTCAATTATGGACTTTCCTAGCGCTCTGATGAGAAAATCTCATTTTTTCTGACATGAAAATTGAGGCAGCAAGGCATTTGACAGCGAGAAATGTAGAAGAAAAATTGGGTTAAACATGAGCGTGATGGTTGAGTGAGCATGAATGAAAATTGATTGCAAAAACTGTAGAAAATCTCAAAGCGCTTTTAATAATAAACAAGAGCTCGAGCCGTTTGCTGTTGCGTTGACTGAAAAGCTAAACATTTTGAGCGATTGGAGAAATTGAAAATTCACTCGAGGAACTTCTCCAATGAATTATTCAGAATGCCAATTTCCTCCTTTTATACTTTTCAATTCACTGAAGTAATGCACATCGATTACTGCACAAGCTCAGCGGCATGGAATTTTCATGAGTTTCTAGGGAAATGTTTTTTGAGCTGCCACGCTGCGAAAGGGAAACTCGTTGCATTTATTCCTGAATTATTTATTTCCAGAAAACATAAACAATCAATTTGCGGCAGGAAAATTGCTGATTTTCATGAGAAATGTTTACGTCAAACATCGCTGCCGTTCAAAGGGAAAATGTCGTCTGCAGTAAACTCTAATTCGCACTTTGGATTCATCGAAAGTTGTCAAAACAACGAGCGATATTTGCCTGCCATCCACACGACACTTTCAGCTTGGCTCCCTGTTCAATAGACTTCAAGTTCATATAAGTCGGAAGCCATCATATTGATTAATCAAGAGTTCACTGAAATATAAATAAATATGATTCTCCGCTTCGAGTCTTGCAGGTGGCTCGAAACTCGAGCGATGTTTATATTTTCTTTCTGATTTTAATTTCAATCGATAAGACTGGGGAGCTCCAGACGTTTTGTTTTGAAATTCAAATTGATTTCACCCGGTCGAGAGTCGTTTGATAGCAGCGCCTCGAGTTTTTTTTTCGCAAGAAGAGTTGCGAGCCGTCGTACTTGATAAGAGCAGCGAACATGTGGCCTAGGATTTCTCACTTTGTTTTCTCGTTCGTTATCAGCGTTTCTTCGCTCGGCTTACGTAGTTTGTACCCGGGCTCGCCTTGTGCACTCGGTTCATGTACACTCGTAAACCTATTTTTATGACTGATTTGTGAGTGCAAACAAGTGTTCGCCTCGATCGAACTGAGACTTGTGAATTACCGCTTATCAGCGTTAGCATCGAAGACAAATTACAAAAACTTTAAAACCGATTCACTTGACGTTTCCTGATACGCAATCGATATAGGAGTGGCCAAGAAGAAGTTCCGATGATAAACTCAATTTTTTGGCAATTTACGTCGAGTGCTTAATGGAATTATGCGAAATATTTATGGCAAATGTGGCCTCAAAGAGAATCTTGAACCCTATTCGAGTCGCAGTCTAATTGAGTCATTTTGTCAAGAGTTTCTCAACGCAATCGTCAAATATGACATAAAAATAATGCAATAAATTTTTAATTGCGATCGAACATCTGTGCACATCGGTGGAGATCCAATTACGTGTGAAAAGAGAATGAAGCCATGAGAACTGGTTAAACTGGCGTAGGCATTAGCCCACGAACTCGAAAAGTGATTTGGAATGAAGAAATCGCATGAAATATTCAGAAAGACTCAAAGATGGTCTAAGTCTTAAGAGCCAATCGGTTACAACTTTTCAATTTTCCATTGCAATCGTTCCCCTTCGATAGCTTCACGTTCGCTTCAGAATGTTTCTATTAAAAACTTTATTGCTAGATAAACGAAGGGATGCCGAAATTACTTTTTCTTCAGGAACAAGTCGAACACGTGATGAATTTTCATATCTCAGCCATCTCGAATCAAGGAAGAATCGAATAAAATATTCATGCACAAACAACGTACATAGAAGCAAAGGGACGGGTTCGACTGAGAGAAAATATAACATTTGTTTGTCTAATTCCCACCAGAAATCAAAATACATGATGGCAAACAAAGATAGTAACGACAGAGGCGAGGGCGAGAGATGAAGCACACTTTCACCGTTCAGCCGAACAATTTAATTTGAGATGGCACAAAGGCTCAATGCGCAGCATGTTCGCTCAATCTGTTCGGGTTTTTGGCTAAATTAAAAGCTTCAACGGCGACAGCGATGACTCAAATCGCCAGATTCGTTTTTTTTCACTCGAGGGAATGTTAATGACTTCTACGCTTCAGTCTCGCACCTGACAAGCTGAAAATCAAAATTTCCCATCAAGATCTTCAAATCGAGTCGCGCCATGTGTCATTGGAGGTTTTTTTCATCGTTGCGTACACATGAACGTCGACTCGCTGATGACCAACTTTAAAACTTGTGCGAATAGAAATGATATTTTTATTTCAAGTTTCTTTTTTAAGTGCAAACACCTGCAAAGCACTAAGCACTTGTTTTTTCTTTTCAACGTTTGCGAAATAAGAAAACTTTGTTTCCCTCGCCTTGCCATGAACGTAGTCGCACTTTACTTCTAAAGTGTTTTATTTGATTTAATTAGATAATTCTTGTGTCAACAACGACGACGTTATCGCGTTGCTAGAAATCGGTGAGTTGCGGAATTTTTGTCGTCGACTTGACACAATTTGAGCAGTTCTAAATCTGGCTGCGATTCACCACACTCGCGGGTTCTGACGTTTCGAGTTCGCTGTACCGTTAACTCAAAGTCGCATGTTAATTTCTAGTTCAAACAGTTCTGTCTTTGCTCCAATCGTGTGCTTTTTCTTGCGCAAATTTGCCATGTTAGGCTTTCTGGTATTTTATCTTCGCCTCACAACTATTCACTCGCTCGTACTTGGTTTCTACTTCGCGGAGGCCTAGCAGCTGTAATCAGACAGCTCCACGTTTGGGGCGACGAAAGAGATCGTGAGCAACGGCTGCTCGTAACTTGCGTCGTCGCAGACATTGATTCCGTTCTAGAGAATGAATTTCAGTGCAGTCGAGGAGCTTCGCAAACAAATTCACGATTACAAATGTTATTTAGCGAAATTAAATATTAATTACTGGCAGGTGGAATGAGATAATTAATAGCAAAGAACACTTGTTCAAATAATAAAATATTGTGCAAACATTTAGCGGAGGAATTTCGCGGGAATTTTATATTTTGTCGTGGTTGCTTTTACGTTGCGCTCTAGACTAGAAGTGAATGCATATGGATCGGGTTTCATCAGTCGTTGGCCGAAAGCCCCAGCAGTCGCTCCAACGAGCTTTAGGTTGAGAAATGGAGAGGGTTTCTCGTATTTTAGATTGCACAGTTGAAAGCTTTACACTTTTCTGCAGAGGAAGAACTAACATCAAGCGAGTCTCGCTTTGCTTCGTTCTATAATTAACGGAATCAACAGCCGGTATGGTAAGTTTAGTTACGTGCGCTCAGTTCTTGAGGGAAATCTTTCAATTTTTATTATAGACAAAACATGTGTGTGACATGAGTTGAGTTGGAAGTGATTTAGCCGCACAAACTAATATTTCATCAAAACCAGATATCACATGTTCGTGTAGCTGAAGAAAAACGCTCGCAGTCAACGAGAATAAATCAGTTTCCTTGCCGCGCTCCACACCAAAAATATAATTCGTTTCATAAAGTCTATAATTCTCATAACTTTTCCGTTGTGTTCCACATCTGAAACTGAATATCCGCTCGCGACGTTTTACGCAATCAGAAGAATTATTCATTTTCCTTCGCCAATCACCTGTGCGTGTTGATCTCCGTTGTGAGCGACATCAAGCATGTTCAGCTGTTTTGTTTGATTTCGATCCGTTCGTGATCCAAATGAGATACGCGGCGTCTGCTTGGCATAGTTGAGATGCTTAATATTCTTTTTATCTGCCGGTGAAATATTCGAAACAATTGCTCGCTGCTGTCGAGCTGTAGAGTTATGATTTAAAATTTGTCTCTTAAAGCGACGAATTCTTTATAGCTTAATTTATGGACCTCATTTTGCGGCTCAGAACGACTAAGGAAAGTTGAACAAATTATGACAGCAAATGTAAATGCAACAAATTAAAAATGAAGCAGAGGCTGCTCGATGATAAACAACTTTTGACGCAAGCTTCGGCTCAACTGCGTTTGATCGAAGCCAATTTTGAAGAAATTTGCTCGCGCCACAGGTTTCTCTTAAATCTACGTCAATTTACGATCCAACGATCTCTAAAGAATTCGAGACAGAAGAGAATGTTTCGTCGTCTTGGCGATAGTTTCGTGAATTTAGACTTTAACAGCTGCAATTTTCGTCGGGAAATTCTCTAGTTTCCTCAGTCGCGGGCTTAAAAAAATTCAATTGTGCAAGACTTTGTCGGGCTTAGGAATTTTAGTGAACTCGAGGAAGGCAGGAAGTCTCGAGATTCCAAACCAGTCGAAGTTCCTCACAAAGTGGAACGTTGGTCCCTCAATTAAGCGATTCGTTGAGAATGCAATTTTTCACTGGGGCGCGAATGAATGCGAGGAGAAACAAACAAGCGGCGAACACAATTGAATTATGCCACAACAAATGAAAACCTGTGTCGCGTATTTATAAGAGAGGAATAAGCATCTCGAAACTTTAATTTACTGCTGTGGCCTGCTAATGCCCCGCCAATTAATTCTCTTCGTCGCACGACAGTGCAAAAGCGAGCTACTCGCCTCGTCAACTCATCAGTTTCATAGAGCGAGGAAAGATGAATTTCAGTGTGAGACGAGTTAATTTATTTTTCCTTTAATTTGAGTGACTTTCATGCAAGTCGCGAGCGTCTGAAAACTCAAAATTTTTCACCTTTAATTTTCTCTCCGTCTCAAATATCACGTGAAATATTCAGTGGCGTGCTCTTATGAAGAGCTTGAAATTCTGAATTTACTTGCTGCAACAACAAGCTGAACATCGATTAGTCTCGTCGGACAAATCACCTTCGCTACTGCGAGACTCCTGTGGCAATGATTCATTGCATGGCTTGCACGTTTTATTTTGTTAACTTAATGCAATTAATTTCTTTCTGTTTTTTCAAGATTTAAGAACCGCTAAAAGAAATTGAAGTGACGGGCGAGCGTATTTAATCCGCTACTTTCCCAGATTCCTCTTTCCAAAGTGTCGCCAATTATGAAATCGAGAGAGTCGAGTGGTGTCAAGCTTGCGGTATTTTGTCAACAGTTAGCACTCAAGTGTCGTAGTGGCTTCAATTTCACGCAGAGCAAGTAACCTAACGAGCAACATAAGGCGACTTCTAGTCGGCGAAAACAAGAGACTACGTGTTTTGCCAAAAACGCAATTCTCAACAATCAAATGATCCTCTTGGTATCTTTCGCAGAACAAGAAAAGTCTCTTCATTCATCGATTTTTTGTGTCGCTCAAAACTGCCTTTTCAACAACGTTGTCGACAAACAAGAGCTAACTGTACAAAAGCCATCGCTTCACAAGAGAAGAAAATTTGAACACGTGCAAAAATTGTACAAGCCAGAAAGCGAGATGAATGGGAAATGGTTTTAAAAGGAATGCCATGCTTCGCTTGGCTGTGTTTGAAAAGGGATTGGAGAATACATAGAAGCGAATCCCATTGAGCAGCTCAGATAAAGCTTTACAGTTATTGCGAGCGGATGCTGCCTTGCAATTGATCGAAAGAGAAAGAAATGTCGACATATGCACCGGCGATACCTTACAAGCTTGTAATCCCTGCATTACTTTAATTAGAATGGCTTCGATCGATGAAGAATTTCTTGATTAAAAATTCCTAAACTCTTCCCTCCCGAAGCAGCCCTCATACCTCAAATGCTTTCACCCACAATGAGCTGTCTAATGTCGGGGTGTGTCCTTTTCTGGTTAACGATATTTATGCTTTGCTATGGCTTTTCGTCTTGTTCCGTGCAGTCAATGTACTCTTTGATACGGCAACTAATGCTCGTAAATGTATTCATGACGCAACTGAAGCGCTCGACTTGGGGTGAAATGATTAAATTCTTGTCCACCCTTCGCTGGGTTCTTCCTTCAGGAAATTTTCCGACCCCTCTCGTTCGAGGCGATGAGGATTTGCTGGAAAATTAAAGTAAATGAAAATCAATGTTTGGCTTTAGGGATGTTTTATTTCACGGTGTCATCCACTTTGTGTATGCTCTCGTTGGTGGAAAAGTCAGAGGAACGTGGCATTGAGAGCTGAGCTGGCGGAACGAACGACAAAGATTTTGTTTCATTTCGGGTTCGCGGAACTTGATATTTTCAGTCGAGGCTTCGAAAGACTTCGCGGCATGTGTGCAAGATCTGGAAGAAGCGGGAAATATCCTTGAGCTAGAAACGAAACACCAAGCGCGCACTTGAAATGAAAATGCATGAAACATGTTGCGAACACTTGGCCGAGATCATTATTTGCTCGTTCTCATATTTCCCTCGCTCGCTCCTTCATCCATCGAGTTATGAGTCTGTTGTAATATTTTGATGCGACTGTGCAAACAAGAGTGAGGGAGAAGAGGAGGGATGGCTATGAGCATTATGATGTTTAATGGCTTCACGGGCATTCGAACACATCATGAATAAAAACAATCGAACGACGTTTTAATTACGAACAAGTCTGCGCGTTGCAAGCTTGCGTCGATTGAAAGGAAACTTTTCTTGTTTCTTGAGCAAATCTCAAACACGTGTTCACTCAGAGTCGTTGAGACGCGAACGCGCGAGCAGCGATTTCTCTTCAATCGGAAACGAATTAAAAGTTATTCAAGTCTGCCACTTAACGACTGTTAATTACATGCGTCGAGCGAGAGGAAAATATTTTTTATTGTGTAAATGAATTTAGCGGCAGCAACCGGCAGATTTCATAAATGCCGCAGCACGTTAAACTGTCGACTCATTGAGATTTTTGCAATTGCAGCGTTCGGTAAATTTGTCATCGCAGCCACACATGTCTCAATTTCTCATCGTTTCGCTCGACAACGAGACTCATCTAATCATCCGAAATTTGTTTACACTGCCTCTGATTCGATAAAGGACAGCAGGATGCATTAACTAGGGTGACGAACATATCAGCCAAATGTTGAGCGTGAAGATGGGATGTCAATAAAATTAACTAAACAATATCGCTTACAATTCATTGTTAGGAAGAATAGAAAGCCGCTGCTGATGTCGTTGAGACCGTGATTAAAAGCAATGAACTCTTGTAACTAGATGACAACCCAATCGTTAAAGTAGAATTTTAATTTGTCGACCTCGTTCAGATCTCATGTCGACTTTTCAACTTCCAAACTTAACGTTTTTTCCAGCCCTGTCGACAGCTAACGACGTCGCTGTTGAACCAAGCCCTGTCGATAATCTCACTGTCTCGTTCTTCAAACTCTATGGTTCGTCAATTCTCAGATCACGCATTGAAAGCAACACTTTGATTTTCGCATTAAATGGACTTTAATTCGTAACGGTTGACGATCAATCAAGATTATGTTTCATTAGCCTGCTGAAGTCGTTTCCCAAACAGATGAAGAAATTCCCAGCGTAAAGAGATTTTCGCATTGTTGTGTCTCATAATTAATGATTGGTAACGTTACATGTCTCGTGCTTTGACTCGTCAAGCCGCGACTGAAACGTTTCAAGTAAATTTAAAAACTATAAATTAATCTTTCGTCGTAGTGAGATTTATGGACGTCAATAAATATCAGCGTTCAGGAGCGACCACGAAAGACGTTTTAAAAGCCTCTCAAACAGTTTTCTTATTAATTACAATTTTCAATTAAAATTTACCGCGCACGTTAGTCATCGAGTGTGTTATTAATAAGTTCGCTTCCTTGAAACGTTTACGACTCCGCTGACAGTTGATCGGCGATGGGAGCAGAAGAGAAATCTGCCAGAAATTTTCCAATTAATCAAGGGCGACGCTCATGCTCAATTCGCTCTTTACGATCGACTAATTGTCGATGCAGCCAACCAGTGAATTTCACGCGTCCCTATCGACTATAAATAAGTTTCTTCAAAGTTCATTAAAGGAACAGCGCGATGCCATTAAAACTGTTCACTTTTAGTTCGCTCGATTGGAATTGGAAATTTATAGTGACAGAGTCACCAACTCGTTCAGACTCACCCCAATCATAACAGCGAATTAAACGTTAATGAATGTAATAATATTTGTTAAATGCCAAAGCTTTTAAGATCGGATTACTGACTCACTCACTCGTTTCTCGATTTCACTTTTAGACAAACGCACTCTTTCTCTATCCTGACTCTGCGTTGCAGCGAAAACAAAAACTCGTATTTAATCAGTTGTAATCTCATGTTTAGCGTCGGATTGAATTGGTTTCACAATGACAAAGCTGTTGAAAGTGCTGGGAAAAAATGAGCGGAGAGTTCGCCAGTTCAAAGCAATTAGTTCGTTCCACTTATGGTGATTGCGTATCGACCAGCGAAATGACGACAGAAGGTGAATTGAAAAATTATTAACAAATATCCTGCACAAATGTCATAAATTTACTGTCGAGCATGGAATAGAGAAATCATGTTTATCAGAAACAATCTCCTGACACTCATCAAGCAGCAGCGTTCGTTCTCTGCCTTTCTAATGACGTTATACGATTAACAAACTCCGTGAGGAGTTCAAGAGACTGATTGGAAGCAAACATGGATGAATCGGCTGCATCTGCAATGAATTGAGTCATTGCACCGAGAATTCAGCTAAAGAATTCTGGTTGTAAAATTAGAAATGATTGTGGATGCGAGCTGAGCAGAAAATTCTAACAGACTGCAAACACATTTCCCCGTTCATCCTGTCTTGGTTCTGCACATTGCTGAATTCTCGACGGGAGAAGAAAGACACAGCTTTTGTAAACATTTGGATTTTTAATTTCAAAACGAGCTCTGATTAAAGAGCCTGATGAAGGCGATTGGATTAGAGCGACAGCAACAAAGGAAAAGCATCATCGCTAACATATGTTCAGCAGCAGTTCTCTTTCCTGGTACTGTTCACATTAAAGCGATGTTGAGAATGATGGACGAGCTGAAGAATTGACAAAACTGATGGCTTTGGTGAGGGGGTCGTAGATGTTAAAAATAGGTGAGAAAAATCAAAGCGCAGAGAGAATTAAGTGGCAGGAAAAGTCGGCGATGCCAGCCAGGAAAAATATTTTTGATGAACACGTGTATCGAATGGCTTCAGCTGCTATTTTTACGCGCCTCAGGCTCTAATTAGAATCGACAGATTCCCAGAATGGTGGAGCAGTAGCATCAGAGTTTCAGGAAACTCAACCTCGTGCCAACTCGCGAGCAATTGAAACTGAAACGTGGCAGCAGGCAATTAATTCGTCTTTAATCCGAGAGAAAAATGCTGCGCTTTCAGCTCTGCTGAGCGACATGTGCGTTTAATTCATCTCTCATAATTCCCTAAAACTCCATCGATAGATGCATCAAGCCACAGTTGAACACATGTCGTAGAGTTTTGAATTGAATCGTTGCGAGGAAGGAGACATTCACGGGATTTTCCACTAAACTTTTAGGTGTTTATTTAGATAGTAAAACGTTCGGGGTCGAAGTCAAACTCTTCCTTGGTTACTGAAAGTCCTAGTAGATCTGCCTAAACCCACAAAATCCATACCCGGGAAAGGCCCTTCAGTACACTCAGAACGTCTACATTCAAATCTTGAAACAGCTACATCATTCGCCTTGGCGGAGTGAGATTAATGTGCAGCAAGCTTTTCCTTTGTCGTACAAAGGCGAGTCTTTCATCGGTCGATGGTGCTGAGCACTTAAAAATTCGTTGCGTTCCCGCTCATCGCAGATTTCTCAAGAAGCTTTCCCTCCTCGAAGCCGTTTAATTAATTTAAGTCACAGCGAGAACAGATTTCAATTAAAAAGTAATTCGTCTGAATGTGAAACCCGCACGGATAAGACTCAGCGCGAGTCGTTCCATCCCCCATCTGCACTTTGTGAATTAATAAAACATGAAATATGAACTACTTGCGATGCACATTTGACCCTCCAAGCTCGGAACAATGGATTCAGCCACGTGCTCGAACAATTTCTTAATGAAATGCAACATCGTCATTAGACAAATTGAACCATCTCGCCACTATCCGCTGCGAGCAAAGTTTCTGTTTGATTGGCGCGTTGTCGTTCCATTAAAATAAATGGGAAAATTTCTGTTTTCCATCGTTCGACGTGTGTCGATCGTGTGTGCTCGATTTTAATAAAATATGAACTCGAGCACGTTCGGCGAGGACGAAAAAACAGTTTGATCAGCTTATTTGCTTACTCCAATCGAATTCATGTCGAAGCCTTTATGTGGCGAGAGTACGCACTCGATCGATTTTAGAAGCTTTGGGTTTTTCAGTTTGAAGTGCGTCGATTGTCGTCAGGTTTTTGTTGCTAGCGAGTTTGTTGCCTTGGCTCAGCCACGTGCGTTCTAAGGATTAGGAGCGTAATGCATTTTAATTAGATTCGTTGTTTCTTTGGTTTCCTTTTTGAAATTGCGTCTTTCCCCCTTTTCTTTCCTCGACACAACGAACTGCACGTGATCAAGATTCGATTTGTGTACTCATTAAAATTCAAAACATTAAATTTCCATAAAACAAGCGGACCGGATTTTCCGTTTTCATGTTTTTGAAACATTTTCCTTGAGCGGAAGTTGAAGTTCGTGAGCGTCTCGCCGTCAGTCTCACCACCGGATCGATGCGATTTATGCTTGCGCAACTGCCACAAGGAAGTTCTCAGTTCTTGGGAGTTCGCTTATGGTCTCTGCCGGTAGCGACGATCTGCGATCCAGATGTAATTAAAAATAGATGGCAGACAAGAGATGTTCGCTACTCACGATCTAAGAAACTAAAAATATCAAAGTAAGAGAAATTGTCAAGACGAGAGACAATTCCAATGACGCGGGGAGGTGAAAAAATGAAATCATCCACCACATGGCCTCAGCTGATGAAACATCTTTCATGTCGCTGTGGGAGCGACTCGTCAGACAAGAAACATCCATCGAGCTCCGTGGCGATTGCGTCTCAATTACGTTTATTCCCGCAGAGCCGTGAGTGTTGGTGAGTCATCATAGACAAATGTCAGCGCCCGGTGGGGCTCGTTAAACCGCCAAAAAATAACTGAAACGTCACTTTGAGCACGGATTTTTGTCGTTTTTCCTTCAACTGCTCATTTTCAGAAGCCATCATCTTGAGATCATGCATCATCATCGTCAAAGCTGGCATCGTACGTTGTAATTAATGCTCACACCAAGCGCGAGAAGAAAATCCAAGAACTGGCGCAGTTTAATTTTAATTAATGTGATTTCTCACAGGCGCAAGCCGTTAATTCGGATCAAGCGTCGGACGAAAATTCGTAGCGACAAAGTCATGAAAAGATTTCTCGCCTCTTGACATATCAGCTTTAATGTTATCGCAGGGAAAATCGATGTTCCCGAGGTTGTCAAGGATACGGAACTTGAGACGCAGATGCAAGCGAATTCATTCGTGAATCGAGAGAGAATCTCCCCGTCGCCGCTCCATCGAAGAGCGAGGGAAAATGGTGAACGAGGTCGGCATGCGCACTGCGCAATATCAGGACGAGGCGAAGTGGAGACCATCATGAAAATGGATACGTTATCGATCCTGTCGCGTTGTCAAGTGCCGCTCGGTTCTTGGTTTGCTCGAGGTCCGCGTGAAAAAGCAAAGAACCAGCAAATGAACAAAACCTAAAGTCTGATTAATCCGCATTGCAAATCTTCTTAAACCTCATGCATCAGCGATAGACATTCGATGAACATATTTTTGCTCTTTTGTCGTCCCTAAGCAACAAAAGATGAAGAACTTTTCACCCTCGCTTTTCACGCATCCGAGGAAAATTATTGACTTGAACTCGTCGACGTGGCACACGACATGCAATAAAGGGAAATCTCGATGGTAATCTCCGAATAAATAAAAGAAGAGTTTTCATTGCAGTTCCATCGAAGTGGAATTGTGATCTTAATAACCAGCACGTGCAGGAGAATCGCTGAATCGGTGGCCCTAATGAGGCGATCTCATCTTCCCTCCTCGGTTTCCTCGTGTAATACGAGGGCTCTGATGAAAAGCGACATTTATTGGATGCTCACAGCGTGTGACGTCTCTTCTGTGCTTCTGAGCGATTCATTACGTTGACCTTTTGCCAGTCGCGGACTCGAAGCGACATCGGGAGTCAGATAAAAAGCTTTACGGTGCTATTGAATGCCAGGTGCACCACGCAATGCCGACAGCTTTTTAACAATTCAATTATGCACGCAAGAAGAAAGTCGATGCGGAGAGAAACTTAATAAACTCGCCATTCATAAATATTATGAAGTGAAACGTCATGTTTTGTCTATAAAAATTGTTCATGTTCCAACATATTTTGTCGCTGTAAGCGGCGACGACAATTTCTGCAGCACAAACGTCCAGTGTTGCAGCTACAAATCAATTCCGCTGAATGCCGTTTTAAGTCATTGTTGGAGAGACTTTTATGGTCCGCGAACGCAGTGCAAGCGAACGAGACTTGCATTGTTGAAGTGAAACGCAAACTTTACTCTGAAGCATGCAAATTTTTTATTCAATGAATTTCATTTCGAGGATTAAGAATTGTTGAAGGAGGTTCTCGTGTCCGTGGTGATCTATCGCTAGATATAGTGGCAATGGGTCGACGTTGTTGTGTTGTGCTGAGAGCGGAGTTGGCAGTTAACAGCAGCAGCCCATTGCGCACTGGTTGACGGCGCAATCGCATCCAAAGTTCTGTTGCTTGCAGTTTTGTCCAGCGCATCCGAAATTTCCCCAGAAGAATGAGTGCATCTTGATTTTGGTTTGGTTAGGCGTTGCTGACTTGTTGAAGTTAGAAAAGTTAACTGTGATTTGATTGTTGACTGCGGGTCGCTTTTATACTAAAATTCTACAACCAACAGACAACGATTTCGATCAATCTTCAATTAAACTTAGTAATTGATTGAGTTTTAAGCGATTTCCGAA
Organism: Smittia sp. YW1114-2; assembly: GCA_033064975.1. NCBI lineage: Eukaryota > Metazoa > Arthropoda > Insecta > Diptera > Chironomidae > Smittia > Smittia sp. YW1114-2. The sequence goes on along the minus strand of CP093834.1, from coordinate 9,467,599 downwards.
AACGTTCTTGAAATTGTTGAGTGATCGTCAAACGGCGGAGTCGATAAAGCTTTGCTTTCCCTGGTAACGCCACTGACTCAGCCGCTGAATTTTTCTTCAGCTAATTTATTGACTTTTATTGCATTTTACCGCTCGCTCGCAGTCTCTCTCGCGAACGACTGTTTACAGACAATTTTCTCGAACTGAGTTATTGTGTTGCCTCCAATAGTTCTCTAGTTGCTGTCACAGATTTTTTATTGCCTTTTATTCTTGTTTCATTGCACTCAGCCACCTGCAATAAACTGAAGGCAGTTTGAAAAGTCAAGCGATGTTTTATGCTTATTTGAATGGTTTATCATTATATGGAGCGAGACGATTAAATTAAATCTCGTTTACAATGCACGAGGCCTGTAGGATGATTTAAATTGATCTCGGCTGTCTCCAACAATCAAAAATATCTTTAGAGCTGTGCTAAGTTTCCTATCATCCCGAAATATTGCTTTACCCCTTTAAAGTCAGGCCATCTCCCATAAAAAATATCAATTTTCTTTGATTGATGTCATTTTCAAGTTTTACGTGACTTAATTACCTTCTAGCAACGCTTGTTTCACCTCTTACAATCCATCACGAGAAGCAAGAAAAACAAGTCGCGCTGAGCATTAAATTTAGAATTGAAACGAACGTGTCTCGTCAAAAGCTTGCGGCCTCAAGATGAAGAAGAAGCGACAACATATCGTTCCTAATTATGAACGATTTCTTCGTTTTAATATTTTTGGCCCGTTCATGACGCTTCGCGAGAACAACTTCTCTACTTCCTCTTGTCAAGATTCCGCGAGATTTTCATGAGAATTCTCGGAGCGCCGGTGTCATTGAACGGAGTCGAGAATGCTGGAGGCGGTGGACTGTCGCTATCGTATGACAATTACTGTGCAATTAAGTTTATTTCAAATGTATCTCAATCACGCAATTGCTTACAATAATTTCTGTGGTTCTAAAGCTTCATAGAATTGCGTCTAAACCAGAAGCAAAATTTGCTATGTTCGATTTAATCTATGCCATTTAATAAAAGCAATACCGAGAATGTTTAAAACATGTTTACGTCAAATTTAAATGCAGGAACGAGACGACACACCCGGTACATTCCATCGCCGTTGAAAACTTGGCAAAACGCTGATTGAAACTGTTGAAACGACGACAGTACATCGATTAGAATACAGCGCGTAATTAAACTCTTTGTGATTATCCAATGCTGAATCAATCAAAGCTCACGCTATGTGACCGATCAAACGCTTTCAATTCGCAAATATTGTGGAACAACATGCAGCACACTGTCATGACAGTTCTCTCAATTGCAGTAAGGGAACGGTGGGACTTCTTCCTCCTCCTTCTGGAACAAGCCGACCAAAGCTTTCCATAAGTTTGCAATTTTGTTCCTGATAGATTGAAAACCATTCTCAACTTTCATTGAAATCCGCTGACGAAATGTTTTCTTCGGGATCGTTTCCCATTTTCCTGTTTTCTTGTTAAACAGCAAAGGACCGACGAGTTGGTTGTTGAAAGCGCCAAAGTTTCCACGAGCGTGAGGTTTAGTTGTGAACTCAACTTGCTGCGAGCGGTTGCGTTTCCGAACGTAATAGGGTCGCAATGTGAGGAAATAAACAATTTCCATCAACGAAATGACAGAGAATCCCATGAACAAGCCGAGTAGTCCGCCAGTTGCAGAGATAAACTCTGATAGTCCAATGTATTCCGTTTTCGTGTAGCCAAGGTAAGAGTTATCAAGGAAAAAGATGTGAATTAGTGCTAAGTTGTTTGTGATGTAATTCGCATCGAAGGGGAGAATTTCGTGAGTTATGAAGTCGCCAGTGCCCAATTTAGAGCTTGAAATTTCCCTCTCGTAATTGACCTCGAAGCAAGCAGGCAGACAGTAGTTGCACGAAAGAAACTCGTTCCGACTGTGAGCGATGTTGTACAAAACTTTTTCGTAGCACGACGCCTTCTTCCGGTTGCAGATTATGTTGTCGTTGTTGAACTTCCTCGGCATGTAGTACAGAGTGCAACCGCAGGTCTCTTCAGTTATTTTGGACGTGCACTCCATCTCGCAGTTCTTCTTCGAGTAAATCTTGTAATAAGACAAGTTGGCTTCGTTAGCGAAAATGCATTGCCGTTGGTCAATCGCAATCTTCCGAATCAAACTTGAAGCTCCGGTTATCTTTGGGCTGATGACAACTTTCGTTTCTCGACCTGGTGTGACGAAGAAGCCGAAACTGGCGATTCTCGGTATTTCAATGGGCGAATGGAGTAAAATTTTGAATCCTGACGAACTGGTCGAGCTGCAGTAGTAATTTCCAACGTCGGCATTAAGCAACAACGTTAATCCCATTCCGGAACCTGTCCAAGAAACTATCAGTGAAGAGACAAGATTCAGAAAAGTCTCACCCGCGCCAGGAACGGGAAGAGGGTACGGAGCTAGATCGGATTTCTTGTAGCCTTGTTCCGGTGTCCAAGTAGAGTAATCCAAGTATTCAGATTCTCCTATGTGATTGCTGTCAACTTGTTCGTTCGCATTAAATCCTTTAAACAGGAGCATTGGATGAACAGCACTGAAATACAACTGGCGTTGATTAACCATGATCAACATTTTCAAGCTCTTCGTTACTTGAAAGTACAGCAGAGGCCTTCGTCAGTGAGAACGCTTCTAAAACCTTGATAGCAGTCGAACTTCTGCATTCCGAATTTGCAGAGCAGCATCATTTGCTCGCACGGCTGTGAAGCGTTGAGAAGAAATTCCTTGGCATAGGACCATTTGCCGTCAGCCGACTCCGTGATATTGCTGAAGTCTTCGTCACGAGCACACATACTGGCCAACATCAGTTTAGCGCGATGAGTTTTCCGCGTTTTCGCGAAGCTTTTCTTGACTTGGTTCATGTTGCAAATCGTGATGGCCGGAAACGGAATGTCTTTGATGTTTGTGGCGACTGGGTCCAAGCCTGTATGGTAATTGTTCAGTCTAAGCTCGAGTAGCTTTAATGATGATGTAGTTACCTATGATTACGGGGCTTGTTTTCCACTTCTGGTAAATGTTCGAAATGAAGTAAACCGACAGCAAGATGACCAGCAGAAATGAAATTCCGAAGAAGAATCGCTCAAAGGCGGAAAGCGTGACAGTGCCGATGTATCGAAGTCCGTGAAGAGTTGAGCTCAAAAGATATTGCTGAACATTCTCACTAACGTTTGACTTCAACTTCTTACTTCGCAAAGCTGGACGCTTCATTTCACTTTGAGTCGCTCGCATGGCTTGATGGGCAATGACAAGGATTTTTCAGTGGCATCGTTAGTCATACTAACTTAGTATTTAAACAGCCTGCTGATCAAACACTCCGTTTAGTAGCATAAGCTTTGAAGAGCACGATGCGTTTGCTGTTTCATGTTCGTTAACAGACTTCATATTTGCAAACCATTGTCAATGTCACGAACGAGTGAAAATGATACAGAATGTTTTACACTGTCAGGTCAGTTCATTTGAAATTGAAATTGTTGACTTCCAACGCAATTAAGCTTCTGGTTTCGTCAGCGATTCATGTGAGGATGAACACGTGTGGTAGCGAGCTGTTGTTGCATAAAACTTCCAAGTTGGAATTGTCATCAAATCTAGGAAATAGCTCCCAATGGAACTCGCAGCTGTGACGATGATTTGCCTCACCGATCGCTTTGAGTGTCTCTTCTTTCGACGTCTATTCGTTGCTTTGTTACTTTTCGGTATTTTTAACTTGCACGTGGTGTGAATTTCTTGAATTTATTGTAGTGGAAAAGAAGAGCGGGCCGAGTGAATGAAATCTAAAGCCTTCAGAAGCGGTTCAAGACAATCTGAACCCCGGCTGCGATAATTCTTTGCGCAGAGCATTTCGAGATGCGAACACGTGGTGCATCGTTTTGATCAAACACATCTCTGGCCTTTTTTCGTGATCTGAAAGGAATTCGTTAATCCTCAAACAAGAATCGGAATTGTTTTCGCAAAATCTTTTTATTTTCCATCAAAAGTTGAAACTACATCGAGGTTAAATGATCAAGAAGCGGAGCAGTCCTGAATTTGTTTGTGTTGCGACTGCGTTACCTGTGAAGAGAGTGGAAAACTTTCGTCAGATGATGAAGATAATTTCTCAGGTTGATGATTTTAAGTGATTGAAGGAATCAGACAAATTTGTAATTTTATAATCAAGAAAATTTCAGGTGAAACACGGATTACATGTTACATCATTTAATTGAGTGGACGCTCGTCGTTTGTCAAATGCTCACCTTTAACAGAAGTGAAACTGGCAGTCGGATAAGTGAACTAAAATCATTGTGATTGTGAATCTGTAAACAAGGAAATAAATCATTAATTAGAAAAGTTGATAACGTTTCGGTTGCAGTAATTTGCATCGAGATTTGTCAGTGGGTATCGAAGTTGTTAAATCAATATAAATTCATTTGAAACACGGAATACAAAGTAACATCATGAAAGATCAGAGTCGTAAGACATTTGACTGTTGCTCACCTTTTGAAAAGTTGTTGAAGCGACTGTTGAGTTCGTTTTCATTTCTTCAAATTATCTGTGAAGGGAGACAAGAAATTTCGTTAGTTGAAAGTCAAATCATTCGCAAGCTTTGGTAGAAAGAGAAACTTCAGGAACAAATTCTAATTCAATGCAATTATTACAGGTGTCCAAAGGTATTCGAAATTTTCTTTCATCACGGAGAAGCTTGCGGATTTATCTTGATTGGGAGTCAACTCACCTTATTCAATTGCTCTTAAGTCTGACGAAATCACGCTCTGGAAAGGCACGAGAAAGTTTCACAATTATTTCTCTTTTCAATAAAGTTTGAGTGATCCGAAAACGAGATTTCTTCAGCAAACAAAGTATAATTCAAGACTTGTTATTAATGGTGTCCAAAGGTCGTGGATTAGTGGATCATCATAGTAATTCGCTTAGCAGTTAACAGTTTGATATCGACAACTCACTTGTGTTAAATTAGATGAAATGCAATTAAAATCACAACGGAACTGCTTAGAATGCGTAACGTGTCCGAATGTCTTCGAGCTTCTTCGCCACCTCCAACGCAGTTCGGCTCAAATCTGTGGCAATGCTCTTCTGTTTTACGGGATCTAAAGCCGTGAACTGTTCGCACAAGTCTCCGTCAAGCACGTTCTTCACCGGGTAATAGAAGCAACGGTAGCTCAGATGATCGCGACCGCAGAGCGGAGGATTTTCGTTTCTCATGTGCATCTCCAGATGTTGGAAGAAGTCGAAATCCTCACGACTTGTGAACGGCACCAATGCGCCGACAGTTCCACTAAGCGTTGTGTAAATAAGCGACTCTGGTCCACCAGGAATCAGCATAGCCTTTTGGAGCGACATGATTATTTCTCCCACATGGAATGTGATTATGTTCTCGGCCTTTTGAGATGCTCCATTAAGCAGACCACGATCCCAAAGTGCTTTGTTACCGGTTGGGTCTTCGTCCACATCGTCGTTAACAGAATGCGGCAGTCGAAGGATTGCAATGTTTCCAAACTTATCGGCCGTAGCTATCGTGTCGTAATCGAGCATTGTCGTTGCGGTTATCCATCGCGGGAAAGTGTCATCAGCAAAGATGATAAGCTGGTTTTCATTGCGTTTATAGCGAATGCAATACACGCTCTCCTGCACGTCCGACACAAAAACTCGTTGGCCTCGCGTCTGAATATTGACGATCTGATTTGGGATGTGTTTGTTCTCGCACTTTCTCAGCATCTTCTTCTTTCCCAGATCGTAGATTCTCAGAATCTTTCCAACTCCAACGAGTAAGCGGCCTTGGAACTGAGCGATGGCGCCAGGGATGTCCTCGATTTCAGTTCGGTGGATGAGATTCAGAGTCGCGCAGTGATTGTCGACTCGGTACATGTCGATGAAGCCACCGTTGACTTGTCTGGGATTGAGCTGCATGTCCTTAACAACGCCGACAGCCAAGTAATTCTTTCCGTCTTGCAAGAACTTGACGAGACACATCGACATGATCGCTTCATTCTGCTCCAGCGGAACTTTGAACAGCGTTTGACCGTTCACAGGATCCATAATACGGATTTGCGACGCCCACATTCCAAAGCCAGCTTTCGGAGCTGAGAAAGTGTCTTCCGGCAAAACCTCATTGTTGAATGCGTCGGCGAGTTCTTGCGCGACTTCTTGTTCGTCTTCACCAGCCGCTTCGATCATCTCCTGCGCCATCTGTCGCTTTCGTAGCGTTTTAGTTGCTTCAGTGTACGCATTGTGATCCGTTTCAGAAATAATTAGACGAGACGATTCGGTGTGAACCACGAAACGCTTCGGTGTGTACTCGAGAGGGAACGAAATTTGGTTGAAGACTGCGCCAAGTTTCTCAAGCGCCAGAATTCGAAGCGTGTTCGTTGAGATAGCGACGATACCTTCCGAGCACTGTTCCGACGAGAAACCCGACGCGTACTCGAGTGTTTCGTAACTGAGCGGCGTCAGATGGAATCTGTTTTGGTAATAGTAGCTCAACCAGCTTCGGCTTGACATCGCAAGAACCGCTTCATTGCCTTGAATCTTGATTCTGAAGAGTTTGACGGGTCGAGAGCCAAGATATCGCGTTCTGGTGTCTGTGAGATCGCCGGAAACTGGATCAAGAACTGTGCGCAACAACACTCCGTTCTGAAGTCCAATGTTTAAGTAGATGGATCCGTTGCCTCCTTTTCTAATAACTCCATCTTCATCCTCTTCGGTCTCCCCGATGCCCATCTCGACCAAGCACAATGACTCTGCTGGTGAAGGCAAAGCTTGCATTGAGCGAGGCTGCAAGCAGTCGTGACGGTGTAGAGAGATGATTCGGACAGTGTTGTCTGCTAGTCCCACAGCGAGAAATTGCGTCTGAAGTTCTCCTGATTTTATCGAACCTAGCGCCATGCATAAGACGTCTGCCATCATTTTCTTGCGTTCGGTGAACTCGTTGAGCTGGCCGGTCTATGAAAAGAAACGAAATTCGTCAATTTCTGCGCTCAAAAGTTAATTTACAAAAGATTGAAAGGTAGAAATTCAGAACTGCAGGACACCATTTTACGTTCTTCACTGTCAATCGAGTGTACATGTTAGGTGTTCATCAATTTAATTTCTACGTGTGTTGGAGAGAAGATGAAATGCTTACCGGGTCCATTTCAAAGTAGACAAGTTCGCCACCCGACAATGCGATCACAACTTGTCGCTGATTGACAGCGCATCTCACGATCGTCTTCTTGTTTGGAGCTTTCCACTCGTTGACTCTCCTGTCAGCTCGAATGTGGCGAATGCCATCTGGGTAAACTTGAACGAGTGCGTCGTCTCCCAAAGCGGAACAGCAAAGCGTCGGAGTCGTGCCAAGAAATCCACTGTCAGTCACTTCCTCGACGGTATCACCGATGCTCAGAACGAGCGTGGCGTTAACGAAAGACACGATGATGTATGCATCAAACTCATCTGCAAAGACAAGAATCGAAAACTTGTTTAGTTTTGAGTCAACAAAACTGTTTAGAAAAATATGTTTTGTGAAATAAAGTGAAAGTTCCGCTTTAAAGTCTTCAGAGTTGCGGGAATCCGGTTGCGCGGGAAACGATCTTACCTTGAGGTCCCATCCTAAACAAGCCACACGCACATTTCATTTCATGTGATCACAAAATTCATGCGATCTGAAAAAGAAGAAAACTGGTGTTGGTGATTCAAGTTCTTTGAAAATATTTTGAGTATCGATAACGATTCAATTTGATCAGCAATGCACCAGTTTCTTTAATTAATCATGTCTTGAAAGAGTTGGATTCTTACACGCTAAGTTTAAAGAGATTCGTTCAGGAGATCAAACCTTATGAAACTTCTGAATAAAACTCGAAGAAAAGTAAGAAAATTGTGTCTACTAACCGTCGACTCGTTTCTTGATGGACCAAACTGACAGAGGAATACCGGGAAGCTCTGAGACTGCCATCTCCGAGACCTCCAAGCCGTGACGCAAGACTCTGATTGACGAGCGAGGTCCTCGACCGCACGACAGGTAAAGCTGAGGCGTGTCCTCGTTAGCAAGATCAGCAACATGACAGCCGAGAATAGGAGCGTAAGATGGAATCTCGTCAACCATCACAAGGTTTTTGAGTGGGCGCGGAGCGAAGAAGAAAGTGTCGCCTTCTTCGAGCGGCATCGCTGAGCTGAACTCGGGCTCTTCTTCATCGTCACCGAGGTGTGCAATCTGATAGAGATAATGATTGCCGAATTCGCAAGCGACAAACAAGAACCCAGACTTGAGAACTGACATTGATGTCGCAGGCGCGACTGTGTCGAAATACTTGAGCTTGATAGCTGAAACGGCTTCCTCGTTCATGTCTAGTGTCACTTTGAAGATGTCGCCTTGCTCTGTTTGTAGAAGGAAGAAGAACATCGACTTAGTGCGGTGGGTTGCCGAGCAGATGAAGATCATTCCGCGCTCTGGATCGTCGAGATCGTTTCTGCGTCGGGGAATCGGGCAACGGATATCTGCTTGAGCTCCTGTGTTCTTGTACGTTAAGTAATTCTCAGAGCAGATGAGAACTCCTGAAGGTCCATCGTTTCCGCCTGGCACTGTGATTAAGAAGTTAGCGTGCTCGTCGAGCTCCTCGTGATATTTTCGTACAACATGGTTCAGTCCAAGATCGAGTTCGTAGAATGTGATGATTTGTTTGGCTTTCGCTGCTGCTTCTCCTGACGGATCAGCGTCGATATCTCCGTAGTCGATCTCGAGGCAGGCAAACATTGGGTTCTCAAATCCGTTGTCGACTCCAACCATGTGATAGCAAAGCGTGTTTGACTTGTGAGCCTCCAAAGGCGACGAGATCGTCAGGTGATTTTCCGAATCTCGATTCAGAATGTAAACGAGCTTCTGTTTCTCAACAGCGCCGATCATGACAGCGCGTCCTTTCGGATCGACCGCCAAATACTGTCCAGGTACGATGCGACGACATCCCGACTTGCCGAACGTTTCCAGTTGCACTTTTACCAACTGGTTCTTTGTCTGATTGTACTCCAGGATGAGAATACGACCAGAGTCCGATCCAACGATTGCGTAATCTGAAGAGAAAGGGAAATTTAGTTTCCTAACGATTTTTTAGCAAAAGAAAGGGAAGCAATGTCGATGCCTGATAACAGGAAGAGTCAAACGACTGCTAGATATATTAGGAAATGTTACAAAGGTTTTCAAATCGAAATACAAATGATCGGAGTATTTCAAAAGCGACGCAATGCAATTTTTACTTTGAGCACACGAGTTTACTTGTTCCACTTAAGGTATTTTACAAGTGTCAAGTATTAAGAGTAGTGCTGCATCGTCTGACCCTGAGGCAGCCTTTAGAGCAAAGCTTATCTTTTATTCGTCTCACCTTTGGTTGATCCCGTTAAACGAAACGACATCATCGATCGAATAACGCCGAAGATTTCTGTCTGGAGAATCGTGTGGACCTTCCCCGTGTTTGGATCAGGCCGCACAAGCTCCAAGCTCTTGCCATGTGAAATGAGGATCTCCTGTATCTTCGATCCGGAGAAGTTGCCGTGGATGGCGTGTGTGATTCCGGTCGCCCGCTGGAGTGTCAAGTTGTACAGATACATTTCGGCCGTGGGCTTTTATCTCATTCTGTGCACCTAAAATATCAAGAATAATTAGTATCGCAGCTTCGTAGGTTAAACAGCAAAGAGCTAACTTCAAGTCGGACTGTACAAATTCCCGATAAGAAATATCGCTGGATCAGAAGCAAAATTGAGGTTCTAATCACTCGCGGAATTTGTGACAATAATTTAGCACCGAAAAACGAACAAAACCAGGAAGATTTCCATGGATCTGTAGATACCAGATAGTGCTGATGAAGAGCGAATGAGAAAATCGAGTAGATCCGGTTCTTGGGAAGAAGCCGAAAGTGAAGCCACATGCATGGAAATTTTGCTTCTCAGTTTTCAACGACTAATTCGTCAGCTGAACTCACCAATTTGTGTTTATGTCGAAGCCTTGGATGCAGTTTACGCGTTAGCACACTTTTAACTAATCAAATGAGCGTATTTACCATTTAATTCTGACAATTTTCTGAGCTGACTTGTAATCGTTTTCGCCGCCGTCAGAAAAGAAATTGTCAGAGTTCGTTTCCGGGAAGTTTCGGCTCGGCGGCGAATTCGAACGGGAAAACTTTCGATCACTTTTGAAATTTAGACGAGAATATTTTAGGTAACGGACTCAGTTACTGAAAGCACGAAGAGCTTGTTCTTGTGTTGTTCATTTTGTTGAAATATTAAACTGTGTGTGCTTCTGTTGAAATTATAATTCGCCGACTTGGATTCAAAGAGATATCGCGTGGTTTGAGTTAGACGTGATTCGAGTTAGACGAGTTGTGTTAGACGAGATGTGTTAGACGAAAATTTTAGCCCAACCGGCGGATTAAGATTTCTAGGTGGATAATAGCCCAAATAATCTGGCTGTTTCATTCATAATCAGAGAGGGGAAAAATTGCACAACTTCCGAAACCCAAACTCAGTTTATCTCCGCTTTTGAGCTCACAAACTTCGTCCGTCTAATGATCAAACTTTCGACTGTTTACCTCCAACTTTTTCATGACATTTACCTCCAACATCTCTGAATCAATTAAAGCGCAGTTCATGACCTGAAACTTGCGCTAGCTAGTCTATGTATTGGATCGCATGTTCCTCTGATATACAAGATAAGCCGCACTTTGCTTGTGATTGAACCAAGCAAGAGCTCAAATTGATCAAAAAGCTTTCGTTTAGAGAGCTTAAAAGCTTTCTGAAAGCTAATCCAAAAGCACAGAAGATGACAAAAATATTTGGGTTGCTGATAGAATATTAAAAGAAACTAGCAAACATGATAAGCGAATCGCACCAAGTATTTACAATTAACCTTATCAAGACAACCCAGCATTATCATTCAACGAGCTGATTCCGTGGAGTTCAGTCGTTTTGGTTCTTCAAGTGTAAATATTAAAAGTGAACTGAAAATTAAAATGGAAATCGTGAACAACATTATTCACCGACCGGACTTGTCGACCAAGTACGACGAGATGCTTTCGCTCGGCCACTTGATGATCGAGAACCTGACAAAAGCCGGCAACAAAACGATGCTTGTGTCAGCGGAAACTGGCGAATCTCTGACAGCTTTAGAGTTGGTCGAGAGAAGCATCGAAATAGCGAAAGCTCTGACTGCGGCGGGTGTAAAACAAGGCGATGTAGTGTCGATAATTTCCGAGAGCCGCTTTGAGTACGTCTTCGTCATGTTTGGAACGTTTTTCCTGAATTGCACGTTGGCTCCAATCAACAACAGCTACAGCACCAGAGAAATCCAACATGCTTTAAATTTGTCGAAGCCGAAGATAATTTTCGCCAGCTCTTCAGTCAGCGCTAATGTTTTAGAAGTGGCCAAGACCGCTAAGTTTTTCCACAAGGTCATATTGCTTGATGACGAGGCTACAACTGATAAGAAGACGATGCGCATGAAAGATTTCGCGAATCCCAAAATCTTCAGCAGCGTGAATTTCAAGCCGCAAGCTGTAGACAAGTCGAAGACGGTTTGTTTGATCATGTGCAGCTCCGGTACAACTGGGCTTGCCAAAGGAGTTCAAATAACTCAGAGCAACATTGTGGTAACGACACGACATTGTGAAACTGGAATATTGAGTGATAGAAATACGGGAACCAAAGATATTGTGGTCTTGGGACTTCTGCCACTGTTCCACGTGTTTGGTGCTCTTGTGATGACTTATTCAATGGCGTCAACATTGGCGAAGATAGTTTTGCTTTCAAAGTTTGAGGAGAGAAAATTTCTTAGCTCCATCGAGAAGTATCGCTGCAACGTCTCGTTCTTGGTGCCACCTCTGATGGTGTTTCTTGCCAAAAGCGAACTTGTAGACGAGTATGATTTGAGCAGTTTGAAATTCATAATGACTGGCGCGGCTCCGCTCTCCAAAGAGCTTGAGATGGCCGTCAAGAATCGGCTGAAGAATCAACAGCTTCTTATCAAGCAAAGCTACGGAATGACAGAGCTGACTTTCTCAGTTTTGCTTCAAAAGAATATTGTGAAAGCTGGAAGTGTTGGTGATATTAATACGGGAGTTTATGCTAAAGTAGTTGATGAAAGCGGTGGAGCTTTGGGTCCATACAAACGTGGAGAGCTTTGTTTTAAAGGTACGAACTTGATGCTCGGCTACATTGACAACGAAAAAGCGACAAGGGAAACAATCGACCGTGAAGGCTGGCTGCATACCGGTGACGTTGGGTATTACGACGATGATTTGCAATTCTTTATCGTCGATCGAATAAAAGAGCTGATTAAGTGGAAAGGTTTCCAGGTTCCTCCGGCAGGTAAATCATTTATACATTTTAAACATCCAAACTATTGAATTCTTTCTAACAGAAATCGAAGCTTTGCTTTTGACGCACGAGAAGATCAAAGATTGCGGCGTGATTGGAAAGCCTGACGACACAGCTGGTGAACTGACGTTAGCTTTCGTAGTTAAGGATGATCCTGGTTTAACAGAATCTGATGTAAAACAGTTCGTCGCAGAGAGAGCTTCGCATGCCAAAAGACTTCACGGCGGCGTAATCTTTGTGGACGAGATTCCCAAGAATCCTTCCGGAAAAATCTTGAGGCGTGAGCTCCGCGAGCTTTTGAAGAAACACGAACTCAAGTCAAAGCTTTGATGTACATAGCAATAACCATGCAGATGTGCATGTTTCATTTCAACAGTTGTGATATATCTCTGGCTTAGAGAATGTGAGTCAAAATATGTAAATAAAGATTTAATCAAATGACTCAAACAATCTGTAACAAGATAACAGTCGTCTCTTATACTTTTAACATATCTTGAACTCATGTTTACATATCTTGAACTGAGAACTTGTTTCGTCGCCAGAATTGCATGAAACTGGATTACTCATAATCTCGAATAACTCATGAAAGTGTTTATCAGCAAAACGAAGCGATTTGCATGCCATTTATATTTAGTTTGTGCTCGGCTCTTGACAGTTGAAGATCGTGATGAAGTGGAAAAGCCTTCTAGTGATATTCTTCATACAATATTCTTCTGCCTATAGAATCCTCAAAGACGAATACGGCAGATATGTCACGTTTCAAAATGTCATGTCACCTGCGGACTTAGAAGATCTTCGTGCTTCTTTAACAAGTGCATATTACAGCTACCAACACAGCCGCTACTTGTCTACAAATGATATAGAAACAATCGATTTCTTCAACTCAAAGTTCGACAGCATCCCACCGAAATTTTTTGACGATCTCCCCGTACTCACAAAATTCACTGCAGACGGCGTTCAACTTGAGAGAGTTAGCCGAGGCGATTTTGAGTCAGCGACAGCTCTGCAAACCATCAACTTGTCCAGAAACAAATTGAAGAAGCTTGACAATATGATTTTCCTGCACTGCAAAGCACTACAGAGAATCGATCTATCAAGAAACGAGATCAGTTGGATTCACGACAACGCCTTTGATGCTGAGAGCAGTTGCTTGGAAGAAATCGATTTAAGTTTCAACAAGCTGAAGACAGTGAAGGAAGAATTCCTGGGTGTCTTTGAGGCGATGAACTTTGTGAGTTTGAACTTCGAAAGCAACGAAATCGAGGAGATTGTCAGATCAACCGACTCAATGAAGGTGATAAAGTTCCTAGAGCTGAACTTTGACAACAACAAACTAAAATCTTTCGAGCTCGTCAACGTCTCAATTTTCACACTGAGACTCGAGAACAACAAAATGGAACGTTTCAGCTTCGAAGGAATTATTCGAGAGCTTCATCTGAAGAATAATCTTCTGAGCGAGCTTGTTATCAGAAACCAAACGAGATGCGTTGACGCCGGAGGCAACAACATTACGAAGATCAAGTTCGAAAACAGCTCAGCCCTCGAAACTGTTCGTTTATCTCGAAACAGATTGAGCGACCAAACTCTGCTCGACTTGAAAAACGCTACGAAACTCAGAACTTTGGAGCTGTCCGATAATCTGTTGACCAGACTTACCGTTGCGTCGCTTTCTCATTTTGTTTTGCTTGAACTTCTCCGTCTCGATAAGAACGCAATCGAAAGAATCGACTTTGGACTTTTCTCGCATCTTAAATGCCTAACAAGCTTGAACATTTCGTACAACGCTTTAAGTGACCTAAACTTTCACATACTTTCACCGTTAAGCTCCTTGATATCACTCGACGTCAGTGGCAACATTTTGTCAAGCATCGAAGACTTCCAGAAGCTCAGACAGATTCTCCCCGCACTACAATCAGTCGGTCTTGATGGCAACAATTGGAACTGTCAGTATCTATCAAACCTCAAAATAAGCCTCTTGTCTCAGAACATTTCTATCAACGAGCCTGTTGAACGAGTCAGAGATACGAGCAATATCGCTGGGATTGAATGCACAGCAAATTCCACAGTCGTGGTCGCATCGACTGAAGATGAGAATGGAGACTTCGCTATAAACAAAGTTGTCAAAGAAATCAAAACCAGCAAGGTCGACGTCATTAGTTTGAGAGGTTTAATCACTAGTCTCCAGAACGATTTCATGATCTTGAAATCGGAGATTGAAAACTATCAAGTTCCTAGCGACAACGCGACCAACCGTGACGAACTGGCAAAAATTATTCAGCAGATCAACGAACAAAAATTGGAACTGGCAGAAATTAAATTGGAGAACGAAAAGCTCACGAAGAAATTGACAGAAGAGAATTCACAGAAACCAGAAACGGCTCTCAACTTCCATCAACAAAGTCAGGAACTCTCGGGCCAACGAGGTGGACTAACTTCGCTTGAAACCATTCTCATTATTGCCCTGTTCACTCTATCTGCAGTTTTCGCAGTCTTCGCTTTGCTTAAACTGAAAAGTTTTTCGAGTTTGGATCAGCTGCCAAGGCATCGACCATCGAGACGCCACTCGGACAACACAATTATTACTTTCGATAACTCCTCAATCCAATAAAGTTTTCTTTTTTATTAAATCACAAATAAATTAGAGTCATGCGTTTGACTCAAGTTACTTCTTGCGTATTTTTTTCGAGTTTCGGTTGATGGTTCAAAGACTTACAATCGCTATCAAATTGATTATTTTCAGTTGCTGGTTTCAGATTTTTCCACCTTCGAGTTGCTTAGTTTTAAATTCTTGATCAAATTTTAAGTATGAACGACGGAGAAGGTTTGGACTTCGAACCGGAATTTGATGGTAATTTGAAAATATAATATATCTCCAATCAAATTCGACACTCACATAAAAATTCGGACGATTCAAAGAATACCAGCTCATTGTAATCAAGTGATCAAAAGTTGCAAGTTCACTTCGGCTCAAAGGCTCATAAATATTTCGAAAATGCTACGAAACCTCTCGATGGACATCTTAGGGTTTTGTCTGTTCACATCGACCTTGTTCTTGTCCGCTACTTGCGAAAAAGAAATTCAAACTGTTTACGTCAAAGCAGTTCGCTGCAATGTTTCATCTCGGGCATTTCCAAACGTTAGTTGCTTCGCAAAGTCCTACAATCGATCGTATTCGACCGTCAACGTTAACTGGGTAGCGAAGTTACCGATTCGATCGATAAAAGTATGTACATAATTTAGTTGGTTTCAAACGATGGAATAATTTTTTCGCTCAGTACGAAGCTCAGCTGTTCTACAAATACGGAACGATTTATCGTGAAGTGATGAGCACGCCACGTCTTGACTGGTGCCAACTCCAAGAAGACTGGACTACGAATCCAATTGCAAAGGTTCTAATTGATATTTTCAAGGACAGTTGTCCTGGCGCTTTTCATCCGTGTCCCTACAACGTAAGTTGAAAATAGCTTGAAAGATACTAAGACTATGCTGACAATCCTATAGGACTTCATCGTGAAAGACTGCTACGTCAAAACTCGCTCGATCCCTTCACTTTTTCCGCAAGGCGATTACAAACTGTACCAGTTTCTGGAGAACGACGATGGAACAGCATTCTTCTCCATGAACACAATTTTCACTTTTAATTCGCCACTTAAGGAAACTTTCGGTTGATCTAGGCTTTTTAAACCAGGGGTTCATGGTAGTGGGTTCATTTTAAAATGTTTTTGGAGGTTTCGGGGAAAATCAAATATCTAACAATTATTTCTAGTTTTGACCTTTCGATATCTACATATATAACTTACTGGCTCCATCAAGTTTGAAGGTGACCACGATCGGACTTGCCCTTCCGGTACCCATCGGCAAATCGGTGGTTGATGAGTTCAGATGAAATGTTCCTTGAGTCAACATCGATCGATGGGATATGGGTGGTGGGTGGAAAAGGAGGAAGTTGCATTTTTATTGATATTTTTGTATGTTCAGAGCGACACAAAAAAGTGAGGAATCATGTCACTTGCATGAACGTTTCTCGAACCTAGACCACTCATGTATGTAATCTACATGGCGTAGACTATCTCGGAGAAGAGATAGATGGGAAGAAATTAGCAAACATGATAAGCGAATCGCACCAAGTATTTACAATTAACCTTATCAAGACAACCCAGCATTATCATTCAACGAGCTGATTCCGTGGAGTTCAGTCGTTTTGGTTCTTCAAGTGTAAATATTAAAAGTGTGAACTGAAAATTGAAATGGAAATCGTGAACAACATTATTCACCGACCGGACTTGTCGACCAAGTACGACGAGATGCCTTCGCTCGGCCACTTGATGATCGAGAACCTGACAAAAGCCGGCAACAAAACGATGCTTGTGTCAGCGGAAACTGGAGAATCTCTGACAGCTTTAGAGTTGGTCGAGAGAAGCATCGAAATAGCGAAAGCTCTGACTGCGGCGGGTGTAAAACAAGGCGATGTAGTCTCGATAATTTCTGAAAATCGCTTCGAATTTGTGTTCGTCATGTTTGGAACGATTTTTCTAAACTGTAAAATTGCTCCAATCAACAACAGCTACAGCACCAGAGAAATCAAACATGCAATGAGTTTGTCGAAGCCGAAGATAATTTTCGCCAGCTCTTCAGTCAGCGCTAATGTTTTAGAAGTGGCCAAGACCGCTGAGTTTCTCCACAAGGTCATTTTGCTTGATGACGAGGCTCCAACTGATAAGAAGACGATGCGCATGAAAGACTTCGCGAATCCCAAAATCTTCAGCAGCGTGAATTTCAAGCCGCAAGCTGTAGACAAGTCGAAGACGGTTTGTTTGATCATGTGCAGCTCCGGTACAACTGGGCTCGCCAAAGGAGTTCAAATAACTCAGAGTAACATAGTAGTAACGATTCGACATTGTGAAACCGGTGTTTTGAGTGATACGAATACAGGAACCAAAGATATTGTGGTCTTGGGACTTCTGCCACTCTTCCACGTGTTTGGCGCAGCAGTTTTAACTTGTGCAATGGCGTCAACATTAGCGAAGATCGTTTTACTTTCAAAGTTTGAGGAAAGAAAATTTCTTAGCTCCATCGAGAAGTATCGCTGCAACGTCTCGTTCTTGGTGCCACCTCTGATGGTGTTTCTTGCCAAAAACGAACTCGTGGACGAGTATGATTTGAGCAGTTTAAGATTTGTCTTGAGCGGAGCCGCACCTCTTTCAAAAGAGCTTGAGATGGCTGTCAAGGATCGCTTAAAGAACCCGAACTTGCTAGTGAAACAAGGCTATGGGATGACGGAGTTGACTGTCGGAGTTTTAGCTCAGAAAGATATTGTGAAAGCTGGAAGCGTTGGAGACGTGAACGCCGGAGTTTTCGCAAAAGTGGTTGATGAAAGCGGTGAAGCTTTGGGTCCATACAAACGTGGAGAGCTTTGCTTCAAGGGAACAGTTCTGATGCTCGGCTACATCGATGATGAGAAAGCAACAAGAGGAACGATAGATAGCGAAGGCTGGCTGCACACCGGTGACGTTGGGTATTACGACGATGATTTGCAATTCTTTATCGTCGATCGAATAAAAGAGCTGATTAAGTGGAAAGGTTTCCAGGTTCCTCCGGCAGGTATGTAAATCATTTATACATTTTAAACATCCAAACTATTTAATTCTTTCCAACAGAAATCGAAGCTTTGCTTTTGACGCACGAGAAGATCAAAGATTGCGGCGTGATTGGAAAACCTGACGACACAGCTGGTGAACTGGCTTTAGCTTTCGTGGTGAAGGATGATCCTGATCTAACAGAGTCTGATGTAAAGCAGTTCGTCGCAGAGAGAGCATCGAACGCAAAAAGACTTCACGGCGGCGTAATCTTTGTGGACGAGATCCCCAAGAATCCTTCCGGAAAAATATTGAGACGTGAGCTCCGCGAGCTTTTGAAGAAACATGAACTCAAGTCAAAACTTTGAGGTGTTAATGAATTGAATAAACCAACTGGATAGGATAAACTTTAGATTTTATTTGCATGGATAAAGCGCAAGGCAATAAATTACTTTCAGTAGAAACAATGCCAAATTATGAAGGTTGAGTAAACACAGCGGAATTTGAAGATGAAATTAGACTCACGCACCTTTGTTAAGCTAAACTTATCAATTAGTTGATGCTGTTTTGATGACACGCTTAGGCATTCATCTGTCGCACGAGGTCAGGACTGGGAAACTTTGTGAATCCAATTGTGGATCTGTACGGCTTTCGCTCCAAATATTCCTGAACAACTTCGCTTGCAAGAAGCTCCGCCTTCGTTTGGATTTCGTTGCGAATTTTCAACTGTCGGTTCTTATGATCCTGGATCAGTTTCGTCAGGTTTCCATGCTTCGTGTTAGAAGCCGGCACTTCGGATCCTTTGACCAACGACATCACCATTTCCTAAACGAGTAAAATGAAAAACTATTCGCAATTGAAGTTGACAACGACTCACGTATTTCACTTTTCGTAGCTCATCGTCGAGAGCATTCAACCGATCGTCTTTTACTTTCGGAACGTGGAGTGGTTTCAAGCTCTTGAGCACCTTCTCGTACTCCTTCGCTTGCAATTTCATGCGTTCTTCTCTCTCATCGTTTAGTGCTTTTTTAAGCAGAACGAGCTCCTGAGCGATGTATGGAGAACTGGCAGTGATATCGAGAGCAGTTGTGGTCTTCAAATCGCCCTTCTTGTTGCCGTAGCCCTTCAATTTCTCGCGCAATGCTCCACGCTCCGTTTCGAGGGAATCGATGTCCGATTGCAGATGATCCATTGTCTCTTCGAACTCTTGAGATTTCCTGAGAAAAGAAAACTATTTCATGGAAAGTTTCATTTGAAAATGACGCAAACTTACTTTTCGAGAGCTGCTTGAGTTTCTTCGAGTTGTTTCAACAACTTCGTCGAGTTCGACTCGTGATCTTGCTGCAAGACTGAAAGTTTCTTCTCGGCCAAGTCCTTGCGGATTTGCATTTCGGAAAGTTCACTCTGCTTGAGCTTCGCATTCATCTTCAGCTGACGGATCTCGGCCTCCTTGTTCTCGAGCGTTGCTGTCAACGTCTTCGTTTCTTCGAGTTGCTTCTTAACAATTTGAGCGCGAACGACAATCGGCTGGTGGACCTTGTCATTGCGTGCTGCTGACATGATGTCGTACTCGTTGTCGAGAAGATACTGAGCGAACTGCGACATGTCAGTGTTCGCGTTGGTCAAGACGTTCTTGATGTTCTGCGACGCGCCGCGATCATCTTGCTCGTAAACTCGCTCGCTCAACTGAGACAGCAATTCCCAAAGTTTTCCATGCGAAATCGACACCATGGAAGTTGCATCGGCTGCGTCTGATGTCACATAAGCTAGCACGTGCTTTGCCGTCAAGTGCAGTAAACTGAGAACTTTACTAATATTGTCAGCTGTAAGTTTAATCGTTTGCAGAGTGTTTGGCGACAAATTGCACTTCGAGATGGCGACATCTTGAGGCAGACGACGCTTGATCAGTTTCAATTGCTGCTTGACGCTTTCAGTGTTCTGAATAATGAACTGCAACAACAGCCCGCTCTCGCTGGTCTCATCGCCGCCCTGGATTAAGCCTCGGATAATCGCGCTGTCGGTCTCAATCGAGTCGCAGGCAGTTGTGATGGAAGCGATGGAATCTCGAACCATTTGTGTCTCGTTGGTAAGACCTTCGCTTGCAAGCAGAACTGAGTACATCGCGTTGAAGAAAGCGACGCATTTTTCCAAATTTTCGGTCGGCGAGTTCTCATCAAGTTGGTTCAATTTCAAAAGCTCAACGATTCCGTCAACAATTTTCTCTTGCGCGATGAGTTCAGGCATCGAAGATCCGATCTTTAGCAGAACATCAGGCGAACAGGAGCTCAACCCGAACAGGAACTGATGCATGATTGACTGAAGATTATGAACGTGATGCAACAGCCGCGAGCGGAATGCAAACTGATGGACTGAGTGATCTTGCATAATTGCATTGCGATCAATCAACGAAACGGCGCCGAAACGTTCTCGCGCTTGAGTAACGATGATTCCTGCCTTGAACACGATCCGAGAGACGAGTAGAATCACCAGGATGGCGTCGTGGTCGCCGCCTCTTGCCATGAAGGTCTCGGGCATGAACGCGAGGAGATATTTGATGTGCTCGTTGACTTGAGTGAGCTCAATTTGTCTCAGCTGCAAGTCAATTGCACGAGTGTGCGCCTTAGACTCAGCAAACACTTGTTTGAAGTCGATTGTTTCGGCGATGCGATGCTCCTTTCCGCCGGTTTGAGATTCCTGGTTCAGCTTTTCACGCAATTCTTGCGCTTGATCGTTCAAACGCTGAACAAGTTCTCTGAACTTGAAAATGGTTTGGTCCCGATCAAGAACTGTTTCGAGCGCCGCGTCCTTCTCTCGCAAAGCTTCTCGTTTCGCTGCTTGCGCCATGTCCAACTCCTCGCGTAGATCAAGCTCCAGCTCATGATTGCTCTCAACCAGCTGCTCGTGAACTTCTTCCAGCGCTTCCAACTCCTGGACTTCCTCTTGAAGCTCTTTTACTTTATCTTCAAGTTCCATCTTCCTGTCCGCCAACTGCTCAACCATCTCTTCGGCACCAAGCGCAGCATCAACTTGCTCTTGCAGATCAACAATTTGAGCTTCGAGCTCGTCAACGCGACTCGAAAGCTTCTCCTTTGTTCGCTGCAGCTCCATGACTTCCGATTTCTTCAGTTCCAGCTCCTTCTGCATCTTCTGAATCTCGTGCTTCTCGTGAGCGGATAAATCGCGCATCCTGACGAGCGTTTCCCTCAATCGAGAGTTCTGCTGTTCAAGCTGCTTCAGCTCGTAGGCAGAAACGCCTCCAGTTTCGCCACCGGTTCCATCAGTGCGGATCACCGATTTGTTCTGCATTTCCGTCTTGAGAATCTCAAGATCGAGAGTCAATTCTTCGATTCGTTCCTTGGCAGTTTCAAGTTCCAGTTGAAGAGTGTCTGCTTTCTCTTCGGCCATTTCCTTGTCGAGCGTAATCAACTCAACGTTCTCAGCTAGGTCCGACATCTCTTCTTGATGACGATCTCTGGCTTCGATCGCATCCTTCGTCTCTTGCTTCGCACGTTGAAGTTCGCGTTGAAGCGAAGACTGAGCGTCCATGATTTTGCTCTTGAACTCTTGCAGCTGATCGAACTGCGTCTTCATCTTGTCGAAGTCACGCATTCGCTCCTTGTCATCAGATCGTCGCATTTTCAATGTCTCAAGCTTTTCACTGAGATCGCGAACCTGATTCTTGAGGTCTTCGTTCTCTTGCTGAGTTTGAAGCAAATGGATTTTGTCTTCGGTGCTTGTTGATGGAGCCGGCGAAGGTGACGTCAGCGATTGGCCTGGAGTGAACTGCGGTTTCAACGTCTCCAAGAATCCAGTCTCGATGAACGAAGCTCGCTTTGACATTGGCGGAACGTCCGGCGGTCCCATGCTCGACTTGGTTGGCTTCGGAATCTCAGATTTCTCGCTGGTCGACTGCGAAAGTTGAGTTCTCGATCCGGATAAACTTTGACGGCTTCCAGCCAGAGAAAGTCTTGAGCTGAAAGGCAAACATTTTAAGTAAGGATTTGAAGTGAAAGGAGAAGTTGATGAACCTAGAAGTTGATGGTGTTATGGTTGGTTTCTTAGCTGAGATTTGCTTTACGGGAGATTTTCGTCTAACGCTACGTTATTGAATTAAAATTAGACAAACCATCCGAAGGGCGGCGTGGGATAAAATGAATGAGTTAATTAAACAAGTCTAACAGTTTCACTCTCTAACTTACGCTGTGGGCTTAGCTACGGGATTACTACCGGACAGTGATACCAGCGATCTTACAGATCCAGAACTTTTGGTTAAATGGTAATGAATAAAAAATTATTTTCGGTTTAGATTTGAGTTAGTTTGAGGTTGAAAGTTTAGTGGGTGAAAGCTTTAATGCATTTTATGAGTCTTCAGTGCAGCCGTTTCAGTGCCAGAAAGCATTAAAACTTACGTTTTCTTAGCGGAACTGTTAGTTCGAGTTGAAATGATAAGAGTTAGGTTTGAGGAAGAAAACATGTTAAAGGGAAACAGTAAAGTGAAGTGCGCTCGAGGAGAACGTGCGGCTTACCTGCTCAACCGAGAACGTGCTGGCTTATCATCAGGACTATCTGGAATTGGGTTGTCAGCCTCGTCCAAGAGAACGCATTGGGTTTCACGGACAAACGTTCCGAAGTTCTCTTCACACTAAAGTTTATCGTTAATCACTGAGATGTCTCTGGTTTATTTGAACTTACGGCGAAGTATTTCTGTCCCTTGATGGTGCCATTGTTCTTGCCTTTAGCTTCATCCAGCACAACTCCAACCCAGCGGCCAGCTAAAGTGGGTGGGGAACAAGAAGAATATTTTTCACCTGAGTTGGTTGGCGGTGATGAGTCACTTACTTGCGAAAGATGTCAAGCCGACGTACTGCACTGTTCCCTTGTAGCCCTTCTCTTTAATCTCAACCCTCGTTCCATTCTTCAGCTGCTTCTCAGCCATTCTAGATCTAAATTAGAGAGAAACAATATTGAAAAATTGTGAAAACTTTCAGCAAACCGAAAACTTAATCTAGAGAGCTTTAGGCTTATGGAAATCGTCAAACTCGACACTGAAGCAATAGATAAGAATCCAGTGGACCTAGCAAAACAAGTTTCTGTCACCTCTATTGTATATAAACAGCGTAATCCGGCAATATCAATTTATAAACATTGGAAACTCGTCGAAACTAAAACTGATCGAATTTTATTTGGTCGAAATCGAATTCGCTTTTGGTCGCCAAGCGATTTCATTCGGCTTGGATTTCTATTTGGAAACTCGGAAAATAGTGAAAAGCTGTGAAAATGTCGATTCGGACGTATGGAGACAAGCCAATAAGCTTTCAGGTTGAGGATGGAGGTGAATTCTACTGCATCGGATCGGAGGTGAGCGAAACACTCCTAAACTTAATTGTGCATTGTTGTTGTGATCCATCGCAACATAAATCGACTGTTGCCGTCGTTTGGACAGAGAGAACTGTTCCTCCAACATCCAGTGGTTCGATAGAACAATACACAAAGCTTCGCGATTCAATGAGCCAACCAAATTGACTCCAAATTAACTTTGAATAATTTCATTTGTAGGTCGGATCGTATCTGCGACTATGTCGAGGTTCGCTGTACAAGAAATACCCAGGAATGCATCGGAGGACTCTTACAAACGAGGAGAGAAAGAAGCTGATGGAAACAGGTGAATAGAAAGAAGCCCTTTGGCTTGATTAGAATGAAATTGAACTTCCGGTGCTTTCAGGAATCTCAAATCATTTGTTCGCCAGCTCCGTTTCACTGCTGAGAGCTACTGAGGTCCAGGATGTCATCGATGGTAATGACGAGAAGTACAAGGCTGTGTCAGTCCATTCGTCGGAACCGACATTACCAAGAGAAAGCAACAAAGCGAAGAAGCAGGCACCGTGGATGCCCACAATGCCAAATGCAACGCACTTGGACGCAGTTCCTCAGGCAACTCCGATAAACCGAAATCGGGTCTACAACAAGAAGGTGCGAACGTTTCCAATGTGCTTCGATGATACCGATCCGAATGCGAACTTCGAGAACTCAGCGCAATCCGAAATGCTAGTGCCGATTCGTTTGGACATGGAGCTTGAAGGGCAGAAGCTCCGTGACACGTTCACTTGGAACAAGAACGAGAGCATGATCTCACCAGAACAGTTCGCCGAGATCTTGTGCGACGACTTGGACTTAAATCCAGTTCCATTTGTTCCCGCAATCTCAGCTGCAATCCGCCAGCAGATCGAAGCGTACGTAACGGAGTCTATCATCGAGGAGAACTGCGACCAACGAGTCATCATCAAGCTGAACATTCACGTCGGAAACACTTCACTCGTCGACCAAATTGAATGGGACATGTCAGAGCGCGATAACAATCCAGAAGAATTCGCAATCAAGCTCTGCGCTGAGTTGGGGTTGGGCGGCGAGTTCGTGACTGCGATTGCCTACTCGATTCGCGGCCAACTCTCATGGCATCAACGCACCTACGCGTTCAACGAAGCTCCGCTATCCACCGTCGAAGTTCCATTCCGAGCTCCGTCAGAAGCTGAATCGTGGGCGCCATTCCTCGAAACCCTCACCGACGCTGAAATGGAGAAGAAGATTCGCGATCAAGACAGAAACACCAGGCGAATGCGGCGACTTGCCAACACAACCTCAGGATGGTAAACGCAACTCAACTCACGAAAGCATAAGATTTCCATTTATTCTGACTTTAATAAACTTAATTTACTTAGACTTTGCTTTCTTTGAGCTCGAGCACTGAACTGGATCAGTGGCTGAAACTGGAAATTTTCTTTTGGTGAATTGTCTCATCACATCCGACGGCAAATTTCCACGTCCAAGCTGGCATTTCATGAAGTGAATGTTGTTGATTTCGCTGACCGGGATTTTAGTTAGCATTGCCGACCAGTAAAATAGCGAAACGTAGAGCTTTTGAAAGTTCAAGAGAGCTTGATCGTATTTCTGATTTCCTGGTTTCACGACGGCAACTTTGTCTGCTTCTATCGGTTCTTCGTGTTTCTTGATTGCGATGTATCGTAGCCCGACGATTGTGTTATAATTTGGTGGCATTAAAAACTGTGTGCGGTCGGTGACAAACTTCAGTTCTTTTAGGAATGTTTGGTTCATCTTGGACTTTACTAATTCTCTGAACTTGATTAACTGACTCGCTGTGAAGCGATGCGATTGACGTTCTGGAATTTCGTAGTTTTTGATCCCAAACATTTTCATCAGCACTTGAAGTTTTGTGTTGTCCACGCTTATTTCCCGTGCACCAAAGTCAAAGTTGAAAGTTTGACGAAGCAACTGGAACATGTCAGCGAATTCTCTCTTGAACTTTGTGATTGCTAGCTTTGATTTGTCGCTGACTTGGTCGTCATCTTCGCTTTCCTCAACGTTAACCTTGTGGAAGGCGGTCAACTTCCTGTGCTTGATAGGAACGTCTGCGACTGTTGATCCTGGATTCTTCTTTAAGAACTTCGTGATTATAACGTAACGAGTTCGACATGAGATTCGATTGTGTGTTTTCAGGACGTCAGCGATCGTTGCCCAATCCGTCCCATTCTGCTCCACAAAATCCATCAATGTTTTATCTTCCTCTCTCGTCCACGGGTGAATTTTGCCTCTGTGCTGCAACCCGGCCCGGTAGTGATTCTTGATTTGGACGACTGACCGGCCGGGGAGGAAATCGGTTGGCATTTTGGTAAAAGCGTTTTCGCCAAATTGACTAACAAACTCGAGAATGGCTCGGTTTTCATGTTGGTTGAAGACTCCTTTCTTTGTGGCTGCGCTTTTGACAATGATTTGATGTCGATTGTAGCACTGAGTTTTGCTTCGTGTTGGAATGATTTGACCGATTTTATGCCAGTTAGTAATTCCGTTGATTGAGTAAGCCTCGACGGCTTTGAGAAGCTCGTCGTCTTCTTCCTGCGTCCATCGAACTTTGGCAGGATAAATACGTGGGAAGGCTGATTGGTAGTGGACGAAGGTTTGCAGTAATGAGCGTTGATTGAGCTGACTTGCCACATCACTCCACGAATTGAAGTCTTCGTCACACGCAAGCCGTTTAAGTGTCTCGTTTTCTTCTTGCGAGAACGGATCGCGATTCAGATCTGGCCGGAGATAAGACAACCACATTCCCATGCACTCCGACACCGAGTGATTGCTTTGCAGGCTATCGAACGAGATGAGGTTCCAGTTGATTGCAAAATTGGGAAAATCGATTTGGATGGTTTTGTATATGTCGATGATGGCCGAATTGTCCAAGTCCTGATTGTGTGCAATGAACCTCATCTTTTGCATTGTGTTTCTCGTCTTTCTCTCTTGGCAAAGCTTCCTTGACTGTTGTGATTTGATGTGATCGACCATTTGCTTCTTCACTCCCATAACGAGCGCAACTTTGTCGCCAGTCGTCCAACGAGAGCTGGTGGAGGGCAAATCGAATGGGAAAAACTCTTTCGCGACGTATTTTCTGTATTTGTAGTCTTCGTTGAACGGAGCTGGTTCTCCTAAAGCGTTTTTGAAGAAAGGAGCTCCGCATTTGATGTAACTCAACTTGAATGTCGCCTCGTCGTTGCTATCGCAGTTTGCTGAATCCAAGAAAATGTTGTTTTTGTTATACTGAGCGTCAACTTTCTTAATCAAAGCCAGAACACGAAGCCGTAGATTCAGCAAGCGATCTCTACAAGTTTTGTTAATGATCAACATTCTCACAGGATCCGGAGCTGTCGTTGACGTGGATCCAGAGTCGACAGGCGGGCAGAGGTAAGAGAAATCAGTTGGCGGCGGCATCTACAAAACAAATGACATTTAGATCAAGAGAAACGTTAATCAACGACTGCCTTGATACTTACGTCTACTGTTCGCTTGCTTTCCTTAGCTTTCTGGTAAATATCTTCGAAGTCTTCCTCGGCTTCATCTCGATTTGTTGAAACAAAATCTCCGTTTTCTGAACTTGATCCGCTGCAGTTTCCCTTTGTCAGAACATCCTCGATTGACGCATTCTCGGGCAGGAACAGAATCTCACATTCATTTATAATCTTTTCTATGTCGTCTTTGCTGTATTTATTCATTATTTCTGACACTGAAACTTTTAAAATCGCCGAGATAAACAAAGACAAATTCAGGTGAAATCGAAGCGAATTCAAAAAATAAAATCGAGCGCGAAGTTTTAACTTTATTGGAGACCAGAAATTGCTATTCTATTTAACAACGTTGTCAGCATCGGTTGCAAATGGATCAGCGTTGTCCTTGTACGATATTTTGGGAACGAAACCGTCGACTGCATCGGCCACATATTCAACAGTCATCAATCTACCGTCAGCTAATAAAACTGAAAAGCTTCCGCTGACCTTTCCTGTCTCGTCTCCAGACTCCGTTTTCTCGATAAAAAGCTGCTTCTCTTTATCCTTGACGGTGTAACTGTACTGATAGGCCCGCGGTGCTTCATCTTCAACCTCGGCGTTCTCCGAATTTTCGCCAGCGGGCGCCGACGAAACCAAAGACAAAGTAAGGAGAACAGCAACCAGAACGAACTTCATATTAGCTTCAAGTCTAGCTGAACACTGAAAGCTTTACTTTTAGAGTTCGCCTAGAAACGCTTATGTTCCTGGTGCGATAAGACACATTTTGAATAAGTTCAAGGCTGGTCGCGATATTTATCGTAACGATTAAGCTTTTCTCATCACGCGAATCACACGTGAGAACTAAGATTTAATCGGAATTAATTCAATTTATTCTGATGCATAGAAAAATGTGGTTGAGCTCACTAAGCTTTCTTTTTCTTGAGCTTTCTCATCTTCTTCATAGCTTTGTTGAATCCTGTCTGCTTCTTCTGCTCCACAGTTTCTTGAAACTTTCTTTTGTTATACTTCTGGAACTCGGCGTTCTCAAGCAGCTCATCGACCAAACTCTTCTTCGTCTTACGAATGTCTTTGCTGTTGTGATACTCTACCGGAGATTCTATCACTTGGCCCATCTGAAATTATTGGATTTGAGTTGTTGGTTCAAATGGCTTTGATGATTATCTCACCTCGAAGTATTTGGGAATCGTCTTCATCTCATTCCTCTTGTAGAAATGCTTGGGGTCCAGCGCAGAACGCATTTGCACAACTTGAATGTCGTTCCTGAGTTCTTCCGTCAGTTCAGGAGCTTTCATGTTGAACCAATTCGCGCCCTTCGTCTTCTCGCGCTCTTTCTGAAATCACAATTTCAATTATCATTGAGTGATCGTCAATCGACTGGTAAATGAGCGCGATCAAGGTTGATCAGATTACTAAAGTATAGGTCATCTTCCAGCTTCTGTCGTTCAGCCCAACCTTCGCCAATGGTAACAAAAGCCATGAAGTTGATATGTTTGACACTCCACAGATAATCTCAATTCAATCTTTGCTTCGAGATTATTCTGTAGAAGCTCACCCGATCAAGCAGGCAAGCGAAGTCAGTTTGAATGTCTCACTGGCCTTACACTCCAGCCTTCTGTCTTGGAAGAGGTGGAGCAATAAATCAATGAGTGGCATCACCACTGGTCGTCGAGAAAGAAAGGCCCGACAGAAGCGTGATGTCAGGAAACGCTCAAGTTCACATCATTTTAAAGCTATAGTGTGGTAACATTGGAACGAAGCCTTGCTCATCTCAGAAGGACGAGAAGTGTTCCAGGTCGTCACAAACTGATTTGATCTTCAGGATTACTTACTCTGTTTGCTTTCTTCAACTGGCTATCTGACATTCCAAGGTTTGTAATGTCCCTTTTCGACTCGATTCCATCTGTGATGAAGCTGTATTTCTTTGGCCGCAGTTCATTGAGATAATCGTCAAGCGAGTTCAGAAGTTTGTCGGTGAATTTATGTTCAGAGCTTTGACCAGCTTTCGTTGGTTCCGATTTGAAATATTCCACTTTAATTGGACATTGCTGCAGAGCATCTTTGATCCTGATTGATGGTGGTGGGAGACCTGAGAAGAACGAATGGTTAGCGTGAAGATACAATAAGAAAATTCAAGCATTTACCAAAATATTCATCGCCTTCGTTGTGATCGTCAATCTCGTCTGAACTTTCTGGCTCCTCGTCAACTCCAAGCGAGAACTTCGAGCTGCTGAACAACGGGAAGAGGCTGCCGAATGCTTCAGCCGCTTTGCTGCTCTCAGTCGCTGTTGTGTCAATTACAAAATCTAAGTCTTCAGCCATCGCTTTAACCTCCTTGCAACTATTTGGTTGGTTGCCCCGCGCTGTGGTTTATGTACATCGTTGGCTCACATCCCCAAAGTGTGGTCGCAAATCAAAACAAACCATGAAAGTCAAAGTTTTAAGTAGAAACCCGGACGATTACATTCGGGATACGAAAACTCAACTGCATAAAGTTCAACGCAACTACGACCCAGCTCTGCATCCATTCGAGGAGCAGCGTGAGTATGTTCGGGCTTTGAACGCCACAAAGTTGGAGAGAGTGTTCGCGAAACCGTTCTTGGGCGATCTGGATGGCCACAAGGATGGAATCTCCTGCTTTGCAAAGCATCCGAAGCAGTTGGCGACGTTGCTGAGCGGAGCATACGACGGAGAAATTCGACTATGGAATCTTCCGACGAGAAACTGCACGAGGAATGTCGTCGCTCACGATGGCTGGGTGCGAGGAGTTGTGTTCACTCCCGATGGAGCTCGATTTCTGTCTGTCGGCGATGACAAGACGATCAAAGTTTGGAATTCGGAGTTGTCCGAGCTGGATGACGATGAAGACGATGGCCCGATCCACACGATTCTTTCCAAGACTGTGATCACGTCCATTTCACATCACAGACGAGATCCAATTTTCGCGACTTGTGGTGAGGTTTGCCAGATGTGGGAAGAGAGCCGAAACGAGCCCATCAACACGCTGCAATGGGGAGTCGACACTCTTCACGACATCCAATTCAACATGGTCGAGAACAACTTGCTGGCCGCCTGCGCCAGCGACCGAAGCATTATCATGTACGATCGTCGCGAGGGAAAACCGCTGAGAAAAGTTGTGATGACGATGAGACCGAATCGGCTGGCCTGGAATCCGATGGAAGCGTTTAACTTCACAGTTGCTAACGAGGACTACAAGTAAGTTCAACTATCACTTGACCACACAATCATAACATTGATTTGTTCTTTTAGTTTGTACACATTCGACTCGCGAAACCTCAAACATCCGAAGAGAATCCACACAAATCACGTCGCTGCAGTCACAAGCGTCGACTACTCACCAACCGGCCGAGAGTTTGTCTCGGGCAGTTATGACAAGACGATCAGAATCTACGAGGTCGAAAAGCAGAACTCGCGGGAAATTTATCACACGAAACGCCAGCAGCATGTGACATCAGTCGGATGGAGCTTGGACAACAAATATGTGTTCAGCGGCTCTGACGAGATGAACATTCGGATATGGAAGGCTTATGCATCAGAGAAGTTGGGACCGGTAAGATCCTCGTCGATGTTCAACCGAGCTGCGACTTCATCTTCCTATCATTTCAGCTCAACCCTCGTGAAAAAGACGCCTTCAGGTACAACGAAGCACTCAAGCAGAAGTTTAGCGCTCACCCTCAAATCAAACGAATCGCTCGTCATCGCCAAGTTCCACGCTACATCTTCAAGCAACAAGATTTGCTCAAGGCAGCGAAACAGAAAGAGAAGACGAAGGAAACCAACAGACGACTCAACTCGAAGCCCGGATCAGTTCCAGTTGTCCACGATAAGGAGAAAGTTGTCATTCGAGAGGATGAATAGCTCGTTTCTTAACAAATATCTTGGAATAAATATTTTGAAAAAGCCCGCGTTGTTTCAATTTTGTTCGCCAGTGACGTTCGAATCGCTTTTCAGTGTGTTGGTTTGTTTTGAACGAGTCGCAGAATGAAATTTCTCGTTCTTTATTTAATTCTTGTGTCGGCAGTGATTGTGCAGTCGCAGGAGTTCAAAGGATTCACCCTGAAGTTCCTCTACCAAGTGTTCACGGGGGAGTTTATCAATCTGAAGCGACGAGACAAAGCGGAGAAACAAGTTGTGCGGAATGAAACATCGAGATATCTAGGTAAATATTTGCTCGCAGGTTGCTACGTGTACTGATCCTGACGATTTCAGATTATCTAAGGTACAGTGACATAGGAAAATGCTCCATCTACGAAGCGAACGAGTCAGAGAAGCGAGACAAACGAGCGAAGTGCATCAAGGCGAATGGCAATGGAACTCTTTACTTGATGAACGGACTGACTGATGTCATGCAACTGCTGGCGCCGACAGGCAGCGGAACAAAGTCGGAGAATCCTGGGAACTGCGCGATCATTCTGTTCTATGCCAAGTTCTGTCCAGGATGTCAGGCGTTGGTCCCTCACTGGAATTCGCTGGCTAGAAACTTCCTCGATATTAAAGTAAGTCTGCTGAACCTTGATCAGTCAAGAGAAGAGATTGGTCAGCGAATGCAGAAGGATCTGGGTTGATTCAAGCAACTCTTGCTAAGCGGCAGCTGATCATCGAACTCGCATCAGAATATTTATAATTTCTCTTGTAGGTTGGAGCGATTGACGCATTAGAGCATCCTGGGCTGAACAGCGACTTCGGTATTATTGGATTGCCGTCAATCATCATCTTCCACCAAGGACGAATGGTGCAGAAGTTCAACACGACCCAGCAGGCGACAGTCACGAACGTAATCAACTTCATTCAGACTCACACGAACTTGGCAGCTGCAAAGAACGTTGTGGTCACATCT
This sequence comes from Smittia sp. YW1114-2, assembly GCA_033064975.1. NCBI lineage: Eukaryota > Metazoa > Arthropoda > Insecta > Diptera > Chironomidae > Smittia > Smittia sp. YW1114-2. Next base: position 9,435,952 of record CP093834.1, on the reverse strand, counting down.
GATGACTTCAGTGCGACGAGTCCATTGAGAGTTTCCATGCAGGAAGAAACGATCGACGGCTATCTCGTTCTCTCGTGGACTTTCATCATAGTCTGCGCCATTTATTACTTCTCAAAGTCGCGCATCTTCACCCAGATAACTGAAATGGTCAATCGAACGTGGCGAGAGTCCAACGAAGCGCAACTGCAATAGTCAAGTCATGCTGTGATCTCAATTAATCGACACGAATAAACTGTCACGAAACTAAGATTTATCCAACGGTTGGCTTTGCCATTCAAACCAGATTGCATCACACCCCTCAGTCCGCTCCTGAGTTTGTGAATTTATTTTGGTGCGACGATTGATTTTAGTATTCCGAAAAATCAACAGAAAAGAGAAGCGCAGCGTTATCATCGACCATGCTCCTCGTTGCTAAGATCTTCAGGACCAGCCCCATCGTCAAGTCAATTGGAATTCGATGTCTCTCAATTAGTTTAGTCCAAAATTCAAGGTAAAGTTTTTTCTTTCGATTTTGCAAGAAAAAAAAGTTTTGCGTTTCAATAATAAAGATCACATTTGCATTTCGTTGTTGTTGGCGTAGATTGGCCGAGGTGGGAAAGCTGCAGACAGTCAAAACAGACGGAAACTATCTTACCGGACAGCTTTTTCTACATCAAGTCTTTGGCTACAGAGGCGTCGTGCTGTTCCCATGGACTGCCAAGGTTTACGACAGAGATTCGTACCCGAACAAGCCGGAAGAGGAGTCGACATCCGGCGAACGTCCAGCGGTTCCCAATAAGGAGGTGCTGAAGCGAACGCACACGTATTATCAGGTCCTAATCGATCAACGCGATTGCCCCTTCATCCGAGCTCAAACGGAAGCTGTGACCTTCCTCGGCAACAATCAGGAGTCGTCACGATCCCTCTACGCAATCCCAGGACTCGACTACGTCTCGCACAGCGACATCATCCCCTACCAAACGTTCGAATCCACAGCTCTAAGTCATGAGCTCTTTGACAAATTCCTCACACGAACTGACAGCGATCCGCCGTTCACAGCGTTGGACACTTTGAAGGCTTGGCAGAAGAAGAACCATACATTCCTCGAACTGTCAGACGTTCACATCGAGACGACGAACTCAATCCGCATAACTGTCATTCCTTTCTTCATGGGATGTCGAGAGACTCCGTCGAGCTCTGTGTATTGGGTAAGCCATCGACTAAGCGCTCTCGCTTTGACCTTACACGCTTTTCGTTTTAGTGGAGATATTGTATTCGATTGGAGAATCTCGGCGAACTTTCGTGCCAACTGCGTGAACGACATTGGCGAATTTTCTCGCTATCAGGAACTCTTGAGACTGTAAGAGGAAGAGGAATTGTGGGCCAAGAGCCGATTCTCAACTCGCGACTTCCGGCTTTCCAATACAGCTCTCACGTCAGCTTGCAAGCTCCTTCTGGTCATATGTGGGGAACGTTCCGAATGGAGCGAGAAGACGGATTAGTATTTGACGTAAGAATTCCGCCGTTCTCCCTCGAGAGCAAAAGCAGCGAGGAGTCCGAAGAAGAAAGTACTTGAACGTTTGCTTTATTTCATGTACGAGGACGTTTTGTAAATAAAATTTAATCGTAATCCGACATTAGTTCATGTAGTTGGCCGGGTCGTCCATTAATCCATTCTCTTCTTCTTCATCGGGCGGATCGAAGTCGTCGCGCACTTTGACATCGCAATCTTCACCGTACTGGATAATGTTGTCGATTGTCATCAGCACATCGGATATGTTCTGAAAGATTGAAGCCATTAGAACGGATCAAGCTTCGTCCTATATCTTGCTACAAACCTCTTCGTCGTTGATGTTGAGTGGAGTGAATCGAACGAGACTAAAGTCTTCTATGAGGTTTCCAATCGCTTCAGACAGACGACGATGCTTTCGGCCCCAAGCCGACTCATTTGTGATCTCGCCGAGAAGAGCGTGCGCGTCTGGCTCCAAATACCTACAAGGAAACAGATGATGTTCAGCGATTAGATAAAGAAAGGTTGAAGAAAGCGAGACTAGCATAAAGGCCAAGGATGTCAACTCGCACTTCCAAACTCGTCGATGTTTGTTAATATCAAACTTACTTATCTAGCTGATTTCTTGCTGTTTTACTGAGTAGATCCATCTTGCTTAGAATATTGATATGGGGCATCTCTATGTTGGCCATCACGCTCAGAGCTGCCATCGTTCCAGAAAGGAACTTTGCGCCATCAGTCATGAACTGCGAGTCGACTAGGAAAACTCCGCATAATCGGAAGTTCCAGCTTTCTAAGAGCTGCACGAGCTTCCGGCCAGTGTCGAGATGTGTGTAGAGCTCAATCTGGCCTGGCATATCGAAAATCAGGTAGTCGTCGTCTGGATCTGCATCGTCCTCAGTGTCAGAGCCGCCGCACAATTGCTCGCGAAGCCACTCAGAGTTTTCCAGCAAGAACTCAAGGCAGAAGATTAATCCTCCGTTCGGGCCATAGTGAAGCTCTTCATCCTCCATTGCATCGTCGAGCTGTATCAGATCGCGGATATCCACAACCGGCTGGTAGCTGAAATTCTCTGCTGCCGGATCCAAATTCACAATTTCCACGACTCGCTTGTCATCGGCAGCGTGTCGCTGTATCGTTGAGCAGTAGGTGGACTTGCCACTTCCAGCAGGTCCCATCACGAACTGTGCGTACCTCATTTCGCAACAAATCACAATAAACTCACGCAGTTTGTTCAAGCACAACAACTAGTTCAAGTCCTCGTCGATTCAAAATTCGATTGAGCGATTTGAGAGTTGAAGGATTTGAGTTTAGATTTGTAGCAAGTCTGGTTATGTGAACAGTGGAGGGTAGCTGAATATCTACCGGTGAATGCTGGTGATACAGAGTGACATCTTGACTGTTTACGACGCTGGGTTGAGGTTAAGTTCGAGTTTCAAGTCTCGCGCCCCTCGAACGTTTAGCGAACGTGCAAAGCCAGAAATTTTACAATTGCCAGTGAAAAGGCGCGAATTAATTGAAGAATCACATTTTACAAAGTTGAGTGTGTAATGATAAAAAGAAAGAACTAGAATTAAGGTTAACAGAGTATCCGCGATGCCAGCGATTTGCGATTCCATCTCGTCGAAAATAAGCGAAAATTTGAGTCAAAGTTTTAAGAAAGCAGCCGAGAAGGAAAACTTGGAAATTCATCTCACTCCAACCGCGAAGCAGGTCTTGTCAGCAAAGATTGAATATGAGCCCGTGGCCAGCTACTCGAATTCGATTCTCAGCTCGCTACAGACAAAGTACACCGTCCTCAAGCCGAATCAGCCTGCTGTATCAAATGGTGAGTTGCAGTCGCGTAATCTGATTAGTGCTCCTGAATCGCGCAGTTGACTTCGCAACGCATTTATGTTATTGCGAGTTTCACCTCGCATTCGTCTGTGTTGGCACCGCAATGTCCACAGCTCTCTTCGGAGAAGCTTTCTGCCACCTTCACAGACATTTTCTCTTTCGCTCCAACACATTCGAAGCCCAAATGACCTCTTTTACTTCCTCACTCCGCGTATCGTTACTCCGTACACATGATGATGGTTTACCCGAAAAATAATAATATTCGCACATGACTCACGATCCGTTCTTTCTCTTCCCGCGCGACTAGGCATCGCCGTTAAGACACAACAAATCAACACCAACGGAAAATGTCATTCACTGACTAACGGATCTACCTCTACACAACTGCCACAGCCAAAGAAGACGCTGTTTCCACGCGAAAGTGTTCAGATAGGATGGAACAATATGGGACGAAGCTGGAGCCCCGGCTGTGGATTCCACAACGTTGGAAACACTTGTTATCTCAACTCGACCCTCCAAGCCTTCATCCATGTTCCAGCGCTAGCCCACTGGCTGGTATCAGACAAGGAGCATCGTGAAAAGGGAAACTGCCAATGTGAGTTTTCGTCGGCTACTCGTGATGAGCTGCTTGATGTTCATTTGTTACTTTTTAGCAGCCTATCAGATGTGCATCATCTGCGCAATGTCCCAGACTCTCCTCCTTACGCAAAGACAGCAACACGCAATCACACCATCACTTATCACTAATCGACTGCATACAATTTGCAAGCATCTGACTCTTGGACGGCAAGAAGACGCCCACGAGTTTCTTCGCTATCTGGTCGAGCAGATGGAGAAGAGCTTTTTGTTTCGCTTCAAGGCTATGCCGGGATTTAAGGAACTCGATCAATACAGCAAAGAGACTACACCGTTAAATCAAATCCTTGGCGGCTACTTGCGCTCAACTGTTACATGTCTCTCCTGCAAATACGAATCGATCACGTTTCAACATTTTGAAGAGATGCCACTCGACATTACACGAGTTTCGACCCTAAATGAAGCAATCTCTGGTTACTTCGCCAGAGAGAACTTGGAAGAATGCGGCTACAAGTGCGAGTCGTGTAAAAAGAAGGTTTCGGCAACAAAACGCTTCAGTCTCGAGCGAGCGCCAGTTGTCCTTTGCATTCAACTCAAACGCTTCAACGTGATGGGAGGGAAATTGTCTAAGCAAATTCAAATCAGTCAGAACTTGGACCTGCGAAAGCATCTTGCAACACAGGGCGATCCCAACCAGAGTTGCCACTACAAGCTCGTCTCGATGGTAACACATTTAGGAGGATCGGCTTCTGGCGGGCATTACACTGCCATCGGACTCGCGCCGAATGGAAATTTCTATCACTTCGACGACTCGTGTGTCTCGAGTGTATCTACAGAAAATGTACTGAGAACTAATGCGTATGTTCTCTTCTACGAGCTGGTGCACATGAAGCCGAAGGCAAATGGCCACAATGGCTTTTATCAGAACGAACATACTTACAGCAAAATTGCTTCATCAACGAGCACTTCTCCGCTGCCACGCAACGACACATCTCGAGAAGGATTTGCTAAGCCAAACTTGCCGAAAATGATTCCGACATCGATCATTCGACAAGGCGGTAATTTCAAGCTAAAAGAGAACGATAAGGCTCTGACCCCGCCGAAGGTTTTGCCATCGACTAGCAAAGGACCGGCACCATTGATCAAGCTGAATGGAAAGCGCGAAGCTTCAGATGGCGAAGGTGATCGAGATGAAGTCGCAGCTAAAAAAATGAAACCGACTTTGCCAAGTTTGCCTCGACTGAGCACTACTCAAGAATCAACTCCAGCAACTTTGCCGCATACAATTCAGCAAGCTGTTACACCAGTTAAGCCGAAGAGTCTTGTTCCTTACGAAACAGATGACGAGGACGAAGAGCCAACGAGCACAACAAATGGCTGCAGCAAAAAGGCCGAAGCTGATCGAATCAACTTCTGTCGCACTTCGTCTGGGGTTTTCGTTGAAACGGATGTTAGAGTTAGCCCGAGTAAACAAGGGGCTACCGTAGATAAGACTGTTATAACAAAAGCATCGCTGACGAATGGATCGACAACTAACGGACAAGTGAATGGCAAGGTGCACAGCAACGGATATCATGTTAAACGCAATGACGATACAATTCAGCAGCTGGCAAAGCTTACGCACAGTGGGTACGGCAGCTCTGAAGTTGTCTCTTGGAATAACATGACGTCAAACATGAGCCGCGAAGTCGACAAAGATCAGCAAGAAGAACGGAAACGTCAAGCCGAAGATGAAGACGATGCTGAGATGGATGCAGGCAGAACGAAGAAAATAAAGCACGTGAATCGTTATCACGGCTCGCAGACAAACAACCACCACGGCAAGCTGCCGAATCCATTTCAAGAGCATCAAAACTCGCAGAATCAGAATGGAAGCTATCGCAATCAGTCAAACTTTCACAATGACCGGCAAATGAACGGAAGCAACTACAATCGTAATCAGAAGTCTTATCAGAACGGCGGGCAAAATCGCTACAACGGCAGCAGCAATCACGGAGGCGGGAAATACAAGGGAACTTATAAGCCACGCGATAACAGTTTTCATAGTCGCCAGAATGGAAAATATAATAGCAACAACAAACAGCGATACTACGATAACAACCGTCGATAAAACGTGTGAAGAGAAAGAAACTGCCAGGTGATAAAATGAAAATGTTTTAACGATTTTAGGATCTTTCTGATCAAGGAAAAGATTTCCGAAATCCTTCAAACGGAAAACTCCCGACACTGTTTTTTCTGCTGATAGACGAAACACAAAACGCATTACATAGATATTACTTTTAAGATATGTTTAGACTGAACTAAGCGCGACTTTTATAGAAACAAAACGATGAACTTGCAGTTGAGTCGAGACCGCAAGTCTCCTAAAATCCGAAGTGGAATGTACGCCGGATCACAGAAATAATCAACACACATAACTTAGTCTCTAAGCGCTCATCCAGCTTGAGCTGTAGGTTTAGCTTTTCTTTGTGAATAAAATCCTAATTTACCTTACACAAAAATCAAGAGAAGTTGAGGTGGGGATGAGTAGCGCAACGATTCAGTGGAGCCGGTTTCTGTTCGGATGCAAAGTCGTCAGCGAGAGATGTTGTAAATATTCGGATCGACGCAGAAATATGTGCAAAGGCTCGCTGACGTCAATTAACGAAAACCTTAGAATAATTAACAAAATTTTATCAAATCAGATTTGTCAATCGTCGCGTTAGTGGATTATGGAATGATCATGAAGAATAAAAGTTAACGAAATAAATGAAACAAACGATTCTTTTATTCCCAAAACGTTCTCTTAACTTTATTGCTTTCGTTTGAGACCACTCAAGTCTCTAAGCGTTTGTCCAATTAATAAATTAAGGTAAAATGATCCCGTGGAATGTACAAAGACAAAGACTAGAGCACGGAAAGGTTCGAGAGAGAACAAAATGCACCATTTACGAGCTAAGCTGCAACCGCTGCAGTTACTTTGCTGCTGACGCTCTCAAAAGCATCTTAACAAACCTGATAATCTTCTCGTAGGTCATGAACATGAGCGCTGCCGTCAGCACAGTTTGAGCTGACTTCGCCTCAAGCCCATTGTACAATCCTTTGATACCGGATTTTTTAAGAACATAGACGAGCATTTCGAACGTGCCAGCGTTCGGCGGAAGGTTCTTCCTCATCTCGTCGCTGCCGTGACGCATCTTTGTTTGAATCAGCTGCAGTGGATAAGTCATGAATGTCGACACAAGCTTCGCGACCGCTCCAAGGAAAAAGAAGTACAAAACCGATGGCGTTTCATTGCCGTAGAGCTTTGTCAAGTAACGTTTGATGGCCTCGTAGACCGAGAACTGAATTGCTGGGTTGACAACAAGCATTAGACTTGCTGTTGTTCCACTCCACAGCTTTTGAACGCCTTCGGTGTGAGCAATATATTTGAGTCCTGAGATGAGATCATTGTAAGGCAGATCGCTTGTGATTCCCTTCATCTTCAACCTCGTATTGACGACCCAGAATGGAGTTGTGGCTAAAACATTCACTGAGCCTGCCAATGCGCCCAACAGCAAATCGCCCATAGCGCTCTGAGCTTCCTTCGCCCGATACGACTTCAGGAGATGAAACACGTAGAAGTAGACGAAATTCGAGATGCAGCTGGATTGCATGACAGGCACAAGGCCGCGGTAGAGAGAAGCGAAGCCTTCCTTCTTGATCAAGTACTGAATCAGCTGGAACGAATTCAAGTGCTTCACTGATTTGAGGTCGTCGACTAAAAGAAAGAAGAATGCGAAGGTCAATTCCGATAAAACTCTGATTGATGATGTCCAAAGTCCCAAAAAGAAATTATTGAATCAAAGTTCAACTCACGTTGCTTTCTTTGGAGAATTGTCAGGAAGGGAAACGCTGCCAAGAGAGCCACACATGACGCACAAGATCCAGCAGTCGCATGAACAAATAGTCCATAATTGAGGAGCCCAGGCGATGCTTTCGATTGCGACATTTTCGAAACACTGATTTGCTTTCTTGTTCGCACACTAACGCAGTTGGCTCAATTTTAAGTTCCGTGCTGGAACTTTAATTCACATCAGCGGTCATTGAACTCGGTAACGAGACCTTGAGAGTTCAATGACCCTTTAGAGCCTGAATCTGTCCAGAGAAACCAATGTCAGGATTGATTTTTGTATAAAGATTTAGCTGATAGTTCGCTATCTTCTGGGGATGTTACCTTGCATATCTCTAGACAATACTGAAATCCACTTATCTAGTGACTTAACTTGGACTTAGCCCAAACTTAGAAATCTTGTGACTTACTTTTCGCTCGACCCCCAAACATCAGAGAAAATTTAACCAAGAAAATGTCGTCGCCGGCCAAAAAACCTCGTCGCGAGGGAAAATCAAAGGACTTCTACATTAAGCAAGCTCACAAGGGCTCGCGCAACTTCCTCGAAGCAGGTCAGAAAGGGTTTCTGGTAACGTGCAACTTCAAGGAAAGAGATTCCACTCGAGAAGTTTACAAACTCCTCAACGAATATTACGAGAAGAGTCAGGAAACTCACGAAGAAGCACCGAAGGCTGACGAAGACGAGGATGATATCACTAGCCAGCTTCAATCTCAGATAGACAAGACGAAGGAGGATAACAAGGAACGCGCCCACAAATTCCAGGCAATCGAAACCGGAGTTCAAAACTGTCTCTTCATAAGAAGCACAATCGACGATGTTCTCAGTCTTGGCACGACAATCATTCGGGATCTCGCTGAGACGAAGATCAAGAAGACCAAAGTCACGCTCCGACTTCTCCCGATCGAAGCTGTTTGCAAAGCAAAAATGGAAGATATCAAGAACGCAGCTGGCGAGTTGTTTGACAAGCATTTCCTGAAGAAACCATCGACGTTCGGTATCAACTTCAACAAGCGCTACAACCAAGACATTCAACGCGATGAAGTGATCAAGGAGCTGGCAGACCTCGTTGCAATGAAGAATCCGCTAAACAAAGTCAACTTGAACGAACCCGAGCAGAGTATAATCGTTGAAGTAATCAAAGGCCACTGCTTGATTACCGTCGTTCCTGATTTCCTGAAGCTCAAGCGATACAACGTCAACGAACTGTGGTCGAAGCGTGAGAAGGAGACGGATGACGATAAGAAACCGGAAGACAAACAACCTGAAGCTGAGCCAACACCGAAAGAAGATGAGCCAGTTGAAGTTATACCTTGAAACGATGAAACCTTCCATTGAAGTTTAATGGTTTAATAAAACTTTATTTCACTAAGCCGTCTACGAATAATCATTTTCCCCTTTGCTGCCCATCGGTTCTTCTCCCAACTTTCTCCGAAGGGTTTTCTTCAAGTTCTGCAGCATGACAACGTCTTGGTATTTGCTGTCGGGCTCGTTCTTCATAAACTTTAAGACTACGTTGAGCGAATCGAGTGCTTGCTTGCAAGTCACGGCTCTGCTGTTGTCTTCGTAAACTGTTGATTCAAGTTGCTGTTGGTCTGCTATCGATTCGTGTTGTGCAAGCAGAAGTTCCTGGTCGTCTTCCATCAGTTCGTCGTCTGAATCCTGTTCAAGTAGCGTTGCCGTCGTGTGCTCCAGTGAAGACGCTTCAATTATTTCTATAGTTTCGGGATTGTCTTCATGCTGCACATCAAGGAAAACGATATTTTCCTCTTCTTGCGTTTCGCTTTGATCGTTTTGGTCTAAATGACTCTCGTCCATGTGTTTGAACGGGTTGCAGTCTTTCTGCGGCTCAGCTTCATCGCAGTTCAGCCATTTTTCGATGCGATCACGCGAATATCCATCGCATTCAGAGATTTGTCCGATCAGTTTCTCGAAAGCTTCGATGCTTATGGTGCCTTCGTCACCAGACGAATCGACTTGAAGGTTTTCCAAGACAGCTGGGAAGAGTTTCGAGAAGCCGAGACGAATCGTCTCCTCGGTCACTGAGTCCCAGCCTTGTGCGATTCCGCGAATGGCGTCTTTGAGTGTCAAGCACTTTTGGAACTCGGAAATTGACACGCATCGGTTCACTAAGTCTATAAGAAGATCTCGACGGTAGTATCGCTTCATGTTGGAAATGATTCCTTGCTCCATCGGTTGAACAAGCGTTTTCACTTTCGGCGGTAACACTTGAACGAAGAAGAACCCGTCGTCTGATCGAAGAAACTGATCTGAAGGATGAGATGTTGAGCGGTCGATGAGAAGGAGAGCAGTCTCGGGAAGGCCTTGCGATCGTAAATGTTGTCTAACAGAAGGCACGAAATGTGAGTGGAACCATTCGCGAAAGATCTCCTGGTCCATCCAAGCCACCTCTTGGCTGTAATAATTGACTGGCATTGTTTTAATTTCTTGTGACGTAAACGTCCTAGACTTTTTCCCTCGCCCGATGCAAACAAGCGGAAGCTTATGAGTTCCCGTCGAATTTGCACAACACAGCACCGTCAAGCGTTCTCTGTAAGCTCTCACGCTCGATTTAACTTCGTTCATGTCTGAGTCGGGATTCGGCAACATTTTCCAGAACAGATCGGCTTCGTCGGCGTTGTAGATTTGGTCCATCGACAAGTTGTACCAGGTAGCGAGTGATTGAAGCTCAGTTTTGAACGGAGCGACGGCATTGATGTCGCTCTCTGTCTTGACTTCACGAAGGCCACAAAGCTTGATGCCATTGCGAACTTTGAAACGATCTAACCAACCGTTAGAAGCTGTGAAGTTGTCAGTGTATCCCAACTCCTTGTGAAGTTCCTGAGCCTTCACTGAGATCATTGGTCCTGAGACGTATCCGCCTTGCGCGCGGCTTTCGTTATACCACTCGAGAAGTTTGTCTTCCAACACTTTGTGGACCGTTCTCCGCAGTGTTCGTCTTCGCTTCAAATTCTCCTCCTTGTCTGCATTCATTGTCATGAACTTGAAAAATTTGTACTTCCGCTTTAAAATGTCTGATATCGTCGTTCTACCAACATTATATTCTTGCGATAGCGCTCGTTGTGTTTCTCCTTTCTCATGCCGCTGAATGATCTCAATCTTCTTCTCGATCGTTAGGCTAACTCGCTTCTTTGGCACCTTCAGCTTCATGATCTCCAGCTGCTCGTGGACCTTCTCTCGATCCTCAGTCTCATCATCCGGGTTCGCCATCGAGTTCATTATGTGAAACTGATCCAAATGCTCTTCTTTCATCTCCGCAGGAATGTGGATGAGAATCGTTTCATCGTTTATGTCCTGCTCGATTGATTCCGCATCAAGTTGCTCCAAATCCATTCTGCAGCTAAAATAAATGTCTTATCACGTCGCTGGTCTCGTCCACTTCCTGTTGATGTAATTTGCAGTCACTCACTGGATGCTTCAAAGGCTTGGAATAAGTAAACTCGTGGAAATCTTGCGGTTGTTCGCGTTCATGCAGTTCCAGCTTAAAATTGCGAGTCGAATTCTGTGTGTTTACAATTGGGCTTTCTTGTAATCCACGACAACGTTCAACTCCAGCGCCCTCCGAGGGTCGCCAAGCATCTTCCGAGGGTACGAAGGCAAAACTACGAAGGGTACGAACGGACTCAAATTTTCGACTTGTTTTTAGCTCGTAAATTGTTAAATTAAGTCTCATTAGAACGATGCTCGACGAAGGCTGTTGCGCAAAAATCGAGTAATTATGTAAGCGCGAAGGAAACGGGCCAGCGATTAAGGAAACTCAAATATTTCTTCATTTCCTCTTCAGCTATCATCAGAGCATAATATTTGGAATTGCAATCAGCGATGGGGCAAACTTTGAGTGAGCCAGTCACGAATAAAGAGACGGCAATTTGTCAAGATGAAAACTACAAGGTAAGCCGGATCTTTCTGCTGGAAGTGAAAACTTGAACGCGACAAAGACAGCGGGCAATTGCGTTGTATGAAATATCTAACCCTCCAGCGCTGGAGAAAAAACAATTTCACGCCCGCAACTGACAGTTCGCTTTGCTTCCGTAGGTCGGCAGCTCATGTATGCAAGGATGGCGAACCTCGATGGAGGACTCGCACTCCCACATTTTGTCACTCCCGGAAGATCCGTCGACCACTTGGTTCAGTGTATTTGGTGAGTGCAGCACCAGCGAAATGTCAAAGTCCATCAAAATCATAACATCAACTATTTTTAGATGGTCACGGCGGCTCGATTGTAGCAAAGTATGCCAGCAAACATCTTCATAAATTCATTATACAGCGACCTGAGTTCCCCAGCGATATAACAGAAGCGTTAAAGCAAGTAAGCAACTCGATTATCGCAAGCTTTGCTTTTGACCTTTCGACCAAGAACTTTTTCTCTACTCGTTCACGCTCAATGCTATTCTCAGTCTTCTGTTAAAGCTTTGCTAATGACTCATACCTGCGCTTTCTCTTGACAGGGATTTTTAGAATGCGACACAGCGATGTACAACGATGAAGCGATCAAGGAGCAGATGGCTGGAACCACAGCGATAACCGTCCTGATCCGAGACAACAAGCTTTACTGTGCTAACGCTGGTGATTCGCGAGCCGTTGCATGCAAGAACGGCACGCTCGTGGCCCTCAGCCACGACCACAAACCCAACAATCCAGAGGAAATGGACAGAATTTACAACGCCGGTGGATGGGTCGAGTTCAACCGCGTCAATGGCAATCTAGCTTTATCACGTGCTCTTGGTGACTTCCTATTCAAACGCAATCAAACGATTCCAGCCGAACAGCAGATAGTCACAGGTGAGATCATCGCTATATTTACAGTTTGGAGCGACTGTTTGAACGATTGGTGTTCGTTCGTCAGACTTTCCCATAACACTTCTGTGTTGATCACACGTGGCAGTTTACGTGATCTTTAAAGAGTTAAGAAGCTTTGTTCCGGTTGCAAAAATCTTGATTGCCGAAAGTCTAGAAAGATTTATCAATACATAGCGACAAGATAACAATTTCTTGTCTCGATTTCCAATCTTGATTTCCCTGTGACGAACTTATGAATCAGCGATCAGTGAATACGAAAAGGTTTAACCGAACGCCCTGCTTTCTGGTGTGAAGTAAGGTAAACGCTGTAAATTTTGTCGTATCAACGTGAGATAAGGAAAATGTACTCGGGTTCGTTCGGTTGATAAAGGTGTCGCGAAAGTTGATGGGAAGCCACAACAACGATTCGAGATAAGAGCGGTTGATCTCATTGCCTTCGGATTTACTGCACAGTGATTGAGGTTCATTTGTTTATCTTTACAGCTCTGCCAGAAGTAACAGTCCATGAGTTATCAGAGGAATGGGATTTCCTGGTGCTGGCATGCGACGGAATTTGGGATGTGCTGACGAATCAGGTGAGAAAATTTATTCTACTCAGCGCGCGTCGATAATTGTCGCTCTATTGTTTTAGGCGGTCATAAATTTTGTGACGGAGATGATTGGCGAGGGAAAATATCCAGAAAGCATTTGCGAAGAGCTTCTCGGCTATTGCTTGGCGCCCGTCTGTCAGATGGGAGGATTAGGCGGCGACAATATGAGCTTGATCATCGTCTGCTTGCTACACGGCAAGCCATGGGAAACACTCGTTGAAAAGTGCAAGAAGATCCACGCTAGCAAGAAAGCGTCAACAAAGCTGAGCGATCCAGCATTTACACAATTCGATCGATTCACTGCCGATGGACCTTTCGCCGAAGTTTCTGTTCTTAAGGCTTCAGCTGAAGACGTTCTCAACGCTGGCGATAGCACAAGCTCCTCATCACACACTTCATCACCTTCGTCGTCGCCAATCTCCACCGATGAGAAGTTCGATTCATTAACGGAAGGATCAGAAGAACGAAAGGACAAGCCATCAGAAGAAGGTTCGAAAGCCGAAGCGCCAGCTGACCAAGCACCCTCGCAATCAGAGGATAAAGAAACGTCAAAAAGCGACGATGCTCCTGCCGCATCAGAGCCCACAGCAGCAGCAGAAACCACTGTGAGTAATGGAGAATAAACCCTCGTGAAATTCCTCGAAATCTGTTGAAATCTATATTTTTAATAAGAACAGAGAGAATGCAATGTTGTGTCGTTCAAAGGCGCGTGCAGTCGCGTTACTTTAACTTTATCATCACATTTTGTTCATTTGATTGCAGTGCTCAATTAAGAGTGCTTTGTGAATTGAAGATTTCCGCCGCTGCGCAGCCGATAAACCGTTCGAAGCACTTTAACCATGGAAACGACGACAATATTTTAAACGAAAACTTTATTCTGATTTGTTGTTACATTTTAAAAACCTCGACAGACTTGTCAATCAGTTGCGATCGTCAAACGAGCGACGCAACTCATAGATGATTCTGTCTCACTTCCCTTCGAAAGAAAATCGGTTCTCGTCTTTCCTGTAACATTAATTCGTTGTACAAGTGACATCTAAATTAACCAAAACTAAACTGGAGCTTTGTGAATAGCGCGATGCTCTTTAAACATTGTAGATTGTAGAAATATTATTGGTACAGTTGAATTTACTTTACAAAGGCGAATTGTTGATAAGTCCGCGGGTTTCCTTGCGGATGAACCTGAACTTAAAATAAATTTGCTTCACGTTCGGGGAGTGCTTCACCAATCTCAATCATCGCGTGGTTTTGTAAAAGAATTTTTCGCACGTTTTACGAGAATCAGATTTATTCACCGCCTTCAGGTAGAATAGAACTTTACACTGTTTTTCCACCCCGACTGATGATGCACGCTCTGGCGAATCATTCCTCGACACGCTCACGAAATTCCTTTTTACTTAAAACTGTAAATAGTTCTCGACGTTTTCCTTCGTTTTCCATTCGAACCGCGATCCTTCCCCAGTTTATTACAATTAGACAATGATCCATTCGTAGAGAGTTGAAATGTGTTAGAACTTCTAACTTAGAAAATGAAAATATTATAATTCCTGTCATTAATTGAGTGGACTCTAAATTGTATACAACAAAACCAGATTGATAAACAAGCATACAGTAAAGGAATAAAGAAAGTTATTGGTAATGAAGTGGGACTGTCTTCCTGGAACGTCGCGTTTTCTTTTCACAGCGGAAGGTCCCGGGAAGGTTGACGCATCTTTCGTCCGGTGAGCAGTTGTGGAGTTTGCTCTTCTGGCACTCGTTGATGTCCTCGCACTGCTGAGCAATCGAGTTGAAGAAGAAACCTGGCATGCACGCCCACTGATGCTTTCCTGTTTCCAGGTTCTCAATAGAAGTGCTGTCCAAGTCGAACTCAAGATCTTTTGATTCCGCTTTGCCAACGTGATGGTTGTAAGTTTCTTCTGATATTGGTTTGAAGGTGTCCAATGTGATTTTGATTTTCGGGAGCTTGACGGTGTTTGAAGGTGGAGAAACTTGAACCTCGCTGTGCTTCATGAATTGGAAGCTCCGCGTCACTCCATTCGAATCGTCAAACTCGAACTCAGCAGCTTCGCCATACTTGTCACGCGACTCGTTTGACATTTCTTCGAGTTCGTCTTCGTCAGCGGAGTTGAAAGACTTTTTAAAGTCGCGATTTACGATGCAAGGCGAAAGTTTGCACTCTTCATATTCAACATTTTCTCCCTCGCATTGAGTTCCATTGTGTTTCGGCACGGGATTGTTGCAAAGTCGTTTTCTCATTCTATGACTAACTCCACAGCTTTTACCGCAACCGCTCCACGCGCTCCATTTCGACCAACCGCCGTTAATCGAGCAGTAAGTTACTGGGCACTCAACCTCTTCAACCTCAGAGCCAGAACAGCCTAAGCCTCCATTCGATGGTGGAGGATTGTCACAACCCCTAGATCGACGTGAGATGATCGGAAGCTCAGCTTTCTCGTCAACACAAGCGGGACAATCTGACCACTTTGAGAACTTTCCCCAGCCGCCGTTGACGGGACATTGAAGCCGATTGCACTTCCGAGTTTCGACATTCTCTCCAACGCATTTATAGTCATCGGCAGATGCAGGATGTCCATTCGCCAACAGACAAATCCTCGTGCGGTATTGAATTCCTCCTGAGCCGCAAGTAACGCTGCAAGGTGTCCAAGGTCCGTAGGCGGACCATTGAATTGGAACTTCGACGTTCAAGTAGAAAACCCTCTCGATCTTCCCGAACTCGTTCTCAGCGAGACACAAAAATTTGCCTTGGTTGCTCTTCTTCGAATCAATGATCCTTAAAATTTGATCGTCGTCGGAGAGGTAAAAGTTTTTGTCGTCAGTTGCGATTTCCGTTGAGTTCTGCGAACGTTAAGATTTAGCAAATTTTCATGACATCGACTTCAACTTACGAAAATCCATTTTATCTTTGGCTCGGGACGACCATCAACCTTGCAATCGAAGTTAACTCCGTGATGCATTTTAACTGAGTAACGATGTTCAGACTTCGCATTCTCGATGAACTTTGGCGCGTACTGAACAACGACGTGGAATATTTTTTGAATGCTTCCAATCGTGTTGTTGACGTAGCACATAAAGTTCGACGATTCTTGGATCGATCGAATGATCTACAAGGAAAATCATTAGGAATAAAAAATATGAAATAGCAATGTTCATACTAAAGTGTTGTCGCTTTCATCAAGAATCTCGTTCTTACTGGAGTCATAGAAGTCGAGCTTCAACCAGTGAATGTTGGGAACAGGGCTGCCATGCACCAGACATTCCAAAGCGACTTCGTCGCCTTTCATCACTCGCAACTCGTTTTGAACGTTGTTCTTCTGTTCCATCTTGATTTTATCATTGTGGAAATGATTAGAGTTGGGCGAGGCAGCGACTGAGAAGTCAACAAATCTAGGTGGTGCGAGAACTGATACTTGGAAATCGAGAGAACTTTCACCAATGTCGTTAATGGCTTTGCACGAGTAATTTCCGGCATTCCATGAAAAAGTTTCTGAAATGCTCAGAAATCGATTGGCATTTAGGAGCTTAATCGTATCGTTATCGTAAAGCTGAGTTGATCCTTTGAACCAAGTGATTTTTGGAGATGGCTCGCCAGACATGAGACAAGTTAGTAGCAAAGGCAAACCTTCCAGGACCTCGAGCTCATCCAAGTTCTTCATCTGCTTGTCGTTCACGAAAGGTTTTTCATAAACTTTCACCTCAACTTTCTTGTCATCTCTTCCTAAAGCGTTGTAAGCATAGCAATGATAGTTGCCTGCGACTTTAACGTTTCGGTCTCGAAAAATGACATCAAGCTTCACGGATTTGTCGGTGAGCTTTGTCAGTTGCGAATAGAATTTTTCCTTCGACTTCTTAAGCATGAACGGGTCCAAGTAACTTATGCTGTTGCCAAAGCCATTGAATGAAATTTGTGAGCCTTCAACAGTAGAAAAAAGTTTTTCGAGGTTCAGTTTCGATGTCGTCGACAAAATGTGTCCGTTCGAAATCCATGAGACGACGGGCATAGGATTGCCACGCACAGTACACGAAAGCTTCATCGAATTTTCATTCCTCGGGATCTTATGTTCTTCCTCAGCTTGCAGAACTTTCGCACTCTCCATCATGCTGACGGGAAACTCAAGAACTTCTTTTCCCCATTCATTCTTCGCAATACACTTGTAAACTCCATCGTTTTCCAGAGAAAGCTTTCGAAGCTCCAGGAAGTTGTCAGTCTCGTCATCGAGCAGAACGCTGAAAGAACAATCAATAATTATCATGCTAGAGAGCTTTCGAGTGAGCTCACTTGTCCTTGAACCAGAAAATGTTGGGAAGCGGATTGCCTGTTACTTTGCATTTCAAAGTGAGCGAGTCGCCTATCGCCATCTGGAAGTTTTTCTGAAAGCCAGAGTCTTCGATGAAAGGAGGCGACACCACGTCGATCTTGAAGAACTTTTTTACAACTCCTTGGTCGTTCTCAGCGCTACACGTGTAAATGTCGCTATGATGAAACTGGAGGCCGTCAATAACTAAATTTTCCCCCTCGCCAATGACGTCCGAAGCTTTTCTCCAGACAACTTTTGGTTTCGGGAAGCCAAGCGCGGTGCAGTTGAGATTCAGCGATTCTCCGACTTTAAAGATTTTCTCATCGATGTCCGATTCGGTCACAAGGAACTCTGAGACGCGATTGTTCAAATTCCAGCTGGCGTGGATTACTGGGGAAGCGAGTACGGTGATGTTGAACGAGAACGAGTCATTGCCTGCCAGATTCGAAACTATGCATTTCCATTCTCCGTTGACACTACGATCGACTTTATGGATCGTTAGTTTACTCCCATCTCGACTATACGCGACACCTTCAGCTGTGCTGTTGTTGAGTTGCCAGAAGATTTCATTGAAGTTTTCAAACGGGCAAAGGAGCTCAAGTCCATCACCTTCACGGAGCTTAATTTCTTTTTTCAGTTCTTCGTGATCGGCAACAAGTTTTGGTTTATTAATCGCTCTGAAGAAGAAGGACTGTTCATGTTTTCCCTCGGAATTCACGGCGTGACAAGTGTAGCGACCTGACTGCATTGCCGTATCCAGCATGAGTTGTTCATCTAAAGCAATTTTAACTCCATCGAAACTCCAGGTGACATCAGGCTTAGGAGATCCATCAGCTTCACATTTAACGAGTTTTGTTTGGTTTGTGAACAGCGTAATGTTAGCTAAATGATTTGTGATTCTCGGTGGATCGACAACATTGACGTAGAAAACTTTTTGACTCAAACCGCGCTCATTCGATGCTCCACAAACATAAGCTCCAGCATGTTCTATGCCCACTTTTTGTACATGGAAACTGGGGCCTACGTAGAGAAGGTTTCCTTCCTTGCTCCATGAGATTTTTGGCTACGAAAAAGATTCGTCAGAGCTTTGTTCGACAATCAAATCACTTTTTACTTGCGGGAATCCAGAAGCATCACACGAAAGCGACAACTTCTCGCCTAGTCTTGCTCTAATTTGCTCGTCATTGGGAAGAAGAATTTTCGGCATTCCTGCGAAATATTAGGCAACAAATTAAAACGATAAAATTAATTCATCGGTGAGGTTATTGTGTCTTTACTCCAGTAAGCCGGTTGGAAGCTTCGAGGCTCTCAAATCAAGAGTATTAAGACTCACCGAAAACCAGAACTGTGAACTTTATCGAAATCTCTCCATGGTCGTTGACAGCTGAACATGAATAAAGTCCGGAGTCTGTTAGCTGTGCGTCGAAGGAAAGAGTCTTGCTGTCTTTACTCTGGTTTATCTTCTTCCCTGCTGGTCTCCCGTTGACCAGCCATGACAATTTTGGCTTCGGATTTCCATCAGCATCGCAGACCAATTCAACTCTTTCGTTTTCAAGAGCTTCGACGATCGAAACATTCGAGCTTTTCACTTTCGGTGGAGTCAAAATGTTAAGCTTGAAGCTCATCGTTGTCATCGCAAGAATATTTGTGGCCATACAGTGATAATTTCCAGCATCACTCTCCGAAGTTCTGTTGAAAGTTAAACTGATGTCATTGCTTCTGATTTCATCCTGACCCTTGAACCATTTGACTTCTGGCACTGGAAATCCGTCGACCACGCAGTCGATGACAGCTTCGTCATTTTTCAAGATCGAAACTTCACTTTCAATTTCCGTTTCCACATTCTTCGACTTCAAGATTATTGAATCAATCTTGGCAGCTGTCTGCACTAAAAGCTCGAAACTTTTTTTGTCGTGCCCGATTTCATTTGCCAAATAACACTCGAAACTTCCGTTGTCAGACTCGTCGATGTTGCTGATTCTTAAAACGTTTTGGAAAACATCGTTCACTTCATCTTGAATGACAAACCTTTCGTAATTGTTCGAGTTTTCGTTCTGCCAAGTAAAGTTCGTCATTGGCAGAGAGTCCAGAGACTCGCAGTTTAAGTCGATTGAATCAGTCTCATTAACAATTATAATATCGCGGTCGATTTCGATTTTAGGTGAACCTGGAAAGAGATAAAGTTATTGGATATAACGTCTTACGTTGTTGACTCACCTTTAGGATAGTCAACAGCTTCAAACTGTTTCCTGGTTGTTCCAATAACATTCTCCACGATGCACTCGTAAGTTCCTTGACTCGATCTGTTCATACTGTTCACCTTCAAGCGTGGCTCTCCTTGTTGTAAGCTCAATTTGTCCAAAGTGTTTGCTTCTGTGAAAAACCACTTCACTGAAGCTCTAGGATTTGCGTCGCTTTCACAATCTAACTCGAAGCTGTCACCATGAGTCACTTTCAACTGAACATTTCCTGATGACTTCAGCCTGGGCGAATACTCAACATAGATAAGACTCTGGTTTGAAATCAATGAATTGCCATGCTGGATTTGGCACGTGATCGTTTTGTTATGATGATTGCGAGAAGCCACGAATTCTAAAACATCCGACGTCTCCTAAAATTATCAATCAAATTTCTAATTTGCTATAATTTCTAATTTTACTCACATCAAACTTATCGCCGCGTTCATCCATCCAAGACATTTTATGATCCTCATCTCTGTTACTATCAACTAAGCAATGCAACATCACCAGAGAACCTTCGGTAACTGTTGTCTTACTTGGAGCAAGCAAAAGCTTTGGAGTAGACACAACATTGATCTCAATGTCTCTCCGAACTTCACCAAAACTGTTCTTAGTCACACAAGAATATTTTCCAGCATTTGCGATGGTTACGCGACTTACAACAAACTCTAAATCGTTGCTTTGACTGAAAATGATAAGTGGAATAAATTTTAATTGCAGAGATTTCAATTAACGAATTCGAAGTCAATGACAATCCAGCATATCCTAGTGACATTGACATGAACCCTTAAGTAAGAATATTTACTTTGAAGAAATCTGTGCAATCGTGCGACGTTCAAAAATCCAACTGATGACAACAGGTGTTAGCGACTTCACGACGCATTTTAAGAGAAGCTTATCGAACTCGTTGATTTCCTTTTGATTCGCTTCGATCGAGATGTCAGGCGCACCTTAATTAAACAGTTGGTAAATCACAAAACCATTTCACACTACACGCTTACTTCCTTTGCTCGAATGAAGACCTGTAGACAGCAGTCTTTCAATCAAATTCCCGTTGGCATCGATGCCATGCAGTTGAATCTTAAACATTTGGTTCGGAATGTCAAAAGGTTTTGTGGCGTAAGTGAAGTTGTCAATGTTTCTTAGAGGAATCTTGAACTGCTGGTCGCTTTCATGGGCGTTCATTGGAATCAGGTTGATTGTCACTTCTGAAAGTTCCTTCACCAGTTTTGGGTCAGACACGAAAATCGTTAAGATGTTTTGATGAGCCCGTAAAGGTTGAAAAGAAGTTTCCGAAACTTTTTTCGCTTCGCCGACGCTGAAGCCGAAGTTGAACTTCAGCTCGCTGATGGCACCAAGAACGACTCTATGCGATGATTCGGCCGCAGTCTCGAAGTTCCACAGACCATCAACAGGATCTTTGATTTTGACAAGCTTGAGGTTTTGCAGCGACAACTCGTCTGCGGCTTTGATTGTCTCGTTTCGCGGGTCTTTGATAGTCAAAGTCGGATTTTTGCCAGACAAACTGACGCTAAGCTCTGAAATGCTCTTATCAACGTTCAGTTTTGTGTTTGTTGTGCCGGCTGACTCAGCGTCAACGGATTTCAAGGCCGCATAATTGTAGTTGACGGAGTGTCTTATCGCCAGCAAAACGTCCTTGACATTACTCTTGTTCATATCGTAGACTTGACCGTTGCTCGCGTGACTGAGCTTCAGATAAACTTCGTATCCTGGTGCACTTTTATCGTTGCAGTCACCGGTAAGAAGGAAATTCACAGTGACTTGCTTTTTCTGTATTTGATTTGCGAGAAGTAAGAAATAGAAATTAAAATGGTAATAAAAATACCTGAATGAAGCTGTAGACTTCCTCGTAGTGTCCAAGATCCTTGGCAGTCGCATCAGAGAAGACATATGCGAGTGAATTAGGAAGAGCAAACTCCAATGCCAGCTTGATTCCGCTAAGCGCGTATTCCGCACAATCGCCACCCCCAACTGTCTGAATCAGCTTTAGTTTGGCCAGTAGATCGTCGGGGTTCTTGGTATCAAACGGCGGCTCCACAGCTTAATCGTGAGAAATTAAGTGTGAATGAGCTAATTTGATTCAATAAAAATTGCTGATAACCCAAAACGGCTGATCCTTTGAAACTGAAACGCTAATAACTGATAAGAATTACTTACTTGGGTCGCGGTAAACGACCAACACATAATTATAGATGGGATTGTCTTCCCGAGCTGATAATTCATTCACGATTTCTTGAGCGCCGGCTCTCAGTTGTTCGAGGTCATCGTGCATCGAGCCAGTCGCATCGAACACAATCAGCAAGCTTCTTTGATCGGGTCTTGGTCGGTCCCGGTAATCGTTCTCACTATCGCGTGGCGCTTGCCTCTTTTCTCTCGAGTCTCCGCGCATCGCCGCGTTGTTATCAAACAAAATTACGTCGAACGCCACATTTTTCTCATGACTGTTGCAAATATTATCGTTCACTACGCTGCTGCTTTCAACATGAAACTCTGACACCACCGGCCTCGGCTCGGCGTTATCAGCGGGGCTTGACGATTTCGCGCTAACCGACACTAGTAGAACGATTAAAGCAACACGAGGAACGCAATTTTGGAACATTGTTAACGAGCGAAATTAGAAAATTTCGAATTGTTCAAACTTTCTTGACGAGTTTTTACAGTTTTGAGAAACACATGATAAATTTTGTGTAGTCTTTAAACGTGTCACGGTGCGTTTATCTTAATTTGGATTACAAATCGAACACTAACCGACACATTGAACACTTTATAGATTTATTTTAACTTTAACGTGAATCTTTCCGTCAAACTTGAAACGTCAAACACCAAAATGTCTCAATCGAACTACTGAAACTAATCGCTTGAAGTTTCCTTGTGATCCCAACAAAATCTCGTGCAATACTGATTCGCGTTTTGCTCGCTATCAGCTCTCAGGCTGAGAGCTTCAGCTTCACATTAATTTTTTGCTGGTGCTCCTGGCTCTCCAGAACGCAGAATATTTGATTTCTCACACAGTGCTGGAGAATTAAATGCAATCACATGTGCTCGAAGGCTTCTCAAGAGCTCAACTCGTTCACTGTGTGGAATTGAAGTTTTGCGTGGAGTTTGAATTGTTGTTGGAGTTGCCAGCAACATCAAACTGAACCAAGAAGATCAAGTAAATCGTCGTTGCTGAGACTATTGAGAACATCAGGTCCCAGTCGAAGGAGAAGAGGCCACAAGTGATGTTGGGAGTCCGCATTGTGAGTTGATGAGACATTATCGAGAGCTAAATGAGAAAGAGTAAATTTGTCACGCTTGTCATTACAGTTTTAGGTTCTATGCAAACCTTTTCAATGATTCTCGGATCAGCATAACCAGAAATTTTGTTTATCACTTTATGGCAACACGTTCCAGTAAATTTCCCAGCATTAACACAGTAAGTCGCCGTGCTCATGATGATGAATAAAATCACGATGTAGATCAGAAGCCAGAAGGCGTTCGAAAACGCCAAAATATTCGTTTCAGATCCAATGTTGTACAGCGTTCGGTAAAGCGAAAAATACGCGAAAACTCCGAACACGAAAATTTGGGCGATGATCAGAAGGATTTGGAACGAAAGAATTTCGTTTTGCAGGCTCACGCAATCGAGTAAAATGTCATGCATATCAAGAAGCTTAGTAAGATGTTCAATTATCGAATCCGCATCTCTCAGCGTCGTCATCTTTAGCTCCTCAACTTCAATAACATCTCGCTTCATGAATTGGGTCCAAATGTTCTCCTCGTTGTTCTCCAGCTTTGCTGTCAATTTTTTTATTTCCTTTTTGATGTCTTCGTGCCTGTGGTAGCTTGGAGGCGACGCCAAGAAACTTCTTTTCATGTGACCACCGTAAATCGAGTAGATTTCATCGAGCACAATCGTTGGTTGCAAGCGATCGTTCTTTGAATTTCGTGAACAGAGCTCAAAAGTTCCCCTTGGAATGTCGTGGGGTGACAGTTGCCTTAGAATGCAATTGATGTGATGGAACCTTCGTCCGATTGCCGAGTTCGAGAAGTAGAAGATCAAAATTATGCAGAAGTAAGGAAAGTTGGCGAGTAAATAGCTGACGCAAATGAAGAAAGAATCGATCTCAAGCACGTAGATGTAAATTGTGTAAGTGTTGAGCACCATCAAGAGCAAGAAGGTTGAAAGGAACACAATGACCAAGTAAGACATCATGCGAAATATTTTCTTGGGTGTGATCACAGCAAAATCATTCGTCAAACCATCGTCGACGGACTTCATCATTTCGAAGAACGTCCATTGCTTCCGGAACGTACACATCGCAATCAACAATGAAACCATTCCTGAGATAATAAATCAATTAGACCATTCAGTAATTGCCTCATTAATTATTAAATCGATTGACTTTACCGATTAAAAGACCCGACAAAACTTGCATCCATGTTCCGTACGTTTGAATTCCAGACTTGGCGATTTCTTTGAAAATGTCCCAAAACTCTCGGTCAAGATTTCGGTAGAACACGTAAATGTAGATGGAGAAGACGAAGAAATACCAAAGCAGACCCGCAGTGCTTACTCCCGGCGATGATCTCTAATGAATAATGAAAGTGTTTAGCTAAATCCACAGATTAGCCACGCGCCTACCCGAATCGTGTGCGGCCACAATCCGCAAAACGTGGCGAAATATGTCATCGGCTTCATGGTATAATAAATATCAATAATTTCCTCTTCCTGCGTCATGGCGCTTCACTTCGAATGTACAAAGTGAGTTGAATTTACCAAGTGCGCGAAGGTTTCATCATAAAATCAATAAGTGTCCGTTAATTAATTAATGTAACGCTCTCGACCATAAACAGAGAACTTCATGATAAATCAAACTTATGACGTCAATAAATATCAAGAAACTGATGAGAAATCAAGTTTCCATAAGTTCTGCTGATTATTTAGTGTTGACGACCTACGGAACTGTTAACGAAGCAGTTAATTGCAACTTCTTGTGCATTTCTCCGATCGGTTTGCGTTCAGTTGACTATTGCTGTTCATCGTGGAAAGATGAGAGAAATTTTCGTGGAGAAATCTTTTAGTGGAAAGTCGGTTCTCGTGACGGGGGCAACGGGATTTGTCGGAAAAGTTTTGGTGGAAAAGTTATTGCGAAGTTGCAAAGATATTGATAAGATTTATATTATTCTGAGACCGAAGAAAGGCGAGGGACTAGCAAAGCGATTTAATGTGTTCAAGGATTCAGTGGTGTTTGATAATTTAAGGAGAACTGATGAGAAAGCTCTTGAAAAACTCGTTCCCGTTGAAGCAGACTTGATGGAATCTTTGAACAAGATCTCAGAAAATGATCTGAAGTTATTAAAAGAAAACGTAAACTTTGTCATTCATTGTGCCGCGACTGTTAAATTCGATGAGCCCTTCAAAACTGCCATCAAAATGAACTTGATCAGTACTCGGAATTTGATTGATTTGGCTGAAAGTTTTCGCAAACTTGAAGCTTTTGTTCACGTGTCGACGGCTTTCGCTAACACGAATCAGAAAGTCGTTTACGAAAAAATCTATGAGCCTGTGATTGATTACCAATCAGTGATCAAACATATCGAAGCAGAACAAGATGAAGAACTTGAGGAACTTCACACAATGGCAATGAAAACCTTTCCCAACACTTACGTCATTTCAAAGAATTTATCGGAGCAACTTGTTCTCGATCGTTCTAAACAAATTCCCATGGCGATTGTGAGACCTTCGATTATTTGTCCATCAATTGAAGAACCGTATCCAGGTTGGGTTGGTAAGAATAAATGGAAAGTCATTATGGCTTTTTAAAAATCAAGTTTCTCTTGACGCAGACTCCATAAACGGTCCGATGGGCGTTTTGATCGGTGCAAGTTCTGGGCTTCTTCGCACAGTTCACGGAAATGGAGACATCATTCCTGATTTGATTCCTTGTGACTTCGTCGTAAACTCGATCATCGTCGCCGCAGGTTCTGTAGCCTCAAGCGAGCACACTGAACTGAAAATCTACAATTGTACGTCTAGCAAGCAGCAGCCAATATCATGGAACCAATTTCTCGACCTGAGTCGCGAAGTTTACAAAGAATTTCCCTCGACCAAAGTCGTGTGGTTCCCAGGCGGTCGCATGTGCGCCAACTATACATTTTACTTGATTTACTTCACTTTGTTCCAATTGCTCCCGGCTTACTTCATTGACATGCTCCTGTTCCTTTCGGCAAGGAAAACTTGGGTGGTGAAGCTTCAAAAAAGAATCTTCGGATCACTGAAAGTGTTTGAATATTTCCTGAAGTTGTCGTGGGAATGGGAGAACAAAAACTTTGTGCTGCTTCATAAGCTTGTTTCTCTCAATGAACGGTAAGATCAAACATGTCAAACACGAGATGATTCAATAGCTTTTGCTTACAGGAGCGTGTTCAACTTCGACGTTGCCACTCTAGACTATCAGCAATACATCAGGAACTGGGTTGTTGGCTCTCGCCGTTTCCTATTGAAGTTAGACGATACGACGATCCCCGAAGCGAAACGGAAATATTGTTGTCTGCTATGGTTAGACTCGCTCACAAAACTTTTGTTCTACGCGGGTGTTTCATTTATTGTCTACAAATTGTGGCGAGACACATAAAACTTTTTTCATAAACCTTCCTGCATTTTTAATGGTGTGAATTGCTTGTCGTTCATCGTTCAATCCAATAAACGTTGACTGTGGTCAGTGACTAAAACGACTCGAACATATAATAAAATTTTTCAGGCAAAAACAGTTTCACGTTTCGCTTTGCATCTCAATCCGGTTGAGCATCTGAAGAAAATATTCATGAAAGACGAAGTCACGCTTCGCTGATGTTATTGATCAGTCGATTTTCGTTGTTCGTCGCACGAAGATGAGAGAAATATTTGTCACGGAAGCTTTCGCTTCGAAATCGGTTCTTGTAACTGGCGCAACAGGTTTTGTAGGAAAAGTTTTGGTTGAGAAATTGCTGCGAAGCTGCAGAGGAATCGACAAGATTTTCGTTCTCGTGAGAGCAAAGAACGGTCAAGGCGTCAAGGAGAGGTTAGAAAGATTTAAGAATTCGGCTGTTTTTGGGGAGTTGAAGAGCAGAAATAAAGCGCTTGCTTTAGAAAAACTGGTTCCGATCGAAGGTGACTTAACAATATCGCCGCAAGCTGGAATCTCTAATGAGAACCTCGATGTTATCAAGGACAGCGTGAACTTTATCTTCCATTGTGCAGCTTTGACGAAAGCTAACGAAACTATCGAGACTGCAATCAGAGTGAACCTGATCGGAACTCGGAACATTTTATACATTGCCGGCCAGATCAATGGATTGGAAGCTTTTGTTCATGTCTCGTCTGCATTTACAAACTTGACAGAAGCTAAAATCCTCGAAGAAATCTACAAGCCTTTCTTCGATTACAAACGAGTCGTCGAGTGGGTGGAGCAAGGTGCGAGTGAAGAGCTGAAAGAATTTACGGCGATCGCTTCGAAAGCTCTTCCGAACACGTATTTGATATCGAAGAATTTGACAGAGCAGCTCGTGTTAGATCGGTCGATAATAATTCCTAGTGCCATAGTTCGCCCGTCAATAATAGGCCCAACTTATCAAGAACCGATGCCTGGATGGGGTGAAAACTTCACTGGTCTTAGTGGTGCTGTAATAGGTGCAACATCCGGTTTCGTCCGGTCGATTCATGGCAGCGGAAGTTCTATTGCCGATTTGATGCCTTGCGACTTCGCAGTCAACGCGATCGTCGCCTCTGCAGCCTCAGTAGCTTCTAGCGACAATAAGGAACTTAAGATTTACAATTGCATTGCAAGCAAACCACAATTGCAAATGACATGGAACGAGTTCATGGGAATGTGTCGAGAAGTTTACGCTAACAATCCTTCAACGAAAGCTGTTTGGTTTCCAGGTGCAAGATTTTGGCGCCACTACTATGTTTTCTTGTTGTGGTTTGGACTATTCCAGCTGTTACCATCTTACCTAATTGACCTGGTCTATGTTGCGATGCGAAAAGAAACTTGGGCCGTTAAAAAGCAAAAAAAGATTTTGAAGGCACAAAAGAACTTTAGTTATCTTTTACGCACCTCGTGCGAGTGGGACAACGCCAACTTTGAACTGCTGTATAAACTGATTTCTATACAAGAAAGGTAAATCTGCAATTGATTAGCATTTCAAACTCTCACATTTTATTCTTCACAGAAAACTTTTCAACTTTGAGGTAGCAACTCTGGATTATCGAGATTATGTTGCGAACTGGATCAGTGGCGCTCAGAAGTTTCTACTCAAAGTAGACGATGGCAACTCCAGCAGAGCGAAGCGAACTTACAAAGTTTTGTACTTCGCCGATTTTCTGTTAAAAAACTTCTTTTACTTCTTCATCGGCTACAAAGTTTATGTTTACTACTTCGCAACGTGAAGAGAACCAACGTCAATGGATCAAAATGACTCAGCGTTAAAAGAAAATAAACTTCAAAAATTTATCGTCCTAAGATTTTATTTTGTTTTTATAAAAACGAGTATTAAATTCACATGTCATTAAGAAACTAGAAATCCAACCAACGAAAATGATTTAATTAAAATACCGTCAAGCCAAGCAACGTCACTCTTCTGGTCCCACGCACAGCGATTTTCACCGTCTCCCGAACATTTGCCTAATTGATGAATACAAATCGTCCAAGCTTTCGGGCGACATGAATAATGGCAGAATTAATCCGCTCAGCCAGTAGAGCAAATAACCGTAAATGATCGTCTTGCAGAATTTATCGACCCAGTACATTCTGCGGAAGACACAAATCAATTTTATAATCTAGCGGAGAATCAGATGCTTACACTCTCATAAGCTTTTTAGCTGTCGGGAGATTCTCATCGGGCAGATTGAGCAAGTAGCGACGAGCACCAATTACTCCTTTCTCGAAGTAGTCGTACACATCAACGCCATCAGCGTTCACTTTGTACTTCGACAGCTCTGCTTTAGTCATCTTAGCACGAATTGTAATTTGATTTTGGTTACTAAAGTCCCACTGGTTGCTGGCGTAGTAAGTAATCACGTCAATTCCTTTCGCAACCTTTGTTTGCACTCTCCACATGCTAAACGATATTGCGTTAAATAAATGGTCAGTGATTTTCAACTTGAACTTACAATGGTTTCATTCCAATGCAGAACAACAGAATATCGATTAGCACTGCCGGAATCCAATGGAAGAAGAACGATCGAATTTTGTGGAGCCACAAGTGTCTCGTCATGTTGCCTCCTGGGTACCAAAGAATCGGGTACATCGGATACTTTTGATCAACAATAACTCGCCCCATGTCGATAATTTTCTCCCACGAGACTTGAATATCTTGTGAGCTTGTAAAGTTGATGATGTGAAGATGTTTCTCTCTGACACCAAGAAACGATAAGACAGTGTTTGGCAGAAAAGACGGAACACTTACTCTGGATATGTGACGAAATGCCACGTTGACGTGATTAATCCGTTGATCGCAATATCTACCGGCAGGAAATCTCCATAGCTTTTGGGTGCGCAATAAATCGTACGGATCACTCCTTTGCCAGCGCCTATTGATGAATGAGACCTTGCTACAAGTTCAACTAATTCACACGTCGTGCTTACCGATCATCAACCCGGCTGGTCCGTTCAAGTTGTCTGTCCACCCGGGGACTGGCTCGAGCAGCGTTGGAATAACAATGGAAGGACGAATAATCAATCCAGGAAGGTTCTTGTTCTTCACTGCATCCGACACAAGCGATTCTGCCAAGGCTTTGGTGAAGGAATAGCTGTTCGGAAGATTGCCTAAGATATCGTCTTTCAACTTTTCGACTTCATCTTCGCTCAAGAGTTCGACGGATTTCATGATTTTATGTGGGTCCGCTGGTGGATCGTAGGGCTTTTCCATTAAAAAGCTTTCATGTAAATAAGCGTAAGCGGTGGAGACATAGCAGAACATCTAGACACGAGACAGTTAAGATTTCGATATAATCAAAGCACGACCGGTTTCTTTCGAAAGACTTGCCTCCAGTTTTTTGCATTCGAAGGCCAGCTTTATCATCTCGTGTGTCCCTCGTGTATTCAGCTCAACCGCCTTTTTAATCTTCTCATCAAAGCGGATGGTGGCAGCAACATGATAAATTAAAGTGACGTTGTCGGTGACGAGCTTCTTGTCTTCTTCGGACAAGCCTAAGCCAACGAGTGCGACGTCTCCTTCAATTAACACAATTTTGCTTATCATAGTTTCAAGGTCCATTTGTTGTTTCAGAAGGTCATAGAGCTGTAGATTTGGTAGTTAATTTGAAACTCTCGAGAACTGTTGGTTGCCACAAAAAACTTACCGGGTTGCTGAACATCTCGAGGAGTCGCTCGCGTGGCGGTTTGCCTTTCTTGAACCGCATCAACAAATAGATTTTATCAACCTCAGTTACTCGAAGAAGCTTCTCAACGAAAACTTTGCCGAGAAATCCCGTTCCTAATGCGAGTTGTTTTGATTATTAGCAACATCGATCGAATATTAACGTTCATTATGTTGACTCACCTCCCGTCAACAGAAGATGTCGATTTTTGAACACAGGAGTGACTCTGTCTTCGCCCATTGGTTCACCCATTCTTTTAAACACTGAAACGAACGACAAACTGTTGCTTAGCAAATCACTGAACATTTGAATGAGATTTTAGCGTGAAGATTCGTCGTCACAAAATGTTTTCACGTTTCGCGTTCTCTCGCGAGCAAAATCGTTCTGGTTTTTTGGATGAGACCGGAACTACAAGATCTCTCATTTCTTTGTGATTGTGCAATATTTTTCATAAGCAGACTACGTTGTCGATCGTGTGTCGTCGCTCAGAATGTCTTGAGAAACTTGTTTACAATCAAACGAAAACAAATTTTACTCAGAGCGAAAGAGAAAACACATTTTTTATGGTCTAAACGGTTAGTCTCATATATATCCAAGACGGCACTGGGACGTCTGTGCTGCAATCGGATTTCGAAAAATTTCGTTATCAAACCTAATGATTTGCATTTTCTTTCTCGCTAAAAACTGGTTTCGTTTTCAGCTTCGCTGCAACATCAGCGACGAAATATTTCCGAACCAGATGATTTATGGAAATCAGTTCGTATCTTCGGTGTTCGCGAATGTGTGTCACTTTTCTCTCGATTCCCTTGACACTGATAAATCAGAAGAAGCGAACAAAAGTTGGAGCGGGAAGCTGATGAAGATCTATGTTCAACTGCGCAGACATGGCGGTTGCAAAATGTTTCGTGATACAAAAAAATGAGCTGGAAGCTAAGCTATTGGCTCCATTAATTTGCATAAGAAGTGACTATTAAAGCTTTTAAAACAGAACTAAAACTCTTCGATACCTCGGTTGATGCAATCTAATGCACCCTGAAGTAGTAATTAATGCATTTACCCGAGCATTGAAAATTAAAGGTTGCAGTTAACACGGTGAATCGGATTGTGAAACAATATTGCAAACCCAATTAAATCTTAAATCTT
Source organism: Smittia sp. YW1114-2 (assembly GCA_033064975.1). NCBI lineage: Eukaryota > Metazoa > Arthropoda > Insecta > Diptera > Chironomidae > Smittia > Smittia sp. YW1114-2. The sequence goes on along the minus strand of CP093834.1, from coordinate 9,404,709 downwards.
TATGGCGAGCGAATCGTTAGTTAAGAAATTACCAACAACTTCGATCTAAGTACCAATTAGGTTACTAAGAATTTGAAGTAAAGTTTGCTTTGAAGCTTTCGAAATAACCCGCCAAACACGAATGATAGAAACACGGTCAGCAATGCAACTGCAGATGACGAAAACTGCGCACGAATGGCAATAAACGGTTCGCGAGGCTTATGCAATGAAGCACTTGCAGTTTTCAAGCTGCTTGGGTAAAAATGAAAGCGCATAAATGCAACATCTGAGCATAACTTCGATAATAATTTTATGTTATCATCACGCATCAGGTCGAAGGTTTTTCCGTAGCTTTCACACTGAACACAGCCGATGTCGTTTTATATTAATGATGACAATGGTCTAGCTTGAACCTTTAAAAGCCCTTGGCAACCGTTCGAACCTTTGAAACTTATCGTAATTTTTTCTTCTCAGCGAAATTAATCTTTTCGACTCTTCACTTCGAAACTTCCACACAAAACCGGATTGAGTGGCTTGAAAAATTCACTTCTGGTTGCAACGACGGCAAGCTCAAGACTGAAAATGTTTCGCTTCGAAACGTTAAGCAAAAATAAAAGCCGTGAAATAATTTATGCACAAGTTTGCTCACAAACATCGAGTTTCCAGATGAGTCCGATGTTCGATACCGAACGTTTAAGCTTTCCCAATGTTTCTCAAAGCCCTCGCATCCCGCTTGTCTTGAATGAGAGAATCAAACGCTATCAGAATACAAGGAGAGAGTCGAAACTTGTTTCGTGACATCACAACCTGGCTAATTATTCTTTAAACGAAGCGATGAATTTTCAATGCAAGTTTTATTCACACTCGTTTGTTAACAATATTTCTAGATCAAGATCAAGATTAAAAGTCACGTCATTCATATGATGCACTTTCCATGTTATAATTAAAGCTTATTTCCGTCTGCCGACATTTAACAATTCCCTGTTCATCAGTCTCGTCGCAATATTCGTCAAATCAAGTGAGATTATGAAGGTTTGCACGCGTCTAACAAAGAAATTCCTTCGCAGATTTTTCGCTGAATCTTCTATTCATGGTTTCCCGTATGTCGCGCGCCGAGATTTACACTTAATTGAGAGGATTATGTGGCTTGGAACTATTGTGTTCAGCTCGTGTTGTGCGTACTTTGTCTTCTCCGATCAATGGCAAAGGTACAATGAAAACCCTACGGTGTTATCTATCGAAATACTCTCGAAGGGCGAATTTCAACGACCTTCGTTCACTATCTGTACGAACTACACAAATCTGTGGAGGGCTAAGGAAATAATTGGGAAGTACGTCTACGTCCATCTGGCTGATTCTTTGATGATTTTGGTTGATACTTTTTGCAAAATTCAAATAGGCGCTGGAATATTACGGAGGAATCACCGAATTTTCAGCAGTATCTTGACTTTGTGACAAACATTTCGAACATAAACTATAACAACATGAATGAACTGCAACCTTTCGCTGACCATCACGACTTCAATTCTGCGGACTTTCTTGAAATTGCACTAGACATGAAAATCGATGTTCTGCTGCCCGACAAAAATCTTTTCACTCACGTCATTACAGAGGTAGAGTATTTCTCATCTAATTTGAGCATTTTATGACAAAAATGATAAATTTTAAATAAATCTTTCAGCGTGGAATTTGTCAAAGTTCATCGAAATATGTCAGGTTTCAGAATCCTTATTTGAAAGAGTAAGTTTGTTCGTTCGAACGGAACTGCAAATCTAGAGATCTAAAATGAAAATTTATCCTTAGAGGCAGAGATAACACGCCAACAAATCACCTAAAGCCTTGCCGCTCGTCAGAAATTTGTAGAACGACAGTGTCACCAAGCAATTTTGGACAATACGTTCGAACCAAAATTGTAAGTTCAATCAGAAGTTAAATGTTAGAACCTCAGGTTCAGTTCATCGAAGATTATTTTATATGTTCTAATTATTTTTTTCCAGTTTATTACTAATTTCGATGAAGTAATGATTGGCGATGGTCTTGACTCTGTTGATTTACTTGGCACTGAAACGATAGAACGAACTCAGAAAATCGAACAAATCGTTTCTGAAGCGAAAGTTATCAAGCTCAAGCCGAAGAGTCGAAAGTGTTTGTTTCCGAGCGAATCGTCGTCCAAATATTTCGACGTGAGTGACATAAGTGTGAATTACGTCTAGACAATATTGCAATATTTTTATAGGTTTATACGGTCAATTTGTGCAAGATGGACTGTCGGGTTAAACGCGCGCTGACGATTTGCAGTTGCATTCCATTCTTTTACGCAATTCCCATCGAGCGAGAGAAAGTTTGCGACATCAAGGGAATGATTTGCCTTGCGAAGAACCAACACGTTTGGTTCAACGTTTCAACGTGCGAATGTCCAGGCCTCTGCGATACAACAATCATGACGAAGATGACGACACATACGGTAATTTCTCGTGTATCTTTCAGCGCTTCGAACTCAATCGATTTGTTTACAGCAAGACTTAGCGTTCGATCGCATGCTCACGGTCGATATGGTGTTCCCGAAGATTAGGATTAAGAGATCAGTGGTGTTTGATTTTGATGACTTAATTGGTAATTATATTGTTTGGTATTGGAACTTGAGCTCTCTGATCTCATCCATTTCAGTCGGTCTCGGTGGCACTGTGGCGTTTTTCCTCGGCTTCAGCTTTCTCACTGGCATCGAGATGCTCTACTTTATCATCGAATTCTTGCTCGAGTCAACAATCATCGTAATTAATTCGTGCGTCACCAGAGTAGATCGAATTTCGGTGGCGGAATAGAAGAAAGTGTCGACCCTAGCGCGATATTAACAAACCCACATCACACTCCTCGTTATATTTATTAAACTCTATCCGCAGCTCATAATTATTTATTAAAAGTAATTATATGCTATCCGAGCTCGATAGTGATATTTCATTATGACGTTGGCTTTGAAAGCAAGCATATCGTGTGTGAAAATTATTGTTAAAGCTTCGGCATAAGTTCAAATAAAAACGCTTCGCTCCGCTTAAAAACTTATAAGTTTTAAGCTTGGGAACGGAAGGATCCCCCATCGACACTATCGAAGAAGTTATGAGAGTCGTAACCAAGTGCAGCAGGGTCAAATGAATGGCTGAACTTCGCTGCAGTGTCGTAATAACCCGCGCAAAAACTAAGTTTCGAATTTATTTCAATTTTCTGTTTATTTAATGCAGCGTTTGTGAACAGCATCGGACGACGTCAAGCATCGCGTTCGACTCATATTTGGATCGTTTACAAACCCCGTCACGTAGGAACAGATTGTCGAGCTTACGAGCCCGTCACGAGTGAGTGAAGTTGACGATACTTTGAGTAACAAGGAACTAAACTCTTCTCGTTCTCTCTTCATAACGCGCGCATTGTCCGAAGTGAAAATTCTGCTTTGAGCGCGAAGAGAAGAAAAAGGAAGAAGATTTCCCTCTGTGGGTGCTGAACGAGAACTTCGGAGCTTGCGAAGATGATGTTCATTTCAACAAGTGCTTTCAGTTATATAAGAAGTGTTGCGATGATGCTGCTCCGGTCAGAAGTTGTTGAATCGCCGACGAGCGAACAGGAATGAGAAGAGCCTTCGCATCCATGAAGTGAAATCGTTTTGCTTTTTCCTTTTTTTAGTTTTATTGAAAAGTGATCGAAAAGGAAAACAAACTTGTTAAGTTCCATGGTTTTACGCGATTTTTCCAAAGGAAATAATCAGTCGGAGTTCCAAGAACAGGAAAATTCTCAAGCGAAGTAAGTTCAAAGTATTGAATTCATTAGAGTTAAAAGTTTCGGGTCGCCAAGAATAATTTTTGTGGAAACTCGCCAATTCGGTCCGTGAAATATCTTAGTGTTAACGACTCAATGCCTCGAACAGGACCAGTGATGCATAAGTAAAAGTCTGAAGATTCATTTATATTTCGTTCTTTTGTCGCATTAATAAAATTGCCCGCTTGAGATTTCGGGCGATGCGAGTAGTGGAGATTACTTGGTTTATGAACTATTTGGGGATTGAGTGCTTCTATCGTCGAATCATGTTTGTTTTACAAATGAAAAAGGAAATAGAAGTCGCAGAATTCATAAGCAAACCTCGAGACGTTTATGGTCAAAGCTTCCATTAGTCCCGAAACTTCTCATTTCTTTCTTACCCTCCACTGCTTTCCCATTTCCTGCTTCACACTACAAGGAAGAATCTTCGGTCAGTTTGGTTCGTGAACAGCCTTCTCTGTAGCCTAAACCTTATATGTAGCATCAATATTTTGTACATTGCTAAAACTCTTGCAAACAAATGATTTAAGGTGAACCAGGAAATTTCTAGAAGAAATTTATGCAGTTGGAAATTTTCCGCTGCTTTCCAATTTCAACATAATTTAAAAGCCTTTTTATGTTCGAATTTTTTTTCTTTTATGTTCTCCCTCATCGTCCAATGATTTCAAACTCGTTCGGATAGCTTACGTTGATGCTAGACGCACCAATATCAAGTCCGTTCTCTCAATAATTGCAATTCACGTTCAAAGTTTGCTGATCACAACTTAACCAACCTGATTTTTAAAAGCTAATCAGGTAAATTTTAAACATCTAATTTGTTTATCGCGTCTCAGCAACGGAGCGTGATCATTTTGAATCCTTTTAATCAACATTCAATCTAATTAACGCTTGCTCTACTTTCCCTCTTACCAAGCTTTCTGAGCTTTAGTCGCTCGCTGCAGTCCAGCGAAATCAACTCAAAGGAAAATCTACTCAAGCATAAATCAATTAGTCGAAGACATTTATCCCGCTGACGCTCAATTCGAGCGGCCTTTACACCTCCTGAATTTAAATCTTGCTGTTGATTTTACTATCTTGGAAGATCCGCGAGGGTTCTATGGCTCTCTCACGGGGGTAAACGATTGTTTATTTGTTTCAACGTTTTACGTTCGGCCTTAAATGAAAAAAAAAAGGTTGAACGCGTCCGCAAAGTTGGCTCACGAATTTTCTAAAACTCAAGAAAACAGGAAAATTCAAACTTTTGAATTTCGGCATTGCGTGGTCGAAACAAACTTTGAGAACCTGCGATGCTTTGAACTCTCGAAAGATTTCACATTGTTCAACTCCCTTAAATTTAATAATTCACTTAAAATATTCACAAGCAAGTGAAGCAAAAGTTTTCCCGACGAAATCAATCGCTAAGGTTGAGAAATTTCCACGAAATGGTGAAACGGTGAAGAAATATTGTTGATAGCGAAAACTTTGTCGTCTAACTTTGATCTTGCGGGGGAAATATTTTAAGATTATTTAGTATCTACTTAATTTGGAAATATGAGCAAATTAAGAGCGATAAGTTTTCATTAAGTTTTGCGCCATTTCTAGTTAAAGATCTCCTTTCTCCTAGTCTCGTGTTGTAGGCGAGTGAGGTTGAGAACAAATTGAAGTTCCACCAACCCACAATATGAATCCGGGTTGAGAGCTTTCCATTTATTGTACTGCAAGGTATAGTTATTCAATCTTTTAAGTAGGCTTTTAATTCCCTCAACAGCAGCGTTAGAGCTAAAGGCAAACAGTTTCACAGCCTCATTGACCTTCAAAGTGATTTTTATCGCGTTTAAACTCTTCAGTCGCAGCTTCTTCGCTTGCCAAAACATTTACGCGTCTGATGAAAATATATCGATGTTATCTGAGCCGGGCTAAGCTATATCTATAATTTCGCAAAATTATGGTCGATGCGAGGGAACACGATGCGTGAGCGGGGAATCAATTTTCATCAACGGATAATTTCGATTCTCAGATGTGTGAAAAATTAACATAAAGCCGAAAGTGAAGCGGGTAATTTTTCACGAAATTTTCACTTCTCGCATGGCTCTCCACGCGTTCATTTTTCCATCACGATGATTTATGCACCGTTTCCCGTCATTTGACGCCGACAATGTTACAATTTCTTTCATTCTATGCGGAAAGAGTCTTCGCTCTCACGCCGAAACCGAGTCGAATTGATCGTTCGTTCGAAAAGTTGCCGCTCTGCTCAACCGAGCAGTTGACTCTTTGTTGCTCTCATGGCATTGACAATCATTTCCTGAGCGAGAGTTCTTAGTAACAACCGAGGCAAGTAGACAATTTTCTTTGCCAACGAGGACTTTTTTTTACGACATCACTAAACTTCTCTAGAAATGAATCAGAAATTCTGTCGGAAAAGCTTCATCCATTTAATTGTCACTCGCTTATCCAAGCCAATCAATCTTGCCGCAAGATTCTTGCGGATACTTAAACTTTTGAAACAACATGAAGTTGTCTTTGCATAATCATTTCAATAGCTCGCGTTTCCATGCAAGATTTTTACATACATGCGATCGGATGAAATCGTTGGCAAAGCTCTAAACCGAAATTCCAAGACTCAAATGTCCTTTCACGCTCTTTAACGATAATATCTGCTTTACTCTGATTGTAACGGATGATGGACATTTCTTCACGTCGTCCTTTACGCTCGTCTCTCATCTTTCTTGCAACGACAAAAAGATTCAATGGCTTGTTTGCTACAAGATAGCATTACAAGTAATGTCGCTATTCTCGGGAAATCGAAATGTTTCGAGCCGAATCGTTTGACAGAAAAAATCTTAGAGCATTAGGTTTCCAATCTTGCAAATGCCCACAGCACAAAAAGTTATGCAAATACTATCGGACAATCGTTCATCGGAATCTCCATTCATCTTCAATCAAACAGAATCCTTTCCGAGAAGCACACGTTCTGGATTTAGAAGCCTGGCTATGCTACGTTGTTCCTGATCATGCATTCACTGAATACTCTTAAGTTAGTTTATAAACTCCAGCTAACTACCAGACAATGATATAATTAAATGTAGATGTTTTGTGCGGTGGACTACCTCGTCTCGGCACCGGTTTTATTACCATATCAGTCATAACAATGTAACGAGATTATGTGCAAAGCACACAGCAGATTACGATGGATAAATGGGGCAGCTAAGCTTCTGAAGCTTGGTTGTAAGCTGATCTGCAATCAGAGCTCTCCGCGTCTCGCTAACAGTGATTAACATCAATAAATAAAACTTTCCACGATGAAACTTTTTTCCTCTCAGCCATTTGTGCAGATAAAGTTGTCACAAAGTCGCTCATTGTTTTAAAATTATCATGCTAATTATGTGGTTTGCGTTGGATGGAGAGAGTTTTCTAGCAAACTATCTAATTGAAATTGGTTCCAAGGAAACTTCAAAATTTTCAAACCTCGTGAGCTCTACAGATTTTTGAAGTTCTAATGTTAAAAGGATACAGTTTGATTCAATTCGAAATCATTTCAGTAGACTAATGCGTTACAACATTTCTTGGAAAAAGTTTCTACTCGAAACTTTCTATTGAAAGTTGAACTCGCAGTTTGTGATTTAACCAGAAGTGAATTTGCACATCAAAAGCTTAAATTATCTCGTTCCATCTTGGCGACTTGGCAGCACATTTCATTGGTAGCCTGAAAGCTTTTTTAGAGCCTTTCCGCATTGGATTTCACTCGAAGTTAACTTTTCATTGCGTCATTCGAGCAGACAGAAAGTGGTCATGGGAGATGCTTGATAGACTAAACAAGAAAGCTTTGGGCGGCTGCCAAGATAAGTAATTCAATTTTAGAAATATTCCAAGCATAAGATCGACACAATTCGCTTTCGTCATGATTCATCATGATACAAACAAATTTTCATTCAGCAAAAAGCTTCCATTCATAAATGTTTTCATTTTCATTCTCATCTTCGCGTTTCTCTTGATGAAACTTAAATGCGCCGTTGCGTCTTTTCTATTAGATTTTCTCCCGATTAATGTCTAGGAAACAGACTTTGGCGCGATGCCGAATGGAACCACGTGACTTCAACATGAATGAAAATTAACTGAACGCATAGAGCTTTTGTATCAGGATAAGCTCGTCCCTAGAGACAGTTTGTGGGAAGCTCTGTAAATTAATTGAGCTAAGCATCGCTTCCTCTTAATTATTGTGATGTTCCACAGTCCTTCTTCTGTCCATGCATTCCATTTTCAATGGCATCAGACTGTCTACAAGGGATGCCGAGCAAAAACTCGCCTCCACTCTCTGTTAGTTGTAAGACTTTTATTGCCTCCACGGAACATGTGAATCTGCAAAAATAAAATCCTTCTGCGAAAATAAAGCCAAATTCGAGAAATCGATTAAATCCAAGTCGCCAGAAATATGACGCGGTGTGGGAGATGAGAGACGAAACAACAATAAGTATTAAAGTTGCGAATGATTTGATTTAATTCTGAGTCGTTGTACCCAAAAGTTAATAGATGATTAAGGTTTGTCATGAGGATCAGGTGACGCATTGTTGTGGACTTCGGCTTGTGGTGACGGAAGAATTTTTCTTCAGCATTCTGTCGCCTCCTCATAGATTATCCTTTCCAGAAAAACTACGCTAACGACCACAAGCAAACATTCATTGATAAATCGCAACCCCCAACCCAAACTGTTCACGCAACGACTCACACAGAGGAAGATTCGACGTCACCGTTTCCTCTGCCAAAGAAAAGCACTCGTTGATTTTTTGTTGCACCTACGACAGATGAGACTGAAATGGGAATTTCATCGTCAGTCAGGCTCTAGGCATCAGCGGAAGAGGATCGCGAAGACCAAAAAATTTGCTTCGTTCTTTTATTTCCCGTCACAGTTTTCGTTCCTATTAACAGTGAATTCTTAAGAAAGATAAGATATCAATTACCAAGAGAAACTGGAATATCACAACCAAAGAAGTCAATTAAAGTTTACTGTGGTTTAAGGTGGGTGGAAAGTCAGAGTCACGTTCTGCAGAAAACAACTTAAGCTTTGTTGGAGTGTTCTATGTTAATGGAAGGTCGCTATAAGGCTGTCGTCATTGGGTTTTGTTCCTTCGAAGAGTTGCCCCAGAGTGTGAAGATGAGGAGAAGCAATTGAAAGGCCCCTGAAGGCAAAGTTGTTTTAGGGATTTATTTTGAATTAGTGAGATCATCGTCAAAGTCAAGAGATTTTGTCGCTTGACCTCGTTGCTGAAGTTCACGACGATAAATCATATTTAAGTCACGGGCTCAAGTCGTGGGCTGAGTTGTGAATGGTAAAATTAAGTTCTATCGACGTTGCGTGGGGAAACTAATTAAAGAATCATTGAAGAATTGGTGGTTAAGAATTGAATGCAACGGTCGCTGATGCTATTAACAGCAAATATGGAGTTCAATATTCAAAAGTGAACATCAAAAGAATATTTAAACTGCGTTAAACATGTCGTGACCACGGTAAAAAAATTAATCAATTCCTGTTTTTCATTGCAGTAACAACCAAAAAAATCAATGATGAAGCTGGTTCGGTCTATCCTTTTCATGGTCGTTGTGATGTTTAAATGCAGTCGACTGTCATCTGCGCCCGCTGACTCACAAGCTGAGACCAACAAGAACACCAGCGAAAATGAAATTGCTCTTAATCGAGCGGATTACAACGTCGCACGGCCGCCTAGCTTGAGCTACGTGTCCGATGTTGACGACCTAGGAAGCACAGGAGTTGTGTTTCAATTCCGAAGGAGTATCAAAAGCGATAACACGGAGATTGAGGCTCGACGTAGAAGTGCACTAGACAAGGGGTTTATGCGCTTTGGAAGGGCTGGCAATGTTCTGCGTTTCGGTCGATCGCCTGCCAGTGACGATGAAGACAATTACGAACTCAGCGATTTAATCCAATCGCGACCAAGGAAGAGCGACAAAAATGTATTGAGATTTGGTCGTGCTCGACCCGATAATTACATGCGGTTTGGACGAGACAATGTTGACGACTCGGCAATGGAAGAATACGACGACGTCAGCGAGGATGACGACTTAATTGATCGCCCATCTCTGCGGAGTTCCAGCAATAGCAAATACGACCAGCATGGCAACAAAATTCTTCGCTTCGGTCGATCGTCTTCAGAGTCGGGCAGCAATGAGAACTACGAACTTCCTCCGGAGCTTCAACAGAGTTCAGAAAGAGCCAACAGTCGCACCGGCAACAAGAAGTCGGAGGATCGCAACATCCTTCGCTTCGGCCGTGGCAACATGCTGCGCTTCGGGCGTGCAAATGTGATGCGTTTCGGGAAACGTGCGAACATGATGCGATTTGGTCGTGCGAACGGCAACGGTGCGTCAAGAAACTTATTTAGAAACCCGAACGGTGTGATGCAAAGCCGTCAGACGCGTGGCAATGACAGGAATCTTTTACGATTGGGGCGTGGTGGCAATAATCTTATTCGGTTTGGACGGAACGAGAAGAACTTGATGAGATTCGGGAAGCGAGGCGGCCCTCAGTCTTTGTCGACGAGTACGAAAATCTACTGCGAGGATGACGACTGTCTTCTCCAGGAAAACGAGAATCAAATAACAGAAGCTGAAAGCGGTAAAAGCGATCACTTGCAAGAGCTGTTTGGCAACGATCCTTCAAAGCAAACCTATGGCGAATATGTCATCGAGAAAAAGTAATCGGAGCTTTCGCAGCAATCGACTTATGGTGAACTCCTAATGATGAAAATGAGATTCTCGCCAGTTTCTTATTTGTTGCTCTTGTCAAGGAACTGACGAGAAAGAAATATTTTCAAAGGCTGGATCATAAGGAATTCATCACAGCATCAGAAACAATCCTAACGATGACGATAACCAATTCTTTTCGAACCTCTTCTTTAACAATCTTTGTCTGCGGACTTGTGACACAATCATGCATTGAATCCCATTCGAAAAGAAGTCTCTAGAATAGAAACTTTGTACAATTTTAGGTCAAGGCATTGAGATTACTAAGAACATTACTGCATAATAAATGTGTTAAAAAATTCATTCGTTGTATTAAATTTGTTTATTTTCCAGTCGAAACAAGAAGCAGAATGAGGCAGTTGAAAGATTTTCGCTTAATGTTTTCAGTCATAAGCTTGTGCGCTTTTAAATTTGACGTGAAAAGCTTTCGTTGTTGTTTTGCTGGAAAATTCATTTCAGCAAATTCGTGAATCTGTGAAACGGATTTTAGAAATTCAAATTTAGCATAATAATTTGAATCTGAAAATTCCGTTAAAATGTTTGGTAGTTAACAGCGACGTCTTCAGACAAATTGCGCAACTCAGACAAAGTTCGCATGTCTTTGTTAAATTTCAGCAGTTCGTTTAGCTTTCGTTCCACAATTTCAGTGGAAATCTTTTTGACTTATCAAGCGAATCGAGTTTTCAGTAGTTCAGAGTTCCATTCAACAGCGTTTTCGTTGAAGTGCAAAGTTCTATAAGGTGAAAAGTTTTCTACGTTGATATAAAAACATCATTTGTTCCACCTAGACCATCCCCTTTCACACTGCGGTGTTCTACACTCCATAAGCAAGCTTCCGATACCTTTGGGTTGAACATTTTGACCCTTTCATCAGAATTCATTTCAATAATTTTGATTTTATTGCCTCGTCAGATTGAATCAGACTCAGATTGTCAGAGCTCTCGAGGAACTTCATTAATTCGATACAAAATAGGATACAAATTAATTGCAGTCATAAATAACTATTTTCCACAATCCACTCATTCGCGTGCCTCGCATTTATAAGCGAAAGCTTTATTAATCAATGTTCAGTGATAATTGAAAATTGCACAAATTGTTGGCAAATTATGAGCGACAGTCGAAAGCAATAAAAAATTCCCTGGCGCTTCTCGATGGTAATGAATAAGCTGAAAAAGTTCAATTGTGCAATTGTCACGTTGCAATCGTTGACTGCTCAGTCAATTTAAAGTTCCGCTACTGCGGGATATGAAAAATTTATTAAGTCAATTAGGCGAAATTTCTCTGCTCATTTAATCGAAAATCGTTTGAGCAACCATCGAAGGAACTTACGATAAAAGGTTCGGTTTTTAGGATTGAAGAAGCCAGTAGCTCAAGTCGAGTTTTGGCAGTTGCTCGAAATCGGAGCATTCGATCAGAGGGTTGCTGTGAAATAAAGAAACGTCAGACTACCGTTTGACTTCAGTTATAAAATCTCACTCGTTGGACGGCACTTGGAAAATATTTCGCTGAACCTTTTTAAGTTTTGTGTTGTCGCAAATGAATCGAGCTGCTGAATACTTCTCCACTGTCTTGGAAATCTTCTCACCGTGGTTGGCGCTTCGACGAGTATAGAAATGTTTGTCTGATACTTTCGAACTGATCAGTTGATCACCTAATGAATCAAATTAAAGTATGAGACCTTCACAAATAAGGCACAAGGCTCACTTAAAATGCACGCGAAAGTCGGACCAAGCGTCCCGTTCTCCAATGGAGTTTCCGACAATCCACCGATGATGAGATCGATATCTTGCACCGAATCATAAATTGACTTCAGCTTGATGAGTTCGTCCGTCGAAATGATATTGCGTAAGTCATCCCACTGGGCGATTCGAATGTTGAGGCACTTTTTGATGTAATTTATATAAGGCTGGAGGCCGTGATCGCGAGTCCTTTGGATGTCTAGCGCCAACGAATCGCCACCGAAAATCTTGTTGTCGAACATTTTTGATCGGTAGAGTTGAAGCGACAGATCGTCTACGTAGCTGCTGTCCATAGCCATTGAGCGCTGTCTCAGAACAGCGTTCATCACCTGGTCAAGCAAGTTGTGCTTACCCAAATCGCGTGGCTTATAGAACGAGTCTTGAAGCTTGAGAATCTCCTTCCGTTTCGAGCTCGTGATGTCTGTGGCTTCGATGATGTTCTCAGAACTTCTCGATATCGATCGTGCGGGCTCGTCTTGATAACTCATCAGATCACCAGGCAGCATTGTGTTGTAAAAACGAATGGCAGCGGCTCCAAATTCATTGCTAACTTTATCAGATCTATATTGTTTGCCGTCTACGTTTCTGATGTCCATCGCCATGCGCTTTCCAAGAACAACGTTCGCCCAATCGTTGTAGATGAATTTCTGGTAGATCGCGGTGTTAATTCCTTTGGCGACTGTGAACAGTTGATTATCATCCCATCTCGGGTTCATTCGTCTCAGTTTTTGAGCAATTTGATTATGTGATCGAAGAAAAATTGTGTATATTGTCGTTACGAATGGATTAGCGTTGACACGCGAGTCTCCCGAATGGTAGCAAGTGCTGTTCTCGTTTTCTGCAAAACAAAGCTCATCGAAAGCCCTTGGAAGAATCGACGAATCGTCCGTGGAAGCCAAAAGAGAGCCTTGATGGAAGCTTCTTATTTTGTCTTGATCTTCGTCATCTGTTCCGTACAATTGTGACAAATCGAGCCGATTCGTTGCTTGGTTCAGCTGATTGATGGTGCCAAATTTGCACTCATTGATTCCTATGGCTGATCTCACGTAATTCAAGCATGTGACACGAAGTGGTCGAAAATGAGGATCGTCACTAGGAATCATAAGAGGTTGACAAGACTGATGAAGGTACCGAGGCTGAATCGGTACGGATTCTTGATCGCAGCATTCAATTGGAGCTCCGTTGACTTAAAACACAAACGTTAGAAAAGCTTTTAAGTGGAATTCTACAGCAATGCTCACCCATTGACCTGGTTACACTTCGGCTCAAATCATGCTCAATAAATTGAGTCCATTGCGCTACAGAAAGACTTAACTTGCGATCCAGTAATCCTTCATGAGTTGCCGGCTTTATTTTGTTTTCATTCCTCCGGTCAATATTTTCTAAGCCAGTTGTGAAGAGAATGTTCGAAATGACTCGAGGAAGAGGCAAATCTTTGCCCGATATTGCAACGCGAATCTGTAAAAATGTTTTCTAACTATTCAAGAACTGTCTGCTCAGCTTTTCCAATCTCACCTTGTCTAGTCCGTCTTTGTAGGTAGCAGGCAGAAGTCTCCTATACGTCTGACTGTACAAATTCATAGAAAGACACTTGGTGGACAAGATTGATGTCTCGGGCAGGGAATATCTCGACATGAACTTGACGCAATCCTTGTTCGAAATGCCCGACGACTTGCAATACATGTTCAGCAAATATGAAGAAGCTTTGAGAATATCTTGTGCGATGCGATCGATAGCCTTTGCCTCGTCGTCTGGCAACGATTCGATGAGCTGTGCATGCGAAATCGAGCCGTTCTTGATCTTCGCCTTCATGAATATTCTGTTTTCATGGCTAAGAAATACGAAAAAAAAATAATTAAAACATCAAATAATTAAAGACATCAAGCTTACAACTTCGATTTCTCGGTGGAATCTAAGGAAAAGTTCACAGCTTTGATGAGGTTCTCGTTACTAAAGCTGGCCATTAGGCTTATGATTTGATTGTAGTTTAGACTCAACTCGTCGATGTCTGGCAATTAAGAAAAATATAATAGCAAACTCTGATTAATTTCATGCCAATCAACCTACCAGCATCCAAAGCTGTGACCATGCTGCAAAGCAAAGCAGCAAAGGAACAAGCGATTAACACTTTCATTGTTCGGTCAGCTTATCACGATTGAAGAAACTAGAAACTGCAAAAACTGTTTAAGTGCGACTGGAATTTTAATTTGAAATCTCGGGCAGACTTTGTCAACAAGTTAATGGACGTCACGTTCGCTTTGAATCATCACCAGTGGATCGCGTGACGACGAGCTTAGACTTTTAATCCAGTTAAAGAGCATGCGAATGAAAAAATCGTTCTCTATTCATCAATCAATTGTCCAACTGCCGCTGGCGACAGCCAAATCTTCGGTGAAGCTACCTAATTATTGAAACTTATCGCGTGACTTTTGGGCGTATTATCGAACCACAATACAAAATATTCACGGAGTTTTCAACGCACTAAGCCAGCATTGCATGCTTGAAACTCATTTACATGCCCAGTCAAGTTGAAATTTAATCTTGAAGTTGGTTTTGCAGGTGAGTACACGCTGCGTAAGTCACGTAAATCTCTTTTGCTGTCGTCTCAAGCCAATCGATGAACTCGATAACCAGTTTTCACAAGAAGACTTCTACAATTTTGTAAACAAGTGATTCTATCTCATTGATTCGAGCGAATTTGTTGAAAATATTGTCGACTGCTCAAAGCGAAATTGCAGTTACGCGTCGATCAAACTTTTTCTCTTATCAGTCGTTTCTCAGACGTTCACAGTTCAACACTCGAAATGTCTATCAACGTAACTTTCTAACTTTAACCAGAACCATTCGTTTCTCACCGTTAATTTCTTTCTTGTTGATTTACTTTATAAATTTAAATCTACCTCGAAGCTTGGACTTCAATATTTTTATTTTCTTTCGACCAAGCGCGATCGCGTCGCAAACATGACTGACCGCTGATCGTTGATGAGAGCGGCGCCAAAGCGAGAGACTCACTCGAAACGATGACGTCTTGGAAATAATCTTCATTCTGTCAACAAAGCGTTTCTTGTTTACATTTTCGAGCGTGTATTGAATTATTTCTGGTTTGCATTGCAATGTTGCGATCATGCAAACGTTCCAGCAATTTGTTTTATTATTTAATCGCAACTGTGGACGTCATTCAGTAAAGACAAAGGAATGAAGAACTCTGATTGATATTCAAAGTGGGTTTCACTGTAGCATTCTTTGGCAACGATGAGAGCTTGACGTCTTACTTGAACGGTATGGACGAGTTTGACAATTAATAATTTAGAAGACAGCAGAAATGAAGGACTTATGCCTAGAACTCCAGTTGCCATTTCCAGTTCAAGAGCATAGAAATTTTATGCTCTAGAAATTGTTCTAAATCCATCATTCCAAAATCAATCAATGTTAAAGATTCCAACATTATCATGAGAGCTTGTTCATGTTTAAACATTTCCTCAGAATCTACTAGTGATGAAGCACAACAAGTCTCCAGAACAAGGTTAAGTAAAGCTTCCTCAATCCAATTATGCAGAATACATTTGTGGCAACATGTGCTTTGAGATCATTTTGTTAATATCATGTGATGTACTTAAGACGTGTGGTAAGCAGATTAGACGCTTATAAGTTATTACGAATGCTTAAATCGATTATTCTTAACACTGCAATGTCTCACATGAAGACCGAGATAATTTCTAAACACTTCAAGATTGTGTCGATTCACTTTGATAGAATGAAGTTAAAAGTACAAGATGATTACACGAAAATGTATGACACAAACAGCAACCATAGGAAGATTGACAATCATGAGATGATTCAATTTTCCCTTGCGCTCCTTTGAAGTTGTGTCATTGACGATATTGGCACAAATTGAAACTATTTATTTTTCAATATCTTCTCTCATCGTCCGAGACAATTTTTAATAAAAGAGATTAAACGGTGCGCTGAATCGTTCTTTTGAAATTAATCGACTGAGACGTCGTTGGGAATTTGAAGAATCTCATAACTCTGCCGTACTAGCTATTGCATCATCTATCAATTGATTTCCACTAGCTCAGCGAGGGAATGAAGGAGCAAATTAATATCATTGAAATGAGGATGAAAATTGGTGTAATTTCCATAGGACGCGTCATCTTTGATCGAACTCGTCATAGATCTATGAATGAACGCCAGTCGGAATATGCAAATTACAAAGCATAATAATCATGAAGCGTTAAATTGTGAACGATTCCGATTTCCTCTTCACGCCATCGCCAGCGACTTCCACATCGCAATCATTTCTCAGATTTTCATCTTCGATAAGCGGAAAGTTTATTATTTTTCTCTTCGGATGACAGCGATCCAAGCAAATCTTCTTTAAAGTGCTTTAAAGTAATTGTCTCCTTCTTCACCTAGAGCTCGAGCAAATCTCCTGGAACGTCTTTATGGGATAAGGTCGCCATTGTCTGCCAAGAAAGTGTCAACTCATTGTTCGAGTTATGTCTTTGTTTTCTGACTTCGGCGTCAATGCCTTCATTACATAAAATGTTCTCTCGCTTCAAGGCTTCTGAAAGACTTCTGGCCAAAGTTGAAAGAATCTCGGAAATGTGGTTTGAATGAAGAAGCTTTAAGAACCAAAAGCTTTTGTCTCACTTCGGGAAGCTATTCTAACAAATTGTTGAAATGATTTCAATGAAATCTTAAGTGTTTCGACTGCACACCCAGTCAGGTTAAATCGTTTTGTACGAGCAGCGTTACTTATAAACGAACATTCGATTAACTGTGGACGTTATTCCTGAAAAAACCAACCAGCTTCGTGTTGGTTTGAATTTTAGATTATGTAGCCTCCGCACTCTCGGTGATTGGCAAATATGGAAATTTATGACCGCTCTCATACGAGCTGCAGCAGCATTCGCTTAGACGACGATATGTGCATACATTGACTTTGCAATTTTCTAAGGAAAGGTTCCGTGTTGCAGCTCATAGCACCAATTTCCTCGAATGGATTGATGATGTTTTATCGCTTTCCGGGTTGAAAAATATTACTAATCCTTTCTTACGTTCGCAAGCGGAAAAGCGAACCGTTCATGTAAGTCATAGACGTACAAAGCGCAAGTAAAATTTGCAAGCGTGTCCATGCTCAGCTCGTCGAACGGCATTCGATTATTGAACGAGTAATTTTTTCTAGCCTTTGAAAAAGGTGCAAGCGAAAGCGAAACACGTCGAGCACCAACGCTTGCTGGAGTTTGCTACGAAATCAAATGAATTCACTTTCAGAGTCTCCGACTTTAGATTGTTCCGACAGATTCATTTAAAGCTCTCAGCATAGTGAACGTTGACTATCATTTTCGTCGAGCTTCTTGAGTTGCATAAAACATATTAAAACTGAGCGAAAGATTATCATTCGAGCATGAGAGACAGAGAAGGTCGCGTCACTAGATTTCTTTGTGAATAAGGAATTTTGATCACGTTCGATGCACGTTGCTTCAGCACTTTCTCATGTTACCAGCTTAGATCATCTGGCAGATTCAACAAACAACGAGCGAACATTTGTCCCTGCGAGGTGAAGGAAAAAGTTTTTCCAAGCAATTGCTGGATGCGCGATCGTCATAGAGCTTTCACCTCAATATTTACAGCGGAACAGCGTCGAGCTTCATGCGGAAAAACTAATAAAATGCACGTCGCTTGGGAAATAGACATCTAAAATATATGTAGGGGAAGAAGTTAATGGGAAGCCACGAGGACTGAATGAGAATGAGCGCGTCTTGTTTTCCCACGTCCTTTCAACCTGATTCGACGATGATACAGCGAACGAACGAATGTTAATGGAAATTGTTGTCGTCAGACGGTTGAGATGAGAAAGTGCATCGCAAATGCTGGATGAATGAGACGAAAGAATCTGTGTTAATTCTGCCATAATGTCCTCACGTAGCTAGCGTCGCATTGAGAGACATTTTGTAATTATTTCGAGCGTTGTTTTGTATCTCTTTCATCGTCCGACCCGTAAAAGAGTTTCGATTGCAATTTAACGTAAATCGTAGCGTCGCTCGACAAGGAAGCAACAAATGAGTTTAGTCAGTTAAAGTTGTGCTGAGTTCCCTGATGACAAAAAGAAGTTTGAGGTCGAGAGATAGAACGACGACACATTCGGAAATCCCATCGCTGAGTCACCTTGGCACAGTTCACACGAGAAAAGCTCTGAACTAAAAAGGTGCCAGCAACGTTCTGTCATTGATTTTATTATTCATTACGACTCTCAAACCACCAAGGCAGAATTTAACGATTTAACACTACACCCGAGAGTTGAAAACCTTTTTATATCTTTTACGAGAGGAACTCAAACAAAGGACGGTAGGCGGCTCACCTCGAGGCTGAAAGGGGATTTTAGGATGGGAATCGCATTTCGAATCATTAAATTTGTCGTTTGAACTCTCAGCGTAAGCAAACCGCCATTTGTCTTCTGGCTCCCGATCGACCAGAAAGATTAAAACATCAGATTAATCGAGGTCAACTGCGATTAAAGGGCGAACCGACAGCAGCAAAAAGTTTACAGCGCAAGCATCTTGATCTCTGGGACACCGCTGAGCGATAAAAATGAGCACCGAGATCAAATGGAGCGAGCGATACAACAATTTTATTCAATTATTCAGTTCCGGCCGCTGCCTTCGTGCATCCAATTCGCTGTTTTCCGAAAAGGAAGCGATTTCCATTCCAGAGCGCCGCTTTTACTTTAGGTCTCCGCTGACACAGTCATCATGAATCATGAATTTTCACGTGAACGGTAAGGTGGAGACAGTTTGAATTTAATGTCCATGAAAAGATGGAAAACTTTTAGTTAAAGAAGAGGAATTTTGTCTCTCGCTGTCAATTACCAATAAATTTTTCCAGTGGTAAATTTCAATTAAAATTTTTCCCTTTCTCTCTGCCAATGTCATTCGACATTGGGTTTTAATTAACCTTTTCCCTTTCTCTTGCGCTCGGAGAGAGTTCTTGGTGCCGCCGTTTGCTCCACATTAAATGGCTTGAGAAATAATGAAATTTATCTTGAGAAGGCTCCGGTGCCGTTTTCGCCCGCTCTAGCAGCTCTAATTTATCGCCCTGGTTTGTGTGAATCTTCTATTCCTTTGCCAAAACTTTGGGTTCCTCTAAAAAATGTCGCAACGATGCAAACCTGCTGGAGGAGTCAATTTGTTAGAAACTTAATTAGTGTGGAGGGGGCGGGCTCGGGAAGCTAAAATTTATGCGCGAAAGCTTTCTTCTTTGGAACGCTGACGATACAAACGAAAGTGCTTGGAGCTTTACAAACAGTGGCGTGAATTTTATCTCTTTTTTCTGAGGCAGGCATCGGAAGAAGAATGCGATTAAGGAAGTGCTCAGCAGCAGATAAAAAGCGATTCTCAATAGCAAAAGCTTCTCTGACATTCCTCGAACTGATAATAAATAAAAAGCCGTTAAAGTATTTAACCGCCCCATTGATTTATTTCTTCTTCCTGCTTGTTTATTGTGCCGTTCTTGAAGCCATTCAAACCAGAATGCCACAATCTGATGTTTGGTGGGAAGGAAGAATTTGGTATAGAAAGAGTACGAAGCTCATCTATAATTGACTTTATAGCGTTGAAATTGTGTTGCGGCGTAGAATTTGATTTATGGAGCTCGGTGCTCGTTGGTGCGAGATAATTAAGTTACTTCTAGAACAAGTTTTAGATTGTGATTGAAAGTTATTTTCGGTTTTCGTAGAAATTTCTAATTGGCACAGTTGGGAGTTTGAGAGCTTGAAAGCGATTCAACGAGATTTAAATTGATTTCAATGGACTTTGAAAAGTTATAGTAACGTGCAGCTAAATTTATATAGAAGCAAACTGTTGAAATTTCCTCCAAAACAAAGAGCGTTTGAAGTCTGGGAAAAGTTTTGCTCGATTGAACATATTTTAGTTCTGAGTACATAGTTCACCGATGTAGTCGAGGGCTCCACTAAATACGATTCAACGTTCACTCGCCACTAATGGCTATCGCAGATTCAGGTTAATTGAAAAACAAGGAAACATTTGTATGTAGATTTGAGTGCGGTTCGAAGCTTAGTAGATCGAAAAATGAGAAACACATTTGATTTATGCAACTGCTCCGAGCTCTGGAGGATTCATATGCATCCGAACGAAAAGCTTTTTTCTCGCTTTTGTTTCTCGGATCTTACCTGTGCAAATTGATGAGCGCTGAAACTACAGGCGAACGCGCTCGCGATGGCATAGCAAATATTGCGTTTATTAATCACGGTGAGAAATCATGCGGCTTGTGTCGCTCCTGCAAGTGGAGATTTTGCTTTATCTTCTACCGTGTTGTGCGCCCGAATTGAGACGCGAAAATAATAATTTGTTGTGTTCGTTTTTTCCTGTCAAGCCATTCAAAAAACATTTGCAAACGCGCTGTGTGAATTTTCATCCCTTGCAGCGATTTTTGCAATCACACGGAAACTTCATTTCAGTCCCCTGCGTCCTGTGATTGTGGCACATGCACGAGAGTGAGAAAAAAAGTTTTTATTTCATAAAAACGTGTTTTGTTTTGACGCTGTCTGGCACTATTAAAACAGCAACGGTTTCACGTTTATGTGTTGAGCTTTTCGTGTCGCATACAGTGTTTGACCAAACGAGACATTCGTCATAAACTTTTAAGCCTAGTTAGCTGTCATCATTCGTGGACAGTGCCTGCAA
Source organism: Smittia sp. YW1114-2 (assembly GCA_033064975.1). NCBI lineage: Eukaryota > Metazoa > Arthropoda > Insecta > Diptera > Chironomidae > Smittia > Smittia sp. YW1114-2. Next base: position 9,383,747 of record CP093834.1, on the reverse strand, counting down.
ACGTTTAGCGTCATTCAACCATGGGAAAGCGCGCCAATCTGTCATAACTCTTTCACTGCCACACTGAAACAAAGGTTGACGGTTTGTGGACAAGCACGACACGTCAAATCTGATGAATTTCACAAACCGCATTCATGTCACACTTCATTCATGTACTGGTTTAGCTGAAAAATTTATGCGATGTCGATTAAACTTCCGAGGAATGAGAAACAAGAATAAGTGCTTAGGGTGACGAATGAATTTTTAATTGATTGCAGGTCGAGAGAAATCCAACGAAACGAGAGTCAATCTTCAAAGCTCCAGTTCAATATTCGATGCAACACCGAACATCTATTCAATGACACGTAAACAACATGACAAATAACACATTTCCTCGATGGATGAATATGTAACGTGCAAATCACTTCGCTCACATTCACATAAATGATTAAGCAGACAAGATAGATATTCAATTCAACAAGCAAACAGAATTTCTGTCAACAGTCGGGAGTTTGAGTTGTACAAAAGGTGAATGAATGAGGGCAGAAGGAAGGAGACACGACACGAGCAAGAGACATATTTAAATTCCGATTCCCGTATCAGAAGTTCTCATTCTCCCGCAGTTAGAAATCGAAGTCAACAATTCAATTTGTGCTTCAAAAGAAATTCGTATTCGATTTAAGGAGAAAAAGTTTCATCGTTATTTTTTTTGTGTTCCTTTGGCTTGTTCGAATTTCCTTCGAGCATTTCGGGATTCGACCTTTGCGTTCTCGGAAGGAAAATCAGCTGAAGAAATCGGTCTGAGTCAGATTTGTGTGTACGCCCGGTCGAACAAAGTTCAAGTCCCTGAAGTGAAACCCAGTCTACGTCCTTGTCAACATCATAGCTGGCTGCATTCAACCCTTGACAATTTAAAACTAAGTGAGAACGAAACAATAAAACGAAAGTCTCACGAATCCAGAAAATAAAGTACAAACAACAAGTCCAATAAAACGCCAGTTGGTGGAGAGTTTCGTTGGAATGTTTTCTGAATTGGTCGTCGAGATAAGGTTTCATCTCGTTCGTAATTTGTCGTTGGAAAATTGGCTATTCCTCTTTTGTAACGCACTCTTGATTAAGTGAAATGGCAGAGCTGAAGTTGCTGCCCGCTTTGCTCTTCTCTGCCGTGAAATATTGCCGATGTTGTTGTTTGTTTGCTTCTCAAGAGCGAGGAAAATCTGCAAACATTGACAGGCAAAGCTTTTGCACTCAGAAGTAAAACGCTGGATGAGCTTTTGCACACACCGACTCGACATTCTCAAGATGCTCCCAAACAATTTTCAGAATGATTTATCGTCTTGGAGGCAAAAGCGACGTCCCAAACAATTGTCGCTACAGAAACCGACTCGTATCATCGGATTACCTTCGAGCGGTGGAACAAGTCGAGGAAAATTCGCGTCTCGACTTCCATTGATTCGACTTTTTCTTCTTATCCGACGTCTGTTGTTAGCAAATGTTCAACAACAGTTCGCGCGACGAAAGTTAAGCTAACGAATGAATATCTTATTGATTGCTTGAGGGCGACTGAAAGTGTAAGATTAAGTTTTCTCGTGAGTGAAGTGACTTGTTTAGTAACGGCTTGAAGTTATTTCAAAGATGTTAGGAGTTTATTAGGTTTGACAGACATCAGCAACTAAACAAATGATAACAATCCAATGACCTGCGGGTAAACTCGGGAGTTCAAGGACTTTTTCGATGACCTTCGAGTACTATCCCGAGTTACACAGCCAAAGATTTTTCGACTTCATCGTAAATTCCCAAAAAATTTAATTAAACTGACTTCGTCACGACTAGAATTTCCATCGTCGGATGATTCTTTCGTCACATTTTTCCTTTCATCCGATTCAGTCAATTGAAGGAGACAAATTGCGGTTGAAAAGGGGCTTGTTTATTCCGTGCTAATTTTACGCCTTGTGCTTTTGCCGGGATGCGAGATAAAGTGCGTCGTGGGGTATTGAGAAATGCGTCAAATTCAGCGGATTATTTTTCATTTTTCATCGCGACTAACGGGGGAGCGAGTTGTTGATGTTTCCTCAGCAGCAAAGTTCCCAAGATTTACATCGTTTATAAAAGCTTGTGACAAGTTTGCCGTAAACAGAGGATTTCTGCTGTTAAATGATCTCTCAAATTGCCTTTTTCCCGAAGGAGAGAAGGGACTAGAAGGGAATCGCTCGGAAAAGTTCCATTAATTCTGCCTGGTATTGTCCGCACGATAAACCGAGGGACGGAAATTTAAATGATTGCCATCGACCACGAATGCTGCCTGAAAAATAAAACTCATTTCTGTTTGTTTTCGAGACGGCTTGAAATTGATACAAATTTCCCGCTTCGCACCTTCCCACCTCCTCTGCCACCACGACAATCAAGTGACGCTCATTGCAGCTCTCGATGTTATTTCCGCCCTCGGCTGAGAGAAGAATTTTATTTATCGCCACAGAAAAGTTTTTCTTTTCAAGCCAAAGAACACAATGAAATATCATGACAGAATCATAAACGATTTGTGGAGGGCGTGAGGATGGGCTCGACAATGTTTCTCGTTGAAACACGAATCTCACTCAATGAAAGTTTGTCAGTTTCCTGCCTGCTCTGCTTTTTTTATACATTTTAATAGAGATGTGAAAAGAAGATAAAGAGCTCAAGCTCGCTCATTGACAATTTTCACATTAGGAAAGTTTGCGATTAAATAAATCTAGATGCTTGGGGATTTATTCCAGAGAACTTTGCAACTAGAAGCGAAAGAAATCTTTCTACTCAGTGAACTCAATCGTAATGCTCCTCGGATTTTATAGCAGAGCTCAATACTATCGCGGATATCAAACGTGAGCCGTAAAGCAGCTGCTCTGAAGCTTCTAATCAATAAGAAACGCGTAAGTAAAAACGATAAATAAAAGCTGCCGAACGTCAGTCGACGTCTGGTTTTCGAAAAATTCACAACAAAATAATGAAACTGCTCGTTGCCATCGCGCTGTTCTGCTTCGTGCGATCATCTGTAGGATTTTTCGGGCTCACGAAAAAATTTAACACGCACGAAGAGCCTCTGATTCCACACACGAACCGATTCTTCCATTTCTGGAGATCAAGAGCGGCTGAAGAGAAATGGATCGAGCAGCGACTGGACCATTTTGATCCACAAAACAACCGACGTTGGCAGATGCGCTACTTGGAAAACGATGAAAGTTTTCAACCAGGCGGCCCAATCTTTATTTATGTAAGTAAATCACAATAAATAGTCAATTATTATCAGTTAAACCTTCAGGTTGGTGGAGAATGGTCGATCTCTGGTGGATCCATTTCTACAGGCACTCACATCTACGATATGACTAGAGAACTCAACGGAACTCTATTCTACACCGAGCATCGTTACTATGGAAGAAGTCATCCAACAAACAACACGTCGACCGAGAACCTCCGTTTCCTTAGTGTTGATCAGGCTTTAGCTGACTTGGCAGTTTTCATCGGTTACATCAAAGCATTGCCTAAGTATGAAAACTCTGGCGGTGTTATCTTGGTCGGCGGAAGCTATAGCGGTAAGCTTCATTTGATAAGTCGTAATCTTATCACGCTTCCAGTACTTCAACATTTTGTTTTGATTTTGCAGCTACAATGGTCGCGTGGATGAGAAAGAAATATCCACACCTGGTGAGCGGTGCTTGGGCTTCAAGCGCTCCACTGCACGCTCAAGTGGACTTTGCTGAGTACAAAGATGTCATGACAAATGCCATCAGAAGAGTCGGTGGAAATGAATGTTCGGACACGTTTGAGAACGCGTTCCGTAGAATGGAGGAGCTTGTTGCAGCTCAAGACGTTGCAGCTCTTCAAGTTGCTTTCAACTTATGTTCGCCGTTAGATTTGTCATCGATGGATGTGCCACATTTCTTCTACGAATTGTCAGACATGGTTGCCGGTCTCGTGCAAAGCCATCGTGCGGGTAGAATTGAAGGAGGTTGCTCATACATGCAGACACAAAAATCCGTTAACGGCAAGGACGATATGAACGCATTCGCTGCGTGGGTCAACCGAAATTCGAATGATTGCTTGGACTTGAGCTATGCAAACAATGTGCAGAAATATAGAAACACCGACTGGAACTCTGTAGCCAACCAGCAAATGCGTCAATGGGTCTATCAAACCTGCACCGAGTTCGCCTGGTTTCAAACGTCGTCGTCAGAGAATCAAATTTTCGGATCATCTTATCCGTGAGTTATTAGCTCCTTCTAATATGTAGTTCGATTGATGATGTTTGTTTCATTATAAGGTTGGAGTACTTCGAAGCATTGTGCAAAGATCTTTACGATTTCTCGTGAGTCTTCTCGCTTGACCGTTTTAAATATTTAAAATAAATTTTTTATTTTTCTAGCTTCGATTTAGCAAAAATCGAGCGAAATGTCGAGAGAACGAACACACGTTTTGGTGGATTTGATCTGGAAGTGACCAATGTATACTTCACACACGGCGATCTCGATCCTTGGCATCCAATGGGAATCTTGGAGGACTTGAACGATGAGTCTCCAGTCACGATCATTCCATTAAGTGCACATGTGTCGGACTTGGGGCAAATATCAGCCAACGACTCCGATGAGATGAGAGCGTCAAAACAAAGAATCAGGGAACTTGTTCACATCTGGCTTGGAGTCAACAATTCAATTCAAAAATAGAAGCGGGAATTCTAGTTTCATTGTATCGTTGATCGAGAAAAGAAACTGCAAAGTATTTAATTTTTCTTCAAATAATTTTCATTGGCATTTGTGCTGCTTTTGAATTCTTTCCGCCTCCAGTCTCCAGAGCTAACATATTTTGGAAAATAAAACTTTTTCCTTTTGTCGAATGCTCTTCTTTTAAAACAGGATAAACTTTAAGCGATAAAGTGATAAGTAGAGTTCTAGAAATTTTGTTGAGACGGCAAGGAATTTGGCAGACGTCAACTGATAACGCTTAGCATCCAAACTAGATATTTAAGTTTCACTTAAACTGACGGAGAAGTTTAAACTCTACTTCAAAGACATTGCTACTGTCTCAGCGATAACATTTCGACTTCGTTTTGTATCATCTGCCTGACTCTTCGACATTTATTTAGCAATCTGTGCGACCGATTTTGCAGCATTTATCGATAAAAGCAGCCTTATGTTTGCTCTTTGTCGACAGAAACCAGCAAGCAGCATTGCACAACATCAATAATTGATTGGTTTCCTATAAAGCGGATGGCAAAGAGAAACAACAAATTATTTTTCATATTTCCCTCTTCCCCGGCAATACATTTTGTGTTATGTGCAGAGAGCGGACAATTTATGCTGCCAAATACTGACTGCCCCCCTTCATCTAAACATGTTTCCTAGCTTTTCTATTTGAACACTCTCCAAAAGCCACTTTGCAAATGTTTTTATTGTTCAAACGTGACTTTAATCAGTCGAAACATATTAAACAATGCTTCTGTATTCTTGCGAGCACTTGAGAAATGTTTTTATCGATTATTGAGAGGAATGAACAGTTTCGAGTGGTGCGTATGGTGCTCAAAGCCATCAACCAATTGAATGGCCGAGTGAACTTTAAATCAATGCAGTAGGATTTTATCTTGTGATCAAAATTGAAGAACGAGGATTAAGTGTATTGTTGAAAGCTCTTAAAAGCCTTTTGATAAAAAATTTAAAGGTAATCGGATGAGATTTTAAATTTTATTTTTCCTTTTCAAAGCTTGCAAGTTACATGTCTGTATTTTGTAGAAAAAACATATACCAAACTTGTCACTTGATAATGAGATATGATTCTCATTATTGATAGTTTGTGTCTCAAGGCTAATAAAAGCGAGAGCTTTCAACAAACTAATTCGAGTTTGCTTAATGTGTCGTCTTCACATCGTTTTGCAATCTGCTCCAGTGTTATTTGAGAGAAGAGCTCTTCACAAGTGTAATGAAGAATCCATTTTCCACTCGCACCATTTCAATAACAAACTGCCATAAAAATCATGAGCTCTACGCTTTCAGTGTCGAGATGGAGCGAACTAACTGATAATAAAATGGAACCGGTGAAGCACTTAAAAGATCAATGACAGCAGAGAGGAAGATTCGAGGAATGACGATAAAAAATCGTCAGCGACATGCATGGCAATTTCATTATTTCATCCCATCTCCCGCCTGATAAATAAATGAAACAATTTGCCGTTTTGTTATTTTAAAACAAAAAGCTTTATATGAAGAGCCCGAGTGAGTGTAGACATCGGAGGCATGATCGAATGAAAAAGCTCATGAATAAATTGTAACTGGAAAATCGCTCCATGTTAAAAGCCATTGAAGCGTTTTATTTTTACTTGCTGAAAGATTATAAAGGGCGCTGAAGTTTATCGACGCTGCGAAGCGATCATGGATGGGAAATTCCATCAAGATTACGCTAATTCTGCATCAAAATTTAAATGCTTGCTGTTTTTTTGCAACTTGGCGGTTCAGTTGATCGCATCGGAATTGCATAATTAATTAATTCGATTGCAAAATGAGTATTTATTGGATAAACATGAGAGAGCAGCTCACGTCGACCACACGAACAAGCGATGGTCTTTGTTCGTTCACCAACCCGCGGGTAGAATAGTTTGCAGTGTTTCTGCATTATCAGGTTTTCCGGAGCAACGATTCGATCCGCCATATAAAAATATTTTAATACATAAATTCGTTGGTAGACAGAGTGTCTCGAATTTGTGCGAGTGACAATGAACGAGCTTTGAACGAATCCTCTCGTTGAGCAGGAAAAAACTCGAGGAAATTTTCAATTAAAATTCTGGCACGAGCTTTTTCGCGTTTTGTCTGCTGGCTGCTGTAATTCCAATAATTGAATTAAATGTTTGCTTATGATAAGCAAGTCGGAACAGCGCTTTCGAGAGCTCGTTCATAATTCAGCTCACTTTCATCAACTGAGCGGCGATGAAACTTTACAGCTTGGAGCGAGTAATAATGCATTTTTAATGATAGCATCATGTTGAAGTGTTAATGGAAGCTTTTAGTATACGCTCGTAAGGTTTACAAATTTCAGGGAAGCCGATTGAATCATTCATTTTATGTTGAAGCTTATTTGAAGGCAGAACAGATTTGATTTCAATAGAAATGGAATCAAAGAATTATAATTCATGTTGACATTCTGTGGTTGCTATGTGACGCTAACTTAGTTGATAACTAATGTCATAAGTCGTCAATCAGCACAACGATGTCATAGAAAGCAATAGAATTTCTATTTGAGATGGATTTTCAGACAATTTGATTAATTAAATTGTCGAACTCATCAAAGTTATCATCAAAATAATTTCTCAAATAATTCAGACGAAATCGTAATAATGTTTCACTCTTGTCCGAACATTAAATGGTTCGTTATCACCATCACAACTATTTGTTGTCTTCACTCGCCATAATCTCGATTTATTAACAGTTCGATCACAAGCTCTCTGGGACTTTTACAATTTATCAAACAGCATGGAAAATAAACTCTCCGCTCTGGCTGTGAATTTATCGGCGTCTGTTTATTATTTTTTCGGCGTGTTGTTGGCTGGGAAGTTTTATTGCGTCATCAAATAATCTCTTTTAACAGCCATAAATGCATTTTCACGTTATAAAAATATTGTTAATAAAATTCGAAAATTCATTTAAATAATTCCGCGCGCTGCTGTTGTTGCAACACGGTGAGATTTCGCGAATGGATTTTCGTTGAGCATGATTCAGCATCCAGTAATAAAGCTGTTGTGATTCGAACATATCGACTGGTTTGAATTTTTTCATCCTCACAGAACATGCAAATTTAGCAGGAACAATTTTCCAACTCGCTGCGAAAAAGCTGTTGCGATGTTATTGAAGCGCAAAGAAGCGGCAAGTTTCATCCGATTGCTTTCTACAGAATTATTCATTAAGTCACTGAATGAAACCCTCATCGAAGTTCCATTGATTTTTCATGAGACTTTCAGAAAAGCGTGAAAATTAATACGCAATTGGATTATTTTTTCTACGGCGAATTCGGAATTTATCTGGCAAACCAATTTATCAGCACTCCGTGATATTTAAATTTATCGCAGGCGACAGCGTTGGAGTAACCAAAGTCAGTTCCGAATGATTAATGCGTTAGGTCATCTGGAGGTGCAAAGTTTGAGAAGGTGTTTCGTCAAATATTCAGCAAGCCACCATGTGGAGCTTAGATATATTCCAGTAGCTAAGTGAGCTTAGAGACAAAAAAGCAAGCGACGTTTACTCCCTCAAAGTCATATATAATGATTGTAACGATAAGCAAATTTTGGTTGAATCTGTTTCGACCAGAACAGACTGCTTATTTAAATATCAAATTTTAGTATTTGAAACAGGTTTTGCTTCGAAAGCCGCGACTTATGTAAATTTGGATTCGTAATTTTTAAACATTTTCGTTAGTTGTTGCTATGGGCCGTTGTGGAAGAACGCCAATTAGAACAAAAGATGTTAAAGGACTTTTAAACATGTTGAAGACAAAGAACTGACTGCTTGCTTAGGGCTGCACTCCTTGTTTTTCTGACATCATTGAGCTAATGAGTGTGTATCGTATTTACGCTTGACAGTTTTCAATGAAGCTAAATTCAGACCAGAAGTTTTTTTGTTTGCCTCGGGCTATTGAGCTTTGAATTGATGCACAGTCAACAAACTGGACGCTTGTGACGGCTGGAGTTCTGAAGTTGTTGGGCCGGGGGCTGGACTCGTTTAAAGATTTTACTGGCTGACAGTCGCCATTTGACGAAGGTCGAGAATTTTGGTTTTTCAATCTGAAACAATTTGTTTTCAACAAAGTGAAACGTTTTCTATTGTCCCGTTTATCCAGAGGATATTCAGACTCAGGAAAATATTTGTAAAATTCCATTGCAATTCTAAGCTCGAAAGTTTTCTCATTTCTTCCAATTTAAATTTATTCAACTTCTCTCGGTTGAGCGCAAAGTTTTGTTTTGTTACGTCGTCTGACTGCACTCCAAACGATGCGAAAGTTTTCTCAGTTCGAATAATAGTTGAAGTAACAAGAGTCGGATTTAAATTTATGTAACAGCTTCAAACTTTTGCAAACTAATTTCAATCCACCTTAATTATCCAAATAAACACGCCGGCGCGTTTGAGAAGGGCTGCGGATATCGAAACAGTTTTTGTTTTACAACCTTCGTTAATCTTTTATTAAAACATTTCAGTTTGTTAAAAGTGAATTTGTGATAGTAAAAAATACCTTTGCACTTGTATCAAATCTCATTATGTGAAAGTTTCATTAGCTGTGCCAGATAGTCAGGGAGTCAGTGCAACACGCTGCAATCTACTGAGAGTAATTATATGTTCAGGTTTCATAAAACTAATTAAACTTTTTCTCCAGTAGAATCACTCATGCCTTGTATTCGAGTCTCAAATCTCCCAACCGCCAAACGCAGCTTCCAATTCTCTGGCGATTGCGAAGCAATTCCGGTCCTGATATGGTGCTGCTATAACCTATGCAACAGGCAAAAAGCAAACTAATTAAAATTCATTTTACATGAATAACAAAAGCTTGTCGACTAGACGTCATTGACACGCGAATTGTTCCTCAAACGATGCAAAACGCTCTCATAAATATTTACCTGAAAACCGATCGGCAGTCCATTTTCATCCTTTCCCATCTGAAACACAAATATGTTGGTGATTGAGATTGATGTGAATCGCAACTTGCAAATGAAACTTACAGGCACGTGTGTTGATGGAAATCCCATCAAGTTAAAGAACATTGTATACATCACGCCACTCATTTTAGTTGGCGACTCCGTATGACGCATAGCGGGGGAAGGGAATGTTGGATAAAATAAAACGCCGTCGTGGCTGAGCTTTTCAAGGATTCTCTGCCTCAGTTCAACGCCTTTTTGAATGTAAACTTTTCGTTTAGAGGGAGGAATCAATCCGCCGGTGGCGTGTAGTGCAAAGAAGAAGAGAGCGTAGAATGTGTACTCTGAGCGACCGATTATTGATTTGGCCAGCTCTCCCCATAAGTCCTTTGGTTTCTGTTGAGGATCGGAAATACAGCACGGCAAACACTTGAAGCGTCATTCTACTTACGCTCGTTTTCGAGTTGGACAGGAGATCCGGAATGTCTTCCATCGCAAAAAACGTTGAAACCGAGATCTCTAAGGTTTCCCTCATGTCGCCAAAGTCCGGTTGTTCGCAATGAAGTCCGTTTGATTTGAAGTGAGACACCGCTTCGAGCATTCTCTTTTGTATGCGATGCTCGACATTCCACAAGCTCAACGAGAAGCCGGCAGATGTGAGGTAGTAAATTTTGATATCCTTTGTATGGAGAGGTTGGTCAAGTTGAAGCATCGGGCGGCATTTTTCATCCACCAGCAAATGGGTTAGTGTTGGCAGATCCTTTGCATAACGGCACATAGGGCCAATGGTGAGATATTGGTTGAAATTCTTGTCGGTAGAAGAAGGAAAGTGCCCATCTAGGCTAACGATGCCTGCCGTCGGCTTGTGGCCGAAAATTCCATTAAACATGCCAGGGACTCGGATTGATCCCGCAATGTCTGATCCAATCCCAAACACTGTGCATGCCGCTCCATTCAGAGCTCCTTCACCACCAGAAGAGCCACCCGGTGTTCTGCTCGTATCGTGAGGATTCAAAGCTCTGCCATTGACGTGGGTGGAACACTCCCAGCTAAGACAATATTCGGGCGTGCTCGACACGAGTAGTGGAATAGCACCAGCAGCTTTAAGCCTCGCAACGACGCTCGCATCTTCGACTGCTTTCATCCCTACTCGTGGTAATGAACCACCGACGTGTGACATGCCCTTGACAGCAATGCTTTCCTTGACTGTAAAAGGCACTCCAAGCAGCGGGTAATTTGTGATCACATAAATCGGCGATGTGTCTGCAACGATCTTGTCCGCTCTTCTCGAGTCGTTAATCGCTTCTTCAAAACGCTCTTCAACAACAGCATTTAATAAAGGGCCGACTACACGTAGACGCTTAATGTACTCCCGCACGACCTCTTCAGACGAAAGCTGCAATGAAAACAAACAGACTCAGTCTCGACAACCCACGCAAGCCTCGGCAGTTTAATCGCTGTGCAGTTGAATGAACGACTTCAGTTCTAAGCCCTACCTAGATCCCCGAGATTTGATTAAGTAATTTATGTGCTAATAGGAAAATTATTGTTCTTTTCATTGTTTTCCTTCGTTGGGCGCTGACGAGTCGAGAAGTTTAAAGTGCTAAATTGTCAGCAAATAGCTCAGCAGAGTGTGGCAATCGAGATAATGCGGATCTCAGATAAAATTAATTGGCTTTTCAGCTGAGTTAACACTTTCAAATGTAAACTTTCCTAATGAAATTGTTTGAAGAGGGAGCGAGGTGAGCTACGTGCTTGATTATTCGGAGATGCTCGTTCTAACGTCTTAACAAACGTGCACAACAAATTTCGAACGAAACTAAACATTTGCCAGACCGTTGATCCATGAGGTTCAGAATTGTTTGACTGAGACGTGTGCCTTTCAGTGTACTTCTCATACCGTTAACCTTTTGTATTAAAAACGAACTAATCTTCAGTAATTTACCAACTGCAAACAACACGAAACTTTTTTTCTGATTGACAAACTTGTTTGATGAATATTTTGACTCCGCCACGAGAGGCAAAAAATTTTAGCTGCAGCGAAACGAAGAAAAAATGATTCGTCTTTGGATGCGGTCAAGGTTGAGCCAATGAACGAGCATATTTCTCGCGAATTTCAGTGTAGACGTTTGCTTCCTCTACACTGTCTTGTCTGCTGCTTTCACTCGCAAGGAGAATCTGTTTCGTTATCAGTGATCCGGCGTTATTGCCTTTTAGAACCATTCTAAGGAATGAAAGTAATTAAGACGTCGTTCCCTACTCAACTGTACTTGTAATTAATAATGCAAATTAATTCGCGTTTTTTCGTACCGATTCATTTTCGTCGCGGTTCGGTCCGGTCATTACACTTCCGTTACAAGCGTGTCGAGTGTCTCTGCACAAACTTGAGCCGTTAAAGATAATGAGCAGTTGGAGAAAAAAACTTGCTCAAGAAAACGCGAATGAAGATAAAATCTTTCAAGGTCGTCGCGATGTCTTTTTCATAGCAATTTTATATTCGCGAGCCTATCGTGTTGCATGAAAAATTGATTATAGCTGACAGCAGAGAACGAACACTAGAACTTTGAAACTCGGTTGTAAGGCTTGGCGGTAGACCGATGAGGCACGACGGAGCTGCGATTTAGCATATGATCTTAAGCCGGTATCTCGCGATTGCCCGCTACATTCATCAATCAATACTCAACACAGCAAACTCACTTCTTTGTTTCGGATCTTCTCAGCCAAGTCCACTGCGCAAATCTCCAAGATGGGATTGTCGATCTTCGGTAAGCTTTCCTTACTTTTATATCCGCCAAAGATTAGTATCAGAAACGGAGTCATGAGGTAGTTCAGAATTTTATTCAGAAAGCCATAGAGCCGCAGGAAAATCTCCATGGCGACGCGGTTTTTATATCAAAATCGCGAAAGAACAAACTTTTCTAATGATAAAAGTTGGAAAACCCGGAAAATCGCACACAGAAACTTTTTTCACGCCAGCATACGTTGAGCGCCCCAGTTCTCCGCGAGGTTTTGCAATTTGTTTCTCCTAGTTTCTGTTATCTTTAGGGATTATGAACAGCTTAAGGAGCGCTTTTCCCACTCGCTCTGGTTCAAACTAATTTCCTCGCTACAGTTTTTCTTCATTAATTCACAATTCACAATCGACTTTTTTAAATTTATTCGAGAGCTGAAGCTTCCGTGGCGTCTGCCCTCGCGGCTGATTAGTTGACTCAATTAAATTCAATTGAAGCGACTCGAGGCGATCCGCATTCGATGAGAACTAACGATCGACTGAATTCGCTTAGTAGCGAGCGTAAAGTTTTTTCCTTTCGACGATCGCTTGAATTCGAGTTTCTTCTTGCGGATGCTCAGATATTCTTAACGTGTCAAGATGCCCCGAAAACGATCAACGAAAAGATGATTTTCAAATTTGCGATGTCCGATCGATAATTGGTTTCGCTTTTTTTGCACGCGGCCCAAGATCAAAGTCTTTCAATTAAAATTGACCTTAACATCTTATCGTTCCTCAAAGAGACTTCTCCAGCGAACCTTGACACCACTGCATTGAACCTTCCTCAATCAATTTCGTTACTGCCGAGACGCGGCCAGATAAGAGTCGAATCAAATTTGCTATTATCATCTCTTCAACTTCACTTCAAGCTGTTCCCAGGGCCATTTAGCGGGAGTGTTATCATTTTGTCTGCGGGCCAATTTATGTTTTCATTCCGTTACATTTGACGACCGAAACGGATCTTGGTCTACAGTGCACGTGATTAATTAAAATCTGAGAATACTGAAGAGCCTTGATTGCCGTTTCGTGATCTTGAAATTATTATGAAAGCGAAAACATTTCTGCTCGATTTATAGCCATAAAAATTAGCACTTGGGGAACTGATCGATTTTTGAGAGCCTTTGGCACATTGTCTGAGACTTAGTAGTTTCTGTCAAGTGACCGTTCATTACTCGTACTTGTTCGACTGACTTCATCATGTTTGACCATTGACTCCAATAAAACATCGCTTGAAACAAGTTTTGTTTGCATGTAGGCGCAGATAAGTTCCCTGTACTTATGTCGCTACTTACTTATTTGCTTCGCTTACTAATACTCCGACGAGCTTCCAGTATCTCGTGTCGAGAAGTGACCATACTCAACAATATTTGCTTTAATCTGTTGATGTAGAAAATGTGAAGAGGCGACGTAGGAAACTGCGGCGCGTGAATACTTGAACAATACTCATGGGATAAGTCTCAACTTGAAATTAAAACATTGCCGATTGAAAACTATTATTGACATTAAGCTTACCAAAAGGTGGAACTCATTAAAACTGAGTCGAATAATGCAAACGCACATTTCGGTACAGAGGAAATAATTCCAAGGTCATTCAATTGAAAGCTAAGCGATTAATTTGAGCATTGAAACAATGCTAGCGAATATAAAGCGAGCAATGACCCGTTTCTAAGCCAGTTACGCTCAGATTTGATCCGTTAGTTTGCTGAATTCGAGCATTGTGCTTTAATGTTAAATTTTCCCTCGATAGCATAACGATAAAACTTGGATTAATCCCTCACTCTGGGAATCTAAAGAGCCACTCGTGGATAGAACTGAACGGGAAATTGAGTTACACATTCAATGAAACAAACCACCGCTGAGTAGCTGAATTAAATGAACTTATATCTCTCGTTTTGCAGAGGGATCAAAGCGAGATTACATGGTAACTAAATTTCCAAAACAGATTACAAAGTGTTTCAAAATCGAGGCGCCGCCGTTAACGTAGTCCGTGCAATGGACTATTGAGAGGCGGTGAATTTGAAACGTGAATGCTTTTACGAGAACTTCATAATAATTCATTTCTCGGTTAGTTGTTGTATCTCTCAAGTTAACGTACTTGGACGACAGAAATTTGCTTTGAAGTAGATTCAGAGTAAACGACTCAACGAATCGGAATTTCTGAAAACAATATTCAGAACTATTGGCTTTTGAGTAAATAGCTTACGGTCAAAGATTCATCGATTCGAACATTGATGACATAATTATCAAATGTTCGGACTCCTTATGTGCCTTTGATTTTAAAGATTTTGAAGCAGCGATTTTGGTATGAAGGCAATAATGAACTGCAACATGCTCGTTGTTTGTTGACAAAATTGTTTTATCAGATATCCCTAGAAGAAATCAAAATTGATATCTAGGAACCACGAATCTCAATTTGAAATATGAAATCCAGGAAACGCACCAATAGATATCAAAGTACTGCAAGCATTCTCAGAATGGAAATATGAAATCGTATGAATTGGATATCCGCATTAAGCTCTAAGGCTTCAATTTAGTTCGGATATCCAGGGAATCCCGTTGTTCGAGCGATGGTGAAGGCAGCTGAAGATTTATGAGTTTCCACCTGCACAAACTTCTTTCCTGATTTCTCATTTCTCTTTCTCAGCATCTTTTATGTTGTGTACATGTCTTTATACATCATCGAGACAGGAAGCGGCGATAAATTTCCCTCCTCTCGGGAGCAAATCACCTTGCACGTTTGTCGTCGATTTATTTTCATTTGTAGCTTGTATAAATTCACTTGTATAAATTAATTTCTCATCGTCATAGTTGAAGTGTAAATGGTTGACATTAATTGAAACGGTCTGAACCCTTGAATTGGTAGCTTAAGTATTTCTTGCAACTATCAATGAAAAACTTTTCTAGAGACATTTAATGACAAAAGTGCTCCAATGGCAACTCATTTCAGTGGCACTTGAGCTTTAATTGCTCCATAAATGTTGGTGAGGCAAAGTTAATCGCCTGGACCGACAAACTGTCGAAGCTCAAATAAAGAAGTTCATGAGAAATGCTCCACTTCTAGTTGATGAAAGCTCATTCAATATTCATTTATCGATTATGTCCGCTCGCTCTCCAAACCGTTCGGCTCTCTCGCTTAAGCCAACCTCAAGCGACTCATCTCAAAAGCTGCCCGAATTCCAGGCCAAATTCCAGGCAAATTTCTGTCGACTCTTTGCAGCAGATCGTTTGAAGCAAAGAGAATGAGAGCATGAGGAAATGTTTGAGAATGTGGCTCTGTAGAGATGCTTACATATTATCTAGCATGAAGCCGAAGCAGACGACGAGAAAATCCCGGAAGAAAATTATTCGCGAAAATGATTTTCATGAAGCGAAAAAATTGACACATTTGAAAAATGAGCCCATGAAATTGTCGGCAAAGCACGCGATAGGCAAATCCATTTTTCATCATTTTCGTGAATGGGCGGCTTGTGGGAGAAGCGTCAAAACTTTTTACAGTACGTTGAACTTTATTCATGAGCAGCTGATCCCCATGCGATGCGTGGGGTAATCATCGAGCATTTCTGAGAAGCAAGAATTTGTCATTCGCTGTGAGACGACGAGCTTGTATTTAATTTTAATATTTTGCAGACAGGCGGAAGTTGCGACAGAAGCTTGACAAATGTTGTCAGTGTCTTAAACTCGAATAAATCTTCATCCTTTTTGTTGCGCCCGCTCTTGTCGCTCCAGACCGTCAAGCACGCGTTTGCGAGCCTAGCTATCAATTTTGTTGCTTCGCGCGATCCTTTGACAGCTTTAAGAGTCGTCGATTTCCAATCTTCGCAGCGACTTGAGGGCATTTTCACTTAATGGAACAAATTCGACGGTTGAGACTTTAAGCCGCTTGGCATTTTTATAGAGAGCTAGGTCGATGGAGTCATGCCGACTATTGTCAGTATTGTCAGTTTCTCTCTCCGCCAGCCACAAAAAAGCAATTAAAGTGGAAAACGTACCGAATTTTTTCCAAAGCGGTTCTGTTCAAAAGAAAATGTCATGAAGAGGAGATTTCTGTTAAATTTACATTCATTCGGCTCTAGTTTATTGCTCTGCTTTTTTAGTAGGGACGGTCCGAGTTATCGCCTTGTTTGATAAATGGAAAGCAACATAAACATGAACGGCAGTGGCGAGTTCAAGCGGACGCTCAATCGGCCAAGTCTCCGCCTTTGCTCCATTCACTTCTCTTTTTATGCTTCTTTTACAACAAAACTTCTCCATTTAGTTTACAAGCGAGTGATAAATATTTCAGACGGAGCTCTTCCTGGGGCGACTGACCTCAGCTTTTTGGCTGCGCTTTTTAAGCTTTGTGGGTGGTCTTTGCATGGAACTTTATGTCGAAAAAACGGGATAATTGAAAAGAGTCCACTTTATCGAAGCTTGATGGAGGATGATGCTAACATAACTGGTGGCTACTAGAAAAGCAATTAAACGAACATTTCAACATTAAAAGCCATTAACTGTGTCTATCGTCATCCGCTCTGGGTACTGTTGGGGTGTGAGAAGTCATTAACATTCGCCAAACTCGAGTGAAACTTTCTTAAGGGAATTCTGTCAGTTGTCATCGTCTTAAAATGTCAAGAAGGTGATAATTGACGTAATTAGGATCAGTTACTTAGTGATAGGCAATTAAATTCAAGTAGTTAGATAGCGTTATCGGAATGATGCTAATCTCTAATTCGTCGTGAGTGATTCTGTTGTGTTCGAATACGCTAATCACCATTAAAGCAACGCAATATCGAAGTCATGCAGAGAAATCAGCTATTCATGGGAATCAAGACAACGATGACTCGTCTCGTCGTCGCGTTAACAATGTTTTGTGTCTACATCTAAATTTGTCTCGTCCTATCGTTCCATCATCGTTGGCACAGAAAGAGAGATTCTTATTGATATCGTCATTTGAGCGTCTCATAGCTTTTTCCCTTTCCTAGAATCATAGATCATAACATCGTTTGAAGTTGTGACACATTTGTTAGTACTGAAACATTCGATTGTTGGATCGAAGTTTCAATTGAAATTGTGGGCTGCGCGAACTCCCCGCATCAGATATCAATTTGAAGATGTCTCTTGCGGATTAATTTGAACAATTACTGCAGAGAATTGAAAGATCTGAAAGAGAAGTTGTAATTGAAAAACTTTACTCTGCATAGAGCAAAGCGACAAGGAAACTTTGTCTTCTCTGCATTTTTTACTCTTTTAACTTTTGTTCGAGAGTATGACAATAAGTTGCAGCACCTAACTTTTGATCTTCCACCTCAAAAGTTCGTTGGAAATTAGTTTAAATATGTATCTTGCTCTGCATGCAATCAATCACATTGTCAAATTTGTTTTGTACTCACGACGATCGAACCATAGATTTCATATTAAAATAGTTGCAATCTATTCAGATATTCACAAGTAGGAAGACGAAAAAACCTTCAGAGCTCATCCATCATACATACAAATTGTTAAATGAAACGTGAATTTGATATTTGAAAGAGAATCTGAGATGATTTCAATAATCTTGACTCGGAATTCATAAGTTCAATTTAAGCGGAACTATTTCGAGTGGCATTTCGAAATGAGAAAACTTCGCAAACACAAATTTAATAGTCTGATGGGATTCGACGTCCTCATTAATCTCTTCCACTCTCACTTGGAAGCAGATCAAACTTTTTAATCAGTTCGTTGATGGAACTGACAATAATTATTTTGTCAATTAATTGATGCTGACAAAAGTTATCAGAAAGTTCTGCGTTTTCACTGTTTCCCTCGCTCCCTCGCTGTCTCTCTTTCCTGTTAGTTCTCGAGAATATGAAAAACTTTTCAATTTCATTTGTAAACCAAAGAGTTCTCAACAAGAAATTTATAACCAACGGAGAGGCGACGAAGAAATAATTAAAATTTGAACTGACTTTGATAAAATCAATCTTTCTTAAAGATGTTCTCCGCTTCGAGGCACTTTCGAAGGTTCCTTCATCCGCTACCGCGGAAAATTTACGTCGACTTTTCCTCAAAAAGTAAAGTTTCTATTCTTAAGCATCTAGATTTCCGAACATGAGAAAGTTTTTCGCCTTGCGAATGAAAAAGTTCCCGAGACATGAAAAGAAACTATTCTCCTTTATCAAAGTCGTCTCGTTGTGAGCGCGACGAAGCATTAGTCATATTTACTTAGATTACATAAATTTGCTGAAAGGAGATCAAATTTATTTGCTCCTTTGGAACCTCGACATTTCCCCTCGTTCCCTTTTTCCCTGGCGCTAGAGCATTAAAGTGAAGCGTCCCAGAGAATAAAGCCGCGCTTGACTCGAGTTTGTCGTAGGACATTTTATCGTGGAAACTTTAAGGCGCTCCGCTCCATGCTTGGTGATTAATCGGGATGAAAGAATTTCCTGAATTCGAGATCACGACAAAGTTTCGAGTTTCCGTGCAATGATCTAAGACAGCCTTGAGGAGCAGCATCAGGAAAAGTTCGTATTAAAGTTGTTTTGGATAGAAGCAATGGCGCTGAGGGTAGAAATATTTCAGGGATATCGTCATCCATCAATCTTTTAATCTGCTTCTCAGCAAACTCTAATTTGCATAAATTGTGTTACGCAGATAAGAAGAAAATTCTCGTCTCCCTCAACGAACAAGAGGTAAAAGGAAAGTCGTGTGAACGATATCACATCAATAATTTAAACTCACGCTTCCTTTCGGATTCTTTTCTCGTTTGATGGGCCCAAAGTCGAGGCATCACGCAAACATAATTCTATTTTCCTCGATGAGGAGAAGGAAGTTTTCCTTTAAATAAAGATAAAAAAGTTTAATGCGATGCCTTCGGAGCGATGCCTAAATCAATTGGATCCGCTCGTGCGAAATGAGCAAATACGAGAAGCATCGACAAGCCGTCCAGGCAAATTCGCTCTTCGGGTTTGAACGCTTTCCCTCGTACACAATCTACTTCCCATGCTTCTATGCGTCGCGAGCAGAGAATTGACATAAATCTAAAGGTAATTTTGCGAAAAAGGTGAAAAGAAAAACAGCACGATGCGAGAATCGTTAAGCAATAAGCAATCTACCTAGCGTGAGCAAGCCACAAAGTGGGGTTGGAAATTGTAAAAGGAATTTAAGAAAATGCGGGGGTTTTGCGACGGCTTGGATACCAACAAAGAATCGAACAAAGCCAAGTACGTATTTTATGCAGCGTCAATTGTATTTTTGAGGTGCCAGGTTGCAGCGGGGGTATCGAAGCATAACTCATCCGACGACCAATTAACAGCATGAGAAAACATAAATTATTTGATTCAAGTTTCACTTGAAAATCTCCCTGAAGTTTAATTTTACTCGTCGCTTTCTGTTGATCTCAACTTTGTTCAGCTTTAAATTGGAGCTCCTTTGAAGTTGAAGCTTTGCTTAATAGGGAAAAGTCTCGAGCCTTGTGTTTTAACAAGACTGAAGCCTTTGCTTGTCGCGAAAAGACTTTTGTCAACATGTGTCGCGTTGAAATTTCTCGAAATTGTTTAAAAAGTTTGAAGCCTCGAGACACGCAAGCCTTCCACTCTGTTGTCTGACGACAAAGTTTTCACATAAACGCACGACTCGCCGAGCTTTGTCGAAAGATGAATCCAAAGTACTGTTCGCACGATCCTTTTTAACTTGTTTTTATTGACGTTTGGAGACGCTGGCTTCGTGCTACGCGCAGACCTTCCAATCCTAAGTCTTCAAAATAAAATTAGTTAAAATTTTGAACACTTTGTCTTTTGCTTCTTTTAAGAATTCTTATACTTTCAGAGTTATGTTTCTCGCAAAGCCAACAAAAGCGACTCGCTTAAATGAAGCATCCAGATTTTCCAACTCTTTCGCTTTGCATGTGTCGCTCGATTTTCTCCTTTATCGTTGTCAAGCGTAAATGAAAGAAAGAACTTATTTCTGAACTTCGAGGAAAAAGCTGAATGATTTATTGACTGAGTCGCTCTCTTCGCTGCTCTCAAACAGAACCTTGTCTAAGTCGCTCAAACAAACAAGCTTCAGTAGTTGCGTAACAACCTTTCACTACAAGCAATCTGAGGTATCTGAAAATATTGTTCTGAAAGTACAGTTTAAATCTTTTTCGGTACAACTGCGCACTCATCAGCGAGCCTTGTAAAATGATATTCTGAATATTTCGCTCCATTCTGTCGGCAAACGGAAGACGAGGAAATGAAAAATCTAAAGTAAAATGGTCTTTTCTTTTCGCTTGAGAATTTGTCACATATGTTTGCAGAGCGGCAAGGAGAAGACGAGAAGCACAAGATTTATTGCGGAACATTACAAACTGCTGCTATTATTCATCAGAATTTGCAGTGACTGGAAGGGAAAAGAGGAAAAGCTAATTTGACTCCAAGAAGCGCAAAAAGCGAAACGTCAAATGATTTGAGTGAAGTCTGGTAGGATTGTTGGGTCGTAAAATATTCTCAAAGTGTTCTAAGTTAAAAGCTCCACAAGTGTTTTCAGATTTCCCAAGGTTTCTTGCTCACAATCTCGACATCTAATTCTTAGAAATCCGACTTCAATATTGTTTTGTTTTAGGTTGTTTTAATGACTAAGTTTGATCGCAACTCAAATCTTCCAACATAACGAAATCTCGACCTTAAAGAGAGATTTTTGATTTAAACCTTTCAGCTTTCGTATAAATTCTAACAGAAGTAAAATTTACTCGCACTTAATGCCATAAATCTCGGCTCTCTCTAGTTGCTTCTTTCGTAGAAAAACGCATTAACAAAAAAAGTATAAATTGTTGTAAATCTCCATTTGTGGGCAAAGATTCCAGTAGCGTAACAAATTGAGTCTCTGGAACTTTGTAAAGTTTATTCCGTTCGCGATAACGCCAGTGAAACTGCCATTACGTCAGCACAACCGAAGACAACTTAGAAGAACGTTATCATTTCTTTTCTTCGTTTGCTGGCTCTGAAACATAAATTCCACTTGTTTAAATTAAAATTGTATTCTCCAACAAAAAACATGAACAAAGAAAGGGGAAGTTTGCGCGATGGGGCCATCAAACTTAATGATTTTTTGATGTGTTTCTTCTGTGGATCTGGCAGCTTGCTTACCTTCGCCGGCGACTGACGGGAAAGTGAAACTTAATCTTCAAAATGTTCCGATTTACAGACACTTAATGCCGACACAAACCCTCCGACTGCGTCTCTACCAAGATTATTGTTGTAGCAACAAGGAAAATGATTAATCGACAATCTCCTCTGTCTCAGCCGCAGCACTTCAAGTCGAAAGAAAGAAAAGGAAAAAATCAATTTTAAGGGCGTGCGAACAGAAGAGAAGAACATTAAAATCCATCCCCTCACTTTAAAGTCTGTTCACTAGCGGAGAGGATTTGAGTGGCATTAAAAAGTTTTCGCGCTCACTTTCCAGTTGCTAAGTACCGTAAAAACGCGATGTAAAACTCGTGTAAAGCGGCAATAAAACAGAGCGAAAAATCCAAAATATAAACAATATATTAGCATAAATCATGTTTCCACGCTCATCGTTGTCTTCTGCTTCTTTAGGCGAAGAGATAAGCAGAAGCCCACCGTCGAACTTTGAGTGTCGAGTTCAGGTTTAACCCCGCGGGACATCTCAGACGAGAAAACGAAAGAAAAAACTTTCGGCTTCTAATGCGCACGAAGTCAAAGTTCGCAGTAGCTAAAAATTTATTTTCCATGTCGTGTGAAGTATGTCGTGAGACGTGAGGCCTTGGTAAGAGACTTCAACTTTGCGTCATCATGAAGATGACTGATTTTCTCTTCGTCGCGCTAGAGAAGGCCGGAAAATTCTTAGAAAGGCGATATTAGCCGGCACGAGCAAAAGAAGAGGAGCTTAATGTCAGAGAGACAGTCTTTGCTTTACACTTTTTGTGGCATAAAGGAAGAGAAAGATATCAGAAAATCTATGGGGAGTTCTAATAACAGGGATGTTGATTCGTTATTGACACAAAAAGCGAGAGAACGGGAAACTTCGTCAGAGCTAAAAACGCAGGTTGGCTCGACACAATTAAACTTCACTTTTGTTTCATATAAAAAAATGAGAAATTCCAATTACAAAGTTGATCTAAACTACTTTCGATATTCAATAAAAAGCCACGATGATTTCAAAAAGAAAAACTTCTCTAGGGGATGGAAAGCTTCTTCTTTTATATCGTCTGATTAATAAATCCTCCGCCAAACCAACAAAGCAATTTCAGTTTCATTCGTGTGTGTGAGCGAGAGGAAAGTTTACGGCGCAAACGAAAGTTAGTTCATTAGCTAAATTGAGGCTAATAAAGTTAGAAGGGTTCGTTTCGAGAGTTTGTTGAATCGAGGATAACTTGGCGATTAGTCTTGAAGCTAGTTGACTATATAGCTCAGTCAATTCACCGAAGTGTGAATGCAGAGAGATTGAAGTGATTGTTTCGGAAGTTGATTATATTGGAAAGGCGCTGAGCTAGGCAATTAATAGCAATCTCTTGAACATCGAGGCTTAAAAGCTTATGAATCTGTAAAACCGATTCTCCAAGGCCTCGTGGCTGACCTTCAGCTGTTTAATCTGAATACCTGAAGATTTTTCTATCTCGTGTTGGTTATTCTTACGATTCAAAGCAATTTCAATCCCTTTTCCAGTTTTTCAACATAGGAAGGTTTGCTGTGGTGGAAGGAGGCGTTTGGAGAATGGAAGAATGAATTTAAATAGCTCTTTATATCGAGGAAATATAGCGAAAACACTCATCTCACTTAAAAGCACAAATAGGGCTGCAGAGAGAAACACAGATACGAGTTTTTATGATCCTTCCGCAACCGGAAAAATCAATTTCAAATCGAAAAGCTAGAAAACAGATGAACGCAGTCGTTCAAATAACTTTTCCCTCAAAGTTTGTTTGCATATTGAGGATGAAATTCAGTCAAATTTTTTGTCGAGTAACTTCTTTGTTGTCAACTAACCACATGTTGATTTCGCAGTAAGTTCGGTCCATAGTTCTCTGAAAACTTTATCTTGAGAAGGCAAAGTTCATTTCATTATTAAAAGAATCTTTCGCCCATAAAGTCTTAGATCTGTAAATGAAGCTGTCAAAAGTTGCTCATCGCAGGAGTCTGAAAGCAGCTGCCCGAGGTCGGAAAGGAGCATCACATGGACTTCTTCACTAGGCTTTTAATAACTCAAAAGATAAGTCAAACTATAAAGAGAAGTCGTAAAAAAGTTTTTCAGTTCCAAGTTTCCCGAACTTTCTTCTCAAATCATCGATGGCCTCAAAAAACTAATCTAAATTCAACTCTTCCTGAACAAACGGTATTGTCATTGAAGCTTTTATGTTTGAGCTCGATCCATTATGCTTGTCCGCCTTTCTGTCGATAATTCAACTCTAGAGCTGGAAAGTGTTGAAAGTTGCTTGAACTCAATCATTCTGTTTTAAAGATCCAGTGCATTTCTCAACTATTTCTCTGCATAACTACAGTTTATTTCATTGATAGATAAAAGTTTTGCTCGTTCTACTTTTTCTTCTAGAGAATTCCAATGAATGGAGACTGACTGACGCAAAGAAAACATTCGAAGATCATGGAATGAGTTGTGAGGCGCTAGATGAATTTATTTACTTGCACAATGATTTGGAGGAAATGGTTCAAAGAAATGTAATAAGAATAAGGAATCAACAACAACATAAAAGTTCGTCATGAAGAAGGGAACAAGGGAACGCAGTTGAGGAAATCTGAGAAGGAAACTTGTGTGATTGAAGCTCGTCTGAGTACACCACTGACGCAGATAAAAAATGAATGAAATAAGGCTCTGAGTTGCTGTATTCAATTTCCAACATAAAGCCAAAATTGTTTTAATGCTTCTCTCGTTCAGTTTTCTTGTTCCTTTTTTTCCGGGCATCTTCTTGATTTGACGAAAATTAAATTTTAAAGATGCTTTTGAAGGTTCTCGGTAGCCGCTTCCGCCTTTTTCTTCTGCCACGAAGTTTGCCTTTATATCAACAATGAAGAAAGGGAAAGTAAGAACAGTAAATGACCGGAGGAATCCCAAACGGGTGACCTCGAGACTTCGTAACAGAAAAAGTATCAACTTGAACATTTCCGAGAAGTTTCCTACCGCTCTTCTCCTTTAATCAAATTTATGCGCTTAGTGCCTACCAGAAAAAAATCCATCATATCGACATTTGCTCGCTCGCAAGGTTTTGCAAGCAAAGACAAAAAATCTCTGGAAACGTTCAAAAAGAAAAACAATCATTAATCAATTTTTAATTAAGTTTTCGCAATTATTTTTTCCCCGCGGCTCCGTGGGAAATTGATTCATGAATATTTCCGAGACAATTTCTATTAGGGATGGAAAGGAAATTCGTTTTACGGTGTAAGCTCTGTTTGCTGTGTAGCGCTCTCGCCCTTTTGCTTTACGGTGTACCGAATCCTTCGCCTTGTTCGCAGTTTTCCTTTTTGAGTTTTGAGTCAGAAATTTCCTCTCATTTTCTCTCCAATTTTCCACAGCCTCTCGGATATTTCCACACAGCATCCTCTGCGATCAGAAAAAGGAAAAGCTGCTTCAGTCGTTCAGTTCACGATATTCAACTGGTTTGACTAAATGCGTCAAATTTTGTCCTCGTAAAGAAAAAATATTTCGCTTCGTTGACGTCCGAGTTAATTTTAAATCGCGGACAGACAAAACCCAGCACATTTTTAAAGCGAAACGTTGCGTAACGCTAAGCAAGTGAAAAGGATAAATTTTGAGCCGAAAGGATTATTTGCCGCAGTGATAATGGAAATCTGAATAAAGGAGATTCGGGTGGTTTTTTTTGTGTCAGCACAAAAGGCCTTCGCTCGCATTCGTTCTCACCTCACGACAGCAAAGGATTAGATTATTAAATTAATTAATTTCGGATTATGTGGAGCATAAGAGGCGGATAAATAATTGCTGTGCGTTGTTCCAACAGACGAAAAAATACTAAGCAATTCGTTTGGCCCACTGATTCGACATTCTTTGAGATTCTACAAAAGAAAGGATTCCGAACTTCTGACAGCAAACAAACAAGGCGAGAATCTCTCGCTGTTAATTAAGTGAAAATACAACCGTGCTTGAATAAAGAAAGTTTTGTCGAAATATCTGAGAGGAATTAATGTAGACGGATGTTCCTTTTATGCTGGATTGCTGGAATAAGTTTCCCAGATTCATCAGGTTCATCACTTGTGTGTGAATCAGTTGCAATTATTGTAATGAATGACTTCGAATCTATGGAATTAGTGGCTCGATCGCTGTTAAAGTTTTTCCGGTGAAGTTTGTCCCCGAAGGATTACAACCTCAAGCTCTGGATCGGGAATCGAGAACGAAGTGTGTTAATGAAGCAGAAACGGCCATAAACATCTCACACTACATACATGTCAATTAGGAAGTGTATTAATGTGTTCGGATAGAATTGAATTATATGTTCATTAAGCGTAAAGCCTTTTCGCTTCAAGGAAAAGAAAACAAAGCAAATTATCGAGCGAATGAGATTAACAGAGGCTGTAGAGCCACGAGATAAACTTTGCAAGTGACTGAAATTGAGTGAGCGTTGATTCAACACGAGTCTATTTGAAGACAGAATTTTCTCGGAAATTAGAGAATGAACTTGAAATAAATTAATCAAATTTCGTAGAAGTTTTGTCGAAGCCAATTTTGAATCAAATTGTTTGTTAAGTGTTTAATTAATTGAAAGCCATCTCGGATACGCTTTGATGCGAAAGACGAGGCCAAACAAGAAATAAAACTCGAGAGATCCTTTTGAACGTAACAATGTGAAAAGTTTTCGGTGTCCTGACGAATCAGGCTGAAAATTAGGATTTGTTGATCCATCATAATGAAAAACTTGGAGTGATGAACGTGAGCTCAATGAGAAAAACTTCCTAGGCGAAGACAGACAACTTCCTCCTTCGTTATTCGATCCCAGAAATTTCTGAGACGACGTCCGATGCGAAAAACTTGAAAGAAAATAAAAGTTTCCTCTCTGATAATGATGATGATGAAAATGTTGAAATCAGCAACATTGAATTGTTGTGTAATCTTCTTGATGCTGCTCGGCTTTCTGCGACCGGCAATTTGCGATGATAACATGGGTAAGTAAATTATCTCTTAGCAATCTATTCAAAATCACGAATTGTATGTATGTACTCAAACTGATGACTCATCGAAGTCTCGGATGACCAAAGCTTGAGAGTTAAGTTTATTTTCCAATTTCACCGATTTTCCTGTCGTCGTCCAATATTACGTATGATTGGACTTTCGATACGGGAATCAGGCAAGTGCTGCATTCACATTCTGAATTTATGTGGGACGAAAACTGATTCAAATCATCTCATCTCTTGTCGACACAATGCTTCGGTAATTAAAATGTCCTTCAGTTTTTAAATGCGGGCTACGAGCTTAGTGTGCGGTCAAATGAAAATTTCCTTCGTTCAATCAGGTTGCAAATTATTTCTGTGCTCCCCCTATTGCTGCAGCCTTCTATCCAAAGACTGAGGCGAACCCCGAAACCGATGAACCCACTGAAAAGCACATAATGGTGACATTAGAGGCTTTTAATGCAAAACTCTCAGATTATTTTGGAGCCGAGACGAAAAGCGAGTGAAAATTTAATTAATTTTGCGCTTTGACGAAAAGCGAATTGAATTTCCCATGTTTTTCATTTCAAGACGCCAACGCTTGTGAAATACCAAGGCAAATAAAGAATGCCAGATCTATAAAATTTTGATTGATGAGTTTCAATGACATTTTTTAGAAGCTCAGCATGTAGTTGACCTTGAATTTCGATGTTCCAATTGCCGATTGTCGCCATGACAACTGATCACGGGAATTAGCCGGTCAGGTTTAATAGAAAATATCTGATAACACTGACAAAGCCCTAATATATTCTTAGAGCTATTTTTGGATAACTCAATTAACTCAAATAATGAAGTATCGAATTCAATTGTTATGTCAACAGACTGAGTGACACTGTCATGTTTCGACGACGGCAACACCTACTCCAGACGCCCCCAAATCATTAGAATCACAGCGTAATAATAAGCTGCTTTAATTAGATATCACTGCCATACTTCCACCAGATGCTCGCTTACCTTTTCGGCATAATTTTATCCCTCTTTTGATCCGATGTCTTTATTCGGTGTTGACACAGCGTCGAGGAAGAAGACGACGATATGCCACGACTCACTTCTCATTTAACGTTGATATCTCACAGCAAATTTTCATCCCCTCTCCCCATTCTTAGTCACATTCTACTTATGGCACTCGGCAACGTTGATAATCTTGTTTAATTTCCGAGCAGATTGTACCTCCCATGTTCTTTATATTCTTTCTCAATATGTTTCACCTACTCTATTCCTCAGTTGCATGTCCTCAAACAACAATTTTTTATTGAGTGTTTCTAGGTGAATGATAAACTCTCCTCTCGAACGTTGACAATGTGCTTAATTCACTGTCGCTCTTGCCCACATGTGCGATAAAATGATAATTTTTATCGCTTTGTTATTACAGTTTATGTCGCACTCGATCTCTCCACGATGACGCCAGCAATGTTGTGTCAAATGATTTTGTCATCTCGCCTGTTAATGACTTCAAAATATTTATTTTGTTGGCAGAAAATGTGGCTTTAATGGCTTAGTTTTTTTCGTGTCCCCTTTTCATAAATTAAACATCGAAGAGGGACGAGACACTCAACGAGCTGTTTTCATAATTTCACACGGCGAAATCTGCTTTCGAGGAAGCCACTTCAGGAGTTTATCGTCGCCTCGGATGATTCTTCCGCTGTAATTCCGTTCGAAATATTTTTTTGGTCCTCATCCAAGCTGATCATCAGCGACAGCGCTTCCTACTTGGAAAAATTGAATCATTAAACTCTATTGAGATAAAATGAGACCGAATTCCCTCTCTCCCCCTTTTTATTTTCTGTCATAACAATTCGTTGAAAATGCTTAGTGAAAAATTTGCGGGTGGAAGATATCGCGCGGATATTCCGCTTAAACGATAACGATCCTCGAGAACGTGGTTGGAAATGGCCAGGCAAACAATTTAAATATGAGAAATTATAATGTCGATGGCGAATTAATTTTTCCAGTTTTGTCCTCGCCGCCGCCGTCTAATGTCGAAATGGCTCCTTCACAGCGTAATTGAGTTTGTTTGAAGTTTACGAGTGAGTAAATTCGAGCATAAAGTAGCTTGAAATTGTTTTCTCGTCATCATTAAAATAAGGAGCGTGTAATTATGGAGCTTAATGTTGGAGAAGCTGCTTGCCTTTTATCTCAAAGAGTTCCGTTTTATTCTTTAATCAATTGAATTGTTGTGGAATGTTGACATTATTTTTTACTGCGCTATGTCAATTCCCCAGAAGGAGAAAGAGCCCGAAATTTGATAACCCAAGCAGATATTAGAGACTGAGGGAATCCCTTGGTTGCACGCCGTTTTTCTTTCCAATAACTTGAATGTCTTGTAATCCCTGATGCGAGGCAAAATGCCTTTATTTATTGTGTGATTCGGTTAGGAGTGAGATCAATATCCGACTCGAAATGTTTTGAGTCAGAAGCCTTGAAGCGTTGCAATCGATTTCTCTTGAAATATGGCAAGATTGATTGACATTAAGCTGTAGTGGTCTGTGACTGTAAGAAGAATAAATCAGTTGACATGGGACTTGAGACGTCTAAAGGTTCACTCAATCGCAGCCTCATTCTCCACTTACCGCATTCAATTGATTCAATGCTGAAACATCCTGCTGTCGTCGCGTGTCGTCGAATAATCGTAGATAAACATTTCTATGTTTGTTTTCCATTGTTTTCAATGTAGAAGAAAAAGCGATTCTTCCCCTTTTTCTCAGAAAGAAATGGAGATAAGCACACATAAATTATATGATGAGACTCGGGAATGCTAAATCCCCCGAGAAAAATCCTTTTGAGATGTCTCCGGCGTCATGGTGAACCCCAACGTGTCTTATGCTTGCCGAGTCGTTTTTCGTGTCACTCACACATGAAATTTTTATCAACTGTTCGAGCCTTGTCGTATTCAATCACTAGACAAGCTCTTCTTTGTTCGGAAAAGATTCCGTAAAAATGAATCTGTGGTAGAACACATCACGATTTCCAAAGAAGGTTTGTTTGGCTAGCTTTCAGCTTTTCTCACGGTCGTGTGAAAAGCTTTTTTGCTGGCTTGCAGTTACGGGTTGGGGGTTTTCCTGCAACTTAACGTTTCTGATGAGACGAAACGATGATGTTCCTGTCAGTCCAAGGATTACTTCTGCTTGAGCGTGAATGGGAAAAGGTAGAGCTTGACATGGCTTTAAAGGGTTGTAGAGAATCTTCTTACAACTGCTGGTAAATCGGAAACTTCTATTCGGAAGAAACTCAATTTGTTTTCCTCATATCCTTCCCAGCTCAAGTAGATTACATATCGTAACACATTATCCTCTCGTTCGAGCCTTCGTAAGACTCTACGAATATTAGAATTCTTCGCTCTCAACTTCTTTCCGATGCATTCCGGAAAAGTGTAAAATGGAGTTTGACGAATTGTTACCGCTAGAAAAAAAATGAAAACTAATAACATTTTTTACTTTCTCATATGAGAGATTGCGCTTAATTGGTATACTTATGAAAATGTGCAGAATAAAGTGACACTCAGTGTTGTTATGTATCATCAAACTCTTCATATCGCTGAAAATTCAAGCTCAAACACTCAAGCGCGTGTGTTGCAAACAAGAAAAAAGCGCCTGAAGCGCGCTCTTGAACGGTTCAAGTTGAGCTAGGACTGAAATGACGAGAAAACTTAAGAAAAGAATTTTTAAATTCGTCTCGAGTTCATTTTTATCCGGAAGGAAAAACTTGTTTTATAATGATTGTGCTAGAGATTTCGTTCGTTCTTCAAAAGGAAACGTTGTATAATGAAATTTTCTAAGGAATCAGAAGAAAAATGCATAGCTCTGCAGTGCAACGTCTGCAAGTTGATTGGTTGCAGAATTGCAGAATCGATCTTTGCTGTGAGTCAAGCAGGCTTCAGTTATCTAAAGATTGTGAAAGCTCTTTTTGTCTTCAGCTTTTATCGTGAATGAAAAGTACGAGCATGATTTGTAGGAAATTTGAAGAACATTTAAGGTTTCAAGCTTGTCAAATCTCTCAGCACAGCAACGAAAAGTTGCGAAGATGTGAAATATGTTCAGTGTGCACGCGAAAAACTCGACTCTCTGAATACGAGTCATATTCAAAGAGAGTTTGCAGTTTAATCATGGCTGGAATGTTCATGCTCTTGGAGAGACTGGAAATTCTATCACGAAGTTCGTTGGACTTGTCGATAATCGAACATTTCATTATAAGCTTTAAGCCATTCTTAGTGCGCAGTTTGCTAATTAGATAATTTTTTAAAGCAATCAGAGTTAAGGATGTTGGCACATAATGATGAAAGTTATTAGCTGCCTGAAGCCATCAAACCTAATTAACAAGCTTACGATCGATGAAATTCAAATGCGTTGTATTCAAACATTGCTGGACCATCCGATAACTTTTAATTATGTGTCTTAAGGCTGTTGGGAGATAATTGGTGATTAATGTTTAGACTGACGACAATTTGCGCTACGTCAGCTCGACTTTCGAAACAAATTAGTGAGCCAAGCTTGACTCTCCATGATTTATTTGGAGTGAAATTAAAGCGACACTCTAATCAGTAAACAAAGACGACAGTTTTATTTGCTTTCCATCCAACAACTATCCAACCGTTCCCCGTTGTGTCGTTTAGTTAATTCTTGAGATTAAAAATTAATTAGAAGTCTCTTCATTATTTTTGCAGTCAGCGAGCGTTGCTGCTTCCTTGCTGATAAAAATTCTCTCTAGATAATTCAGGGAAAATTTATATTTAATTATCCTCTCTATGTGATACTTCCGAAGACCGATGAGGCGATCTGATGTCCACTCAATGGCTCGTGCTAGTTTAACGTCTCTTTGTTTATAACTCTTCTCAAAATTAATTATGTTTCATTATTATCCATATGGGAAACTACTTCTTTCTTGACTACGCTCCCATTGACCTTTATTCTTCTCTGTGGACCCGAGCAGCGTGCTAGAAAGCTTTTTGCTGTTTGTTTTCCGATAATTAATTATTCTAAAAGTGGGAAAAAAGATAAATTTGTAATTCCCGCTGTTTGCTTAGGATGAGACCAGCATTTAATATTTGTTGTGCGTTTAATTCGTCGGCTAGGGGGTAGAGGTAGCGCTAAGCAGGACAAGGCTTCTAATTTTTATAGCAGATTGGACATTAGATTCACAAAAAAGATTTCACATAATTAAGGACTTTTCCAATTTGTTGGTTTTCGGATTGTTCAACGGTTGCGATTACATCGGATTATCTAGGCTCTGAAATTCTGCAAACGATTCCGAGTTTCAAGCAGCTCGTGAATAACGAAAGGAATAAAAATCCAATTACGAGCATTTGCATGCGTAATAACCGGCAATTATGGCGACATAATTTACAGTGTGTAAACAAAAGCATTATTTCAATATTGCTGCAATGATTGCACTTAATGAATGTTTAATTAAATCTGGGTGAATTCGGGGTTGAATTAGGAGACGGGACGTGCTGGCAACTAGTTTATCTTGCAGCGGAAGCTCGTTGCAACACTGTTCAATGCATTCAATGCACCCGCAACTCACCAGAATTTAATTGTGCAAGTTTACGGGCATAGAAAATCTACTGAATTATCTGTTTGTTCACGCTCGGGAAATTCTGCAGATCGGAACCTCATGGTTGAACAGCATAGAACAATAAGCAAACTTTGAATAACACAGTTTCTTTATCGACATATTTATTCTTTAAACGCAGAATATACTGAAATTAGCATAAGTGATTAACATATTAGACATTGAGATGCGAGGCAGTTGATAGCGTAAACAAAATTGCTAATTACCTTCGTCAATTAATCTGTTCGGAGTAGCTAATGAGATTATGAGATGTTAGTTGAGCTCCGCAGACGTGAGGTGTTGTGGTTGTCATGAAATTTATGAACCTTCTTAGTTAGTTCATCAAGGCGAAACGCTTCTTATCTGTTAATGGACATTGAAGGGCTCTTCCAAGAAAAGCTGTTACTTGTATTAAAAAATATGAAAAGCGTTCTTGAGTTTCTCTGATAAATATTTTAATGGGCGCTCTCAATTAATTATGCTTCAAAGTATTTGTTTGTGTTGTAAATTTATAACGAAGCTAAGGCGCGCCTTTGAATCTTTTTCTGGGAAATCTGTAAAGCGTGGAAAATTAATTGCCGAGAAAACGCATTAAATATGGGAAAACTCACTGTCGAGTATGCTTTCAATGTAGCAGCAATTTGCGGCTGGAGCTTTTCAAATGCTTCGCTTCCAAACGAGCCGGAACACTTCGTGAGGCTCTGCGTAAATTGAAAGCATTGCGTTTCCAGTGAAAATTAAACCGAAATGAATATTAATGAGCTGAATGAATTAAAATGACGTTGAGCATCTTGCCGAAGGTAAATCTAATTCAAGGAAGCTACAGCGCTGCTGCTTAATTGATTTGAAAGTTTGCAATGAGCATGAAAAGTTTGAAAAGTTTAAGCTAATTGCTCAAACATTTGGTTTGCTATGTAAGTGTTGAGCTCGTCAAACAATTTCTGAATTTCATTGATCAACAAATTGGTGGACTGGGATTGTTCGCCAAATTGAAATTCTCATTATTAATTTTCAGTCGATACAGGCGTCTCCATAAATCAATTAGTTTTCCAATAATTTTAATTAAAACGCCTCCTTCTCAAGCTTCCCCTCAATCACAACAATTTTCACATCATAAATCTGTTCCTGGACGTTTTGCATAATTCACAGAACGAGCTTCATAAATCGTGTTGACAGAATGCAATTGATATTCGGTAATTCAATTAATGTGAAGCATTTGGAACATCATTTCCATTTTAAGTTGCGCATTGGCAGCTCCCACAAAAGGTCGATTCACTCTCACAATTTCTCCAGACGAGGAAGTAATGAAAAACTAATTAAACGTCACTCGTTATCCCAATTCTGTCACAAGAAGAATAAGAGAGAAAGCAACCTTGAAGAGAAATAATCATCAAGATAATGCAGAATGAAAAGTGGATGGAAAGATTGTAAATAATAACAAAAACAGTAAACCATCCTTGACATGGGTCAGTGGCAATAAATTTTCTATACAACGCTGAGCATTACGAGCCTATTAAGAGAGCGTTGGACATCAGATAGTCAGTAAGGAAGCTGGACTAGACCAGCGTGACAACCCTCACTACAGCCCGCTCAGGCCTTCTGCTGCGGCTCGAGAGTTTCTCACCCACAAAAGGAATAAAATAAATTACATAATTTCTCCATTTAATGTCAAAGCTTTAGCACGGGGCGGTTGAACATGTGTGTGCGGTCATGAAGCTATTAAAATTATTGAGAGCTTTTTTCTGGTGTTATGTTCGGCCACGAGAACCTCAAAGAGATGAGAAATATGCTGTTCAGCTTACAACAATAATTCCTTATGTTTTTCCCTCCTCACATAATTAAAGATTCCCCGCACGTGACATAAAGTACAACTTTTATTTCTTTCCTCGTGCTCCGTTGATTTTCTTTTATTTTTCATAATATTTCTGTACTGATGCGGGTCGTAACATGGTTTTTTATTCGAGAATACTCTCGCCGCAAAGGTTGTAAAGCTCTATTTTGTGGTTGAGCTGTCGTCATAAAGTGAGTGAAATTGAAAGTTATTCAAGTTCGGCGGTCGTAGGAAGTCAGTTTGGCTGCTTACTAGCGATGATTTGGAAGTTTAATGAACTATAAAACGCATAGCTTGTGGCGTCGCGAGCTTTGTATTCGCTGATTCAGTTTCCATGTCGCCCCGAGAATCATCGCTCGACACGAGAATAAATCATTTCCAATTCGAGTATCGCTTGAAAGCGATGGAGGATAAACGAAGGAGACAACGTAATGAACTTGTGAGCCCGCAAATGGCGATGTCAAACTGTATCCCCAAATTTTTATCTCCTTTGTCTTGGTATTATTTTGGCTCCCGCTCTTCAGCGTTGCGAATTGGATTCCGGCGGATAAATTATTCGAGTGTAATATCGCAGAATAAATTTCATTTGCTTCCTCGTGTCATGTGACAAATATATTTTGTATTATGATGACCTTTTTGCGGCCTTGTGTCAATCGGTTGTGTCAATTGACTTGAACCAGCACGGGTGAGATCAGAAACAAAAGAGGGCGAGACGTCTCTCACCCCTCTCATTGGAGTAGCGTGCTCGGCATTCCCTTCGTTGAGCGTGTCATGAAGGGAAAAACGTTTTATAGCTTTGCTTCGTATCAGATTATTTCGTGCTTAGTCAGATCGAAAAAGGTTGCCTCGGATGCGGAGTGGTTTCAGTTGAGTAAAGGATTGCAGAAACTTGGAAAAGCGTTTCCAAACATTCACTTCTAAGCCCCGACAGCTTTTCGACTTCTCCGACGCTGGTAACAAAGTTCTGTAAAAGCTTTCCGTGAGCCTTTACCGAAGTGTCAGCTTGAAAAATTTACTAACTCGTTTTCGTTCTCCTCTCGAAGTCTTTGCTCCTTTCGGCTACAGGCATGGATTGAATTATGCGTGAGAGTTATTCAGAATTAGACTAAAGCTAACTCGAGGTAAAAGCAGAGCTTGAAAAAGAGGACATTCAAAAGGGGAGGACTGCCGTTGTCTTTTTGTTCGTCGAGTCTCCTTCCGTTCACAAAAAGGGTCAGGCCTGCGGTAAAGTTGATTGAGATTCAGCATTTCGGAAAAGCTACCCTGTTATGAAAATCAACTTTTTCTTTGAGTTGCTTTCAAGGCTTCAACTGACTGCTTGTCTCAATTGTCTGAGAAATTGTCGCTTACTATTGTCGGAAGTTTCTGAGACAGTTTATCTTTCTTCTCTTACAAACGGTCTCGCCTAAAAAAGCTCGCTTTACTCTCCATGCACCTTCATTCATCTTCAGTGAAAGGTATTTTTGATGAAGAAGCTTCACGACGTGATATTGAAGATTAAGCGACAGGCAAGCGGCTCGGATCCAGTCTGACGGTTTAATTCACCAGAGTCTGTGTGTGTGTGTGTGTGTGGGTGCGGTATGATGGAAAAGTAATCTCTCGAAGCAGAGCGAAGCAGAGCTTTTCTGGTGAAAGTTTTATCTCGTTTCGGAGGTTAATTTTGCAAGACGGTAATGTTATGTTCGTTACTGACAGCTTAAGTCAAGGTTATGAAACTGGAGCGAACGTTTCTCGGTGTGTTTTTCCTTTAAGAGAGTTATTAGCATGTGGAATCTTTGTGTATTATTTGTTAAACGCCCCAATCTCTTGTTAAAGCTTCTTAATTTTGCAGAAATAACTAATTTATTCAAAGACGATCTTCAGCAAACGAGTTCGTTCCACAAATTCATCTTTACATGTTCGTACTCATTTGAGTAGATTTAATCGAAATCCTCTTATGAGCTTCTTTGATTTGATATTTGTGTTAGAGCGGTTTAAAGCTGAAACTGTTTTCATTTATTCAAACAAATTATCTTATGCGACTCAAAAGATCTGAATCAAAACACATTTTGTGGTCAACAACAAATTTTCCAGTGAGCGATATGGAAGCGAGTGCGAACATGATTGAAAGATTTGGTATTTTTAATGAAGCTCCTGACGTTACTACTGCATTAAGCATCAGCTAATGATTAGTTATTCGAATAGAAGGGCTCAGACACTATGAAAGTCTTGAAGTTCTATGTGACTCCTCTTCTCCCTGGTCATTATATTGAACTAAGCTGACTTGATTCTAATCTAACTCATCTGAAATGAACGAAAATGATTCCGTTTAGCTTAAAACTGTGGCTTTAATCTGATCAAATGCCCAAGTCCTCTACCATATTAACAAAACTCTTACGGGCAATTGATTTTCTGAATGACTAAACTTGGGATGCTCGAAATTCAAATCGGCAATCGTTGTATGAAACTTTCAAACTTCTCGTTTGCTCAGTTCAGAGTTTGTGATTTCCAAATTAAATTTTGCTTAAAGCCTAAAAACCTTGTTGTTCAGTCCAATATTATTTTTGTTTATTTGTAAGTGATGAGGGGAAGGTCAAAAAGTCCAATATAATGCAGAACGATCATCTTGTAGGCTTCACAAGGAAACGAAAGTCGACATTTTCATTTGAAGTCATAATAAATATTTAATAAACTTTTCTGATGTTCAGCAAAATGATTTTGTGTCCATTAAAATATTTTCCGTTTTGTTCAACTATGCTTTTGACAATGTCATTTCCTCATGCTAGCTTTTCCTTTGTCAGACCTTTTTATCTCAAGCTATAATTTTGCATAACATAAGAGCGGACATTCTTGTGAAAATTTGGACATAACGAGGAATAAAATGATTTTGGATGTTTGCGTCCGGAAAAGGAATTTTGATTGTGCAATGTTTGATCTTAAAGGGAAACTCGGAATAAAATTGAAATAAATTTTCTCTCCTGTTTAAGATAAATGAACAACAAAGTTCAGTAACGTTGCGATCTTGCGGCGGGAGGTGTTTCGCATTCACGCGATGCTCCGAACGAAATTCGGCAGAAATTCGATTTCTTATCTCGAGCAGACGTGAAAGCTTAAAATTTACAGCACGTTCCACCTCGACGGTTTCAGTCGACGCGAAAAATAAATTTCCGAACGCCGTTCCGTCTGTCGATTGCGTCGTTGGCTTCACGAGAAGCACTTTGTCATTGACAAGTTTCGTAACTTTCCGAGCATCCCAATTCCTTTCCTTCCTCAACCTGTGCCAATGTGGAATCTTTGCGACGTGAAACAAGCAACAAATCATAAAAATAAATTTTATCTCGATGCTAATTGAGCCATAAAGCACTTTTTTATGAAGCTGAAGAGCAATGTTCGGAGTGCTTCGATGGCGACACGCACGAGCACGGCAACAAGAATTTATCGGCTGTTTGAGATCTGTTACCTTTGATGGCCCCTTTCAACCTGATTTGTCGTTACACAGATTGCAGGCGCTTCCCGTTGTATAGCACAATTTAAATCACATTGAACTAAGTTGAAACTTGTTGGAAATAACAAGAAATAAATCACAATCTCAATCCAATCTCGAGCTGTTGTCAAAAAGCTCTGCCACAATCCAAGCGACTCAGGATAAAGTTTATGATTGTCGTCATTGTATGACAGATTAATAGAAATATCATCGTCTCTCTAATGGCTCCACAAAACTATTTAAACAAACATGAATGAGAAAAAACATCTCTTCCCCTTTTGTTTTCGGAAAAACTCGTCACACTTGACAGCATTAGCACATAACGAAAAGCAGAGAGGAGCGAGGCAAGAGCCAGAAACGAGACTGTCATATGTAGGGAGCTAGATCAACATTTCAAGCGTTATGCAAGGCATCTCATAAACTATTGTCTACCCTTGCTCGCCTGTCATTGTTTTCAGATGTGGACGTTGGAAGAGAAAAAAGTTTGGATATTTTCATAAATTTTTTGTCAATTTTTTCGGAAGCTAAACTAGTCAAATCATGAGAATATCATTCTGCTATTCAAGTCATGGAGTTTTTTGATGTGCTTATGCAAATAAGAAGCTTCCCTTCCTCGGTCTCGCATCGATTGCAATATGCTGCCAACAAACTTTTCTTCCTTGTTTCGCTTTATCTTTTTTCAATGATGCAAACTTTATAACACATGAGTTAAGCAAACATCGACGCTCATAATTGCGAGGAGGGAAAAGTTTTTAATTCAAAAATGATAAATTGGTTTGTTTTGATGAGACGCTTCAACTTATCTTGTCAATATTGCGATGTTGCTGCTGTAACGCTCTGTGAATTCACAGCTGTGACAAGCTCTGACCCATTTCCTGTCAAAACTTCTGGTTATCGTTATACAAAGGATAGCAAAATGCAAGTGAACTTTATCTCACAAGCAATTTCATCGCTCAAGCATCAAGAGAGATAAACAAATATTCATTCCTCATAAAGAATAATTTTGAAGAATATAAAAGAGAGGAATAATAAAAGTTGATGTAGAAAGAAGTTGGAAGATGATGGCAGCATGGTGAGTCAAATAATATTCAAAATTTACGCCCACGGCCAGACAGTAGCAACGCACAACGAAGAAGGAGAAACAAACAAACAGAATAACATCATTTCTTATTATGATAATACTTTTTATAAATTTGCCTCTACACCCGCTTCCCAGAACTCATGTTTGTGAGCATGTAGGTCATAGCGAAAGGAATGAATTTGTGCTTGAGAGGGAGGAAAGCAATCGAAACAAAAAGCTCCCACGAACAAGACAGCAGGCAGTGCGAGGGAAATTTGAATATGAGAAATCGCACACTGCGAGTACGGATTCTTGTTTGCAGGATGCTGGCACATCAAGATGAGAATAATATAGAGATTCGTATCCATGCTCAGCAAGAAACAAATGACGAGTTTACTGCAAAGAAATTAAGGCACAACGAGCTTACTAAGGTTACCAGCTACCTACACGTGCCTCCAATCAATTCCTTACAAGAAAAACCCTTGAAAAGTCACAAATAATTGTCGATACGAATTCAACTCCAATGAATTCTCTTCACTCTTTTAAGTCACTTGACGTGAAAGAAGAAGAAACATTTCACATGGAGGAACGCAAATTGAATTATATTGTTGCCTCTGCATCTTATGCCTTCAACGTATCTTCTTCTACCCTCGGATTGAGTTTTATTATTTGCTATTGAATAATATAGTTGGCATTTATCCCACCCATGAGGTACCTGACTTGCTCATCGCGGAAACGGGTTTTTCGAATACACTTGTGGATGTATGCCTTGGTAGTTTTTTTTACTCAAGCTACCTGACAAGCGATGAGCGGAAGCATTCGCTGAATATGTAAATATACTTTTTCTCAATCATATCGTATTATGCTCGGTTTAAGGCGGAGGAGACAGCGCTCCTTCTGCCAGGAAGTATGTAGTGAATAGCATTATTCTGCTCTCTACGTTCGAGAGGATTTTCGTACCTTTTCTTGGCTAACAGCAAATATCGCTCGGAAAAAGAGGAAAATCCAATAAAGAAAAATTACAATAATCATACAATTTCATATCCTCTCAGCCTTCCAGCCAGCCTCGGTTTTTTATTATTATGTTTGTAATAGAAGAAAAGCTGTTTTTACATTATTTCGCATCTCGAGGCTTCGAAACTATCGGCAGGAGTCAGCTCCAATGTTTCAAAAGCATTTCCCTTATTAACTTTTCCTCACTGTTTGAAATGAAATTTTCAATATTTAATCATGGTTGGGAAGGCTTTAGCAATCGGGAGGATATAC
Organism: Smittia sp. YW1114-2; assembly: GCA_033064975.1. Taxonomy (NCBI): domain Eukaryota; kingdom Metazoa; phylum Arthropoda; class Insecta; order Diptera; family Chironomidae; genus Smittia; species Smittia sp. YW1114-2. The sequence goes on along the minus strand of CP093834.1, from coordinate 9,344,068 downwards.
GGAATAAATTAACAAATACTCAGTAAAATTAAATTGCGGTGAAATAGTCTGGTTACAATCTCGCAGCAGATACATGAAGCCAGTCGGTTCTGTCGTTAAGAGGAAAATCCTCACGGCAGTCATTTGAGATTGCAGAAATTTGGTAGTGTATGCGAAAGCGTTCCGATTTCTGAGTGCTTTTTCTAGATAAAGAAGCGCAATTTAAAATCAAACTGTCGCCGGAAGCTCTGAAAGGTTCAACATCTCTGTAATTGGAATATCTAAATTGTTCGACAAGAAAAGTTTACACGCAAAAGTCGGTTCAACTTTACCAACTTTCTGACACGTGTAACGTTCTTAGCTTGAAGCAAATTTAATTATTTAGTTAGAATGTTTATCGATTTGCTCTAACCAAAAGAAGGTAAGTGAAATTCACCGTTCAATCTCTTCAAGCAGCGATCGTAGAAATATCTCGGCGTCAACGGACGTGGAGAAGTTGAAAGGTTGGTCGCAGCGACACATGTAGAGCCAACACTGTTGCTGGCAGTTGAAATTTTCAAATCGATGTAGCCGACACGTTTGTGCGGCGTACGACTTTCTGTGGTTAGGAGAAACAATAAGGGGATGCGCGTTCGATATGATTTTATATGAAAACGCTTGCAGATATTTCTCCTGAGTTGCTGGAAACTACATCGAGCGGAGGGGAGCGGAGAATTCAATGAAAGAAATCCAGTTTCCCCGCTTTCCATCAGCAGCATTTAAAAGCTCAGGAGGAATTTCATTGGAATGTTCATGACCCACGACACAACTTTTCCAGTGGTTTCCACGAAATCTTACCGGAATCTCGTTTCATCACGACTTTCGCAACATTAAACGTTCAGTTCAATTCGGAATGTTCGCTAGTGTCGTTGGAAGCAATTGCGGGTACTTTTCTTCTGCTCTTACTGATGAACTCTTTAAACTTCTAAATCAAAAAAAGCTCGTTTGTCGAATCAGTTTGCCGATGCGCTTCATTGACCTCACGTACGATAACGAAAATATAAAAATGAAAAATTGACAATTTGCCGTACTGGGATACTTCATGATTCGATTGTGGATTGGAACTACCGATGTTTTTATTAAAGTGCGGTTCATAAACAAAGCAAAACACATAAATCCGAACAAATAAAAAAGAATCGTGAAGATTTTTAATTCCGGAGCATAAATTTTAGGAGCGCTAACATAAAACAAACGAAAGCGGCAATTGGAAAATAACAGATGAAATCTCTTTGTGGATTAATCATAGAGCGTCGGAATTACGCGTTGGATTAAAAGAAAGTGACGCGATTTGAGCACAATAGGAAAATGTACATAAGACGAAGCTCATGCTTCAACAAAAGAGACGACTCGAGTGATGCTCAGTAATATATAAATCAATTGCCAGGTGTTTGCCGCAGAGTGGCTGGATAAGTCTTCACTCTGAATGTGTTGAAAGCTTCAAGCTTAGGCTGGCATTAGACTGTGGTATGATTAGTGTCAAAGCTGGTGGAAAGTTCTCTTGCGACTCGTTTATGAACGTGTCTTGCTGTTACCCTCAAATCCCTCACTCGGATTTTGACTCACTAACCTCATGATTTAAAATTAATTTTCTAGTTCTCATGTTTGTTGATTTAAGTGCGGTTTAATGGCAAGGCTTTTCAATGGGATGACACGACTCGTAACCCTCTTTAAAATCTCTCGAGGGAAACATTGGCGAAACACTTTAAAGTTCTACACATGTCACGACATAATAGATAATCATTTTTCAAATCTGGGATTCCAGTAGCAGCTCTGACTCGAGAGAGTCAAAGTGGTTGCTACTTGACAATCTAATATTCATAAGTCCTCGCCTTTTCGAAAGGATGGACAAATGCGACTCTTTCCGTCGTCAGGGGAGCATGAACATTAATTTGATTTAATACTTTAAGACATGATTACATTCCTGGAGATGGAAATAAATGAAGTTCCGTGTTGGACGAGAAAGAGACTTGTGCTCATCTAAATCCTCATCATCTGAGATGAAAGTCTTGGCTTCCCGCAGGGAAACGCATACAGAAGAGTTATTAAGTTTCTTATTCATGAGAAACGGCAGCGCGAGTAGAAAATATCCAAAGGAAAACATGAAATGAGTTTTTCAAGTCTCATTTCAAGCCTTTTATTTCTCAACTCTCGAGCCTTTTTAATATTCAGAGGAGGTAGTTTATCATCATATAATGATAACAAGATGAATAGCGAGGCGAATTTATCTTTATGATTCCAACGATGCCTGCCATAACTTATTTAATAAAGCTCTTGTTCTTTTCGCGCTCTCAATGCGAGTGAACGAACGCGAGCGATCGCGGGAAAAAGAGAAAAAGCCTAAATTCCGTGCGGAAGATTAAAAAGCTTTCTCCTTCTGTCAATATTTCTTCAGTTGTGAGATTGCATAATTCCGTCTTATTTCAAGAAAAATACTTGCAAACGTTGCCAATGAAAAGCGTTCGTCCTCGGCGACGAGGCAAACGAAATGGAAAAATATTGGAGACATTTCGAGGAAGCTTTTCATGAAAACATTTCTAAGGCTTTCGAGTGAAAAGGAAACTCTTTACATCTTGCAGTCCTCGGTAACCTTGCAACTTTCCTATTTTCGCCGGAATCATTCAGGCGTATAAATACAGAAAGAATGATGAAAATGTTGAACCAGAAGCCGAGTAAATAACAAAATGTGTTCGCGAGCGGAAACGAGCGGCAGAAAAATTGTGAAAAGGCAGCATAAATAAACAGGAGAAGGAATGAGATGTAATTCTTATTTATATCGCGTACAGCGTGCAAATAAAGCTTTCGTTTCCTTTCTTGCTGCTTTCCATTCTTCATTTATTGTTGATACAACAAGACACGGCCGGGCGGCTCTCCCCTTCCCGCTTTTTGCTGAAGCAACTTTTTCTGTTGTTTCTCGCTATTCAGCAGCGACAAAGCAACACCGTCCCACTGCTATCTTTTCTTCTGAACATGTGTGCCAGTTCTGCTGCTGATGTTTAATGTCCTTCAACTAAACTGTTATTGCCTTGCGGCAGTTAACGAGGGGAATTCTTCTATGCTCCTTTCCCTAATTGTTTTCAGTCTCAAGAATAAAGAGGCGAAGGTCAAGGGTCCCGTTCGTCTTCTCTGCAACACAACTCACGTAATGGATGGCTGAGTATCGTCAGATTTGAAGCAGAGTAGAATGAAAAGCATAGTAACAGTTACTTCCCGTTCAAAAGAAAGCACAAAATGACTTTACATCCAATTAGAGACAAACTCTGTGACTGAGATCATTTCTCATAATTACAGACGTCAGAGAGCCTCAACGAGGAAGCGAGAGAGAAAGAATTCATCAGAAACCATGTCGAGACTTTGCAACTCTATTTTCAACATCGTAAAGTTTGTCGTCCGTGACACAGAATCTCGTAGACGTCGAAAAGTGAAGAGAAAAGTTAATTAAAGTTGCACCAAATGAAATTTAATTAAACTTTTTTCTGTCCCTCGCTTCTTTATGTCTTAATTTTCGGGATGCGATAAAAATAACAGCGTGACAGATACGGACGGCAAAAAGGAATGGAAATTAGAATAAATTTCCTCATGTTTCTCTTTTGAGTTTGTTAAAATAACTTGACGCTTCGCTTGCCAGCTTGGCGACTGAAGCAGCGTTGTGCTTTTTCCATAAAATATTATCAATTTATGTTTCGCTCGAGAAAACGAAGTTGAATCAAATTTTTTCAATTAAGCGTTGTCGTCTTACTGCCTGATAAAGTTTGTTATATGCCGACAATAAGCTTAGAGACTTGTCACGGCTCGTGGACCACGAGCAAGTTTGATGCTACGACTTTTGGCCCACGAGCAAGTTCGGTGCCTCGTGCTCTTCAATTGTGCTTTCACGCAACGCCATCGCATTTTCCCACCCGCCAGAAAGTCAACAGAGGAAATTGGCTTTCTCATTTCTCGCACAAGCATAATTCTTCGTATTGCTTCTCGTAAATAAATTTTTATCTGCTTAGAGTTTTTTCGGGTACTTATTCGCAAGCGACAAAAGGACCGACAGAAAGAATTCTTGGCAGAACGTGCGGGATGTAAAAAAAATTTAATCCCGATGAAGTTCAGTCGACATAAAAGTTTTTTGAGCGCTTTCGAAGCTTGTTTTATTAGGGTGGCCAGGTGCGCCAAATTACTCATTCATTGTTGTTTACTGCTCGACAGATGTTTCGGTATTCAAAAGGATATCTTTTAAGTCTTGAAAATCACCAGCCTCATCTGGCCACCCCGTACAATCACATAACGTTCATGATAACGTCTTTTCGGCTCGACTAACTCATACAAACGATATTGATTCGGTATAAATTATCGAGCACAAATATTTACGAAAGGAAAGAAAGGCTCTGCTTGCCCGGCTATTGATTGGGTTGTTGTTAAAGAGATCGGAGGCAGAGAAGGAACAAAATTGAAGCCAAGGGATAGACGAATGACAAAGGATTATTATGTCCTGTGTGACATAATCTCTTCAAGTGTATTGTTGACAAACTCATAGCCTTCGAGCTTCAGTCGTCTCGAGAAAACTTTTCCATTCAGCATACACACTCATTAAGAAAATGTTTATCCATCAATGGTAGAAAAAGCGATTAAACCGATGGAGTCATATTCCCCATTTGCCAAAATATTTACAAGATAAAGTTTTCTCCACAAGTTCCACCCGCAAAAGCGAGACGCGAACGAGAGGAAAACAAACCCTTTTCCCATAAAGACATGTTTTTCTATTTCCATTTGGGGAATGATTGAGACGTTCCGAGAACTTTCCAGCAGCCGAACCAGAAAAAAATATCATAAAGTGTGTTCAAGTTTGCTACGACGCTCGTGTGAACTCAAAACGTTTTGTTAAACGGAATGTTTTCAGTTTTCATCCCAAAAGTTGAACTAGGAAACGGAACGAGGAAAACACATAATTCCATGGTGTTGAAATATTAGAAGTTTAACATGAAAATTATTCAAATAGCATTGTCTCTCGTTGCGTCTATCCGAGCAGAGGTTGAGAGGAAGGTGCACAGCATAATTAAGTGATACGACAATCCCCTCCTTCTTTAGCCGAAGACCGAGACTTTGACTTAAATTATTACGAGTGAAATTAGCATAAACACGAATGGAATTAAAATCATGTTCTGAAAGCTGAACATTTTGGACCGGAGAAAAGGAAAATAATTTAGTACAATTTCTTCGTCCGAGAGAAACGAAAGTCTGTGGAATTGAGAATATGGATTTAACCCGCATGAAAGCGCTTGAAATGGCTCACAGCTCGAACGGATTACTCTACAGATATGGCAACAAGAGCCGGCGGAAAGTGGAACAGGCGCTCGTCCTGCTTGCGATACTTTTAATGCCACTGACGTGCGACGGAGAGGAGAAGATTATTCGAGTGGATCCATTAGGTACGAAATTGTGTTTGTGTGAACTTTTCCGAACATGCAGCGTGGTCTAATTTTCATTTAATTTCTTCCCAACCCTTTTCATTAACTGCGCTTTTGCGAATTAGTGGATTAAACCGCAGAAAAATCGTTTCCATTTCACAAATTGCAAATATTAAAATTCATCAATTATTGAAATTAAATTTCAATAAAAGCAGAACAGAAAAACGTTGCTGGTAAAATAAAGAAGTTTATGGCGTTGAAATGCGCTGAGTTTTTATGTCAGACTCGTCCCGATGGTTTTTCCGGGCTGAATTTATTCCGAGGAGTTATGAAAATTGAAAAGCATTTTGCGGTAAATTCATGAGTTTCCAATGAACTCATTTCGTAATTATGATATGAATATAATCACATTGATTACTTTAAAGTTATGAGTGCTTTTTGATAGATTAGGACAAATATTGAGAAGAAGATTGAATGATAAGTTGAAAAGTTGTGCATCTTTTATAAGAGCTGCGTAATTAGTTTCAATCAAAAGTTTCAGAATGAGTTGCAATCACGAATTATTTACTAAGTTTTATCACAACTATTCCACTCAAATCCATTTTGATAATGAATCCAAGATAGTGTAATAAAAATCCTCTCGAGCCTAAACCTAAGGCTCAAGGGTGACACGATAAAAGATCCTTCTCAAGAGGTTCGCATTCTCTCGATCCTGCTGGTTGAGCAGTGAATTATTGGCCGGCGCTGAGTTAGGACGAGAGAAAAGCTCGTGACACAGGGCTGCCCTAATTTAAGTGTTGTGCGGCAAAGCTATGATCCTACCTCCCTCCGTTTCGAAAGCATATTTGCTTTTCATAAAGCCGGAGAAAAATGTGAACACTTCTCATTGTTTTATATCCTCTATAAGATTTATTTGATTATCCTTCTCCGTTCTTGCGGTTTTTATTCTGTGTGAAAATTCGCTCATTCGGACGACGTCAGTGGCGTTGTGATCACGTTCGTGTAGTCTCAGAGTTGACTCCACATACACGCTACTGGCTTCATTTCTGCTCTTGAAGAGGTTCAGATGCAATTTGCTTAACAACCCTCTTTAGATTCGTATTAGAGTGTTTCATGTTTTGAATTTTATTATATTGTTCCGGAGCAGAATACAGAAAATCTCTTATCTTGCACTTTCGTTCGAACATTGTTGGATGAAGGCGGAAGAAAAAGATTTTCTGTGTTGCACTTAACAAGATTTAAATTTTCTCAGCTACACTCTGCGATTTATTCGAAAGCTTTTCAGTCATGCAACTATGTTCAGTTTGAGGCGAAGAGAGTGGGGAAGGCAAACAAGGGTAAACTTTTGAGGGAGCTTAGAAATCAGGCTTTAAATCTGCAGCCTCATTTCAATTGCTGCTGTTCACGAATTTTGCTCTTATCTTCATTCGTATGCAATAAACTTAAATTTGAGGTATTCTCCCATCTACAATTTTCAAAAGCGTAAAGAGAAATAAATTTGCTCAGTCTCGTTACAAATTGATTTGGGCTTCTTCGCTTCTACTGATGCTGCTGCCTTTCAGCCTCTCTTCGAAAGTGATTCCACTTTAATTATGCTAATAAATATTCCTCTCTGTTATCTGCCTTTTCAGCACAGAATGCATGACTAGATGTAGATAGAGAACAAGCAATTTAACAAATTCCTTCATTGAGTTCGATTTCTCATTCCCTCCCCAGTTTCCTTTAGAAGCGCTTCGAAAATTTGCAATGATAGATTGCATTTTAACAGCACAAACGAAAGGCATCCATAAGTTCATATTATAAATTGATGGCAACACATGTTTCAACTCCCCGCTTCCTATATGCTCACATCGAACATTATGTAAACATGAAGTCGAACAGAAATTTATTGTGGCCGAAAAGCCGGAGCTGTGATATTTATGGACGCAAGAAGTCAGTCAGATTCCTTTTAGGAAATTCAGGGAGACCCGAGAGATTTCACACCGAAGCTTTTTTATCTACCAAGTTGTTCTGATGAAAGTTTTATCATGTCTCAGCCTGGTCCGACATGAAAATGGTTGACTTCGAGGTTGCTTAGGCGAGGCTTCCGCATGTGATTCAGTGAATTCTCAGCTTTGCTTCGAATTTGAATTGAAAAGAGATTAAAAGTTTCACATTGAAATTCCGCATCAAACTCCTTGCACTTGGAATTTATTCAAGTTTCTCTCGACGTATGAGCAAATTGTAAAATCATGTTTTCCATTCTCAAATGAATGAGCTACAATCAAAATGCCTTTCCAATAGAAATTTTCTATCTTGTTCAAGCAATGTGCATTTCATTTTTGCCCGATCATTGAGAATCAGGATTGAAAGAGTCGCTATCATTATCAAGCAACGAGGAGAATGAGCTTGTTGAATGTGAGTGAACGGCATTTTGGATGACTGGGAAATGTCGGGGGTTCCATTTATTTCATGAGGAACGAACTTTGCTCGAAATCTCTAGGATTAAAGCCAAGGATAGCCGAGAAGACCAGTAATGCTCAAAATGAAGCCAGCGATTCCGGGTTATATTTTAAATAGAAATATGAAATAATGAAATGTTAATGTGCACCGCTTCAGGTGTAATTTTGCTCTAATTGTGTGATTTGCCATGTGCAATTTAAAACACAAATATCAGCTAATCAGCAATTTCAAAATATTCGAATAAAACCATGAAAATATTTCATTGCGAATATCCTATTAATTTCACACAAGCTGCTCTTTGCTGTCAAATTATTGTCATTCAAAACCATAATTAATTTACTGGCTTATTATGATGACATTTATGCATTGAGAAGACTCAACTCGGCGGCTCGTTTTATATCTGAATTCGGTTCACAAAACTCAAAACTGATAGCAAAGAATTATCGACTTCCCACAACATTCTCGATTCATAAAAATATTTGCTGATGTAATTTTTGCTATCAAATATCGAAACGTTACGGAAACCAAACCACAAATATTTCAACTTTTGTTATTATAGCTCCATGATGATCCCAGAAAAAAGTTCGTTCCCGGGTTTGCACCAACTTTGTTTCATAAATATTTGATATTACTGAAAAATGAATAAAATTGTTGAAAGCATTGTGGTGCGTTTAATAATCAAACTGCTTGTCAAGTTTCCCTGTTGTCCGAAATTGTTAATTAGCTTTTGGTTTGCTACGAAATTAAATTATTCAATCGCCACGTGTAAATCGATTCTTCGTAAATGTGTTAATTGTCAGAAACCGAAATTTGAAATTTATATTATAAGTATCAATTTATACTCAAGATGATCATTAATTTAAATGTCTACGTAGTTCAAGACGTAACCTAGAAAGCGGAGATTAGAGCGACACGCCCCGAAAGTTAATTCAATTAAACATTCATAATCCCACTTACTTACAGTACAGACATGTACAGATGATTAGATCTTGAGCGCTCGCTTCGGTAGTAGCTCCGACTTTGGCAAGAAATTTTCTCGTCACGACGACTCTCGTCGACGTAATTCCTGCTCTCAACTTGTTCAGATAAGCAATTCTATTTAGTTTTATTCGATGTGTAGTTGGCAGATGAATATCAGCGTTTATGGTTCCCTCGTTTAGTAATAGTAATGTTAATGACGATTCAGGAATGTCTCAACTCGTTTCTCATGCCGAGGTTACGACTGCGTCAAATACAAACCAGATCTGAGAATTCCTTAGCCTCCTCGCCTCACCCCTTTTGCAATAAACGTCGACTCATTAATCATACCGCTTTTTCTGATATCTTCATCATCGTCGTTATCATCTTTAGTGGTTTTCCTCCGCGTTTTATTGTCTTCGAGCACATTGTGTAGATACAAGAAGAGTAGGAAACATAATTTTTACTGTTCTTTTCGATGGGAATGTTCGGTTTTCTGCGCTCGCCGGTTGTGACGCAACCCAAAATTTATTCGCCAAGCGGAATATTTACGCAGCCAAGCGATATAAACCACAGAAAAAAAGGGATTTCATGTTGATCGTTAAATTCAATTAATTTCGTTTTGTTTGTGAGCGAGCTGATTCACAGCCGCAAACAAATCTCGCTTTCCCCACGATTACAACTTAATTAATCAAACCCTGACTAAAGAGGAACAAAATTCCTTCGACGCTTTAATGCGGTGCGTAGCGAAACACAAAAGTGGATTTCATGGAGGCTTCAGCAGCAGTGAAAAACTCACGCGCCTCCCCCGACAGTGTTTGTGAAGATTAAATTTATCGTTTTGTGGAAAATTTACTTGTCGACTTTGATGAATGAACTTGCGGATGAGTGAACTTGTAAGCGGGTATTCCTCGACACGGATTCTAGGACCTCAACTTACTTCTTTTGACCCAATTGAATGATTGTTTATTTTTTTTATGAATTTGTAATACTTTCACTGTATTAATAAAGAATTAAGTAGTGTAAAGCGATCTAAACTGAGTTCATTTATCTGTAGCAAAACCATTTGAACCATTCCATGTTTGAAAGCAGATGTAATTGCTTCGAAAGTCATTCAGTTTTTCAACATTCTAGTTTGTAATCAAAGCTCTGATTCAATTCTAACTGCAACATCCTTTACTCTCTTTTCAGCGCTTTTATCAGAAACTTTACGTACCTACACGAGAACAGGTTGTGACCACGAGCCTATAACGCTCAGCTGCCCTCGAGGGACTTCAATTTCCATAGACGTTGCACAGTACATGCCAACATCGATGGAGAACGAGTGCGTTGCTGCAACGGAAAATATCATTCAGGACGGAGTCGTGAATGCAGGAACTGAAATCGAGATCAAAGCGCCTGAGAAGTGTTCGTGGCCGAACGTTATGAGTGTAAGTTTAAAAATTCATTCAACCAATTAGTCGATCCTTTGATTGCAATTCCCAATCAACAAAAAATTCTTTTCCGCAATTTTTCATGATATTCGAGAGCGTTGCGTCAAACCTTTTTCCTTCCGGAGACGTTGACAATAATTGAATTTGATCGTGCGAAACGTGATTTTAAGGCATTGGCTCATGAAATTTAATTACAATATGCAATTTGAGCTTGGGTGTGCCTGATTTACCGGAGTCAGAGGGTGTATGGTAAACATTGTGCCTTCCACAGAATGGAAACACAGGAATTATTTCTATTAAATAAATTCGGTTGGTAAAAACTTTCGCTCCTAGCATTTCGTTCACACCATTAACTCTTAGTGTTGGCAAGCGTGGCTCCGTCATAAAAGCAATCGTGACTCGACAGTGTTGTAAGTGCTGACTTTGACGACCATGCTTGAAGAGCGAACGGAGAGGAAAGTGACGATAAAAGTCAAACATTTGATGACATTAAATTAATATTGAATCATAAAGTTGAAGCCGTGAGCGGAGCCACCAGCCGTAATCACGAGGCAATGAAATGTTTAATTAATAGCTTCATGCTTAGCCCGTCGTTCCGTCGACTTTGAAGCCCAAACAGCAGTTCCACAAATTGATTCACGACCCGCAATCGAATCAGCTCCGTTCCCTTGCCTTTCACGGCTTGATTATGATAATTTTCGGTGAATCCATCTGCATGCAAATCGATTCGAGTTTTCTCTTTCTCGTATTTGATTGCTCATGTGATGAAAGCAATTAAGAGACATTAAGAATGATAATGAAATGTTTACGATATTTCCTCTTAGAAGTCTGCTTTATTTCAATATTTATCACAAGTTAGAGTTTCATTCAAATTGGTTGAAGATGCCGACGAGAATGTTAAGCTCAACGCGATCCTCAGGGTTATCGTCGACTATGTATTCAATGATCTTGGCATAAACTTGAGCTTTGGTGAAGAAGCAGTTTGGCTGATGGAAAGTTGGACAAATGCAGCGAGCGTGAAGCTGGCATTGATGTCTGCCCTGGTTGTACTGCCAGCGTTCCACTGTGAGATGTGACAAGTCGAGCTTATTGTTATTGAAGTGAGAAACTTCAAATCCTTTCTTGAGCAGAACTGTGTGGCCCCAACGGCGAAGGGCAAACAAGCGATGGATCCGGACGTGACTGTCGTTCAACGTAGTTCCGGGATATCCTTTTTTGCTGATGTTTGGACCAACATAAATTAAATTTGTCGCTGTCTTCACGTAGTTTGTCATTTCTCTGGTTAGAACTTCCTCCACCTCGTCTTGTGTCGCATGAAACATCATGGCTGAATCTGGCTTCACGCTGCTGACGTCCCAAGTAAAGCTTCGAGTTCCTGTTTCGCTTCATATGCTTGATTACGTATTCTCCTTGTTCGCAATTCTCGCGTTGAATGAGCAGTCGAGAATACTTAAGTTCCAGTGCATAGTTCGCAAGTTACTGTTCATTGACGCCTTCGTGGATTTGTTTCCAACGTGTCTCAACATGGGACCTTTTCGCGTGAAAAATCCTTTCGAAAAGCAGATTGGGCATCGATGTGAGCTTATGTTTCGTTGAACGTTGGCGTTGTCGAGGGCAGCAGGAAACTTTCAAGACATCGTTTCGTAGCTGACGGATAGCCGCTGACGCTTGCAAATGTGCCGCGATGAAATGACGATTTTCTATGAAACTCCTTGCCATCCAGGTCGCAGATGAAAACTGCTGACCTGACGGACTCTAATGCCTCGTCGTATCGTTCTTGAAGTTTGACCTCGACGTAGAACTCGAATTCTCGAGCCTTTGTTTCACTATGGCTTACAAAGCGCTTTCACCGATAAGAGCATAACAGTTGTCATCGTGAGAGGAAAATAGACGAATCGGAAATAAAGCTATTGTCCTCGGTGAATTGTCATCGCCGGTCGTTAATTCGACAGACATTATTAGTGCAACATCGTGACTGACGGCTGATTTCGTTGTCTTTAGGTTCTAATTCCATTCATATTTCACCGAATAGCGCCTACGCCATAGAAAATCGTGTCGATTAACTTAAAATCGGGTCTTGTTAAACGGAAAGCACAAATTCAAGTGTTCCTAGGATTATACATTCACATTGCCTCAAAAGGAAAACTTTAAATATTTTCATGACTTTTCAGTAAGCAAGTTTGATAACAGCAAATAATTTTCCTCTCAAAGCTGATTTTATGTGGAAGCTTTCGCATCAACATTTCTTTTAAGTTCACTGAAACGTCAAAAGTGAAAAGCTTTTCAGCGTAAAATTTTGCGGTCAATAGCAAACAGACGAAAATGTGTTCGGTGTAGGAAGGTAACATATTGTTGTTAAATATTCAGAGCTCATAATTCCGTGAGCGACTTTCTACCTTTACGAACTTTGAGCATGGAAAACTCGAAGAGTCCTTGAATTCATTTAGCAACCGTTTCATTCGGCAAAGATGAATTTTCTAAATTGTCATTGTTCGCCTCGAGTTAGAACGTCTTAATTTTTTCCTTGATTTGTCTAATTCGTCATGTTAAGAATGAAACGTCTGTTGAAACAAAAATCCTTCTTTTATGTTTCTTCATTTGTTATGCAAATTAAAAGACTTGAGTTTGTTTTACGTCCTCGCTTTTTCCTTTCCGCGATTTTACGAAGAAACTCGAGCAGCTTTGCGATTATTCAAATTTCGCAATTGTAAATTTCGCGTGAAGCAATTTGCGAGCGTTAAGTAGGGACGTTTGCTTTAATTGTAACAGACTTCCTGATACTTGTTGGATTCTTCTGAAGAATATTTTCAGCTCGGAAGTTTCATTTTCCGGCGAAAAGGAAGAAGCGCTAACGAACTTAAAATTAGCAAAGGAATAATTACTTCGAGCTTTGACATAACTGACAAATTTCTCGTTCATGGGAATCCTCTTTGTTCAATCCCTCTCGTTGCGTCAACCACTTGTTTCAATTATAATCTTTAATTCGAGTAATCCTGATTTCCTCGGAGAACCCTGAGATGAGTCGTAAATACACAAAGCCGTGATTTCAATGACAAACAAAAACAGATAAAAAATTTAAATCTTGGAATCAGCGGAGGGAAATTAGATCAGCATCTGAGCCTGATTTATTCGTCTCGCTCGCTTCTGGCGCGAATAAGTCTCCGCGACGATGTTCAAGCCTTAAGCCGCCATTAACATTTTTTATGTGACAAATTATAAAACTGGGTCGAAGTTGATTCAGAGAATTCATGGCCCAAAATAAACATGAAACAGCAATAGCTCGCATTTCATTCTGGCGCGTTGATTTGCGAGTATTAAGCTTGTAATTCTGAACTCGTCCAAGCAGAAAAAACTATTGCCAAAAGACACTTCCTTAAATCAACGAAGGCGAAAGAACATTAAACTCGACTTTAATAAATTCGACGAGAAAGCAACAGAGACTCAGCAAAAAATTTCCATTTATAGTGGAGCTGGGAGCTCTGCAGTTGTTTTTCGGTCGATGTGGACGAGTCCGGAGCATATTGTGTTCGAGATAAAAGAAGTGGAAAAACGAACGAAAGCAATTAGGTCCGGCTGAGCTAAATCGAGCTGAGATTTATTGTTGAATATCTATGGGACCCAACAAAGCATAGCCGCTTGTTGTTCTTTTCATTGCCAATAAGTTTTCTTGTGGTCGTAGTGAGTACATCAACGATCTTCAAACGCAGACACGCTGGTAGAAAAATCAATTTTACAGAAACATCAAAAACATCATCTACATAAATGAGACAAGATTTCGAGTCAGCACGCTCGAAGGATGCGAGAAGAGAGTTGAAAGAGGAAAAAACAACATTTCCGTTTCGCTTGTTTAACAAAAGATGAGACGAGGACGAAGCAAAATGATTGAGTGCTCGCTTTAATCAATTGCTTGTCCTACTGTTTCTGAAATCGAAAGCGTAATGACAGATTTGTTGTCGGTTAAAGGAACGTAAGCTTCGTCAATCAAAAGTCAAAGCAAAAGCTTTGAAGTTGGAGAGCAAATCTCATGTGGACTTTGTGGGTAAGAGGGACATGAACACACTTCAAGCCAGAAGGAAAAGTCTTAAAAATCATAAACAACCGATTAGAGAGTTCCATCAGAGCGCTTCCCTTTCTGTTTTGATGTCCCCTTTGACTGAAAGCCATTCAATAATCTTTGAGACAAGCTGGAATGAACTTTGCGTCCTCAATCTTCGTTCTTTTTTTAGAGCAATCGATCGGAAACGGATTCGGAAGGCGTTTGAGGAATGTTATGGAGAATTTGTTTCTCTCCTCCCGATCGGAACACTTTCCTGCAAATAAGACAGTTAGGAGTGGAGAGATAAGACGAGAGACAAGAAAAAGATTCGCCTTTTTTTGCGCACTTTTCCCCAGTGTAAAATCCGTTTTCTTTTCTCGTTCAAAATAGAACTGAACGCGATAAGAAAAGGAAAGGGAAATATGTTAATCGTGATTTGAATGAAAGAGCTTTGAGGCTTGAGAGCTTCCCTTCCAAGAAGGATGACCACCATTGGGCTGATCATAACTCTTGCATAAATGGAGCGATAAAAAAGTGCTCTCCGAAAATTTCACAGTTTTCTCAAGTCATGCATCTCTTTTAGCTTTAAGCTCAACTTTCCTTGCAACTCGACCACATAAATTACATTTTTGCCTCTTCGTATTCTTCATAAATTGAAAACTTTTCCGCTCCATCTCGCAATGAATATTTTATCACGTCTTAAGATAGTGGAAACAGCAGACGATGAAGAAAATTTGTCGCTGTAAATTACATTGTTAAAATGTACTTTCGTAGTTTTTCTCGTCTTGCTGAAAGTTTTTTAAATGCATGAAAACTTTTTTCGAGTCACGGAAGGTTGCTACATTACGGAATCAAATTTACCATGCATCGCACACCACAAGACGAGATTTTCTAATGGAAAAAGGTGATTGAATGTCAGATTCGATTAAAGAGCTGATTGAATGCAAGGTTGGAAATGTTGGAATTTCAGCAAAGTTGATCTATCCGAATATGAAAATTGTAAAATCGAACCTTCACGGATTAAAAGTCGTTTTGATGCTATCACGTCTTTTAAGACGCCTTCCAACTGCTACGAACTATACAGGTCAAAACTTCTGATGAGAAACTTTATCTACATCTAGATTTAAAGCTAAGTGACAGAGTACATTAAAAGCTTCATGTCTATTTATAGTTCCGCAGTGAACATTAAAACCAAAGCAAGCGTAATTCTCCATCATCGCTTATGCAAGAGTTCTAGAGCTCAGAATGTGCCTTTGTTCCACCTTTCTTACACCCGCCTCCAAATGAATAATGACTCCCCTACTAAAAGCATCACAAAATAGCTCGTAAGTTATTGTTTACTCCTAACCTGCTTCCATGAACTCTTCTTGCCTCCTTCCCTCTCTAAATCACCGAAAAGCGCGAGGACGAAGTGAGTGTGTGTTCCTATAAATTATGTACTAAGCAACTCCGTCGAAGCGAGTGAATTATTACACGTTGCATGTATTCTTTAAGCGTCAGCGTCTCTGTTTGGAATCTTTTGTTTGAATAAGCAGAGAAGCTGGAAACGAGCGCGCTGAGGCAGGAGCTATAAAAGCATATTTAATTCCTTTTATTGTGTTCCCCAGCTATCGGGCTTTGTTTGTTGTACTCGTCGATTTCCATTTTTCAAGAAAGCGAGGAAGAATCACATCGTCTCACTCAATTCCTTCTCAAAGGATTATCTTTAATGGCATTGGTTGACGTATGACATTCCACTGCTTTGCCGCTTCGTTTTCTTTTGAAAAATTGTTTTCGTTTTGGATCAAATCCATTCGACACATTCCGGGAGAGGCTCAAAGACGCCGCCATTGAAGGAAAGAGCTTAGGGCGAAGAGCTTTTAAAGCTTTTCCATTCTATTGAAAATCGAAGTAGAGAGATGGAATTTAATGTTTATTGCTTAATTATTTGGGAATTTCATCTCGCATCCGACGAGATCAATGGCTTAGATTCGCTTTCATTCTGTTTCAAAATGAGAGCGAGTGGTAAAGCTTTATCGAGCTTAAAAACAAATGAAATTGAAGCGGGCAAAGAGTTTAAGGGAGTTGAATCGATCATTTAACCCTTTATCTCGCCTCATCCGCCGTCCCTTCTTTTGAGTAACGACCTCACGCTTCAAGTTAACGACGTTTTAATTTTATAGAGTCGTCTTGGATACTTATCCGCATAATTTCGATGCTTTCTCAGGGCCCATCTCAGAGCGCAAAGGAGTTAATGGATGTGGCCTCGGGAGGGTCTTGTTAAGTACGGAAAGCACTATGGAAGTGTATTTTGTTCAAGTAGAAACGACTCGTTCCTGTAGGATTATAACTTTCTGAAATTACCACCTTCCGACATTAAAGCTTTCGACGGGTGCGAAAACTTTAAATCCTTTAAAACAAAAGTTTAATTCTCTAATTGATTTTCGTTCAACGTTGTCGACGTTCCTTAATCCTTTCAGATTTTCATTTTTATGGACAGTTTGTGTCGAACTGTTTTTGCCAAACTCAGTTTGGACAGAAACATTGCCAATGAAATTCCAACAGATTCCACTGAACACAATGCCTTGAGGCTTAAAGTGACGTTGATTTCTCACGCTTCGTGCGCTTCGAAAATATTTTCAAATTTCCATGCGTTTGAATCTACGAGAGATAATTGAATTAAAGTTTAATCTCTCGCCTCTGTTCGCGCTGTAACGTAGTCTCTCACGAGTCGGAGCGTTTCACAGGATTGACAGGAAATTTCCAGCTCATTTGCGCTTTGCTTTTCCCGGGTGATGGCAATGAAGCACCGCAAAAGCACTTTGCGACCTAGTGTTTAATATTTAAACCTAAATTTTCGTTATTGAGAGTATGCACGGTGTTTAATTTGGTTCAATTGCTTTTGGTTTTTGGCATCATGGCAGAATCGAGAACTTCAAATTAAATTAATGCAGCGAGACGAATCCCCAAGCGACGTATCAAAGTCGACCTGATTGTCACAGAGAGAATTCGGGATTTGAAAGCATCGTCATCAGTCAAAACGTGTTTGATCACTCGAGGGCTTCAGAATTATCGTGAATGCATTAGACGCGGAAAACAGACCCACAAAATATTTTCAAAAACTACTTTCCACACTAATTCGAAGCTCTTGCGGTTTCGGTCAACATTGCCTCAAAAGGAAAACTTTAAATATTTTCATGACTTTTCAGTAAGCAAGTTTGATAACAGCAAATAATTTTCCTCTCAAAGCTGATTTTATGTGGAAGCTTTCGCATCAACATTTCTTTTAAGTTCACTGAAACGTCAAAAGTGAAAAGCTTTTCAGCGTAAAATTTTGCGGTCAATAGCAAACAGACGAAAATTTGCATGAGAATGTTGTTCAAAACAGACGCAACTGTGAAAGTTTATGCAAATTAGAATCTTTTCCTTTAAAAACCCGCCAGTTTCGTTTGAAATATCTCCAGATCATTTGCTCGTAAATCCGCTTCAAACCATTGCAGGTTCCAAGTTTCGATGAGTTTGCCATGATTTTCAGAAGAAGCAAAGGCGGTACGATCACTTCTTGCTTTGAAATCTCGTTGGGTTTTTTCAGTAATTGAACTTCAAGTTTAGTGTTTAACATCAAACACATTGCTGCTTCACTCCAGCTCTACATATAAGCTGCCTTTTCATGTCCATCGCGCATTAAACGTTCGTCCTTTGCCGAACGAGCTTGAAATCATCACCGGCTCTACGTAAAAACTCTCAGCGACAATCAGGAACTGTTTTTCATACAACAAGGTCGACTCATTGTAAATGGTAATGGACTCTGGCAGCAAAAAATACGACGATTCCATCCAAAACATTTCTCAATTGAAATTGGACGATTTTGTCATTGTGAAGAATGTCAAAAGCAAAGTTCGGTTGTAGCCACTTCGATCTGATTTATCTATAAAGTTTTTATGTCCTCCAAAGCTGGTGTGATGAGAAGCATGTCGAACAAACTGCTGCACCATTTGTCGCAAATTAATCAAATGGCAACGCAAAGAGGATTCCGCAAACTTTTCCTTTTGCTTATATTGAAAAAAAAAACTGTTCGTTAGCACAAGTGAACAACCGATTGTGCAATCGAGATCAAGAACAAAATGGCATTTCAATAATTAAGCAAGTGTTCAATCTGCTCTTTCTGCCGTTCCAGTTCATTGAATTCTTCAGTTTCCCTATTTAAAACTTCTACATGCAGCTTTCAATATATTGGAGAAAGTTTCCGACGAAAAGGAAAAGTTGAGAAAGTTCCTTTGTTGAATAATTGAAAACTCGTAAGTCAATTTAGCTTAGTTCGGTGGGAAAAGTTCTCTTCGCTTTCCCTCCATTTATCCAACTTATCTACAATTTGAAACTTGCGAAACAATCAGCAGACAATTTGGAATTTCCACTCAGGTGCTTCAATGTTGACAGCCATCCGATTTCTTGGTTTGCAAATTTGGAGTTCAAGTTGTTAAAGCTCTCAGCTTCACTGACAGCTCGAACAGCGTTTCTCGTCTCATCTGATAACAATCTTCATTTGGAATTGGATAATACGAACGAAATGCTCAGCTCTCCGACCGAATTTCGATAATGAACAGGACTCGTAATTGCGTTTGCGATTTCTATCGAATGCGACGTCCAAAGCTATCAAATGACTTCGCCTTTGTGAAGAGATACGCTTGTGGTTCATGCGACTTCAAAAGGGGTTGATGCACTTTGTAATCTCAGTTTCGCTTTGACAGCGTTCGGAGGAGAAATGTAGTCAACTATGAAATTCTTTTTGTTCCCATACTGAAGTAATTCCTAATATTCTACCTTTTCTCGTTGCAGTACTCACTTCTCCAGACTGTGGTGGAAGCATGTCAAAAGAAGCGACACTGCAAGTTTCTGTCATCGCCAAAGACGCTTCAAGGAGATCCGTGCCCTGCGGTTCGGAAATTCGTGGAAATTTCCTACAAGTGTCGACCATGTAAGTAAAGATGTCAACTCCAACGAATTCAAATATGAGCAAGCGTTCATTAAAAGTTTGTGATTTGAAACTCAATCTAACTTGAACTCCTACAGACATCAAAGCATTCACATCAAAGCACACTAACTTTACTTGATGATTAAAAATCTTATTAATTCTGATTTTTACAGATGAATTCCGTAGCAAAGTTGCCTGTGAGAACGACGTCGTTCAGCTGATGTGCAATCCCTATTCACGAATAGCTGTTTATGGTGCCACTTATGGACGCACCGAGTATGAAAGTCTGCAGTGCGCACAGCCAAGCGGCGTCAAAGAGGACTTTGAGCGTAAGTGAAACATTTCCATAAGCTCTTCATTTAATCAAAGGAGCAATTTTGCAGCGTGCCCCGCATCTTATACCACCGAGACGGTGATGAAGATTTGCCACGGCCAGAGAAAATGTTCTCTAACCGCAGATAGCACAACGTTTGGCAAACCTTGCAAGCCTGAAACAAGAATGTATCTTAAAGTTGTCTACACTTGTGGTGAGTCTTCATTCAATTTGTCTTAACAACCGCAACTTCAACAATCTTTTCTCGTTCGAAGTGCCGAAAAAAGTTCTTAAGGACCGTTTCGACACGCCACCTGAGCCCGACGAGCCCCATCAAAACGATGTCGACCACGACCATGATGAATTGTACGATGACGATCAATTCTACAAAGAGCCAGAAGCGATTCCGCCCGAGCCAAAACTTCAGGGCGATCTAGCGAAAGAGAGAGGGTCCGACATCATACCGTCCATCATTACCGTGCAATCGTCGTCCGTTCGACCACCATTGAGAAATCGAGACGATTCATCACTTGAAGGTGAGTGAGTGGACCGATAAAGGGACGTTCGACGAAAGCTTATAAAAGCTTTCTCCATTATGATAAACTCGTGAGTCATGCAAATCTTTCTCAGAAAGGGTTTCATGAAAGCCTTCTCGGGACATTAAGAAGTTAAGAGAGGTCTGTAGGCATTAAACAGTGGGAGAAGTGGTTCCATTATGAAAATATTTGAGCCGGAATGAATAAATTTCCTAGAAATTAAACTCTGAAGCTTTGTGAGGGCAAAAGGAACGATTATGTCTTGCTTCAAGCGATCGCTGTCTCTTCGAGATATGTTCGTAATTTATGAACCTATCGAATCCTTTTATGACAAATAAATCCTCCACAAACACCGGATGAATTTGGAAATATGGACGGATCACTTGAACTCCTATCATCGACCGCATTTGAAAAAATAAATGTTTTTGTGTTATTTTCGTTGAATTGATTTCACATTTTTCCTTCGCTTGTTGTCAAGCTGGGAATTTTTTTATTTCGAACATACGTCAGTCAATCTAATTTGAGTTGAAAAGAAATTAAAACTTTACAATCTTTCCGAAATAGAATGAAAGAGAAATTCACATTTGATGGAGCTGTTGTAACATAAAATTGCTCGTTGCTCACCTGAAAGAAATTTCAATTTCAGGATTCAGCTTTCTTTTACGTTCTGTTTTATTTCGTTTTTATTCCTCCACTTGGTGGCTTCTGTTTTGCTGACTCACATTGAGAGCGCGGAACTCAACTTTGGACAAGTAATGAAGCCTTTCAACCACGCTCGCTTTTATCGACTTTGGCTGATTGAGATTTGCTCGAAGCGTTTTTCCGAGTCCTTCGCTTTAAAGTTCCGATTCCATTGATTTAATTCAATTATTAACAAGCCGGGAATGGCAGAGAAAGACAATCAAATCTGCTGCCTCCTTCCAACAAGGAAGGGGGAAAAGCGAGCGGAATTATTTCTGTCCGCTTCAGGATCGCCTCGGAAAAGAATGGAACAAAAAAGATGAAAAATCACGGTCGATTTCGCATTTTCCTTTTGTGATGAAGGAAAGAAAAGGCTGGAAAATTGAATCATGATGACAATTACTCTCAAACAGCCGTCGTTCTGCTTCAACGCTCGTCCATTTCATTTCTACGCTGCTTATCAATTAAAAGCAATCGCTGTAACAGAGCTCGCGTTAACAAATTTCCTGTTATCAATTAGCGAGCGAAAAGAATGTGAAGAGGAACAAAGAAACGGGATTGTATTTCAAGAAGAAACGTGCGAAAAAGTTTGAGCATCGGTTTTCGTATGCCACGAAGAATTTAGCTTTTAGCTGAGAGACGAATGCACACGCAGAGTCTCTGTTGTACATATGAAGCTCACATCATGCTAACTTCAACAGGAGAGTCTGAACAAATCTGTTCTCTTTGTCAATCAAAAAAAAATTGTCAAGAATCTGTGCCTTTCATTATTAAAATTGCTCTATTCTGCCAGATGCTATGCTCTTGTCCCTCACTGTCAAAGTGAATCTGTGAAACTGAGAACACTTTTTCACTTCAAATCTCATTTGCCTTCGAGATTCCAACGGTGAGAAGGCAAAGGCGCTGTCAGAAGTAGCCAAGGCTGCGACTGAAATTAAAAAATGATGTAATTAGAAATGTTTTAATTACGAAATAGCTTCTTTGAAGAGAGCTGCGCAATTTGAATGATAGATCTCATTTATTTTAATTGAAATATTATGCTAGTTCATCACAACGGTCGCTGACATCCACAGTGCCAGCAAATTCCACTCAAAGCGTCGTATTTCCTGGATCATAAATCGCACGATTCATACGCCATGTCGCGTTAAACTCAATGCAAATTCCAAATAAATTAGAGCGAACCCAATCGATAAGCTGAGGCAGCGAAATAAATAATTCACAACCGGCGAACAATTCACTGGTTATTAGTATTTATTACAACTTGATTGTATGATTATGCTTCCAATGGTTTATGATAGAGCTCGTTACAGCTCCGACAACCGACAAGCTCTATTTATGATTCCGTTCGTACTGAAACACCCATTGACTACATAAAGCTGTGAGCAGTGATGTGGATAACATTTATTTTCGCTCTTCACTTCAGCGTTCTCAGTGTAACTTGTCTGAGTATCACAAGATATTTTGATCACATCGCTGCGATGTTTATGCGTTTTCCGCGCGACTCTTCTACACTCGATGAATAATAAATGATGCATGGAGAGTCATTCATTGATAAGCTGATACTCGACAGCATAACATGCGACCCATTAAATCCATCACAAATTTGATATCTCAAAATCAAAGCATTGTTGTTTTGCTTGTTATCCGCGGCAGTTAGTCGAGAAGTATTTGTCGTCCTCCCAGTTTGTTCTGGAAACAAAATATTTGTTCCGCGAATTGTATGAGCAAAAGCAATGACAACAGCGAACTTCAATTTCCACGAAAGTTGAAAATTCACTTGAGAAAAAACTTCTTTAGATGTTTTAAATTTTCATTTTCCCGCTTGCATTTTAATGTTGATGATTCACTTCCTTCCGCTTCGTACACTTTATAACTCACATTTAATTTTAATTTTAAACCATGCTTAAAATCCTTTGCTTTTAATATTTTTCCTCTGCGTTTGTGCTTGTACAACCGGATCTCATTTTAAACCGTGGAAGAGTTCGAGCGCAGCAATGTAAATCCCGCAAGCCTTTTTCATTTTTTTTAATTGATAATATTTTTCCGGTGATGAAGTGAAGTTATGAAATATGCTCGCTTCACGTGGCTGATGAGAGCGTATCTTCCTTTCATGTATGCATTTTGCGCTGCGTTATTGCGATGAAACTTCCACAAGGAATTTTGTCGCGACGTGGAAATTGTTGAGGGCTCCTATAATGAAGTAGAAGATCAAAAGTAATTACGGAACAGTCTTGCAGGAATTTATTCAATTTTCAAGGTTGAAAGATTTTGAGTTAGCATTCTAAAAACAAAACTTTATTTCCTTCTTCGTTTCCTGATAAACAACTCTAAAGATTTCCTTGAGAAAATCTATGATTTTATCTAAGTCTCAAGCTCCAATCTTTCTACGAAGAAAGAGTATTCAACATGTTGACGAGCAGCAGTTTTATTTTGAAATTTTTTCTTTACCTCGACAATTCTTCCTCCCCTCGAATATCGCTCGAGTATCATTCTCGCTGCGAGTAGCTGACTCGGAGAGAAAAAAATTGTTTATCGAAAGTCAAAAGCTCTTTAAACAGCCGTAACTACATTTTTGCGTGAGTTTGTCTACCTTTTTTCACCCTCCCGAACGTAAACTTTGCTTTTTATGTCTCGCTCATGAACCTCGAGGGAGCAGTTGACAGTTGCGATGATGTGCAGAAAAGCTTGAACATGATCTCGAAGCTCTCTGGGAATATAAATTGATTTTCCTTGAATTCCCTCTGCTCTCTCGGTCCCACGTCCTAAGCACATATTTGCATCTTGAATCTCCGGGCATTCCACACGCAACCCTAAACCAGAAAGAAACAGAGAAAGATGAGCATGATATTTATTTTATTAGCCGGAAAAATACCCGGAATGAAATAAACTTTATCGTTTTTAAAGCGAGAGACCAGTGAAGGCTTCGAGTTTTGTTTGCCATAACGGGGAGAATTGTGCGAGCTGAGAGTGTTTGTACGAGGCAAGAGTTTCCTCCTCGAACAACAAGCTGAATAAATCAAGTAGAATCGGAGCACAAAAGTTTATATTTACTAAAGCTTTGAAGGAAAGCTCTCGACGTATACAAACACGGCTGTAGCGATCGTGGTGCGGAGGAGAAAATTGAGATAATAAAAAGGCAAATATAATTTACTAGAGTTTTATGACACCTCCGGCAAGCTAGGCAGTGCTAAGTCAGAAGAAGAAGCCACGAGCCTTAGATGAAAAGACGAAAAAGCTTGCCAAGAATTATAAGTCGGTGTCTGACATACATAATAAGTGCTGGACAGCAAGAAGCGGCAAGATTATTTTTCGATAAGAAAATTGTGGCGAAAAAATGCACAGCGTGATTCGTGATTGTCAACTTTACCTTTCGCCTTTTTCGTTCCGTTGTGGCTGGCCTGAAAGTTTCTCCGCTTTACGAGGCACGTAAGAAAGTTACGCAGAAGTTTCTGTCGTTGAAGAAAGGTGATTATTCGAAGGGTGTGGAAGGCATGGTGAGAGTGTGTGAACTGTCTGCATCAAGTCACGCTCAAACTTACATTCGTAATTTGATTATTGTCTAGCAACAATACAGAAAACTTTCAATGGAAAAGCTTTTATGATATAAGCGTGCACTCAAAACTTCATAATAGAGAAAGTTTTAAAGCATTCGAGTCAAGCAGAGTCACAAGAATGAGAAACTGCGAACAATTCCAAGCGAGTGAATCACGATTCGTTGTCATAAAACCTTTTGTATCTTTCAGAACATCACGAGCGCTACTATCTATATCTGATCATCTCGGTGACAATCGGTGTTCTGCTCTGTCTCATTATCATTACGGGTCGAATCATCATCCAGAAGCAGCAAGACGATGCCGAAGAGTCGTCCAAAGACGAACCAAAGTTCCACAAGTCCAACACGGGTGAAACGACAATCACCAAAGGCTTTTCAGGCGACAACATTTGCGACATGGAGGGCGGTGATATCGATCTCACAGCTCCCATGGGCATGAACAGTCTCCCGATGAAGAATGAGGTAATTGCGATGAGATGGCGAAAAGCTTTTTTGATGAACGTCACTGGTCGAAACGAAAATTCGATGATAAATGTCTCTGTTTGTTGTTTTTGTGTGTTGACATGTCCGTGTCATCGTGCTTACCAAATCTTTGCATTCTTTTTACGTCCATTATCAGAAAGCATCGTTTAACACGTACACGCCATCTCTCGCGCCCTACGTCAGCATCGTACCAACGAGTTCATCTACATTACTAATTCGACCGCCATCGGCGGTTCCACAACAACAGCCATCATCAATTTTAATAGGATCGAGTGGATTAAATAACAATCCATCAATATTAGCTCAATCACCATCCAATTTAGGTAAGAAGAGTGTGAGTGAATATGAGTTATGGCCGAACGAAATCTTGTCTACGATTTTGTTCTTCGTGTTATTAATAATCGTATTAATATTCATTAAGGCCTTGGGCAACGCTTCCTTCCTTCCTTTTCTTCCTCGACGTCTCCTCGCGCGCATTTCATTATTTATTCTCGCGTAATCAAGCACTCGAGGGAAGCGCGTCCGAAGCGGAAGTAAATCCTTGAAATATGATTTTAATTACAAATAACTGTACGGAGATTACGGACTGAAAATGAAAGGAAAGGTTTTTACCAAGGGAGATTACGTGATGACCTGGCAGAGAAGGCTGAATCGCAATCCAAAATCTCTGAGCTACACCGCCGAAATATTCGCGAATTTTTAATCAAGTGTTGAACAAAACTCTGAACCCGCTCACGTTGAGATTCTCAGATCCAACTCAACCCAGCTCATCCTCTTCAATCTTCACTGTACATATTTATTCCCCATCCTCCTCGGCGCTGCAAATATTCCTCAACATTTTCGATTACAACTTTTTCTTCGTGTTTGAAGTTGTTGGTTTTTTCCTGCCGAAGACGAAATAAAAGGAGATTAGAAACGAAAAACAAACTAATAAATATGAAAATTAATGATTGAGGATGATTTGTGATTATTTCTTTCGGCAAGCTGCAAAAACAAAATGAGAAACTTTTCAATCTGACGAGTGCTTTTCTGATTGAACCAGTCGGAGGAGCGTTCATCTCTCGCTAAGAATAGCAGAAGCTCGAATAAGCTCCAATACCTTCTCAGTTGTTCTTCGGATGATTAACAAGCAAAAAGCTCGTGAAGCATGATTCATCATCAGCAGCTTTGCTCGTCCCATCGGCGCAGATCGATTTCTCTAAAAGGTTTCTGACGCCAGGATAATTTTATTCAAATCGCTTTCTTCAAGTGTTGATCTAATTAACTTGCGATACGAGCTGCTGCCCAAAATTTACTCGTGGAATTTCTTCTTAATCAAAACCGTCGCTCCCCCGCTCACGGTATCTTTCCATTAACAAAGTTTACTTTTTATTTTCAGCCAATTTACAATTCCGAACGCTGCCGCGTCAGCATTTAGGTGTACATAGGAATCCAAACGATGGCGGCCAACTTGTTAGCGTGATCCCATCGCCGTCAACTTTCATGAGTGGCTCGATAATGGGCCATCACACGATTCGACGACCTACGCAGTCCGGACTCCCGATGGTCGAGATGGTTCCCACAAGCATGTCCTCCGTTTTTTATCCTCGTAATCCGTCACTTGCAGTGAACACTTCACAACATCAACAGCAGTTCTTCTACGGATGACAGCAAATGAGCCCGGTGCCAGGGCCACAGTCACCCGTCGTCACGATGCCTCAATCAATCCTCAAACAGTCGGTGAATTATCAGCCAATGTTGGAGAAGGTAGAGGAGAAAGAGAAGAAAGACGGAACTTGAGTTTCGTTTGATATTTAGTAATTAAGTAATTAGGAGGAAGAAACCATTGCCTTTAAGCCTTAAAGTCGAAGAGTAAAGATTTTTGTAGGAAAGAACAACCCAAATTATTTTGAAAATTGGTTGAGCGCTGCGAGTTTATGAAAACTTCGAGCCAAAGAAGATGAAGAGGCGAAACGAAAAATCCAATTAATACCATGTTGGCTTGACGCTGTTAATCGACCTTGGACTCAGAGTGCTTCGGAAAAATGTAATTAACGAGACAAACATTCATCAAAATATGAGGCGCAATTGGGTGAGTGGGTGGAGTCTTCTATCGATTCATTTCGCGGAGAATTTATATAAGGATTGTTTAGTATGATTTTTTCTTTGATTGCTTTTCTTCGTTCCATTCGTGTAATATTTCAATTGCGCTAATTACGTATGTTGTTCTTGAACTTTCAATGAAATCCTTTGAATGTTCAAACAACAAATTTAGTATTCTCTGTAATTGTAACCAAGCAATTTGTTTTTAAAGAACTCCTCGGTAACAAATATGTCAAGGCTGGACTGATGAAAACAGGGTGGAACATTTCTATTTGAATCAAATTCCAAAGGAACCAATCAAATTCTTCTTTTTTTAGAGTTATTTTTAGAGTTCTCGAAAGCTCCCACTCGAATGATCAATAGAATGTTTTCATTTTCGCCTCTTTCAGTTTTCTCTTTAATAATTTCATAGGAAATTTGCATGACACTCGAAACATTTCATGAGCGTCGCACTCAAATTGTTTATTTTGTTATTCGGATGACAAACTCTCGAAGTTTTAATTGAAAAGCTCTCCATCCCACTGAGAACCTCTTCCGACTATCTGCAAGTTGAAATCTGCAATTTGTAAACAATTAAATGAATTTATTAATGTAAATGGAAATCAAAATGAAAATAAAGAATAGAACAATTAAAGTTTCGCTCGAAAGGAAAAGTTTTCTCCCTGAAATTGATGATAAAAGTTAAAGTAGAAATGTTGACGGAATACATTTGCAGCTAGCGAAAACAAATCGATTGAAGAAAGTTGTATATTCCATTTTCATGTTGTAAATAAATAAAGTCTAAATTAAAATAATCCATCGCCCGTTTGAGGAAAATTAATTAGATAAATTTGAAAATTTTAAATAAAGAAAAACATTTCATAAAATATTTTGCTGTTTAAACTTGCGTCATTAGCCGGTTGCCTCGTAAGCCGTTACGTTCTTGATTGAAAATTTGCACAAAAAGTCTTCAATGCTAAGTAGTTCTCGGCTAATTGAATGAATTTGTTTGAGCTCTACGTTGAGATGTGAAACCTGACGATGTCATGATGGATGGAGCTGTCGATAACTTGAACGGCTTGTTGTTGAAACAGTTCCACGTCAAAGAGTCTACTGAGCTGAATAGAAAATGGAAAACTTCCACATCTGCATTAACTTTGCCCTCCTTTCATCGAACGATTAATTGAGCATGTTTTGCGAACGGAAAACTTTTCCTTCCTTTCAGTTTGTTTGATGCTTTTGTTCGTTTTCAGGTTTCTGTCGAAATGGAAAAGGCAAAGTTGTTACCGGCAAGTTCATGTTTTGTACAACAGTCGTCTGCATTTCTATTCTTTCCGACCTAGGCTGTATCGTTGACTGCTTCAAGACTCCTTTCAATCACAAGACCATAAAGGTAATTGCTTGGAAAGACAACATCTCGCTCAATCGAAAACTTTCGTGATTCGATTCAAACTCAAGCAGCAAGTGAAAATGAAAACGAGTTAATTAATTTCACTCGCTCACTCTTCTCCGCTTAATCATTCCGCAAATTGATTGATGAGATGATTCTTGTTTTCCTCAGCTAGAATCGACAAGAAAAACTTGGCATTTTACTGCCGCACAGCTATTCCCGCAGCGGTCTCGAGAGATATCAGCAGATTTTCCTCTATCGACTCGTAAAAAAAAGCAGAAAAGCAAACAGAAATGCTAAGGAAAACCAAAAAACCTTCCTTGCCTCATCATTTATTAATATACGAATCATTGGAGTATTTGAGGTCGAGAGGTGAGCGATGATAGCAAATCGAGAAAGCTTTCGATTACGTTTCATGTCTCGACAGCCAATCTTTGATTACTTTGACAGTTTGCTTTAAATCACTTCGATGGAATGTTAAAGCGCAAAAATAAATCTGAGAAAGCGTTTCGTATATAAATTAAATTAGACGTGAAATTTGACGCTGCTCATAACACCAGCAGAATGCTTAAAACACTCTCGTTGGGCTTCACAAACCATTGAAAAGTCGCTCCTATTGTAACTCAGAGACGACAAAAATAAGAATTGATTTTTCATGGCGCTGCGTGAAGCCGAATTCGACACTGAAGTCATAAAATTGTCTCCGAGCGAATGAGACAAAGTTAACGGAGACGATGGAAGCTTTTATTTCGTATATTGCGATGCCTACTCGTCTTCATTCGCAATAACAAGAAAAGGTAGAGAAGCTAAAGACACTCATAAAGTTTTCCGCTTCCTCCATTACATCATTTTTCTGAAGAGAAAAGGAAGCCATTGAATTTACAGAATGGGTCATTTGTTTAGTGGGCTTGTTAATGGTTCTTGTCGTCTCAATAAAACATGTACCGATGTCGGAGGAGAAGACACATTTATGGCCCTCGCTTTAGCTGATGACATGTGAGCTCCATTAAAAGTTTTCGGAAAGAGGATGCCTAGTGAGACTATTTGAAGATTTAGTGAGAAAATATTGATGGTGCGGAGAGGAGCAAGAAGCAGAATAAAAAGACGTGTGAAGCGAAACTTAATATCGTGAAAGTTTAACGACGTTACGCAATAGGAAGCGATCGTCTTCTCGTTGTTTCTATAAACTTTCTCAATTTCCTATCTCCACGTTTTCAATGAAAAGCTCGGTCGAATGCTTTTTCACAAAAGCTTAGTTTAACGTCCGTTTAGATTGAAATGGGTCACTGCTAAGAAACGAAATTAAATTAAGGAGTAGAATCGGGGGGATTTTCCCATGCGCTTCTCAAAACAAATGTCTATGATTTTATCAAAAGAACGGAGAGCAAAAAATTTGGATTTTGCAAGCTGGTCGAGCTTATTCGTTTGATACCGAATCGACTTAAGCACTTTAAATCCCCCGCTTATGGTTTCTCTGACATTCTTCGGCGAAAAAAGGAGACGAAAGAAAGGAAAAAAAGTTTGAAAGGAAAACCGAAGACCATTTAAAGCTCAACCCCTAAAGTTCATCGAATTCCTTCATGTTTGGGTCAGCATCAAGTCCGAAACAAGATTATAAATTGAGGTTTGATGCTTAGGGAAATCAATCGTAGTGGAAGGAAAGAGAGCTGAATGAAAGGGAAGAGCATTCGATTTTTCATATAACCCTGTTAATAGATTCTTCAGTTCTTTTTTTTCCTTTATCGGCACTCATTTCGTTGATAGCTGCAATATTTTTCCTTGTTGTCCTTTTCGATTCGGCTTTAAGGCACTTTTCAGGACGAAGTTTATTGCTTCCTCTTCTCCCTTTCTTCCGTATTGATTTCAACAACTTTGACACGTTCTTTTAACTTCTGAGCTGCCCATCGCTTGAGCGTGTTTGTCTGCTGGGGAAAATTCAGGAGACCGTCGTAAAATCCACTGATGATCATATAAAGTTACCCGACATGGAACCAATAACCTAAACTTACGAACAACCGCCCTTGGGATAGCATAAAAAGTTGGAGGAGCAATAACACTTCCAGGCGGACATGCCAATCAATAAGCTTTCAATAAACATTTCTGAACGAGTAAAATACAAATAAAACTTTCTGCATGCTGTTCGACGAGTTAAGAATGTTTGCGCTCACATAAAAGGTGAATCAACGAGAGCCACCTGAAAGCTTACAATGCTGCAATCTACTCGACATTTGCTCACTTGAAACTAGAAACTTTCTAACTGAGAAATTCTAAGTGTTGTTATACGAATTATGTTCACGGATTAGGCGAACGTATTCGAAGATGCTGAGCTTCCTTTGGCTCCTCGACAAGATTCTTCTACCATTTCCGAGATAATTTCGACTTGCACTTAGAACCCGAAAAGTTTTCGCCAAACTTTCGAGACTCTTCCGTCACGTTTCCTGCTCGGCTCCAGCAATAAACTTTATTCAGGCTGCGAGTAAATAAATATCGCGGAAAATATGAAAACTTTTTCACGACTCCACGCTTCGCTTTGTCTGCGAGCATGAGAAGAAAATTTATTTCCTCGGCTGCGAACTTTTTATCGCGCAACGAGCATTGTAAAATAATTTATGCGCCCCTTTGGTTCGCAAGGAGCAATCACAAAAAGTGCGACACATACGATTGCAATTTAATTCGTTTTATGGAGGAATTTGTTGATGAGGCAATGAATTATTCAACGATTTATCGCTCATGAGAAGTTCGCCAGTCGTCGTCTTGGGCCTCGTGTGTCAATAAAAATATTTATGATGGCCATTGCAGTTGCTTGCGATCCAGTTTGACGTAATTTTTATTGCGTTCGGAGACGTGGATGTTTCGCATCAATGAGCCGAATCTCGACGACTGTTCGATGGTAATTGCGTGTTTAACAAGCTCAATTACAAAATGTACTACCGATGGTAAAGCACAACAGACTGACTGCATCGTGTTGTTTGTCAAACTCTCCAACAGGGAATTGAGCCGACTCAAATTACTTGGTTCGCGTGTAAGCAGCTTTCAGTATTACGAGCGCAATTTCCATAAACTCATCACATTTTCCACAGAAATTCAATGTTAATTGGTCGACAAATTTTGATTCGCTGCAAATGAATTTTCGTCCAAAAGCATCTCCAATATTGTAAAGCTTTGGAGGCGCTAGATTCACCCAAAGGATTTACATTGAATTCAGTTTTATAATGTAACGTTCGATCGGCAGATTTTGTAATAATTTCAGCTATTCACTCAGCGAGTGTTTGCTCTCACGTCCCTCTCAATAAATATCCAACAAGCCTCCCAATTAATTGCTGGAAAAATCGAAATTTTAACAGATTAAAAAAACTCTCTTGTGGTCGAATGAGCTGATGTATAAACCGATTCAATATCAATGCAATGACAACAGTGAGCATTTTTTGTTCGAGTCTGAGTGGTGCTTTTGATGTACGTTAATCAATGTTACGTGCGATTTTCATGAATTGCAAACAGATAATTCCAAAGCATCATTAATGCAACTTTAAGTTCGCGCGACAACTTTAAAGGTTTCCTGAAGTTTTAAGTTAATCACTCATATTGCGAGGCGTCTACATCTGCCTCCATCGCCGCCACAAAAAATGATCCCATAACTCAACAGCAGATGATGATGCTGAGTGACGAGATGATACGACGACAGTTGCTTCAGAGTTTCTCGCAGAGTAGCTGCGCTCTCAGCCCGGGCTTGCTTGGGAAAATTATTCTGATTACACGTCTGATTCGAGCAGAACCCACTCGACGTCTAATTCTCATGCAAAGATAGTCACCTCGCTCCTTGTTTAATTAAATACCTCAAGCCCCACGATCTGCAATTTAAATTTCCGTGCACGGATCTTCATTTGTATTTCTACACTTCCCCAACGAACCCTCGTCTCGTTCGCGATGACGATGCTGACGCTAGAAAAAGTTTCATTATTCGAAAGGCGAGAAATATTGCTGCAAATTTTTCAATTTTCCAATTCTTCTGTCGCTCACGTCGGATGTTCGCTCTCACCTCTAAATTCGTTTGCCTTCATTTTCGTGAGGCGACAATTGCTGTCTCTCGGACATACGAGGCGAAGGCACAAAAAAACTTGAACAAATATTGTTTTCGTGTTGATTTCTCTCCTCGTCGCTTGTTGCGAGATAAAGACTTGTTAAAACGTCACAACAATAAAGCTTCAGGCCCCTGGATGCTGCGTGCTTCAATTTATGACACAAATTTGTGACGAAAATTTATGAGCGGGGAATTTCGTTTAGACATCGTGATGAGAGGGTGAGGTAGCACTCGTAGATGAAAAATATTCATATTCGTTCAAGTATGTACGCTTCTGCTATTGTCACATTTCCCCGAAACTTCAATTTTCCGTTGATGAATTTCTTTAGAATTTTTTTCGTCGCCCAAGAGCTCCGAGATGTGATTTTATTTCAGCTCCTTTCACTTCACCGGAAGACATCAATTACTCTTTGTTCCCTCTGTCGAGTGTGAGCCGAGTGGAATGGGATGGCAATATGAGAAAATGTGTCAAATACTTTGATTTTCCACAGCGCGTTAGAACGCTGTCGATGCTTCAAGGTTAATGGGAAGCGAACGGCGTCGAGCGATAAAAGTCGAAACTGTTGTAATCGAGCAGATTTTGTTCCACGGCAATTTTCAGCGAGCGCGCTATTCATGAACGATTTTTAGAATGGAAACTCTTGAGTAAACAACTCGAGCCAAATCGCGATAAAATCTCGAGGCGGTGAAATATTCCGCGTAAGAAAACTTTGGAATTCCGAGAGTTTCCTCAAACTGGATGGAATATATTTCCATCCGCCTAAATATTGACAATCTAATTACTGTCTCTCGCTAATGAATAAATATTTACGTTCCGATGGAACCTCTTGGCGAAAACATGCGGGCACGAAAGGGACAAGATGGTCGTCTGGAATTCAAAGGGATTTTGACACCAGCAACCTCTAACTGAATGCTTGAGACTTCGTCAAACTCGATTGCTGTATCGAACCCACATCTTCTCGCTGTAATAACTTTATTCACTAACCGTTCTCCTCTTTAATCCGCCTAAGCGTCCTTTTCTTTTCACAACTCTTTGTTAATCAACATGACACTGAGCTGAGAAAAGCTCGTTATCTCTGGTGCCTTAGTCGGACTGGCTCCATTTATAAGTTTCGATTGAAAAGATGACCTTGGATAAGTTTGTAGCTTAGATTCGTTGTTCAATCCCCGAACAGCTTCAGACTTAGGAAAATTTACTGCGAAGTAAAGAAGAAATTGATCCTATCTGTAAGGAACGGGATAGGAAGCTTGAATTATTTATGAAGACAGACGATGAATTGACAAATAATAGAAATAAACCTAGAATTCCCCAATTTTCATTTCCCTTTGCCTCAGCGTCAGAGATAATTTACCATTTCAATTTTTTATCAGGAAGCAGTGGAGAGCGCAAAAAAGAGTTACGTAACTCTCATTACCCAAAGGAAAAGGTTTGAAAGTAAATTCCTTCAGTAATTTTATTCGCTCGAGGTAGCGCAGAAGAGTTTTGGCCCAAAGCTTTCCCTCCAATTACAGTAAGGCGGAGAACTCGCAGAGGAAGTAATCGACGGATATTTTTGCTTTGACTGCAAACTGGAAAAACTCGAGTGGTTGTTGACATTACCAATGCGATATCGATTCGAAAATTCTCAATATCTAGTTTCATTAGCAACTTTAGGACTGGCCAACCATCACGCCGTATTATTATTTCATCGATTTCTCTTTTAGTTCATTGCAAGCTGCTCTGAGGCTTTCAGACTGGTCAGCCCACCTTCCACACCTTGTCGAGTCACATTTTGATTACGTTAATGGGAACTGTTACATTTAATCTTCTTGAAATATTCTTCTTTCCTGAAGTTATGTAAAACTACGTGCCCTTTGATTGCTTCTTCTTCATCTAATCTTTCGAAAGTTTTTAATTCGAGCTCGTAAGTCAACAAGCTGCATCATGAAGTTTTGTAATTAAAAGCTTTAGTTGATTGAATGTAATCCGAAAGCTCACTTGGCTGCTCCTTCCGCAAACATAACGACATGCGAGAGCATTAAACTTTGTTGAAGATCTATTATTTCAAGTCAGACGCTACTTCACCTTCTTCAAACTTTTAGATCTTTTGCGCTCTTCAGTAGTGAAACTTCTGCAGGGGAACTTTGAGTTTTCTTTTAAGTAATACCACGAGTTTTGTCGGAAGAAAATGTTGGAGAAAAAGAGCATAAAAAGATTGTCGAATTAAGTCTTGAATGTTTTTCAACTTCACCTAGTTTCATTTAACTGACGACTTAGTTCAATCGTCCAACAGCATTGAAGACAGCCGATGAATTGATCTGATCGTTTTGACATAAATTCGATTCCAGAATCAAACATGCGCAACCTATATTGCGATGAATTTGAGATTCGTATTCGAGTACTACTCTAAATTTGTAATGCCTGTTGAAGAGCAAACCTTTCAATTCATAATCTCGAGGGCCATCAGTTTGCAAGAGATTAAAATGCGATGCCGAATTTTTCACGTGATAAGAGTTGATGAATTCCTCGCTGAAGAAGTCGTTGATTCTAATTTGTTCCCATATTCTTCCATCGTTAAGCAGCGATGATTGAAGTTCATCAAGATGTTCAAGAACTTAGTTTTGAGATTGTTTTGGTTCTCCTCGACTGCTGCGCTTTACAAAATAAATGTTTCTGCTTGAAGTTCCTTCCCTGTCCAAACACAATTAATTTAGCTTTCACGGCGACAAGGACTTGAAATCTCTCATTGTTGTCTTCAAAGTTAAAACTCGTGGCGGATGCTTCAACTTGAAGCACATGCCTCGTGAAAATATTTCAAAAATTCAGAGGAAAAGCTGCGAGCATAATTCTCCGCAATGACATTTAACAAGAAATGTTTACAGGATTTGCAACAGAAGAGCTTCGTGTTTGACTTTGATGTCGAGCTGTGCAATTACTTTTCGGATAACAAAATTCAGTCTTATTAGGCAAATGTTTCCGCTTCCTTTTGCGTTGAAATTCTTGCCCTCGGTGCATTTGTTCTCACGCTCTTTCCACATAACAAAAGTTTAAGTCTCAGAGGTAAGATCTCGCATTCAATTCACGCTGTAATAGGCCCCGTCATTTATTCAACAGCCGTTAGACGGTGAAGAATCGCATTAGTGAGGCAAAGAGTCCGCAGCCGCCCGGCGATAAATCATTGCGCTACTTTGAATAGATGAACAGCTCGGCTTAGCAGGAGGTGAAAGTACCTGAGGTCGTTTAACGTTCAAGGACTTGCAGTGAACACGAAGCTTTCGATGTAAGGCAACAAACGAGAACGTGGCTAACCTAAAGTCAAATTTATTGAGTGAAAGAGTTCCAGCGGAGAAACATGTGCGAAGGACGACAACGTTCAATGTCACAAAGACTCGATTTCGATTGCTTCTCATTTCCTCTAGTCTCATATGGAAGTGGTTCTTTCCGGCACTTCCCATCTCTGTAAATAATCTGCAAGACATCCGACCTTATAGTTTTCCCTTGTTTACATTAACTTCCATCACCGCCCCATTTCTCCCGGGCCGGTTATCAGTTTAGAGCGTGTGTGGTTGCTCGAGGGGGAAGAGGAAATAATTTAAATGGGACGTGATTTGTCACTCGAGAATACTTTCCGTTACGACGAAGCTTACAGAGAGCGGCGGAAATGCATAAAATCTAGTTTAAACGAAATTGAGGGTGATATTTCTTTCTCGCTGCTGGCTCGCTAGTTGATTGGCGAATCAATCACATCGACAGTTGCGACAATAGCCGCACGGAGATTGAAGCGAATGAAATGCTTCTCCGTGAATTAATTTAAATGGTCCAGTTGGTTATTTATGGATGCGATCAGACGGCAAATAACAAACAGGAAACGCAAAATCCTTCCGTGAAAATTCGGAAGCTTTTAAATTATGTCAAGCCTGAGGAACTCTAACTTAGACTTCCTTCTGTTCTTTACTTGCAAGTGATCCTTGTCGACGTAAACCTTTTATTCTCTTTACAACTTCTTTCTTCTCAGCCTCGAGCTCTGGCTTCAAATGCTCGAGCGAACTTTTTAATGGCTTTAAACTGCTCCTCCTTTTCAAGTTCTCTTCTCGCAAATTGATGTAAAGAAAAGGAGAATCGTGGGATGGAAGATAAAAGTGGCTCTTAAATGTTGTTCGGTTCCCTGCTCTGTTCCATGTCAGTGGAGAAGTGAAAACGAGAAGCGCTAAGCGACTAAATTGGCTTCAGGGAAGAGGGAGGAATGAAAGCAACTTGAACTGACCAAGCTTTATGTTGTTTGTTCTTCAATTCACCCTCGAGTCACTCGAAGTAGGGCCAATTTTATTTTCACCGTCCTTTGCGTTGAACAAAAGCATTCGAGCTGTGGTGGAACCTGGAAGCGAGCGACCGAGTTCGAACGTCTGCGGAACGCCACACAATTCGTTTTCAGGGTCTATCCAAACGGAGACAGTCGGCTTTGTTGATCATTCCTCTGCGGAGTTTCGGATTTTTATCCACGCAGTTCGATTCTGCTGAAGGATGCAAGTTTGCCAAGCTCTGTTTAGACCTTAAATGTTAAAACCCATGACAAGTTTTAATTTGTTTTGAGGCTGATTTGACATTTCAAGGGTAAACATTTCAAGCTCCTTTTGATGTAATCATGACAAGCTTTTGGATTAAAACCTTTTCTTCCCAGAAGCTCCTCAAGTTTTTTTAACCATTTATTTGTAAACTTCTGAAAGCGAAGACTTTACTGAAATGTATCGATTTCTAGACGAAGGATTATTCATGATCCTGCAGGAAGAAAAAGGTTGAAGCTGAGCAGCGTAACTTAGTCATGGAGCCTTCATGCATGTCGTCACGTAAGGGAAGAAAAAGATCAATAAATAAATAGATAAAACCTTTTCAGGTTTTCTCATATATGTTTTATGATAATTTGGGCTGTAAGTTGCTATCAGCAACGATATCGAGACTCTTCTCTAGTGAATCTCTAAAAACCTTAAGATCGTCGCTCGGAATGATAAGTAAAGCATTCGATACAGACAGGGATTTATTGCGAGCTTCTGCCGCGTCGACACGGAAGCTTTCACACATTCAGGAATCCCTGGGACTGAAGTCACGCTTGCCAAACGGAGAGGAAGGAAAAACTCATCTCCAAATCAATTCCTGATTGCGTTTATAAATTTTTCATTGATCTAGGAGTTCTCGCCTTTCGTGGAAGAACCAACCGAGTTTAGCACATTAAATTATCTTGGTTTCTTCAAAAGTTATGGCAGCGCTCCTCGCGATCTCGTTCCTATTAACGATTTGAGTTTGTGTTCGATAAAAAAATCTCTGGTTTTCGTCTTCGGCATCGCTGTCGTACAACGAGGCTCCGAGAAAAGCAATAAATTTGTTGTGTTTCCCTTTTCGCTTTTTCCTCACAAACGTTTTTTTTTTGTTGGGGAAACAACCAGAAGCATCTCAACGAGGGCGGAAGAGAGTGAAGGAAATTGTTAAACACATGAAAAGCAGATTTTTACAGGTGAGCGGATTTCGTTCCTTCCAGTTGTTCTTGCTCTATCAAATTTGTGCTGGAATAGCAAAGAATAAATTCTTGAAATAACTAAAGGTAGACGCGTTGGTAAATGTTTACACAAAACTGCGAGGTTGTTCCGAAAGAACTTCAGCGGTCGGTGTAAGGTTCAGTGAGCCTTCAGGGGCTCTTTGGATATCATCGTCAATTGACATAAAAACAATCCCTTTCTCGCCTTTCTTCCGGCCGTGATTGCATAATTTCCTTCAGCCCTTTGACATTGGCAAAATATTCTAGGGAAATCAATGTTTGTTGCGAGCGAACAAGCGGCAGATTTTATCGCGTTTACCCATCGAGGCTTCCTGGGAGAAACCAAGTGAAAGACAGAGAACCAAGATGACAGAGAACCTTGTAAAGTGCTCGCTATCTCGATCGCGTTTCTGCGCTACATGTGAATCGTGCCTAAGGAATCTTGCGCTGGTTTCAACTCAAAAGCGCCGTTGACTTGATTTCCTACTCTCGCTTCAAGTTGACAAACGGCTTCGTTGTTTTCAATCCTTGGATTTGTCACACATGTCTATGTCTTCCTCGTTCGATTGTTGTTTGCGTCGCTTGAGAAAACACAATTCATATCAGGATGAACAAGAAGAATGTTCCCGGCAGTGCTTGTCATTGGCGCAGAATGTTGACGAAGTGATTTTGCATGTGCCGCCATAAATTTGTCGAACTTTAACTTTCGCCTCGCTCAGCATTGTCGTCTTGTTGTCTCTTCGTCGCGATTATCTTTAAGTTTATCGTCAAACGTTCAATAGCACCCCACACAACTCCAAGCAAATCCTCAGCTTCTCTGTGTTTTCTTTAAAGATTTGCACATCAAATTCTCAAAAATCTTCCGGAAAATTTAGCAGTTAAAGCCACGCGAAATTCTCGTGGTTTCGTCTTACCCGCAAGACTTGTCTTTGTCTCCAATTTGTAATCTATGGAGCCGGCATAACAATCAGCTGCTCAAGATCCCGATTCGACAGATGCTGGATAACAAATAAATTGTGAAATGATTTTATGGTTTTCTTTCTCGCCGTTGGAGCAAACGAGGAAATGAAGTTTGTTGGTTTTTATGGGCTGCTCGATGAGAGCGAAGCGCAAAACAGTCGTTAACATTGAATCGAAGCTTTCTGCTTCATATTTTCTATGGTTTCATTCCTAACATTTCCTCGCATTTCTCTTTCATCAATCAGCAATTATGTTTAATGAACGAAATTCCATCGCATCTGAAGAATTTCTCTTCGCAGCTCTTTAAACAGTTTTGCTCGAACCACTGACAATTTATTGGCCACTAAACGAAAGCCGGAGAGGATTTTTCAGCACGTTTAAGCAACGTTGACGAGGAAAAAAAGAGAAAATTATATCAATAATTTCATTTGCTGTTCATTGAATTTTCCTTCCCAACCGCCATCGCTCGTTTCAACATCCTCCAGGAATGCGACGACGATGAAAATAGGTTTATGCTCTCCCCAATTCCCCTCGCTTCAGCGACATCAGCCACATGGTTCGAATTAATCACTTTTGTCATCGTTCAGCCTTACTTTGTTGTGCATTCATTGCGATTCACAGTGGAGCTGTTGTGGCCAGATAAACCAGATTCAAACAAAGGAACGTTGTGAAATCGTTGATCTACTCGATTTGAAATCATCGGCATTTACTTTGATTGCATAAGGAAGGAAAGAACGATGTCAATGTCCTGCTAACGACGCTACAAAGTATCGTGCAATCCCATCATCAGACTGCTAATGGTAACGAGCAATCGCTCCCATCTTCAGCAATTTACGACGCTAAATTTGATCTACGAGCTAAAATAATTCCTAAAAATATAAAGAACAAGTTAATGTCAACAAAACTTTGACCCAGTTTGTCTAAGAAAGTCAAGGTATCATTGGAAAGAAGACTTTAAATAAGACTGTGAAAAGAAGAATAAGGAAGACATCATTGTGTTGCTAGGGTTCCGTAGTCAGATTCATATTTAAGATCGTCTTATCTGGGAAGTAAAGCATCCTCAGTGCAATCGCAGGTATTGCTTTTTTGTTTGAGGGAATCTCTAAGTCTCTAGAGTATCAGACAACAATGCTAAGGCTATTTAAAAGTTATCCATGTACTCAAAAAGCTTTACATAGAATCCATCTCAGGTTCATAACAAGTAGAATGTCGTAAGCCTCTGAGACATTGAAGGATAACGATCTATTTAGGTCGTTTGTAAGTTTTCACTCGTCTCTTCCCTAAATTAATCATTCTGATCGTTTATTCCATTCCTGTGCCCATCGATGAAAGGCTGTTGCTCACTCACCCTGTCACTAATTTATTATTGAAAGATGGGAATAAATTAATCACATGCCAGAGCAACTTTTCGCCACCTCGCTCTACCTTCAAAGTTTTCACAATTAGGGGAAAGGCGATGAGTTGAACCATTCGATCCCCAAAGAAATTAATTCTACATTAATAAATTTTCCAATTCTCTGGACCATCAAACAGGCTTCGGGCTCGTTCAGAGAGAAAGTGGCCGGAGTCGTTGTGGCAATGATGTCAATCCCAAAACCTCCCTGGAGAGTTAAATTAATTTGAATTACCTCGAAAGCTTACTACGCATTTATAAGCTTATGGCTTCGTTATTCACGGAGCTCACCCTGACATTCCAGTTGCGCTCACATCATCAGAAGCGAATTATTTCCAATCAGATGGACCCAATTGAAAGCCCGGGCGAGAGGCGACGACTTTTTATGTTGATGCAACAGCACTCGACTAAGTTTTTTATCTGCTGGACCCAGAATGGATTTATTAAAAAGCCCGGAAAAGCTTTTTGTTCGATAAATAACGGAACAAGATCAGCTCTGGCAAAGTATCAATCAATAATTTATGAAATCCACTCAGCGCTCATCGGTTGTTCATTCATCACTAAAACTTTTTTACGGCGCAGCTTCAAATTTCATGGCAAGACTTCTCGTTGGCAAAATCAATCAATTCACGTTCGCTGATAAAAACACGACAAAGCTGATTTAACGTCGATTTTCCAGCCATAAAGTTGGCGCGGATCTTTATCGCCCTTCAAAACTCTTCGGCTCGATTAAACTTTCTCGAGCAGCGGGCAAGAAGAAAGTCTCAGGGCTGCATGACTTATCACTCGCAACTTCTCTCTGTTGTTTAATGAAACTGTTTGGAAAGCGAGCTGAAGCAATTAAACCTTTCTTCCACCTTCACCCTCGGTCTCCGCTTTAATTATTTATTTCGTTCAGGTCTTAAGCACCGAGAGATTTTTATGGGAAACTGCATAAAAAATAATGACGGGAACGTGAAAACGAGACAACAGATAGAAGCGAGAGGTTTCCGAGAAGGAATCAAAAGCGAAACGAGCGATTGAGCGGGCGTGGTGCGGCGGTGAGGATGGAAACGAACACCCCCAATTACTCGGATTATTTTTCATTACGATCATCGCACGATGACGCAAACTGTTTACACGAGATTATTAAAAAGAAGACGCTCGCAACATCAACAACTTGAGTTGAAAGCGAGCGGAAACTTTCAATTAGAAAAGCTTCAAAGTTTGTAAAGCTCTCTAACCCTTCACAAGATCGTCGAAAGTTTCTATGGTCCGGGTCGAGGCCGGACTGATTGATTAAACCTACAGACGCAACAGCCAACACCTTTCCCTCATCAACCTTTCCTTCCACTTATCAATTAATTACGAGATACTCTCGAACAAGAGAAGGATTCCGTTGCGTAAAATTAGCTCGATACGCCTTAAGTGAGCACAAGCCAGAAAACATTCAAGAGAAATATTTCAATTGTTATATTACGCCATCGGGTTACATTGGTCTTGAGCTCACGAGCTCGAAGGCTTCGAGTCGAAGCGAAATCTTTTATGGAAAAGCTAAAAATATCTTGATTCGTTTATTTTAGCGAGATGACTTCCCACTCGCGACCCTCCGTCAAGTGTGGCCATACTTAGTCGCCATAGAGAACCAGATCAATAATTCAAAGAATTAGTTTTCAACTCCTCGTCGCCGCTTCAATTATCTCTTTTGGATTCCGTGGTAAAACACAAAGAGAGCGTGAGCATCAAGTGAGGATAAAGTAATTAATTCCCAATCATGCGACTCCGCCGTTTCCCCCAACGCGAGCTCTCATCGTATTCTCTTTTATGTCGTCAATTTTCCTCCACATTAAATCCGTTCCACTGCTGCTTTTCCTTCCGAGTATCTTAAGTGTTTGTGTTGATTAATCGATTTTCCTCTCGTCTCGTTGTGCTCTTGATCGAAAGTAAAAGTGCATGGCGTGAATGAAAGCAAACAAACAAAAGCTTTGCGAGCAAACGAGGAAATTTCATTGTTTCAATCTTGTTGAGAGAGCGAAAAGAAGGAAATCGCTGCAAGGCATCACCTTGTTGTTAGACGACTTGTAATCAAGAGCGCGTGGAACTGGTTGAGTGTGAGGTGAGAGTATGCGACTCCGCCCAATTTAATTCGATCAAAACTTTTCGACCTAAAAATTTATGTTGCGACAAAAGAAGGAAACGGAAAACTTTTGCCAATAAATTCTTCTGTTGATAAGGCTGTCACCCTCTCACCTCACCCTTCAGCCTTCCACACGCACCAACATATCTTCAACTTTCAATCCTGAGTATAATCAAAATTAAATCAGCCGTAATTTGACACCGTTCTTCTTTATTACCTCGGCTTCTTTACGTAAACAGAGCAGATATGTATGAAGTGTTGCCGAACTCTTCTTCCTTCCGCCTACGAATTTCCATCCAGCCATCGATGCGATGTGACGGAAATCTTAAGTAGATCACGCGAAAGAGTTTAAAAGTTGCCTGTTTGGCTGTCTGTCGTTTATTTAAAGACACACTTGCTCGAAAACAAATTTAACGGGGTGGAAGTTTGTTTCCAAAATATATTTTGCTGATTGAGTTTGTTGTCTCTTATCTCTCGCGTCGATACGCGAAGCCCCCTCGAGCACAAAGGATTCACACGGAATACGCAATGAAAGTGCAGAGAAATTGATTAAGGTAATGAAAGCATTTCGTCTTGCCGTCTTCGCTTTCAATGATTCCCTTCCATGATTGACAATTGGGTCAGAAAATAAACATAAACGAGAAAAAATATTGTTTTATTCTTCCCCACAAATGGCTGTGCTGTCCTTTTAGCATTGAAAGTATCGAGAGGCATAAAAAAATTGAGGGATTCTAATAACACTTTGACGATATGTGCGGCTTGAAATAAAGAATGAAGACAAACCAATAATAAAGAGAGATGCTTGCGTATCTGACGATTTATCACATCGTAAAATTTTGATGGGATTCGAAGGACAGAATTTGCTACATCGATTTGCGAGCTTTCGAGAATTGCGAGATCTGCAACGACGAGTGTGAAGTTGAGTTCGTGAAGTTGATTAAATGAAGATGGCGTGTGATCGTTTGAAACTCTAACGGTTTCCAGACATTGAAATCTGTTTTGAACTTACAAAAGCCGTTGCAGCATTTATTGTTGTTACTTTAACGCAAAAGGAGCTGAACTCACTCCAGGCCACTTAAAGCTTTATCAAAGGAACTAGCAGGCTAAGAAATTTTACCAGCTAATCCTAAAAGACTTGTTCTCATAAATCAGCAACCAAATCAGTTTGCCGGATGTTCATTTCACCAGGAAATTCCTTAAGATCCGAGATAGCGCAGAGCCTGTTGGGTCTTTAAACACTTCTGCTCAGTATTAAAAATATTATTCGTTTATTGTTCTATCTGCAATTTTTACATGAACCATTTTAATTCAACTAAAGATTCGCTAAGTGAGTCCGCCTAAGTTTAAGTACAATAGAAATCTAATTGCAATGCTACGTATGCTTTCAGTGCCATTTCAAGTCTGTGAAATTTAGCTTACATTAAAATAGGAAACGCTGCAAGATTAATACTAAATCGTATCGCGAAATGAATTGCTTTCGATAGCGTCGAATGTGTGATGCCTTCATTCGCCAAATTTCCCCGGAGAAATCACTTTAAATCTCATGCCTTCGATCTTGATTGAAACTATTCTCCGAAGTATCGATGACGGGAATTGCTTCCGTAATTATTGCTATCATTTTGCCTGATGATGTGCTATTAACGCTATAGTGTGAAGTTGAGGGAAATTTGCATATCCCGCCACCCACAAACTCATTTTCACACTCAAGTCTTAATTAATTTCCTTAATGGTGCCGGTGCTCGAGTCTTCAGACGACGATGACGTTGAGTAACTCTCTTGGGAGTTCGCCGCCTGAAGCTGTTTGTTTGCCGAACCAGCAGTGATTGAATAAATTCCGTCTTGTGGCGTCTGAACACGAGAATTCTTAATTATCTCAGCGTATAAATGTTCGCTGTCGCTTTGGCTTTGCGGGTTGTCGGGTGGCGGGTTCTCCTGATTTTCGTCTTGCAAAGCAATCGAGTTCTGACGACTCAGCGACGCTTTTCGCTGCATCGACATATAAATGTTCTCAGATTTAGGAACGATTGGGCCGACGGTGAGTGACGACGAAGTGATTTCGGGATCGGGCGGCAAGGGAGGGGCGACAGCTTTCATCGGCTGGGACATGAACTGAGTCGCCCGGCTCTCATTCCTTGGAATC
Source organism: Smittia sp. YW1114-2 (assembly GCA_033064975.1). Classification (NCBI taxonomy): domain Eukaryota; kingdom Metazoa; phylum Arthropoda; class Insecta; order Diptera; family Chironomidae; genus Smittia; species Smittia sp. YW1114-2. Next base: position 9,299,630 of record CP093834.1, on the reverse strand, counting down.
CTACGACCGAGCGTTGATGACATTCTTGGCGGAGGATTTGGCCGGGACTTACTTAGATCTCTAAGTAGCGTGTCGGTGTTGTGGATCTGATAAAACTGTGGAGGGATTTGTAGCGACCTTCGTTTAGATGAGTCGTTGAACTGAAGATTTTCCGGATAGTTCGGAAGAACTTTCGGGCAGTTCATTCTCTGAATAACCTTGAGCGACTCCTCAGGCGACAGCGGCATCTTCTCGAACGAGTCGCGACTAGTCACGTTCACATCACCCGCCTCAATAAAGCTTGTCACTTCCTCTTGACCGTGGAGAACCCTTGCGGGGTCTGAGTAAGAGTGTTGGTGGTTTATTGCGCACTCTTCGCAGTCAAACGACGAGCAATCACTCGAGTCGCTTTCACTTCGCTCACGAAACTCTCGGAATGGAATCTCATCAATCATCGAACAGTCCATGTCGACTTCTTGACAAACAATTCGTCCGCAATTCCCGTAATCCAACGACGACTTGGCTTTCGTCACCTCGATGGGTTCTTGACGAAGAATGCTGTTGCTACGTGCTTGAGGCGTTGCGTCTATGGCCACGCTAACCTTTCCTCCTCGCGTGAACGAGTTCTGATGGATATTGCGTGGAATCTCATTCGAAATCCAATCGTTCACTTTCATGTGCGTGTCGACTGTGCTCGTGCTGAGGTCTCGGGACATACCGAAGCCATTTATTGGCGAGTGTCGCTTAACCGACTCATAAGTATTGTTCGACTTTCGAAGAATGAAACTATCGTCGGTGTCGTTGAACTTCGATCGCTTATCATCATCGAAAATGTTCGTGTTGTCGTACTTGAGCTTTTTCTTGCGACGATACAAATAGACCAACAGCCCCATGAGATTGACGAGAAGGAACGCGACGATGACTGCAATCAACAAAATTGTTGTCGTGGCTGATTTGAAGATTTCGTGTTCGTCTGATGAGATTTGCTCGTAGTTTATCGACTCGGTGGATACCGAGAGAGTCGGCGAATGAACCGAGTTTCTCGTTTGCTGCAGTCGATGGCGCAACTCCCTCACGGGATCGTCGGTTGCGCCTTCAATCTCTACTTTGATCGGATACATGCTGATCGATCCAGTGGGCATCGACGGCTGGAACTTCCTTGGAGTCGATGCTGTGTTCAGAAACTTCCCGTAAGCTCCAAACTGGTTGAGACTGTTGGCGTTCTTCATCAGCTCAATCAGTCCCTCGTTCCAAAACTTTGTGTTTTTATGGCGATAGCGTTGACTGACAATCGGTGGAATTCCCAAAAGCAAATAGTTCTGATTGATATCGTTGAACTCCTGCCAATCGACGTCGTACTTCTCCCAGTCGATTGGGTTCATGTTGTTGAAGCGACCAGACCAAGGAACCGTTGGCTTCCCCGTCTTGGCGAAGTTCGAGAAGTAACGCATGACAGCTTCCGATAGCAAACGTTCTTCCGCGTTGTAGAACATTTGGAACGGACCAGCGTCGCCAAGTGGCGCTCCAAATACAAATGGCAAATCTTCGCCATGAATCGATTGCGATTCCGTCGCATGGTCGCCCGACTCAGCATTGTGAGCGAACACGTACATGTAACATTTCGGATTCCTTCGCGACAAGTAAATGCCGGTTTGAACTGAAAGTGAAAAGCGTGAAAAGCTTGAAGGAGCTAAAAGGTGTTGGGTGACTTACTCAAAGGCGCAGAAACTCTCGCGTCGGAAAGTATCTCGAGCAGCAAATCGCGATGGTCGGAATGCGAGACTTGCTTAGTCTTCAAAAACGTGTTTGTATATTCTTTCAATGTCGACAGGAATGCGACTTCCGGTCTCTTTTCGAATCGATTTACGAGGTAACGGCGAATGTTGTGGTCTCTGTCGACTTGAGCGAGGCCATTTTCGATTGCCTCACGTCCGAGGATGTTGTACGACTCGACTTCTGTCATACCGAACAGCAAATCGAAGCTTTTGAAAGAGTCGCTGTCTGCCATCACTTGATGAGGGTCGCTTGGGACGACTAAGCCGTCAACAATTGGTCCGTGAATAGTCAGGAACTCGGGCGCTGTGACCGTCACGTTCATAATCTCTTGATACGATTTCTGTCGAAGGCACTCGCCGAGCTTCGAGTCTTCAATCGGACAGTTGAGCTTTTTGGCAACCTGCAGCGTGACCTGCTGCGGATTATAGTTGAGCGCCCAGTCAGCCAACGCCGAGCCCGACATGAGAATTGACCGATGGAACAATCCACTCGCAACCGGCGAGATCATCAAGAAGTTGGCGCAAATTGCTCCCGTGTCGTATCCCAACAACGTAACTGAGTTGCGGTCGCCTCCGAATTGCTCGATATTCTCTTTGATCCACTGCAGAGCGGCAATGATGTCAAGTAGTCCGAAATTGGCCACCGTTTGATGATTTAATCCGGGTTTGAGGAAACCTTTTCCGAGTAAAGCGGATGAAAGGAAATCGAGACGGTCAATTTTGCGGATAACGGGATGCGGCCATTAACAAGCGAAACTAGACACTCGTCGTTTAATCTTCAATCAAAGGTCAAAGCGTGTGACAACGAGTTTCCAGTTTCTCTACGACTAACAATCTCTCCCATAACCACCGGATGATGTTTGCTATTTACCTAATGCACCCAGTCGATAGTTTAGTGTAATCACAATGACTTGGCCGTAGCTGGCGAGGATGGAGCCGTCGTAAGAGTTGCCGGAGTTCCATTCAAACGACTCTCCATGCAGGAAAACAATGACTGGTTGATTCTTTGTTGGGCCTTTTCCATCTTGAACGAAAAGATAAGGAGATTTAATTGAAATTCATGAATGTTTTCGTCACTCGCTTGCAATCACCATTAATTGATTTTCTTTTCTTCTCGATAACGCAAACAATGGAAGAGTGAGAAGCGCGTGTGTCGGAAACTGCTCAGTGATTAATGTAAACAGTTAACGGGTGGAGCGAGGGTCGTAGGCCAGTGACATATCATAACGAAGATCCATTGAAAGTTTTCATTTGGACGGCTTCAATTAGCGAGAGTCGGGGGATTAATAGTTTACTGTTATGATGATGCGCGCTAATCGACCGAGTAATCGGAATCATGTGTTGTGCAAACGTTGGCGGGTCTGTTAGTCACGTAAAGAGTTAAATTTTTGGCTCAACTCGAGCAACAACTGTTCGAGGAATCGCGCGAAACTTGTTTAAAGATTTTCAATCGACAAAGCTTCAATTGACGCTTCCTGTTGAGCGATCCCACTAATGAGAACGTTTCGATGAAAGCAATTATTTGTTATGATATCGATGTCCATGAAAGATATCGATTGTTTGGAAAATCTCCTTCAATCTCACAAGCGTGAAAATCGGATGAAGCGATGACGTTTAGGGGGAAAATGATTGCTGCGTAGATTGTTGATTGGAGCGAGATCTGAAGCGAGTTTATTGCCAATTTAGGGAGGCGACGGTGATTTTAACGATAAATTTTTTAAAGCATCTGCGTTACTCAGGCGAGTGAAATCTTTAAATCGTCACGGAACGCTCGCCAACTCGAATCATAATATTTTGAAAGCATCGCTAGTTTGAGACGTTGGCAATGTCAAGGTTACTGCAGATCTTTCATCCGGCCAATTTTCATTTCGGGATTCATGCATGAACAAAGAAGAGCATAACGACAAAGCGAGCTCAAGATCGTAGCATCTGGACTTGCTGAGTTGCGAAGGAAGAAGCAACAGTCAACCCCAAACACATGGCCAACGAGTTATTTTCTTTTCCGGCACATCAAGAAGCGATTCTTCCGCTGCATCTGCTACTCAGCATCTCGAGTCTTCGTGACGTCAAATGTTCTTTTCCTTTGGCGAAAAAACATTACCAGCAAGTTATTTATCCAATCTGAGAGCCTCACTCGAATCTAATTGCATTGCAATGTAATGGAAAAGCTCCTCAAGGCCGCTTCCGTTGGCGTTGTGTCGAAAAGAAATAAATCAGCGTCGTGCCACGACGAAATGGCGAACATTTTTATCTTCAAGAGGATTTTCGTTTGACGGCAGCGCCGAAGAAAATGTAAATAAATGGCTAACGAAGGAAAAATTATGCAAATTCGGGAGCCGAGTCAACAGTCGAAAAGTTTTCTCTGTGGAGGAATTAATGGAAAACACCGGGCGGCAAGGAACAAAAACTGCAGGCAAGTGTGATTTATACCTCACACGATAGTTTGCTGAAATTATTCACTCGGCCAATGTTTGAATTCCGGCGTCCTTTGCCCAGGCCGGCGGCGCACAAAGCCGAAATCTACATAACAATGAGGTGACTTTTGGAGCAATTTCCGTCAAAAATGTTGTGATGGGGACGGCGATAGAATGAGAGATTGATTGAAATTTTATGTTAATGCTTTGAACCTCAGAGGATACAACGTTTATGCTAATGGTGATGCTAAACACAGAGAAATTTAGATGATCTGTGGATCTGTCGTGTGCACGAGGAGAGAATTTAAAATGAGAAAAATCTGGCGACCCGGCGAGCGTCGCCCTCGTGCAACTGCAAAAGCGACTTCTGCACTCGAGTGATGGATGCTGTATCAGCTGGGACTGTTTATGCATGTAGCATTTATTTTTAGATAGCGCACAAGAGTCGCGAACGCGGGACAGAGCATGTTCGACGGAACGCCAAGCACGTAAGAAATAATGATGAGGAAAAACACAAAACACAAAAAGATTCGCGTGCTTCCATCATAACAAATCTTAAAATATCGCTACGGGCTGAATGCGGAGAAACTGCTGAAATTCTTTACGAGAATAGCGAGGGCACAACACAGCTTGTCAAACATCCCAGCTCATAACTCACCGAAACTTGTGACATAAAGATTCAGATACAAGCAGTCCTCGCTCTCCCGCTTCAGGTACGGCAAGAGTCGCTTAATCTGGTCGTAGCGGCCTTTGTTGTATCCACTTGGCTCGCTGAGGTTTGGAAGTTTTTGTGGGCACACCGCTGCCATTTTATTCGCTCGCTTGACGTCTGTCCAAGGAAGTGGCGACGATGGAGGCATAAATCTGCGGGATCCGACTGGCGCTTCAGCATAGGGAATGCCGAGAAACTGATCGACATTGTTCAATCGCGATTGAACGTTCATTTCTCTGACGATGCCAGTGAGTCGGCCTTGTTTCACTTGAACCTCTCTGGTCATTCTGTAGAAAGGAATGGAGCCATGAGTGTCAGGCTGCTGCTTTCGCTGTTTCAAAAAGCTCGAATAAGACGACGGGTCAATCGTGTACTCGAGCGTGTTGTCATTTGCGCCTTCACTTCGACTAATTAAGTCCCGAAAATAGTTTGACGGTGACTGTGGTGGCAGGAATGAATTTCGTTTCACATTTGTTGCGTGTTTATCATGCGGTGGTGACGCGTCGTTGCCTGGTGAGTCAAAGCGTCGGAATTTCTCATGGCTCCGTTCAGTTCCCCCGTCGCTCGTGCACACCGCCGAGTTCACGCTCAAAATCAAAACGCAAAAAGCAATGAAAACCTTCATTCTAATTTGATTTTCGTCGCGGAACATTCTTCTTCGTTAATTGATTTTTCACGATGATTTGAATTTGAAATTTGTTGGCATCGCTCTTCAACGTTTGCTATCGAACGAGCTTTGCAGATAAATATTCTGCATTCAAAGAGGTGTCAATCCAAAGATGAACGCATGGATTATCCACGTCTGGATGTCGATGGCTCAATGCTTTTCCTTCTTAGTTTCACTCTCTAGCTACGCTTCATCTATGTTGATCAACAGACGCCGTAGCATAGGTTTCTGTTGCTTTTGTTGGAATGAATATTTCCGCCTCGCGTATATTCACTCTTTGAAGTCTGTTGCACCATCAACATAATCAACTCATCGCTTCAGCATTTTTCCTCATCACGTCAGCGCTTTTCATTCTTTCCAAATCCTTTGCACTTCGATGAAATATTCACACCGCGACGATGCTCGCTTTTTCAGCTCTGCTTATCAGTCAGCGACGAGAGCCAACAGTCAATATTTTCATAGGGAGGAGTGGATTTCACTTTGAACGTGCTCGTTGGAGAATATTTTTGAAAATCTTTTTGATCTTTTCCACGCAAATTGAAAACTTTTTCGCTTTTTTAGTCCACCGTGAGCGACTAGAGAGATAAATAAGATTATTACATCGCGTTGTTTGCTACGCTCTTGGCACGCGGACCGATACTAAATCAGGTGACTGAACTACGGTTCAGATTTCCCTTCTTCGAACTTTTTCTTTTCTAAAGAAAATATTGAAATTATTTTTTGTTTCTTGAAGGAAATTTTCAAGTTTACTTTTTCACAAACTTTTTCTTATAAATAAATGTTCAATCTCTTTGTTGGTCGGATTAACTTTCTTTCATTATTTCAAGCTGGAGAAAGAATTTTCCAACTTTTCTCGGTCGACTCGCGCGATCTTCTCGTTTCTTTCGTTACTCGTTCAGAACTGAAAATCTCTCGAAAATTTTATTTTCGAAACATGTTTTAAAAATAAAATCGCCGAGAGGCGAGAGTCGCGACATGTTTGTGGGTGAGGAAGGGGAGTACTGTGGAAAGAGAAGCCTTCTGTCATGACCGGCAACAGATGTCCAAGCTGGTTCAAGACGCAGTTCAGCTCTGCTAATACTTTCAGTTCTCTTCAAACGACGACAAAGATTTTTAAATCGATACGACTTTTCATGCGAGTAGTTGAAGGCTTCAACTTCATGAGACTGACGGGTCAAATATGTTGGCAAATATTTTAGGGCTACGACTTCTCCATCGTTTAGAGATATAGCTAGGCTAGAAATTGTGTAGTTTGAGAAATAAATTTAATAAATCACCAAACACAAATTAATTCATTTTAAATAATTCTCTTGAATAATTTGTTGCCTCGTTGCTTCTTCAAAACTTTGGTTAACAAATTTAATCAAAGTGCAACAAAGTTCAAAAAGATCTCAGTGCAACAGCAAACAAATCTTTCCGAATGGTTTGTTTAGCATTAACAGAAACTGTCGCTGTCGCTTTTCTTTCTGCAGCAGTTTCTGAGTTGCATTGGGGGGAAAGTTTTTCACGACGCAACCGATCACCGTTCAGCGAGGAAATCTCTCATTCCTCAATCTCGGTATTTGTTTCGGTAAGAAGCGAGCAGAATTTCAAAATAAATCTCGAATGTGTTTGTGTGTTTGCTCTTAATGTTTTGTTATATTCTGGCTTAAACGAGATTGAAGAAAAAATTTCAAGATTTTCAATTATTTTCCGCGTGTATGAAGAAGGAAAGCTTTCTTCTTGCAGCGATACATTTCGTTCTTGTTGACAATCTTCGTCGAATGAGAAGTGTTTTCGTCTGTTAAACGAGCTATTGCTTGGAGCTTTTGTTGCTTACAACGATTTGCAGGGATTCTACGAATGATATTTTCTTAATCAGCTAGCTGCGGTACTTTACATTCTGATACTTGTCATTGCCTCCTGAACTGAGTAACAAGTTTAAATTATGAAGTTATCAAACACATTAAATTGATAACATGGTGAAGTTTATCAATGGCAAACTTTCGCAAACATTTAGTGCACAAGACCAGGCAAATGTTGTCAAACCTCAACCTTTCTTGTCTAATACTGACTCGTTTCATTTGATTTCATTATCGAATTTTCCCCGAGATTTTCAAGAAAATTGAGTTTGAATTTACATGTTTTCCAAGTTTCCTTCATTGCCATCATGGATGTGATGGATGTGAATGCATGTCTAGAGAGGGGAGAAGTGCACGGAGGCGAGAGTAAAGATAATCATTTTCTTGTGAACTCTTGCGAAAATAACTTTGTTTCTTCGGGGATTTATCTCAGTATCATGTCATCGAACTTCATGAATCTTCAGACGAGATCGCAGACAAACTCTCTCGCTAACATCATCAGCTCAGAACTCCTAATTGACTGATGCGAATTACTATGCAGCGACACGGCTGCGCATATTTTGAGATTAAAAGCGAAATAAGAAAACAGTTGCGGTTGCATCTGTTGCAAGCAGACTAAAATTAGAACAGCTCGAGCGAAGAAGAACTCACCGTTGAAGCGAAAAGATGAAGAACAATAATTATGTAAGATCGTAAGATCTGTCGCGTGTCGTAGAATACGATGCGCCTTGATATGCCGTCGACAGATTCGCGACCATATGAATTTCTTAACTGAAAGAAACACTTTATACGAAAAGTCATAATGTTTTCTGAAACGAACGAGTTTTTTAAAAGTTTAATTTCAATGGAACTTGTAGCTTTAGATGTGAACACTCCTGCATTTGTCGTTTACGAGTTACAATGACTGAATCACTCCGTTGACTCAACGAACGCCAGGCGCTGGAAATATTTGTTAAACATTTGTTCTATCTTTTTGTGTTTCTCTTTTTTCATTCGCTTTTATCCATGAAACAAGGATGCGTTGTGTACTGCGAAGCAATTAAAAACTGTACGAAAGAGCTTTTGACTAAAAAAGCACATCAAGCATTGTGAGTGGAACGCGGTAACCGAGGGAATAGAAAAGTTAACAACAAGCCATGTGTGATTCAATGCAGATGTTGCACGCCTCGCAGCAGAACTCACCATGTGCGATGATGTTTAAAAATATAAAGCGTGAAAGGGCGCGTTGCATTTGCTCGTCAATTCTTCGTGAATATTGAAACTTCCGAGATTCAAAGGACAAATTTGTGGAACTAGTCGTGACCTCATTCGCAGACCGCCCCGAGCCTCAGTCGCCCTGCTTGTACTCCAATAGAGAGCAATTTAATTTAATTACGTTTTTTCTATTTTCATCTCATGCATTTTCCGCAGCATTTCGAGCATTTAAAATTCTCTTTTTTCGTTCGCTTGCAGGTTCTGCTTGTTTTCGTTCTGATGTTGTTTTGTCTTGTTTATATTCCTACTCGCTTTTTTGTTTACGTTGATGCTTTTGCGCGAGTAAATTGATAACGATCGTTACATAAACATTGGATGTTTTTACTCTCTTCTTTCCCGAATTTTCCTAGCCGAGATTTTCTCAAGTCTCGAGAAAAGGATACGAAGAATTGCGAACAATCCTCGAGCAACGCAAACAGCTTCAACGTTTGACTTTCCTTCCAGTTTACTGCAATTGAAAAATTTCATTACTCTCGCAAATTATTTCATTTAATAAATCATGGCTTTCGCTTTCTTCTCGAGTTGTTCTTTTGTTCTTAGCTGCGCTTCTGTGTAATTTTGATGTTTGAACAGTCAAATGGGATGAGAATAGTTTCAGTTTACTTAAGCAGTGCTAACAAGACTAAGTTATGACGAACGACAGCTTATTAATGATTCGATGATTGTTTGACTCTCGTGCAAAGCAAACACAGAGACATTTCTTTGATCTCAATTTAGAAGGCAGAGCGGCTTAGGCTTTGACTCATAGACAACAAAAATCGCTCGTCAAAATATCCAATTAACACGATTTGAAAGGTTTTGTTTATTTTCCTTCGCTCTCAATAGCGCGAGAAGCGAAAACGTTATAAAATCTTGTTTATTTCCGACAAAAATATTAGTTCGATCGACTCGATCGATGGACTCCATCAATTCACAGTTTCCAGCTATCAACAATGCCTATAATAAAAATCGTTAAATACTGCAGATTCAGATAGAGGAAACTCTGACCCTTCTGCAAAGGTTTTCCCATCTCGCTTCTCCCGGAAACAACCGTTGTCAATGCAATCTCAAGACTTTCAAGCATCGTTTCTTAATTGTTTTGATAACAAGTGAATAGATTTGTTGGATTTGTTGGATCTCTGCACTATAAATTTGATGAGTTTACCCTCTTGAACACTCATCAGGTGTTGCTGATGGAAATCAATCATAATTGAAATTCATAATTTATTAAGAGCTCATAAACGATCAAGAGCTTTGAAATTCAAGTAATCAATTACACAAATTAATCATTGAGCTTGTCTATTAGCTCGTTCCACTGTAAATTGTCATCGGAGACACAAAACTTTCCACGGGACATTTTGCATTTTCCATTTTCGAAGAAAGTCTTGCGCGCTCTCTCGCAATTCCAACCGTTGGAACGAATGCATTTTGGAAAGCTTCCAACTCCTCCCGACACAAGACCTATTTTCTCAAATTTTCCCGTCGAGCCATTCGGTTCGGACAGTTGGTGTTTATTAGATCGTTAAAATCACACTTCCTCTTGTTGTCAGAAAAGATGAGAGGCAAGGTAGCAGAGTGCTTGCAGTTTGTGAAATGAAGCGATGACGAGTTAGCATCGGAACAACTGTTCACAGCGTTAACAATAATCGCAACTTGTGGACCGAGTGTGAGCTCTGCAAGACATTTGCGCTGGAGCTTTTCAGCTTAAAGGTGTCGAGTGAATTTCAACCAAAAACAAAAATTGGTCCACAGCCAAGAGCATTATAAATTTCCGAGAAACAAAAGCAGCTTCCGAGCGATAATCAGATTTCCTGCACAATGGATTAAAGGAAGATTAAAGTGAATTGAAAATGGATAACGGTGAAATGCTTTCGCTGATTTTGCACCATAACAAAAGCAAAACTTTCGCCAGCCAAATGCTCACGAGTTCGATGGAAACAATATGAAAATAATAAGATTTGCCTTCGAGAAAAGCTTTATCAGAATAAATTGTGCTTTGCAAGAAGGTTCGCTTAGTATCCGATGGGATTATTAGTGATTTGCTGAAGAGATAAAGAAAGAAGAACAGATCGAAATTATGTTATTGAAGAATATAATCAATACAACATGAGAAATCCAAGTTTCGGATTCGATTCGTCCGTCGCACGAGCTTCCATAGCGCCAAAAAAGTTTTGTTTACTCAGTGGCTGAACTGTGTAGCCTACACAGTGTGGGAGTTGCTCTGATACTTTCCAAAGTGACGGCGAGGAAAAATTCGCCGAATCATTTCCGACACGAAAAATTAATTACCGAAGAGCTCGCGAGACAGAATCAGACTAAATTTGGTTCATCGAACCAATTGCTTATGGCAACAAAACGTAGAAGAAATAAAATTTAAATTAGAGTTAAAGTAGGAAAATTTCAAATTCTAAAAAATGAAGTTTAACGTGAAATAATAATTTCCATGTGTCTAAAAAATATGCAAAGAAATGTGAGAAAGTTCGCGTAGGAAATTTTATAAAAAGTTGTTTGCAGCCTAAAGTGTTCTATCGACAATGTTATTGATGGTTTTGGTTGTCTCAATTTTATTGCCGCTGTCATCTGGCGGCGACGATAACGAGCCATCTAACGACCAGGCTCAAATGTCGTCGCGTATCGTTCATACGAAATACGGAGCCGTTTCAGGCACGATCGTGCACTTAGAAGGCCGGAATCTCGAGCCAGTGGAGGTGTTTAAAGGAATACCGTATGCGTCTCCGCCGACTGGATCCTTGAGGTTTATGCCTCCTGTCACCGCCGCGCTTTGGTCGGGCGTCAAAAAGGCTGACAGGTAAGCTAACCACTCACAAGCTAAGTTCTGACTATCATCCGTTGAGCTGCGATTTCCGCTTCTACCGTTACCTAACCATCTGCAATCAAACTTATTTACCATTCTGAGGTTTCGAATCAGCCGACTGTAGCATCAAGCCACTACTAATCCCATTTCCAACCTTCCATCTTTATTCGTTTCGTCTCGGGAATCAGCTTATCTCCATCATTTACCTTTTAAACAAAGCTCACCGCAAAGAGAATTTTCCCCGGCACGTTTGCGGAGGATGGAAAAGGAGCAAAAAGCCATTTACAGTGCAGAGTGGAGCAAACTTTTTAATTCAACAACTTTTCATTATAACTTTGCTTGCGTGGAGAGCTGTTATCGACAAACGACAAAACCGTGTTGTGTTCATTAAAGTGTAAAAATTCCTACGTTGCGGTTTGAAGCTTTCGTTCCGCGAGCTTTCAGCAAAATCATTTACATTCTCGAGTTATGCCAAAGTTGCGAGCCGCCGCCTCACTGACTCATTCGGTTATGGTGAGAAATCACAGATAAAAAGTGTGCTTTAATATTCCTGGTAGCGTTTTTGCGACGCGCTTTGAGGGGTGAGAGGGCGATGTGAGGCCATAAAAAGCTTTCAATTTCGGAAATTAACCTCTGGCGTGGAAGGCTTTCGTTATCAAGAGGGTGAGGGTGGTTGACGGAGACAATAATTCCCTCTTCTTTATCACCGCTCTAATGATATTTTATTTATGGCTTTCCCACTCCACGCTGGCTTTTCCAACAGCTCATTTTTCAGGAATTAAATTTTGAAGCGCTTTGTCTTATGGACAGCTACGTCGCTTATCAGACAGAGTTTCAGACGGTAAACCGAGTGGAAGCTTGAACGAAGACTGTAATGGCTTGGAGAGAAACTTATTAAATCTATTTGCATAAATTAGAAATTTCAACGAGCTTAGGATTAGTTTCTCAAAATAGGAAAAACTCATAAAACTTCGAGTGTTCACAGCTCCTGTTCCAAGTCTTCTCGAAAAGGCTGTGAATATTTTCTCGCTCTCAGTATAAATCCTGAAATATGAAACATCTTGGGCAAGAACATCGTCGTCATTCATTTCCTCTTCATCGACAAGTCAGAGGAAGGAGCTCTCGTTTAGCCCTCTCCTCTTGGCCGCCTCCTTTTAGCCGCCCTGAAACGGATTAAGTGCAGAGAAGGCTTGAGAAAACAATATGTATCGATTCACGATGTGAAGAAAAACGAAAGAAATTTTAATGGAAGTTTAATATTAGATTTGCGAAAACATTTCTTCAAGGGCTCGTGCTTGGCTCAGAGCAATAAAGTGAAGTTTCAGTCTAACATCCTCAGACGAAACATTCGGCTGCTTCTCCACTCGACTGCTTGCACATTTTTATGGCTCAATTATGGATTGATTCTCACAAACTTGCTTCGTACTTAAAATGTATGATTTCGCTCGTGCTTTCATCCTCGTCCGAAGCGAGAAAAACATGAGAAATTTCTCAATTTCTTGCACTTTCCTCGATACGTCTCGTGCTTTTTCTTCTGTCTGCGGGACTAGGACACGACACAAAAAATCTTCTCGAGAAAAATCGATAGAGAATGAGACAGATGAAATGAAAGCAGAGCACGAGGGAGATGAAACAAAAGCGTTTGATAACACTTTTCGTCGCTCGCTTTATGTTCCAGGGAAACAAGATCGCTTCCTTGTCTAGCCAGTTTACAAATAATGAGCCATAATCTGAGAATTGAAAGCGAAGCTTAACGAGTTTAAAATTAACTGCAAACTAATTAGAAATAACGCAAGAGAGAATGAGACGCGCCGCTTGCGGAAAATTTCCTTCATTTGACTCCACAAGGGTTGAACAAACCATAAAGTTAAGATATTCGCTCCAAGATTCTTCGCTGGAGAACATTTCCTTTGATAATAAACATCAAGCAACTGATTTATATTTCGTGCACATCGCCAAGTTTAGAAGCGAATGAAAATTTCCGAGTGGAAAATTTTGAGCGCCTGAAGGATTCTTGAAAGGTTTCAGATGCTTTCCAACCTGCTGCTGCCATCAACGATTCAATTTTCAGTTCAGCATATCTCGCCTCAGGAATGATCTGAAACTAATTTTTCGTGAAGCCACAAGGGGGTTGTAGAAGTGGCATTAATCACACGACCGCACTGCTAGTGGAAAGTGAATGATTTTAATTGATTTTCCACTTCCTTCGAGTGCCCTTGCGTAACGTTGTAAATCTTCTTGAGATAAATTCCAGAGTTGCCCTCGAGCAACGGGGGGAATGAGTGGAAAAGTTGCTCTATACGGTCGAAGAACGAGGTCAAAAATGTATTAAAACTCTAATGGAAAATTTGTGGTTGAGTCTTCAAGGAGCTTGAGAAACTATTTTCGAAAATTACTGTTCCACTTCCTATGTTGATAGAACTTTTCCATTGCCATTTTTCTCCTTTTAATTGATGGTTTTTTGAGTGCTCTACAGGAAACGAGTAGGAAGAGAAGTGTTGAAAGTGCTCATTGAGAAAATTATGAAAATTGGACTTTTGTGGGCACAGAAAGGAGAACGGTGATAAATTTGCTGCTCCAAATAGCGCTTCTCACTACCATTCACAAGTAGCTTTGCTCTTGGTGTTTAACACTTTTCCCATCGCATGAAAAGGAGATCCATTAGATTAAAAGATCTATTCAACTATTCATGATGAATGTTCGCTTGAAAGCGGAAGAAATATGAATTTGAGAAAGCGAGCAAAAGAGTGAAAGAAGATTCAAAAGAAATTAAGTCTGAAAAGAACTTTTGAGTACAAGAGGGGAAATTTTGCTAAAAAAATTGAGGAACGATGAAATTAATTATGGAAGAGTCTGAAGTTACTTTTGTTATAGCTTTCTAGCTCTCTCGGCGGTCAATAGCTCGTAGTAACCTAGAAAGCAACCGGGAGACCAACGTCTGGGTTTAATGATCAGAACGAACACATAATTATCATTGCCGATGTTCACATAAGTGCGAGGGAGCGAGTGGCAGGAAAACATGGAAATAAAAGTTTCCTTTTAGCAACAATGGCAGAGCCATTCGATTCTCATCTTTTTTAATAGATTTTCCTCATGAATTTACCCTACGACGTCCCCGCAAGTACTCCCAATAAAACCTAATGTTAGAAAGAAATTTCGCAACCACAATCGAATTTCCATAAAAGAGGAATATGAAGTTAGGCTGCGGAGGAATTTCGCTGTCGTTAGGCTCAAATTATGAAACGTGCAAAAGCGAAGCGAAGGAGAATGCGAAATTTATGATTTTATTATTTATTCTCTCAACCTTTTCTTATGCCGTCGCTCCTTATTGCCTCTCATGCAACGAGCAAATAAAAAAGCTTGTTGTTCCAAAAATTTTGTTTCCTTCACTCGAAATTTTATAGCGACGGGAGAAAGAGGAGCGGTGAGGGTCGTAAAAGCTAATGTAGTGATTAATTTTGAGAAGAAAATAAAAGCTTAAGAGGAATTTATTCGTGCTTCAAGTAGGAAGCGATAACGTATGAGCTTGAATTTTCCTTCTGAGTGGAAATTATGAGTTGCCGGAGAATTATCGACTTTAAACTTTCGACGAGAGTCTCAACTTGCGACTAGAGACGATGAGTAATTCCACAAAGTTATGGCTCAAAGTACCGGAAACGAGGAGCGTGAGTCTACAGCGCTCATTATCATAATATGACGATCTGAGGATCAGTAAAGACTTTGCTCCAGAAAACTCCGACAGCAACGATTTCCTCATCATCTTTAAACTCCACCTGAAGACAGTTCAAGGCTTGATACGTTTAATACGTCGTTTTAATCCCGCCGTCATTTCGAGATGAAATCTTTTTTCTCTCGACGGGAAATTCCCTCGACTGCGGATTGAGTTTTCGCGTGGAAAAGCACGTTTTCTTAAAAGAGAAAATTAATCTTCGTCTCCCACGAGAAAAGGAAGACTCGAGACTCCCGCGCAAAAAAATTAAAATTCATAGAACTTCCTGCTACGATACGGTGACTTCCTCATCACATTAATTTCTACGAATTTTTAATTAAAGCAATTCCATCTCTTGTTGCTTCAAACTAAACAATCACGGCAGGAGCGAGTTGGCTAAAGGCAAAAAGTTGCTACACGTCTAATTTAAACTTTCACAGCCTCCACATCTGCTAGTGACAATGGCAACTGAAACTTGTTTGCTCGGCTTCCTACGAAATTTCATCATTGTCGTTACGGCTCCTCAATATCCCTCGATGTGATTCAAACTAGGAGCAACATTTTCCGCCCACTCCGCTTCTTCTTCTTGCTAGAAAAGCAATTAGGAATGGAAATTAATGTCTCCGCTCTTTCCTGCTCAAACATTAATGAAATGGAATATTTGAAAAGGCTTGCTTTCAATTTAGACTCAGCTTTCCCCTTCAGGAGCTCCGAGAAAATTTGAATAATCGATTGAAATTGTGAAGCTCGCGTTATCGGCTAATTGAATGAGGAAAATTCTGGTTTGATTACCGAGTTTTACATGCAAAGCTTTCAGCCAAAGCCTTATGAGTTTCAAAGGGCTGTGGACGAAGGGTTGTTACCGGAGTTCCTAATTTTTGAAAATATTCCACTCAATTGGATTTTGAATTTTTTTCTTTCACGAAAAACAATATTTTCTTTACCTTTTTGACTAACAGGCAGAAAACAAATTCCAATTTGTTTAGCAGAAAGGAAATTAAATTTCAATGATAATTCTGAAAGCGGCGCGGAGTGTTGATGAATATTTCATGATTAGGAGGAAAGCTCGACTGTGTTGTTTTAAGCGGAAACGTCGGCCAGAATTACAAAATATCGATTTTCGTATAAGAATAGCTCGGGCTGGCTAACGCAACTGCGGCGATGCCCAAGCTGAGACAGCACGAAAACAAAGCTGTTTGTTTTCCCTTAGAATATATGATGATTGAAAAATTTGCAAATGAAAAAGTTTTTGTGTAGAAGTTTCTATTTTCGTCTGAGCTTTCTTCCATGGAAAATCGAATTAAAGACAACGAAGACTCTTGTTTGCGACTGCCGTGGACAAAGACGACTGTTGAGCAAACAAGCCGAAACCTTTTTTGTCTTTCCGATGTAGCTTCCCGCCACTTCATAGTCGAAAATTTGTCTCAAGTTATTAAGACGAACGAGTATAAAAACATCTCGTCGGAGGCGCAAAAAGCTCTCGGAAACGCTCATAATCAACCATAATCATTCGAGGACGCTTCGTCTCCCAACGAAGAATATTAAAAAAGTTTCCGTTCGTCGCTTGACAACAGATTTTGATTTATAGAGCCTTATTACGTTCACAGACTTAGAAGGAAGCGCGTCCTAATCATAATTATGAATTTAATTTAGTCGGAAAATCTTGGAAAGATAAATAATGATAACAAGGCTCGACTTGTCAAGGACTTTCGTCTCGTTTCGTTCTCATATCTAGAGAATCCGATAAAGATTCTCGCCTCCTTAACACTCCAAACTTCGCCATGATCTCTCGCTGAGCTTGAGCTTGTCAACAAAACTTTTCCAACAGCAAAAAGAAGCTGACGAAGAAAACTTTTTCATGTCTCATTAAAACTTCTATTTAATCTCATAATTACCTTTTAATTGATGCTGTTTATGTCTTCGATCGCAATTAAACCAAAGATGGGAGGAGGGTTAAAGTGAAAAGTTACACAACCAATTAATGCGGGAGAAACGGAGTTAACGACAAAGATTACGATATCTCTCCCAACTAATTTCAATCAAATTTAATTTAATTTCTTCGTCTTCATCTTCCTCTTTGCAGATTCAGCGCTGTGTGCCCTCAACGTCTGCCAGACATATCAAACGAGACAGCCGCCCTCGAGCGGATGCCAAAAGGCCGATTGGAATATTTGAAGCGGCTTTTGCCCTATCTGCGCAATCAATCTGAGGACTGTCTATATCTCAATGTTTATGCGCCGATTCAAGGTAAGGAAGCTGGTTGAAAGCAACGTCGACCTTTTTGCGGTAATCTGTTCAAGTGAATACCGACTAGAGTCTGAAAAAGTCTGCACATAAAAAATACAAGCTGAACCCTTTCTCGTTTAATGCCTTAACCAGCCGACATAAACATAATCTAAGCGACGCCAAATAAAATATTGCGGGACATGAGAAAACTGAGCGCGTTTATCTTTTGCCGTCGATTTCCTAACTCAAAATTGTTTGTTGAAACTTTAACACCTTTGTTACACGTCCTCTTCTTCGAGCGTTAAATTTTGTGTATGAAATAATTGTGATAGATAATTGCACTCTAAATGGCTTTGACTCAAACGAGCAGTTTTTACATGTTACTTCAACATCGGCGCTGCAAAAACGCTTCACTACTCATTGTGAGAAAGCGCTTTTCCTAATGGCAATAATTGTTCCCTGCATTTACGTCTTCCTCCCCAACAACTGAAATGAATCTTCAATGCCTTCGAGGCGCGAGAGAAACTGAATGCACACAGGAAGCGGAAGAAACTTAATAACGTTTCTCATTATGCTCTAATTATGACTCCTGTTTATGAAATAATTTTCACACTATCGTCCCTCCCTTGCCTGCAGTTTAGCAATGCCTTCATGCATTCGCAACATTAATTCTTGCGAATGCATTATACGAGGGGAAATATAATTTAGTGCGCTACGATAGGATTCCACTTTCCGCTCAAAAAGTCGTTTTTAATTAAATTTTTTCATGTGCAGTTTATGCAAAGGAGGGCAGAGAGAGGAAATAAATATGATGCAGCAAAAGCATGCTGCAAATGGCAGTGCAATAGACGATAGTGGACGTGGACGACGATGCGGAGAGTCGACAGCTAAGCTTAAGCGAGTTTTCGCAACTTTCCGAAAGCTTTTCCCGCTCGAGCTTCCATCTCAAATTTCTCTCGTCTGCTCTTCGACAATTTATTTCAGCAATAATTTCAGCAAATTTATCTAATTCAACTTTAATCAAAAACTCGTCTGCTAACGAATATGAAGCAAGAGTTTTCACATCAAGCATTAAATTTCATTTATTATGAAATTACGATATGCGATGAGAAGCGAGAGCTCGGTGCTTATGAAAGTATTTTATGTCGCATAAAAACTTTATGTGTAGTTTGCTCGCTCCTCTAACCCTCCTACCGCCCCCTTCGACCAAAAAATAAAACTTAAATCCGTTTTCCATTAGTGAGAACGTAGCAGCATCACTAGTGTGATAGAGTTTCTGGATCAGAGGTTTTCCATCAAGCGACAATCGCGTTTTGTGAATTTAAAATGCATAGAATTTTTTAGACGTCGTCATAGCGAAGAAATTTTGTGGTTTATTCGACGCAATATTCGCGAAAAAAAATTGGAAACTTTGAAGGTTTCAGCCTCCATTCAAATTACGTTAGCTTTCATGCAACCTTCGGAAGAAACTTTCTTGGCAAGTTTATTAGAATTTAGAGCCACAAGGCAAGGCACGTGCTCTCCGAAGTGTTAAATCAATCTTGGATTGATTCATTCCCGATGAACTGTCTTGCCAGCCGAACAATTCTGCGCAATATGTCTTGGAAACTTGAAGGAACAAAAGCTTCAGCAATTAGGATTTTGAAATTTCTGCGCTAAATCGGATTTCAATTAATTTCACATCATTGAGTCGCTCAGCTTTCGTGCTCATCGATGTGAATGCTGAAGGAATAAGCTCACAGCAGAAATAAAAGCAGCCGAGGGCGGAAGATAAAACTCATAAACAGTTCAAAACGCTCATGCATCGCTACGCTGCCACCACTGCCACATTTCATTACTGTGCGAATGCGTCAATTGACGAGAAATGAGAAAACGAATTGATTCAAATCATCGCTTCGTAAATCGATTTTCGTTTCTTTTTATTTTCGGATTGTGGCTCAGCATTGTCGACAGGAATTTTGATGACGGCAAATATACCGAAAGAGGATAACAAACAAGCGAAAGAACTTTCGCAGATGGACATTGATGTTTTTGAAGCTCTGTGAATGAGAACGACTCGCTTTTTGCTGAGATAAAATCAATAAAATCCACAATGCAGCTTTTCGGTCGGGGGGACAATGCTTGCCATTGTTGATTTTTTGTTGTGTCGGATGACGAAAAACAAGCTTTTTGATAAAATGTTTCGATAAATATTCCGCTTGATAATCAGCATTCGAGTGGGGGGAAATTGATGAACAAACTTTTCCTCCGCTATGGAAGTAAATCAATGCAGGATCGTTGACCTCACGAAACCAAACTTTGAGGATTTTTTGATCATCTTTTTAGAATCAACTCGTTGGAATTTCTGGGTTCACTTAGAAGCGAGGCAAAGTTTTGATTAACTTTTCATTACTTTGGAGAACAGACGAATGAGTTTCAGTTTGAAGAATAAATTATTTATTCAATTGTGTGTACATAAGTTCCAGTATGGTTTGTAGCTATAAAACTTGTTTAAATGTTTTAAAGAAGCCATAACTCAATACTCAACCAACTAGACAAACCTTCACTGTTAAACTTACTCTAATTAGTTTGTTAGAAAAGCCTCAGTTGTTTGAAACAGTAGATATCGAGAATTTCCAATGGAAATTTAAGTTTATCTACCTCTGACTCTAAACATTTTCCACCTTTGTTGGTATAGAAGACCCTTAATAAATGCTAAGAGCATCCATGGGGAAACCGCAAGTAGTTCGTTCATCCAACCTTCCTAAAATATTTACTTTCAATATCTCGATACCCGGAAAGCGACGGCTCATCTTTTGGAGGGTAGTCGATATCTTTTATCTTCTCACCCAATTAATCTCAGCGTCATATTTAACATTTTGGCAGAAGTGGGCAGAAGTGAGAGAAAAAGGTCTTGCTTTCTTATCAAGAAAATATTTCTCTTCCAAGGTGATTCGCAGGTCTAATTAAATTGTCTCCTCTTGAAAAAGACACTTTTGAGTCAGCTGTAAGATAAATAGCGGCGCTCTGAGAAACAACAACGACTAGGGTGCCGACATTACGTCACAAATAAATGAGATTTTCAATGACTTTAGGCAGTCGAGCGCTCCATAATTTCTTTACCGCTACACCATTTTTAATTAACCGCCTTTCTGTGATGAAATTGCTTGCGCCGAGTTGAGTAAAGTAGAGAGAGGCGGAAGCTTTTTCATCGCCTTCGTGATAATTTTCAAAAGGGAAAAGGTTTCCTCCAAATAGCTTTGAACATCACAAAATCAAAATTCTCATCTTGCTCTTTGCGTCTTTGTTTCAGCACTGAAACCTCCACCGCGTTTTATAAAACATTAATTTCATTTAATTTACCTTTTTGTTCTTGCCATAGCGATGCTGACTATCTAATTTCAGCAGGGATTTCATGAACCCTTTTCACCCTTTCGCGTCGGCTAGGGCTAGGAATAGATAGAAAGTCAAAAAATTAACACTTTTGGAGCATCGCCCCCTTCTGCTGATAGCTTCCACTGCTTTCCAATCTCGCATTCATTGTTCGCAACAACGAGCTTGTGGCCATGACAAAGGGACAAGTTTCTCCTCGCTTTCATTTAAAATAGAAAACTGAGGAGCGATTATTTTTCAATAAAGGGATGTTTGTAATTCCTACTAATTAGTCGTTAAACGGCGAGAAGGCGAAGAAGAGGAACAGCGAAACCCGAGACACAAAGAACATCGTACAGTTTAATTAAAACATTCAGCGAAAGAATCCAAAGAAAGAACAACTTTTAATCCTTTTGTCTGTCGCGAAGAAAGCGCTGCGAAGCTTGAAATAAGAATTTCTCGGATTTCCAAAGGGTTTTCGTTTCACTCGTCTCCTTTTATTCATTTCGAAGCTTCGTCGAGGATAAAGTAAAAGAGTGACGAATTACTTTTTCCTTCAGGTTTTTTGAGCGTAAAGAACTCGGTGACAAAATTTCCTCAGCGATATTTTTCATTATTTCAAAACATTTTTAATGTTCGTGCGGGTAAAATTTCCTTTGTTCGAATGAAAGAGAATTCTTGAAATTACTTCACGTGCCTAACGAAGAACGATTCCGTAAAGAGCCTTAAGGCCGACTCTGGGTATGCTGTAAGAAAAGCCTTAACCACCACTTGGCAGCCCGTACAAAATCGACTGTCAAAAGATATCAGTTAATACTCTCAAGAGTTTGCTTTGAAGGTGTCGAAGGCTCAACGTTAAGAGCTCGAAGCTCTTAACACAAAGCAAAACCACTGATACATTCAGCACGTGTAGAAAAATTGTGTCAAGTCTCTTCAGTTTCAACCTTCAAAGTGACGAAGGCTTGTAAATAAACCCTCATCTCTCTGGTTTGCATAACATCAGAGACTTTTCAATAAATTATTTTCTTCCTCTTCTGTTTCGAAATGTTACGCCTCCTCATGTTCCGAATAAATCCTAATGAACCTTCACTTCACTCGCCTGTGAAATTTCAGCATTGCTGCAATGTTCTCCGTGCACATAATCATTACTAAACGTGTTTCATGTGGCATCAAACTTTCATGTAATATCCAAGAGAGCTTTTTGGTTTCCCTTTTGTCATGTTGCCTCGGTTGAAAGGTGTGCCTGTGCCAATGAATCTTTCGGATGCGCATCTCCCCAGCTCGCTTCTTACAACATGAATAAAAGATTTGCTTCAACTCCCTTCGCCCTCCTCCATCTTCAACTATCCTTTGCCGTCTGTAGATGGTCTTGGCACTCGTCCCAATCGCAAACAGTTTCATCGAGAACATTTCCATTTGTCTCTTGTCTTTGCCTCAAATTGTGTTTCACAAATTCGCTGCTGCTTTCTCTTTTCTTTTGAACAATTGAATCATTTGTTGTGTCTTCTTGCCATCGAAATGGAATTTTGGAGCGGATTGGGTAGCCAAGGAAGAGAGATAAGGATAAGCTCTGAAAAAAAATCAATAAACAGAGTTCAGCGAGGGTTTATACAAGTTTTTGTTGTGTTTTATCGGACATTTCACATGGGGTTTGATCTGGTCGAGCAGAGATCGAAGACTTACTCCTCCTCCTGCCTCAAACGCTATCGTGAAATATTGTACTGTAAGCGAGAGATAAATTCTCGCTTCTTCCTTTTTCTCGCAAACCGCTGGGGCAAAAAGAGCAGAAAGGATTTCACCAATAAATTAAAGTGCTGGTCCGCACGTTGCGAGTAAAAAGGCGAAGATTGCGGGGCCTTGTTCATTTCTCAATGGACATAAGACGAAGAAACTCTCACAGTCCTTTTCGGCTTTGCAAGCTAAACAGCATTGAATCCTTTTTTGCCTGTTTCGCATCTTAAATTGATTCTAATTTTGTTATCGATTGCCCGAATCGTCGCTACTTTAAAAAAGAAATCCCTCATCGTCAATGACGAACCCTAAGATTGTCTTTAAAAGTACTTTCTGTCTCTTGGCGATCCTTCTCAGCAGGCGACTCTTTCGTGAAGACTTTTGTTTGTATTTCAACGAGTCTCAGAAGCTTTTCATCAAGAGCTTCAAGTTTGCTTTCACGACATCCAATTTGACTACATGAAATATTTACATCATGCAAATCCCCTCGAGAATTTGGGGCAAAATAATATCCTCGAGCTCGAGAAAAGGTTTCCCGTCTCCATGACATCACGATAACTTCACTAGGCGACTACGCACCATAGTTTATTGACTTTCTCGAGCGTTGTTAAGCCAAATCTCTCCATCACTCGCAAAGAAGGGAATCTCGAGTGTCGGAGTTCTGATGACGAAAGCTCAAAATGAGGAGAGAAGGAAAACTACTTTCGATAAGAAATCTCGTCAAGAACCCTTTTCTTTTCGATTTAAAGGCGAAGCAAACAAAAGAAACACGAAGATCTAATCGCTCAAGAGATGCTTTCCTTCGACAAGCCTCAGCACGGAGCCGAAGTGCTATCGCAGATTTAAATGACAATAGTTTCTGCTCGATGAATTTTATGATAAGTCTGAAGGAGCTTTAAGTCCCGTTCAACGAATCTTCCCAACTTCTCTCGTCTCACCCTCGTTTCCTCCAATCTATTTGGCATTTTACAACCGTAAACTTCGAACATTAAATTACATTCAAAGTGAAATGTATCTCGCTTGAACTTTTTTTTAAGTCCAAAGACAAACAAGAAGAAGCGACAAAAGCTTAGCTTGGGGATTCCGCCTGCGCCACTAATGTTTTTTTAAACGTCATAATATTTAAATAAATGAGTCAACATTTCATTGAGGGGGATTCCGAATATTTCATGAGTGAAAATATCTTTTTTTCGCTCTCATGGATATTAATTCTGCCATATTTTGCTGTATTAGGGTTTACGCCATTCAAAAGGAATTTTCTTCCTTCGGATTTCGAGTTTGAAAAGAATTTGTCTCGCATAATATGAATGGATATGTCAACAGATAAAAGACCTGGTCTGCACGAAGCTCTCTTCTTAAATCACTGAAAGCTTTAAGTTTCCCTTTTCCAGGCTTCTCGCAATCGAAGCAAATTGCTAGTTCTCCACTCAGAAGTTTTGTTTGAGTTTACCACCAGGGATTAGAAGCATAAAATGTCACATCTGAGTCTCAGCTTTGTCGGGAGAAACGACAAAACTATTGTTCAATACCTCCGTTTAAGCTTTTAATCCTCCCATCTCTCTGCAAATACAAAATGATTAAACGGAGGGTTGTCAAGGCGAGATAGAAAAAGTATTTTCTCTCCGGTTCTTTGTTGTGTCGTAATCATTCAAACACAGTCAGACGGATCATCGAACTGACGTGACGAGCTTTCCAACTCATAAAAATATTGACCAAATTTTGGAGAATGTTGCGATTCGTTCACAGCTTCTTGATTCTCATCTCTCTTGAGGCAACAGAGGGGGCCTGACTTGAGTGAACACATGCGAGATGTGTTTGGTTTTGTGGAGAATAAATTTCGTCTCCAGACGAAGCAGCCGACTACAAGGCCAAGCCTTGAACCAATAACATTATTGGTGACAACGGCAACATAATCTTCAGCTAAGGTGCTTTGGGTTTTGTTCTTCTTGTTGCTAGATAAATCTGAGCGAATATATTTACCGCAGAGGCGCAGACTAATGCCAAATCCCAAACAGGCAGACATGTAACCCTCTCTACTTTCAACCGTCTCTGCTCTAATGCCACGGCGACAAATAGAAACAGATCTACATAAAAGCTTTTTTAGCTTGAATTGTTTTTCCATTGCCAATTTGTTCGCTTCTTCTTCGTCTTCTCCACCCCTCTTAACGGCATAAAGGATCAAACGAAAGTACTTTTTACTCAGTCTGGTAGAAAATTGTTTTTTTTTTACCTCTTCCGCCCGATGAACATGAAGCGAGCGAGAAGAGCGAAGGTAACATGTGTTTTTATAATATCTCGAAAATCCTCTTGATATCGCCAGGTGATGAAAGGAAGCTCTTAGGCGAGTCAGAGGCGAAGACTATTATCGGGAAATAATGTTCTCTGAGTTGTAAGATTTTCTTCTCTCGCAACTTTCCTGCTTTAGTTTGAGACCTTGAGAAGCTGACGTAATATCCCTCGAGTGTGTTCACTGGAATTTCTCATGATGACAATCCATTTTTCATACACATTTCGTTCATTATGCGACGATCTCATCCTAGACGCTGTCTGTCAAGTTATTTTTCTCGGTTCGACTCATTTTTCAAAAGCACTTGACAAATGCTAGACGCATCATCCATTGTCTTAGCTTTGCATGGCAGAGATGACGAATCACATTCTTCATCATGCTGATTGCTCTGACGTGTGTAGCAACGATCTCCTTGTACCAGTTCCGATAATTTGAAAGCACATTTCTGGAAGCAAGATTACAGTAGACGCAACGCTTGATTATTTATATCGTCGCCCATGTGAATATTTTCATTCATGTCACTTCCCTGACTCACAAGAATAAATGAAAAGCTACTCTGGCATTTCTATTGTCAGCATCCTCTCCCATGTCTGATAAGAAGTTTCATGCATGAATGTGTGCGTCTCTGTCTGATAGACAACCAAGATTTTCCTTTTCGCCTGCTCCACGTTAGCTCATAATTTATGCACACATAAAAAGGGAATTTATGAATTTGACTGGAAATGTTTTAACCTTCTTCCTTCCATATTTGTAATCCACGACCTCGACACAATGTTTCTCATACACACATTGTTTCTTGATAACAATACAAATTTAATTTTTAGCTGCTGAAGGATAATGCATGGAAATGAATAATGTTTCCCTCGCTTTCACGCCGAACAATAGCGACAACGGTCGCATTCTCCAGTGACGTTTGGGCGTGCCAACGAAAGACATAGCAACAGCTTCCGTGTAGTTGAATCAAGGCAGGCGACAATGGATGTGACAAGCATGAAACGGTATCCCTGTTTAAACGCTATTAAACGAATTCCCAATACGGCCGTCAAGCATCTCCCGTTCACTTATCAGGAATTCAGCAGCAAAGCCAACCAGTTAAAATCTTATTTACGGCGCGCGCTTTTTTCCTGAAGATAGAAAAACTTTCTCAAGTTGCCAAGGAAAACTCGTGTCATTTAATTAAAATATAATTTACGCGAATTCTCTCCACATCAATTTCGCATTTTCTTCCAAGAAAAACGGGAAGAAAAACATTTTCATTAGCAGAATAATTCAAGAGAAAAAATTTGCATTTTTATCGTTCATGAATCCGGCGCTCGTGTCGCATTGCAATTCATTATTACATGACTCACAAAGGCTTCTCATTCCTCCTCGAGAAAATCCATGAATGTCGCAGCCATTATGACTTTTCATCGTTGCTTTCTTATCGTCTAGCGGAAAGCTTCCTTGTTATTATAAAATTGTTTCTATTTTTATCTCGTGAAATGAGAATTCATCCCGCATTTTTCCAAGTCTCTGTTTAACATTATTATGGACTTGGAAATTAATCATCTCGGCCCAGACGCGTAGCCAGGGTGACCAGGCGGAATAAAAAGCTTTACGATAAATTGGATTTAAAAGGCTTCGTATTCCATTCAAGCGGATGAAGCTTGATCGAATGTTCAATTCATCGAACGAAGGAAAATTTCACTTGGCCGTCCTGATTCACAAGCTCAATCTCAGCATCCGTAGCCTTCATAAATTTCAGCCTCTTGATCATCATCACATCACATCTCTTTTATGGCCATAAAGAAACATTTTCTGTTGTTTTGTAATTTAAATTTGTTGTCGTTGAGAGATTTCAATTTCATCTCGAGCCCATTACCGCAGCCGTTATTGTGCCTCGCTAAGATTACTTTACGTTTCTTTCATTAGGGCCTCGGGGAGGAGTTTTCTATCTTACGAAACACGGGTTTGAAGAAACATGACGTTACCTTTCGTCTCTATATTAACATTCTCGCTCTTCGCCTTTGAGATTGTTTTATTATTTATTTCGAGAGCTTTTTCTGCTTACACGAAACAAAAACTCTGATCCAAGTTAATGTTTGAGCAGTGCTTAGAAGAGTTTTACGACGCTCTCCTCTACTTCTTGTGATATGACGTAAAAGCTCTGATTTACCACTTTTACGATCAACTGGACTGCGAGTAAAAAAGCTCTGATTTTTCTGAGATTTTTAATGTCAACGTCAGACGCAGAGAGGGTTTTCCGTTGCGGAAAATTGAATTGAAAACCGGCTAAAAGTTAATTATCTGCAGAGAGAAAGTTCGATGCTGGCGACGCTCGAGATAATCGAGGATGGGATGAAACGAATTATTCCGCCAGCGTAGCTTGAAACTGAGTGAAATCGATCGAAGAAGTTTTGCTCTAATGGACTCCGTTCGGACATTAACTGGCGCTGGCGGCAACGCGCTTCCATTTACCACCCCGCGCTAATTAAAAATCAATTAATGGAAAATTGAAGGGCTCTTTGGCGACGTAACAAAGCGAGAGAACTCGCGAAATTGGGAAAATGGGACCGTTTCCACTATAAAGCTTTTAAAGCGTTTTGTCGAGGCTATAAAAAGAAATGCTCTCGATAATATGACCCAGTAATGAATTGAATTGCTCCCATGAAGATAATTAATTTTCCAATTATACGAAATAAACAGAGACTTCTGAAAATTATCGATTTCTCGATACGTTTCGCTTCGAAATGGAAAAATTCCGCACAAACTGCGTCGCCGTGTCGCTGTGGAGGTCGAGCAAATATTTGGTTTTAATCAATAAACGAGAAACTTGTTCAGCTCCAACTGTCGAGGAGATGTTCAACCCATCGCAAAATTCTAAAACGTTATGTTTTGTGTCCCTTGCAGCCGGTTCACGTGGAGACAACAGCAACGGCAGTCCGACCAAGTATTCTGTGATGGTCTTTGTCCATGGCGATGGCGAGTCGTATGAGTGGAATTCTGGCAACCCTTACGATGGCTCTGTGCTAGCTAGTTACGGACAAGTGCTTGTCGTTACAATTAATTATCGATTAGGTATTCTCGGTGAGTTCTTGCAATAAATTTTGCGTCTAGATCTAATTAATTATTCAATGGGAAATCAACTCAAGCCATACGTTGCTCTCTCGTTACAGGCTTCCTAAATGCAAATGTCGATAGATTTTCAAAGTCCCCAGCAAATTATGGTCTCATGGACATTCTTGCTGCCCTCCATTGGATTCAAGAGAATATTGAAGCATTCGGCGGTGACAGCAAGAGTGTGACACTTGCTGGTCATGGAACTGGAGCCGCGTGCGTTCACTTTCTGATCGCATCACAGGCTGTACCCGATGGCCTTCTCTTCCATCGTGCAATTTTAATGTCAGGATCGGGTTTGGCGCCTTGGTCCCTCGTAGGCGATCCAGCACATTACGCTGCGATTGTAGCCCATCATGTTAACTGTTCCGTTGAATTGTCTCATCAAGCTTTAATGAAATGTCTGCGAGAAGTGTCGCTGAAGTCGCTTCTGTCGACTCCCATTCGAATGCCCGAGTTTGGTAATGCTTTCGGACCAAGTGTTGATGGTGTCGTTATAGGTTTGTTCGTCAATTGCGCATTCAAAAATGCTTGAATTCAATTTGTTTCATTTAATATTTAGATACGGGTGACCACAGCAGTCAACAGGATCAATACGATTTCGGGTCGCTAACAGGCAGCGACGCGAAACGACAAATGCACTATCAGAATAATCTCAACGTCATAAACTCCGTACTGTTAAGAAAATTAGCTATAAACAAATTATCACGGTAAGTTTTCGAGCCCCGCGGTGACATTAGCCGAGGTCATTTCTCATCCCGCTGATACTAAAACTACGGGCTCTCTTTTATCTCATTAGATACGATTTATTAGTGGGCGTAACTCGTGCCGAGTCCTATTTTGTATTCAACTCCGGCGATGTTCAGTATGGTATCGAGGGCGATCGGCGCTCGAAGATTCTGCGAACATACGTGAGGAGCACGTATAGCTATCATCTTAATGAGATTCTCGCCACGATAGTCAATGAATATACAGATTGGGAGCGACCCGTGCAGCATCCTATTAATATTCGGTAAGCCGACGAATGAAAATCAATCTCAACTTTCTCTGATTTCATTTTATTTCTTTATTATTCAGCGATGAGACGCTAGAAGCTTTGAGCGATGCGCAGGTAGTGGCGCCTGCGGCTCTGACTGTTGATTTACATTCTGCAGATCATCGGAACTCGTTCCTCTACGTGTTTGATTATCAGACAAAATTCGGAGATTATCCTCAGGTAACAAAAGATGAGCAGGAATTAATGATTCGTGTTTATTTGTGATTTGCTTCTCATTCCCAATGTGGTGGCTATGGGAGAGGGAAAAGCGAGGAAAACTCAGCAGTGAATGAAAACGTTCTGGCTTTGTGTAAACAGCCTTTGTGTGGAGCGAAAAAGGGAATTCGAATCAAATTTTTGAGGCAACCCTGCAAATGGCGGCAGCTTACCGCTTGAAGAAGCTTCATCAAAGCTCAGCACTCGCACGTGAACAAACAGAAAACTTTTTCAGACCTTTTCTCATTTATTCAGAATCTTTAATGCTCGCAATCCTAAATCTTTGTCCACGGCTGGATTTGCCTTGAAGTCAAAGTTGTTTATGGAGAGAGCTCGGCAAAGTTTCCTTCCGTCGCATGAAACACACATCAGAGCATCGTAAATATGATGAATTTATGTGCATAAATGTATGAAGCTATCACCGGGGAGAAACGAGAGATGTTCGCAAACAAACAAGCAGAAGGAAAGCAGGATAAATTTGCAGACTCGTTTACCGTTGGAAGGTGAAGTCTGACTTGTGTAGATTAGATTTTAGCAGCATTTTGAACGTGTTGGCAAAGAGAATTTCACTCGTCTTCCGAGCGGAATGATTTTTCTCTCGGTTTCACATGTATCTGGGCCAAGGCATGAGGTGAAAATCTCCCCACTTCAAAGTCATGCGGAAGTTTATGTTTAAAAAACAAAGTCATGAGATTGATGCTTTTCCGTTTTCGAAGAACTCATCTCTTGCTTAAGTCACCGGGGCTGGAAAAGGAACTCAATGCGTAGTGGACTCGTGTCGGATCTTTCTAACGGAACATGTTTATTACATGAGTGAAAGCAAAGCATAAACTGTAAATTTAATGCATGTTTCATGTTGAACGTTCAACGTTTGTTCCGCTCAGTTGCTTCCTCCTGCTGCTCGTCAGTTTCTTGCTTGCCACCTTTTCTCACTCAACACGACTTCTGGCGACTACGACAGATTGTGTCTGTTCAAAGGAACAAGAAATGTAGCCCGAACCTGACAGAAGAATTTATTGTCGTGCTAAGTTTGTCAACTTTCCCAGCTCGTGGATGGTTGGAATTCTTATTCGATTTGGAAGCTTCAAGTGAACTCCAGCTTTGGGGAAATTATGCTGATGTAATCAAAATTCGATTTCTTCGTTTCTTCTCCCTTCGAACTTTCACTTCAAATTTTCAACGTCATTTCACTTCGAAGACGAAGCAGTGAATAATAAATCAGCATAAAATTTATTTAATGCATGTTTATTACCCACAACGCGGCTGTGGAGTTCTTCGAATTCGACAACAAAACTGAGCCTAAAGCAGGTTAGGGCAATAAAAGCTGAATGAGTTCATAAATTTCTGTTGCCATAAAGTCGAGTTCGCTTGAGCTGCTCGCTAAAGTTTAAGTTCCTTTACCGAGACTTATTTTGAGAGCGTGTCTATTTTCAGCGCCACTCCTGCAAGCTTTCTCACGCTTCACAGACCGTTGGAATTGAAAACTCAAACCAACAGATTGTGTTCTTGTCGATTCGAATCGAAGTGATGCATCGAATGCAAGCAAAGCTGTTCATGCTCTCGATTTGTAAAAAATCAAACTCTTGCGGCGAGTGACTTAGCAGACACACTCTCAATACGATTAAGCTGTTTCTGTCAAGCTTTCACTGTCAGCTTCAACTAGAAAGGTTGGCAAGCCAGAAGCAGAAAAGCTTCATTCGCCTGGATCGATAAGAAAACTCTGCGAGCAAATATTGGGAAAAGTGAATTGTGTGTTCGCTTTACCTGGCCGAATTTACCTTTATACTGTGCAATGTTGTGCCAGGCTTCGGCTACGCTCCGCGAACAGATGATGGCAAATAAAAATGCCGTGATTGCTTATGTAAATGATATCGCTTTATATAACGCAGCGCACTTTCTCGTTTGTTTCGCTCTAGAGTTCTTGTTTTCCGACATATTTTGTTGCCTCGTTGGATCGATTCCGGCGAAGATGAATTGAAATGCTAAGAGATTTCTGCCTTAAATCTCGTTTAAGGTTGAAATCTCGCAAGAGAGACAACAAGACGAGACCTTGAAGTGTTTGAAAAACATGTAAAAAAAGTCTCCCGCCTCCTTCCACTTCGCATTCATGTGCTCTAAGCTGCCGCCACTGCCTGAGTATGTTTTCCTGCTGAGAGTAAATGTAATTATTTTCACATGATTCACCATTAGATTCTAATAATATCCTCAGCTCGTGGATGTGTAAATAAGGGATCGATTGAATTTTTTCTGCAAAAAGGGAATTGAAATTGATTTTTTGTTGAAATTTCACGAGATGTGCGAATCGATGGGGGATCACAAAAACTGGAAACGGAGGAAAATTAATAAAAAAAGAGGTCTCGTCGCCTACACACGGCATAATCAATTTTTCCTGACGAAAAAAAATTCGAGAATGAAATAAACATAAACTAAAATTTACATTTTTACTGCGGCAAAATTGAATTTTCTCGTTGAAATCCGGCAAAGGGATGGAAAAGGTTGTTGTGAAACTTCACACTCAAGTTTGAGCTGACAAAGCGAGCGAATCAGGCGCTTACGTGACATCGCTGCCATTTGACACTGAATATGAACGTCTGATGATTCTACCACCCCGATTCTCGTTTCCATTTTTTTTGCAATTGTAATCAGAATAAAATTTATTTGTGTCATCGTGTTGGTTGTTGGTGCAAAGCGTGAACACGGAAAAATGTCAACAGCTCTGAGTATTTCTCTTCCTCCACCCTCCGCGTTTTAATAATGTAATTTAATCGCAATTTCAATTTAATTTCATTTGAATTCTTTACATTCTGCATCAGCGCCAGGGCTGCATTCATGCCGAAGATCTGCCATACTTCTTCGGCGCCCCGCTTGTCGGTGGCTTCAATCACTTCCCCAAGAATTACACGAAAGCTGAAATGTCGTTATCGGAAGTCGTGATGCTTTACTGGTCGAATTTTATTCGCACTGGGTGAGTCGCTTACGCAATTAAAATGCTTCTCGTTCTCGTGATGCTAATGGAATTTCATTAAAAATAAATTTCTCTCTCTTGTAACACGCAGAAACCCTAATGAACAGCAGGACAACCGAGATCGAGGGAAAAGTAAAAACATCGAGTGGACGCCGTACGAGAGCGTGCACAAAAAGTATCTCAATTTAGGTGAGTCGCTGATCAATGATTTATGCACTTCAACGAACTGGGTGGGAGTGGGAATTTATCGACAGAGTTCCAGGAGATTAAATGGTTTCCAGGCTGCTGTGGGAAGCCCACTTGAAGCTCTTAACAACCAGCTAACGATGAACACTTCACCACCGGAGCCAATTTGCGAGTTAAATTACAAAAAGTTGATGAAATGTTATTTCAACGTTCCTCGCACTAGAAACAAAGGTTTAATATTAAATTATTAGAGATCCATGACGATGAGTTGTCATGGCAAAAATTTGTTCGAATATACGATGAGAAATCCTTCGAAGAGGAAACGGTAACCATCATAGCAATTTGTTGAAACCGCTGCAGTTTAAGGCTTACACAGCAAGAAAACAATCAACAAAAACATGCTAAAAGCTTTTAGATGATTGAGATAAGAGTTTGTAAGCACTTTCCATCCGTTCGCTATGAGGGAATTTTCCACTTGAGTGGATGCGATTTGAGAACAATTTTTATTGGGTTTTGACGATGAGTGTGGAAGCTCGCAAAGTGAAATTGCATTTTGGGATTCGACCCACTTGAATTTTATTAAAAAATATTCTCAATTTAAACGAAATTTATATTATTTAATTCACAGATATAAAACCAAAACTGAAGAACCATTACCGGGCCCATCGCCTCTCGTTCTGGCTGAATCTCATTCCGGATCTTCATAAGCCCGGAAACGACGATGTTCCAATTTCGCATCATGAGCTAGAAAACGATGATGAGACAGAAGGCAGAGCAACCATCAAGCCGCTATCGCCACAGCGCGATAAATTCAACTCAACAGTTACGGATGGTTCGAACTACGGTTTGCTTTATAATTTAACGCCATCGTCGCTCAACAACCGGAGCCTTGCATCGAGTTCGATAAAATCTAAAAATCAAGTCCCTGTTCAGTCGATCGATCACGATTTGTACGACGAAAACGCGACTACGAATCCACCCTCAGAGGACGGCTTTGCGGCCTATTCAACGGCCCTCAGTGTCACAATCGCTATTGGATGCTCACTGTTAATCCTCAACGTTTTAATCTTCGCCGGAGTTTATTATCAACGTGATAAAACTCGACTGAATGAGCCGCGTACGATGAAGAAGCGAAACGAGAACGGACAAATTCCAAACAATATTTGTGGGGATTTGGAAACATTGACAATTCATTCTAAAAGCGATCCCGCAACGATACTCAGCCACCATCACTCAATGCATCAACTGCCTCCCCCGGAGTTTGCAGACCTCCCTCAACGCATTCCTCCCGCACCAAAACACCTTAAATCTGTTGATGCCTCGCTTCTGCCGCCTCACGCGCTCCAAATGATTGGCAGCAACTGCAACACATTGACAAAAAAGAGCTGCGTGAAAAATAATATGAATCATCATCAACATCAGCACCAGCAACAACAGCAGAACCAGCACCACGGAGGAAATTCAACACAGCAGAATCCAATGGACGAACTGCGCGTATGACGTTAAGTCACATTTGATGATGAAATTCAGGACATTTATCTGTGAAGGCATAGAGTGAGAAAGTGCGAGAAAAAATGTAAACTGACCATCATCAGATGAGAGGACGAAGAAAGTTATTATTTATCGTGTTGTCTTAGACGGGGGGTGTGTTGGACAAAGCAACTGAAAGGAAACAGTTTTTCATCATCAATGCCAAAAATCACAAACACGCCAGAGAGCTCATTAGGAATCCACTGCTTTCTCTCGTTCTCATCTTCGCGCAGCCTATTCGAGGCTGCTGCGAAAGCGTCACATTGAGGGCTGTAAACAAAAGCTCTGATGTGTCGTCGAATTCACGCAAAAGAGGAACGATAATGTGACAAGATAAAGTCGAATTTAGTCTTGTGATACAAACGCCCAGCGAAATAGCGCTGATGACTGCGTTTCCGTCACGTTCGATTGCTCTTCGAGCTTTTGTCAGCTGGGCGTTGAGATGAAAGGAATTTTCCCACGAATAGTTGCGCCATTACTGCTGAACAAAGAAAAGGCTTGAGACTGCGTGAATCGAGGGCGAATAGAAATGATTTAATTCATCACGTAGTAGTCATGCTGTGTGAATGTCACGTTAATGTGATTCAATTCGTCATGCCGAGAAAAGAAGTGACAGGGAAGCGAGTAAGCGGGGAAAGAAGAACAATAAACTTAATAACGAGTAACTTTTTTATTATTGCTGAGCAGTAAGGAAAACAAGGAAAGTGAGAAATGAATTTTCGGTGTTTCTGTTTGCGACCTTCTAAAGGTTTGTTCAACAGCGACGTCGTCACTTATGAAAGAAATCGGTCGTCTGAACAATTGTCTTTTCCTATAAATTCGAATTTCAGTTTTACGATGACTGACGATGAATGAAAAGCTTCTCATTGTTTGACGATGTCGTTATTGAACGACACCTAAGTAGACACGGAAGAAGTTGCGCAGTGCGAAGGACTAAAAACCAAATGACCAATTTCGTTTGATTTCTTTTCCACAAGAGAGAGAAACATCGAGGGGACATCGTCAGAGCAAGTTGCGTTCGTGTCCTTATCCCAAAGTCGTACCGTTTTGTTATGACGCAGAACAGCCTGCACATGAAATTCAATCTCATTTCATTTAGGCTGCGAAAGAAGCTCATCAAAAGTTGAATCGTTCGTAAACTTCACGATGCTATGGAACGATGTTTGACTGACGATATTAAGTTGCAATGTCGGAAGAAGAACTTGTGCAAAGATCCCAAAAAGCCATAAACTTCAAGGGGAAACAGAAAACAGTGTGAGAGGGGGAGAATTTTATATTGCCATAGGACCAAAAGAGAATTACACAGAGAAATAAACCTAAAGTATATAACGTGAATAATAGAATCATTAGATAAATGTTGGGAATTCGTTAATAAAGAGTCGATTGTCCATTCTATGATTCGAGGTTTCTTGAGGAAATTTCGGACGTTCTTCTTCTGTTTAAAGCAGTGGTCAATGATTGAATCTTTCAACTTAAAAGTGTCTAGCAAGAATTTGAACTTGCACATTTAGTTTATCATCAGGCGACATCATTAAACTTATCAGGCGGGTTTTAGTTTCATGTTCTCTCCCTTTGAGGCGGCGAACTTAGCGACTTTTGTTCTCGCTGAAATGTTCCATCACAAAACGCGAACGCAGACAAAGGAAAGGATGTAAGTGAATTGGATAATGGCTGAGATAATGGGTGAGAAAAGAGGAAGTGGAGAAGGTGGCGAATGTTTCTCAACAGAACATCAGCTCAACTCCGTGTAGGGAGAAGTTGCCCAATTTTCCGAAAGTTATCTCCACGCAAACAAGGAGACGTTCCTCCCTCTTCCCTCAAGATGAAACGAATTGCGAATGAGAAAATATAATTTTCTTCTCCGTTTCCGTAAAAGTTTTTCCTTTTCGTTTCTCGTTTAAATTTCCTTGAAAAAGTAAGACGTGGAAGCAGAATAATTCAATTATCTTAAAAAGCTGTATAATGTTCTCAAGACTGAATTAATACATTTCTTTGAGCCGTGGAGGAAATTAAATAAAAACATTTCATTTCGATATCGTTGGAATTGGATTCCGATTGATTTTAAACAAATTGCTGCCTCGCGAGAGAGTGACGCGTTCGCACTGAGATAATTAATGATTTACTTTCGTTTCAAGATCAGTGACAAAGTAAAATTATAAGTTCACGACCACTGAGATAAGAAATCTATTTTTACTCTGTCAGTGATCTCGTCTTGCATGAATTTTATTCTTCGAACGTTGCAAATCTGTAAATAAAGTTGAAGTGAACGACTCGACCCGAGACTTGTAAATATTGAACATGAACTTAAGAATCCATAGAACTTTCGACGCAGCTGAGAGACGACTTAAGTAAATTTCAATACGAGTGTAATAAGTTATGAATATAAATTTGCCGGGGCAAATCAGATGAACAAATACATTCAGTCGTTGGGAAGTTTTATTTTAAATGGAAGAGAAAAGAAGATTAAATAAATTGAAGATGAAAATCTAGTTACAAAGTGATGGAAGTATGAGTTTTTATTGAGTGGACAGAAAATTATTACAGGATTGGGAAAGTTTTATTTCAGCTCCAACATTTCATCGGATTCAAGTTGAATCATTCAACATTAATTTGTGGAGCTAGTGAGCGAGATACGATGAAGTTTTACTGCCATTAACCCGGGTTCATCAAATATGTGCGAAAGCTCTTCACGTTCCCTCTTGCAATCTCTCAAAACCCTTTTCCATGTTTCCCTTCAACAAAAAGCTTTTTATTTTCAGAAGCACGGGCTTATTAGGTCCCACGATTGTAATATTACACAACAAACGTCATTATTTTACTTCGCTCTGCGTTTTTCATGAATTATTTATCATCTCTTGAGCGTCTTGCCTCGTGTAGCTTCGTGATACTTTCATCCACGAAAACAAAGTTTTCCCTCGAACAAGATAATTTGCAAGAGCCCATGAATGAGAAATGAAGAAACTTGCTATAGAATGCTTTTTGGTTACCATTCATCCTCCTTCGTCTGCTCAATAATGTACGACGAGTTCGTTGGTCACTCGTTACAAATTGGAAAATGTGCAGTTCAAAGGTAAGCCGTTAACGCTCTTTTGTTTCAGCATCCGAATCAAGTAAAGCAATAAAACAACTTGCGAGCCTAAACTCTTCTCACAAAGAGTAATAAAACTTTTACTACTTCCCACCAGCCTTCACTCGGCTCATGTCTTCAAGATGGCACCGAGCCTGTAAATCACGATGACTTAAACTTCGCTTTTTCACCCTCATAAATAATTTAAATCATGAGATGTATTCGCAGTCGTTTTGTATCTCTCCCACTTCGAAACTAGAAATATTGCGTGTAGTTTAATGTAGTCGAGTTATAGTTTAGGGCATGACGAAGGTTCTAAAGAGCCGACACTACATTCGTCCGTCCGAAATCTGAAGGTTTACAAAATAAGTCTACCGACTCTAAAGCATTAGCTTCTAGCTCTACTACTCAAGTTTTGGGACAATTAAATGCAAATTCATTTTAAATAATTCGTCAGTAAACATGAACCTTCAAACGATACCCTGGCTCCATCCTGAGAACGATTGTTCAAAGAAACTTGATGGTAAAAACAGACTAAAACATCAACGACTTGTTTGATGCTTTCTAAATTCCTTAGCAAATAAAAACGTAGAGGAAAAATGTACAAACAGCTTCCGATAAATATTTATTGAGTGCAGAAATATTTATCTATTAGATTCTTGTATTTTCAAATTTTATTTGATCAAAAATTATAAACGAATCACGGGCTGACGCAATTTTGATATCAACACCGACGGCATTTTGATGAACCTTCGCCTAAAGCATAAGCACGAGCTCCTAAAATTGCCAAGCAACTGGAACTCCGCTTCTTTACTGACAACATATTGTTGCTCTACCTTCTACATTGATAGCTGCTTGGCCTCAAAATCATTGCTTGCTACTGTGAGAAATATAAATCAGCTTGATTAGAAATTCACTAAACATATTAAATTATTATTCAGCAATGTTTATGCTCTTATCATGAATAAGTGAATCACCGGAAACTTCAGCTGATACTCTCTAATGAAGCGTGTAAGTAAATATTCCGTTCGTCTGTTCCGAGTTTAGCTAGAGCTGATATTTTAATGTTGTCATTCTCACCGCAACATATTTGTTTCTCGCAATCCCTAATGCCAAACGAATTCTCTCTAACACAAATTTAGTGCTCGGTTTGAGTTTAAATGAGCTTTTGGCATAATAAATAAAATCTTCGACTGGTAGAAGCCATTTGCCATGCACTCATAGTTTATTGAAAGCGAGTGAATGCAGTAGCTTAACAGAATAATTTTCATCTGAGCAGTTTCGAAAAAGTTTCTCGAGCAGAAAAATACGCTCAGACGTTTTACAACGATGATCTCACTACGCAAGTTTTTCAAAATCTGAGTGAGTTTATCGAATTAACTCATGCAAGTAATTTGCGTCACTTATGTAACAACTCTGAATCATAAAGCTGATGAATTGAAGTTTGTATAGGAAGTTTAGGTTTAGGTTAGCAAAGTTAGCTTCATGGAATGTCGGCAGGAGTCGAATGACTTGCAGAAATTCCGGTTAAAAAAAATAATAAGATGGCTACTGAATCGAAGCAATGAATCATCTTAGACAGTCTCGGAGTGCTAAGCACAGTAGATTTGTCATTCCCCATTGTCGTCCTCGCACTTTAGCTTGAACGAGGAAGTCAATTCCCACTTTCTTATCTCTTTGTCCGCTAGAATGTAATTTCCAAGGTGAAAAGCAATTATAATGTTCCATTCACTGTATTTTCCTCACACTTTTCGCAACAATAACTTCCGATACATAATGATTGCCAGCTATTCGAGCGTGAGAAAGCAGCGAGGGGACAAAGTGGAGAGAGCCTAGATGTTCTCGGATGACGAGACGAAAATAATTTCCTTCTTCACGTGTCGATTCTCTCATTCCCTCGCCAGTGATAAATGGGCTCGTGTTGAAGCTAATTTCATTCGCCTGTCCTCAGCCAACGCGAAAGCCAACGAATGAAGAAACTGCGCTCGGTGAAGATAAATAATTATTTGTGCGATGGTAAAAAGAGTGCTTGATAACAGAAATGTAATGAGAAAGACGAATGGCAGAGAATTCCGTTTGATTCATTAGAAACCAGCAAGACAAATGACGATGTCGACTTCATTTGTCGGCTTCACGATAATCAAAAAAGCGCTCGAAGTTTACACTTGAGAGAACTTTTGAAAATTTCCTGCTTCGCTCAATTAAACTCGTCGTTAGACTGAACGAACGTTAAAGGCGAATGAAGCAGTTTCCAGCTCTCACAATGTTGCAAAGATTCACATTGATGAATTGGGATTGGCGCTGCACTAGAAATCTACTAAGAACGATGTCAACTGAACGAAAAGCATTTTCTCAGTCTATAAACTCCGAGCTGATAAAATGTTTTTATCGCAGATAGAAAAGAAAATGTAAAGTTGAAGCGAGCGATGAATTATTCAGGGAAATCGTGAATGCTGCGATTGGCACGATCCTTCCAACTCCAACTATCATTCCCTTTATAATCACTTTAAAACGATGTCATCTCAAAATCACTAAGGAGACTAAGGAGGTTACATTATACGTGACTCCCTTAAATTGGTCGTATTAAGTCATGACGAGAGTGTTCTCTCGTTGAATCTGGCTTTGCTGCTTATCAACGTTGCATCGTTAAAGTAATGGCATGCTTTTGTAAGCCTGAAGGCTCCGTTAGGGAGTGAGGATGCAGAATCTCGAAATCGAAGCTTTGAATCTCGAAGAATTAATCGGAGCGAGAACATCAAAGGTTGTTCGGAGAAACATTTTCTTTCTGTTCCATTCAACCTTATGTTTGCTCAAGGATCATTTCATTCGCTTCACAACAAAGAACCATATTGACTCGTCTCTTTATTTAATTTAATGGATATTTTCCTCATAAACGAAACACAAATCCGTGCTTTCAGCAACCGCATTCACCTACACGATATTTTATGGGTTCAGCAGCCATAAATGTAAATGCGTGTAGCGATATTCTCGAGTCTATTAATAGAAGAACATTTTTATCGACTTCGATGAGCAGCTCTCTATAAGCTGAACGAGCTGAAAGCTCTAATTTGTTATTAGTGCTTCAAGAGAATAAATTATCCTGGCTCCGCTGTTCACAACAAACGATCGATTCGGCTTTGTCGTTGAATCCAAATCAAGCTTCACCAAAGCGATTCATTAGCTTTGCTTCAACAGCCAAACCGTTGCCATTCGGAAAATCCCGACCGAAAATGAAATCTAATTTCCACATTTTTCCATAGAACCCCGCACACGCCTTTAATCCATCAAAAGCTCTTTATTTCCGATAACATTCGTCTCGATGTAATGACGCTCGAGAATGAAACAGAACGCTTACTTCTCTCATAGGAAATCATCATCTACATATGGCGGAGCGTGAAAAACAAAAAAGGAATCCGTTTCGGCAAGCGGGAGCTTCGTATGACAAAGAAATTAAAAACGAAAATGAGATTGTATCATCCGCCATGTCATGTCATCACATTCAATTTATTTTTGTCATTCACAGCTGAAGCAGCCCCGACAGTGGCAGGCGACGGATGCTCCATCAAGTTAGATTGAGAAAATCTTATGTCAAGGCCCTTCATCTACTGCTTTGAGCTAAACGCGCACATTGCCGATTTCATACTTCTCTGCCATTAATTTTCGTTAATGCATAAATAACAACACGAATTCATCACAATGAATTTCGTTTCACTCAAAGTTCAAATTGTAAAATAAGCTTCGAAAAGCTGGAATTTGTTTTCTCTTGCATTACAAATGAGTAATTTGCATCAAGCTTGCAAGAAAATAGCAAAAGATTTAAAGCCAATTCGACAGCACTTGAAGCAAGAAACTTTCCAAGCATGTGAAAAATTTGCTGACTCAAAAAGTATGCGGCGTCTAACCCGAAAAAGACTAGTTCGGATAACTGAGCGTTAGTGAGCTAAAATTAAGCTCAAACTTGAGCGCAATTAAGTTTAGCTTTAAACTAAATTTGACAAAATCTGAGTAAAATTTGAGCTGAAATTTTTCGAGCTTAGAAAAACTGCTGACTCAAGTCAGCCTTGTGCCTTGAGTCTAACAACACCGTGAAGTCTTCAGAAAAGGTTACAACAACAATCTGTTAGACTTGCAAAGACGGTTGTGACAACAGTGTGAACACTGCAGCAGTCGCTCATCTCTGTAAGGTAAACTTTGTGATTCAGAAATTCTGAACAAAAATATCCAAATTCCGTTTGCACCCTTTGAACCAAATTTTGAGTGCTGAATATTTGTTAGGTTACCGATTTGTATCAAAACTCTTTTTAGAAAACAGCGCGATCCAAATGACTCGACAACAAACATGAAACGTGTCTGCTTTTCGAAATCATCAAAGCGAGAATGTAATGATAAAACCTTGAAAGAAAATCCACAACTAATTAATTCAAAACTGAAAAGCGTTCGCTTCACGAAAAGGCAAACAGACAGCAATAATGGAAAAACAAATTACCATTAGCAGAGAGAAAAGGCAAAACACACGTGATTATCTTTCAGGTGGAAACACCCTCGACATGTTTTCAAAGTGCACAAGCGAAAACCAGCTGAGTTCATGGTTTAACCTACGCCCTTTTACCTTTGTTTTGCTTCCCAACATAAAGCAGGATCGAAATCAATGTGGGAATGGAAGCCACATTAGTAAGAGTGTTTTTCTTTTCATATATAAATGAGAATGCTGTGTGTGGTTTAGTCATGGTCAGATGTTACTTTGAGACCCTTACTTATCCCTTTTCGAAAACCGAACCCCCCTGATCTCTAGATGTTGTTGATCTCACCATTAGAAATATGAAATCCGCTTTGTTAACTAATTGAATATCTGTGTATCGATTATTCCAGTTTTGCGGTTTATTCACAGCTATTGCATATTCAACAGTGACAATAATAATATAATAGATTCATGAGGAGAGCATCAACATGAGAACAAAAGCAGCAGATCTCATTTGAAAATTGAAAATTAATTAGATTACCTAATGTTTGTGTTCGGGATTGATCGATTACCGATGGCGCTTTGATTGTTCTCACGTGGAAAATCTCAACCCTCTCAGCTGAATAACGTCCAGTTGTCTTTAGTTTACTCTTTGAACAATTGATGCATGCAGAAGCCGAAAATTCAAAGACAAAAGGAAACTTTACCTGTCACAGCTCTGAAACAACTAAAAGTGTTCAGCTGCAATTTAAACTTTAAGAGAAATCCCAAAATTTTGATCCAAAGCTTCAAACTGGACGTCATCCCCAATCAGTCCTTCGTCATCTTTCCTACAAACACTAGCTGAAACCTTGTTAGACACGAGAGTTTACACCACAGCGTCGTCTAATAAATTTATTGCTCATGTTTACAAAACGATGTCAAGCAGAATGACATGCAAGTCTTGTTTTTGGTTCCCCTGTCGCATTCTTCGATTTGAAGAAAACCTCCCGTCGTGTGAAGACAAACATAGATTTATCTTTCGCAGACTTAAACTCCCTTGGTGTTCTGATGTGATTAGATATGAGAATGATTCGTGAAGGAATATTGTTGAAACAAGCAACTCTCTTTTCACTTATCCTTGAGTTACCTAAAGACCAGAATGGGTTTTCCATGAAAAGCTGGCTCTGCTGCTTCGTAAATTATTAGAGCGTGAAAATAATTTTACACAGGAAGCTTTTTAAAAGCTTGTTTCTTGTTTCCTTTTATGAATTTTTCGATGTTTTCAGATTACCGAACTGTGCAACCCAAGCGCGCTTATTGCAAAAGCTCGATGCAGAATGCAATATGAAAGCTTCGCTCAATCACAACTCATTCTGGCGACCACTATCGCAAATATATCTCGTACACAAACAGCGCAACACTCGCCCTCGGGGAAATCGACAGTGTAGCAGATTTTTAATTATTCGCGCGCTGCAAGCGGGATCGTTTCATGCGAGGGAAACCCTTCACAATCATCAGCAGTCTGTTCTGCTTCATTTGGTTTTTCATCAATTAAGTAATGCTTCGTCGAGCTGAGTACAGTTCGGAAAGTAATTCCAGTGCGCTCCGAGTAAAAGAATCGGGTTTCAAACAAGGAAACCTCTCACGGGAACAGTTTTTAATTAAAACAGTAATGTAATGCACGAACGGGTAGAAGTTTTGACTTAGGATGATCCTCGACGATAGTGCGAAGGATCTGCTATGAATCGACACATTCCGGGAACCTCAGGAGCAAATTTCAACTGGCAAATTTGCAATACAGCCCTTGACAATACAACGAAGTTGGAGTTGAACCGTTCAAATTTTTCATCTGCTGGCTCTTGGGAAAAAAAAGTTGGCTGCACACTCTGATTTACGCTAAGCAGTTCCCCCAGAAAAACGTGAGAAGCTGAGCAAAAAGCTTCGTCGTGATGTGCGACGAATGTGAATCACAAGGAAGAGTGAACTGGAGAAAAAAGCAGAAATTGGCGAACGAAAAATTGATTCAATTTATCAAAGTCAAATCACTGCTTGCGACAAACAGGAAGAAAGAAAGTGAGTGAACGAGAAGGAAAGAAATTGTGTCATTACATTTTATAAAGCAAACATTTTTCTCGTTTCTCTCCTAGAAGCGAGAAAAAATCTTTTAAAAGAGAATGATGCGAAGCAGAGGCGACGGCAGGTGAGAAAGTCAATTAACGCTGCGTGCTTCTCAGCCGTTAAGTGTTACTTCAGTAAACCAGTGCGCCTCTGGCATTCTCACTAACTTGTCAGGAAAATAAAAATAAAAACGCTCTCGACTCTCAAGGAACATGTCACCTTTTAGGTGAGAAATTCCGGTCTAATTTATTTATTTGTCTCGTCTTTAAGTGTCTCACTTTTTCACCTCGCTTTTGTCTCTCCCTTACGACCCAAAAGTGACGAGATCTGAGAGTGACAAATGTAATTGAATGGAGGCTCGCGAAGGCGGAACGAGGCAAAGAAATTAGACATTGATCAAATAACCCGACAAATGAAAGACGAATGATTGGAGTGCTATTGGGTGTTAACGAATTAGAAGAGGAAATGATTATGAGATTGCAAAAAGTTATCGTGGTTACAAATTAAAAGTCGATTCGTTTGTTAAC
The DNA here is from genome assembly GCA_033064975.1 of Smittia sp. YW1114-2. Classification (NCBI taxonomy): domain Eukaryota; kingdom Metazoa; phylum Arthropoda; class Insecta; order Diptera; family Chironomidae; genus Smittia; species Smittia sp. YW1114-2. The sequence goes on along the minus strand of CP093834.1, from coordinate 9,255,708 downwards.
TTATTGCTTTCGATAAGAAATGTGAAGTCAAATGAAATGGCAGTAAATCAAAACCTTTGCGAGCCTGCAATTTTCCAGTAAAATACATGCCGACCTAAATTGCTTCGGCTGTTGGCGTGATTCCTCAACGTTTCCAGTAAATTTTTCATGATATCTCTAAAACGTGTACCTGGGAAAATCAATTTTACGAGAAAAAACTCCAATTCATCTTAAACCCGCCAAGCCTTTTTCCCTCGAACCGATTTAACGAGGCTACAAAACATATCGGAGAACAAAGCAGGAGAGTGAACAAGAAAATGCGGCTCGTTATGTAAAATGATATCATTTACATAAGCAATCACGGCATTTTTATTTGCCATCATCTGTTCGAGGGAGAAGGAAACATGGCACAACTTTGCACAGCATAAAGCGAGTTTATGCGAGGAGGGAGAAAATACACAACTCACCTATTTGAACGCAATTCTTATCGATTGAGTGAAAACATCTTGTCGACGAAAATATTCCTCATGATTTGTGGAAACATAAGGCTTTGCTCATTTCATTCGCTTCCCCGATCAATACGAGATGTGGAGCTAACAGAATGAGACCAACGACAACGAGAGAAGCGTCTGAACGACGTCATAAAGCTTGCTATCGCTTTCATTTGAACTGCCTCGTAGCAATTCTTTTAAAACTTTAGGCCGTTCTAAGTTTGGCTCGAACCCGATAGTTGAATTGCTTCCATCACCAGTTAGCATAAATTGAAACATGTTAAGACCTTTATATCAAGATCGTCAAAAGTTTGGAAATCAAATTCCATTTTATTTGACTGTGCTACGATAACTTTAGCTGCGATAAGACGTTTAGCTCGAAAAGCATTTCATGATCAACAAATGGACGCCTGCATCGTTTAACGATTGCTGAATATTTCTGCTTTAAACGTTCTGCGTTCCGAGCATCTTGAGTGCCTGCGGACAGCCAGAATCTAAGATAATTATTTCTTGTTGTTTACTTAGTCTTTTATGCAGATTTTTTTTATTCTTTTCAGATTTTCATTTTCTAATTACAGTCGGGGAAGAATGAGCGACAGAAAAGCGCTTCCATTCATTGTTTGAACGACTTTCATTCCCACGGAAATTGTTTTAAGAAAAAAGTCAAATTAAAATTCATGAGCAAATTGCAAAGCTTTCGCCTCTCAGTGCGTCAGAATTAATTTATTGTCTGTGTGCTTAAGGGACGACAGTCGAGGGAAAAGCGAAAATATTGCGGAGTTAGATCAGCAGCATAATGATAAGCAACATTGTGGGCGACGGCAGAAATCATTCGCACAGCTTGTCATGTGATAACACGTTGAGGAGCGAGCAGATGAACACGGCGAGACGATGAATTTCCAAAATCACATCCGCAGGAGCTCAGATTTTCCACAAGATTCCCAACGACGAAGAGCGAACAGCAGAAAAAGCGCAATTAATTAACAACCAAAAATTCGGAATGCATAAAATTTAAGTTCATTAGAATGCAGCAGTGGGAATGGAGCAGACACGAGGCTCTGCAATAACATATTATAACTTATAAATTCCACGGCTCAACGGGCAGGGGGAGTGGAAGTGATTTGCATGAAACTCTGTCTGGATTTGAATTCAACAAACACATCCATTCGCTCGTCGGAGAGAAAACTCGAAATATATTTCATGTTAGTTTCCAGAGAGCTAGTGAACGAATAATTTAGCTTTGTTAAATTATTTTAGAACAAATTCTATGCGAATAAAATAAATTTAATGCTATAGAACGTCGATAGAGCTGGAGAAAATTATTGAATTCGAATGATAATTCTCTAATCTTCAATGCAAATTTTTGTGATCGAATGTTGGAATTTTATTGTTTGATATTTGCATTAACGATTTGGTGGTTTGCGAAGAGATTGCGAATTAATTTCATGCTTTCAATTCGAATCGAATGGACCGAAATGATTTCAAATTGGAGTTGGATAATGGCAGGCAAAGCTTTGGATTGGAGTTCATTGGTGGGTTATTCTGTGAAATAGATAAATTAGCAGTTGGAGGCTCATGGACTCAAAATTTTATCGACGCAATGAAACGCTTGGCCACTCCGAAGGGAACTCACACTATTCTCATAGCATTTCATCCAAATGCAACTCACTGAGTCAATGCAACCCGCCAGTACAAATATTCAATGATGGCGCCACAAAAACGCTGACATTGATTCCACCCTGCAGTTAGCATATTTAATGAAATTATAACTATTTGTTCGCTTGCAGAGCGCACGTTTTTGTGCAACTAGAGCATATCGCACGAATGAATGTTCTCCTTTTTGCCCCGGAAGCATTCGACGAGGGTGAAGAGAGGAGAAGCTATGAAAAGACATTAAGCAAGAGCGGAGAATACGGAGAAAGCTCAATGAATTATCATTCCATGCACATGAACGGTGGAGATAGAAGAAAAATGAAAAAATCTGGAACAAAGCGAGTCATTAATCAAAAATTTATTCTTCTGAAGATGATAATCCAGAGGAGAAAAGGTTCCCTTCAACTTTTTTTCCTCTCCTCATTCTTGCTCAATAATATATCAATTCCTTTCGGAAAGATAGCCCACGCTGTGCTCGCAGGAGACGCCGCAATCCTTTGGCATTCCCGGCTCTTGAACACCGCACCAACTCCCTAGCACGAATCGATGTCCGCCTCCGATTAAGTATTCCAAACTTTTGCCACCGCTCCTATCTCGCCCGAAGCGAAGCAAGATTTAAAAGTTATCATCATTTGAAAGTGGAGGATGGCAAACTTTTTGTTTATTCAAATATTCCGCTCCAAGAGAGATTTAAGCAAGAGCATTGCAGAAAAAATCAGCCGAGCAAAGTCGCTCGCAAACATAAATTTGAAGCTTCTCTTCGGAAGAGATTTATTGCGACTGCCAAATGCCAAGTTATTTCCATGCGGAGTGTAGAAAATTATAATGCCACGATTTTACAGTTCATAAATTGTGAATTATCATCAACAGAGCATGATTGTGTTTAGCCATGTTTTGCTTAGGTTAAGACGATTGCAGCAACAAACACGATTAAGTTAATATTTTGTTTATCAACTTGTTTTATTCATTACGCATTCTACATTTGTTTACTTCACAAAATTATTTCGAATGGAAGTTAAAAGTCGTCAACGGTCATGGAAAGTGTTCGCTCAGAGTTGGAAGCTCGCATCGACCGCGATCGGCTGAAGAAGTTCCGCTTCACGTAGACAAAACTTTTCATTGCAATGAACGCGAGGAAGCAAATGCACACAATCAGCAAGGCTGATTCTAGCAGGGCGCTGTTTTTCACTTCGATGGTTTCCGTTTTCTCCGAGCGCAGTGCAGCTGAGAGGGCGGCGGAGCTGATTTGATTGTCGACTTTGCTCTCCAGCTGTCTGAGACGGGACTCGATGCCCGCTCGATATTGCGAGTTTTTTGCTACTTCGTTGATCATTTCATTCATTTTCGAGCGGACGTCGGTTATGTTAGTTTGGTCATTCGACAATGGTTCGATGACATCGTCCTCGCCATCAACATGAGTGCATCCGATTCCGTGAATGTTTGTTCCACTTTCCTCCACATTGCTCAACGACAAATCAACTTTGTAGACACGGAAAATCTTGATCAATCGCAAAAGATAACTGCAAGGCCATTTGTTGTTCGACAAATCAATCCTCTGTAGAAGCGTAAACGTGAAGTGTGCGGAATCGACGTTCTCAAGCGACGCTAAATCGTTTCCCGAAATATCCAACGAGAGCAGGCTGTTCATCGAGAAAATCATGTTCATGTCAAAGAATCCCAAATGATTGTCGGATATGTCGAATTGCTTCACCGCGTGTTGGTGCGAGAACGTTCCGAACTGGATGTTGGAGATGTTTGTGGCTTTTAGGTTTAGAATCTGAAGTGCTTTCAGCTTGGCGAAGGTGGAAATGTTAAGTGGCCCGATCATTGAATAGGATAGATCGAGGGTTGTTAGGTTTCCAAAGTTCAAAATGTCGTCAATGAGTTTTCGTGACAACGACGAGTTTGATAGCGAGAGACTTGTGAGAGACTGTCCGCCGCTGATGTCTACATTGCTCAGTTGAATATTTTTGCCGGTGAATCCTAAGAGGTTATCGTTGAGCGAAACTTTTTCCAAAACTCTGCAGTCGGACACGTCAATCTCATCGATAGCGCAATCATTCAATGTCACTTGTGAGAGCAGTGGGTTACTCTGTAGATTCAACGCGCTGATGCGGATGCTCGAACTGCAATCGATTGTTTTGATTCTGTTGTTCTGTAGGAAAAGCTTGGGGAAAGTGTCGTCGCTTAAGAGAGATCGCCGGACCGTCCATGAATCCGTTTTAACTTCAATCGGCTCCAACGTTTCAAGCAAATTATCGTGAAGCTCAACCATGTAGAAGTAGTTGAACGAGTTGAGAAATTTGATCGACTTCAACTTGTTAAACGACAAATTGATTTTCTCAATGTCCGCAGCGACGAAAGTTTTCTCATCAATACTCTCAAGTAAGTTCATTGAGAGGTCCAAGCTCTTGATGCTCATTGTAGCGAAAGTTCTTGCATTCAGTGCCTTGATATTGTTGTTGGACAGGTTTATCAAGTCCCACGAGGTAGTACCGAAAAAGGCACTAGAAGATATTCCGTCGAGAACGAGCCGACTCGCATCAAGTGTTTTAATGCTGGAGAACGCCGTGAACATTTTATCCGGAAGCTGCGATAAGCTGGAGTTCACAAATATTATTGAAGTGGTTCGCAGAGCGTAGGAACCCAACGTTGCTGAAGCCTTTTGAGCGGCTGCGAGGTCCTCGAAGCGCATAACATTCTGGTAAGTGCAGCGATATCTTGCCGTTCTATCGTAATATGTACTGCTGAACACCGAGTACCGGAAGGGCGTTTCAGTTTCGCACTTGAACGTTGCGTTTTGTTGCCAGGTGCCGCAAACGAGCAACGCGAGACCGGCAAGCAATTGCAATGAAATCATTTGCTTCTATTTCTTCTACTCTTGATGATAACACTTAATTAAATGAATTCAATCCGATTCAAGCGACACTCCAAATGATACTGAACGTCAACGCTTTATGTGTGAGCTGCCTTACATTTATTTTGATAAGAGCGACTTTCAATATCACTTCAGAATACGCTGAATTGTTTACACTTCGAGCTGAGCGTATAATCAAAACATTTGCCGGGATTTTCAGAGAAACAATTAAATCGTTTATAAGAAAATAAATTGGACTGACTACGAGTCGAGCGAAGTCGGGTTCCAGTGAATTGAGTGACGGTCATTAATCGATAGTGTGATATAATGGAATATTTATTCTCATTAAACTAATCGTTGCTCGATGGTCCAATCAGCGCTAATCCAATCTGAAGATTTATGTGAAGTCGTCATCAAATTGAGTTAAGGCGATGGGATTGAGGGAATCAAAATAATCCAACGGAATACAAGCATCGTGTTTGTCGCTCACGAGTTAATCACGAAGACTCGATTAAATTCTTCTTACCTCTAATTGTTCAAGTTCTCGAGAAGAATCTCTAATCGCTTATTTCAGAGAACTTCGATGTGTGTGATGTGCAGACGATGAGCGAGCAAACAGCTCTCACATCTCAATTGCGCACTGCCATTTCGATGTCCCCACTGTCATTAATCCGACTAATCTTCGAATCAAACTATTTCTTATCTCACATCTTCTCAAAGATGTATTAATTGAGCTATAAAGCGGAGGCGAAAGATGCGAGCGCCATAAACTCATATTTACGACGCAGGAACGTAAGCTTTCTGATATAAATCCCTTCTAATTAACAGCATATCACATAATAAAACTTTTCACATCTAACGGGTAAGACGGCGCAATAAAATCGTCACTTACATATATTTCAAGGAAGCCGTGAGGAAGTTACGGCTTTTGATTTAGCGAAAAAACGTGTCGTAGAGGGTTCAACGTGTGTCTCTTGATTACAATTTATTCACAACCCGTTCATCCTCGTTCTATGCTTCCGCATATTTTCAATTTCCCTCCGCAATTCGCATGCAAAGCTCGTTTCCTTCGTCTGTTATCAATCTTTATTTTTGCTGAGCGCAATCTTTTCCGTAGAATGATTCATTTGATTCTGCTCGCATGAGGCAAAAGTATCAATTTCAAAACTCTGTGCACAGAATTCTTTCGCTCTCTTTCTTCAGATTTTCCCCAGCAGTCCATTTGTGAGAAATTGACAAGAGGAACTGCTCCCCCGAGGACATGCTTCAGTATAGAATGGATAAGAATTGAAATGTAAAGAGATTTTTCCTCCGACAATTCAGCTTTTCATTCGAAACTAAATATCAATGGATGAGAAAAGAAAAGTTTCCTTTCTTCTCCTGCAATTACAAATTGCCAATGACGAGGAAAAGTGAGCTTCATCGACTATGATGAAGAAGAAAAGCTACAAAGCGTAGGAAACAGTTGAAGAATATAATACGAAAACATGAAGTTTATTCGATTTGAAAGCAAGCAAAAGCTTTCAACCGTTTACTCCGCTTCGATTGATGTCTGTGCTTGCAATAAAGCTCAATTTTCCAATTAATCAATCGCTTGATGGTTTCGAAGTTATCTCAGACTTCCGTGAGTAACATTTTCAAGCGAATTAGTTCATGTCGATGATTGAGGGAGCTAGAAAATTAAATAGTTGATGACGCTAATCGGATTTTCATTGACTTCACTTGATCAATTTGTCATTTCCCATCCTAACAACCTCCGACCTTCAAAACAAAGGCGATCTCATCTTTTCAACCAACAATTGTTGTTTAAATCCCCTCGTTCAAATCGAAACGACAGAATAGTGAGCTTCTTGCGACGGGAGACTTCATTAAAGTCTCATCAATAGCCCTGCGAACATCGTTACGCCACTGCGAAAACGAGATAAGACGTGACGAGGCATCATCTTTCCTTTCTTCATCCCCACTAATTAATTTAATCATGCTTCATGTCTCGTCTCCTATTCTATGTTTGCCTCCGTGTTAGCTTGCTTCATTAGGTCTGGGAGAGCAAAGTCTAACGAGCGATTTTTTAATGGTTCAGAAGTGTCCAGGTGTGATTGTGAAGGAGTGACGAAGGAGGACGTCTTGCAGTGAACGGAGGCGCAGTTGGTGTTCCGGTGTGCACACGTTTCAGATAAATCTGGGCAGCGCAAAATTTTCATTAACATTGTCAGGTTGACATTTAATGGTTTCTGTTGAGCTGTTCAACTTAAACATAAACATCGATGAATTTTCAAACGAAAACATTTACTAACTTTAATGAATTAATAATTTGCCAACATAGGTAAATTTTGTTTGTGTTACCTCAAACATTCTCACAGTCGGACATACGGAAATGGAATTATTTTAATTGATGAGATAATTTTTAAACTTCATTTCTATAAAGCGTGGAGTGCTTAAGGTAATGCGCATCATCGCAGCGAATGCGGAACTGCTCAAATTGAGCAGCTCAATGCTTGTCATTACCTCGTAAGCAATCTAAGAATCAGACGAACTTGAAAAGTTCTGATGCTTGCTTGTTGTTTGTGTGTATTTTTTTGCCTCGCCAATAACGAAGGAGCGTGCAGAACAAGAAGATCTTGTTAAGAACTCGTTTCCAAGGTGGCGAGTTTAAGTACAATTCAACTTTATTGCTTGCAAATGGTACGAGCTCCTGTGAGTCCCATACGCGGAATGTGACAAGTTTATGACATCACACGCCTCATTCACATATCGTTTGAGCTTCCACTTGAAGAATTCTGGAATGCAAGATTTAATCAAACCTTCCAAACGTAAAATGATTTGCCAAGTAACAAAATTTCGTTATTAAATTATTCAAATTTCCTCTGAGTGCAAGAGCAATTTGATTATCAAACAAACCAACTGAGTAGTGTGAAGGTCAGCCGGAACCGAGACGATTAAACCAGTGACCCACATTAGTAATTAGCAGCCGAGGAACGAAGTAGAAAGTAAAACAACGCGCCGACTGATCGTGAGTTGCTACGCTTATATTTTTGTTATGGTTAGCGATCAAATCACCGCATTAAATATCGTTTGACAATCTCGACAAGCTGAATCTGAAACAAGAGGAAAATATATTTGATAAAATTTTATTCTTCTTCATCAACACCTTCGAACGATCTCATCTCATTTCCACTCCCCGACCGTCCGGCTCGGACTTCTTTTTGCGTACGTGATGTTGTAAAAAGAAACAAGCTATGTTGAGAAAAAATCGCCGCACGAGCTTCAGTCTGTCCTGGGCTGTAAACGAATAAACTTCGCCTAATCAGTGCTGCTCGCTAAAAATTATAACTCAATAAAATTGAATAAGCAAGATTCGATACATAATTGAGGAGCACAACAAAGTGCAACGCATAATCAAAGTTAAATAAATTGTTGAGATTAAAAAGTGATAATAACGAATCGCCGCAAAGAAGAACGTGATTCCACTTCATCAAACTATCTCGTAAGTTTCAAATATTTTGTGGGTTTATTGCTGATAAGCTACCATACCGTTACTCAACGCAAAATTTCGTGTCTTGTGAAAAAGTTTTTGTCGAAAAGAAGCGTCAACTGGTTTGCGGCGATCGACCAATTTCTTCACACTTCACTATCGTTGATAACCCCAATTAATCTCCAAAGTTTTGACAGTGAAGACTAGTTCCTCCAACGAGAGCTTCATCAGCTTGTGTTGAAATGACGACAACGTTCATCGGCGATCAATATTCAGCTCAGATTGTCATGAAGCAAGATTATGTTCGATTGTCAGCAACGTACTGTTTCAATATTCCGAATGCAAATTTGATTATTTTTGCGAATAAAGAATTTCAAATGTAAATTTGTCATGAGAATGAAGTCAATCAAGAAGCTAGATCCTTGATGACTTGTTGGCTGTCAATACGGAATTATATAAATCCGTGATTAAATAATAGCAGCGGACGACGCAGCTGCTCGTGAGCTCAAATTAAAGACAATATGGATGTCATTAAGATTATTATGCGCGCGAGTGATTAAAATGCTCGTGTGAAAATACAAAGTATGAGCACTTGCAGGCGTTCGCTGGAACGATTAAAGTTTGTTCAACTCAATCGTGTCCGAGCAAACCTCTAAATCTTTCGACCTTGAGCTTGAAATGAGCCGTGAATATTTGGCGGGTCGAAAAAAACTGTTTTCGATTCGAAAATATATGCAATGCTTTTAACTCATTAAGCGACTGCCCGCAACGAGTTTTGTTAGCTACGGGAACATTTCGAAAGCGAAATATCAGGGTTGCGTAAGATCAAGAACTTGAATTGCATTGCGGGCTGCACACTAAGGTGATCAGGTGGCGAAAATCTATAATGTCAAGCTCCGCAGACCGTAAACATTAAATGAATTGTAGCTCCGTATCGCTAAAGCGCATTGACCCAGTAAACGTCTTTTCGTATGCGACCAGATTCCTTTGCAACTCAATCTTAATTTATTCTTTTATCGGAAACATGTTAGTTATCTAAACGTTATGCACATCTGACCTTTTTATTTTCGCAAAAAATATTATTGGTTGATTTGGATAACTTCGATCAACGATTCCGCGATACCGATGCGCATTAGATAATCTCAAACGAGGCAACACGAGGTGCGAATTAGGTGAAGTAAATTTCCCCGATGTTCTAAGAAACAAGAAGAGCCCCGGGCAATTGACACCTCGCTCTGCTGAAGCGAAATCTCTTCTCTTTTGTCGAACGACCAGCCTTGAACTTGACTCTTGGTGAACGTAGCCTGCAGAGGAAATTGGTTAAAGATGATGAAATGGAAGGTAAACGAAAGTGAGTGAACTGCGAATTCAATCGCGGCTTGAATAGGTAAACAAAGTTCAAAACCGGTTCGCGCTCACGCCGATACCGCGAAATGTTGACAGTCTACGAATTGAAATTCGCAACATAAAATTATCGCGATCGATAAAATTATCGAGTACCTGCACTGTGCCATAAACGTTTACTAATCAAAAGCGCAAACACGTTTGCCAAGGCCTTCCGAATGCAGTTAAAATGCATTCGTGATCTCATGGCGCTCATGCATATTTGACCAACCTTGACTACGAGTAGCGAATCGATTTGTCTTCTTTTGTCAAGGGCGCCTGGCACATCGTAAGCTGTTGAAAAACTATCCGCTCCCTTGACTGTTTCCATTTCTTATTCATTTCTTTCGGTCGCTGTCCGACGAATGACTCATCCGACTTATGCAAACACAAGTCTCTGGCACTCAGCAACGAGCGAAACATATTTGAATTGGAACGCGCGCTACGAAAATGTTTCTGACGTGAATATTTTTTCCACTCGTTTTAGCTTGACAGAGCGAAAACAACAGAAGGCGAACGATGGAGCTGAGATTCTTTCTTATGTTCTTCTCGCTAAATATTCAACTGGAGATTGCCCGCGCTCAAGAAAATTTATTGCAATATCTCATCGAGCAGACAAATTTCTTAATGTTCAACTCAAGTTTCATCATTGAAGACACTGTAAACTTTTTGCCATCTTACGACTTCATCGTTATTGGATCAGGAAGTGGAGGTTGGCGGACGCAAAAAAACGTTTTCTGTTTGCTGAAAAATCAAGACGAAATTTCTATCCATAGGTTCGGTGATGGCAAATCGACTCAGTGAGAACAAGAGGTGGAAGGTTTTGCTGTTGGAAGCAGGTCGACAGGAAACTTTTCTTACAGACGTTCCACTAACAGCGTCGGCAAACTCGGCTACATCAAATAATTGGGGATATCGGACTGATCCGCACTCACAGGAAGCGTGCTTAGGACTGGAGTTTGTAAGTCATCCTAATGCCTCGAGCTGTAAGAGGATGTTCAATATTACATCTTCTTTTGACAGGGAGTCTGCAACTGGCCAAAAGGACGCGTGCTGGGTGGAACAAGCGTCTTGAATTTCCTAATATATACTCGAGGAAATCGCAGAGACTATGATCAATGGGAAGCGCTGGGTAACAAAGGCTGGTCTTACAAAGACGTTCTCCCTTACTTCATAAAGACCGAAAATGTCAAAGTTCCTTCATTAAAAAATTCGCCATATCGTGGCACTGGCGGCTATTTGGATGTAGAACAAGCGGGCTACGTCTCTCCGTTACACAGAAGTTTCGTTAATGCTGGGCGCGAGATGGGCTACGAGTATAACGATCCGAACGGTGAAAAGCAATTAGGATTCTCCCTCGCGCAAGCAACAATGCGTAATGGAAGGAGGTGTTCAGCTGCGAAAGCTTATTTGCGGCCGGTCGCTAAGCGGGATAACCTCCACGTTTCCATGAAGTCCTGGGTCACCAGAATTATCATCGATCCGTTCACGAAAGTAGCAATCGGCGTGGAGTTTGTTAAGAACAAAAAACGTTACATGATCAAAGCAAAGAAGGAAGTTATTCTCTCAGCCGGCACAATCGGATCAGCACAGCTTTTGCTTTTGTCTGGCGTCGGGCCAAAGGAAGATTTGGAGCCGCTAGGAATTCCTGTTTATTCCAATCTGAGAGTCGGTTACAACCTTCAGGATCACGTCTCATTAAGCGCTTTGACGTTTCTCGTTGATCAGCCTGTAACAGTTGTTGAGCAGGAAATGAGACGAAGGCCGCGCTACTTGCTCGACTACACGCTGTTCAACCGAGGACCTTTAACTCTACCTGCGGGTGCTGAAGGCATTGCTTTCGTCAAAACCAACATTTCCTATCTGCCCGCCGACTACCCCGACATCGAACTTGTAATGGGCATTGGAGCGTTCACTGGCGATGCCAGCGGATTCTTACGCAACGTCTTTGGCATTCCAAAATCATTCGTGGACAAAGTTTTCGGCGGTGTTCAGGGCCGACATGCCTTCACAATCGCACCCGTTTTGATGAAACCAAAGAGCCGCGGAAGAATTTCCCTTAAAACGAGAAATCCTTTCCACTGGCCCCACCTCAGACCAAATTTTTATTCCAACAAAGAAGACATGCTAATCCTCCGCGAAGGCATCAAGATGGCTTTAAAAGTTGGAGAGTCACAAGCTTTTCGGCAGTTTGGAGCAAAGTTCCACGACGTTCCGTTCGTAGGCTGCGAGCATTACATCTTTAGAAGCGACGATTACTGGGATTGCTGCATTCGCAATATAGCTTCGAGTCTTCAACATCAAGTGGGGACTTGTAAAATGGGAATCGATCCCGAAGCCGTTGTAGATCCGCAGCTTAGAGGTGAGAAATGCTCAATGGTTTCTTGAACAAGAGTTTTCAATGAATTTATTTAAAGTCCATGGAATCAAACACCTTCGAGTGGTCGATGGATCTATAATGCCAGAGATTCCGGCAAGCCATACAAACGCTGTGATTTTCATGATAGGAGAGAAAGCTGCCGACATGGTCAAAAAGACTTGGCACGGCCAATAGCGATGATGTGTAGTTATATAAGGATTTAGTTTTAATAAAGATTCCATGATTTGTAAAATTCTCACTCACGTGACTTAATCTGCACGAAATTCTTCGAATGTTTGCGATTCATTTTCGCTCGTTGATGCTCGAGAGTCGAGCGAATTGGATGCCGCCCTCAGAAGTCATTAATTTTTCGATTCAAGAATCTTCAAAAGGTGAAACCAAGTATCTTCGTTCTGGTATGTAAGCTGCAATACTCAACGTTCGATTGGTTTCCATATCACAGAATATTTTGGAGAAATGTTTCGTTTTGTGTGCAGTTTTGAGGATGGAGCGAGCACTAGGTAGAAGAGAATCTAATTCAAATTCTTTCAAACTGATTGAATACGCTTCTAACTCTTGCGCCCGATGTGATTGCATGAATGTTTGTATCAAAGCTCTATCTCGCTGTTTCAAGCTCACCTAGGAAGCATACGGAATCTAATTTAAAAGCTCAGTGAATGAAATTCTTCGAGTGTTCAGTCAAAAAGTGTTACGAACCAAATGACAAGAAGAACTGAAAGCGCTGGAAATGCCGCTCGATAGTGTCGAGCCACAACTGGAAGCGAGTTACGAGTTGCCAATAGCATCAAGTTAAAAACGTCAACTGTACCTCATCCCACCTTCAGATGATTGCGAATGATACGGGGCAGAGCTCAATATAAATGCGACAAATATGTTCAGTTCATCATTATCTAGCGTCAATCCCGAACGGATCGGAAATACTTCATACTACCAACGAGCTGCTTCCTACCTTTATACACCTTTTGCAAGAAATTGGAACAGTTCATGGATGTCACGAGTGACAAGTTTCGCAGCTTTATCACATCGCACTTCATTTCCTCTGAAATTGGATTGATACACAATATATTTCAATTCGTCCATTTCGATTCTGTGATAAAATTATCGAGCTAGTGAAATTTCGTGTCGCAAATAGGATCAAACATAATTATTCTTAACTTAAGATCTGTAACGCATTGCTAAATATGTAGAACGTTCAAATATATTTGCATATGTACATCCAAATGACATTTATTCTCGAAGTCATTTGCATTGATTGCAGAAGTTTTTAACTAATTTTAAGGAGAATCAAAGGTTCGTTCCTCATAATTTTTGTACCTCGATCTACTCAGCTTCAATTTTTAAAAGCTGTTAGTTGAAACTTTGATTACTCGTGCTTGAAAGTTTTGTAAGGTTTTCATCGTCTGTAAATTGAAGTCTAGCGATTTAATCATTTTTCTGCAACGACAGTTGGAAAGTAAAACTTTCTACGGAAGGAGAAGGAAACCTCGACACTTTTACAAATAAAAAGTTTGCTTTCGAGATAACCTTCGAGTCGAAGAAATTGTTTTCGCTCGTGGAAGAATTATTGCTTGGATTTCGTTAAGGAAGTGAGAAGCTCTCGCTCTTCCTTTGAATCTCCATCCCTTCCTTCAACAACTTACAAGCTGTTGAAGCGATAGCGAACCTTCTTTGGAGTCTGCAACGGATTCGAATCGTTGTCGGCTTTGCAACGACGCGACACAACAAGAAAGAAAACGAATCAGAGAAAATTAAAAAGTTTTAATTAAAATGCAGTCGGTGAAAACAGCGGAGGAAGCAAAAGATTTAGAGCAAGTCAGCGGACTTCTTCCTGCTCCTCGAATGCAATTAAAGTTCTGTTCACCTCGAAGCCGGGAGACACAAGCACAGAAATTATTGCCCAATTCACTTAATTAAAAAATTTCATCCACTCTCGGTCCAGAAGTTAGGTGAAGAGAATTATCCAGTTCAAGGAACATGGAAAATCCGCCTCAATCAGATCTGGATCTGAGAGCTTTTGGCACATTCAATTTTACCAGCAAAAAACAAAAAGTTTCTTTGAAACGTTCTCCGTAGCAAGAAGGCGAAGCATACAGAATGTCATCGCAGGAGGAGGTTTCGGTTACGTAGCAACATTCGGCAGACGGAGTAACCCAGGAGCAAAATGTATTTTAAATCAAAACTTTATCGATAGAGCGTCGTCGTCCGTTGACCACCGAGTAACCAGCAGAGAACGAAAAGAGTTTCAGGTACATTTGTCAGTATGGAAACAGAGCGAGAACCGACAAACTGTGTAACAACTTTGTAGGAAAGTTAAAGCTTAGAGTTCAGTGTTGTCTGTGTTTGTCACTGATGTCCCTTGCAGTGAACACTAAAAAAAGTTTCTTGACCTCTGTCATCGCCTCAACAGAATTTATTGACAAGCCCATGCTGGGCTTTGTCATAAAAATCTCTGGAAGTTTTTGCAATCAACCGAAAGGATTCAAAACAAGTTTCTCTGCAGCGACGAGAGTTTGACAACAATTGCAAACTTAAGCTTTCGATAGAAGAAGCTTTCGTTGTCCAAACATGAGCTCACATAAAAGAAGTGCGCATTCGCTCAGACCACAAACATTTTATGGCAGAATAAAAAGTTTTTACTGTCAAACTAAAATGAATCGGAAGGGATTTTTTATTTGTCAGCCACTTTCGTCATTGAAAAAACGAAATGAAAATTTATATCTGCTGCAAGAACTGCAGCGCTCGCTTCATCTTGTCCTCAATCTGAAACCCTCCAGTTTTTTCAAGACGATTTGATTGCATTCAACAATTTCTTGTTGAAAATTTTACACGAAATTTAAGGGAAAAACTTTCTACCTCACGAGAGTCACTCGAGTCTCAATTGATTCACTAGTGCTGACTAGCCAAAAAAAATATCATAGCCGCTCCAAGCATCCTAAATAAAAGAAGTTTACTGAAAGGGAGTGACCAGCCCGGTTTATCTTCAAGCTAATTCGAACTGCTGAAATTCTTCATCGACTTGTAAAAGACCGAACCCGCTAGCTCGTTTTGTTCTTTAGTTATCTTGAACAAGCACATCAGGTCTCGTCGAGACAAAATCCTGGTAAACCCCGGAAGTGGTACGAGTAACTCAAAGGGCCGACTGATGAATTGAAAACGAACTCAAAGAAAATTACTACAAGTGACATGCAAGCTATCAACATGAATAAATGGAATTCCTAAGCGACTCACTCATTTCATTCCGGCTCTTCCACAATCGCTCCTGATTACTTTTCTATTGGTAAGTGTTCTCGATGCTTGAAGAGATGAAAAAAGCCAATTTGTTGATTTAGAGATGCGCTCTTGAGTGGATGTTTATGTAGTTTTTGCTCCCATTCACAAATGTTTACCCTGAACGAATTGAATGAAGAGTTTTTCTTCTCGCTTATCGCACGAGTCAATTCCGATTTGTGTCTGATTCAAATCCATTCGAATGATAGTGTCGCTATTTATCGTTATGCAAAGCACCTTCCGGGCAGAGTGAGAAACGTAGCGAACGAAGAAGATTCGAGAATCGAGAACATATTTCATTGCTGATTGAAAGCTTCTTTCATCGATCGGCCTCTTTTTTTCCGTTCAGTGGAATCAAATTGAAAAGAATGTTGGTGACATCGTTAGCACTAATCACACAACATAAATTAAACTCGCCGACAAATGTTTACGAGGTTTAATTAAATTCTCACGCCAAACCCTCGACGGAAAAAATCTCGGGGAAAACGAACTCAAACACGATTAATTTTAATGATGAGCCAAAATGAACATTTATGCAAATACGCGACAATTGGAAATTTTGTTTCGAGTCCACTCACTTTGGTTGGCCTTTTATGCTGTTCCAAGCGTCCAACAAGAGGCCGTTCGCTTGTTTTAATGAAACACGCATTATTCCCGCACTTGCCCCGAAATTTATATTGTGACGCTCTTGCTCTCAACCGCAGAACTGTTCGGCGGTTAATGAACTGCCGAAAATTAAAAGCCCTTTGCCGCCCTGAAATTACTTCCGCAAGCACCAAATTGAAAAGTTGGAATATGAATTAAAGCTTTTTGTAATTGCTAAAGTCATCGAGCTCAGCCGTCTATGATAATCTTCATCCATTAATTTTTCAAAACGACTTGGTCGAGGGCAATTTACAAGCCCTACAAAACCTAGCAACAAATCTGGGTGTGTGATCGTTATGATGTACAAACCATACGGAAGTTAAGCGAGGATTTTGTTCTAGATCGATACAGAATTGTTAAATTAGTTTTCTGTCGTGTGCCGGGACTAAACTTGGAAAAGGAAATCGATTGATTGGGTGGAAAGAAAAAGACGACAACGGAATGAACGTGGAGTCGTTGAAAAATCTCTTCAAGAAAAAGAAAACTTTTCGAGCGAGGAAAATCGTCAAAACGAAAGAAAAACTTTCATTGGAAAAGTTTTGATGAAAAAATCTTTCTTCGTCTCTGATAGCGGCAGAGTGCAATTCTCCCTACTTTTGGCAATTAACGAAACTTGTAATGGGAAACATGACTGGAGGGCTTGCATTTCCTCCTTCAGAGACGGAAGAAAAAGTTTCAAAGAGACCTCCGAAATTGGTTCAAACTCTGAAGTTCAAAGAAATGTCCTCCGGATACGAATTTCCGCACTGAGTGGGGTTTACTCTCAAGCGACAACTCTTTTCGGATATTGCTTAAGTAGTTTGTGCCTCAAACTCTCGATCACAGTTCGAAAAAGTCAAACATTTTAACAAGATTATCGAGAGTGGAAGATTTCGTCGTTTAAGGTTCAGACTCGGAAAAGCTTTTTAGCATCAAAGTTTTCCATGCAAGAAATGGAATTAATGTTCCAAGATTCGTTGGCTTTCTGGTTGACCGAAAATGTTTTGACAAATTACTCGTGGCTCAGGAAAGCGTTGCTGCCACTACCGGTCCCACAGTTTGATCTGAGTTCGAGTAAATATACAAATTGGTTCATTCTGCAAACTTTCCACCTCGCTCTCAACCAAACCAATGGCATCTCGAACCCTGAAAACATTAAACAGAAAACCTCGGACGATTCATTGCAAATGCTTTATTCCGATAAATACAATTGATATTTTTTTAGTTCAATTTTCCCTCCTAATTCGTAGAAGGGACTCAAAATATTTTCAAGTACAACATTATTGCAAGCGCAACATTATGCACAGAATTATGCAAACTGGGATTTGAAATTAGTTTCCATCTTTTCAAGCGATGGAGCTACAATTAAATCCTCCGTTTATCAGTTGCCTGCAATAGTTTGCATGCATTTAGCTGTTGAGCTCTTCCGGTTGCGATGCAATTTGCATGCAAATTGAAGCTTTGATTAAACCACCGTAGCATAATTGAATGATTTTGTTATGATAGCCCGTTAATATCAGCCACCAAATCAGCTTTTTCGCTTCGGTTGAAGAGTGGAAACTGCGAACTGTGCTCGAATCGACAACAGAACATCAGCGCTTTTCATTTTGTTTTATTCCATTTTTTGTTTTAAGGAAAACAAATTTATGCTAATTCAAAATAATCTCTAAGGAAAGTAAACTAACTGCGCTTCTTCACTTTTTGTTTGTCAGTGTGCAGTGAAAAAGGTAATTACGCTAAATTCTAAAGTTTGGGTTTGAAATTATGACGAAATACATAAGTGACATTATCCCAGCCAGGACCTCCTCTTAGCAATCTTGGTGCTTTAGAACGGACAAAGCAGCGACACGTAACTCGGATTCATCTCATCACCATCCTTCGTAAGCCTTAGAATTATCACATTTACAAAAATAATTTTAGTTTTTGTCCTTAACTCTAGCAGACAATGAAACAAGTCAGCCTTCAAAGGCTTCTAATAATTTGCTCATTCGCATCCCAATCAGTTTGAACTGTCGAGAGTTCTTCAAAAAGTCCAATGAAGGTTTTTTCCTTCTAAATTCTTAGAATTCTTATCGTTGTCACAGGAACTACTCAAGTCCCAGATTGAGTGAAAAATTCTGTTGTTTTCAAACAAATTTGCGTCAAACCTTCTACGATGACCAAGATGAAAATGCGTGTGGTGGGTAGCGATTTGGATAAGTTGATGATTTTATAAGTAACAACAGTTCAATCTCCAATGAATCCATTTTAAGCCTAGAGCTAATACTTCTTATTCAATATCGTGGAACTTGAGGATGGCTCGTCCAGGAATTTCGGAGTTGACGAGTTTGCGAACGACTTCGGAGGCCTCTTCGCAAGGGAAAACTGAATGTGGTGGCGGTTTGATCTGGTAAAAAGACATAAGTTAGGATGCAACATGACAACCACTCTATCAATCTTACCTCATTAGATGCAACGAGCTTCACGAGTTCATGCAACTGCTCAATGGTTCCGGTGGGCACTGGCTCGATATGTTGCTTTCTTTCTTCAGCCTTTCGTGAGAATTTCGGCAGCAGCTTCTCGGCCACTTCGTCGCTGACCAGCACGACACCGCCATCGTTCAGGCATTGAAGCGATCTGTGCAAGCTGCGAGAAGTTGTTCCAAAGTCGATGACAATGTCAACGAGGCCGTCACAGGCGTTGTGTGTGCGCTCAATAAGTTGCTTCTCGTAGAGATCTTCGCTCCATTGAACGATGTTCACTCTAAAATTCGGAAAATACAATTAATTGAAGCCAATTAAGGTTTGGAATCTACAATGCTTACTTGTCAAATTCATGTTTCGCCAATTCCAATCCTTCATCTCTCAAACTGGCGACAGTCAATTCAATTCTGTTCTGCGACTCTTTGGTATAGAAATGTTGGGCTGCCAACTTCACCGCCCACAGAGCTAATCCTCCAGTGCCCACAATCAAAATCTTGATTGGCTTCTTCTCGTCTTGCTTCTTGCTCAAATTGTCGATGAACTTCTGTGCGGAGAGAATCGTGCTCATGGCCAACAAAGCGCCGGTCGGAAGCATTGCCGCAACGCTCAGTGGAAGGTTGTCTGGAATTGGCACGAGGTACTTCAGTTCTGGCACACACATCAATTCGGAGTAGCCAGCTGGGAGTCCTTCGTATGGATACAGAATCACTCTCTGTCCAACTTTGTATCCGCAGTCTTCGCCAAGCTCGGAGCCGAGCGTTTCGATAACACCGGCAACTTCGAAGCCTGGAAACAGCGCAGCATCGCGGAAACCGCAATTTGCTGGTGACGACTGACCAATTTGGTCAAGACGACCAAATGATCCGGAGGCTTGCATCTGTTTCAGAGTTGCAGCGGTAATTGAAATGTCGGATAATTCACGACTCAACTCGGATGACATGCTTCCGATGCTGGTGCAAGAGGTTTCGCGGTTTTTACGGTAGCAAGCGCCAGCATAAACGATGAGGATTCGGGCGCCTTTGGGTGGGCAGTCGGCCACCTGAACGATTGCATTGTAAACGCAATCTTTGTTGAGGAGATTCGGGGACTCGATCGAGACCTGACGGCAAAGTTTGTTCATCTCTCCGTGATCAATTGAGCTGGAGCGTCTGAAAGTGAACGAAACAAAATTCGTTAATTCGGTAATTGAGAAAAATGGCAAAATCATTCGCTTCAAATGTGTACAATCGACTTCTGGTCGACGTGAGTTGATGATAGCAATAAATAGCAATTGATAAGATAGCAAGTTTGTTTATGTCAAGAAGCGTGCCCGAGCAGTGATAAACCAGCCCTCCTCCAGCTGGTAATCAGTCGTCAAGTCAAATGAAAGTTAAAAATATAATTAATTGCACCTCGGCGATAACCTTAAGCAGTAGCTTGAATAATAAAATTTGTTTTTACGATTATTGCCGACGCTTCAATATTTCTATTAGGTTTTAATTCAATTCAAGACGCTGTGATTCAGGTTAGCGGGGCAGGAAAATCAATTCGGCCCCCATCAGCCCCGCGCACACGTTTTGTTTTGCTTTCCAATCGTCAGTGCAGTGGAAAAACGTCAGTCCGAGCCGCATGTGCCATAATATTGTTTGCACTTCTCTCCAGTTCTATTTCCAAAACAAATCACAAGGTGACTTTGTTTCATTTCGATTCTCGCCGCCTCATTCGGAATTAACATTCTAAATATAAACTAGGCGCTGCTCCGAGCGTTTTCAGAAGTTTTGTTTATGAAAAGCGTGTAACCCTGCGGAGGCTTTGACGTAGAGAGAACTTTGTTGAAACTTTCGATTATTCAAACGTTGCATAAGGTTTCTAGAAAACTTTGATGATGCGGCGTTTTTATTGACCTTTTGAATGAAACCGAAGGCTTTCAAAGTTTAAGTAGAAACATGAATAATGACTCGAGCGAGTGGACAACTCAGAATTGTTTGCAGAAGTGACTCTTGTGTTCTTGCTGTGATTCACAGAGAAAGCTTCGAGCTAGAACAATAATCAAACCTCCGATTAAAATAATTTCTAGATCGTTTCATATCCAAAGTTCAAAGGGCAAAATCGTGACAACTTAAATCGCTTGTGTGGTCAACGATTCATGAGTTCGTTTTGTCTTCGTATTTTAAATTTAGAACGTCACACTACGCATTTTTACTGTAAATATTTATCACAGAAAAGTTTGAGAGCCAACGAATGAGAAGGTAAATTTTTTTGTTGTTTTACTTTCGAGGGTTGAAGTTAAGCCTAATTGAGTTCACCGGGACTGAATTTTTCTTCCAGAAGATTTATTAGCAAATATTTAATTGGCTCTTGATCGAATCACAAGATTTCTGGGCGTTGTTCCTAGTGCAAAACCCTTAACGGCTTTAGCATTCGTTCGCGGTGATTGCAAAATTATTCATTCACTTGGCTTCCTTGAAGTTTTCATTTGTTTAATGGAAAACCGCCAATGCTCGCAGTAAACTCGCTGAATAATATTTCCATTTGTGCAATAAAATCTAAAACTGCCGCAATGAATTAGCTTCGACAGCACTTTTCATTGTTGAGAAAATTGTCGTCAAATCGCTTTGTTTTGTCTCGTAATTTGAGAATTTTCGGTCAGAAATTGTAGAGCGCGAGTGGGAAAACCTTTTCGCTTTCACTTTCAATGTCAAGCATACGGGTTAAAGGAACCCTCGACGAGGGAGCGAGACGGAGAGAAGAATGTTGCACAAGCAGAGCGAGATGGCAGATGCGAGAAATATCACGCAGTGAACGAGTGATCCGACTTCTTCGTCGTTTCTCTCCTCTTGGTTCAGGTGGAAAAGCGGACTTTGAACCGCAGTTCACGTCACTTTGTCGTGTTCAACGAGACGAATTTTTCACAAGCTTTTCACGTTAATAATCACGAACTAGTCGACACAATCGCAGAGAGCGAAAATCGATGGCAATGGACGACGTTCTTACCCAATCATCAGAAACTCGTTTTGACGCTCCATGTGCATTTGCATCTTGAGCTGATTAAGCGAATCGGCGATAGTCATTTTGCAACTTTTAAGCCTTCAACTTTCTTTTAAATTGTTTTAAAACTTTTTTAAGGTAGCAACTCTACACTTTTAGTTCAAACTCGCAGTTTTCTCTCCAATCTTTTTCTTCTTTGTTCACTTTGGGTAACAATTTATTCTCTTTTGCTTCTTTTCTCGTGCGACTTTCTTGCTTTGTGCAGCTAGTTTCCTTTCTTTTCTGGTTCTTAATGCTTTGAGTGAACGAACAAAACTGAAATTTTGTTCAGAGCTTGTTTTGTTTTTATAACGAGCCCAACACATACGCGAGCGCAACATTCGAGCATTCAAACATCGACGCTATGAACTGAGTTTATGTTGACGACGATTTCATTGTTGGGAAAGTCTCTGATGGGGTCTCATTCATTATTTGTTTTGACGGGATATTTTGCATGACTTTCTCACATCTAATGAACCATGGGTTTGTCACAAGCTAATATTAGGCTTGTGGCATCGGGGGCAATAGTTGAAAAGGGAATCGAACTGAAGCCGTTTTGAATCGCCGGTCAGATGCTTCTGCCATTGAGCTGTCGCGGCATATCTTTGATACCGGCTTAACCCTTGACTATTGAATTATTTTCTTGTGAAAATCATAAGATTCGATGAATGTTTTATGTTGATTTATTCTCTCGTTTCAATTATGATAAATTTCACACCATCAAACCTTTGATTGCTTATGATCATCCCTAGAATTTTTCCCATGTGCCATTCTCTCTACAAAGCTAGGAATTTACATTCGCTTGAGTTATATTAAAGATTCACTCGCTGATTTTCTTGACAACCTTCAGGCTCGCTAATTCCCGATGAGAAATGTTTGCGCTTCGAATTGTAGTAATAATATTTTCTTCGTAATGAGTTATCACCACACGAGCGCTCGATTTCTCCTCTCAATAATATTTCCCTCTGACTACCTCGCGCAGCTGACTCAACAAATGAGTCCTCGAAGCAAGGAAAGCACGCTGTTTTCGAATGATAGCGTTGGAGTGCCAGAATTGTTTCTCTGCGACCCAATTTTTGAGATTTTTCGTTTTGAAAATATTGTAAATGAGGCGAACTCATCTTTCTTTTGTTTTGCTTCCGCAATCAACGACGTAATTCGATCAGCCTAACTTCCGACTTGCAGACTTATCAGCTCGAGTCATTGAATGAAATTGAACTCGCAAAACTTCAAAGATATTAAGAAATATTTAACACGCGAGCTGATTGCAACAATGTCGCCGCATAACACAAACGAGAGCTCGAGTCGCGAGAGCTTGTTTTGTAGTGTAATTTGTTTTCATTCACTCGGTCAACAACTAGTATGTTTGCGAAGCTCTCGCAACTTGGTAGCTCTCGATTTATTATTAGATTGCTCTAATTCGGTTTGAGAAGACGCGTCGACAAGTCAACGGCACTGAAAGGGAAAGCTGCACATGTCGTATGAGTAATTGAGCGCCAAAGGTTAAGCTCTGCTCTGCTTCGAACGAGATCAAACGTGGTTGCGAGCACCCTTATCAGTTCCGTGACTGACTTTGATAAGCCAAGTGACGCAAGCAAACAAATTGCAACGTTTACAATCACTCCGTTGTCATCGTCAGATATGAGAAATCACGATCATGTACAGAAGCTTTCGACATCTTCGACTGACACGACTGCACATCGTGGCTGTTCTCAACTCATTTTCACACCTTGCACAATTTCTCGTTACAATTACCAGAAAAACTTTTCCGTTAATTTCCTCCTAATATTTTTAGAAGAAAATCTGAGCCGACAAAGATTTTGGCAGAACAGTTACTGCGGTCATTTCAAGTTTTTTCAAGCTGCACGTGTTCAAGTTAAGTGTTCTTAATTATCTTAGTTGAATAACAAATTCTCAGCATCAAATCCAAAATCGTTTCAATAGAATTTTTGTCAGCTTTGCCCTCTTAACCTTGAGCATAGTCGACGTCTTGTTATGCAATTGGAAGCGGATATTTTCATAAGTATCGCACATGACAAGTCCGGCGTTTCCCACAACCAAAACTCACGGGACTGCAGCTCAATTTACAAGCTCGAAACTTGCGAGCCTCAGTTACAAATTGCTATGGGAAACGATCAAAGAGTCATGTAGACGTCTCATGTTCACTTATTTGGCTTCAAACGAGCGAAGCAAATTTCATGACGCCTGAATAGCTGAGCGAAATTTTGTTTTAAAGGAATTTTGAGTTCCTCGGCGTTTTTCCATCGACTGAAAATTAATTTAAGTTCATCACGCGGCGAACGTGTGGAATGAGTTTGACGTCGAAATTGGTTTTGAAACATCTGAGAAACTTCTTTTGTCACTTTTCTGAGTCGAATGGAATTTTTTGAAGTAGAAGTGGAAAGTTTTTGTCGGCGAGCGCTGTTATGAAAGCGTGACAACTCCCGCGTTATTATCAATCAGAATCAATCAAGAACAATTTTGTTAACAGCGGCTGGAATTGGGCAAACAATCTGCGTCCTCTTGTCCTCAGCCGAAATTTGGCAACAACGAAAATCAATAAACTTCGCCAAAATAAAAACAAAATCGAGTTGGAGTAGCGGCATAGTGCATCACCACAGTCAACGCGCCTCTGTAGCAAAGTGTGAATGTTTCAAAGCGGCTCGGCTGTCAGAACGCCACGCTCTCTTCTTCTATCACGTGAAGCTTTCGTGACCAGAAAATGTTGAATCACTCGCTTGCCAAATGAACTCGAAAATCGAAGAAAAATTGAGGTTTCCCGTTTTAATTTTTGATGCAGATACGAGCGAAGGTCGAAGACCTTGAAATCTGCTGACGTAGGAAGGGAATCGATTCACTTGCGTTGACCGCGAGCATTGAGGAAGCTAAACCAAATCTGGTTATTGACTCGCGTTCAACATTTTACTGATCAACAAGACTCGAGTTTGTTTTCGACTACATGATCACTTTCTCACAAACTGATCGGAAAAAACCATGAATGGTTCAACTGTTTATCGAATCTTCTGTGTTTATTTCCGTCGCATTAGCCATGTTTTCGATATCGTACCGAAATTTCGTCACTCGTCCAAGGTCGAGGCCGGAAGTTTCTTCGTAAACAAATAAACAAACGACAGAATTTTTGATACTGAAAGAGTTTTCGCTCAATCTGTTTATGAGAAAACAGAGAGGATTAAAATATCCACTTCATCGTTCTCAGTCTCACGTGTATGCTAAACGCGAAGCTTCAAACGCAGTGATGAGAGCTTGAATGAATCTAGGGCAGTAAATGTGGACACTTAGTTATCGTTCGATAGCACGAGGCTGCAAGCTGGAAGATATTTTAGTAACTTCTCAGTAGAAACTCATAGGAAGCCTAAGCTGAAGTCACACGCGCTCAACAATCCATCGGAACGTTCTTAACTTTTGCTTTGCATAACTGCAAGTTTCAACTATCGAGGCAGGAAGTGAGTGAAAAGTCTGTGATAGGAGATCGTAGCTTCAGTACACGTGCAGTTGAACTGGCTGATATATTGCATTAAACTACCGGTGTCGTAACGCAGTGTCCAGACTGAAGTCTTCAATTACGACGTTCAATCAGCAGAAATCCAACTCTAATGCAAATAAAATTATTTATTTCCTGGTGCAGTCTACAAGTTGTAGCTTTGCAAATGAATATCGAGTTATGTGCATCGTTAGTGGAAATGATTCCATTTGCTCGAATGCAACTTGAAGCTCTCGAGTGCGTCGCGAGACAGCCAAGCAAATTTCATATTTTTGCTTGCCAAGTTTTCGATTTCCTCAAAATGAGATGCAAACGCCATTCGATAATAACGAAGTGCTGAGCTAGTGTCAACATAGTTACGAGTGTGCTCATAAATATCGTTCGTCAATTACTGATATCATTAAACAAACGTGTAAACACTCTTGAACTTTGTACAGCGGCGTGTGGCAAACAGAGATCTTATCAAACACGCTAATCACTTTGCTCGTTGCTGTTCACAACTTTTCAATCAAATTTTGAGTACCTTGATAATTGTCAAGCGACTCTTCAGATATTTGAGGCGAATGCAGTGAGCGCGATATTTAGACTGAACTGTGCAACGAATGATTTTCTGAATTTAGATCGTCAGTGAAGGAGTCGGAAAATTTCCTGATGATCGCCGCTGCAGCGAGCTGTAATTTCAAATGAATAAGTGCCGTCGACTCATTGAACTTGTTGTTGTACCCTGCGCCGTCGACTGAATTTTCTTTAATTGAGTTTGCAATACGAGAAAAAGCTGAATGGAAAGGAAAACTCGCCCGAAACTATTTCGAATCCTGCGCGTCTTGGCACACATCGAGTGCACAATCTCACTCAGTAAAACTAGAAAATTTCTAGTAAAATCTCAAATTTCTATTTTAAGATTTCTGACACAAATTCAATGGATTGAGAAATGTAAACGAAAAAGTTCGTTTGTTGATGAAATCTTATCAGTACTCAAACGCTCTTGAAACAAAATAGTCAACAACTGGAGTATGTTATCAAATAGGTTGAGGTGTTAGGCGACGTCGTCTTTTTAGCTAATGGCCTTTTCCCTATCATTAATTTTGTTAAGATGAATTCAATTGGCTAAAGCATAACAAGCAAGTTTGTCTTCAATTGAAGCCAACTCTTTCCTTAAACAAGTTTTGTTGAAACTTCAACGTAAAAAGTTCATCAACCTCTTTCATATATTCAATGGAATAAAGGAAATTTAGTCAGAACTCTGCACATGAACATGTGACGCAAGAAGATTATGCAACTGCGACGTCACCAATAATTTTCGTTCTCTTGCAGAGGTTACAAGCGACGATGTTGCAGTTGATGCAATAAAATCCATTCCAGTTAGCTCAGAAGTTAGAAATGAAACGTTAAATGAGCTCCAAAAGTATCTCACGTTTTCACTAAA
The DNA here is from genome assembly GCA_033064975.1 of Smittia sp. YW1114-2. Classification (NCBI taxonomy): domain Eukaryota; kingdom Metazoa; phylum Arthropoda; class Insecta; order Diptera; family Chironomidae; genus Smittia; species Smittia sp. YW1114-2. Next base: position 9,229,206 of record CP093834.1, on the reverse strand, counting down.
CTTTTCAAGTATTTTTAAGGATTATGCAAGTTTACTTACATTTGAAAATGATTCAATTTTCACGGTGATAAGCAGGTGTTTTCGTTTCAAGCTTTCACTTTCAGCAGGAAGTCTTATTTAATTACAATCCGAAAAGTTATAAAGTAACAATTCCGCAGACCTGAGCTTCGTCAGTCTCAACAAATGTCTGGGCAACGAACTGAGTTTCAAGTCACAGTGCAATGAGCTGGCGAGGATGAATTGATAAACGAAAGTCAATGCCGGTTTCGTCGTGTACGCGTGCAAATACGTTTGTCTTATGTTTTAGACCTCAGTAGAAATCTTGCAACGCCTAAGCTGAACAAATAAATATATTGTGTCATGTTTTTGAGACTCAAGCGCACTATCGAGAGCCGAGTCGTTTGTTTTTGTGAAAATTCTTGTAAAATAGGAGAATCTACTATAAATAAAAGTACATCAGTTGAATCGATGTTTTACGATGAACAAACTTTTCTGAAGACTGAAGGCTTAGGAATTGTTCATGGTTTTGAGAAGAACTCAATCGAAATAAAATTCATTTATTTCCTGCCCCGCAGTTTACAAGTTTTGTAAAGCTCTTGAACTGACTCAGAATGAACCCGATCCTCAAGATTCTGTAAAAGTGAAATTGGTCCATGCGATTGCTCTAACGAACTTCTTTTCCACGAGATTTTCCACGCGGCAAAGGTTTCGCAACTTTAAAGCAAACAACAACATGACAATGAAAGTTTACTTGCTCAAACTCTGCTGGGATATGCGAGAATTATCCAGAGAAAGTTCGTCAAGATGAAGTGATCGAGCTCGTCCTCCGTTTGTAAAGCTCAAACGTTTGTAAGAACTCGTTCCGCGAAGACGTTTTGTTCCATTTCACGTGTAAAAGCTTTTCGAAAGTTTGAACGACGTCTTAAGCAGAGTTGTTCAAACACGCTAATCACTTTGCTCGTTGCTGTTCACAACTTTTCAATCAAATTTTGAGTACCTTGATAATTGTCAAGCGACTCTTCAGATATTTGAGGTGAATGCAGTCAGCGCGATATTTAGACTGAACTGTGCAACGAATGATTTTCTGAATTTAGATCGTCAGTGAAGGAGTCGGAAAATTTCCTGATGATCGCCGCTGCAGCGGGCATCACGCTGTTATTTCGAATGAATAAATGCCGTAGACTCATTGAACTTGTTGTTGTACCCTGCGCCGTCGACTGAATTTTCTTTAATTGAGTTAGAAATACGAGAAAAAGCTGAATGGAAAGGTAAACTCGCCCGAAACTATTTCGAATCCTGCGCGTCTTGGCACACATCGAGTGCACAATCTCACTCAGTAAAACTAGAAAATTTCTAGTAAAATCTCAAATTTCTATTTTAAGATTTCTGACACAAATTTCAATGGATTGAGAAATGTAAACGAAAAAGTTCGTTTGTTGATGAAATCTTATCAGTATTCAAACGCTCTTGAAACAAAATAGTCAACAACTGGAGTATGTTATCAAATAGGTTGAGGTGTTAGGCGACGTCGTCTTTTTAGCTAATGGCCTTTTCCCTATCATTAATTTTGTTAAGATGAATTCAATTGGCTAAAGCATAACAAGCAAGTTTGTCTTCAATTGAAGCCAACTCTTTCCTTAAACAAGTTTTGTTGAAACTTCAACGTAAAAAGTTCATCAACCTCTTTCATATATTCAATGGAATAAAGGAAATTTAGTCAGAACTCTCTGCACATGAACATGTGACGCAAGAAGATTATGCAACTCCGACGTCACCAATAATTTTCGTTCTCTTGCAGAGGTTACAAGCGACGATGTTGCAGTTGATGCAATAAAATCCATTCCAGGTCAAATCAGAAGTTAGAAACGAAACGTTAAATCTGCTCCAGTTTTCACTAAACTTTTCAAGTATTTTTAAGGATTATGCAAGTTTACTTACATTTGAAAATGATTCAACTTTCACAGCTTTTCGAAATTTTATTTCAATTGTATCCCAGATATTTTCCAAAGCTTTCTCTATATTTGAACACCTACGAATCACTCCACTGAAGATAAAATATCACTTCCGTCTGTTCCGTGGAAACCGATCTTCTTCTTCCTTGCTCTTTACTCAACAAATTTGCGAATCCGAACTGAGAAAGAACAGCAGGCTGAGCTTCTCGCGAGGAGGAAAATCACTTGTCTGACGAGTGATCAGAAGGCGTTTGAAAGTCAATGCAAGTGTGAGCGTGAATGTTTCATGAAAATGAAAGAAAACCACCGGGAAATCCTTGTTGCAAGGACGTAGCTACGTGCAAAATACGTTTGTTCCATGTTTTCAGACTCTGCGCATGATCGAGAGCCGAGTCGTTTGTTTTTGGTAAATATTGTTGTAAAATGTTTTGAGAATCTCCAGCCGCAGCATCTGATTTGGTTTTTGATGATACAAATTCTGAAGAGAAAGGCTAATGTTACTTTTGAGAAGACTATAAATAAAACTTTGTCACATAATTATTTCGTGTAATAAAGTTCAGAACTATCGATGAAAAACCCTCGAAAAGTTTTCAATTTTGAAATGGAATTTTAGGAATTTCATGGTTCGATTAGAACTCACAATTTTGTAAATAATTTTATTCTTAATTTAGCATTTAGTAAAACTTTTATGTTCAACTCGAACGCGACAAGATTCTTGTAAAAGTTTGGCTGCGAGTCTCGCGTGAAAGTCGGAAAGCTTTTCGAAAAAAGTTTGCTAAACATCTGAAAGCTTCGAGTGAGAGAAAGCTCATGAAGTGTGTGTGTTGAATTATCAGCTTTAAACTCGTTTAGTTCCCTTATCTGATACTCTTAAATTATTGAACGACTCATTAAAAATTACAGAACACAAGAAGGTCTCTTAATAAGTTAGCAGATTATAATCTCTGATTCTGGAGCAGCTCAAGTTGAGTAAATTGATCAATAACACTTAGGAAGGTTCGATTTACATAATAAATATGAAATATGCACAAACAATATTAAATCAAATTCAAAAAGCAATAAGCTATTCCACTCCTTTCCCCTCTTTGCATGTCACATTCTCTAGACATAAAGCGCTTAGAACATTTTCAATTTCGTCCAACCGAACGAGAAAGAAGAATGGAAAAAGCTTTGGAAAAAATGTTTTACGAATTTATTCGCGATTCGCTCAATAGCACAACAAAAAAGTTACATGGCTAAAGTGAGGAAAGAACAGTTGGCGCGAAGCAAGTTGAAGAAATATGTGAAAACAAGCCATAATTTGTTGTATATTTTAATGCTTTTGGAGAAAAAGTTGCGAGAAGAACTGTGCGAGGAACATAATTTCCTCAAAACGCCTCGAATTGAAGCGAAAGTTCAGCATCGATTTGTTTCGTAGCGAAGAAATGAAAATGTTCTCCGCTTTATGATTTATTTGTTCTCCCGCATATATTTTATAAAAGTTATTGAAATATTTTTAGCTGTTGCGAGACGAAGCGTGTTAAGAATTCCATTCTTTTCAATCCCGAACGCCCCGTTAGCCATCGCCAAAGATTCGTAATCCCACAATTCTTCTCTAAAGTACAAGGCCAACATTATTTGTCTTTAAAACAATCTGGCTTTGCTTCCCAGATATTCTTTGAAAGTAAAAGAGACGCTCGCTGTTGCCTCGAGTGTGATTTTATCTTGAGATGAAATTTAATCTTTTATTTTTATTGATATTTTCACAATAAATAAAAGTCTTTTCAGAAAGTAGAGGAAGAGAGAATTGTAAGTTAATGCGAGGGGAAATGGGTTTTCAACGGAGACGAGCGCAATTCATAATTCATGTGGAAAGATTATTGCATTCGCTTCGAGAGCTTCCACTTAAAAAATAATGAGACGAAAGCAAATATCGCCGATCGGAGTTTTTAAATTGCGGAGTTTTTAAAGTCTTAAAACGATTTTTTATTCTTAAAGTTTCAAGCGGAAATCCACGGTTGCTTGACTAAATAATTTAAACCTTCAGTAATCTCACCTCTAGTACCCTTCGCGTAACTCCCACGCAAGAACATCGTTTCTCCTTTAAATAAATATTTTGCCGACATTAAATCACCTTGCTCGGGGACTTTCCTCCGCTTAGCATTCGCCAAATGCTTTTGTTCGCTGTTTTCCTTTGAGATGCGTGCGTAAACATAACGTTGCGGTTACCATGGGAAGTTATTTGCCAAGCTTTTGCTTGTTTGCAATGATTGATCAAGTCAATTCCACTGATTTGTTGATGTCAATTTTTGCAATATATAACTCAAATCGATGAATCTAAGTATCTATAACTTAAAAATCCCATTTGACAACTTTTCAACCTTTCGCCTCTGATAATTCATTGCTTACTCCACCTTCTTCGACATTAGAGACAGTATAAATTATGAAAATTCCAATCATCTTCACCGTCTCGTAAGTTGATTTCAAATTATTCCACCTCCCACTTCCTCCCATTGCCAAGAAGAAGGTGAAATCATTTTCTGAAAATCATCATAATTAAAATAAATTATTTAGGAGACAAATTTGTAATTAAGGCTTCTGGTGGCTTGGGTGAATGCTTTTTAAAGGTGAGGAATCATTAATATCACGAACATACTTAATGTTTCTCATTAAAGCTGGTTCATTGCCAGGGATTTTGAACGTTTCGGAAGCTTGAAGTCTTTAAACTCGAATGCTGCAAGCCATTAAGTTTTCAACATGAACGATCAAATAAGCTCGTAAACAGTTAACTCCTTCAATCCATCGGGTGTTTCTACTAGTCCCAACCGCTCTAAACACTCGACAAGCATATCGAGTAAAGCTTCACCGAATTCGAAATCGATAAATTGGCAATTGCCATGGCAATGTAGCGACGAACGACTTCGTCGTCGGAGCTGTTCTCATCCTCGAAGGGTTGTAAGCGTTCTTGACAGGTTCAACAAGTCTGCTCTCCCCGATTGTTAGGTTTTCTTAATTACAACCTTCGCAAGGCTTTCTATCAAGCCCCCCGAAATAATATAACTGTTGATTCCGTGGCCTTTCACTGTCGTCGAGATTCAATTTCATCTCCGCCAGCAGAAATCCTAAATCGATGTGAGTTCTATTCAGTAAACTCTGCTTCCTTTCTCTCTTGCTCGAAATGTCACACAAAAGTGTTTTCACTTTGCCATACCATTGTTCCGCAAATGGAAAATTCCTACATTGTGAGGGAGCAGAGAATTAAATATCTTGAGAGAGAAGTTCTGTTAAACGTCTCGGCATCGAGATGAAAAGTTTGCCGAATGTATTATATTTAAATTCCATCGCTTTCGTCTTCCATATCCGTTCGATGAACGCAACCTTAAAATTAGCATATATTTGTTTAGGATGATTGTAGAAAGCGAAGAACAGGAAAGCCTTCTTTTCACAGCCGCTCGCTTTGCCTTCTCTGCCTAAATTCCAACTTTATTGAAAAAATCCATCTGAATTTTCGTGGTCGGGGGGACGAAGTTCCAATGCGACTTTCCTAAGCCAAAGCGATCGAGCCGAGAAAACACGTTGTTAGCAAAAAGTTTGAAACATTTTAAAAATTCAAATACTTCAAAAGCCAAGCTACGCCGACAAGCATCCCAAGCAGGTAATCAAATAGAGGCATAATGCCTCCTGCAGCGTGTTTTGGGAGGGAACGGGGAGTAGCAAATATCTTTACAAATTCTAAAGATCCTTTGAAGTGCAAAACATTTTACAGTCGACAGTTGGATTGACTAAACGGTTGCAGCATTGAGGTATTCGACTAGTTAGTTTTACCTCTCAAGTTCTATCGAGGTCACAGAATTTTCTGACTTTTTTACTTGCAAATTTTCCAGAAAGTCTACAGCGCTTTTTTACCAACAGAAATTCTTTTGTTTTCTAATCGTCTTATAGTTTCGCGCATGGATTAACTCAGTTTGCTCCCTTCGCTGCATCAAAGGCATGCTCTGAATGAGTTTTAAACTTTTTTCACGCTTAGATGAGCAATCGTTTTGAACTGGAGCAACTACGCCCACTGAGAAGCTCAACCAAAGAGACGAGAACTTTAGTTTGAAGCTTGTCATTGAATTTTGTCATCTTGTCAACAACTTGCATTCAATTTGCTTGTAATTTATTTAAATATCCATGTGAACATTAGCTTTTGCTATGTTTATGAGCTTAAACTTGCTGCAGGTTTTTGCTTGGAAACGCAGTAATTAAAAATTCATGCTTGACATGCGATGAAAATTGAAAACTTTCACTCAAATCTTCATCATTAGATTTAAGTTTATGTAAACTTCTCTCGAGCGTCAAAGCTTCTTTTCAAATTAAATCATTCCTCACTTGAGCTGGAATTGAAATTTATTGAAACTTGTGCAAGATTCTCCGTCTCGAGCCAATTTTTCGACGTTTCGTTTGCTTCCCATGCTCAATTTTTTATCTTTGCTTTTTCAGAGGAAAAAAGTTCTCGTGTCCCTTTTAATCTTACATGACCATCGTAGAAAAACTTTTTCCTGCTAATGAAAAGCTCAACCTTTTTCATGGCACTTGAGTCGAGCGCCGGACCTCTCCTACACACACACACACACACGCCGTGCGAACAAAAAATGCCATGTGAATGATGATTATCGAGCAGAGGAAATTTTCTTGAGGGCGAGCAGGAATGCAGAGCCATAAAAAATGGGCTGAGATGGGAAATTGTGCTGATGCTGACCGAAACGAGTGTTTGAGTAATTTTTTTGGATTCTTCTGATGAAATAAAGAAGGAGGCCAAGTTAAAGCCGCTTTTACGATCAAGATTTCGCATGGAAACCATCGGGGATCGTTCGTCAATGTCGTCGATGATTCAAAGACGTCATGGGTAGGAAAGACGATAACACGTTTATGCGATGACGACGCAATTAATAGCTACGCCTTAACCCATCACAAGGCAATTTGCAGTCTTCTGTCCCATCTCTGAAATAAACTTCTGAAATCCGATCGTAATCAACGTTATTATTATTTAATGGCAACGAAAAAAAGAATGAAGCCATCACACGATGACATATCTGTAACACATTTGTTTGCTTCCTTTGGAAGAGAGTGACGGAAACTGTCAAGAAGCATTCAAGCCAGTGACGGAGATACCATTGCATGTTTGAATTTTTTGAACTTCTTAAGCTTCCAATGTAGAGCATGACCGAAGTTTCGATCGAAGAAGTCAAATCGTTTTTGTTTCGATAAACTTGACGTCTGTCGCTGCCTCATTGTGGAGGAAAATCTTTTATGACCCGCTTGAAGCATCAACGAAGCGTATCATGCACATCGCAAATGAAAGGAGAAAATGTAAAAAGAAGGAAAAATCATTTTATGGTTTCCATTTTGTCGTAATAATCGTTTCGCTATCATAGTCGTACAAATAAAATCCACATTTATTCCTTAAATGTTTTACGGGTTCTGCCATCGAACGAGAGAAGTGGAGTGAGAAGCGAGAAAAATCCATCAACGAAATTCCTCAGCCTCCCTCTTTGATTATGATAAATTAAAAAATTATTGAGCGGGCTCGAGAGGAAATTTTTTGACGGCGGCAAAGTGTGAGACTTGCGAGGAATGCCAACTGGATTTGTAATGCGATGATTTATTGAATTTTTTGCTTTCAACCGAATCATTGCGTCGTCAGATGAGAAGGGAGAGAAGAAAGCTCAACACAAAAAAGTCCTTCTTCATTATTAGCATGTCGACGACCATTGCTATTAATAATTTCGTTTCTTTTTCCAACTTTGTTGTGAACTGTATTGTCGTTTCTTGGGAGAAAAATGTGCGAGGGAAATTAAATAAGAGATGATTGTGTGAAAAAGTTTGTTTTTGCTTCGCGCAGATACAAATTGACGTTCTTTCACGACGCTCTCGTTCTCTTCGCGGTGATGTTTGAGGGAGAAAATATGTTACTGCGGGTCGTCGGCTTCGTTTGAGGCTTTTCAGGAAAAGCTTCTTTTTGTTGGCGAGGAAAGTTCATCAATTTTTTGTGTCTGCTGAATAAGAAGCCTGTGGCTTTACCCTGCTCAGTGGCTGTTACTGAACATGCGTAGTTTTCTTTAAGAGTCAACACAATTTCGTCGCCCACCGAAAGATTCTTTCCAAGTTGATAAGGATGTCAAACTATTGAAGACAAACTCCCGTGACAAGTATGAGGCGAACTTGCGGGAGTCAACAACTCAAATATGCTGCGAATCTGTTTTACATTTACATTAACTAGCTAGATAGTTGTTTAAGCAGAGGAAAAGATAAGCTGCTACAGCCAGAGAAACTGCTTGATAAGGAGTATTTTTTGTGTCTTCCGGAAGAGCGCTCGATATCCAAAGTCTCGAGCAAGAAAAACTTGATTTATGGCTTTCGACATAGTTCTTCGACGTCGAAAGATTTCCTTCTCCCACCCCGCTTACCCAACAGAATCTCCATTCATCGAGTAACCGTTCGGTTCTAGTCAGTGGGCATCGAGTCAAACAAAGCCAAAAATGAGAAATTTTTCAGAGCTGACTTTATCGCTTCCCACAAAATATCCACAAGAATGAAACAACACGTCAGAAGCTGCAAAAGCGAAACCATAAACTGAATGGACGTGAGTTTGAAATTGGGCAATGGGAGAGAGCATTCCTGCATTGGTCTCTTTTTATGAAAAATTGTACAGCTTATGAAGCTTTCTTGACATGACAAGCGATGAATAAGAAGAAGATGATGAACTGTCTTTCAAACCTTGAACGCTTTTTGCTCGCGTTATAGAAACACTTAAACGAGCGCTTTCGGTTAACGTGAAAGAAATTTCCTTCACAATAAAATCTTCTCTTAACAGTCGTCACGTGCGGCGAGCCAATCTATTCTCGACGGTGCCACTTAAGACATTCGAGAGTTCGGTGTTGGATTCCGCAAATTGACTGTACGAGAATGAAGCAGGAAAAGCTTTCAAAATGAATTCGTGCGTGATGTGAAGTGAGTGACCAACTGCCGAGTGATCTGTCCATCACCTAGCGACAAAGGCAACCTTCGCAGATCCTATTCAAATTTGCTATTGTCGGTCTATGAGAAAATTTGATAATTCCTTGCGATTCGGGTGGCTTCTTTTTTTATGCTGGCCGAGATTGACACAAAAAAGGATCAAAACTTCCATTGATATACGCTCGTTTTGTGCCTCTGGGGCCCAGAAATCACTGACCATAAATCGTGCGCTTGTATGTCTCTGTGTCGTCTCATGAAGGGATGTCGAACGAATAATATTTCTGAAAAAAAGGACAATGATCGTAGCAGAAAAACACATTTCAATCAAAAAGGGAGACAGAAAATTATGAAGGATTAAGCTTGTTTGTTATCTTTTTCTGTAGCTGTAGCCCGTTATCATTTTTGCCTTTTTCCCTTCCGCTCTAACATGATTTGTGCTTATTTTGTCGCACAAAAGTCTGCGTCCGCCTTTGCCACACAAAAACTTTTCCTCGTCGTAAAACAATACATCATGTAAATGAACCGGAAATTTTAAATGAAGACACTTGAGCTTGAGGCTCACATCGCTTTAATCATCACACGGCCCTACAAAGGATCGAACAATGAAGGTTCCCGAGCACGTCAAATGGAGCAATAAAGCTTCCGAATGACTGTCGATATTCGCATGGCAAAAATCTCGATTTATTATTTATGTCGCATTCAATTTGCTGCGAGGAGAGCGAGAAAAAATGTCCATAAAAATAATTTTCTATTCAATAAAAATGCCCATTTCCCGCTCAACCAACTCTCGCTCGCATTGCGTTATTCAACCAATTCATCGTTCCGCTTCCATATGATATGTTAGAGACTGGAAGACATTCCTTTGGCATATTTTTTTATGACAAGCGACAGAACATTTATGACCTTTTATGTGACTACCCGAGATGAACGGTCGGCGAATGCAGAAGTGATGTAACAAGTGGATTACATGTTAAGCCTTCCATCAGCGTTTCACTGCGGAACTTGCAATTCACATAACCGATCGGTGTCCTTTCAATAATCACACCCGAATAAAATTACGATTTCTCGCAGTTTTTACGAGCTCGCTATGTCTCCAAGCGTCGAAAGTTATCATTAATTTTCCATCATATCGCTTTATGTTAAGTGAAACAAATCAATTATGTGTTATAATGTCGTGACAATATTTTATCATCGTGACATTCAGCAATCGGAGACCGAATGCCCTAGAAACAGACAGAGGGAAATTGTAATTTATTATCGATTTCGAGAACTGCGATTGGTCTCCTGATCTCCATGGCTTGTTTTATGTCAAAGCAAGATGTCTTTCTCGGAGGCAATTTACTTACTGAAGATTTCCTGAAGCGTGAGGTCATTAAAATACATTTTCGCCTCTAAAATCTCAATTATTCTCAGAAGGGTCTGAAGCTTTCATCACATTTTTATTGTCGACGGGAAAGCTCTCAATTAAAGAAATTTGTTTGCAGAAGCGTAACCGACTGCGGATGGCTCTGGACACGGATAAAATTTTCAGAGCGTCGAAATAAAGATCTGATAATTTGGTGATTGCTCTTTTAGTGTTTTAAGATTCATTAGGTTCAGAAAAAATGTCACTTGTTTCAAATATGACAGGAGATAAAAACAAAAATCATTTCTAATCTTGTTCGAGACTTAAGTTGACCATTCAACACTCTTCAATATTTATGTAATAAACATCAGCGCTGTTTCAAAGTAAGCTGGTTTTGCTTTAAAAATTCACGTCACCGTCGATTCGATGTGATTGCTGTGTAGACTACCGACACGGCTACGATCAACAAAGACTTTCCAAAGCGGTTGCCTTTGAATTACGGTTTTACCTTTTCGTCCGCTTATGACGTTGTTTAATACTTTACGATGCAAAAGCGGCAGGACGTCTCCTAGTATAGTCGTATGCGTCCTGCAGGTGGCCGTTCAATATTTGAAAATGATTTATTACCTTGTAGGTGATGATTGAAAGGTAACCGTGAACGAGCTTGCAACATCAGCACTCGTGAAATATTAAATTGACCGTTGAGACTTTCCCGTTCGTTGTGATTACAGAGTAACTATCGTTACTAATAGGATAAACTTTAGAATACCGTAAGCAACACGTTGGTTCCTTATTACATAAATAAATGGTTCATAAAGTTTTCTTTCGTCAGCTTACAAGGATCTCCTTTGTATGAACGGACACACAGACTTACGGTCATTTCAACGCACCAGCGCACTTGCGGAGGGCCGGAGAAAAGGCTCTTTAATTGAACGCAGACTTCGGAGAATGTATCTCTTGTTTGTTTAGTGACAGATATTTTTTAGCGTCTGCTCTGTCCAAAAGTTGTTTACGAATCTTTTGCGGAAAGTTTGTTCGTCTTGTTGCAAAGAAAAATATTTTAGGGAATTTAAGCAAACGAAAACTTTTGTGCTCCATTAATTTGGTGAATTTTCCCTTAATTGAATTCTAATTTATTTATAAAAGTTTAATTGGTTTTTCTATGCTTTTGCGAGCTGCTTAACAGCTGATGCACCTCTGTCATGGAACTTGGCTCTTTGCAACATCACGCTTATGTTTGCTTGCCAAAGCGATTCCGAGAGGCGCAAATTAAATTCGAAATAAATTTCCTCGCGCCCTGAATTGCTTCGGCATGAATTTCCATTAAGCTCGAGCATAATTCGAAAATAATTCGAGACATTTCTTGATCTCACTCAAAACCCAAGAATTCAAAAGCAAATAGGCTTAAGCTCCCGGGGCCTCGAGGCAAAAATAATTCTCACCAGAAAATAAATTAACGGCATTTGCCGAGCATCTACCAGATTAGACTCACAAAAAACAATCAAAATTCTCCAGGCCGCACCGAATGTTTCCTCTCCACTCTGCCAGAAATTTCGAGTATTTTTAATTAAACCGAAAGTGGAAGGAAAATTTTAATTGAAAATTATTCTCGTCGTCTTAGAAGCGCGTGCAAATTCCATAATAATTGAACAGAAATATCAGATGGAAAATAAATTGTTGCTTCTCCTCTTGAAACTAGAGAAGAAAATAGGTAGCAAGGTCAACAAGGTGACTAATGCTATCAATCTTCCAGTTCATAAAATCCTTGAAACTTTTCCAATTTCTTAAATGGATTTTAGTCACCAACCTCCGTCGGCAAGCACCTCATAAAAAATGGCTCCATCATGAGAGAAATAATTGATTGGATACGATTAATTTAATTTCAGTTCATTTCTGTCTCTCCACGCGCATTCGCTCACTCCTCTACAGCGAAAAGGTTTAATTACATCAGCGATTGAAACAACTCAATAACAGCGAAAAATGTCGTGTCCGTGATAAAACTTCCCTCGAGAAGTGGAGGGACGAAAGGGTCTGAAATATGTCGAAAACAAGGATTCCACTGAAGATGATTTGAAAGCTCGCGAACCTGTAAACAGGCTATAAAGTTTCCTTTCTTCTCCTTTTGGGAGTCTGCGGCACACAAACAAGAAGAAAGTCAAAAGGCTTTTTACTCTGCTTTTAATTGCTTTTTAAATGGACTTTTTTCTTAGTGCCGAGTTCGCTACGCGATGAACATGAAATTGATGAATAAATAAAGACGAAAAGAATTCGTTATTGCTTGCTCCTGCTCACTGCTCGCCTCCTTCGTGTTTGAGCGAATAAATTACTAAAGTTCTGATAACTTCATTAAATCGTAAATTAAATCGCGCCAAGTTCGCCTCTTCTCCTTCGTGAAGTGATTTTAATTTCTAGGGCGCCCAGCAAATCCTTAAATTAATGGCAAAAAAACGAAATAATGAGAGACTTTCATTCAAGATTTCGAACAGGCTTCTTACTGCCGAAACGATTTTACGAGCAGTGAGCGTAGAGGGTAGAGATCGCTTTTATTGATTTTTCTTAAAGCTGCCTGTAATTGAGTTTCGTGGGAAATTGTCGTCCTCCGCCCCGAGCGAAAGTGAATCGAACGACGTTGAGGATTTAATTGAAATTCTTTGTCAACAATTTCCAACTTCGTTGAGGTGCGAAAATTCTTGTAGGAATTAAAAGCTTTGCGAAGCTCTTCAAAGATCAAAGTATTAATCGCCTGATTCCATTGAAAGCTGACGGTTCTGCTGCTAGCCACTCGACACCATTCATCACGATTTCTGCTCTTTCAGTAAATTGTGTTCCGTTCAAATTTATTTCCATCCAAACCAATTTTGCAATTAACGTTGGCACACAATGTAGAACGCGCTTAGCCGGATGCACGTCTGAAAAATCCAAACTGCTTCTAACTGGCTCAGAGCTTGACAGGAAAATTGAAATGAATTGAACTCATTGGATTGAATCGCGCGCTTACAAATTGAGCAGACACACAAAGCACTTCAAATCGCGGGGAAAATCAAATTTATCTGCATTCGTCTTCCACTGGCTCTGCAGTTTCATGTTGCGTGTCATGTGGAATTCGAATAACACTCTGAGCAAAGCGGCACTCACACGCCACATTTGTCATAAAGCGTTAGGAATCAATTTTTATTAAGCCTTTAGCTGCGTCTCGTGACGAGACTTCGGTCTCGTTCGATCTCTCAACTTTGTGTAAAATGCCAATTTGTCATTTTCAACTTTTAACGATTGACTTCTTTCTCTCCCCTCGATCATTTATCAAAGTGGAAAATGTCTCCGATACATAAATCTCTAATCCGAGATTGGGGCGTTTTGGCGGGTCGAATGGGTTTCGTGAATAAAGAGGATTTACGAAAATCAGACCCTTATCTCGATAACACGCAACAAAAAATAAGAGAAAGCGGCGCTCTAAAGTCGCCACTTAGTTTAAGATTGAGGGATTTATGTCTGATGTTTGGGTCTCAAGAAAATAAGTTCTGATGTCGATCCTGTTATAGCCTTTAAGATTATTCAATGAAAGTTTGTAAAATCGCGATTTGCAATTCTAAAACTATTCGCAATCTTCGTAGTTTGTTGCTCGATGGAAGAAAGTTTGACTTTGAACTATATCTTGAGTTCAAATTTTCGAAAATATTCTCACTATTCTCGTGTTTGTTTATTGGGCGCCAAACTTTGTTTTTTGCTCCGAATGAAAGCTTTGATTTCATTTTAAACATCTCATAAACATTTTGCGTCCATTTTCGTAGTCTGATCGCAATCACAGCCAAAACACCGCCGAACAAATAGTTTAATCTCGCTGTCAAACAAACGCAGAGTCAAATATTAAATTCCACAACGAGTCAAGAAGCGGTAAAACTGTTCGCAGCCAGCAATTTATTTGCGAAATAGTTTGCAGAGCCGGGTTGTTGAAAAATATTGTCGTGTCATATTTTCCCCCAACAATGTAGCAAAAAATATAAGCAGCGAGCTCTTCGTCTCACTTTGATTGATAGCCAGAAATATAAATTTCATTTTAATGCCGAGCGACCCAAACCAATACGTTCCGATGTTTATATTTTTATGAAAATTGCTCAAATTGGCTTCGAGATTGATTTATTAATTGCTATTATTGCTATAATAGAATGATTTATTGAAATATTTCCAAGAATATTGATTTAATATCAGGACGCGACCGTTTGTTTCCAGAATTTAATAACGAACGATAAGAGCGCTCTGATAAAAGTTTCCGAGTTTGAAGAGGGTTTTGCTTTGAAGCGGGTCAGACGATGATGGAATAAACGTTTCATTGTGCAATTAGTCTGAAGGCAATCACTGGTAACGTCGAACCTCGTCGAGTCGCTTTAGCTGTAAATTTTCCTTGTGAAATTACCTTTGAAAGTCACTTTCCCCCGAGCGCTTCCCGTTCGAAGCTGCGCTCGTCAATTATTCACAGGTAATTTATTGCCAAATAAAAGCTCCTCGACGGAGCTTCCGCTTCCACATATCACTTTTAATCGTCTGCTCCATAAACATGTAATTTATTAATCCTTAATTCATGCGTCCCGTTAATTACTTTATCAACTCTGGAACTCAAATTGAAGTTAATTACGAACAACAAAAGCTCAAACGTTATAAATTGAAAAGTTTTCATTTATTTTAAATGAGTGCTTCGACATCCATTGGTGAGCCATCGCCACAAAATGTCATTAATTCAGTTGATTTTCATTTCCGCGGTTATCAGCTTTACACTTAAAAAAGAACAACTGCACGAAATTATTTCGCCTCGCCCGCATAAATCAGAGAGTTCGCGGGGGCTCGATACGAATATTTCCCTGTCGATGTGGCAATTCTCGCTTCCGTGCTCCGTCGAATTGGCGCGCTCCATGATGGAAAGGTTTGCGTGTAGCGGCGTGTGGTTGATGGCCAGGTAGCTGGAGGGTACGAGCGCTCAGTCACAGTTGACCTTCGAACGGTTGATTTCTTCGCAATGGGGAGGTAAGCTGGGCCTGGAGTGGATCTACGCGTTGTAATACGTTCAGCCACCGGACTTTGCGTGCTTAATCTCTGTGTTGTTGAAGCTCTTTGAGTGTTGAATTGCTTCTGAGTTGCTACTGTTGGTTTTTGGGTTGAAAAGGGAATGGAAGATGAAAAGATTCGCTTCGTAGTCGGTGGAGAAGTTGGACGATAGATCGCTTCATCTTTTTTCGTGTTGTACGGAGGAAGATACGGTGGACCGCGACCATCGTCTTTCTTGGCAATGTAAGGTCTTGGACCGGGGAATGTTGACTTTTTCGTCGTGCTCGGAACGGATGTCGTCTGAGTTGTAGAAACTGTTTGCGTTTGAGTCGTTGATGCTGAAGTTGTTTGAGTTGTGAGGGCTTTTGTTGGCTTAGTTATTGTGACATTTGCCGTCGTTGAAGTTTTTGCTGTTGTCGGAGGTTGCTTTGTGGTCATTGTAACCTTTCTTACTGTCGAAGTTCTTGTCGTTTGAGTTGTGGTAGGCAGCGACGGGAGAGCAGTTTGACTTGTGGTTGATAGTAGAATTGATTTTTTGGAAGCCGGGCTTTCTTTTTCGCTGACAGGTGGAAGATATGGCGGGGGAGTTATTGCATTGTTCTTTTTGAATTGCTTAGGTCGATGGGTGTCAAATGTCAGAGGCTTATCCGTTTTATTGATAACTGGTGTGACGGTGGCAAGTGTCGTCGACACGGGACTTGATTTGCATTGAACTTTACAAACGGTGTCACAGACCATCTTGTCTTCCTCTCTGACAAAAGAAAAGTTTGAACTTTCTCCTTGAACTAGCTTGGGAAATCCATTTACATTCCGGAAATTGATTTTCTTCACTACTATTCCCTGCGCTTCAGAATTGGCAATGATTTCATTCAGCGTAATTGAATCAAGTTGGATGGAAATTAAATTATTGAGGGTTCGCGTGGGCGGAGAGTCAGTTGAATAGAGCAGCAAGGCACGAGAACTTTCTATTTATAGAATGAGAAATGGATAAACTTTTTGAATATTTTTCACGTCTTTCTTTCTCCTGTGTGACATGTAACGTCTACCAATATGATGGCCTATCACTCATGAATGAGATTGAAAATTTGAACAAATGAATCCGTAAAACGTAATCCCGTTCATAAGTTCAACTTTCGTTCATCTCTAAGCCAAGTACATCACATTGAGAGATCAACAAAATCACTTACCCAAAGCATCAACGCCAGCTACACAAACGACACAATAAATCATGAAGCAACCCGTAATCCATCGCACAGCTCTCGATTCCATCTCCGGTAACATTAAAAATGAATTAACAGAAGGCACGAGATGATGCTCACAGTCGGACACATAACTATCGATTAATCTTTAGAACTCGTCCATGCTCATCTTTATACGAAAGCAGCCTCAAGGATGTTGCCTCGTCGAAGACCTAATGTGCACGCAGATCATCACTGTGTCGATTCATCCATCAGCAATGGAATCTTTCTTGACAATAGAGAAAAATGATTTGCAAGAGCTGACAAAGAGCGGTTTGATGACCTTCCGCAAGTAACGAAATGTATTTTTTTCTATCTGTCGCGTCGCTAATAGAATATCAAGATTTATGTTTCTCTGCTTCGTTTACTCATCTCGACGATTATCAGTCGTGACCGTCTTACTTTAAGCACGAAGCGTCATTTCCTAGCTGAGGGTCTAAGAGTTGTTAATGTTGAAGCTGGTAAGATTATGACGGATGTGAGTTGTTTCGTATCGCATTACCTTTCTGGACAACTCCAAGATCCTACAAACAGAAAAAGTCGATGGCAAACAGTATTCGGATCAGAAATACTACAGACGATTGAACCGGTCAGCAAACAATGGATAATGTTCGGTAAATTATTAAACCTTTTCAGTCGACCGTTCGCTTTGATTTCGGATCTTTTGCTGTTAGTCACTTTTATTATTACTTCTCGTAGCTGCGAGAGACTCTTTTTTGCTACGATTGATTCTATTTTTATTCCTCTTTTTTGCTAGATCACTTCGCAGTCGTTCTGCTGCCCTTTGGCGATTGTTCTCTTTTTTGTGCTTCTCAGCGTCGGTCGAAAGCTCTCAACGAGCCTCGAGCTTGCGACTGAATAAATTGGTTGCCGCTACTGCAGTTGCTTCGTTCGTACGCAAGAAAAACAGAGGAAGTCAAATATATGACTAGCAATAAAATTCAATTTTTATGTTCTGTTTTCATTGGAAGGAAAACCCAATTTATTACAGCTATTATCATTGCCGAATCGAAGTATCAAGAAGAGATGGAACTTTCTTCATCTCGTCGAGTTCATTACATCTTCACAATGAGCGATGCTCGACTTCTCGCTTATCACATGAAGCATCGTGACAGCAGGGAGCGAAAAGGTTACGAAACTTTGGCTGAATATTGAAAACATCCAATGAGATTGCTCTCAATTTCTTACCGAATCATCTGAATGAAGCAAGTTCGCTGAGTCTTGAAGCGAGCGAGAGGATTCTTGATAAACAGAAACTTTCCTGAATGATTGATGTAAAATTGAATGAGAAAACCGCTCGATTTTCTTGTTGTTAGCTTTGATTTCAAATTTATTCATGCATTTTATTCAATTCTCTCCTCTTGACATTTCGAAGAGAGACTTGGCTCTTGAAAAGATCAATCGAAACTTCTTTATTCATAAGAACGCTTCATAGTTTATGCATCTTCCAACACTCTTCAGATCCATTCACGAAAACTTGAAGCTTCTCCATCCCTTCTCAAACAATTTTGATTGATTTGGCGTAAGTCAAGCGTGAATAAATTCTTCATCGACGAGATAAGAAATGAAGCTTCCATAAGGAGAGCGGGGGAAGGGAGTGAAAAAGGCAAAGATGATTTTGGCAAACAATATGAAGCACGGATGTGAATTGTCTGTTTCTCAATTTCACTTTCGGTTCAAGGGTTCTCGTAAATTCCATAAACCGAAGCTCACAAATAACATCGAACAACAACAATATCGACTGCGTTTATCGTTTCTCTGTTATAAGTGAGACAAGGAATTTCGTCACGACACGGGCATATTTTATGATTTCAAGGTTGAAAAATCTCAGCATCGACATTCAAAAAGTCTCTTCAAATGTCGAATTGCCAAGGCAAAGCAATCCGACCAAAATAAATCAAATGCTCTCAGCAGCCTGCGCCGGAAAAGTGGCAGCTTCCGAATGTAAAATTAATGAAATGAAATTTCTTTGAGAAGACGATGACGATGGAAATTCACCCAAATGAGAGGAAATTAAGATTCGAAATTGATTTTGACGATGGAAGTAACGGCTTCATGCATCACATCAGTGAAGGTATTTTTGCAATTACCTCTTACATAACATGTAGCATGAATTGATGTCATCCCAACCTCTGTTTATCCGCCGAAAGTGAAACACGGTGAAGGAAAACTGTCACTACTTTAGCTGGTCAGTATCAAACAATCCAAGTCGTGCGACATCTAATTCCGTCAAATTTAACTGTCATTGATTGCATTTCAACCTACTCGACTGTCTAAAACAGACACTGGCACATTAAGGCCTAATTAGGCAAAAACATTATGCGGCTGATTTAGTTTAATATCAATACAATTATTAAATTTATCATGTCAAAGTGCAAGAGCTCGATAATGATTTTAATCATAGCAGACTGAACTTGATCTATTCAATTAGATCACTGATGTTCGGCAATTATGTGACTATGTGCTATCCGAAATAATTTATCTCATTAGAGATGAGTGAAAAGTTTCAAGTGCTCGTTATTTTTAAGAAAGCTTGAGCTCAGCAAGCCTGAGGCGAAGAATCAACAGATGCCTTCGTTCCCGTGTTGGGATGATGTTTAATGAAGCAAATGCGATTTGGCTTCTTTATCTTCCGCTGCTCATTAATTTGTTTTTCGCGTAAATTTGTAAACTTCCTCTGCGAATAATTACGCGCCTCTTGCTGCATTTCCATACTCATGCCCTCGTAACGAGCTGGGTAAGGAAACTTTTTATACATTTCCTGTTGAAATTGCTTCCAAAATAAATGTACACGCTCTTATATTAATTTTTGCGTGCCCTCAGTCTTTTGATAAGGCAAACTTTTGCAATAAATACAATGTTGAACAATTGTAATTAAAACTGTATGAGCAAAATAAATTTCGCTCTTTTCACATCATGCGCACCATACATGAGATTCTCATTTATCAAGGCAAACTTTGAGTTGAGGTACTGATTGTGGGTTGTTGTAAGCGCTTCAATCTAATTTTCGATATTAAAAGATGCGAGCGAGAGCGAGCAAAGTTTCAGCAATTAGGATATTTTTGGATAGTTAATCAATTATCATTAAGCGATTAGTCTCATAGTTAACAAACTTCCCACACTTAAGACTACCCGCAAACATGGAAACTTGGTTGTTGCAGAAGGTCGTTTATTAGGCAATTTAACTTTCACTAGAATTTGCGCAGTTCGGGTTTAAGTTGTAATTGCTCGGTAGCTTTGGAAACTTTTCCACTCATTTGTCTGATATCTTTAAAACTTTCCTTGCCATCCCAATCGCCGACTAAGAAATCAGGAATCGAAGCATCACGCGTCTCATACGTGATGTTATTTGTCAACGAGACGGGAAGTTTCTTCAATAGCTTGAAATTGCTTTTCAATCAAAACACTTGAAAACTCGTGAAAATTCTTATTTATAGAATTTCATGAGTTTTCTCCTTGGAGATTCTACTGAGATGATTCAATCATATTTCTGAGTTGACGAAGCTTCTGAGAATTGATTTCAAATTCTTAAGGAAATATTTGAGGACTCGGGGCGATTGTTCTCGAGCCTTTGTTGACTTAGGAGATTTACAAAGTCACGCGTGAGCACGAAACACCTTGAACCTCGTCGAGCGAGTTAAATGAAGACTAACTAGGCCGGCCCAAAGCTAAATGCATCGTTGTTACTGAGCACGCAGTAAATATTTGACGAGAGAAAGTTTGAAATTTAATTTCATCTGTAATTAATTTTCCCGACATCAAGCGAAAACTAGAGCAAAGTTTGTTCTGCAAACTAATTAATGAGAGTAAATTTCATTTAGTAAATGTTCTTGGAACTCCTGAACGCAACGTTTATGAACACCTTTTGAAATTTTGGGATCATGGCAAGTATTTTGTTTCAATTTAACTACATCACTTTGAGTTTGAAGTTCAATCAAACTTTTCCAATCAAGTTTACTACCAAGTTTCACAAACAGGTTCATGACAACGTTTCAATAAACACAACAGATTCGACAACTTTTGTATTGAAAAGTTAGGCTCTAAACTGCATTGATATGTTCGTGCTTTGATGGAGTAATTATCGCTCTGTTCCGTTTTGTAAGCTAAACTTTCCAAACCATTAAACGAGGCTAGCAGAGGCGAGAGATGAAGGCGAGTTTTCCTTTCGCACATCAAAAACTTTTCAACGACGACAAGATTCTTGTCACAAGAAGAAACGCTTGAGTTTCGCATTAAAGACGAACTTCTTTCGAATTAGCTTGGGTCGAAGACAATGGATTTAGGAGTTTTCAGCGGCATCCAAATGCTCCGTAGAAGCATTTTTTGGCGGCGAGATTTCAATCCTACAATTCTGTCGAACAGATTCTTTTTAACATTTGACGTCACTGAAGAAAGCTTCGCTATTGATGGCTGGAAATTCCGAGACAAGAACTTTTATTTCAGAAACAAGAAGGACGAAGATGCTAATATAATAGAAAAGTTTGCTTGGTTTGGCTGTTATCTCAGAGCGTCTTCTTGCTCCAAGTTGTGTTTCTCATGTGGCTGGATTCATGTGTTATTAAAAACGAAAGTTCTCTTGGAGAATCATTTTGCTCATCGCTTGCGGCAGAAACTCGTTTGAGCTCAAACTTTTAGACGCAAGCTGGCAAACTCGTCCCGAACTGTAAACGAGAAATAGCCATTCGTGTTCATCATATCACTCACATCAAGATTACGACAGCAATATCAAATTATTAGAGATTCAAGAATTTTCCTTTCCCTCCCCTTCAACGTTTCCAACTCTCCTCTGTCCAACAGGAAAGCACTTTAAGACACACAGCGAAGGATCCCACACACGACATAATAATCAAATTATCTTCTCTTCCATTTACGACGGCAAACCATAGAGCGAAACTTTCCACGTTGTAGTTTGATTTTATATTCGACTTGCTTTCCCAAAGTCGAAATCAAGTTTTCCCCTTTTCCTTCGAGGAAATGATATAGAAAACTTTTTGTTTTCCCTCAACTCAACCCAATAAGTATTTCTCTCGCCCGCTGAAACTTTACGGCTTTTACGTAATTATACTCTATCATAGACGAGGAAAGTTTCCGGCAAGTTCTGCCGTCGCTGTCGAAGAATTTCAGAGGTGGAAAAGTTTATCGACATGGAAATACTAATTCCGCTAGCAGATACCGAGATGAGCTGGAGTGGTTGTTCGCTTGTAGCTCAACAGCGAGCAAACAATGTAGCAAACAATTTTTGGCAAACAATTTCAATGAATTGGGAAAACTTATTGTTTGAATTTCTTTTCTCAACAACTCCGCTCTTGTAACGAATCCTCATCATTAAAATGATGCAACGCATCTGGCATTTCCTTTTGTTCCCACGTTTCGAGAGCCGCAAGCTTGCAGCCAAATTGGTTTTCAACTCTTCAATCGTCCACTCGAAAGCTTCGCCTTTTCTCACGATACCAAATGAATAAACCAAATTTGCACTCTGCAAAAATCATAACCCATGCAATTTTAATGATGCTCTAGTTTCAGCCGCGCCATCGCTCGAACTACATATGAAGAGCATTTTTCGTATATTTGTTCCATAAATTTTGATGAAATGACGATAATAATTTTTATGCACATAGCGCTGACTCATAACAACGCGAGTTTATATTTATAAATCAACAGAGCGCTTGTTGTTCGTGGAAAGATTCTGCAATTTTTACTCGCTCTGCATAAACGGCTTCGATAAACACAATTTTGTAAAGCGTTTTGCTAAGAGTTTCCTCAAGCGGATGTGTAACTACCAATATGTTCAATAACTTTAAAGTGCTGCGAGCGTTCCAGGTCAGCGAACGTGTCATGGAAATCTGAACATTTCAGCTCAGACGGAGAAGCGGTTGATTGTTCAATTGTGAATTTGCTCAGTTGCTTCTCCGTGCCTCAACTTGCAGACTGTTGGACAAACTCATGGTGCTTTGTATCACACGAGAAATCCGCCTGGAGCCGAACGCACGCAAAAAACAACAGGAAAGTTTCTGATGGTTTCGTTCATGAAAACTTTTTTAATTTCAACAGATGGTTCGATTTCTGTGTTCCGTAGTGAGCGGAATGTTTTATGCATGTTCGTTCAGATGGATTGTGTGATACTGAGAAGAATATTGGACCGACTGATACATCAATATCGACCGTCAAAGTCAACCAGCCGAAGGAGGAATTAGTGCGGGCGGCAGTTGGAAAAATGGAACGTGTAGGCGTAATTGGCACATGTCCTTTACCTCAACACTTGATTTGGCTTCCTTAAATTGGATCCATAGTGGTTTGAATTGTGTTTTCTTTCTCCATTTAAATTGTTTCTTTGTTAATCAATGTTTGCATTCTGAATCTATTATTTGAATTGATTACCGGAACAAGGAGTATCGCAACTTATCCGATTGACAAGCCTTAGAGCGAATGAGCAACTAAACATGAAGTTTGTTTATTGATTCAGTCGAACTTGCACATTCAAAGTGCATAAATAGGAAACAGTAAACATCAATTCAATTTGCATTGGATCCTGTGGCTCTCGGATCGATGAAGCGAGACTGTGAGAAATCTAATACACAACTAAACACTTCAATTCTATGGGAATTTTAGTTTTCGTGCTTAGCGTTGCTTCGGGCGCTTTCTAAACAAAACAATTTCTTTGTTTCTGCTCTTTTATCTTGGAAACTTTATCCTCCGCTCTGATCCCCATCGAAGAAGTTTCCCAAACTTGTTAAACAAGATTTTTCCTGTCGAGATGCTTGAGAGCATAGCAAAGAACGATCTTGAAAGTTGATGGTGAAAATTTCCTCGAGTATCTTCTCCCACTTTGGCCGAGACATCTTTTTGAAGTGTATTGCCTTTTTCCTCCTGTTTATTATGACCCGGGGAGCAAGCAAAACTACTTTTTTTGTTTTAAGGGCTTCCGTCGCTACTTCGTTGACTTTGGTCGGTTGCGGGAACCTTTTTCCCTTCTTGGGAAAATATTTTCGTAAGTTTGTCGACATCACCTTTGGTGGCCACAAAGAGAGATTCTTGTACGAGGAAACTTCCCTTGAAGCATCCTGCGGAAGAATTTCCTGCTGAAGGACAATAAAAAAACAAGTTTTAATATAAAGATTTAATTTTCCGAAATAATTCAAAGTGATTTATAATTGCGAGTTCCGTTTGGCGCTGCTGCGATGAAAATATAAATTCCTAGACGGGGAGATAATTATTTTCGTCCGTGAAGGTGGAATCAAGAGGAGAAACTTTGCGCCGAGCGCTTTTTTCGAGTGAAATTAAATCTCCGCTCTTGTAGCGAGAGCCAATTTATTAAAAGAATTGAAAAGTTTTCAA
Organism: Smittia sp. YW1114-2; assembly: GCA_033064975.1. NCBI lineage: Eukaryota > Metazoa > Arthropoda > Insecta > Diptera > Chironomidae > Smittia > Smittia sp. YW1114-2. Next base: position 9,205,321 of record CP093834.1, on the reverse strand, counting down.
TTTGCAGCGCTTGGAAGTTCAACAGAGCGACTCGATGTTAACATTCTCGAGCATCGCTTACAAGGTTGCACTTCCTCATTGCCAAGATTTGTTGAGAGAGTAATGAAAAAGTAAAACTTTCGATGAATATTAGAAATGTTCATCAAGCAATCTGAAGTATCGGGAAGAAATTTATTGGAATTGTTCGTCTAGTTAACTCGAAGTTCTGAAAGAAATTTCCATTCAAATGCTTGTAAACTTGAGTTAACCCTCAATAAATAGTCAAAAGAGCTCTGAACCACCAAAAGTTTTGCATCAATCGTAAGAATCGCTGAACGGAAAACTCCTTCAGAGAGTTCGCTTAATTGATTCTGCAAAAGATTTTGGAATGCCGGTCTAGCATTGCCAGAAGAAATCTTTGTAATCGATATTCGCTGTGCAAGGTTTTAAATGCCCTGATGATAATTCAAGTCTCGTAAAAGCTTTCATGGGTTTTGGGTTGTAAAATCTTGAGAAATGATCGTGGAATAATTCATCTAGACGATTACATTTTTAACCTACATCGCAAGTACTTGAGAATTCAGAAGTTTCCGCTCGAGGTTTACTGAATCTATGTTCGCTCAATTGAAAATCTACAGCAAATTCTAAAGAATTTTCACAATCGCTGTATTGCATTAATCTCATTCCCCGCTCAACAATGACTGAAATGAAGTGGAAAATAGGAAAAAGCAAACGGAAATTTATTACTTCTCTTCGTTCTCCAGCGTTATAAATAAATTTTCAATGAAAGATCTGCGAAACTTAAGATGCGGGTCATTGAAGTTTTTCTTATACACTTTCTTCTCTCATTTATCCGGTTCATTGTTTATCATCCTTCCAAGAACGGCTTATGAATTCTAAGGAGATCAGCTTTGTTTTCTCGTTACCTTCAAACGTTATTGTTGAATGAAATGAAAAGCTAACAATGTGTGTACTTTTCTCGTGATTTCAGCAGAAATATGTTTTCGTTTCTTGTGTCTCATCTTCTCAAGTTGTTAAGTATGCTGATAGAGTAGCTTTAACAGAAAATAAAGGAAAAATTTGACTACATATTATCTGCATTATTATCTGACTATTATTTGCATTTATGCAATTTGAAATCCACGCTCTTGCAATTACGAGAATGTAATGTAAATCCTTGCAGACAAAAACAAGCAATTTTTGTGTTTACTGAGAGGGAAAAAATGAAATATTGAATGTTCGATGGATCTAAGATTGAATGTCCCATATTATCCGCAAAATCACTTTTTGAATTTTAAAGCCATCAACAACAGTAGTTAGTATATTCAATATACATACTGTATTGTATTGTCCTTAATTACAGTCTTGAAGCAAGTCGTTGTTCCTCTCGCATCAAGAAATGTTCTTCTACTTTTGTTGATTGATAATTTGTTTATTTGAAAACAAGATCGAGACCGAAAATGGTCTGGAAATCCTTCTGCGAATAATCAATTACATATTTTGACTAAGCCGAAGTTTCTTCCTAGCGCTGGAGCGACCTTCGCTCTCTATTCGCTTACAATATTTTAAAAGTTCGAGTGTAAAAAATTAAGGCTTAGTCAAAAAGAGCAGATTATGAGACTCAAAGTCATCAGAACCCAATTAATATTTAATTACTTAAAGTTGCTAATTGCGGAGTCTTGACGCTTTCGACGTTTGCCTAAAGCAATATTTTAAGGAAAGTTTCCAAGTTGTTCTCGCTTAAACTGTTTAAATGAACCCTGGCAAGAACATGCAAACGGAAGAGCATTTCCTAAAACGCCGAATTCAGACTCGCAGACGACGCTAATGAGAGCTTTTCAATAAAGCCTTTTATGGCTTCAGAGCTGTTTGCTACGGCATACTTTTTCTATTACACAAGATTTACGATTTTTCTCCTTTTCCGAGGCACGAGTAAGAAAGCCACTGTTGAGCTCAACGCCGACATAATAAGTTGCTTTTCGCCTCACCGTTGCTTTTCCGCTTCAATTTCACGACGGAAAATTGTAATAAAAGAAATAAACTCTCGTTCCAATTGAGAGCGCACGTCATAGAGTGCGCGACTGAGTCACATGCACTACGTGTCTAAACATAATTTGCGTTTGCTTGATATTAATTCATTGAAAATTTGTACTATTTGCAGCTGTCTTGCCGTCTATCAATGCTTCAGCTTTCATTTATCCTCACATTTGCATAGAGTTTGTCGACAGGATTGTGAGTTTTAGTGCGGAAATTAAAAATATTTCTGATAACTGGAAATGAGATTTTGAATTTGAATGGGAATTTTTAGGTAAACTTAATCTATGACCATTTTGTATTCCGATTATTTCGAACGAACATCTCCGTGAGCTAGAATTAAAGTGCATTCATGCAGACTTAGTATTTTTGCCAACGAAGAAGATCCATTCATCATGATAGATTCTTGCATATGTGCACAGCTCAGCAGCGGGAAAGTTTCATCATCATGCAGTTTCTTTGGCTTTTCAATTGGAAGAAATTCGAAAGAGGATTCGGTAGATAAGATCTTGATAAAGCTTTCGAGTGTTTCTTGAAAATGACATGAATTAGAATACGTCTGTGGAGACGATGGGAAAGAATTCTGCTGCTGCTAGAATTATTCAATCTGTTCCTTAAGATATGCCGAATCACAATCAGATTAATTTATTTCTTCATGCTGCTTAATAAGGCGAGCGTCAAAGAAACATAAATCTCGATTCTTCAGTTCCACTGTGGAGCTGAGCTGGGGAAGAAATTATTATGATAAATTCGTAGTTCTCAGATCTCGAGTCATGAGACGACAAGCAGACATAGAACGATAATTAAATTTTGCTTCTTAATAATTCCGCCTTCAGCTCATTCTCTCGACTAACATTTGCACATTGTTTCTAATTCGAGACGAAAATATTTTCTCGGCATTCCATCTTATCTTTTGTTTTTACTAAGCACGAAACATGTTAGAATTATCTTCCAATGGAGCTTAACAGCGACAAGATAATTTTTTGTTTCTTTATTTATTCGAGGCACGAATATGTTTTCAATATTTTCAAGAATGTTCCTATCGATTCTTCTAATTAATTAAGCTGCCACCACCGCTTCATCATTAGTGAAAAGCTCATGGGATCGATTAGAGTGGAAAGTTTGAAATCTTGATAACAATTTTGCATCTGACTTCTCCCTTCTGGATTGACGAGATGAGTTGAATGAGTTTCCGATTAGTCAGACTCTCCGTATTCACAGCGATTGCTCATCTCAAGTCTAAGTTTGGGTTTTCTGAACAAATATTTGTTTAAAGAGAAGTGTTCGATGTCATCTCCTTTACTGTTGACAAAGTTGTTGATGAACGGATTCTTAGTGCGGAGATGCATATCACCTCAGCACTTTGAATTTCTCTGTTCATTTACAACTTTGACGTCAATGTCTTTGTTCCTGACCTCGTGTAATTCTATTAACTCCTGCAACCTGCATGTTATTTCGCTTCACAGTAGAGTAGTTTGTTGGAACAAAGAGTCTTATTCGTTCCGCCCCAGGGAAAAACACTTGATTACACTTTAATTGAAGCTTCTCTTCCGCTGAAGCAGCAAATACACTGTACTGCAATCATCATTCACGAGCTTGATGTTGATTGAAACGATTGCTCATTATGTATCATTATGCCGCTCGCATTGCAGGTATCTCCGCTTGATGAACTAGTTCCACAGCAAATAAATTTTAGAACAGTGAGAAGTGATCAATCATGATGAGTTTCCCGCGATTGCGATTGTGCCTCGAAGTGAGAAATGGAAATCAGTTGCAAAGCTTCCTAATTATTGCAACTACGGTTAAGCTTTTACTGTTTGGAATCATTCATCAGCAACGTAGGCAACGGAACAGTGATAGAAACAGCTACTGTCAGTTCATCTGTTGAGCCTTCTACCGCAAGTTGTGGATCGTCGATGCAGCATCGATATTCTCGAGTTCGCAGTGGCTAATGAATCAAGCCAACTTAAAACTAAATGCAAATAATCCGCTATGCATCCAGTGAATTAAATATAAACAAACCGCAAACACGGAAAATGACGAAAGAGCCGGCATAGCAATGCACATAAATTATATTTTAATTAATACATTTTGCCATTGCCCGCATTTATCACTTGCAGTTAACCTGCAGCATTTTGCTGGATCCCCTTACAAATGAATCATCACGTAACACGCAGGCAATTTATTAATTTACAGCCGAGCAAAAAGGGGAAAATTTCATTAAAATGTCAAATTTATCAAACGAGCGAGCATTTATTATGTTTGACTGAAACTTTCGAGCCCGCCAGTGTAACAATGAGGCGAGCAAACAAAAAGTTCTTTTGTCTCCAAGTTTTTGCCATCTGTGAGTTTATATTGCGAGAAGGTTGTCGTGAGCTTTCGCTTTATCCAGAAAGTTTCGGTTCGCCGCAAGTTTCCCTTCTGCCGGAAAGTTTCCAAAGTTTATACAGCCTTTTAACTGATGTCATTAATGGAATCGCCCTCGGCGGAAAATCAGCGGCAGAAATCACGAAACGATAAAAAATCGCTTTTCATCCATTTCAGATTGAATTGTTTTGTTCGACGGGGGCGAGTAAAAAGCTTTCGATAAAAATGTAAAATTATTTCATTTCCACTCCCAATAAACATTCCAGGTATCTGTTAAATGAACCGCGAATAATATCCAGGCGGGATTTCGTGTGAAAGGCATTCAGTCACGCGTTGAACGGAAAACAATGGCTCGGATTTATGGATTTCTGTTTTAATTTTGTGAAATGATTGCTAAGCCCGCACATAATCTCCGGTTGGGCGCGTCGGGAAAGGAAATTTTGAACTCAAATGTCATCATGATTAAGTTTTCATGGAAATTTCAAGCACGTTAGTACTCGGCTTTGATGTTTCTGTGTTTGTTTCAACCGCTTCCAGGCAAATATTGGATATTCGATGCCAAGAAAACATAATTTTCTCCCTTTCGGTCAAACAAATGCAGATTGAAATGTTTCCCTTTTGCTCCCAGAAAGCAAGTCAAAACATTTACACCTCGATGGCTGCATGGATTCTACAAATTTGTGAGCTTTACTTTGCTTTTCATCGATGACAAAAGTTCACAAATTGCTTTTGCAAATCCTGAATGGTTGTCAGCACCTAAAGCCACGTCAATTTTCTCTGCTTCTAACCGATATTCCACAAATAATGGAGCAAACATTTCCAAAATCTCTTGCTGCTATAGTAAAACAGTATGCAGTTCTGGACGAGATTGACAACTGTTTCAAACCCTTAAGAGTTGGGCAGTGTCTGCATTGTCATTCGATGCCCATGATTCCTTTAAATTTGTGGCATCGTTGGCTTCTATAAGTTTATTGAAGATAAAAGGAAAAGCAACAACTGTTTAATTGCTGCTCCTTAGTCAACAGCAGATGACGCCGGATTTTGATTAAATATTCAAAGCAGACAGAAGCTCACTATGTCAGCAGTGACTTCGTGGAAGAACACAAGAGCTTCAATAAACCAATCTTTTGAAATATTTTCGCAATTAATCTCTGCATTCGTTTTCTCTTCCTGTGCACAAGTGTTTGATAAAGTATCAAATCACTTTGCCACCGAACTTTTCCCGATTATTCAGCTGTGGAATAATCCTAGTCTGTCCTCGTTTTCTGGGAACTAACATGAAATAAATTTCGAGTTTTCTCTCCGACGAACGAATGGATGTGTTTGTTGAATTCAAATCCAGACAGAGTTTCATGCAAATCACTTCTACTCCCCCTGCCCGTTGAGCCGTGGAATTTATAAGTTATAATATGTTATTGCAGAGCCTCGTGTCTGCTCCATTCCCACTGCTGCATTCTAATGAACTTAAATTTTATGCAATCCGAATTTTTGGCTGTTATTTAATTGCGCTTTTTCTGCTGTTCGCTCTTCGTCGTTGGGAATCTTGTGGAAAATCTGAGCTCCTGCGGATGTGATTTTGGAAATTCATCGTCTCGCCGTGTTCATCTGCTCGCTCCTCAACGTGTTATCACATGACAAGCTGTGCGAATGATTTCTGCCGTCGCCCACAATGTTGCTTATCATTATGCTGCTGATCTAACTCCGCAATATTTTCGCTTTTCCCTCGACTGTCGTCCCTTAAGCACACAGACAATAAATTAATTCTGACGCACTGAGAGGCGAAAGCTTTGCAATTTGCTCATGAATTTTAATTTGACTTTTTTCTTAAAACAATTTCCGTGGGAATGAAAGTCGTTCAAACAATGAATGGAAGCGCTTTTCTGTCGCTCGTTTTCACGAACTGTAATTACAAAGAAATCTGCGTAGAGTGACAGCAACTCAACGAGCAATAAATTATCAAAGATTTCCTTTGGGCTAACATGAAAGGAAGTTGGAAGAGGGAACAATCCGTCGCATTAGGAGAACCTCCTAGCTTACTTCAACGAGTATTCAATTTGCTCGCTCAATTTTTCATTTCCATGCTCAAGCAGCCGCAAACTTTAGATGAAAAATCTTTTTCGCTTTCATATGAAAGCTCGCCGTTTCACGTCATTAGATTGAGCATTCTTTCAATCGCGTTGTGGCCGAAAAGAGCACGAAAAAGTTCTATTTTTGCGGTTGAGCGGCTAATTATAAAGTTTTCAATTCATGAGAAGAGCCAACAAGGGAAAACTGAATTTTCATCGACTTTTAATGACTTTTTTCCCAGTCCACGACAACGTCTTCTTCATTGCAATGACGAGCTGAAACTCTTTCAATTTCTATGAACAAAAAGACAATTGCGAGGAACGACAATGAAAAAGGTTTTTGATGAATGTGGGACAATCAATTCAAGCAACAACAGAAGAAACATTTTCCAGCTTTCGTTGGCATTTTCGCCTTGTTCGTGTAGCTTTTTGTGCTCTCCAGAAATGCTTCAAACTGCAGAGCCAAACATTGATAGAAGCGAGCAGATTTTACAAGGACCGGAGAAGACTTAAAACGCAAACAGCCAGAGGTTGAATTGTAAAGCGTCTCTGTTTTCAGGTAGACGAGCTTTTTGTATAGAACCATCGACTCAGACGTCCAAGCTTTTTATTCATTGAATTATTCGCTGTTCTGTTCTTCGTCCATTACCACATTCAACGTAATTGACGATTATCCGATTACTTCCAGAGTAGCCGTAAACTAGCGAGCTGTTCTATGAGAGAGTGGATTGCATTTGGTCGTTAAGCTTGTAACGAAAGCTTTACCAATGCTATTGGAAACAAGAACAAAAGAAATCCATTTGAACGATGAGAGAAACGACCACGTAATTCTTCCGATTCTATGTTCGCAACTAAGTTAATTCAGCTGTTCCAGACTTGGGCTAGAATCGAACTTCATTCAACCAATACCTTGTAGCTAACATCACGGCATCACTACTTAAAAATGAGCCCCTTTTGACCCCGCAAGCTACCACAGAGTATTTCAATTATACAAATTTTGAACAAGTGGTAGACTTTGTGGAATTGTAATTCATAACCTACTGACCTGGTTCAAGCTCAAGCTTGAAGATTTGCTTCTGAGTTCACTAAGCAAAGTTTTCTTGGAACTCACTCAATGTAACAAAATTACATTTTCTTCGCTTCACTGTTGATTGCGTCGAGAACGATGGAGAAGTTTTACATACATAAGAAGAATGAAATTGCGAATTACGAGAAAACTGCTAACATTAATTTAAGATGAATTTGCTTTTAACTCAAGTGAGCGTGAAAAGAAAAATCTTCGATTTCGATTTCTCAAACGACGAGGAAAACTTTGCCTCGTCTTCTTACTCGTACAAATTTCGATTTTCTTCTCGTTTCTAAAGAGTTTTTCTGCAGAATTCTCTTTGATTGAGAAGCGAATGAACTTTTTCTTTGGTTGAACACGAGAAGAAACATGAGACGAATGGAAGATAATTAGCTGACAGAAACTTTTCCTCGAGAACGCTCTCGAAGCAATATAAAAACGATAGAATCGAACGAAGGAGTAAATTAAATTGCAGCTTTAAGCATGAGCGGAGATAATTTAAATATCCAACCCAAGCTCGAGACTCGCTCTATTAGCAAATTGACTGTTGAAAATGCAATTAAGACCAGAGTGGATTAAGCGAAGCTGATAAAATGACGTGAAAGAAGCTTTCGATTTTTTTCTCTCCTCCATCAGCTTTGTGAGCGTTTCATCCTCTGCAAGCTCGAATCGTTTTCCGATGTTTGCGGCCAAATTCGCCATTTTTTAAATCTGCATTTTCGATTTATTTATGGCTCGAGAAAAAACCGAACGGCGTCAGAGGAAACAATAAAATTCATTAATCCCTCGTCAAATATGAAAATAGGATGTTTCTTGCTCCCCGCAACACTGCTGTCATGCCAGTTGCATTATATTCATCCGCTCCCTTGTCCGATGAGAATGCAAAAAGTCGAGCCAAGTATTTTATCGGCTTTCCACAAAATTTAATTCGATTTTGCGGACGATGTGCAACAAAAGAGCGAGCGCGGGAAATAGTTCGCGATGTGAGGATGAAAAAATTATGAAAACCGAAATGAAATTTGCGCGATCACGGAAGCCGCAAATTTGAATTTTTACTGTTCAGAGTGTTTGACTTTAAGTCAGGAAGCCAAATGATATTTAGTTAAACAAAAGAATTCTTCAATTCTAGATGAAACTGATGAAAACCTTTCATTCGTTTGAAGTAATTTAAAGGTTCCACTATAAGTGTGATTAACATGGAGATAGATTCATCATTGCTGCTTTGACATCTCAACATAGACTCAAGCATTAGGTTTGTTGGACTCAAGACCTTCACCTCAACCGACTTCAAGATCATCCGACATTATTAATGCAACCTCGAGGGTAGCTGAGCTCTACCAAGTATTCTTAAATATTTCATGAGACCTCTGCATAAATCGCCTTAAAAGTAAAGCCTCATCTCTTGTCAGTTAAGTTTAAAACATTTGCACTTGATCTGCTTACATTTCATGATACTAGAAGCTTTGAAGAGAATTAGAAAATCTCCCACTGCATTTCCTTCTCCTTTATTCTCAGTGAACTCTACGATACTCAGTTATAAGCCAAATTGTTTTCAGTCAACTAAACTGAGCAGACATTAGCATAAGTAGCTAGCTCTCTGCCTCGTTACGCAACCGAAGCAGAAATCTTTATTTTCTGTTTCTTTTCCTTTGAACTCCAATTTAAATTTTCCAGACAATACAATCGAATCAACTGCTCGCGGAGGCGGTTAAAACGTTACGACTTCTCGTCCTTCTGCGTTTAAACTCATCAAAGATACATACAACAACATCTTTCCACGCCTTTGAGAGAGCTGCTAGGCCTTCCAAGCTCGATTATGCCGCATTCATCTGCCGCTTCAACCCCGAAATTTTGAATTTAATTTTTCCTCTCGAGCTTTTTCCGAGGATAATTTATTTATTGTTTTTATTCAAATTTTCGCTGAGCCGAGTTTTCCACTCGTGTGTATGTTTTAATGTTCGAACGAACAGTCCACGGAACTGAAATAAAAAAACTTCAGCAAAACGAAAGCTCTGAGCTTGCAGAAATGAAATAATGTGGGAAAAATTTAAAAGCAGAGTCAAAGTTGGGAGGAGCTTCGATGGCTTTCGATGCGAATGAGGAGTTATTGGATTGAGGCTTCCCTGAGGATTACCTTAGTTTGTCTTATCTTTGGCCTCATGTGTATATTGTCCGCTTGTTATAACTGCGGATGTTCAACAATAAAGAACCAAACATCAAATTGATTTTCCTCGCATAAATTTGTACTCGTCCGTTGCCTCACTGAACGAGCGACGCAAAAAATGAAAATTTATGATTTTATTCTCTGCTTCTCCGGCGTGTTGTGTGCGGCACAACAGGGCTTTTTAAACAGTTTGCAAAGTATACACATTCATTCATTGGCGAAGCGTTTTTTTCGCCTCGAATGGAGAAAGCTGAACGTCTGCCGGCGCAAAGTTTTGTCTCGATTCATAAATTCTGTATAGCAATGAATTGTCACGGGTGGCACAAAGAGAAAATTCTCGCTGGTAAGCTGCGAGACAAAAAAATCGTTTTTCCGTTGCAATTTTCACTTGTCGTCAGTGATGCGGTTAAAAGCGTAGTGCGCTTAAAGTGCTTTAACGAACATAATCCTCAACCCTTAACTGTATAATTTTCTGTTCTCGTGACAATGAAAAGCCATAAAATAAATAATTGCGGAGTCTCTCCCACCGACTCGATCCCTTTGCTTTCGTTTTGTGTTTAAATTTGCTGTTGTCGGAGTGGATTCGCAGAGACAAATTCTTTTTGGGGTAGCGGGATGCAGGAAAGACGAAACCATTCGCTGCTACTTCTTCTTTCTGCAATCTCGAAGAGATGATACTCAACAGCATTCGAGAGAGACATTTCCTTCGCAATAAATAAAGCATACAGTGGGGATGTTTCCCTTGATACCAATTGAATGTGAAAATTAATATTGCTCGGTCTTGCTTCAGTCGCAAGCAAGCGTGAAGCTCCCAGGAAGAGGAAATTTGAGCTTTGCAGCTTTTACGACATGCTTAGTTGATTTCCGTGAGGAGACTTTCATGAACTTGCTTGGAATTCGCTTAGGGATGCAGAGTGGGCTTTGATTCGGTGGATCCAGCTAAGCAAATTGAAGCAATTAAAAATTTTCTTTTTATCAGAATTAGCTCCTTCCGATAGTTCATCGCGCCAACAGAAATAGCAAAACAATTTCCTCGTGCTGAAAGCTCGTCGCTTTGCCGCATGACGGGACAAAGGGAACGAAATGAAATTTCTTCCTTTGACGGAAAAGTTTATTATTCAATCTTGTTTGTTTCACAAGCCGGAAAAACGCTCGTCAATGAAGCGAACTGGCAGTGACGAGGATTGCACGAAACAATACTTCAAACTCAATCTCGTTTTGATTCTCGAAAAGGAATCCATTACAAGACAAATTCTCCTTCAGCAGAGAACTTTTGTGTTTCTTCTTCTCTGCAAAGAAATGTATGGAAATGTATTTTCGATGGAACATAATATCGCCCCGAAAATAAAGAATTTTCCTCTCCTGTTTCATCGCATTACCGGTTGCCATTGGTGAAAACAATCCCTCTCAATGTAAGCGAGCTTGAAAGAGCTGCAAACAATATCCAGTTCCATATCGACGTCACTGTGTTTTACGGTTTATGTAAATTCTGAAACTATGGGGAAAGGTGGAAGTTCCTCTTTATTGTTGAATAAATTCGACGACAAACCGAGAAAAGGAAGCGAATCGAAAAAATAAATCAAAATGTTCACACATCTTTTGTGTCGCTTGATTGGCAATTGATCATAGACAAAGCGAGCATTGACGCTTCGATTGAAGTTCTTTGGCTGCCAGATTTGAGAGATTCAGGAAGCAAAGTTTGTAGTTTTATTCGATTTGTGTTAGAAAGCTTCGTGGGAACGTTTCACACATGTAGCGTAGCCTTCAATCCACCCTCCGTTGCCACCATTTAGACATTGATTTTGATAAGAAGAAGAAAGGAAAACAATCTCGGAGCGCAAATCCCATCTACGTTGTGCGGCTAGGAATATGCTAACAAGAGTGCCACGAACACGAAGAGCGATTGCTTATGAAATTCGTATCAATTTCAAAGTTAACGAACGTTGCTCTCATTCTTTTTGGGTTCGACGAAATTTGAAACGCGACCAGACACAAAATGTGAAACGGAAATGAATTTCTTCCTTCCTTTTAGGCCGCGGTCGTCAAGCAACCGAAGTTTCTTCACTTGAATGACTTTTGGGATTCAAGTGGCATTGGCAGCACAAGACAAGGTCGACGGAAACCCGCGACAACCAAAAGAATTTCTCTCGCTTTCCTCGACGATAGAGAAACTTTATTTTCCGCTGATGTACGCTTATAAATAACAAGCGCTCGCTTGACTAAAGCTTTTTCTCTCATCCAACGTTAAGTTTCACTCCAGACACGTAGCAAATGTTTGAGATTTTTTCTTTCGCGTATCCTTCCGAGGCGGAGGCAACTTTGTTGTGAGATTAACTGCTTGCGAGAGTAACAATCGTGATCATGGTGTGGAGGAACTCGCAAGAAATTCTTAAGTCTAAGCTGAAAGCTTCAAAGTTGTTCTAAAGGCTCGACTGAAGCCAACGGCAAATCTTCAACGCTTCTTTGTTTGCTGGGAACTTGGAGACGGTTGATATAAATTTTAGCTTTTCCACGTTCCTGCTGCGAGCTTTTTCATTTCCATCTTCGTTGTTGCGCTTGAAAAATTGCATTTCGTGTTTTTGAAAGCTATTTTCCTCTCTCTTCCTGTTCACGAGGCAGCGCAAAGAAAGCGAAACACAAAGAAGGAGAAGGAAGAAACTTTCTGACAGGAACGAAATAAAACTTTTCCCGCTCATCTTGAATTTTGCATGTGCACGAGAAAAAACACGAAATAACTCAATTTCTTCTCTTCAGCGTTTGAGCGCCACAAAAGAATACCTTACGGTTGCCATTAATTCTTCATTGTCATTTGAATAATTTGTCTTAAGTCGAGAATGAGGTAAAAGTTGCTCGTTGCCGCTTCAGCTCTCCGAGGTAGAGCACAACAGCAAGCACAGTTTTTCACTTCAAATAAATTCATGTTTCATGTTCGCCAAAACTAACTCGCGGGAATATTTCAATTAGCTGTTGTTGGCTTGGCTGTTGGAACCGGGCTGCTGCTTCTCCTCCTCGCGCAAATGAAAAGTTTCGCTTGCTGAATGTTTCAAAAAGTTCATCAATTTTTCATTCCAATCCACCTGACGTTCGTTCCCATAGTAATTTTGCATCGGAAACTTGTCTGACTTTAAAAAATGACGCGCCATCATTTGTTGTCACAGATGAGCCAGCATATTGACAAAATACTTTCCTGTGACCTCTTCGTCACGACCGTCAGAGTTAATATCATTTAATTAACAAACTTTCTCATTTGTTTAAGACGATAAAAGTTTCAGAAAAGCGTCCCAAACTGCTTTGCATTCACAGCGACTCGATCTAGATTTGAACTTTGAGGGAAGTTAAAGGTTACGTGAGGAAAATTTGATCGAAACGAGCAGAGCGCATCCAACTAGCAATGGGATGAACTTTTTCCAACTAATACGATGCTTTCAGAATTTGTGCAACCGCAGTAAATTTACTCGAATTCGAGTGCTCGTGTAATAATGCAAAAGTTAAAAACAATTAAGCTTCAAAAACATTTTTGGAAAATTGCAAAAGTTTCCCTTTACACAAAGCAAAATATTTTCGCAGCAAATTCAAATAATTAAAAGTTGCATGATTCTGTTAAACTATAAGCTCATCAGTCATTTATCTACTACCAACGTTCGTCTCTTTATTCAAGCGTGAGTGAGTGGAACCTGTTTAGCAATTCAGCGACGATTCATCGAGAATGAAATAAGATGTTCAGCCTCTCGGTATAACTTGCAGTGAGATTGAAACTGTTCAAAATAGTCCTGGAAACCATCATTAGACTTGAAGAAAGTTCCAAGTCGGAAACTTCATCGTGATTCGTATCAACTGCGATCTCAAGTAGTTTAATTTAAAAGGAATCTTCTTCGACTACAATCTTGATTGCCGTCATTCGCAGTCTCGTTAACTTCCTCGAGCTAAAAATGTCGTGATTTCAAAACAAAACTCATCCTATCCACAGCATTAACTCGAGGAAATTTTCAATTTTGCACAAAATTGTTTTCCCAGTTGAGAGACACTGTGCGGTCCTCAGTGCAATCTGAAAGTTTCATGCAATATAAACTCTTTGCGATAGCTTCCTTCTTCCCCTTCCCACCCGGAGATTGTTTAGTGCCATTGCTCTGAACTTCCGAAAAGAAAAACTAATGAAAATACTCCCCGATGGGTTGTGGTATCATATGAAAATTTGCTCAACTCCCTCAGTGTCATCAAAAAGTTTTAACAGAGAAGGCGAAAGGATGAGACGAAAATACTTAATAAACATGCAGCAAACTTCTACTTGCAAAACGTGTCCGGAGAGTTGCAATGTCGTGCTCAAGAACGCGAGCCTTTCTTCCTTCTCTCGATCCGCACAAAAGTTTCAATTTTCCACTTTTCTCCACTCGCCTCCACTTTTCACAACATCTACGAGAAAATCATAATGAGCTTTCATGACATAAAAAACTAATTTCCATGGAGACTCGTGTCAGACTTGGTTTCAATTAGAAGCTGCCGCTCCAGAAAATGGAAAGTTTTAATTATTTTTGTCAATTTCGAGAGCAAAACTGCTCTTGACACTTTTGACTGTCCTTCCGCACGGTAGCGTAAGAGAAAAAAATTCAGCATAATGCTACTTGCAAATAATTAAAAATAATAAGGCAAAGTTGCACTTGCAGTTATGACAATCTCGACTCTTCACTCGCGAGCGTAGGAGCCTTGGCGTCTGGCGAGCGTTTTGTTCATTTAGAATTCATGCTCAATTGCTGTACAATAGGATTAAAACAGCAGGGATGAAAGCAGAGGCAATTAAACCTCGCACACTTCGTTGAGCGTTGAGAGTAAGTTGTCTTGAGATTGAAAAGTTTCAGCCCCTTGTTGGCTAGACGTGCTCGAAAGTAAAACAGTTATGAGCTAAGAAGGGGAGGAAGTTCTTGACGCTTTGAAGTGTTAGGAATCCTTAACGCGCCAAACAATGCGAGAGACTTAAGACACCCAATTAGCTGATTAAATACAAAGCTCAGAATAGTTTTAAACAGTTTAACACCAATTAGGAGAAATTGTTCATTGTTCGTGAAGTTCCTCGTTTTCAAGACGACCGGGGATAAAGAGTCAAATGATTTAGGCGAAAGGAATTGCCGCTTGGAAGTTTTTAACTTAGTTTCTTCTTCCTTTCCGTTGGCAAAGCTTCGAGCATTTCAAATGCGGGAGGATTCAAAAGTCGGTGCGTTCAAGATCAGAAGATTCTTTCGCCGAGGAAACTTTTGTCGTTCACGGAAGTTCATTTTCGGATCAATAATTAACCTTGGTTAATCACCAGACATTCGATCGAAACTTTATCAAGCGAAAGGTTGTTGAGCAAACATAATTAAGGCTTCAGCCCGGCAACAGTCGTTCCGCTCCTTCCGCAATCGAGTTTTACGTGAGTGTCAGAAACATGAACTGATCATTATAACTTTTAAATCACGACGATAAAAGCGAAACTCCTTCGGAACTTTCGCTCTCCCACTGACTGTAGAGCGACTGAAGCTTGCGAGGTGAAACCATCGTCGCCCTAATCGCGCGCAATAAAAAACTGCTTATACAACGGGATGATCGGCACAAGCCGTCGCTTGCTAACACTCTGCGTTCATAAATAAAACCTTTGGGGAAACTTCGAAATTTGTGGGGCACGTGTTGCTTCTCTTCTAATCCAAAAATGTGCTCCGCTCGGATCAGTTTGCTGTGGAAAATTAAACAACAAAACGCAAACAAAACTTCTCATGAAATTTTGAAAAATCTCTCAACCCTACCGATGAATTTTCACAATGAATTTTTAAAAAATTCAAAGCTTTTCTGCTGCAATTCAATTTCTATTGCTGTTTGCTCGAGAATGAAGTGGAGAAATTCTGAGCATCTTCCTCCCGGTTGAGGTGAGAATTTGTTGCTTTCCCACGAGCTGCATTATTCAGACATCGCTTCCGAAAGTAAACGAAGAATGGAAATTAATTGCTGGAGTGGAAAATTCTAAGCTCAGTTGCTGTTGTGGCGAGAAAAGCTTCTGGAAGCTTTCATGGCAAAGTGAAGCTGATTAAATTGAACCGCAAAATATTGCAAAAGTTTTAAACTGGTCAGACATTGGAATATTAAGCTATGGCGAATTCTAACTGAAAAGCGTTTCCACGAGCTCATATTGTCTGGAGAGCAAGCGATGCCGATTCCATACATATTTAAGATAGCTGCAGACACATGAATGCTCATTTCATACATTCCTGTCAGAGTTCCGTCGCTCTCTCTTCAACTCAGATGCAATTGCTTTAGGGAAACACACATAAATTTAATGCTGCAGCTACGAAGCTTCCTCGTTTTCTAACCAGTGAGCATGATGAAACTGAAATTGTGTAATTGAATAATTGCTGTTGACTTAGTCCGGCTCGGCTCGTTTCCTTTGCCAACAATGTTTCGACTTCTTTGTCGACGTCTCGGAAATCTAAAAGGCGTTGTTCATTCATTACACGTTGGGACCGAGTCAATAAATTACATAATTTCCAAGATAATTTATAAACAAAACCGCCGCTTAAGCCATTGAAATGTGTAGTTGAGGGACGGAGATGGAAAAATCATGATCCGACTGAATGAGAAAGAGGAAGTGAGCACAGAATGCGATGGAAGAGGAAGGTCTCGAGAGGGATAGGAAATCATAACCGTATAATTTGTGGACGCTGCTACATTTATTTACTTTCTCCGGTAACTGGCTCAGTCCTGAGCTCTCTCTTTCTGCCTTGCCCCTCCCGCATTTAATTGTTTATTTATTAGAGTCAATTTTTCTTTTCCCTTCTCTTGGTGCGCCCTTCTCGATACGACGAAAGTAGTTTTGGTGATGTTCACCCAACGGAATGCCAATTTATCTCGGCTCATGGAGCGACGTGGAACGAGGCAAACAGGACCATGGACCATCCTGTTTCAATTACATTCCGCTTAATGTTTTATGAGCAGTTTCTCTTCTTCTTATTTATTAGCGGCGAGATGAAGCTGGCCGTGAAGC